>OX463241.1:134127286-136527286 GCA_949820135.1 Sylvilagus floridanus
CTCCTCTCTCTCTCTCTCTTCTCTTCCTCTCTCCTCCTCTCCTCTCTCTAGACTCTCTCTCTCTCTCCTTTCTCTCTCCTCTCTCTCTCTCCTTCTCTCTCTCTCCTCCTTCTCTTCTCTCTCACTCTCTCTCTCTTTCTCCTTCTCTCTCTCTCTTTCTCTCTCTCTCTTTCTCTCTCTCTCTCTTTCCTCTCTCTCTCTTCTCTCTCTCTCTCTTCTCTCTTCTCTCTCTCTTCTCTCTCTCTCTCTCTCTCTCTCCTCTCCTCTCTCTCTCTCCCTCTCTCTCTCTCTCTCCTCTCTCCTCCCTCTCTTCTCTCTCCTCTCTCTCTCTCCCTCTCTCTCTTTCTCTCTCCTCTCTTTCTCCTCTCTCTCTTTCTCTCTCCTCTCTCTTCTCTCTCTCTCCTTTCTCTTCTCTCTCTCTTTCTCTCTCTCTCCTTCTCTATCTCTCTCTCCTCTCTCTCTCCTCTCTCCTCTCTCTCTCTCTTTTTTGACAGGCAGAGTTAGATGTATAGAGAGACAGAAAGAAAGGTCTTCCTTCCGTTGGCTCACCTGCAAATGGGCACTACGGCTGGCACACTGCTCTGATCCGAAGCCAGGTGCTTCCTCCTGGTCTCCCATGCGGGTGCAGGGGCCAAGCACTTGGGCCATCCTCCTTGCACCTCCCACCAGGCCACAGCAGAGAGCTGGACTGGAAGAGGAGCAACCAGGAGTAGAATCCGGTGCCCCAACTGTGACTAGAATCCGGGGTACTCGGTGCCGCAGACGGAGGATTAGCTAAGTGAGCCATGGCACTGGCCATTGGCTATATTAAAAAAAGACCAAAGTTAAGTGTTTGAGAGGATGTGGAGAAAAGAGAATCCTTTAACCCTGTTTATGGGAATGGTAAATTATTACGACTATGAAAATAGTGTAGCGGCTGCCCCTCAAATTAAAAATAGAACTAGATCATCCAGCTATCACACTAGTGAGTATACATCCAAAAGAAATGCAATCTGCATGTTGAAAAGTTATCTGATTAAAACTTTCAAGGATACTTCACAGGGCTAGGGAGAAACAGTGAAGAGAAGATTAGGAATAATACCATCAATGGAGATTAGGAGAGACAATTGTCCAGAAGGCCCACAGAGCCAGGAGAATCAGCTTGAACTGGTATGGAGAATCTTGGAACACAACCCAGAGAGTGATGGAAACCTGAGCTGCAGACAGCCCCAGTCGTGGCATTTTTGAGATGGGGTTGATGGGAGGGGTAGAATGGATGGCAATAATCTCTGTGTATAGAACCAGCAAGAGTATAGCATGGGTCCAGACAAGAACCTGGGGAGCTGGCCACGCTGGTGGTCGCCTGATGACCAAGCAGAAGTGGAGCGAGGCAGCCAATTCAAACCAATCTTTCCAAAACAAAATCCATGACCCAGCTGAAAGGGTGTGGGGTGCCATTTAAATCAGGACTACAACCAAGGAAGCCTGCAGGCACACATTATAGCTCGCTGAGATGGAGCGCCTGAACACAGTGCTGGCAGCAGTGGTGGGAAGCTGTTAGGCTGGTTACTGTAGCATGTGATCCAAAGTTAGGAATGGAGGGAACAGTCCACAGCCTCTGCTGTCTGAGATTAGTGAGAGGTAGCTGGGCAACCACCAGAAACAGAGGAGTGCCTATGCCAGCATCATCGGGAACCTTAGATGCTGTGAGCTTGGGGCTTAGATGGCTACATTAAAGCTACAGGGTGAAGATATAGGCACTGGAAAAGACTTCCTAGAAAAGACTTCGGAAGCACAGGCAGTCAAAGTCAAAATTAATGATTGAGATTGCATCAAATGAGAAGTTCTGTTCTTCAAAAGAAAACAGTCAGGAAAGTGAGAGGCAAACCAACAGAATGAGAAAAAGTATTGCAACTATGCAACAGATAAAGAATTAATAACCAGAATCCTACAAAGAGATCAGGAAACTCCACAACAACAAAACAAACAACCCACTTAAGAGATTGGCCAAGGACCCTCAATAGACATTTATCAAAAGAGGAAATATAAATGGCCAACAAACACATGAAAAAATGTTCAGGATCACTAGCCATCAGGAAATGCAAATCAAAAACACAAGGAGGTTTCACCTAACTCTGGTTAGAATGGCTCACATTCAGAAATCTACCAACAACAGATGTTGGAGAGGATGTGGGGAAAAAGGGACACTAACCCACTGTTGGTGGGAAATGCAAACTGGTGAAGTCACTATGGAAGTCAGTCTGGAGATTCCTCAGAAACCTGAATATAACCCTTCCATTCAACCCAGCGACCCCACTCCTTGGAATTTATCCAAAGGAAATTAAATAGGCAAATAAAACAGCTGTCTGCACCCCTAATATTTATTGTAGCTCAATTCACAATAGCTAAGACCTGGAATCAACCTAAATGCCCATCAACATTAGACTGGATAAAGAAATTATGGGACATGTACTCTATAGAATACTATGCAGCAGTCAAAAACAATGCAATCCGGTCATTTGCAACAAAATGGAGGAATCTTGAACACATCATGCTGAGTGAAATAAGCCAGTCCCAAAGGGACAAAAATCATATGTTCTCCCTGATTGGTGACAACAGACCAAGCACCAAAAAGGAAACCTGGTAAATAAATGGACACTATGAGAAACTGACTTGATCAGCCCTTGTAATGACTATTGATGAACAACTAAATACTTTACCTCTTTTAGTATTTTTTGTTCTAATTAATACTATTGGTTGAACTCTAATTAATACACAATCATTCTTAAGTGTTGAAACTTAACTGAAAAGTGATCCCTGTTAAATATAAGAGTGGGAATAAGAGAGGGAGAAGATGTACAATTTGGGACATGCTCAAACTGACTTGCCCCAAGTGGGGAGTTAGAAATGTGCCAGGAGATTCCAATTCAATCCCATCAAGATTGCATGTACCAATGCAATCTCTAGTCCAAGTGATCAATTTCAGTTCACAATTGATCACACTGATAGGTGTAAGAGTCAAAGGGATCACTTAAACAAGACTAGTGTCTGCTAATACTGATAGAATAAAAAAGGGAAAGAACAACCCAACATGGGAAGCGGGATACACAGCAGACTTGTAGAAAGGCAGATGTCCTAAACAGCACTCTGGCCTCAGAAACAGCCCTTAAGGCACTCGGATCTGACGGAAGAGCCCATAAGAGTATTTTAGGCATTGAAAGCCAAGACAGAAAAAAAGTAAAAGACCTAAATGAAAGCTTTCTGTGAGATCCCAGTGGAAAGATGGACCATCTAAGAAAGAGGTACCTTTCTCTGAAGGGAGGAGAGAACTTCCACTTTGACTATGACCTTGTCTAAATAAGATCAGAGTTGGTGAACTCAAGAGGCTTCCATAGCCTTGGAAACTAATGACAAGAGCTTAGGGTGATTACTGACACCATAAACAAGAGTGTCAATTTGTTAAGTCAATAACAGGAATCACTGTGCACTTGCTCCTCATGTAGGATCTCTGTCCTTAATGTGTTGTTCAATGTGAATTAATGCTATAATTAGTACTCAAAAGTATTTCACACTTTGTGTTTTGGTGTAGGTGCAAACTATTGAAATCTTTACTTAGTATGTACTGAATTGATCTGTATATAAAGATAATTGAAAATGAATCTTGATGTGAATGGAATGGGAGAGGGAGTGGGAGATGGGAGGGTTGTGGGTGGGAGGGAAGTTATGTGGGGGAAAAAGCTGTACTTTGAAAAATTATATTTATTAAATAAATGTTTAAAAAATGTGGGCCAGTGCTGCGGCTCACTAGGCTAATCCTCTACCTGCAATGCTGGCACATTGGGTTCTAGTCCCAGTCGGGGCGCCAGGTTCTGTCCCGGTTGCTCCTCTTCCAGTCCAGCTCTCTGCTGTGGCCCGAGAGTATGGCCCAAGTGCTTGGGCCCTGCACCCTCATGGGAGACCAGGAGAAGCACCTGGCTCCTGGCTTGCCAGCCACTGCGCGCCAGCTGCAACAGCCACTGGAGTGTGAACGAATGGCAAAGGAAGACCTTTATCTCTGTCTCTCTCTCACTGTGCACTCTGCCTATCAAAAAAAAAAAAGTTAAAAAAAAAAAAGCTGCAGGGTATAGCTGGGAATCATTATGGTGGAAATTCTCCCCACCCCCACCCTAGAACACTGACCAGAGCCCCCAGGGCATACCCACCACACACCTCCTTGTATTCACTGAAAGGGCAGGGCAGACATTCCAGGAAGCCACAGAAGCATATCCCCCAAAATAAAAGCCAACAAAAAATTTTAAAAATCTACGCCAAAAATAATAAAAGATAAGAACCAGAATTCAAGTAACAATAAGGAAATCACCATGAACCCCCACAGAGGAATACGATGTTCAATATTAGAATGTGAAGATGAAGAGATTGTAAATTCCATTTCTGATATTTCCTCAAAGTTAATTATAGGATTACTTTAAAAAAATCAGAAGCAAATCTACAAACTAAAGAAAACTATACAAGATCTGAATGAAAACCTTTCCTAGGAAATCAAGAATATAAAGAGAAATTGAAATGAAATTTTAGTAATCAATAGAACAAAAAATGTGGTAGAAAGTCTTAACAACATACTTAATGAGGCAGAAGAAAGAATATCCAACTTGAAGAAAATCTTTGGAAATCTTACAGACAAAAAAACAAAAAAAAAGAAGAAAATAGAAAACTTAAAAACAGTGTTGGAGACCTATGGGATACTATCAAATGACCAAACATATGGGCCTTCAGAGTGCCTGAAGGAGTGGAAAGAGAGAAAGGAGTAGAAAGCTTATTTAGTGAAATAGTTACAGAAAACTTCCCCCATTTTGGAAAGCGAAAGGGATGTTCAAATAGAGGAAGTACATAGAAGTCCTAGCAAACATGACAAGAAAAAATCTTCACCATGACAATTGTAGTGAAACTCTCCATACAGAAAAGATTCTAAAATGGGCATGAGAAAAACACCACATTAGTTTCATAGGTTCCCCAGTTAGACTCACAGCTGACTTCTGATAAGAAACCTTACAGGCTGGAAGGGAATAGCAAGATATACTCCAAAACTTAAAAGAAAAAAGAAAACTGTCAACTCCGAGTACTGTACCCCACAAAGCTTACATTTATGAATGAATATTTAATAATGATGTTTCATAACAAACAAATTAAAATAACTTGTCAACACTCATCTAGTCCTATAGAAGATGCTTAAAGATGTGCTAATGCAGAAAAACAGATAACTAGCCACCATCATGAAAGAATGAGAAGGCAGAAAAACCACCAGGAGTACAAAAGAAATCCAAAGTAAACAATAGGGTATTTATAGAAAAATGGCAGGACTAAGTTGTTACTTGTCAATAATCACCTTGAATGTAAATGGCCTCAACTCTGTGGTTGAAGGATACAGATTGGCTGAATGGATTGAAAAACAAGAAGCATCTATTTCCTGCTTGTAAGAAATACATCTCACCAACAAAGATACATGCAGACTGAAAGTGAAATGTTAAATAAGGATAGTCCATGCTTACAGAAACCAAAAAAGAGCCGGTGTTGCCATCCAAATATCAGACAAAATAGACTTTAACATAAAGCTGTTAAAAGAGACAAAGAATGATACCATGTAATGATTAAGGGACAATCTAACAGGAAGGTGTGACTACAATAAATGTATATGCACACAATTACAAGGTGCCTGGCTACTTGAAAAATGTTAAGAAGTTTAAAGGGAGACATACATTTCAGTACTATGTGATGGGCTCCAGTAGGCTGGGGATCCACACACATGCCTGCAAACCACTGACATTTAGCAGAGGGAACAGTGTTCACAAGAAAAAAATCATAGATCAAACATGCAGCTTATTAAGCAGTGTAAAATGGTTCTGAAAACACCAGGGACTAACAAGAAAGCATCCTACAGCTATGAGAGGAAGGGTGGGTCACACCAACTGAGGTGAACACCCTCCACCATCCAGATAACCAGAGGAGAGCTTGGGACCTTGGATACTTGCTCCACCCTGCATTACTTAACAGTGTAAACAGGCCACACCCAGCAAACATCTCTTGATTCTCACTGAAAGTATAGACATCTAACTAAGCCACAAAGACATACAACAAAAATAAAGCTACAAGAAAATAAAAACACAAATGCCAAAAAACCAAGGAAGAAACTTAAACAAGAATAGGGAAGACACTATAAGCTCCCCAAATGAACTCTATAAACACTTTAGTAGAAGGTGAAGATGAAGAGAATGAGTATATGCCAGAAACAGCATTCAGAAAAATAATCAGACTACTTAGAAGCAACCAGAAGCAATTTCATGAACTAAATGAAAATTTCTCCAATGAAATTGAAATATTAAGAGAGACATCAGAAAGAAGTACTAGAAATGAAGAACTCAGTAGATCAAATAAAAAATGCATTGGAAAGTCTTAGCAACAAGGTAGCAGATATAGAAGAGAGAATATCAAAGTAGAAGACAAATTCTGGAAATTTTATAGTCAGACCAAAAAAATAAGAAGAAACTAGAAAACTGAAAAACCGCTGTTGGAGATCTACAAGATACTATCAAATGACCATACATATTCTCTAACTACAATGGGATGACATTGGTAATCAACAACTCATGAATTCCCAGACCATATGCAAACATATGGAAATTGAACAATATACTCCTGAATGAACAGTGGGTCATAACAGAAGTCAAAAGCAAAATAATAATAAAAAAAAACTTCTGGAAACAAATGAAGAGGAAAATACAACATGTCAAAACTTAAGGGATACAGCAAAAGCAGTGATAAAAGCAAAGTTTATACCAAAAACTGGAGCCCACGTCAAGAAAATGGAAAGGCACCTAATAAATGAGCTATCAGGGCATCTCAAGCATCATGAAAAATAGCAGAAAACCAACCAAAAACCTAGGAGAAAAGCAAGTAAAATTAGAGAAGAAATCAACAAAATTGAAACCAATAAAACAATACAAAAATCAGTAAAATGAAGAAATACTTTTCTTAAAAAATAAACTTGACACACTATTGGCCCAACTAATCAAAAAAGGTCAAGAAGACCCAAATTAAGAAAATCAAAGATGAAATAGGAAATGTAACAACAGACACTACAGTAATTAAAAAAAATCACCAGAAATACTACAAAGAGTTGTATGCCAACAATATGGGAAACCTAGAAGAAATGCATAGATTCCTAGGCACATATGACCTACCTAAATTGAGTCACAAAAACTTAGAAAACTTAAACAGACCAATAACCAAGGCAGAACTCAAAGCAGTAATAAAGACATTCCCAACAAAGAAAATCCCAGGACTGATGGCTTCACTGCTGAATTATAAGACATTCAAAGAAGAACTAACTCCAATTCTTCTCACACTATTCAAAACAATAAAAAATGAGGGAATTCTCTCAAATTCTTTATGAAGCCAGCATATCCTGAATTCTTACACCTGAAAAAGATAGAACAGAGAAAGAGAAACTACAGACCAATATCTCTGATGAACATAGACACAAAAGTCCTCAACAAAATGCTAGCCAATTGAATCCAACAACACATCAGACAGATCATCCACCTGGACCAAGTGAAATTTATTCCTGGCATGTAGGGATAGTTCAACATTCATACATCAATCAATATGATACATCACATTTACAAATTGTAGAACAAAAACCATTTCAATAGATGGAGAGAAAGCATTTGACAAAATTCAACACCTTTCATGATGCAAATTTTAAATGAATTGGGAATAGAAAAACATTTCTTAACATAATCAAAGAAATTTGTAACAAGCCTACAGCCAATGTCCTATTGAAAGGGGAAAAGTTGGAAGGAATCCCATTAAGATCCAGAATCAGACAAGGGTGCCCACTCTAACCACTGCTTGGAAAATTCTAGCCTGAGCCGTTCTGAAAGTTCTAGCCAGAGCCGTTAGACAAGAAAAATAAATTAAAGAGATTCAAATTGGGAAAAGAGGAAGTCAAACTAACCTTATTTGCAGATTACATGATCCTGTACATAGAAGATCCAAAAGACTCTACCAAGAGACTATTGGAACTCATAGAAGAGTTTGTAAATGTAGCAGGATATAATATCTACACACAAAAATCAACAGCCTTTCTATACACAGACAATGCCATAGCTGAGAAAGAGCTTCAAAGATCAATCCTATTCACAATAGCAACCAAAAAATATCAAATATCTTGGAATAAATTTAACCAAGGAAATCTATCTCTGATGAAAATTACAAAATATTAGGCCAGCACTGCAACTCACTTGGCTAATCCTCTGCCTGAGGTGGCGGCACCCCAGGTTCTAGTCCTGGTTGGGGTGCTGGATTTTGTCCTGGTTGCTCCTCTTCCAGTCCAGCTTTCTGCTGTGGCCCAGGAAGGCAGTGGAGGATGGCCCAAGTGCTTGGGCCCTGCACCTGCATGGGAGACCAGGAGGAAGCACCTGGCTCCTGGCTTTGGACTGGCACAGTGCACCGGCCGTAGCGGCCATTTTGGGGGTGAACAAATGGAAAAAGATCTTTCTGTTTCTAAGTCTGCCTGTCAAAAAAATAATAAAAAAGAATTATAAAACATTAAAAAATAGAAGAAGATACAAAAAGGTAGAAGATGATTCCATTTTCATGGACTGGAAGAATCAATATCATCAAAATGTATATACTACTGAAGGCGATTTACAGATTCAGTGTTATACCAATCAGAATACAAAGACATTCTTCTCAGATATAGAAAAAAATCATGTTGTAATTCATATGGAAACACAGGAAATCCAAAATAGCTAAAGCAAGCTTATACAACAAAAACAAAGCCAGAGTCATCCAAATACCGTATTTCAAACATATTATAGGGCAGTTATAATCAAAACAGCCTGATACTGGTACCAAAACAGATATACCAATGGAACAGAATAGAAATTTCCACAATCAATCCAAGCATCTACAGCCAACTTATCTTTGACAAAGGAGCTCAAGTAAACTCCAGGAGCAAGGACTGTATTTTCAACACATGGAGCTAGAATAGCTGCATAGCCACATGCAGAGCATAAAGCAAGACCTTTGCCTGACACCTTTCACCAAAATCCACTTAAAATAGAATACCTAAATCTATGATCTTACATCATCAAATTACTAGAGATGTTGAAGAAACCCTATAAGACATCAGCAGACCAAGAGTTCTTGGAAAAGACCCCAGAGGCTCATGCAATCAAAGCCAATATTGGCAAATGGGATTACATCAAATTGAGAAACTTCTGCACTGCAAAAGGAACAATTAGCAAAGTGAAGAGACAACCTACAGAATGGGAGAAAATTTTGCAAACTATACAACCATTAAAGGATTAATAACCAGAATATAAAAAATACAGAAATAATGCAGTTAAGAAATGGGAAAAGAACTTAGACATTTTTCAAAAGAGAAAATACAAATGGCCAACAGATACACAAAAAATTACTCAGGATCAATTGATGTGAGAGAAATTCAGAACAAAACCACAATGAGATTTCATCTCACTCCTATAGTATGGCTTTCATACAGGGATCTACAAAAAACAAATTCTGGTGAGGATGTAGGGAAAAAGGTACCCTAATCCACTCTTGGTGAGAATGTAAACTAGTAAAGCCACTACTGAAGAAAGTATGGAGATACCTCAAAGTCAGAACATATATCTATCATATGACCCAGCCATCCTACTCCTTAGAATCTACCCAAGAGAAATGAACTCAACATACAAAAGAACAATCCGTACTTCCTTGTTTATCACAGCTCAATTCACAACAGCAATGACAGGAAATCAACCAAAGTGCCCATTAACTGAAGAATGGATAAAGAAATTATGGGATATGTACACAATGGAATACTACACAGCAGTAAAAAATGCAGTCTGGTCATTTGCAAAAAAATGATGAAACTGGAAGACATTATACCTAATGAAACAAGCCAGTCCTAAAGGGACAAATTCTATATGTCCTCCCTTACCTGTGGTAACTAACAGAGCACCTTAAAGACAACTTGTAGAAATTAGACTGAGAAGCAGTGACTTGGAATAGCCCTTCTCTCGACTGTTGGGGAACAGTTCCTAATTCTATACTTTGTTTATCTTTTCCTTTCTTTTGCTTCATAATGTACCCCTTTTTTCTTTCATACAATTCATTGAATGCTATACTTAACACAGAGTTAATAATATATGTATAAATTTAAACAGATCTTAAAGAATCAGAGTGAGAGTAAGTAAAGAGAGGCTGGTGTTGTGGTGTAGCAAGTTAAAGCCACAGCCTGCAGTGCCGGTTGCTCCACTTCCAAACCAGCTCTCTGCTTTGGCCTGAGAAAATAGTAGAAGATGGCCCAAGTCCTTGGGCCCCTGTACCCATGTGGGAGACCTGAAAGAAGCTCCTGTAGTCGGATCAGCTCAGCTCTGGTCATTGTGGTCATTTGGAGAGTTAACCAGCAGATGGAAGACCTCTCTCTCTCTCTGTGGCTCTACCTCTCTTTGTAACTCTGTCTTTCTAATAAATAAAATAAATCCTTAAAAAAGAAAAAAAAAAGGGAAGAGAAAGGCGGATGGGAATGTGGATTGGAATGTGGGCACAGTGGGAAGAATTCCTAAGATCCTAAAGTTGTAATTGTGAAATGTTATGAAATTTGCAATGATAAAGCAGTTAGTGCTACATACATTCCTATGGACTTACTTCCAATGGTTCACCTTATCAATTAGCCATAGAACCCAAAAATCTCTTAGGCTATTGTATTTATCAGCCAGCTTAAGTGTTATAAAGATAAAATGGATAGGATTAAGTGGTAAAGTGATCATATAGATATGACCAAATGTTAAAGTGATCATATAAATATTATTGTTTGGAAACAATGATAGGATTAAAAAGGAGTGAAGGCCCCAACATGGGTAGCAGACCATACAGCAGAATCAAAGAATGACAATAGCTTTAAGCAGCACTTGGGACCTCACAATCAGCCCTAAATGTATTCCAGTCTGGCTTGAAATCCCAGGAGAAGCATTTCAGGCATAGAAATCCAAAACACTCTGGGAAAAAAAAGGTCCTACATAAAAGACCCCTGAAGGTCAGACACCAGTGGAAAGGAATGCCCAAAGAAGGATGTACTTTTCTCTGAAGGTAGAAGAAAATTTTCACCTTATTTATGGCCTAGTTGAGTCAGTGGATCCAAAAGGCTTCAAGCCAAGAGCCTTGGATGGTCACTGATGTCCTATATAAGGTGTTATTTGTTAAATAAACGAGATTCACTGTATACTAACTTACCATGTAGGACCTCTATCCCCAAAGTGTTGTATCATCAGACTTAGTAGTAAAACTTGTCAAGAATCACCTCCCTTTATTATGCCTCATAAGTTAAAGTCATGTGTAAGTGCTCACAAGAGATGTTACCATCTTTGAGTTGTTCTTAAAGACAATTAAGTTTCTAAAAGGAAAGAATGGGGAGGAAGGAAGGGAAAAGAGGAAGGGGAAAAAAGCATTACCACCTTTGAGAAGCAATAGTGTAGAACAGTCCTTGTCTAGACTGTTGAGGAATAGTTCTTATTTTTTCCATTCTTTGTTTTCATTTGTTTCTCTTTCTTTCTCAGACTAAGCAGGAGAGGGAGGAAGAAGGAGGGGGGTAAGTGGGAGGGTTGGTATCATGGGAAAAATTATTATATGTTCCTAATGTTGTATTTATGATATATACAAATAAAGAAATTATGGGATATGTACACCATGGAAGGCATACACAACAGTAAAGAGAACAAAATGAAATCAAATCTGTTCATTTGCAACAAAATGAATAAAACTGGGAAACATCATATTTAGTGAAATAAGTCAATCCAAAGAGGACAAATACCATATGTTATCCCTGACCTATGATAGCTCACAGAGCACCTAAAAGGTAATTTATAAAAATGAAATTGACATTTTGAGAAACAATGTCTTTGAACAGCCCCTATCTTGACTGCTGAGGAAATTTTTCTCTTTCATACTATTTGTTGAACTCTTTACTGAACATAAACATATGTATAAAGTTAATTTTAGGAGCCAGCACTGTGTCACAGTGGGTTAAAGGCCTGGCCTGAAGTGTCAGAATCCCATATGGGTGCAAGTTCTAGTCTCAGATGCTCCTCTTCCAATCCAGCTCTCTGCTGTGTCCTGGGAAAGCAGTAGAAGATGGCCCAAGTCCTTAGGCCCCTGCACCCATGTGGGAGACCTGGAGGAATCTCCTGGCTTTGGATTGGAACAGCTCTGGCTGTTGCGGCTATGTGGGGAGTTAACTAGTCAATTGAAGACCTCTCTCTCTGTCTCTACCTCTAACTATGCCTTTCAAATAAATAAAATAAATCTTTAAAAAAAAATTCCCCAAAAAACATTACAAAAAACCAGCCAAACGAGGAGCTGTTTTTTTGAAAAAATAAACAAAATTTACACCCCATTGGCTCAACTAACTAAAAAAAAAAGACTCAAATCAGTTAAAATCAGAGATTAAAAAGGAAATGTAACAACAGACACCACAGAAATCAAAAAATCATCAGAAATTACTACAAGGACTTGTATCCCAGCAAACAGGGAAACCTATCATAAATGGATAGATTCCTGGACACATGCAACCTACCTAAATTGAACCAGGAAGACATAGAAAACTTAAACAGACCCATAACTGAGACAGAAATTGAAAATGTAATAAAGGCCCTCCCAACAAAGAAAAGCCCAGGACCAGATGGATTCACTGCTGAATCCTACCAGACATTTAAAGAAGAACTAACTCCAATTGTTCTCAAACTATTCAGAACAATCGAAAAAGAGGGAATCCTCCCAAATTCTTTCTATGAAGCCAGCATCACCTTAATTCCTAAGCCGGAAAAAGATGCAACATTTAAAGAGAATTACAGACCAATATCCCTCATGAACATAGATGCAAAAATCCTCAATAAAATTCTGGCCAATAGAATGCAACAAGACATCAGAAAGATCATCCACCCAGACCAAGTGGGATTTATCCCTGGTATGCAGGGATGGTTCAACATTCGCAAAACAATCAACGTGATACACCACATTAACAGACTGCAGAAGAAAAACCATATGATTATCTCACTAGACGCAGAGAAAACATTCGATGAAATTCAACACCCTTTCATGAGGAAAACCCTAAGCAAACTGGGTATAAAAGGCACATTCCTCAATACAATCAAAGCAATTTGTGAAAAACCCACGGCCAATATCCTATTGAATGGGGAAAAGTTGGAAGCATTTCCACTGAGATCTGGTACCAGACAGGGATGCCCACTCTCACCACTGCTATTCAATATAGTGCTGGAAGTCTTAGCCAGAGCTATTAGGCCAGAAAAAGAAATTAAAGGGATAAAATATGGAAGGAAGAACTCAAACTATCCCTCTTTGCAGATGATATGATTCTTTATTTAGGGGACCCAAAGAACTCTACTAAAAGAATTTTGGAACTCATAGAAGAGTTTGGCAAACAGCAGGATATAAAATCAATGCACAAAAATCAACAGCCTTTGTATACACAGGCAATGCCACGGTTGAGGAAGAACTTCTAAGATCAATCCCATTCACAATAGCTACAAAAGCAATCAAATACCTTGGAATAAACTTAACCAAAGACGTTAAAGATCTCTATGATGAAAATTACAAGACCTTAAAGAGAGAAATAGAAGAGGATACAAAAAATGGCATAATCTTCCATGCTCATGAATTGGAAGAATCAACATCATCAAAATGTCCATTCTGTTGGAGTACTAGTTATAGTATTAATTCACAATGTACAGCACATTAAGGACAGAGATCCTACATGACTTTTTTTAAAGAATTGATTAATTATCTATGCAATTTCCAATTTAACACCAAGATTTTTTAATCATTTTCAATTATCTTTATATACAGAAGATCGATTCAGTATATACTATGTAAAGATTTCATCAGTTCGCACCCACACAGAAACACAAAGTGTAAAAATACTGTTTCAGTACTAGTAATAGCATTATTTCACATTGGATAACACATTAAGTACAGATCCCTCATGAGACGTAAGTACACAGTGACTCCTGATGTTGATTTAACAATTTGACACTCTTGTTTATGGCGTCAGTAATCTCCCTAGGCTCTAGTCATGAGTTGCTGAGGCTATGGAAGCCTTTAGGGTTTGCCGCTTTGTGTCTCTATGTGAGGGAAAACTGTTGAAATCTTTACATAATATGTACTAAACTGATTTTCTGTGTATAAAGAGAATTGAAAATGAATCTTGACATGAATGGAAGGGGAGAGGGAGCGGGAAAGGGGAGGGTAGTGGGAGGGAGGGAAGTTGTGCGGGGGGGAGCCATTGTAATCCATAAGCTGTACTTTGGAAATTTATATTCTTTAAATAAAAGCTTTATATAAAAAAATAAAAAATAAAAAAAATAAGTCCATTCTGCCAAAAGCAATTTACAGATTCAATGCATTAACTATCAAGATACCGAAGTCATTCTTCTCAGATCTGGAGAAACGATGCTGAAATTCATATGGAGACACAGGAGACCTCGAATAGCTAGAACAATCTTGTATAACAAAAACAAAGCCGGAGGCATCATAATACCAGATTTCAGGGCATACTTAAGTGAATTTGTTATCAAAACAGCATGGTACTGGTACAGAAACAAATGGATAGACCAAGGAACAGAATAGAAACACCAGAAATCATTCCAAACATCTACAGCCAACTTATATTTGATCAAGGATCCAAAACCAATTCCTGGAGTAAGGACAGTCTATTCAATAAATGGTGCTGGGAACACTGGATTTCCACATGCAGAATCATGAAGCAAGATCCCTACCTTTCACCTTACACAAAAATTCATTCAACATGGATTAAAGACTTAAATCTACGACCCAACACCATCAAATTATTAGAGAGCATTGGTGAAACCCTGCAAGACACAGGTACTGGCAAAGATTTCTTGGAAAATACCCCAGAAGCACAGGCAGTCAAAGCCAAAATTAACTACTGGGATTGCATCAAATTGAGAAGTTTCTGTACTGCAAAAGGAAACAGTCAGGCAAGTGAATAGGAAACCAACAGAATGGGAAAAAATATTGCAAACTATGCAACAGATAAAGGGTTGATAACCAGAATCTACAAAGAAATTAAGAAATTCCACAACATCAACACAAACAACCCACTTAAGAGATGGGCCAAGGACCTCAATAGATATTTCTCCAAAGAAGAAATCCAAATGGCCAACAGACACATGAAAAAATGTTCAAGATCACTAGCCATCAGGGAAATGCAAATCAAAACCACAAGGAGGTTTCACCTAATTCTGGTTAGAATGGCTCACATTCAGAAATCTACCAACAATAGATGCTGGAGAAGATGTGGGGAAAAAGGGACACTAACCCACTGTTGGTGGGAATGCAAACTGGTGAAGTCACTATGGAAGTCAGTCTGGAGATTCTTCAGAAACCTAAATATAGTCCTACCAGACAACCCAACCATCCCACTCCTTGGAATTTACCCAAAGGAAATTAATTTGGCAAACAAAAAAGTCATCTGCACATTAATGTTTATTACAGCTCAATTCACAATAGCTAAGACCTGGAACCAACCCAAATGCCCATCAACAGTAGACTGGATAAAGAAATTATGGGACATGTACTCTATAGAATTCTATACAGCAGTCAAAAACAATGAAATCCAGTCATTTGCAACAAAATGGAGGAATCTGGAAAACACCATGCTGAGTGAATTAAGCCAGTCCCAAAGGAACAAATATCATATGTTCTCCCTGATCGGTGACTACTAACTGAGCACCAAAGGGGAAACCTGTTGAAGTGAAATGGACACTATGAGAAACAGTGACTTGATCAGCTCTTGTCCTGACTGTTGCTGTACAATGTAATACTTTATCCATTTTAGTATTTTTTTATCCTAGTACTAATGGTTGAACTCTGTAATTAACACAATTATTCTTAGGTGTTTAAATTTTAACTGAAAAGTGATTCCTGTGAAATATAAGAGTGGGAATAAGAGAGGGAAGAGATGTACAATTTGGGACATGCTCAATTGGACCTGCCCCAAATGATGGAGTTAGAATCGTGCCAGGGGATTCCAATACAATCCCATCAAGGTGGCATGTACCAAGGCCATCTCACTAGTCCAAGTGATCAATTTCAGTTCACAATTGATCACACTGATAGGTCTAAGAGTCAAAGGGATCACACAAACAAGACTAATGTCTGCTAATACTAACTGATAGAATGAAAAAGGGAGAGAATGATCCAATATGGGAAGTGAGATACACAGCAGACTCATAGAATGGCAGATGTCCTAAATAGCACTCTGGCCTCAGAATCAGCCCTTAAGGCATTCTGATCTGGCTCAAGAGCCCATGAGAATATTTTAGGCATGGAAAGCCAAGACACTCTAAAAAAAAAAAAAAAAAAAAAAAAAAAAAAAAAAAAAAAAAAAAAGAAGAAGAAGACCTAAATGAAAGATCTCTGTGAGTGAGATCCCAGTGGAAAGAACGGGGCCATCAAAGAAGGAGGTACTTTTCTCTGAAAGGAGGAGAGAACTTCCACTTTGACTATGACCCTGTCGGAATAAGATCGAAGTTGGCGAACCCTAAAGTCTTCCATAGCCTTGGCAACTCATGACTAGAGCCTAGGGAGATTACTGACGCCATAAACAAGAGTGTCAAATTGTTAAATCAACATCAGGAGTCACTTTGTACTTACGTCTCATGAGGGATCTGTCCTTAATGTGTTGTTCAATGTGAATTAATGCTATAATTAGTACTCAAAAGTATTTCACACTTTGTGTTTCTGTGTGGGTGCAAACTGATGGAGTCTTTACATAGTATATACTGAATCGATCTTCTGTATATAAAGATAATGGAAAATGATTAAAAAATCTTGGTGTTAAATTGGAAATTGCATAGATAATTAATCAATTATTTTAAAAAATCATGTAGGATTTCTGTCCTTAATGTGCTGTACATTGTGAATTAATACTATAACTAGTACTACAACAGTATTTTCACTTTGTGTCTCTATGTGAGGGCAAACTGTTGAAATCTTTACGTAATATGTACTAAACTGATCTTCTGGGTATAAAAAGAATTGAAAATGAATCTTGTTGTGAATGCAAGGGGAGAGGGAGTGGGAAAGGGGAGGGTAGCGGGTGGGAGGGAAGTTATTGGGGGGAAGCCATTGTAATCCATAAGCTGTACTTTGGAAATTTATATTCTTTAAATAAAGCTTGATAAAAAATAATTCCCTTGAGAAGGGCAGTAAAAATAGCATTTTAAGTGTCAAAGTGATCATAGTGATAGCATTAAGCATTAAAGAGATCATACAGATAGGACTGAGTGTTAAAGTGATATAAATATCATTGACTATGTGGTAATAGAATTAAAAAGGCATGAATTCTCCAACATGGGAAGTAGTCCATATAGCAGACTCATAGAAATAATCACTTTAAGTAGCGCTCTGACCACAGTATCAGTCTTTAAGGCATTCTGGTCTGGCTGAAAAACCCACAACAGCATTTCAGATATTTAACGCCAAGATACTGTGGCAAAAAATTGTCCTACATGAAGGACCATAGTAGGGAAGACCCCAGTGGAAAGAAGTGGTCATAAAAGAAGGAGGTACATTTGTCTGAAGGGAGGAGAGAGAACTTCCATTTTGCTTATGGCCTTGTCTAAATATTGACAGAGTTTGTGGATTCAAAAGACTTCCACAGCCTAGGAAGCTCATGTCAAGAGCCTTGCATGTTCACTAATGTCATACATAACAGTATTAATTGTTAAATTAATAATAGGAGTCACTGTACACTAAATTCCCATTTAGGACCTCTGTCATCAAAGAGTTGTATTATGAGAGTTAACAATACAACTTGTTCTCAAGGAAAAGCTATATCTGCACTCTCATGTTGATTGTAGCACTGTTCATAATAGTCAGGATAAGGAATTAAACTGAGTATCCATCATAGATGAAAGCATAAAGAATATGGTATATTTTATATGACAAGGTACTATTCAGTCTTTTAAAAATGAGATTCTGTCATTTATGAGAACATGAATGAGCTCAGGGGGACATTATGTTAAGTAAATCAAGCTGGGCATAGAAACAGAAATGACATATAAAGTCATTTACAGTTGAGTTCTAAAATTGTGAACCTACAGAAAGAGTGAATGGTGGGTACCAGAAGCTGGAGGGGTGACAAGATTGTAGAGTGTTGATGAAAGAACACAAATTTCCAATTGCAGAAGAGTAATAAGTCAATAGTTCTATCATATAATATTTATACTTGACAATTCATAAGAGTAGATTCAAAACATTCTCACTACAAAGTATGATAAGTATATGAGGTAATACATATATTAAGTAATTTGATTTGCCTATTGTTTCATGTATACATGTACACATGCCACATGCTATGCATCACAAATACATACAAGTTTTACCTGTTAACTCAAATATTTATAATTGGAAAATGATAGAATAATCAAGGTCACATCCAAGATATCATTAATTATTTTTGTTTTTATTATTCATATATGTATATGGTATATATATAATCTTATATGAGCATAATGTTTTTACTTTTCCCATTTTTATAAATGCAATATTTATCATTTTAAGTATCCAACTGTGGAAAGGACGTATAACTTTAGAATGTCTTTATTAGTTTGGCACATTACTATTATATTCAAAATATAAAAATTTTTAGTTGGAATAAAAATACTATGTGGATACTACACATTCTGTGATGCACCAGTATTTTTTACCATTCTTTTTGAAATAATTATAATAGAGAAACAGCTGGAGATCTGTGTTTCAATCTCTTTGAGAATGTGGTATTATGTATCTTTTTACCATGTCAATAAGCTTTGCTATGGATATCTCCTTTAACTGCAAGCAAAGAAAGTGGTAAACCCTAAGCCAGCATTTCCAGTTTTGTTTTTGCTTTCATCGATCTTTTACATGAAGTCAATAAATGCAACATCTCCAAACTACTGTGTGAAATTAACTCCTATTTTTATTTTTTCAATATGTGGTGCTTATGTGTATGGATTACAATCCAACCTCTGACTACAGTCTATGATATTGGGTTGTAAGGCCTTTTTTAAAGATTTATTTGAAAGGCAGTGGTACAGAGAAAGAAGAAGGGGAAAGAAAAAGAGAGAAAGAATCATTAATCTGCTGGTTCACTCCCCCAAATGGCTGCAATGGCTGAGGGTGGGCCAAGCCGAAGTCAAGAGCTTCTTCTGGATTTTCCACATGGGTGCAGGTGCCCAAGTATCTGGGCCATCTTTGCTGCTTTCCCAGGCACATTAGCAGAGAGCTGGATCAGAAATGGAGCATCTGGGATTCAAATTGGCACCTATAAAGGATACTGCCATGGAAGGCAGAATCTTAACCCTCTGTGACACAGTACAAGCCCTGATATATATTTACATTTCAATATTGAATTTCAATTTGCTAAATACTCTGGAGATATGCTTTGGTGATTTCTGCTCATGCATGAGAATAAGTGGTATTTTAAATCTTACCTGTTTCCATGAAGTTACTATGGTAGCTCATACTTGTGTCAAAGTTATAAAATCCAAAAACTAAATTTTGGCTTATTTAGCCTGGATTGACTAGAAGATATGATAGCACATTATGTTTTAAATAAAGGTCTTTTTATGTGATGTAAATGGGTAATTTTATTATTTTAAAATTTTATTTGAAGGAGAGATAGAGAAACATGGTGAGATATTGCAATTGCTGGTTTAATCCTCTAAATGTCTGCAACAGCTGGGGCCTCCCAGGATGTGCAATTGCAAAAAGCTGGAACTGAAAGGATAGAAAAGACTCAACCCCAGGTACTCGGATGTGTGATGTGGGCATCCCAAGCAGTGCCAAATGCTCATCCCAATGCTGGACTTTAAATATTAGGCTCTGTTTGGACATATTTCAAAAGAAACCATTGATTGACTTATTCCAATACTAGTGTATTCTGGTGTGGATTATAAAATCTGTAAAGTTGTTAGTGACAATATAGTGACTTCTGTTTCATCTGGGTCTTCATTCACATCCCTTTTCTTAATGTCTGAACAAGGTGTTTTACTTGGCACTTCCAAAGACCAACAAAACAATTATTTAAAAGTATACTCTTTAAAATATTCTAGTTATTATAAATAGAGACCTTAAACCCAATTGCTTACTGGTTCTTTGCACTATTTTCTAAGCTTCAAATTGTAAATTGATGGCAGAAGTGTCACTCATTGTGTTTCTGATACCTTATGGAAAGCAATTGAGCTCAAATGTGGAATTTATAGGAGATGAAATCTAGTGAGCTTTCATGATAACATTTTATCAACTAGCTACCCAATAATATGAACAGTCTTTCATTGAGCACTGTCTTTTCTAACTTTTCTCACTACTGGTGAAGCTTCTGGATGGAAACGGTTGGAGTGATCTGCCCATCCAAGGCTTGGTCTGTTCCACATCTCTTAGTTCTGTTTCTGCCTCTGACCTCTATTATTTGCTTCTGTTTCCTACATCTGGGGCATTTGATGACAGTAACAGATGCTAGCCTGCAATTTTGCATTGCTCAGCCTGTAAGGGACAGATACATTCTGCCTGAAATCCATGGATTTTTTCAATTGTAACTCACCCATTTCTTTTGATTCCATCTACTATTGTTCAAATCAATGCAATAGGAAAACTGTAGGAAGTACAGATGTCTTCTGCTACTCATTCCAAGTAACAAGAATGAGAAATATTTTTGAATAACTTTTGGCAGGAAATACATTGCTTCAAGTGAGGGCTACTGGGAGACATTTCCTCTTGATGGGAAACTTTTTGATCACAATTTCCTTCATATCTGTGGCTGGCTTTCACTTAAGCCCAATTAAACATAAATAGACTCACAACTAGCAACAAAAACAGTGGTTGCCTATGTCCCTTTATCTGTAAGAAGCCACAGATTAGTTTTGATTTTAATAAAATGTGAATTACATTAGGGTCTCAAAGTCACTGTTTTTTGTTCATTTGGGCTATTTATAAGCCACATACAGGAACTAGTTAATTCTAAATCACTAAGAGGTGGAAGAAAAATAAGTTAGTTTAATATATCACATGGTTTTTTGCTTGGTCTCAAACTGTAATATCAGAGAACAATGCTGTTTTTCTTGAGCTGAATATATTTCAACAGAAAAGAAAACTTGAAATAGTAGCCATGTTTTACCAAAGTCTAAGAAAAAGAATATGCATAAAATTTCCCCAAATTTAAGGTACTTTAAAAAAATTTTAAAACCTTTGGTGTTTGCTACTGTTAAACTGTACAGTACTGAAAATGAGAAACATAAATAAGTGAAGAACTTGGCAACATAGGATAGGAGGTAGGGAGAGGAATCTTTGTTAGCTTAAATTTGAAATTGTCAGTTTTAATAATAATTAACTGAAATCTGGTAGAATGAGCTTATTTATAGATAACATTCACATTTAAAAAAATAATGTGCTTCCACAGTTATCACATGAGAATTTATATTTGCATTATTATCATTTGTTTCACATAATCTTGAATAGAAGTGATCATATCTTGAGGTATCAGGTGATCACTCTATTAAAAATTTGCTTCTCAAGCCAGGATCTATAAAGCAAAATAACTAAAAAAGTCTCTCTTGAAATCTTAGGTCAAGCAGATATTACTGTGTATAGATATACTCTCTCATTCAATGAAAAGTTTTTCTCCATGACTGGAGAATGTTTTTTCTTCTGGTGACACCAGATTAAATAATGTGGGTTGTGTACTGGTACGTTAATAGGTAAGTTATTGCCACTATCGCAGGCTTATGGGACAGGACATCAAGTGAGATGACAGCAGATCAGTGCCTCCCACCTACCAATCAGGGACATTGTTTGGCTCATCCAAGGGAAAAAGGGTAGTTTCCCTACACTTTTTGATTTCCGTTCTACTTCTTGGACATTTGTGTTACACAGTGTTGGTAATTGGACTCTTCTGTTCATTCTTAATGTTTTGATTTGGAAATTCTGGCACTGGGTAGACAGGATCTCTGTAAATATTGACAATATTGGGTTAGATCCAACACCACTTAAACTTAGCCTCCTTATTCCTAACACTAATTGTCTGTTCTTTTTTCTCATGAGGTTAAAACAACATCAACTTATTTCTTCTCTGAATGCACTGAGATTTGATAGTATGCTATCTTCTTGAAACTACACCCGACTTTGGTAAGACAACTTTATGTTTGGAAGCAATAGATTTTAAAGAATACCTGGCTTTCAACCTCACACTGGCATTGAGACTCCATCTTCAAAATACAAACCCATCGTTGACAGTAACTCAGTAACTACTTTTCAGAAATGAAACCTGGAGCAGGTATTTAGCCCAATGGTGAAGGTGCTAGTTAGCATGGCTGCATCCCCACATCAGGATACCTGGATTTGATATTTTGATATTTCTTGCTCCAGCTCCTGCTCCTACAGACTCTGGGGGCAGCCATGATGGCTCAAGTAGTTAGCTTTCTGTCACCTGTGTGGCAGAGCCGGAAGGAGTTTCTGGCTTCTATCTTTGGTAGTCTCTGCCATTGCAGGCATTCAGGAAGTGAACAAACAAATGAGAGTTCTGCCTTTCTGTCTGTTCCTGTGTCTCCTCATGTGCAGGCACACATGCCCGACTCTCTGCCTCTTGAAACATTTCATGCAAAAATGGAATAAAAGATGGGTGAATGGGGCCCCATTACTTGAGCCATCACTGTTGTTTCCAAGGGTCTATGTTACTAGGAAGCTGGAGTCAGCAGTCAAAAGTGAGTATTAAATCCATGCACTCTCATAAGTTATACAGATGTTTTAACAGGCATCCAAACCTCTAGGCCAAAGTCCATCTTTCCATGAACTTTTTAAAATGCCCTTACAAGTATTTATTTGCTGGTTTCACATAATTATTTTCTATACAAGGAAACTTTTGTAATTATTCTGAGCTAGGACATATAATCAAGTTTCACTGAATTTTAGTGCTTCTAATTGATTTTCACTACAATGCCTGTAATTATAGGCATCATGTGTAAACAGATGTTTTGTGGGAGGTCTTTTTTTAAACTTTTATTTAATAAATATAAATTTCCAAGTTGTATAAAAGTACAAATTTTGGATTATAGTGGCTTTGCACCCACACAGAAACACAAACTATAAAGTACTGCTTGAGTACTAGTTATACTGTTAATTCACATAGTACAACACATTAAGGACAGAGATCCTACATGGGGAGCAAGTGCACAATGACTCCTGTTGTTGATTTAACAATTGACACTCTGATTTATGACATCAGTAATCACCTGAGGCTCTTGTCATGAGCTGCAAAGGCTATGGAAGCCTCTTGAGAAGGCCAACTCCGATCTTATTTAGACAAGGCCATAGTCAAAGTGGAAGTTCTCTCCTCCCTTCAGAGAAAGGTACCTCCTTCTTTGATGGCCCGTTCTTTCCACTGGGATCTCACTCAGATCTTTCATTTAGGTCATTTTTTTTTTTTTTTGCCAGAGTGTCTTGGCTTTCCATGCCTGAAATACTATCATGGGCTTTTTAAGCCAGATCTGAATGCCTTAAGGGCCGATTCTGAAGCCAGAGTGCTACTTAGGACATCTGCCATTCTATGAGTCCGCAGTGTAACCTGCTTCCCATGTTGGATTGTTCTCTGCTTTTTAATTCTATCAGTTAGTATTAGCAGATACTAGTTTTCTCTATGTGGTTCCTTTGACACTTAATCCTATCATTATGATCAATTATGAACTGAAACTGATCACTTTGACTAGTGAGATGGCATTGGTACATGCCACCTTGATGGGATTGAATTGGAATCCCCTGGCACGTTTCTAACTCTTAAGATTTGGGGCAAGTCTGATTGAGCATGTGCCAAACTATACATCTCCTCCCTCTCTTATTCCAACTCTTATATTTTACAGGGATCACTTTTCAGTTAAAATTTAAAAAACCTAAGAAAAATTGTGTGTTTATTACAGAGTTCAACCAATGGTATTAAGTAGATCAAAAAAATACTAGAAGGAATAAAATATTAAGTTGTAATTAACTTAGGAGGTTCTACCTAAGAGAAAGAACACAGACACCATTACAAAAGTCAGTGTTAAAATAAATAAACAATTACTTACGACATAATATTGAAAACAAAATTTTAAAAAATTATGGTTGACATATGATGAATATCACACCTATTGCGTTTCTCCTAGAAACTTATAAAGGATCCCTAAGGGCTGTATGTTTTGGCACAGTGTATTAAGCCAATACCTGCAACGCTGGCATTTCCTATCAGAGTGTTGGTTCAAGTCCTAGCTGTAATTCTTCCAAATTAGCTCTCTGCTAATGCACATTGGAAAGCAGTGAAAGATGACCCAAGTTCTTGTCTAACTGCCACCCCTGTAGGAGACCAGGATGGCTGCTGGCTTTGGCCTGGTCCAACCCCATCCATTGTGGCCATTTGGGGAGTAACCAGTGGATTGAAGATACCCCGCACCCCTCCCCCTTCCTTTGGCCTTTCACTCTGCCTTTCAAATAAATAAAAAACATGATAAAAATTTAGAATAGGATCTCCCCAAAATGTGAGGCAGTGAAAAGCACAAGTTTTATTAGCAGGAAAGTAAATCCCATTCTGGGCCCAATTTAAGGGGCTCAGAAAGGTTAAGAAATTTGCCTGGGCTGGCATCGTGTCGTAGCAGGTAAAGCTACCACCTGTGATGCTGCTGTCTCATAAGGATGCTCATTTGTGTCCAGGCCTCCTCATCACTTTCAATCCAGCTCCCTGATGATGGTCTGAGAAAAGCAGAAGTCAGCCCAGGTGTTCAGGCACTTGCCACCACATGGGAGACCCAAATGAAGCTCCTGGCTTTGGCCTGGCTCAGTCCTGGCTGATTCAGCCATGTGGGGAGAGAACCAAATAATGAAAGATCTCTTCCCTTCTCTCCCTCCTCTCTCTTCTCTTTCAAATAAAATAAATCTCTTTAAAAAAAAAAAAAAAAGAAGCAAAGCTTTCCTAAGGTCACACATGCTTTTAGCTTAAAAGCCAAAAGCAAAAAATTGAACACATTCGTCTGATTCATTCCAAACCCCTTATTTCTTTTTTCACCATGTTTACAATTTGATTAACATCACTGGGAGGGATATTGAATGTCACATCAGTTGCTCTTAAACATGAAGAGGCAGAAGCATTTCCTCCTTTCCTCATCTACCATTTCCAATTGTTTTTTAAATAAATGTAATATTGATCATGGTTTAATGCTTTAATAGCCAGTTCTTGGCTGAACATATGGTTGTGCCTAAATTCTGGGAATAATCACGCTTTGTAGTAGGTCTTGGTTAACAAGCAGGATGGGTATAACATTATAAAACATTGTAACAAGCAGGAAGGTTATAGCATTATAAAACCACAATAATGCTGTTAATAATCAGGTTAGTAACTCCATTCCACTTAATTATGGCCTGAAAACTGAATGCTCCTAACATTTCTTTAGATTCATTCCAGAATTTTAAGTTTTAAAGCAGAGTATACACATTGGCTTCACTCTGGGGTTGGTAGTTAACCGAGTCCCAGCTTTGAGTCTGTGGGAAAGACAAAGCCCCATGCTTTTCTCTGTGCTCAGTTACTGACTTTTTGCCATTTCTCTGCCAGTCAGGAATTATTTTTATTAACACCTGTATTTTATGCAGAAAGCTTCAAAGTATGGGACAGTTTTATGCTTGGCAAATTTTTCAGGCTTCTGAGTAAGTGAAAGTCAGAGGTAAAGCACAAAAGGAAAAAAAATCTTTCACAAAAAATGAGGATACTTTAAAAAAACTCATGGAAAATGGAATTAAAAATCTATTTGGGGGAAGGATTCAAGATGTCCATATAGGGGCTGGCATTGTGGCACAGTAGGTTAAGCCATTGCCTTCAACACTAGCATCCCATATGAGCACTGTTTCCAGTGTTTGTTAATATGCCTGGGAAAGCAAAAGTTGGCCTAAGTACCTGGCCCCCTAACACCCATGCAGAAGTTCTGGGCTCCTGGCTTCATACTGGCGATTTAGGGATTGAACTAGTGAATGGAAGAGATTCTCTCTCTCTCCCTCTCTCCTTCCCTCCCTCTGTAACTCTGTTTTAGATAAATATTCAAATAAAGAAAAGATACAGAGAAGTCCAGCATTTGCTTCCTCTCCCATGGAGAAAGCTCAAAGCCACTGCACTTATAGGCAAGTGTTAGAGGAGAACATCAGACACAGTAGGAGAAGAGCAGGGCACTGATAACAGGCACACTGACTAGAGAGAGGAGAAAGGAAAAAAGCCAAATCATTCATGTCTGAAGCACTGGGCCATGGCTGTTGGATTCCCTGTTGCTGGGGACAAGGTGAGCAGCAGAACATAGTAGAATCCATCTGTGCAAACCACTCAGGAGGGTGACCCTCCCCAGAGAAAGGAAACTAACCAGCAGCTCAGTAAGGAGTGCTTTCTGGAAAATGGAAAAGTCAGGGCTCCCAGACTTCAGAAGAGAAACTCAGTGTTCCCTCCATTATCTGTCAAAGCAGGGATTGATGAGGGTGGCACCATCTTGAGAGGGGATTCATGGCAGCAGTTCACACCATGTTGAAGGATGGAACCCCATGAATATCTTCTCCCCAGGGCCCCAGAAGACATTCCTGCAGTCAAGCAAGGCAGACTGAACCCCACAGTCCCAACTGGACCAGCAGGGGAATGGTGCATGCAGCGCTCTGCCTTGCAGCGGACAGCAGGATCAGGGCAGCTGGACAGACCATCCCTGAGACTCTGGAAATAAGGGAATCCGTCTCATCAGGATTGGGAATGTTCTCATCCCTACTGGCTCCGCTGCAGATTGTGGCTGGGATCCTTGCACACTGCAGACAGGTCTTGCATTAGAATGCAGGGCACATTACAGTGTGTGTTGGTGCTTGGGACAGAGTACACATCTGAGCGGGTTAACTGCACTGACACTGTGTGCTTGCTCTGAGCAGTAAATCAGTCGATTCCCTTTGGTACCGAAAAGGTTGGGAGGCAGAACACCATGGTTGGCTCCCAAAACTCCCACCTGCCCACTGACCGAGCCAGTGGTGCTACATCAAAGTCACCTTGGGTATCATTCTGTAATCTTGCCTTTCCCCTCCCACTCTTCCCATGAACAGTGGCTAGAGCCCCCTGGGTCCAAGCAGTGCATGTCCCCAGAACTCGAGTGAATGCCTATGTTCTCTGACTAGCCCAGTGACAACTTTCTCACTGGGACTTGCAACTGAGCTCTTCGTGTTGAGCCTAGCATAACACAACACTATGGCTTGCTGAGATCTCTGGCACAGATCATCCGTCTATACTCTGTACAGGTCATGCACAGGGATTAGAGCTCTAGGCTCTACCCATTCCTGTGAACACTACCTGGGTTTTGGTACTGCTGCACAACTGATTACTGGGCTTGAGGTAGCTACAACCAACCCAACCCAGTAACCAGCACATGAGAGTGCCCCAAGCCAGCTTGTTCTGCTGTTAACAGAGGCGAAGTCACCCTCACAGATCTAGCTATTCTTAGCATCCCTGGGTCCTTCCTCCTCCACCCAGCATTAGCACAACTCTTAGAGCTCTGCATCTGGATAGTGGCTAGGAATCAAATTCTACCAAGATCCTAGATCCAGTACCCAACTTGTAACTCCAGCACCTGACTTGGATACCAGCTGGAAATCTATGTGCCAGACACAATCACAAAACCAGCAAGGCTTGCTCCTGACACTCATTACAGAAGTCTCTCCCGAGACATGGCTAGAAAACTGTGTAACAGGAATTTCAGTGATCACAATGAGCCGCAGCAACAACCAAGATCCCGACTACAGCTATGTCAACTATAGCAGATAAAGGTATTAGGGAGACTAAAAAATATAGAGAAATAGTTAAATAAAATTAGGTATTTAGTACATGAGATAGATGAGGGAATTCAAAGAAAGATAGACAAAAACCAAACAGAAATATTACAAATAATATATTCAATAAGTAAAAAAAAAAATCACAGTAAAGAGCCTTAGAGCCTTAAAAATAGACTGGTTGAGGCAGAAGAAATACCCAATTTAGAATACAGATCTTTTGAAATATCTCAAACCAAAAAAAAAAAAAAAGAAAGTTGAAAAAAAATAAAACAAAAATAGTGTTTGCGATATCAAATGAACAAATATACAAGGGAATACCTGAAGATATAGAGAAAAAATCATCTAAAAAACCTATTAAGTGAAATTATAACACGAATTTCCACAGTTTGGAGAACAGTATGGGTATACAAACATAGGGATACATAGAATATGAGTGGCAGGGAGAATCACCATGTTCCTAAAGTTGTAATTATGAAATGTGTGAAGTATGTATGCCTTAATTAAAAGGTTTCTGAGTAGGATGGGAAAAATAAATGGAAAATAAAAAGAATATGAGAGGTATGTTGAGAAATAATCAAACCATGACAAATTATAATCAAATTTTCTAAAGTAAAGCATAGAGTATCCTCAAATTTGCAATAGAGAAATGCCAGGTCAAGTTGACAATAAATTTCTCAAGAGAAACTCAACAGGCTAGTAGTGAATGGAGACATGTTATACATATTCTAAAAGCAAACAAATGCTGCCAACCCAGAATACTTTACTCAGCAAAATTTTATTCATAAATGATGGTGAAATAAAGAACTTCCAAGAAAAGCAAACATTGCAACAAAATGTTACCCCCTGACCAGCCTTAAATGATACTTAAGGATGTACTACCTACAGAAAAAGAAAAAAAAATCAGCATCATGAAGAGATGTGAAGGAGGAAAACCCTGTAGGTAAAAGAACAAAGGAGTTTCAAATAAAAAATAGGAATCTTCATGAAAAAATGGCAGGACCACATCATTACTTGTCATTAATAACCTTGACTACAAATGGACTAAGTCCCAATTAAAAGACAGGCTGAATGTATTAAAAAAAAGCAAGATTTAATTATATGCTGCCTAAAGAAATACACTACAAAACTAAAAAAGTTATATACAGATTGAAAATGAAAGGATGTAAAAAGATACCATACTAATTCAAATCAAAGTGAGCAGTAGTTATCCTTATGTTAGACGAGAGATTTTAAAACCAAAACTGTTAAAAGATACAAAGAAGGTTACTATGCAATGATTAAAGGATTAATTCAACAAGAAGATATGACTGTTATAAAAATATACGCACCCAATTCTAATGTACCCAGTCTTATGAAACAAATGTTAATAGATCTAGAGAAACACATATTTGCCAATAAAATACCAGGAGACCTCACCACCTAACTTTTACCAATGGACAGATAGGCCAAACAACAACAACAACAAATCAAAGAAATAACAGTGTAGTTAACTTACAGTGTAGGCCCAATGGACCTAACAGACATTTACAAAACATTCTATCCCACACTATTGCATGGAATATTCTTTAGGATAGACCATATATTAGTCTCATAAAACAAGTTATAAGAAATTAAAAACAATTGAAATCATGTAGCTGGAAATTAATAAAAGAAACCTGAAAAATTATATAAACAGTTGGGACTGAACAATATGCTCCTAAATGAAGAACAAATCAGAAGGGCAATTTTAAAAAAATCTTTGAAATCATTGAAGATGAAAAAAAAAAAAAACGAAAACTTATGGGATACAATGAAAATAGTGTTAAGAGGAAAACATAAGAATAGGTGCCTACATTTAGAAAATGGAAAGATATCAAATAGTCACCTAACAATACATCAAGAACCTAGAAAAACAAGAATTACAAAGAACACTTCCAATTAGAATTAGAAATAGCAAAATTTAAGAGAACTAAAAAAAAACTGAAAAATCAGTAAAAAATTTTTAATACAACAAAATTTATAAAACATTGGCCCAACTAATCAAGGAGAAAAATGAAAGAATGAATTCAGAGATGAAAAAGGAAATATTACAACTGATACCACAAGAATACAAAATATTAAAATTATAAAGAACTATATGCTAAAAATTAGAATATCTAGAAGAAAAATATAGATTTCTGGACACATACAATTTATAAAAACTGAGCAAAAAGACAGAGAAACCAGAATAGACCAATAGCAAGGCTGCGAATGAATCAGTAATCAAGAGCTTTCCAACAAAGATCAGGATCAGATTACTTCACACTGTTTAATTTTACCAAACTTTCAAAGATTTAAAGAATGATTACCAATTCTTCTCAATTTATTCAAAATCAATTGAAAGGGAGAGAATCCTTCCAAACTCATTCTATGAGACCAGCATTACCTTAATTCCAAAACCAAAGATAGAAAAAAGAAAACTACAGAAAAATATTTTTGGTAACCATAGATGCAAAAGTCCTCAACAAAACACTAGAAACTATAATACAACAACATATCAAAAAGATCATACACCCTGACCAACTGAGCTTTATCCCAGAGACACAGGGATGGCTCAACATGTGTAAATTAACTATAATTCATCATATAGCACATCAACAAAAAAAAGGTAAAAATATATGATTATCTTGATAGATGCAGAGAAAGCATTTGATAAAATATAACATCCTTTCATGATAAAAAAAAAACCTAAAAACTGGATACAGAAAGAACATAACACTATGAAGGTAATATATGACAAACCCACTGCCAGCATCTTATTGAACAGAGAAGTTGAAAGTATTTCTGGTAAGATCAATAGTCAGAAAAGAATGCCCATTCTCACTACTATTCAAAATAGTTCTAGAAGTTTTAGCCAGAGCCAACAGGCAAGAAAAAAAAAAAAAAGGTATACAAATTAGAAAGGAGGAAGCCAAATTATCACTGGTTACAAATGACATGGTTCTTTATATGAAGGAACCAAAAGATTCCAGTAAGAGACTACTGGAACTGGTAGGATAATTCAGAAAATCTGCAGGATATAAAACCAACACGCAAAAATAACTGCATTTTTTTTTTTTGACAGGCAGAGTGGACAGTGAGAGAGAGATGGAGAGAAAGGTCTTCCTTTGCCGTTGGTTCACCCTCCAATGGCCGCTGCGGCCAGTGTGCTGCGGCCAGTGCACTGCACTGATCCAAAAGCAGGAGCCAGGTGCTTCTCCTGGTCTCCCATGAGGGTGCAGGGCCCAAGCACTTGGGCCATCCTCCACTGCACTCCCTGGGCCACAGCAGTGAGCTGGACTGGAAGAGGAGCAACCAGGACAGAATCTGGCGCCCCGACTGGGACTGGAACCCAGTGTGCCTGTGCTGTGGCTCAATAGGCTAATCCTCCGCCTGTGGTGCTAGCAATAATTGAATTCTTATACACCAACAGTGACCTGACTGAGAAAGAACTTGTAAAATTAATCCCATTCACAATAGATATGACAATTTTGAAAACTTGGAATAAATTTAACAAGGAGAATGAAATCTACAATGAAAATTCTGAAATGTTAATGAAAGAAATAGAAGACACACAAAAATGGAAAAATCTTCCATGTTCTTAGACTGGAATAATATCAAAATGCTCATAACCAAAAGCAATTTATAGTTTCAATGCAATCCCAATCTAAATTCCATGGGTATTCTTTAAAGAACTGGAAAAACTATTGAACTTCACATGGAAGCAAAACAGACCCTCAATAACAAAAGAATCTTACACAATAAAAGACAAAGGCATCATAATACCAAATTTCAAGACATACCACAGGGCTATTACAATCACAATAGCATGGTACTAGCATAGAAATAGACATGTAATGGAACAGAATAAAAACCCAAGAAATAAATCCACACCTCTAATAAACCAGCTAGTCTTTGACAAATAAGCTAAAAATCACTCCCTGGAGAAAGTATGGTATCTAACTAATGGTGTTAGGAAAATTGGCTCTCCATATGTAAAAGTCTGAAACACAACCCCTACTTTGTGCCTTACCAAAAAATTCACAAAATGGATCAAGTATTTAAACTTAAGACATGAAACCTTCAAACAACTAGAAGATATTTTATCAAAAACATTTGATAAAGGATTAATATCCAGAATAACTAAAGAGTTCAAGAAATTCAACAACAAAACAAACAACCTAGTTAGGAAATGGGCAAAGGATTTTAACAGATTTTTCAAAGAAGATATATAAATTGTGAAAAAACACATGAAAAAATGCTTCGGATCACTACCCATCGAATAATTTCAAATAAAAACCACATTGAGGTACTACCCAACTCCAGTTAGAATGGATATTATCCAACAATCAAGAAATAAAAAATTGTGGCAAGGTTGTAGATAACAGAGTACCTTCATACACTGTTGTTGAAACACAAATTGTTGCAACCACTATGGAAAACATGGAAATTCCTCAGAATACTAAAACTGGGTCTGCTGTATGACCCAGTTATCGTGCTCCTGGGATTATATCCAAAGGAAATGAAGTCATTATTTGACAAAATAGGGGCACTCCCATGTTTATAGCAGCCCAAATCACAGTAGCAAACATATGGAGTCAACCTAGATGTTTATCAACTGGTGACTTGACTTAGGCAATATCGTTCATATATACATGATTAAATATTACTTAGCCAAAAAAGAATGCATTTTTGACATTTGCACCAAAAATTGATGGGATTGGATATCACTATGCTAAGTGAAATAATCCAGAACCAAATATCACAAGGTTTCTATTATTTTTGGAGGTTAATTATAGACAATAAAAATTTTGAGAATGTCATATCATTTGGTATATAGTTATCTAAATGGCTTCACTGAATTATACCACATACATGACAATATACTCACTTTTTCCCAATGTTCATAATTGTCATAAATTTTTAATTTTGTGATTAATATCCCTGTTTAAGAAAAAATAGTGTATATTTGTATATATATTATATATATGAAGTACATGTGGCAAAAGTTAAATTTTAAAACTAATTTATAGAAATGGAAATGTTTATTTTGCTACAAAAAATTTGAAAATGTATTTTCCATGAGTCTTTTAAAGCACTCTTGTACAAACATAAGCATGGCATTTGTGTATCATACAAGAGTAAAGGTTATTTCAATTTATATGTGGATTGCTTCTCACATGATAACCCTTGGGTCATTAACAATAGAGATGTTACTCTTCTTCCAGAATTTGTCGAGTTTATTTATTGTTTCCAGCCCTTTGGCTAGGAAATCCTTTAGTTTTTCTGTTTTGCTTCTGAGCATGTCTTTCAACTTGTGCTATAACTTGGTTCACCTCATTTTGACTTTAATATGTCACAGATCAACCATCTAATTATGTGCTTTTTTGCTTCCTATTGTCTTGCCCTGCTGGTCTCCTTTCAACACCAGTTTTTAAACTGAATGCCTTTGGCAGTTGTGCTCCTGAAATTTACAGATATTTGCCCTGGAGTTTGGCCACAGATTTTTCAACATCTGGGCTGTAATCAAGATTTGAATTTTATTTGTTTTCCTAGTTACTTCAATAGTAAATTTACTATTTTGGGCAGCACTACAGAAAGGGAGACAACTTAAGATAAATGTGTATTCCTTGTTAATATTTACACTATAAGTAATATAGAAATTTTTGTCCTTTAGAGCAAGTTGGTGATTGTGGTTTAGGTATGAATGTAGAAATCACACATCTGCAGAACAAAGAGACTCTTTTTTCTCTTTATTCATTGCTTAGTAATAAATTTTCCTGAGAGTCAGGGCATAAAACAAGTATGGTTGAAAGAGAATTAGAGTTCTATTATATTATTTTATATGTCTGCTTTTTATTTTGTTGTATTATTCCATGAAAACTCTTGCTATGGGTTGGTTGGAACCCAAACAATGATTAAAAACATACATGTCCTATAAAAATCATGTATTTTTTTCTTTCAGAAAATTTGTTTCATCTTGCTAGTAAGAGTGTTTAAAACTGACTCTAGTTATTATGTGATAAGACCTGGTATTTAAGAAAACGTGAAACAACTCAAGCTCTGTTCTGTTCAGTCAATAATTCTCGGGAGTTTTCCATTCTTGGATGTCTTCCACGCAGCAGACCTGTGCTCACAAGTGACCAAGGGAGTGGCATTGCTAGTATTGCAGAGTTGGAGATACAAGCCTTCATGCCCTGTGTGTGTGCGCGCGCTATTTATAAACCAAAATAACCCAGAGGGGGTTCAAGACCCCTTTAAGAAACAACAACAAAACAGAGCAGCAGCAGGAGAGGTTCTGCATAGGAAGTCTGCTGTTGAAATCTGCATACCTGAGATACCAGGAGGTGGATAGGAGCAAAGAAGAAAGACAGAAACTACCAGGATCAGACAAACAGTGGGGACCTCTGGAGGCCTGGCAGCCTGCTATGCAGAAGTATCACAGAGGTGATCACCAGTCACTCCTATCAGGGAAGCTCAGCAAAGACCATGCGGCTCCACACACCTTCTACATCCAAGATGTGACTGCTTGGGAAAGGAGCCGCCAACTCTTCTCCCCGTGTGTCCTGGGCCCCGAGGTCTGAGTGCTCTGCAAGTACTCACCCTCCAGACTCAAGCTCTGTGCATACGGTGGGTCAACCCTATTCTTGGATACTCCAGAGAGTTTGCATCCAGGCCTCAAAGCCAAGCCCTTAAAGTAAGCCCATGTTCCAGACACTGGTTTAACCACCATACAGAAATAAATACACCCACCCCCCCATACCCTGGGGACAGTCCACCATGTTCGTGCATGTGTTCCTATTCTCAGCTCCCTGGTTACTTCACAAGCTCCATATCCTGCATTACATTGTTACTATAGCAGTGGAGGGCCATGTCCCAGGCATCAGTGCCATTGCACCCTAGATCCTGAAACTGTTTTTACTCCATGCATGCTTAAGATGCTTAAGGCCTTCTTCAGTTCCATGGATATCACTCATCAGATACCAGAACACTGCTACTGCATGCAAGGCTACAATCAGTTGTAGTGCCAGGTTGGGGCCCTTCAACCAATATATCCCCAGTGTGGCAAACTTTACTACCACTGTGGACATCTAACATTGAGCTCAGATGAAAGGGCTGCTCACGGCTGGCACCCTCACTGAAGCGAGAACTGCTTCAGCCCACCAGTTGTGGGTCCCTACACCTTCCTCTTTCTATAGGGGAAGATCTTTTGGTAGCTAAAATAGCCAGAAAAATCTGAAAGGCTATTACTCCACAAAATTAGTAGATATCAAAATAAAGAAAAAACAAGGAAAAAATATAGCAATAGCAAATTCCCTTAATTGTCTCCCAGCTGATGACTGAAAGAAATGTATATAGGAACTGCTCAAAGAATAATTTGATTAATGGAAATGCAATAAACTTTATAAAAATAGAGAAGTGATTTAGTGAAATCAGTAAGATAATAATCAAAGGGAGAAATTGAACAGATTTGTTGGGATAAAAAAAAAAAAACATGGATTTGGAAAAAAAAAACAGTAAAACACATTAGAAACTGTCCATAGTAGAATCAATGAAGCAAAAAAAAGTCTGAACTAGATTATTTCAAAAAATATAATCAGAACCCCCAAAAAGACAAAACAGTGAAACAGAATGAAAACAGCATATATGATCTCTGGACAGCATTTAAAGCACAAATATGCAGTCACAGGAGTTCTAGGAGCAGACAGACATAGATGGGTAGAATGTTTATCTAAACAGAGATATCCAAATCTGGGGAAATATACAAACATCTAGGTATAAGAAGGTCAAAGGTCTCCAATCAGATTCCATCTACACAAGACTACAAACTATTTCACAATCACATTTTCAAATTAAAAAAAGGCACTGAAAGCCATTAGAGAAAAAAAAAAGATTACATACAAAGGGTTTGAGTAAATCAGCATGGGATTTCTTAGACGAAATCTTGTAATATTGGATAATATATTCACAGCACTGAAGAAAAAAATGACAAACCAAAGCTGGAAAAGCTATCATTCAGGAAAGAGAAGGCCTACCTCAGACAAAGGAAGGGAGTTCATCAAAATCAGACCTGTATGACAATAATAAAGGGATGTTCAAGCCAAAATAAAAGAACGCAAATTAGTAGCACAAAACATATCAAAGTGTAAAACTCACTGGTAAAAGTAAGTACACAATCAAATCCCTAACACCCTATACTGTAATGGTGATATATTATTTATATTTTGTGTTAATGTTAAAAGAAAAACTATTAAAATATTAATAGCTACAGTAATTAGTTAAGGAATATGCAGTATGAAGCGATGTAAACTGTGACAGCCAAAACACTAGAGGAGTAAACTTGTATTTATTTTACACAAAGTTAAGCTATCATTCTGTAATAGCTATCAGATGGAATTTATAGAATATATCTTGGTAATTAAAAAATTTCAGTAAGTCTCATGGTAACCACAAAGTAAAAACTTAACGTAGATACAGCAGAAAAGAGAATTCAAAGCCTACCACCACAGACAATGATCTAGTCATAAAGGAAGTTATGAAGAGAGCAATTGAGGAACATAGAATGCAACAAGATACCAGTAGACTACATACAATATGGTAAAAAGCACTTACCTATCAATAGCTACCTTGATAGTAAATGCATTAAATTTTCCATTCAAAAGACAAAGTGGATGAATGGATAAAAAAATAATTGTACACAGCCTACAAGAGACTCATGTCCTTACCTATAAGGACATGTACGGGTTGAAAGTGAAAGGATTGGGAGGCCGGCACTGTAGGTTAATACCCTGGCCTGCAGTGCTGGCATCCCATATGGGTGCCAGTTTTTAGACCCTGCTGCTCCACTTCCAGTCCAGCTCTCTGCTATGGCCTGGGAAATTACAGAAGATGGCCAAAGTCTTTGGGCCCCTGCACCCACGTGGGAGACCCAGAAGAAGCTCCTGGCTCTTGCCTTTGGATTGGCACAGCTCCAGTCTTTACGGCCAATTGGGGAGTGAACCATTGGATCAATAACCCCTACCCTCCCACCTCTCCTCTGTGTAACTCTGACTTTCAAATAAATTAATTAATTAATTAAAAAAAAAAACAAAGTGAAGGGATGGGAAAAGATATTCAATCCAAATGATAGCAGAGGATCTATATCAGATCAAGTAAACTTTAAGTCAAAAACTATAAAATGACATTAAAAAATCAGTGTAGTAGGTTAAGCCACTGTGATGCCAGCATCCCTTATGGGTGCTGGTTTGAATCATGGCTTCTCCATTTCGATTCAACTCCCTGTTAACGCACCTGGGAAAGTAGTGGAAAATGGTCCAAGCCACCGCAACCAAGTGGGAGACCCACAAGAAGCTCTTGTCTCCTGTGACCCAGCCTTGGCCATTGTGGTCATTTGGGGAGTAAATCAGCAAATGGAACATCTCTTTCTCTGCTTCTCCCTTTCTCTGTAACTCCAACTTTCCAATAAACCAATCTTTTAAAAGGTGTAAGTTCATCAACAAAATAATTATAAACATAAACGTACCCATTAAAGCACCTATATACAACAAAAAATGATTTGAAGAGATAGACTGTAATATAATTAGATTTCAGTCTAGCATTTTTCCCCAGTACATTTTATATAAGAGCTTATTTTTGCAAATTATTTGCATAGATTCATAAAAATGATTCCAATTTTTAAAAACATACTAAAAATGCATTAACCATAAAAGTACTTATCTGACTGGAAAGAAAATGAGAATGGCTATTTTCAAACAGTAACAATCATCATAAGAAATATATATATATAGATTTGTATATGTACCATTATTGGCAAAAATAAATTGTTTTTACATTAATTCTTTATTAGCAGCTTCTACATCAGAACCTCTGATCTTGCTAACATTTCCTGTGAAATTTCTATTAGCATGTGTAACTCAAAGGGCTCAATTCAGAGGTTCAAAAGTCCTGTGCTTAAGTAGAAAATAGGGTTTCCAATTCAAAGTTTATCAATAATAAGTCTTTTTAAACAGATTTTATTTATTTTGAAAGGGAGAGAGATTAAGAGAGCAAGCAAGCCAGGCCAAAGCTAGGAGCCAGGAGCTTATTCTAGGTCTCCCACATGTGTGCAAAGGCCCAAACACTTGGGTCATCCTGTGCTGCTTTCTCAGGTTCCTTAGCAGAGAGCTGGATGGTAAGAGGAGCAGTCAGGACTCCAACCAGCACCCATATGCGATGTAGGTGCTATAGGCCCCCACTTAACCCCATATGCCACAGTGTCAATACATAACATAAATAATTCTAAAGATCATATAAGGGGGTTCCAAGATGGCAGATAGTGACAGGATGGTCCGATTTATTCAGGGCAAAGTTAATATTTAAAAGAGGGGAAAAAGTACACCCTGTGGATAAAGCTGTGGGAGATCCACAGCAGGAAACCCTGGGAAAGCAGTAGAAATAGTCCTGATCTGCACCAAAAGAGCAAATACACAATAAAGGACAACAAAAGCTTGGATCTGGGGAGGAAGATGCCCACCCCGGCAAACCAGGTGAGAAGGGAATCTACAGGTCCACAGTGCTGTTGATATGTCGGGATGGAGATCCTGGTGAATTGCTTCTAGAATTAAGCACAGACCCCTAAGACAGCAGGTGATAGAGCACCCAGAGTTGGAAAAGAAAAAAAAGGCAATGAGTCTCTCTCCCATCCCCACCTCCCTGCTACATCAGAGACCTGCAGCCAGCTGGGGGAAGGTTCATATCCTTTTTGGACACAGGTGACAGATAACTGTCACGCCACCTCCTGTGCACATGTCCAGCAGTAACAAGGGTCTCTCCCTACCAGGTCAGTGAGGGCCACAACAATTCAGAAGAATTCCTTCCTTCTCCATGCTGGCTGCACCATGACAATTGTTCTACAATGAGAAGAGAGGGGAAGCCGCCACTGTGGAAGGAAAATGCCACCTGTGAGACTCTCCTTCCTGACCAGCACCATCAAGAAGTAATTAAGGCTGCAGTGGGTGGGTACTTTGTGCACCTGCAAACCACAGACCTAACCAAAGAGAAAAAGCCAGATTCCCACTGACACTGAATCTGGTTGGGAGGACCACGCGCAGATAGCAGCTCTGGGAACACCTTACTTTCATTATAAACAGGACTGGCTAGTGGGGTGGGGTGGCCCCACTGACAATCTATGGCCTGGAGAGCCTTGGGAGTGGAGTCTGAGAAAACAGTGACTGCATAAGAGGAGAGAGTGTGGCTAGGTGCTGGGCAACCACAGAGTGCTTCTCTGCACTCGGAGCTCCTCAGTTGCCTATAGCAGCTCATAGCAAAGGGGAAGTGTGCTCACAGGAAAGGCTCCATAGACCAAATGTGCAGTTCATAAAGCAGTGCAGATGAGTGCTGAGTACACTGGAGACTATAACAGTGGGGTGTCCCTCAGCTGTGAGCAGAAGGACTGGGTTCACCAATAGAGGCCCTAGTCCTCTCCAATTAGTTAACCAGATGAGAGCTATCCTGCCAACTGAGGTCTTACTCAGGATACTCACCCCACCCTGGAATACTGAACAGAGTACCCTGGCCACACCCAGCACACAACTCTTGGTATTCCCTGAAATCAAAAAATTTCTGGAAACAAATGATGATGAAAATACAACATGTCAAAACTTGAGTATAGCAAAACTATATAGCTATTGGTACCTACATCAAGAAACTAGAAAGGCACCAAATAAATGAGCTATCAGTGCATCTCAAGGATCTAGAAATACAGGAAACCCAACCCAAAATGATTAGGATAAAATAATTAAAATTAGAGAATAAATGAGGGACAGAGCCAAGATGGCAGAATAGTGAGGACACACACTGATAGTCCGGGAAAAGACAGTTTAATAGAAGTGGAGTTACTGTAGTTTCAGGGAAAGGCTCAGGGAAAAAATTGCAAAGTAAACTCTTCTGGATCTAGTGGATGTGACACAGATGACCTATGGGGAAAGCAAGGACGCCCATGGCTCTGGAGCCCAACTGCGAAGTCTACACATCTGCACTGGAAGGAGAGGTTAGGCACTGGTGGGAAAACGGCAGATAGAGACTAGAGGAAACAAGGCTTGAAGCACCACTGGGGAAAGTTCACCAGGCTAACTAGAGGAGAGAGGGAAAAAAAGGGGGGGACTGGTACAGATGAGTTTCTCTCCCTCCACCCACCTCACAAAGGTGAGCAAGACAAAGAACAGGAGCCATTTTGGACATACGTAAAAGCTGCATGACCTCAGGGCTATGCGTGACCTCAGAGTTGCGCCCGCCCTCAGTCAAGCAGATAAACTTGACTCTGGGTGGGGTGTGTGTGTGTGTGTGTGTGAAATAACAGGAGGTTAGGACCTAGTGAATGTGTGGAGCTAATGAACTGAGACAGTGAAAAAAAGAGACTGTGGGTGAGAGAACTCAGGGAGTTCACGTGAGTACTCTCCAGAGAGGCTTCAATTCAGTAACCTTGGCAACCCGGTGGGAGACTGCAGGAGAATTTGACCCCACACTGAGGGCAGCACAGATTCTTTGTGTGGTCCCTAGGAAAGAGCAGACAAATGATATACCCATAGGAGCCAGAGATCCGAAGCTGATTACCTTCAGTTCCGCTCAGCTGTGCAGTATCAATGCCCTTCTGAATCAAGAGAGAGAGAGAGAGATTGAGATTTACCACGTCTAACCTGAGTGTGTTACCTTTGGCATACCCTTAACCCTGAGGCACCAGAGCCCTCTGGCCACACCCATCTCAAGCCTCTAAGGCTCCTCCAAAAGCAGACAGTCAATTAATACAGTGATAGTATAACCAGAAAAAAACACCACAGCGAGGGAAGAATACAAAGAATATCTCCACAATGCCAAGCAACAAACACAGAAACTAAAATAACAAGAACAAAGAAGACATTATGATGCCCCCAAATGAGCAAGAAACACCAAGCCAAGATTATGAAGATGAGATAGAAAAAATGCAAGATACAGATTTTAAAAAACTTATGATAAGAACATTTAGAAGTTTTCAAAAACAAATTCTTGAACTACAGAAATCCTTACTGGGCAGGATATAAAATGTCTCTCATGAAAAAGAAATCTTGAGGAATCAAAATGAAACGCATAAACTAGTAGTACAAGAAAGTGTGATAGTGAAATCAAAATGAAGAAGAACTCAATAGATAAAATGACAAACACATTAGAGAGCCTTAATAACAGTCAGTGAAGCAGAAGAGAGAATATCGGACTTAGAAGACAGAGCACAGGAAAATATACAGTCAAACCAAAGAAAAGAAGAGGATATTAGAAATCTAAAAAAATATTACTGGGAATCTACAGGATACTATTAAAAAAAAACCCAACATTCAGGTTCTAGGAGTTCCTGAAGGCATGGAGAGAGAAAGAAAGGATTAGAAGGACTTTTTAAGGGAGAGAATGATCCGAACATGGGAAGTGGGAGACACGGCAGACTCATAGAATGGCAGATGTCCGAAATAACACTCTGGCCTCAGAATCAGCCCTTGAGGCATTCGGATCTGGCTCAAGAGCCCATGAGAGTATTTTAGGCATGGAAAGCCAAGACACTCTGGAAAAAAAAAGAAGACCTAAATGAAAGATCTCTGTGAGCGAGATCCCAGTGGAAAGAATGGGGCCATCAAAGAAGGAGATACCTTTCTCTAAAGGGAGGAGAAAACCTACGCTTTGACTATGACCCTGTCAGAATAAGATCGAAGTCGGTGAACCCTAAAGGCTTCCATAGCCTCAGCAACTCATGACTAGAGCCTAGGGAGATTACTGACGCCATGAACAAGAGTGTCAAATTGTTAAGTCAACACCAGGAGTCACTGTGTACTTATGTCCCATGTGGGATCTGTCCTTAATGTGTTGTCCAATGTGAAGTAATGCTATGACTAGTACTGAAACAGTATTTTCACATTTTGTGTTTCTGTGTGGGAGCAAACTGATGAAATCTTTACTTAGTATATACTGAATCGATCTTCTATATATAAAGATAATTGAAAATGAAAAAAACAACTCGGTGTTAAATTGGAAATTACATAAAAATCAATTTTTTAAAAAACATCATGTAGGATCTCTGTCCTTAATGTGCTGTACATTGTGATTTAATGCTATAACTAGTACTCCAACAGTATATTTCACTTAGTGTTGCTACGTGAGGGCAAATAGTTGAAATCTTTACTTAATACATACTAAACTGATCTCCTGTATACAAAGAGAATTGAAAATGAATCTGGATGTGAATGAAAGGAGGGAGGGAGTAAGGGGGGAGGATTGTGGGGGGGGAGGGAAGGTATGGGGGGGAAGCCATTGTAATCCATAAATTGTACCTTGGAAATTTATATTATAAATAAAAGTTTAAAAAATTCCTTAAAAAAAAGAAGGCCTTTTTAGTGAAATACTAGTAGAAAACTTTCCGGGTTTGGAGAAGGACAGAGACATCCTAGTACAGGAAGCTCATAGAACCCCTAGTAAACATGACCAAAAGAGATCCTCACCATGACACATTGTAATCAAACTCACCACAGTGAAACAAAGAAAATATTCTAAAATGTGCAAGAAGAAATGTCAGATTACTTTCAGAGGATCTCCAATTAGACTCACAGCAGACTTCTCATCAGAAACCCCACAGGCTAGGAGGGAATGGTGAAATATAGCCCAGGTACTAAGAGAGAGAAACTGCCAGCCCAGAATACTATATCCTGCAAAGCTCTCATATGTGTATGAAGGTGAAATAAACAGCTTTCATTGCAAACAGAAATTGAAAGAATTTGTCACCTCTCGTCCAGCCCTGCAAAAGATGCTTAAAGATGTATTATACACAGAAACACAGAAACACAGAAAGACTGTCATCAATATCAAAGAAGGTAAAGGAAGAAAACTTCACAGCAAAAGATCACAGGAAGTTCAAAGCATATACTAGAAAATATCTTTGTCAAATGGCAGGGCAAAGTTACCACTTATCAATAGTCACATTGAACGTTAATGGCATCAACTCTCCAGTTAAAAGGCACCGATTGGCTGAATGGGTTAAGAAACAAAACCCATCTATTTGCTGCTTACAAGAAACACATCTTTCCAACAAAGATACATAGAGACTGAAAGTGAAAGGCTGGAAAAAAGATATACCATTCCAACAGAAATGAAAAAAGAAAAGGTGTAGCCATCTTATGTCAGACAAAATAAACTGTACAACAAAAACTTAGGAGAGACAAAGAAAGGCACTGCATAATGATTAAGGGATCCATTCAACAGGAAGATATAATGATTATCAATGTATATGCACCTAATTACAGGGCACCGGTTTATTTAAAAGACTTGCTAAGGGACTTAAACTCCAATACAATAGTACTGGGGGACTTCAATATTCTACTCTCAGAAATAGACAGGACAGAAGATCAACAAGGAGACAGTAGATTTAAATGACACTATAGCCCAAATGGATCTAACAGATATCTACAGAACTTTTCATCCTTCACAGAAAGAATTTACATTCTTCTCAGCAGTACATGGAACCTTCTCTAGGATTGACCACATACTAGGCCAGAAGCAAGTATCAGCAAATTCAAAAGAATTAGAATCATACCATGCAGCTTCTCAGACCACAGTGGAATGAAGTTGGAAATTAGCAACTCAGGAATCCCTAGAGCATATGCAAACACATGGAGATTGAACAACATGCTCCTGAATGAACAATGGGTCATAGAAGAAATCAAAAGAGAAATCAAAAACTTTCTGGAAGTAAATGAGGACAACATCACAACATACCAAAATTTATGAGATACAGCAAAAGCAGTGTTAAGAGGAAATTTTATAGCAATAGGTGCCTACATCAAGAAATTGGAAAGGCACCAAATAAATGAGCTTTCAATTCATCTCAAGGATCTGGAAAACCAGCAGCAAACCAGACCCAAATCTAGTAGGAGAAGAGAAATAATTAAAATCAGAGAAGAAATCAATAGGGTTGAATCCAAAAAAAATTACAAAAAAGCAGCCAATTGAGGAGCTGTTTTTTTTTTTTTGAAAAAATAAACAAAATTGACACCCCATTGGCCCAACTAACTAAAAGAAAAGATTCAAATCAATAAAATCAGAGATGAAAAAGGAAACAACAACAGACACCACAGAAATCAAAAGAATCATCAGAAACTACTATAAGGACTTGTATGCCAGCAAACAGGGAAACCTATCAGAAATGGATAGATTCCTGGACACATGCAACCTACCTAAATTGAACCAGGAAGACATACAAAACCTAAGCAGACCCATAACTGAGACAGAAATTGAATCAGTAATAAAGGCCCTCCCAACAAAGAAAAGCCCAGGACCAGATGGATTCACTGCTGAATTCTACCAGACATTTAAAGAAGAACTAACTCCTATTCTTCTCAAACTATTCAGAACAATCGAAAAAGAGGGAATCCTCCCAAATTCTTTCTATGAAGCCAGCATCACCTTAATTCCTAAGCCATAAAAGATGCAGCATTGAAAGAGAATTACAGACCAATATCCCTGATGAACATAGATGCAAAAATCTTCAATAAAATTCTGGCCAATAGACTGCAACAACACATCAGAAAGACAATCCACCCAGACCAAGTGGGATTTATCCCTGGTATTCAGGGATGGTTCAATGTTCGCAAAACAATGTGATACATCACATTAACAGATTGCAGAAGAAAAAACCATATGATTATCTCAATAGAAACAGAGAAAGCATTTGATAAAATACAACACTCTTTCATGAGGAAAACCCTAAGCAAACTGGGTATAGAAGGCACATTCCTCAATGCAATCAAAGTAATTTATGAAAAACCCACGGCCAGTATCCTATTGAATGGGGAAAAAGTTGGAAGCATTTCCACTGACATCAGGTACCAGACAGGGACGCCCCCTCTCACCACTGCTATTCAATATAGTTCTGGAAGTCTTAGCCAGAGCTATCAGGCAAGAAAAACAAATTAAAGGGATACAAATTGGGAAGGAAGAACTCAAACTATCCCTCTTTGCAGACGACATGATTCTTTATTAAGGGGACCCAAAGAACTCTACTAAGAGACTATTGGAACTCATAGAAGAGTATGGCAAAGTAGCAGGATATAAAATCAATGCAAAAAAATCAACAGCCTTTGTATATACAGACAATACCATGGCTGAGAAAGAACTGCTAAGATCAATCCCATTCACAATAGAAACAAAGTCAATCAAATAGCTTGGAATAGACTTAAACAAGTACGTCAAAGATTTCTATGATGAAAATTACAAAACCTTAAAGAGAGAAATAGGATACCAAAAAATGGCATAATCTTCCATGCTCATGGATTGGAAGAATCAACATCATCAAAATGTCCATTCTACCAAAAGCAATTTATAGTTGCAATGTGATACCAATCAAAATACCAAAGCTATTCTTCTCAGATCTGGAGAAACGATGCTGAAATTCATATGGAGACACACGAGACCTCGAATAGCTAAAATAATCTTGTACATCAAAAACAAAGCCGGACGCATCATAATACCAGATTTCAGGGCATACTTAAGTGAAGTTGTTATCAAAACAGCATATTCCTTGTAAAGAAACAGCTGGATAGACCAATGGAACAGAATAGAAACACCATCCATCATTCCAAACATCTACAACCAACTTAATTTGATCAAGGATCCAAAACCAATCCCTAGAACAAGGACAGTCTATTCAATAAATGGTGCTAGGAAAATTGGATCTCCACTTGCAGAAGCATGAAGCGAGATCCCTACCTTACACCTTATACAAAAATCCACTCAACATGGATTAAAGACCTAAATCTATGACTCGACACCATCAAGTTATTTGAGAATATTGGAGAAACTCTACAAGAAATAGGCAAAGGCAAAGATTTTTTGAAAAGGCCCGGGGAGCACAGGCAGTCAAAGCCAAAATTAATTATTGGAATGTACCACATTGAGAAGTTTCTGTACTTCAAAAGAAACAGGAAAATGAAGAGGCAACCAACAGAATGGGAAAAAAATATTTGCAAACTATGCAACAGATAAAGGGTTGATAACCAGAATCTACAAAGAAATCAGGAAACTCCACATCAACACAAACAACCCACTTAAGAGATGGGCCAAGGACCTCAATAGACATTTTTCCAAAGAGGAAATCCAAATGGCCAACAGACACATGAAAAAATATTCAGGATCAGTAGCCATCAGGGAAATGCAAATCAAAACCACAAGGAGGTTTCACCTAATTCTGGTTAGAATGGCTCACATTCAGAAATCTATCAACAATAGATGCTGGAGAGGATGTGGGGAAAAAGGGACACTAATCCACTGTTGGTGGGAATGCAAACTGGTGAAGCCACTATGGAAGTCAGTCTGGAGATTCCTCAGAAACCTGAATATAGTCCTACCAGACAACCCAACCATCCCACTCCTTGGAATTTACCCAAAGGAAATTAAATTGGCAAGCAAAAAAGCTGTCTCAACATTAATGTTTATTGCAGCTCAATTCACAATAGCTAAGAACTGGAACCAACCAAAATGCCCATCAACAGTAGACTGGATAAAGAAATTATGGGACATGTACTCTATACAATACTATACAGCAGTCAAAAACAAATCCAGTCATTTGCAACAAGGGGGAATCTTGAACACATCATGCTGAGTGAAATAAGCCAGTCCCAAAGGGACAAATATCATGTTCTCCCTGCCCTGTGACAACTAACAGAGCATCAAAAAGGAAACCTGGTAAAGTGAAAAGGACACTATGAGAAACAGTAACTTGATCAGCCCTTGTGCTGACTGTTGATGTACAATTTAATACTTTATCCCTTTTAGTATTTTTTTGATCTAGTTAATACTGTTGGTTGAACTCTGTAATTAACACACAATTATTTTAGGTGTTTTAAGTTAACTGAAAAGTGATCCCTCTTAAATATAAAAGTGGGAAGAAGAGAGGGAGAAGATATACAATTTGGGACATGCTATATCAGACTTGCCCCAAATAGTGGAGTTAGAAATGTGCCAGGGGATTCCAATACAATCCCATCAAGGTTGCATGTGCCAATGCCATCTCACTAGTCCCAGTGATAAATTTCAGATCACAAAAGATCATAATGATAGGTCTAACAGTCAAAGGGATCACACAAATAAGACTAGTGTCTGCTAATACTAACTGATAGAATCGAAAAGGGAGAGAATGATTCAACATGGGAAGCAGGATACACAGCAGACTCATAGAATGGCAGATGTCCTAAACAGCATTCTTGCCTCGGAATCAGCCCTTAAGGCATTCGGATCTGGCTCAAGAGCCCATGAGAGTATTTTAGGCATGGAAATCCAAGACACTCTGGGAAAAAAAAAAAACCCTCCATGAACAATCTCTGTGAATGAGATCCTAGTATAAAGAACAGGCCATCAAAGAAGGAGGTACCTTTCTCTGAAGGGAAGAGAGAACTTCCACTTTGACTATGACCTTTTCAAAATAAGATCAAAGTTAGCGAGCTCAAGGGGCTTCCATTGTCTTGGCAATTCTTGACTAGAGCCTGGGGAGACTGCTGATGCCTTAAACAAGAGTCAATTTGTTAAGTCAAAAACAGGAGTCACTGTGCACTTACTTCTCATGTAGGATCTCTGTCCTTAATGTGTAGTTTAATGTGAATTAATGCTATGACTAGTGTTCAAACAGTATTTTGCACTTTGTGTTCTCTGTGGGGGCATACTGATGAACTCTTTACTTAATATATACTAAATCGATCTTCTGTATATAAAGATAATTGAAAATGAATTTTTTTTGACAGGCAGAGTGGAGAGAGAGAGAGAGAGAGAGAGAGAGAGAGAGAGAGAAACAGAGAAAGGTCTTCTTTTACCGTTGGTTCCCCCTCCAATGGCCGCTGCAGCTGGCACGTTGCAGCTGGCACACAATGCTGATCCAAAGTCAGGAGCCAGGTGCTTCTCTTGGTCTCCCATATGGGTGCAGGGCCCAAGGACTTGGGCCATCCTCCACTGCACTCCCAGGCCTCAGCAGAGAGCTGGACTGGAAGAGAGGCAACCGGGACAGAATCTGGTGCCCCAACCAGGTTTAGAACCTGGTATGCCGGTGCTCAGGCAAGGTTAGCCTATTAGTCATGGCACTAGCCTAAAATGAATCTTGATGTGAATGGAATGGGAGAGAAGTGGTAGATGGGAGGGAAGTTATGGGGGGAAAATCCATTGTAACCCATAAACTGTACTTTGGAAATATATATCTACTAAATAAAAGTTTAAAAAAAAGAATAAATGAACAAAATTGGAACAAAAAATAAAGATCAGCAAAAGGAAGAGCTGATATTTTGAAGAAAGAAAATTGACACACCATTGACCCAACTAAAAAGAAAAAGACCCAAATTAATAAAATTAGATATGAAAAAAAACAGACACCACAGAAATTTAAAATTATCAGAAATTACTATAAAGAGCTGTGTGCAAAAAACCAGGAACTAAGAGGAAGTAGCCGGATTCCTACACACATACAACCTACCTAAGATGAGTCATGAAGACAGTTATTGGACTGTTTAGGTTTTCCAAGACAGAACTCAATAATAAAGAGACTCCCAACAAAGAAAAATCCTAGACCAGATGGTTTCACATCTAGATTCTAACAGACATTCAAAGAAGAACTAACTCCAATTCTTCTCACACTATTAAAAATCAATCAAAAAAGGAGGGAATGCTCCAAAATTCTTTATGAAGCCAACATCTCCTGAATTCCTACACCTGAAAAAGACAGAACAGAGAAAGATAACTACAGACCAATATCTCTGAAGAACATAGACACAAAAATCCTCACCAAAATACTAGCCAATTGAATCCAACAAGACATCAGAAAGATCATCCACCTGTATCAAGTAGGATTTATTCCTGGCATGTAGGGATAGTTCAACATTCAGAAACCAATCAATATGAAACATTACATTTACAAATTGTGTGACAAAAACTATATGATTATCTTGGGGCTGGTGCGGTGGCACACTAGGTTAATCCTCTGCTTACAGTGCTGGCATCTCATATGAGTACCGGCTCTAGTCCCGGTTGCTCTTCTTCCAGTCCAGCTTTCTGCTGTGCCTGGGGTGGGGGATAGAAGGGGTTGGTTCAGGTCCTTGGGCCCCTGCACCCAAACGGGAGACCAGGGGGAGGCACCTGGCTCCTGGCTTTGGATTGGTGTAGCTCCAACCTTTGCAGCCATTTGGGGAGTGAACCAATGGAGGGAAGACCTTTCTCTCTCTCTATCCCTCACTGTCTGTAACTCTACCTGTCAAATGAATAAGACAAAAAACTATATGATTATCTCAATAGATGCAGAGAAAGCATTTGGTAAAATGCAACACATTTTCATGATGAAAATTAAGCAGAATGGTAGAGATGGAACATTTCTGCACACAATCAGAACTGACAAATATATGGCCAGTGTCCTCTTGAATTGGGAGAATTTGGAAGCATTTCCACTGAGATCTGGTACTAGAAAAGGATGCCCACGGTCACCATTGCTACTCAGTATAGTCCTGGAAGTTTTGGCCAGAGCCATTAGGCAAGAAAAACAAAGGGATGCAAAATGGGAAGCAGAAGTCAAAATATCCCTATTTGCAATAAATAATTCTACATTTAGGGGATCCAAAAGACTCCACTAAGAGACTATTGAAACTCATGGAAGAGTTTGGAAAAGTGGAAGGATATATAATCAATACACAAAAATCAATAGCCTTTGATTACACAGACAATGCCATAGCTAAGAAAAAACTTCTACCATCAATCCTATTCACAATAGCTATAAAAAAATCAAATATATTGGAATAAATTTAACCAAGGATGTCGAAGCTCTCTACAATGAGAATTACAAAACATTAAAGAAATAGAAGATATAAAAAAAGGAAAAATCTTCCATATTCATGGATTTGAAGAAACCATATCATCAAAATGTCCATACCGCCAAAAACAATTTACAGATTCAATGTGATGCCATTTGAAATGCCAAGGACATTCTACGCAGATATAGAACAATTGATGCTGAAATTCACATGGAAACACAGAAGACCTTGAAGAGCTAAAGCAATCTTATACAACGAACAATTGGTGGTGGAAAAACTGGATCATCACAGGCAGAAGCATGAAGCAAGACCCCTATCTGACACATTTCACTAAAATCCACTCAAAATTGACTAAATAGCTAAATCTACTACCTGATAGTGACAAACTGTTAGAGAACATTGGAGAAACCCTATAAGACATTGGCAAAGGGAAAGAATTCTTGGAAAATACCCCAGAGGCACAGGCAATCAAAGCCAAAATCAACAAATGGGATTATATCAAATTGAGAAGGTTTTGAACTCAAAAACAAAAATAAAAAATCAGCAAATTCAAGTGGCATGCAACAGGATGGGAGAAATTATTTTCAAACTATACAAATGATAAAGGATTAATAATAATATGAAGAGATGAATTGTGAACTGAAATTGATCACTTGGACTAGTGAGATGGCATTGGTATATGCAACCTTGATGGGATTGTATTGGAATCCCCTGGCACATTTCTGGCTTCAGCATTTGGGGCAAGTCAGCTTGAGAGATAAAGATTTGCAACATCAACAAAACAGCATTTTAAGTGTAACAGTTATCATAGAAATAGGATTAAGCATTGAAGAGATCATGTAGATAGGATTAAGTGTTAGTGATATAAGTAAAATTAAGTGTATGGTAATAATAATAGAATTAAAAAGGCAAGAATGCTCCAACAGGAGAGGCAGTCCATAAGGCAGGTTTACAGACTGACAATCACTTTAAGCATCAATCTGACCTCAGAATCAACCTGTAAGGCATTCTGATCTGGCTAAAAAACTCATGAGAGAATTTAAGGCATGCACAGCCAAGGCACTCTAGTGAAAAATGACCCACCTGAAGGATTTCTGTTGGTGAGACCCCAGTGGAAAGAAATGACCGTCAAAGAAGGATGCACTTTTCTCTGAAGTGAGGAGAGAACTTTCACTTTGCTTATGGCCTTGTCTAAATTCTGAAGGAGTTTGTGGACTCAAACATTTCCATAGCCTAGGCAGCTCATGTCCAGAGCCTTGGGTGCTCACTGGCATCATACATGAAGAGTGTTAATTGCTAAATTAACAGGAGTCACCGTGCACTAACTTCCCATGTAGAACCTCTGTCCTCAAAGAGTTGTATTATGAGGGTTAATAATAAAACAAAGAATTACTTGGTTTTAGTGTATTAAGTGGAGGATATTCTTATGACTCATAAGTTATAGGTATGTCTAAGTGCTCATGAAAGATGTATCATTCTTGGGTTCTTTAAATCTAAGTTTCTCAAAAAAAATGCTTTAAAAAAATGGGAAATGGGGGAAAAAAGAAGCAAAATTAACTGAGATGCAATGACTGAACGGCCCTTGTCTGGATTGTGAGGAACAGGCTTTTTTCTCTCATATAAACTGTTGAACTCATTACCTAGGAAAGAGTTAATCTTCTATGTATAAAGACAATTGGAAACAGATCTTAGTGAAAAAAAATAAGACTGGGAATAGGAGAGAGAAGTGGAAGAGGGATGGAAGGGCAGGTACGGAGGCAAGAACTATTAAGTTATATTTATGAAATGCATGCAAACAAATAAATAATTTAAAATCATATAATATGAATGTCAAAAATATGATATCTTCTACATAAATAATTCATAACCTAATAACAAATGTATACAGAACGTCAAAGACCATGTAAGGCTAAGGAATATCCTACGAATCAAGCTAATTTTTTCCTCATTCAAGTTCATCTGAAGGTCTGAAGCTGATTTTTGTTGTTGAAATCCTAGGAAAGCTTTAAAAAATAACATGAAAATGGTTGTTTTTTTTTTTAAAGATGTTCTTCAGCTTAGTTTCCCAAAACTATGAAAAAAGTATTCAACAAATAAAAATAACATATTGGAAATATAATAGACTAAAACTAGGAGTCATAGTGAACAGTTGGAAAAAAATGAAAGGAGAGTTCTAAATGTACAACTTGAAAATGTATTTTTTATCCAGAAACCTTTTAAGGTATATGCCTTCATACACTTCATAAATACAAATTTAGGGATGTGGCAATTCATCACACTGTACTCATCCTCCTACCCACTCTCACACCCTTCTTCCTCCTCCCTCTCCTATTCCCACTCTTATTTTTTTACTAAGCTCCATTTTCAATTAACTTTATATGCATTTGATTAACTATGTTGAGTTCCACAAGTGGTATCAAAAAAAATAAAATCCTCCTCCTCAACAGTCAAGCCAAAAGCACAAAGGCTGTTCAAAGTCATTGCTTCTCAAAGTGTCAATTTCACTTCTGCAGATTGCCTTTCAGGTGCTCTTGTTCATAGATCGGTCATCACAGTTCAGGGAGAACATATGGTATTTGCCCCTTTTGGACTGGCTGGCTTGTTTTACTAAGTATCATGTTTCCCACTTTCATCCATTTTGTTGCAAATTACCAGATTTCATGTTTTTTTTTTTTAACCACTATGTAGTATTCCATGGTGTACATATCCCATAATTTCTTATCCAGTCTTCAGTTTACAGGCATTTGGATTGATTCCACATGATTGCTATTGTGAATTGAGCTGTGATAAACATGGGGGTAAAGATATCAATTTCATATGCTGATATCATTTCCCTTGGGTAAATTCCCAGGAGTGGGATGGCTGGGTCATATGGTAGGTCTATATTCAGGTTTCTGAGGTATCTTGATACTGTTTTCCATTGTGGCTTTACCAGTTTACATTCCCACCAACAGTGGATTACTGGATTAGACTGTGTGTTTAACCATGGTCTCTTACAATGAAGAGAAAATTGTAACTTTATAACAAAAGTGGTTATCATTTCAAGCACAATATTAGGAATTAGGGACTCCAGACTTTATGTGCTTATGAATGTAATAGGAAGGCAGCAACATCATGTTTGTGTTACTCAGGTTGGATAAGCACAATCTGAATATAATCACAAAAAACAAGAGAAACTGAAACTGAGAATCATTTTTATGAAACAACTAGTTTGTACTATTGGAAATTATCAACATCAGAAAGATAAAAAGTTACGGAATTTTTCAAAGGTATGCTTAAAGAAATAGGACAGAATAATGTAATATTTGATTCTAGATTAGAAATGATGATGGGAGAGGAAGAAAATATATCATGAAAGACAATGCTATCATTCACAAAATGGAAATATAAACCATAGACAGGAATACTCCATCAATACTAAATTTTCCGATTTTGATTATAATGATGACGTAAGAAAATTTTCCTTAGGAAATTTACTTTGAAATATCAAGAAGGATTCAAGCTTCATATCACATGTAGCATATTTACAAATACTTCAGAAAATGAATTATGTGTCTGCTATTGTGTACAGTTATAGAGTTAGTAAGACAGAATAAAGAATACTAAAATCAGTAAATCTGTAAAACATGAATGTAGTGGTTCCTTATTATTTTTCCAAATTTCTTTAAAATTATTTCCAAAAGAATAGTAAGAATAGTGATGTTTTCTCAATGAATAGTTCTACTCTCCTAGATTGCATTTCTTTGATTAGATCTATGAATAATCTGCTTTTTCCTCATATGAACCTTAATGAATGTTAACTTTCTCATGAGTAACTTAAACATGGTGAAAACTATGTGTCTTATATAGTCCCTGTAAAATGCATGTATACTTTTCATGATTTTAAAAATTCAGGTACAGTCTGAAAAAAGGAGCATATGCTTGAGATATAACAATATTACTGGCATAGCTTTTTATAACCAAGGAGGAACCAACAAGAGGAACTGACCAATTTTCCATATTTCATATTAATAAGGATATATATTTACCTCTATGTATATCCATATTCATATGGATTTATACGTTATAATATCCAGTGTACATTAAGAGTACATTTTTACATAGTGGTGATTTTAATTGAACCAATGTTTAAGATTTCATAGATCCTAAGTTATTCCATTTTACAGTTTAGGAAAGCAGGGTTTATATGGTGAAGTTTTTTCCTCAGTAACAGCTATTGAACTACAGGAAAAGAACTGACAGCCATTGAATCTAGTTTTCATTCTAAGTTTGTTGCCTTATATCGCCTCCTTAAGAAACTGGTCAAGACACCTTAAGATATTTGTGTGTGTGTGTGTGTATGTATGTATGTATATATATATACGTATATATATATATATAGAGAGAGAGAGAGAGAACAAACAGAATTCAGATGGAAAACAAGAGGATCTTGATTAATTCTGCTGGCAAACACAAACAACAACAAACCCAGTTATGTAGAGGACTTCAAATATTACAAGAGAATTCAGCTCTATTTCATACATGTATAGACCAGACCATAAGAACTCTCATCATGTTCCTGTGCTATCTGATTCTAGTGATTATATCTATTTAGAGTTGAAGAACTGAAATATTCTTAAACTTTCTTGTTCAGAATATAGAGACAAGCCAGCCATCTTTGCATGACTAGTATGTTAAAGTGCTTTTCTGAAGGATTTTATTGAACCAATCAACTTCATTTGGTCCTTTGGAAAGTATATTTGGAAAGAAGGATACTTGGACCACTTAACTGATTGCCCTGTGGGATAAAGAATTGTGGTTTTCCTGTGGCTTTAGGAGTTTAAATAGCTACTTTTCATCTGACCCTGAAAATATGAACTCTTGACTTTCTCCAATAACATTAGGATATATTTATCTTCAAAGGACAATATATCCTCCAAGCAACTTTGGATTTTTTTGTTGTTTCAAGCATACAGTTTTTGGAAGATAATCAACTCCATAAGAAACATATTTAGCTATATATACAAGATTAGTAACATTTAACCTATGAAATTTTCAGTTGAATGGATGGCAAGATTCATTAATTCAAATATTCAGATTTCAAATTGGTCCTAATATTCGTCTCAACCTAGTAAGCATACTGATTATGATTATGGAGTTTGGAACCACACTTCTGAATTTATACCGTGGTTTCCATGCTTATTAGCTGGGTCTTGGAAAAAGTTAAGGAACTCAATTTTGTCATCTGAAATTAGGAGTAACATTAAGATCAGTGTATAACATTGCTTTGCTTTTTTCTTCTGCCTTTTACGCTGCTAAAACTTTGAAATTACATGGGTCAATATATGCAGGGAAGTCAACATAGAGAACAACACACAACATATTGTAAACAATGAAAAAATTATCTTACTTGAAATGCCAGTGTAGAGAATCAGGATCAGTGCTGTTTACATTATGTTCATAAAGGAAGCAAATGCTCAAAACTAGCTCAGACATTTCTGGGGCATGTGCAATTTTCATAACAAGAACATCATTGCACACATTTCAGTGTTGGGAACCTGTGCCACCACATGTGAAGACAGGGCACAGACCAGAAAATAACCTGGGAAGACCAGAGTTACAGGAATTAGCAAGGTGATACAGAGGACAACAGGCAAGGAAGTTGGTGCCTGACTCTGGTCTATTTAGGAGGACTAATTCATTCATTTAATTTGCTAGAATGATACCTGCAATCCAAGAGGGTAACCATTACCCTTTTGCTCAAAAAAACCCCTATGCTTGGCATGTTAATAAATATTTAATCATTAGGATGACTCAATTTGCCTAGGAGAGGGCTACTTTTATACTTATTGTTCCAGCACAATTATCCCACATCACTGATGGAAGAGTTTCAGCTTTAATAATCAGTTACACACATTCCCTGTGAATAATGTTGGTGAACAGACGAGCTCTCCCTAGCCATATATTTCAGTATGCCTGTCTAATTTATGCTTTCCCATGTGTCTAGCATTTTATTCCACAAATATTATATCTAAGCAAGAATAGGTCTTTAATATGTTTTTACTATATTCTTCAGTTTTTTAAAAAAATATTTATTCACTTGAGAAGCAGAGAAAGAAGGAGAGGTAAGTGAAAATGTGACTCCAGTGCTCAGGAGGAGGCTAGATTTAAGGGTCATTTAAAATGATTAATTTATTTATTGGAATGGTAGAGTTAGAGAAAGAGAGAATATCTTCCACCTGCTGGTTCACTCTCCAAATGCCTACAATGGCCTGAGCTGGGCCATGCTAAGCCGGGAATCTGGTTACTTCATCCTGGTCTCCCAAGAGGAAACAAGGGCCCAAAGACTTGGGCTACCTTCTGTTGTCTTCCCAGGTACACTAGCAAGGAGCTAGATTGGAAGTGAGCACCCAGGACTCGAAACGGTTCCCATGCTCATATAGGATGCAGGCAATGCAATGGGGCTGTTAAACTCACAGTGCCATGATTCCAGCCTCTAAAAGTCACTTGTAAACAGGGACTCACTGATGACCATGGTATCTGCCTTTTTTAAAAAGTAATGCACATGAAAAGTTTGAAGTATTTGTGTATTTTCAAAGTTCTCATTGCCACTCCTTGTCAAGTAGTTTAGGAGAGGATTATTGAAAATGTTAATTTAGTATTCTGGTGAGAGTTTTTATTCATTGTTCATTTTTAAAATAACTTTTTAAAAAGTATTTTAAAAATCAGAGAGGGAGAGAGTACTCCCTATGCTGGTGTATCACTCAAATGCCTACAATAGCTGGGGCTGGGCCAGGCCAAATGCAGGATGTGGAAACTCAATTCAGGTCTCCCACATGGGAGACAGAGACCAAATTACCTGGGCTATCACCTGCTGCTTCCCAAGGTGCACATCACATGGAAGCTGGAAGAGGGAGCAGGAGCAGGGATTGAACCGAGGCACTGATACGGGACATAGGTGGCCATAGATACTAGCCCAAATATCCACCCCTATTCTCCCTTTATTTAGTTATTTGAGAAGTAGAGTTACAGACAGTGAGAGGGAGAAAGAGGGAAAGGTCTTCCATCCACTGGTTTACTCCCCAAATGGCTGCAACAGTCAGAGCTGCACCGATCTGAAGCCAGGAGCCAGGAGCTTCCAGTCCCCATCAGGGGCTTAGGGGCCCAAGGACTTGTGCCATCTTCTACTGCTTTCCCAGGCCATAGCAGAGAGCTGGATTGGAAGTGGAGCAGCTGGGACTAGAACGGGCGCCCACATAGGATGCCAGTGCTGCAGGCGTTGGATTAACCTACTGCGCCAAGGCGCCAGACCCCCCATTCACCCTTTTTATAGAGTGGAGAAAAAATAGAAGATTCACAATATATTTAATAGAAAGCATCATCTTTAAATTTAAACTTTATGAAGGTTAACATAAAGAGTTCTTTTATTGTTCATATGCAGAGCAATTTTGCAATGCAAGAGAAAAATTTATTAATTTATCAATATTGAACAAAAATACTTGTAGCTTTTAAAATCACATCTCTGTGTATTTGAATTATCTTTAAGCACCAATTTTGTCTCTTTTTAAATGATTTTAACAATGAAGTAACACTTTCAAAAACTTACTATTCCAAATGCCAACTCTGATGTCATTTTAAAAGATTTCTAAATTTTTCCTTTTAAAAAATAGACTAGTTTCAAATTGAAATTGTAAATTTCATGGAGATATTTCAAAAACACAGCAATATTATTTTTGCTAGCATGCCCATATGTTGCTATAATCTTTCATGATCTTGTTCCTTCATCTATTTTTCTAGATACAATTTGATCCACTTAAAAATTGCTCAGGTATTTACATAATTCATCACAACTCAAATTCTGTCAACCCAGAGTATTATCTTTGTTGGAGTGAGAAACTCTAATTACAAAGACACTGCCAGACTCATTTAACTAGTAATTTGTGTCCATTCACCACAATGGAAAGAAAATGATAGCCTATTCTGAAGCATATTCTATCCCTAAAGATAGTGACAGAAAATTATCAAAAATAGCCATATTGGTGGAGAAATGACCCTTTTCTCCCCATCATCTTTCCCTACCTTCTAGGTTTGTTCATTCTATATAGTATGAGCTGCATAGATAGTTCATTCACAGAGCTTTTCACCCAATAGCCACAGAGTACACATTTTTTTTCTCCAGTGCATGAAACTTTCTCTAGGATTGATCACATGCTAGGCTGTAAAGCAAGTCTCAGCAAAGTTATATATATATAATACCATGCATCTTTTCGGACCACAATGCAATGAAGCTGGAAATCAACAACTCAAGAGTCTCTACATCAAAGGCAAACATATGGTGAATGAACAACATGTTTCTGATTGAACATTGGGTAGAAGAAGAAATCAAGAGAAATTTAAAAATCTCTGGAACGAAATGAAGACAACAATACCACATACCAAAATTTGTGGTATAAAACAAAAGCAGTTAAGATGAAAGTTTATTCCAATTGGTGCCTACATCAAGAAACTAAAAAGGTACAAAATAAATGAACTATCTATACTGCTCATGGTGTTTATCTAGAAAAACAGCAAACCAAATCCTAAACTAGAAGAAAAAAATTAGAGGAGAAATCAACAAAATTGAAACAAAAAAATTACAAAAGATCAGCAAAATGAAGAGCTGGATTCTTGGAAAAAAAAAAAAAACTAAATTGACACACTATTGGACCAACTAACCAAAAAAGGAGAGAGAAGACCCAAATCAATAAAATTAGAGAGGAAAAGGTGAATGTAACAGCCACCACAGAAACATAAAGAATCATCAGAAATTATTACAAAGAGCTATATGCTGACAAACTGGGAAATCTAGAAGAAATGGAAAGATTCCTAAACACATTCAACCTACCTAAAATGAGCCATGAAGACATTGAAAACCTAAACAGAATCATGACCAAGACAGAAATTGAATCAGTAATAAAGACCCTCCCAACAAAGAAAAGACCAGGACCAGATGGCTTCACTGCTCAATTATACCAGATGTTTAAATAACTAACTTTAATCCTTCTAAAGTTATTAATAAACAATTGAAAAGGAGGCAATACTCCCAAATTCTTTATAGAAAGCTAGCATCACCTTAATTCCTAAATCTGGAGAAGATGAAACAGAAAGAGAACTACAGACAAATTTCCTGATGAACAGAGGTGCAAAAATCCTCAACAAACTTCTGTCCAATCAAATCCAACAACACAGAGAGATCATCCACTCATACCAAGTTGGGTTTACCCCTGGTATGCCTGGATGGTTCAACATTATCAAATTCAGGAATGTGATACATCATATTAGCAAACAGAAGAACAAAAAGCATTTGACAAAATTCAACACCTTTCATGATGAAAACTCTAAGCAAACATTCCTCAACAAAATCAATGCAATTTATACCAAACCCATGGCCAGTATCCTGTTGAATGGGGAAAAGCTGGAAGCATTCCCATTAAAAATGTCTGGAACCAGACAGGGATGCCCACTCTCACCACTGCTATTCAATATAGTCCTGGAAGTTTTAGTTAAAGCCATCAGAAAAGAGAAAGAAATCAAAGAGATTCAAATCAATAAATATGAAGTCAGATTATCCCTGTTTGTAGATGATATTATGTTATATGTAAGGGACCCAAAAGACTCCACTAACAGACTACTGGAACTTGTAGAAGAGTTCAGTAAAATAGCAGGATGTAAAATCAGACACAAAAAACAGCCTTCTTATACACAGACTATGCCATGGCTGAGAAAGAACGTCTAAGATCAATCCCAATCACAATAGGTACAAAAAAATCAAATACCTTTGAAAATTTAACCAAGAGTACCAAAGATCTCTATGATGTGAACTGCAAAACATTAAAGCAAGACGACGATAGAGAAATATGGAAAAAACTTCCATGTTAATGGATTGGAAGAATCCATATCAAAATGTTTACTTTTCCCAAAAGTAATGTACAGATTCAATGCAATACCAACCAACATACCAAAGGCATTCTGCTCAATCTAGAAAAAATGTTGAAATTTAGAAACACAGGAGACCTCAAATAACTAAGGCAATCTTACACAACAAAAATAAAGCTGGAAGCACCACAATACCACATTTCAAGACATACTACAAGGCAGTTATAATCAAAACAGCCTGGTTTTGGTACAAAAACAGATGGATAGACCAATGGAACAGAATATAAATGCCAGAAATCAATCCAAGCATCTACAAGCACCTTATATTTGACTGAAGAGCTAACACCATTCCCTGGAACAAGAACAGTCTCTTCAACAAATCATGCTAGGATTTCCCCATGCAGAAAACTTTACACGTTACATAAAAATCCAATTAACATGGATTAAAGATCTAAATCTACAACCTGATACCAAATTACTAGAGAGCATTGGGGAAATCCTGCAAGACATTGGCACAAAGTGTTCCTGGAAAAGACCCCAGAGGCACAGGCAATCAAAGCCAAAATTGACAAGTGAGATTACATCAAACTGAGAAGCCTCTGTAGTGCAAAAGACAGTCAGGAAAGTGAAGAGACAACCAACAGAATGGGAGAAATTATTTGCAAACCATGAAACTGATAAAAAGAATAAGAATATATAAATTGATTAGACTCAACAACAACAAAACAATCTAGTTAAAAGTGGGAAAAGAACTTAGATATTTTTCAAAAGAGGAAATCCAAATGGCCAATAGATACACGAAAAAAATGTTCAGGATCACTAGCCATCAGGGAAATGCAAATCAAAACTACAATGAGGTTTCCCCTCACTCCAGTTAGAATGGCTTTCATAGAGAAATCAACAAACAATAAATGCTGGTGAGAATATGGGGAAAAAGGTACCCTAAACCACTGTTGGTGGGAATACAAACTAGTAAAACCACTATGGAAGACAGTTTGGAGATACCTCAAACCCACATATAGTCCTACAATATGACCCAGGCATCCCACGCCTCAGAATTTACGCAAGAGAAATGAAATCAGCAGATAAAAGAGCTATTTGTACTCCCATGTTGACTGCAGCTCAATTCACAATAGCTAATAAGACATGGATTCAACCTAAATGACTATCAATGGAAGATTGGATAAAGAAATTATGGGATATATACTCTATGGAATACTATACAGTGATTAAAAAAATGAAATTCAGTCATTTGCAACAAAATGGATGAATCTGGAAAACATCCTGCTGAGTGAAATAATCCTGTCTCAAAGGGATACATGTCATATGTTCTCCCTGATCTGTGATTACTAAGAGAGCACCTAAAAGGAAACCTGTAGAAGTGAAATTGACACTATGAAAAGCAATGATTTGAAAGGCCCTTGTCTTGACTTTCAAGGAAGAGTTTATTATTTTAATATTTGTAACCTAATACCATTGGTTGAACACCTATGATTAATTCTATGTTAAGTCAATTTAAAATAGACTGCAGTGAAAAATCAGAGTGGTAATAAGAGAGCTGTATAGTTATCCACACATTCCTATGGACTTACCCCAAGGTTAAAGCTAAAAACTTGCCATGTGACTGCAAATCCCATTAAGCTGAATGGTAATAATGCCACCTCACTTGTTAAAATGATCATATTAAGTGTTTAATTGATCATATAGATAGATTAAGTGTCAAAGGGATCACATAAATAAGATCAACTGTCTGGTAACAACAATAGATAGAATTGAAAAGGAGAGAATGTTCCAACATGGGAAGTAGTCCACAGATCAGACTCATCGAATGATTAAAAACTTTAAACAACACTCTGACCTCAGAATCAGCCCTTCAGACAATCTGGACTGGCTGAAAAGCCCACAGGAGCATTTCAGGAATGGAAACCCAAGAAACAGCAGGGGAAAAAAAAGTCCTACTATATTCCTAAAGTTGTACCTATGAAATTTGCATTCATTAAATAAAGACTTTAAAAAAATAAAGATTATTTGCCAACATATTAATGTGGGAGAACCAGGCATGTCTTCCAGCCATGTATTTTAATTCTATCCCCCTCAACATTCAACTTAATATACCCATTTCCCATGATACATCTATATCTTAGCAGGGACCAGGGATTAGATGCCATGACGACCCTATAGACGTTTAACTCCATGAGGAGATGCCATAAATATCTCAAAGTCTTACACCTGCTAAACTTCACACCATTTTTATAATTGTTCAGGGGACTATCCACTATCTCATAAAAGGGACTCATAACACATAAAGGGCCATATTTCACTCTTGGACATGCTTAGAGATCCTCCATGTATCTCTTCACCCACCTCCATTTCATAGGTAAATAGACTATCTGACCCCTTCATGATCAGTATCTCTCCATGAAGCTTTGCCCACAATGACATAGCTTACCCTCATTTGTGCATATCTTCATGTCTCCACTTTCAATCCTTGCCTCTTGTGGGGGCAACTAGGAATAAATATAGCGATACCTAGGCCTATAATACCGTGCACAAAATATTCATGAATACATATCTAAGAAGCACTCTGAATATATACTGTTGCAGATTGTAAACTCTAGTGACTGGAGTTTGATTGAATTACAGATATAGAACAATGTTATTTAGAGAAACTCTTATCAGTGACTAGTTTTAAGTGGTTCTGCCCATTTCTTCTTTAAATTTAAATTTTAATCCTTTCTGAGGACAAAGAGACAGATTTAAAGCCCTGACCATGCATCCACAGAAGTAATAAGTTAACTGATATAAGAAGTGGATTGAGTGCAGGACCCTTGATCAATAGAATCTTCAGGTGCTTGAGTCTCTTATAGGAATTGGAATTTATTTTCATAAACTCACATATATCTTCTTTACTTTAAAACATCTCTAAATTATAACATTTAATACAATGTAAATGTTATGCTTTATACTTTAAAACATCTCTATTTCTCCACTCAATAACCCACTGTTGGTGGGAATGCAAAGTGGTTAAGCCACTATGGAAGTCAGTCTGGAGATTCCTCAGAAACCTGAATATAACCCTTCCATTCAACCCAGCCATCCCACTCCTTGGAATTTACCCAAAGGAAATTAAATTGGCAAATAAAAGAGCTGTCTGCACCCTTAATATTTATTACAGCTCAATTCACAATAGCTAAGACCTGGAATCAACCTAAATGCCCATCAACAGTAGACTGGATAAAGAGATTATGGGACATGTACTCTATAGAATACTATGCAGCAGTCAAAAACAATGCAATCCGGTAATTTGCAACAAAATGGAGGAATCTTGAACACATCATGCTGAGTGAAATAAGCCAGTCCCAAAGGGACAAATATCATATGTTCTCCCTAATTGGTGACAACTGAAAAGCACCAAAAAGAAAACCTGTTGAAGTGAAAGGAACACTATGAGAAACAATGACTTGATCAGCCCTTGTACTGACTGTTGATGAACTACTTAATACTTTATCCCTTTTATTTTTTGTTCTAATTAATACTATTGGTTGAACTCTAATTAATACACAATTATTCTTAAGTGTTGAAATTTAACTGAAAAGTGATCCCTGTAAATATAAGAGTGGGAATAAGAGAGGGAGAAGATGTACAATTTGGGACATGCTCAATCGGACCTGCCCCAAATGGTGGAGTTAGAAATGTGCCAGGGGATTCCAATACAATCCCATCAAGATTGCATGTACCAATGCCACCTCACTAGTCCAAGAGATCAATTTCAGTTCACAATAAATCATAATCATAGGCCTAAAAGTCAAAGGAATCACATAAACAAGTGTCTGAAAATACTGATAGAAAAAAAGGGAGAGAATGATCCAACATGGGAAGCGAGATACACAGCAGACTCATAGAATGGCAGATGTCCTAAACAGCATTCTGGCCTCAGAATCATCCCTTAAGGCACTCGGATCTGGCTGAGGAGCCCATGAGAGTATTCTAGGCATGGAAAGTCAAGACACTCTGGAAAAAAAAACACACCTATATGAAAGATCTCTGAGATCCCAGTGGAAAGAATGGACCATCTAAGAGAGACCTTTCACTGAAGGGAGGAGAGAACTTCCAATTTGACTATGACCTTCTCCAAATAAGATCAGAGTCAGTGAACTCAAAAGGCCTCTCTCTGTAGCCTTGGCAACTCATGACAACAGCTTAGGGCGATTACTGATGCCATAAACAAGAGTGTCAAATTGTTAACAGGCGTCACTGTGCACTTACTCCTCATGTAGGATCTCTGTCCTTAATGTGTTATACATTGTGAATTATGCTATTACTAGTACTCAAACAGTATTTTACACTTTGTGTTTCTGTGTGAGTGCAAACTGTTGAAATCTTTACTTAATATAAAGATCAATTTAGCATACATTAAGATAATTGAAAATGAATCTTGATGTGAATGGAAGGAGAGAAGGAGCGGGAGATGGGAGGGTTGCGGATCGGAGGGAAGTTATGGGGGGGGGGGGAGCCATTGTAATCCATGAGCTGTACTTTGGAAATTTATATTCATTAAATAAGAGTTAAATCTCTAATTTATAACATTTAAACAATGTAAATGTTATATAAATATTTGTTGGACAGTTATACTTTGGAACTAATAACAAGATATAGTTTGTATACCTTCATTTTGGATGAAATTTTTAAAAAAATTGACCTCAATTGGTTGGGTCTGTGCATGTAGAACCCACTGCTGTGGAATCAAAGTTCTCAGTGTAATTTCCCTATCTCTTAGCTCCATCATGCAAATTAGCCTGAACCTAGTAGATTTAGTTGTCCCCTGGGATGCTGTAATAATAAAATGCTAGAGTAAGCCCTCGAACTGCTTTGCCAGACCAAGCCATTTTCTGCACAGATTATGCAAACAGATGGCTCATCTGTTTGCTTCTCACAATGGTATAACCTGAGATTGGCTAAGCTTTGATAGGAAAGTCATAGTTCACAGAAGAAACTATTTATTGAGATTCAGTCTGCTAACCTTAACATCGTGAGAAATCTTGTGTAGTTATTCATGTAAACACCTTGTGGAGAGTGGATTCCAGTGTTTTATACAACTCTCTTCAAGATTCTAGGCTCCACAATATCTCCAAGGTACTCTACCCAATTGCCCATGTACTCTACTCTCTGCCAAAGGCATTAGTCAGCATATGTTTGTTGAGCATCTATTGTGTAGCAGGCCACAGGGAGAAATAATGAATAAGTATGGAATCCAGTTCCTTATTTTCTCCTAATGGAGACAAAACAGTAATTATGATGTAATGTGACACATGTTTGGAGAGAGGTATCTTTGAAATACTGACAAACTGTTCACGTGAGATTGGGGTTGATGATGTAGAGTGGAGGCCTCACAGAGAGATATTTGACCTAAGTGTTGACAGGTAAGAATGGAGCGAGACAAAAGGATTCTAAACTTTGGGAACAGCACAGGAAAAGAATTCAAGTGTGAAATATGTAGGGAACGGCAAAGTGACCAGAGCAGAGTTGACAAAAAGTTTTCTTGTTGAAACTTCAGTCATGTTACTTGAAGCCTCTGCCCTTGGCCCTTTTTCTGAAGCCGGCATATCCTCATTTTAGTAAAAGCCCTGCCAGGTCAGTTCAGGAAGAGTCTCACACCCTACACTTTTGGTCAAATTCCTCACTTCTCCAGCACCCCCAGATGCAATCTGATCGCCCTGAGCTCCTTTGAGACACCTGTAGGTGTTTAGTGAGCATTCTGCCTATCCTAGAGGTCTCTCCTCTTTGTGATATTCAGCTTCCCCTTACCAAAAACAAGGAAACAAATATAGTTTTATAAAACTTTCTTAAAAGACAAAACTCCCCACTGCCCTTAGAAAAAGAAAATCAAACAAGAAAATGGAAAAAAAATCTGCTTCTTGACAATACATCCTGCTTGTCCTTGCTGCATTCGGAATGGTACCCAGTTCCATCCTGAGGTTTCTTTGCTCTCTTTCAATAATAGCTAGCAGATTTTGTCTTTGTAGCTACTCTCCCGCTCTGCTTTTCTTTAATAGGACGAGATAATTAGGACACAGGCAAGTGGCATAGTGTACATGGACTTACATGGCAGGTGAAGAAGCTTCATATTTATTAAGATAATGGTACTCAGTTCGGGGTTTCATCCACCTCTCCTAGTGTGGCAAGAAGTATAAATACAAGTGCCAATGTTTCAACAAATCTACAAATTTAGCCAATTATTCCAAATAAAAAGTTGTATGCTATGTGAAGATATCATTTTAAATGCACTATGAATTAATGAATTTGGGGACTCAAAATGTTTAAAGCCATGACATTAATGTAGGAAGGAAGCGTACACACATTTTTCCAAGTGTACAAGCTATTGCTGTGATTAATCCAGTCTCAGTGTAGTGCATGCATTCTAAAAGGAAGAATTTGCATCTATTTGGATTTGGAGATGGAAAATCATAGAATGAAATCAACTCCCATGTTTACAATCTGAATGGATAGATGATGATTGGATAAACTTAGATTAGAAATGAGAAAGTCAACTGATGATCTTGATAGCCCACTCTGGAGAAATTCAAATATGAACCATGCTTTAGATAAAACGTTAAATTTCCCAAGTATAACAATTCTTCATACACGCATGCTGTAGTACTTAGGGTAAAATATTAAGATGTTTGTATTTAATTTGCAAATACTTCTAAGGAAAAAAGTACCATGACAATGTGTATTATGTCAGGGTACAGGGCACAAAGAGAAATTTGGTAGATGAAGCATATGTGGCCTTTTATTAAGAGTTGGCGAATATGCGTAAAGATAGCTTTTTAAGTTTTTCAGAATTTATTAAAGAGAACAAGTAATCAGTCCCTTCTGCTGATTCACTCTGTCTACAATGGAAAGGCTGATTCAAGGTCAAAGTTGAGATTTAGGAACACAATCCAGGCCTTCAAAGTTGGTGGCAGGAACCAAATTTCCTGAGCTAGCATCATTCTCTCTCAGGGTGTGCATTATCAGGAAGCTGGCACCGTGAGATTCTGAGCCAGATATCCAACTCAAGCCCTCCCATGTGGTCCACGGGCATTTTAACTGGAATCTAAATTTCCAGGCTACATGCTGATCTCTGGGGAAAAGATATCAGCATTCATTGTGTTTACTGTACTAGCAACTTCAGTAAAGTTTTAAAATTTTCAAAGTTAAAAGTTAGGGAAACAAGAGGTAGATATAGAAAAAAATAAGAAAATGATAAAAATTAAAGTAATAAGAAGACAAGAACCAGATTCGAGAGTTGGAAATGAAGAAAGCAATTTGTGTCTGAAAAGAGAAACATATTAAAGGAGCAGGACCAGTGGCGGGGTAACTATTTGAAGATTGGTGTGATGTAACTAGCGTGAAGGCAGGGACACTGGGAACGCAGGACAGCAGAGATTGCCACAGCGGTCCAGGATGATTCAATGAGTGCTCCCCAGCAGGTGATTTGAAGGGGACTGTACAAAACTCTGCTCTGGAAGCTGATTTGGCTATGTGAGGGTGGTTGAAGGTAATAATCCTTTTGGTATGTTTCCACATTCACTTTTATCTATTATGTAGCACAGTTTCACAGTTTCAGTGTTTACTGGTTAATATTTAGTGCAGGTTTTTGAGGAGGAGACATCTCTTTCAAATTTCCTGTTATCTTCTGATTAGTAATAATACTACTCAAAATACCAACAATTGCATGGAGTACTTGCTATTATTGAGTACGGGAGCACAAGCTTAGGCTACATTATCAGGTGGAATTCTCTCAAAAAAAATCACATAAGGATATTAATTTTTTGATATTCCAATTTTACCAATGAGTGGATTAGATTAGAGAGATTTCATTGTGTGCTTCCAGTCACCCAGCTTAGAGGCTGCAGATCCAGGGCTCCAAGCAAAGCCCACACTGGGAAACTTAGGGTGTTTATTTTATTTAGAAAACATCAAGGGCCAGTGCTCTGGTGCTGGTATCCCATTTGGGTGCCTGCTGCTCCACTTCTGATTCAGCTCCCTGCTAAGGCCTGGAAAAGCAGTGGAAGATGGCCCAACTCCTTGGTCTTCTGCACCCACATGGGAGAACCAGAGGAGGCTCCCGGCTTCAACACAGCACAGCTCTGTTGTGGCCATCTGGGAGTGAACCAGCCAATGGAAGATCTCTCTCTCTCTCTCTCGATCTCTCTCTCTCTCGATCTCTCTCTCTCTCGATCTCTCTCTCTCTCGATCTCTCTCTCTCTCGATCTCTCTCTCTCTCGATCTCTCTCTCTCTCGATCTCTCTCTCTCTCGATCTCTCTCTCTCTCGATCTCTCTCTCTCTCTCTCTCTCTCTCTCTCTCTCTCTCTCTCTCTCGATCTCTCTCTCTCTCGATCTCTCTCTCTCTCGATCTCTCTCTCTGTCTCTGCTTCTCTGTTACTCTGCCTTTCAAGTAAACAAAATCTTAAAAACAAAACAAAAAAGACAAAACATCATAGTCCTACAGAGTATTGCTAATTGCTCATTAACTGAAAATCCTAATCTCAATGGTTCATTCCTTTCATTTTTCAGAATCACCATAAACTTAAATCTCAACGCAATATGCTTAAAGATTGACCTTTGTAATTTTTTCTAATGTGAAGCACTTTCTATATGAGCTTCTTTTTTCTTTTGGCAAAGACCTAACTCTTGATTATGAAAAAGCCTATTTGAAACATGAATGAAACAATCTATACGGGACATTGGGTAAATATTTTTGAAGTGGAAAACATAACTTGATTAGTATTCTTACAACAGGATACTGTCAGGGAATTCAGAAGACATATCAAGGGGTTAGGGCATACTTTGCTGGTTTAGCAAACTCACATGTTTTCAGCAAGGTTTTTGAAGGAAACCACATAAAACTACTCACCACTTGCTCACCCAGTTAGGTCTTACATCGGGCTTCTGGACATGGTCAGGCTGGGTGAAAGGCAATGAGTGAAATGCTGCATCAGTCATGGGTTTTGGGCTGAGGAAACAGGACAGACAAGAAAGCAGTGTGGGGATACTTAGAATCCCTCCTCAGGAGAGGCCCATGAGACTGTCATTCGTTTTCATCTGACAATAAATAGAAAACAAGTGAGATTTCGCTTAAACTTTGTATAGAACATATTAAATTTACCAATAAAGCAAACTTACCATTTCAGTAATGAACTTAAAATGGTGCAGCCACATTAGAAAACAGCCTGGTGCTCCCTGAAGTTAAAACAGAATTGTCGTATGGCCTAGCAATGATGCTGAGATACATACCATAGGATGAATGAAAGTATATACCCACCCAAACAATTTTACACAAAGGATTGTAGCATGATTAGTTGCATTAGCCTTAAAGTGGAATGGATAAATAGTATGTGATATGTCATTAAATGAAATAAAAGGAAATGAATTATTGGTACATTCCAGTATATGGATGGATCTTTATACTAATTCAAGTCATCACAAAAGACAACACATTTCATAATTCCATTTACATAAAATGTTCACAACAGGTAGTCCTTAGGGAGAAGTCAGTGGTTTTCTAGAGGTAAGGAGTTGGAAGATGAAAGTGAAAGTGTTTGGGTTTCTGTCAGTGGTAATGGAAGTATTCTAAATTTGATTGTGATAAAAAAAAAACAAACCTGAATTACTAAGCAAATTAATGATACACTTTAAATGAATGATCACCAATACATGAATTAATATAGCTGTTGCAAAAGAACTGTTTAACTAACAGGCATGTTAGTTTATTTTGACAGGCAGAGTGGACAGTGAGAGAGAGAGAGAGAGAGAGAGAGAGAAAAAGGTCTTCCTTTGCCATTGGTTAACCCTCCAATGGCCACACTGCGCTGATCTGAAGCCAGGAGCCAGGTGCTTTTCCTGGTCTCCCATGCTGGTGCAGGGCCCAAGGACTTGGGCCATCCTCCACTGCACTCCCTGGCCACAGCAGAGAGCTAGCCTGGAAGAGGGGCAACTGGGACAGAATTCGGCGCTCCAACCGAGACTAGTACCCAGTGTGCCGGCACCACAGGTGGAGGATTATCCTATTGAGCCATGGTGCCGGCCAGTGTTTTTGTTTTAGATTAGAAAAATTTCCCTTGATTACTACTTTCCCGCTACTGGTGCCTCTTTCCAAGTTTATGAGCATGGAAGTTTCAGATTCATTGTTTTTGAATGAAGTTATTCTCCCAGAAGTAGACAGTAGGACAAAGAAAAGTATATTCATAGAACACATCACCTGTGGTTGGGGAATATCACAGACAAATATGGAAAAGACAATCAGGCAAATAGAAGTTGAAGCTTAACATTCTCTGGTCAACTTTGGGAATGTAATCTAATCTCTGAATCTCCTCACTGATTTGTACAATTTGATCAAGTGATCACCACCACTTTAAATGTAGATCAAAAGAGGCAACGGATTTATTCATCTATTCAAAGCTACACTAGAAACTATCCTAGCTTTTCTACTCCTAGTGAAGCTAACAGAAGACAGCTCAAAGTGTTTTGAGAGCAGAAGAGAAACCCACTTGATCCAGATTAGGAAGTTAAATGTTTCTTAGAATAAGTGGTGCCCCAGCTGCTTCTTGAGCAAGGAGGATTCAGGCAGGTGAGCAGTTGTGAGATTGGTAGTTGAAGACAGGGAGGCTGGTGAAGGCTTAGAAACGAATCTGAGAAGTGTTCAAGGCCTTTCATTTGGCCAGCTAGGATTAGTGCAGTTGTTAATCTGTGGTTCCCAGACCATTATCATCCACATCACACAGGGCATTCTTAGGGTTACAGTGTATTGTGTCAGTCCCACCACACACCTACTGAACCAGCGATTCTAGGGACGAAGCCCAGGAATCTATGCTTTGCAAGCTCTTCAGGTGATTGTGATGATGTTAAGCTTAACTGACCAGAACACTGGTTACTAATGGCATGTGGTGTGTCCACACCAGTTGAATATTTATATAGTTCACAAAACTATAATCACTTATTTATTGGAAAACACTGAAAAGAAAAAAAAGTAATTTTGTTAATATTTGATGAATTAACTAAGTGTATCCCTTTTGTAACATTGTCATGTTGAATATTCTTTTGTATTTCAATTTTCTAACTTAATATTGTTTGTATTTGTTTGGATTTTGAATTCTGCCAATCAGTTGTGAAAACTCATGGGAAATATTTGTGATGACTACAAAGTATTTCATTATATGGATACAGCATGACTTAATTTACTATTTCTTACTGGATATTTAGAGTGCTTCCTTACCTTTTATGTATACACTACAATGGTTAAACACATTTGTATGGAGAGCATATTTTTTCTGCATCTCTAGTTCCCTGTAATAGGTTCTGAGAAGTAAAGTTATTGTGTTGAGTAATCTGTTCTGCTTTTTTCTTTCTCTTAGTAACAAATCCACCTCTTCCGACTACAGAATAGTCAAGTGTCACAGACCAGGTCAATCAGAATACCCATTCCTTTTACCACACATACTAGTTCAGGAAGAGCCTGGGCCACTCAGCTTATTAACTGTGCATTTCAGGATAGCTGTGCCCCGTGCCTGCTCCCTTAGATGGTGCGAGCAAACTAGTCTGAATTAGAAAGTGACAAAATTAACATCAAGAGAGAAGTTGAGATGAGAGAGGATACCCAGATTTGCGATGTTTTAGCTTCACTTACCTTTCAGAAACAAAATAACTTAAAAATATGGTTCAAGCTGGATTTAATCTTGATAATATAGAGTACTGCACAAGACGAGTGCTCCAATACTAGATCTGTAAATAAGTTTGGTAACATTGGACACTGGTATTGAGCCTATTTGGCAGCATGTTGTACTTCTCCATTTAGATTTTCTTTTCTAGTTTTCAGTAAACTCATACAGTTTCATAATTTTCCCCATGTATTAGCAGCATATTCCTTATAAAGTGCATTCCTAGACATGCCATTTTCAGTTGTTTTTGTTAAAATGAGCTTCCTCCCCTGTATTAGGTTTCTATGGCTCCTGCAATATATTATCCCAAGAGTAGTGGCTTAAACCAACATAAATTGATTACCTTATGTTTCTGGAGGTCAGAAGTCCAACCATGGTTCACACTCAGCTAAAACCAGGATGTCAGTAGAGCTGCATTCCTTCTGGAGGTTCCAGGGGAAAATACAGTCCTTGTTTTTCCACACACTGATTCCAGTTGAGTCTCTCTCACTGCACTACCTCTGCTTCTGCTTCTTTCGCTTTCTTCTTCTCCTTTTAAATACTGTTGTGTTACATTGGGCTCACCTGAAAAATCTTTTATGGCTAGCTCATTAGCAGCAACCCTATTTCACCTGTGAATAAGTTTGTTGCCTCCCCCTGCTGCTGTGTAACTTAAACATATTCAGAGGTTTCGGGATTAAGACATGATCTGTTTTGGAGAACAATATTCTGCCTATCATACCCCCAAAATACAAATCAATCGGCTACTGATAAATTTATATGTACACGTTTTTTTGCTTTCACAGGGACACTCCCCAATTATACCTCCACATTCTCTCTTAACTCTTGAATGTATTACAATCATGATTTCATTCCCACTATCCAGTAGAAATTTAGGTAGAGATGATCAATTACTCACATTCGGCCACACCCAAGGATTAACTCACACTGCTCTTCAGGATATGCTTACTGTAAATGATCACATCTGAATGTAGATGATGACATTTATTGTGCCACAGACAAATGAAAGTTGCAGTATGGGTATGTCTGCCCCACACCATCATTGTATTACTCATACCCCCTCCCATATAATGATTCCATTACCTTTCCAGACACCCAGACTTAGCTAGCAAAGCAGTGAAAAAGGAGGAGGAAGTGTTATAACCTTTATTTTTCAAAAAGGAGCCAGTGCTAGGATGAGGCACCACACACCTGTTACATTTCACTGGGTGTAATGTAGACTCATTACACCCACCTAAGGGCAACATCTGATGGAAATTGGATCTAGCTGTGAGAAGAGGTGGACATGAACATGGAACATAGAGTTGTCTCTGTGACATTAATCCATCGTTTGCATCTGTCCCTCTTGGTTCTTTCCTGCATACTCACGGTCACCCGAAGACCTGAAGAACCAATACGATTTTCATTGAATTTAGGACATTTGTGATGATTTAGTTGTGTAAAATCTTCTCATATTCTCTGCTGAAACCTCTCCATCTTATTTTTCATTGCTTATTAGTGTTTATTCTTGTACTCTTGATTATGACAGCATTACTCCATTTGCTACAAATCTTTAGGAATTCATACCTCGTTGTGAACTCCAATCATTAAGTCTTTCAAATAATCTGATCTCTGATTTGATAAAATAACTCAAATCTGAACATTTATCTGCAAGCCTCTAACGTAGATTATAAACATTTTTCCTAAGTCCATATCAAAATACAAGAAAAGGAGATGACACTTCCCTTAACAAGTACTTTACTTGTTTTCTTCAAGCCCAAATCTTTAGTACTTTTGTTCTAGCTTTTGTCATATATAATTCAGACATTACTATTGATAACAATATTAATAGCACTAGTATTTTATTTGCCAAGTACAAGAGTAAGGATTTATATATGTTCATTTAATCTACTAACCAACACTTTTTGCTCTAATTCTAAAAAAAACTATCTTTACTTTAAACCTGTCAAATTTCATCTTGATCAACCTCATATGAACAATTTTAAAGTCTTCTTATTCCCTTTTTTTGCTTGTTTTCAATACTTGATCCTATTACAAACCATTTTCATAATGAGAATAGCTAATAAGTATCATGTGCCAATTATAGATCAAAGTGTTAAATACCTTATGAGAATTGTCATATTTAATACTCTAAAATACTGGTACTTTGTATTCCCGATTTACAGAGGGCTAAATGGGGGTGTAGAGTATTTAAGAACTTGTCTAAAACTCCATGTCTTCACAAATGGGAGAGCAAGATCCCAGCTGGAGACCATAGTCAACAGGGGGATTTCAGCTGCTACAAGGAGTGTAAGTTTTCCAATCTCACTTCTCTCTGCATTCCCTGACATATCAGTGATACTGCCCAAGACCTTGCCTATTGTAGAAAAATGGTAAACTGATAATTTAATTCAATTACAAAAGGTGTAGGAGCTTGTATCTGTGTTATTTTGAGAATAATTGTCTTTAAAATTAACAATAACTTTTATGATAGCATCAAAAAGAGTGTTACTTAGGAATGAATTTAAAGAGATGGATCTGCATAGCAAAAACTACAAAACCTGATACAAGAAACTGAAATCACAAACAAATGGAAAAATATTCCACATTCATGCATTGGAAGAATTAATATTGTTAAAATGTTCATAATATTGTTAAAATGTCCATATATACTACCTGAGGTGATATATAGATTCAATACAATTTTATCATAATTCCAATGACATGTATCAGAAAAATAGGAAAGGCTCAGCCCTCTGCCTCTATGCTGAGTTGCCCACCTGCCTGGCCAGGTGTAATCTCTCCACTCAACCATGTAACCTCGCTCACCCCCACCCAGTCCGAGCAAGTGGACACTCTCTCTCAGGTCCTGTCTGGAGAGGTGCCCATCCGTTCTTATGGATGTCCCTTCCCTAATAAATTTTGCTACTTTTACTTTCCACTAAAAAAAAAAAAAAAAAAAAAGGAAAAAAATCCTGAAATTCACATGGAACCACTAAGGACACATAATATCCAAAACAATCCTGAGAAAGAAAAGCAATGTTGAGGTCTCACTTCCTGATTTAAAATTATATTTCAGAACTGTAGCAATCAGAACAGTATGATACTTCCATAAAATAATAAAATAGATCAATTGGGTGGAATAGAGAACCAAGAAGTAAACTCAAGGTTACATACATGGTCAATTTTCAAATGTCATCAGCACTATACAATGGGGGAAAGCTAGTGTCTTCAAGAGTAGTGTTGTGGAAACTGGGTATGCAAATACAGGATCTCTCTTTTTTTAAAAGACTGAATAAGGTTCCTTCCCTTGTGTATGTATATCATATTTTCTTTATCCATTCTTTGGTTAACAGACAAGTTGTCTCCATATCTTAACTATTGTGAATAATGCTGCAATAAATTTGGGACTGCAGATATCTCTATAAAGCATTGATTTCATTTCCTTTGAGTATATATCCAGAATAGAGATTACTGGAACATACATTAGTTTAATTTTTAATTTCAAGAACAGAACTATTTTCCATAATGTCCTGAAGACATTACATTAAGTGAAATAAATCAGACACAGAAAGAAAAAATATCTTATTTATAAATATTCAATCTTTAAAATTATACGTAGGAGCAGAGTAGAATAATGGTTACTAGCAGTGAGAGCTGAGCAACAAAAATATTAGTGAAAGAGAACAAAGGTATGGTTATTTAGTATGAGTTACAGTAGAGATATACTATACATTATGAAGACTGTAGTTAATTATACTGTAGTGGACACTGAAAGTTTGCTAGATTTAGGTGGTCTTAACATACGCATATTAAGGTAACTACAAAAGACATGGGACATGATAATTTTAATTATAGTCATTATTTCACTATACTTATATGTATATATTGTAACACCATGTTGTATACCTTAAACAGATACATTTATTTAAAAATAAATGAGACAGAAAAAAGAGAAAAATAATTGTCCATATATATTTCTTTTCATTTCTAAATTTTTAGAATTTCTAAAGTAGATTTAGGTTTTGATTATCATGAGATCATTAATTGACTTTCTTTAAAATTCTATACTTTAGTCCACTTTAATTTTACTAAAAACATAACAATTCTGGCACTTAAGAAATGCAAATTCAACTTACTTCCATTCTATACATGTTAATCCATGATAGGGAGTAATGAGGGTAACTTTTAAAAAGGAGTTTAAGTTCAAATTTCCAAAAACATTATAAATAAATAAACATAATATGATGTTATGGAATAAATATTATGGGCATAATAAGTAAAAAGAGAATTAGAAAACAACATGTGTAGACTCATATGTGAATGAGTTTACTAATCTATGAATTCATAGCATGTCCCTAAACAAGCAATAAGTGCAGATGTTGTCTCATGTCCTTCTTGGCTAATCTTATTTTTGTGGTGAACTCTGTAGCCATGAAATTATACACAAGTCATTGTAAATCAAGTGGAATAAAATAAACTGTGAGGTAACTTGATCCAGAAAATCTTCTGGCTTTTCTCTTAACCATGTTCAATAAATTCTGGAAATTCTCATTTAAATAATTTATGTGCTCTGGATGGAAAGTAATACAGTTTTTTTTTTTCCCCAGTATCATTCTGGAGAAAAAATTTTCCCATGTTCATTAACAGTAGAAAACAATTCAAAAGATTGAGGATTTGTTGATGTTTTCATTAATAACATATTCTAAAAATATTTATTAGGCTTTAGTAAAAAAGAATGTAGATGCATTCTTATTTGAATACCAATGTTGACCTCAACCCAATGACACTTGTCAACTTTGAAAGTGAAGAGTGTAAAACTGCCTGGATTTCCATGGTGATTTAACTTTGTTGACCCTTTTCATCAGTTCTTGTTTCTGAGGATTTGTAGTTCAAAGAAAGGTCCACAGTTCAGCCTATTACACAGTAGTCTGTACTCAAATCTATGTGAACTGCACCAAACATTAACCTAGATTTAGTGGATTTCTTTTTGATATTCTAAAGAAATTCCAAAACACTTAGCAAATGTTTCCTATATTGAGAAATTATTTTTCTTCTCCTACTTTCCCTGATATATGATCTACAGCTTCATTTGTTGTTCAACTCTTTTTGTTTTTAATTCTTATAAATGCTACAAGAATACACACAAAATTAGGGTTAGGATAGTCGATATCCAAATATAGTATACATAAAGGTACTTTGATCTTTAGACCTGCTACCTGTTAAATAACAAAGCATTTTGATTTTCCTTTTCTCAGAGTCTTTTTAAATCAAGTCAAAATGTTGGTCACCAGAGTGTTACTGTGCTAATATCAGCAGTAGCATATAAAATCAGTATATTTTTAGTCTACTCTTCGTATCTCTACACATTTATGTTTATATCCATTTATATTAGATCATAGTGTGTTTTCATAGATTTCTAAAAAATGTAAATTTAATTTACCAGTTTTTGAAAAAGTATTATAAAAAGCTTTATAATCTTAACTGAATAATTATAGCATGTAAATCTGTTCTTCAGACCATAACAGCAGCAATGCAATGAAGATATTTTATGGTATCAGTAATAATTGTATGGAATTGGAAGGGATGTGGCTCATTTGGGCAACATACTTCCCGTGAGTCTGATGCTGGTTAATTTAAAGCTTATAGCTAATAGGTCTTATCACTTTCTATGACATAGAATTGGCCAGTGGCCCAATCCAAGAACACTTAATTGGATGAATGATTATTAATTCTAAAGACAGTATAGATCAAGGGATTTAAAGAAGGGAGCTATTACGTTCATCAAAACCAGAATTTTGGAAATTTTAATAGCTCCCCTCCTCCCAGCAATGACTGACCCACCTGTGTTAGTCTTGTGTAGGATTTTGATTTAAGAAAATATTCAAGCTAACATGACAACCAACCATGTCGCTAAGACTCCAGGCAAGGTCGCTGTAACATAATCTGGGAGCCACCAGATGTCGTACATACATTGCTCATTATTTGATTTCTCTAAGCATATGTAGTAAGCTTGGGAGAAAAAAAGTTGCTGCAGTTGTTGGGTGGTTAAGAGAATTCTCTCCAGGGCTGTGCTGAGTTTGCTGATAAAAATTACTTCTTGTAAATGTTACACGGCTATCTCACTCATGGGAATCATTTAAAAATAGCAGGAAGCTTAACAGTTATTTTTTGGATGGTTAAATTTTCCTAAATACATTTAAACAATTGTATTCTTCCCCTCAGATCATGTGATTTTTCATTTATTCAATGAATGGATCCTAAGTGGATCCTAAGTTGTCTATTTAATCACTACGTGCTAGGAGCTGGAGATACAGAAATAAATAAGATTTTCTTTGTCTTCAAGCTCTATAAAACCTAGTTAGTGAGTTAACTAGAGAAATACGCTGTTTACTAGAATTACAAAACTGTGGTGTGGTCCCAGGTTAGGATTTTTGGAAGTAGATTCTTAGATGGAGTTTGGGATGTAAGTTGCTATTAGGGATAGCAATTAGCTATTAGTGAAAACACAGGAGTAGAAGTAGGATGGTACAGAGGGAAAAGTCAAAATATGATACCTGCACCCTGTAAGGTATCATATCACTGTAAATGTCTGACTTTCACTCGAATACTGGTGATCTGCATGGGTCCAACAGGATGCCCTGGGCCAAGGTAGAAGTGTTTTCTTCAGTGGTTTAGGAAACAAAACCAAAATAGTGCATGCTGAAGGAAGCTTGTGCTTAGAATAGATCCAAGGTTGAGTGAGGGCTAGCAGACAAGAAATAGAGCTGACTAACTACAGATATGAAAATAGTGCTGAGCAGGGCAAGAGGAGGAGGCAGTGAAAATTCTAGAGCTAGTTAATGAAGGCAAGGAGCAGTGCCTATCTAGTTCAAATAGGGTTAGCTTACTTACATGTTTCATTGATAGTGGCTTGGTGGAGAAGGGGTATACTGCTGGCATTATGGGGCACAGGAAAAGGAAGAGAGCTATGTGATCCTTACAAGATACATTCTACTTATCTATTTTTACCTGGGGAGAATCTTGAATCTTACATATACTTACATACACCGGATTAAAAAATTGATTTTTTCCCTTTACTTGATCAATGAGCAAAACCATACAAAAAATTTCATCCTTTCTGAACATGATTAGACCTTTTTTCCTGTCATTACTCTGTAAACAATATGGGATAGAAACTACTTATATTATACTGCATTAGGTATAAAGTAATCTAAAGACAATTTAAAATGTACAGGATGATAAGCATAGTTATGATCATATGTAAGTACTATGCCGTTTTATATAAGGGATTGAGCATCTGCAGATTTTGGTACCCAATGGGAACCTGGAACTGATCCCGGACAGACACTGAGGATAACTTTACATATAAATCACTTACAGTGGACCCCAGCACATGGTATCTGTTATTTAAATATTTTTATTATTTTTTCATTATTAAAATTAGCATTTTCTGTGTCTTCTATTTATAAATAGATTGAAAACTGGGATCAATGGAATTATTTTTGTCAGTTTTTACTTTGAGTGAGTACACTAATGTGTTACATATAATATATAGTCAATAAAATAATTGATTATTTAGCCAACTATGAATTGAACACTTATTTTCATACAAAAGTCTCTTTAGGAGAAATTTGCAGTCTAATGATCCTACATCAAGTAAATAAAGTAAATTTTAATGTTAAGTATGATAAATATGATTTGATATGAATTAATGTAATAAAGATATGGAATCAAAGTATGGAAAAAAAACTTCAAGGGAACAGCTACTTGGATTAAAATTTTCCCTTTGTAAAGGTACCTATAATTTCAATGGAGTTAAATTTTGAAAGATGTACTACTAGAATTTTCTCTAATTTCATTTTAGTTAAATTTTCAAATATTTGTTATTAGAAGTGCTAAGTTCTAAGATTGTGAAAATCATAATTTACCCAAAGGGATTTGTGTATATGAAAGTACAGAGGGAAAAACATCACGACACATGAAAACAGCAAGCAGACTTTCACCAGTAGACTTCTTGCTCAAGGAGGGGGGAAGAAGTTACTCGGGCACGATGTAAGGTAAACAGGAACCTGAAAATAGAAGTCTAAGCATGCCATTCTAAGATTTAAGGCTTATTCCTGTAGGAACCGAATAACTCCGCAGGTTTCTGTGAATAAATATTTGTGGATACTAATGATGTCTATTCTGGATTGAACAACTCCATCAGGTTCCCTGTGGGATTCTTGGATCTTTACATATACTTTTTTTTTTTTTTATGAAAAACTAAAACTGAAAACCTTTGCTCTCTAATGGCTCCAACTAAACGTCCTGGAACGCCATTCCAAACAACTGAGAGATTGTGTATTTTGAAGGCCCCTTTTCCAGGTTTAATTTTGAAATCTGACTTTTCTGTAGAGAAATTAGGTTTTTCTTCTCATAGAGTAAAATGTCAGGAACATAATCGTGGGAAGTTTTCAGCTGGACAGAAACAACTCTGTTCGCCGTGTCCTGTAATTTTGTAAGGGGCAGAACTAGGAATGCACTTGGCTATAACATGTTCTTTCTTTAGATTTAGGAGGATGAGAACTGTCAAAATACATAAAGTGGCCTGTGTGAGAATTTGATTTAGCTAAATTTTGGTCTTTCCTTTCATACTTTCCTTTATTTACCTTTAGTACTGGTTTAAATATTTACTGTTTTATTAGGCATTTTATGTTCTTAGGTATCTATTTTTATGCTTAGCCCAGTGTAAAATTTCAATAGCAGTAGGTACAAAAATGAAAAAGTCTTTCTAAAGCTAATAATTAAAATAAAATCTGTGACAAATCATAAGCTTGTCCGTTACATATAGAAACAGAAAATGTACTAAAGCCCCATGCTGTCAAAATGATGACCATGGTAGAAAAGGAAACCCTCTATCATGAGATCCCCTTTGAAGGCCTTCCCTACCTCTCTCAGTGCTTTCACTGCTAATGGCCTCCCAACTCGAATAGGACCCAGGCTACAGATTCTAGGAATGAATCATTTTCCCAAAGTTGACCTCTTCCAGGTAACATTTTCTCCCGCCCTGTATTGTAGAGGAAATGAAGATGAAACTAAATGAAGTGGAAACATCTATTTTTGTCAGGAACCTCTCTGCTGTGGCCCGGGAGGGCAGTGGAGGATGGCCCAAAGTGCTTGGGCCCTGCACCCGCATGGGAGACCAGGAGGAGGCATCTGGCTCCTGGCTTCGGATCGGTGCAGTGCACTGGCCATAGCAGCCATTTGGGGGGTGAACCAACGGAAGGAAGAGCTCGCTCTCTTCTCTCTCTCTCTCTCTCTCACTGTCTAACTCTGCCTGTCAAAAAAGAAAAAAAATGGATCTGGGTTCAAAATTGGTTCTTGTGTGACTACACACATGACCTTGGGCAATTTGCTTTCTTAACCATAAAATGAGAAACAACATGTAACATCTACCTCATAGGGGTGCTTCAAAGACTAGCAAGCAAACAAGTGTAGTACACTCAACTTAGTAAGCATCATCTTGTGCAAACAGAATACAGGGTATGCATTTGCTTACCATATCATGCCTCTTTTCTTCTGGAATTCTCTCCCTTGCAGAGATATTAATCATAAAACTAAACTATGAATAGATATTGTAAGTACTCCATTGCATACTTTATGATTACTTACAATGATAGTTACGGCACATTTTTTCCAGTATAAGAAACTATCTTTCCTAAGGTTCTGTGGTTGAGATAACCCTACTCACTTTAATGTCTGTTATAAGGATTGGCATAAACCTCTCTCATTAGCTACAGATTGGCTAAGAGATGGACATATAGCATATAATATTAGTAAGAATAATTTTTCCTAGCTTTTTGACATATATAGATGACATTATCTTTTTCCATTGGGCTTGATAAGTTAATGGGTATAGGACAGAGGTTTGTTAGCTATCTAGCCTACACACAGAGGAGAACTGTCTAAAAAAGGATGGCATGAAAGCAGAAAGAGAATCATATACTGTCCTTGAATAGTAGCCACCTTCATTCCTAGATTTCTTGGCTTCATTTTTCATCACTTTTGAGATGGGTTTCTGCTAATTTGCAATGAAAAAAATTCTGAAAATATACATTTTGGCTTTTAGAAGTAGTTACTTTGAATAACAAAGTAAAAAAAATTCTGAATCCACCTTTTTAAACATTTATAATTTTCTAAAGGTAACTGTGTTGGAAAGGATGTATGAACATATTTAATATTTTTCAATTTTAAGTAATTTATTAATAGCTCTACTGAGGTTTATAAAGTGGGATCAGAATTGCTTACATTAAGGGAAGCATACTAATATTGGAGCTGGTTCACTAATTTTAATGCTCAGACACACCTCTGGGGCGCAAGAGGCCACTTGGCTTAAGAATCCCCAAAAAGTCAACACCAGCACGAAAAACAAAACGAGAGACACACTGAGAATATTCAGAGGTGTTAATCAGGGCAAGTGCTCCAGTAAGCTGCTGGATCACAAGCCCCTGACAGCTCCTCTAGAAGCTCTGAAGTATCTGCACCATGGTACTCTACACCTCACCACTCAATGGTGACAAGGAGGTTCGTACATCTGAAGTGAACACATTAAAGCGAGTAAAATTTATTACAAAAGGAATTAAGAAAAATGTCACATGGTGACATACAAGACAAAACTTTCCCCTAAGCATAAAAAAAGGCACAGCAAGTAACTCAGTTTTCTTAGAGACTCACTGTTACCTTCAAGCATCCTAGCAAATTGTCTTTGCAACAGATAATAATTGAGTTCCTTTTAAGTGTTAATTACTATTCCAAACACTGGATATACAGCATTTTAAAAAAATAGAAATATGTCTCTGACACCATGGGTCTTACATTCTAGGGGAAGACCATCAAAAATAAAAAATTAAATATGTGAGTGGGCTGCATGGCGTTTAGTGTCAGAGGGGAATCCACTGCGTGGATGAGAGAAAAGGGATGCTTTAGAAGGGGGATTGTATTGTAAAAAGGGAGAAGCCTCAGCCAGCAGAGGTTAGGGAGCCAGGAATCATGGAATATAAGAGGAAGGGAATTCAGGGATGTGAGAAGAAAACTGTGAAAATGCCCCATATGACTCATGTGCAGTGAAAACAGCCAGGAAGTCAACGTGGATGGTCGTGAGTGAAGATGGGAATAGAAGCGCTCAGGGAAGCAGCAGAGGCCAGATCTCATAGAACCTGGGGGCTGCTTCAAGGAATGGACTTTTATTTTGCAAGAAAAGGAAGATGTTTAAGGAGTTTGAGCAAAAGGGTGACAGTGATCTGAATGGATCTCAAAAGGATCCTACCCATAAAAGAACACGTGATATCTACACGAGTAAGATCATCCTGTATTTGTCTTACTGTGCCTGGCTAATTTCACTTATCTGTATTGCTGCAAATGACAGGATTTCATTCTTTTTTCATGGTTGAATTATAGTTCATTGTGCAAATATATCATATTTTCTTGACATGTATTTTTGATGAACAGTTAGGTTGATTCTATGTATTGGCAATTGTGGACAGTGCTGCCATGAACATGCAAATGCTAGCTATCTCTTTAACATAGTAATTTCTAATGTATTGGATATGCTCAAAGTAAATGGGATTGTTGGATCAGCTGATGCTTGTATTTTTAATTTTTTGAGTAAACTCATAATGTTTTTCACAATGGATATACAATTTCCTTCCCACCAACAGAATATGAGTTCCCCCTTCTCCAAATTCTCTCTGTCCCCCTTCCTTCATCTCCCTTACTCATAAACACATTCACACACAAATAGCCAGCTACAAAAATTTGGAACTAGTTACAAATGTCATTACGTGGCCACTTATTCAAAAAATGCAGGGAACATGCTGTTAAGATAATAAAATATCTGAACACAGGTGCGTGCTTGGTGAAGCAGTTGGGTCACCAACTGGGATGACTGCATCCTATCTCAGAGTGCCTCACCTTTACAATTTTTCTCTCACTCTATACGGTAATTTGTTATTTGTTATTTGCTGGTGTTCTAAGTAACAAATCAAGAATTTAAATTATTTGAATGAATTTTACTGTTTATCTTTAAAATACTCAATTATATGCCTGTTCTGATTGCAAATATAAATATAAAAGTGTTTAACGCATACATAGAATCCTGAAGTTGCAAAATGACTACTTTGCCACTCATACACGTATACTTGCTTGATTTTTGCTAGAGTTGTGGAAATGAGTCACAAAGCTAGCTCAATGATTTTTATTTCATTTCTTGATTTGTGCACATTCTACCGACACTCTCCACACTTAGCCTTACTGACGAGTAAGGAAATGAAAGAAAAAGGAACTATATATTGCCTAATTTCCCCGCTTTACTTTGATGTCAACATATTTAGCATACAGGCTGGTTAATGCAGAGAAGCAATGCCAGTGAGGAAAGAGCTGATAGGATTTCGTGGACATTCATGTTTCTTGGATATCATAACCTTTTTTATGCATTTGAAGAAAGTTCAGGTAGGAATAGACAAGTGTGGTTTCTAGGGGCTATGAGTGGCCAACATGCTGAAATTGTTCACACTTTGAGTCTTGCTTAACTCCTGTGCATAATAGGTCCATGAGATTTCTGTGCTAGTGGAACACTGACATCACTATTTGCAAATAAGACAGCCAAATGGAAGCTATGCATAGCCCATGTATCTCGTCTCACAAACATGCTCCATTGCCCAATGGACTTCAACTACAAAATACACCTTCGATGATAATTTAAAAATGTCAGGATGACAACAGCAGAGCGTTAAATGTATACCATACAGATGGTACACCCATGAGCTTAGCCCAGTCTGTATCTCACATTTCAGGATAATCCCTCACTTTCTATTGAAGTTCAAGGTAGAAATTCCTGGATTCTTGTGAATCCAAAGATGAGGTTCACAGAATTTTAAGTTTCAAAATTTCTCCAACTTTTCTGAGATGTAGTTGACAATTAGAAACGTATATATTTGAAGAGATCTAATGTACAACAATGTGATTATTGTTATACTAAGTTTGCTATGAGGGCAAATCTTGTGTATTCTCATCACCAAAGCATGAAGAAAAAAGGTAATTAAATGGTGTGATAGATGTGTTGATTTGCTTGGATGTGGCAAATAATTCACATTAATATATGTTCCCAAAAGTTTTTCCTTTCTTTCTGTTTTCTGTGCCCTTTTCATTTTTGTTTCTTTAACTTGTGCATTTGTGCTGAAAGCTCTAACAACTTTTCAATATCTCCTTAAGTTATACAATGCTCTTACCATTCTCCTATCTCATCCCAAATTTCACCCAGCCAGAACCCACACACTGGAAGAAAATGTTCCTTTCTAAACACATCATTTGTCAAATATATCTACAATACAATACTTTCTCATGAATAGTTTGGCTATCTCTTATTTCCATACTTCTACATATATATTTTTTCACATTTAAACTTTTTTGAATATGTAATATAATTTAAAATCATGGTGCATATTGAATCTAACAGTGTTTCTGGAATGTTAGCATTCAAGAGGGAAATGTGTTACATAAATTAGTATCTATCTGAAAACAGTCTGTGACTTTTTAAAAAACTAGTAAAGGAAACACATGGCATCAAAAAATCCTGTCCTTGTCCCAAACAATCATTTTTTGCAGACCTATATGTCAGTACCCATCATGCAAAATTGCATATATTTACTTTTGGTCTCTTCTTTCATACTTTGAATATCCTGTTGGTGCAGACTTTGTCATATTCAGATGAACACCAACACCACCTACAGAGCTAATTTTAGGCTCCTAATAGAGGGTATTTTGAATTTATATCCCAAAACAATGCAGGGCTGTTTCTCATTTCTGGGATCCTAGTTTCCTTTGTGCTTTCAAATGTACATGTGAACATTTACAAGGCATTCTTTACAAATTTTTCTAGCATTTTTCATTAATTTATTTGGAAAACCATATTGAGGAATCTATACAGTTTAATAATACACATACATAATGTCTCATGCATTTTGTTTTGCTTTTACATACACTTTCAGCTCTTCAAAATTCTGAGGATTATTTTTTTCTAACTCTAATATTAAATAAGAGGTTGAAAGTTTATATAGCACAATTTTATTTTTATCATGCTACCCTATTTCTTCTTGCAGGTATTGTTTGGTGAAAGTGAGTCCCCATTTGCAGGGATAATTTCTCCTAACTCCTAAGAATGCTGACAGTACTATAGGCTAAAAGGAGGCAGAAGTAGAGGACTGTATAACTCTACTACCACCCAGCACTGTTTTATGGAATCTTATATACTTGATTTGAAAACAAACTTGAAGATCATCTAGTCTGACTTATTTCCAAATGCAGGGATGTCCTGTATATAAGTCCTGACAAGTTTATAAAAATTCATCTTCGAGTTCCAGGCTCTGAACCAAGATTCAAAAGTGTGTGCCCAGAGTAGGAAAGAATGTGTTCCTGTTTTATACTCAGAGAGCCTCTTTAATGGTGGCATTTCCCCAGTATCATCATAAGCTACATGACGTTTGACTTCCTAAGACCTCAGTTTTCAGAATATATTAGTTTTGCAATGATATTTTTCTTTTAGGAACTTGGAAAACTTTCTCTTTTGGAATTTCCTTGATTCTAAATGACAAGTATTATAACTCTGAATGTGGCTATGAATCTCTTTTATTTAAAAATAGGCACCTGTACTTAAGGAATGGAGCCTGTGAGATGAAAGTCACCATTTTCTTATTATTCACCAAGAAAGTCAGAGCCTACTAGGACCCTAGGCACTTTTGCTATCCTCTGATAATAAAGTGATGTTCTCATAAGCATGGCTCATAAGCATGCGAGTTCATAATTTTGAAGATGGAGGTAATTAGATTACAAGCAGTTTTCAAGTAAGGAATGATGTAGAAATGTTTGTTAGAAACATGGACTTAGGGGGTCTTTCAGGTTAATGAATGTTTAAGCTTAGAACTGAAGGAGAATATTTCAAAAAGAAATGGCCCAGTGATCAGCAGTAACATGATAAATTAAAATAATTATAAAATAGTCAACATTGGGGCCAGCATTGTGGTGTAGCAAGTTAAGCTGTTCTCTGCAGTGCTAGCATCCCATATGGGCACTGGTTCAATGCCTAGCTGCTTCACTTCTGATCCGAGTTCCTGGTGATGTGTCTAGGAAAGAAAGATGGCCCAAGTTCTTGGGCCCCTGCATCCATGTAAGAGACCAGAAGAAGCTCTGGGTTCTTAGATTTGTCTTAGCATAGCCCTGGCCATTGCAGCCATTTGGAGAGTGGGCCAGGGGATGGAAGATCTTTGTGTGTGTGTGTGTGTGTGTGTGTGTGTGTATGTGTCTGTAACTCTGCCTTTCAAATAAATTTATTAAAAATGAATCTCTTTAAAAAACCTACACAACACTATGGCTGGTGTGTGATTGAAAGATGGATATCAATGAAGTACAAGGGATGGATATAGGCCAGATTGTAGAGTCTTGTAAATTTAATGAGGGATGTAGCATTTAAGTGCTAAGAGAAATGGGAGCTACTAAAGGTTTTTTAGCAAAGAGGTTACAGATGTCATGTTGCATTAGACAGTGCATTGAGTTAGCAGGGTGCTTGAGTCAGCTCAGGCTGGCACAAGCGAGCCAACTGTGAAAAATTCAGAAATTTTGTGCACTATGTATAATACCATTGGTACCTTGAGATTGGTGATGGTGGGAGTATTTATGTATGGGAACTGGCAAACACCACAATTCCATGTTTTGTTATTTGGAGTTTGTTGTTAGAAAGCTGATCTACCACACACCACTGTAGAGATAGAAACAAGAATGGGAATAAGGAGAAAAATGCTGGCCTGGCTGGGCTAGTCATATTAGGGAGGTGGAAAGATATCATTGTTTTCAATGGTCTTAGGTCCAATCTTACTCTCCAAAAGCAGACACAGAGATAGAGGAAACGCACAGCTTGTGCCAGGATCACATCTTACCCATCAGTAGATGGCCAATTTGTCCCCTATCAAGGAGCTCCAGATTGAAAGCAAAGCTCTGGCCGGGACTGTGCAGGGCACCCCAGCTTCTAGTCCCCATTGCTCCTCTTTTAGTCCAGCTCTCTGCTGTGGTCCAGGAAGGCAGTGGAAGATGGCCCAAGTCCTTGGGCCCTGCACCCACATGGGAGACCAGGAGAAGCAGCAGTCACTGGGGGGTGAACCAATGGAAAAGGAAGACCTTTCTCTCTTTCTCCCTCTCTCTCTCACTGTCCACTCTGCCTGAAAAAAAAGAAAGAAAGAAAGAAAGAAAGAAAGAAAGAAAGAAAGAAAGAAAGAAAGAAAGAAAGCAAGCAAGCAGAGCTCACCCTCTGGACACCACACTGCCCCTTCAGTCATACTATTTGTTTCTTAACAAAAGGCGCATTAACAATCTTACCATGGTTCTTCTGAACCAATTAATAATGGTAGACTTCAATTTTGATAACACTATCAGTACCATCAAGCAAAAGCCTTTCTGTATCCAGAGACTCCATTTTCTTCATCTGGCATTTATTGCTGATGCTCTCCAAGCCTTCTTGAAGACAACGTGAGTGCCAAGTATGAAAGACAAGCTGGACCTTAAACTGTATGTCATCATGCGAGTCTGCAAAGACTTTTCTCCAGGGTAATGCTCAAGCAGATGGGATTCTGTGAAAGTTTTATTTGTAATTTTATGGGATTAGCAGAAAAAAAGAATCCATATGGTATGTTCTCTTTGGTTTTTAGCAAGAATTACATATACTACAAAGAGGTAAGAAGCAGAAGAGAAAATATTATTTATTTCTGGCCAATTCAATTGCTAAGCAGACACAGTTTGTGTCCTGGCCCCAAAGTAGCATAATTTGAATGCAGAATTTTATTTATTTATTTATTTATTTATTTATTTTTTGCTTCTTGTGTCAGATCTCAGGGGTTGAATCCCTTCATCAGTAGTTACCCTCTCCACTACTGAGAAGCCATATCCTGTCATTTGTATACTCCAAAGATGATTCTGCTTTGATAGAGGAATGTGTCAGGAATGAAGTTTTCTGACAGCAGAGTGAAACTCACATTTGAAGAATTCTCACCAGAGGTGTTTGCAGCCTCCTTCCTATTCTCTCTTTTCTTAAAACCTGTTTGAAGATAAAGCAGAGTGTAACCTGTGCCCTGTCAGCTTCCTGCAGAGTGTTAACGCCAACCCCCCATCCGTCACAGCCTCCATCATTTAACAAGTTCCTGGTGATCGGGAATGAGTTCCAGATCACTTTCCATACCCACTGTCTGTCTGGCTGCCTATTGCCCCATGCCCTTGTAGCTGTTCATTAAGTCGCTGGAAAGTGATAGCTATTTTCTTGTTGAAGCATCTTGCAGGAAGGAGTGGTGTAACTCCTGGTCAGTAAATCTTTACTCAGGACCCCAAAAATAGGAAGATGAGAAATGGGTGATGGGATTTCGATAATGTTAACAAAACGTATCGGAACACCCCTGATATTTAGGGGTTGTTGCTGTCATTGTGGAGGCCATTGCTTTTTACTTTTTAAAATACTAGGATAAGCCAAACTTGTTAGATGATGTTTTTTATTTTGGTTCAAATTTGGAAAGCCTCTTCTCATCCTATATTGTATCTAAACGTTGGGGCTATAAGATCAGCTGAACATTATGGTTAGTGTGTATTAAGACTATAATAATAAGTAAATTGAAAGTATATTATTGCAAAAATTAAAAGGAAATTAAAAGAAAAAAAGGACAAAAAAGAAGGAGGGGAGGTTGAGGAAGTGAGGGAGGATAGTATGGTTATCTTCCTCAAATTGTACTATGAAATACATGAAATATATTCTCTTTAAAATGATAAAAGTAAAAATAAAAGATCAACTCACTGGCTTCATGAAGCTTGCTTTCTATTAATAAATGACATATTATCTGCCACAAGGCAGGGTGTTGAACAATTTTTCACCAAGATTCTTTCTAATACTAAAAAGAACCCCTTATTTTGAAATAATTCTAGTCTTAAAAAGAATTATAAGGATGGTATAGAGTTTTCTTATACCCCAAAAGACAGCATTTTATGTCTTACATAGTAAAATGGTCAACACTAAGATACTAACATTGGTGTAATACTTTTTACCAAACTCTAGACTTAATTATAACTTCCCAGTTTTCCCCTACTCTCCTTTTGCTATCCCAGTGTCCAACTTAGAAATTACGTTCCATTTATTTGTCATGTCCCAGTCTCCTCCAATCTGACAATCACTCAGGTGTTTGCTTGTATGTCATGATGTTACCATGTTTTACGACATGTTTATGTATGTTTTACAGACTGTCCCTCAACTTAGGTTTCTGTGATATTTCCTATAATAAACTAAATAATGGATTTGGGGGAAGAATCCACATAGGTGATGTGTTTCTGTCATCACTGGAAAAGGTTCATATCTCCAGTGTTTTATTGCAAGTGATTCTGGGCTTGATCACTTCATTTAGGTGGTCCCTAGCCAGAGTACGCTATTGCTAAGTGATTATTTTTCCCTTTATTTCCTCTGTTCTTTGGAAGTAGGCACTAAGTGCTGCCCTCTCTCAAGGGGAGGAAGATTCAGCATCACATCCCAAGAAGAGAATCAAAGAACTTGCGTGTTATAAAATGTTCCTCTGCAAAAACTACCACAGAAATTAATAAGTATGTAAGGGAGCTTCTTTGAGGCTGTGCAGACCTTCTCTTTCATTTAACATTGTTGTGAATCACGCTTGCAACACTGTTCCAAAAGTGGCTTTTGCAGTGTTCCAAAGTGGTTTCTACTGCTTTCATTCACTTAACATTTATTGTTACCTAGAAGTTTTCTGTCAAGGCAGAGCTGTCTCCTCTACCCAGTTTGTTTGTTTACTGAATCACTGTGAATTTATGAATCTATTTGCTTTGACTTATAGTATAATCATATCACAGTCTATTTTGTTGTTCTAACTGCTCTGATTTCACCAATTCATTTTTGTAGAACTCTACTCTTTGCTGCTGAGGATGCTGTGAATCCTGCAATTGTTTGTTTGTTTGTTTGTTTGTTTTTTACTCTGTAAAATTCAATGAGATTTTCCTCTATGGGAGGCAAATTTATGTGAAGGTTTATGTCCTTTGTGGGTTTTAGAAAGAAGTTAAAGGAAAGGAATGGTCCTCACTAACTTGCAAAATTACTCATACATATATTCAAGCATATCAATGGCATTTTTAAGTAGAATGGACATATAGGAGAATAATGAGAGCATGCATTTTATTGTTTCTTTGTGATTACTAAGAATTATCAAGTGTTTCCTTAAGTGAGACATTACACCTTCATTACAGATGTCAGAACCTGAAAATATATTGTCTGAGCATAGTGAAATGTCAAGTAGGCAAGCCTAATTCATCACTACTCATGGAGTTTCATCTGTGTACACTGCTTTGCTCATTTTGACATGTGAAAAAGAAATATACATTTATTGGATGAATGAAGACAATTCTTGCACTAAAGAATTGTCACGATTACTGGTGAGCCAAAATTAAAAAATATGAGGCCACTAATTCAGAGATAGTATGAGTAGTAAGCATGTTTAGGTACATTTCCATGTTATGAAATTGATGGTGAGGGATGTTGTTAATTAGGGATTCCACTATTTGCCTTTTCCTTGCTGAACTAAGGTTTCAGGGATTTAATTGTAGTTTATATTGAATATTGGAATGCACATAAAACATATTTTAGCCTGATTAATTTGCTGTTAGGAAAAGAAAATAATATATTCCATGTCATAATCAATTATTTCCTCTTACTTGGCATCCTAATGAAAACTTCTGTGAACTTGATTTTTAGCTCCAAAATATTCTCATATGTCATACCATATTTATTTTTTCTTTAACTTAAAATTTTACTTATTTTTAAGTAACATTTTAAAATTTACATTGCAGTCAAAGGCTTAATGACTCTACAAAATAAAGAGTTCAACAAATGAAAATAGTCCAGCAGGAAAATAGGGTAGGGCTATAAACAATAATCAAATGAAAAGGTTCAGCTTCATTCATAGGAAGTACATTTTAAAATGGTTACAAACTCATTAAAACTATGATATTATATAATTCCTACCAAATTCCATGTGTATCAGTTTTGTGGCAAATGCATTGCTTTGTCAAGCTGTATTTTAAATTTTGCCAAAAAAATTATTTGGAATGATATACCATATTTAATGGATTTATGAATGATCTCCACATTTAGCAATTGTATTGGTAGCCTTGAATCCAGACCAAGATGTCTCAAACAAAACAAGATTCTGCAGTGTTGATTCCTCCTCTGTCTTTCAAAAGTAAATAACTAGATATATGTTCACTCTGCTGCAGTCTTATGTAGCCCAACATGTAGATTGGATTTCTATTATTCCATAGGGACTTACCCCGGTGTCTAGATTCAGGAAAAACGCACTTCAACATGCAAACAAAAAACCTCAGGAAGATGTTTGTGCTTGTAGATGCTCGGCCCACTCACCCCCTCAGTATTTATAGCATACTCACTCTGCTTATGAGAGGTTTAGGAATGAGCCAAGTTACAAATGACACAAGTACCATAAATTCTTGGTGTCATCACAAATAATGAAAATGGTAAACTTAAATTTAAAATAAATAAACAACCAACCAAACATAGTGTTCTTTCAAAGCAATGTTTAGAGAACAAATCTTTTTCATCATCAAACATAATTTTGTTATCAGATCACCAGATTGTAGTGGCCTTTATATTTTGGTAGCTTAAGACCCAGTACTTTCAGTGGCATTGCCCTCAGTGAAGGGTCACAGTTGCTACTTTGGTCTGAGAGTTAGCTCTGTGTTTGGAGGCGGGGAGTGGAGCAGAAACCATTTTCAAACCAAATACTCCAGAAGCCTCTACACGCTTTAGTGTGTGCTTGGTGGAATCAGTCTTGTGGAGAAGGGAGTTCCCCTGTCTGAGAAATTGAGATTATGCACCCTCCACATCTCACAATATATATTAGGGTGTAATAAAACGTGCTATAATAAATTTTGCTTTATCTACTGTAATGGCTGGGCCAGCAATGATTGTATTTTAAAACAGAGCATCATAAAGATAAGCATCCACATTGTAAAAATTCTAGGTAGAATTGGGGGAAAATGATATCATGAGGAAGCTGCATTTTGGAAATCATTGTTGGAAAGGAGGACGAGAAACCACTCAGAGGAAAATCGCATTTCTGGAAGGTAAGTGTTTTTCTGTTGGCCACACATAGGACTCATCTTCCTCACACTCCCCAGTCAAAATGTTTCTCTCCCCACATTGTTACTGGTGAGTTATTTCATCATTTCCTGTGTCCAGCCCTTCCTTACAACACTAAACTTCTTTCTCCAAACATTCCCAACATCATTAAAAAAAAACAGCAAAAACAAAACCTGGTTTACTTATAGATCATCATCTTATGATGATTATTATTATTGATCACTCTTACGCAGAATAATAATAGATAAGAGCTGAGTTACATAGTATGGCAGATGTCCTAAGCAGCACTCTGGCCTCAGAATTAGCCCTTAAGGCATTCAGATCTGGCTAAAAAGCCCATGAGAGTATTTCAGGCATGGAAAGCCAAGACACTCTGGCAAAAACAAACAAACAAACAAAAAATCTAAATGAACGATCTCTGCCAGTGAGATCCCAGAGGAAAGAATGGGCCATCAAAGAAGGAGGTACCTTTCTCTGAAGGGAGGAGAAAACTTCTACTTTGACTATGGCCTTGTCTAAATAAGATCAGTGTTGGCAAACTCAAGAGGCTTCTATAGCCTTGGCAGCTCATGACAAGAGCCTCGGATGATTACTGATGCCATAAATAAGAGCGTCAATTGTTAAGTCAACAACAGGAATCACTGTGCACCTGCTCCCCATGTAGGATCTCTGTCCTTAATGTGTTGTACTATGTGAATTAACAGCATACCTAGTGCTCAAACAGTATTTTACACTCTGTGTTTCTGTGTGGGTGCAAACTGATGAAATCTTTACTTAGTATATACTAAGTTGATCTTCTGTATATAAAGATAATTGAAATTGAATCTTAATGAAGAATGGGATGGGAGAGGGAGTGGGAGATGGGATGGTTATGGGTGGGAGGGTTGTTTGGGGGGAAAAAGCCACTGTAATCCATAAGCTGTACTTTGGAAATTTATATTTATTAAATAAAAGTTTTTAAAAAAGTGATGAGTTAAGAGTCTTTGAAGCTCCAGACTTATTTGCTTAGACTATTACTGCTTTAGATTAAATAATTTCCCTAGTCTCCCAATTTGTTGAATTCCTTTTCTTTTCCATTTCAAAATCAGAAATATCTTTTTCAGTGGCTTTCATAAAAAACAAACAATAAGCAAAAAAAAAAAAAAACGCTCTTCTCTAAGCAACAAACAAACATGCTAGAGAGTTCTATCGTCAATAAAAAGAACAAAAACCTAGGGGAAATTACTACCAACAATCCTCTAATCCACCTCCCCACCCTCATTTTTCTTTATTACTAATGCTGTTTAGGGAGGTCTGGCTTCTAAAAAGTCTGTTTATCTAATGAAGTAGCTCTATATAAATTGAGACTTAACATTACCCAGAAATTTGGCTAAGTCTCCTAACTGACATGCATATTATTACTCTAGATGAAGTTTCAAGGAAGCAGACACTTGTCTGTTTCTGGTCACATAGCTTCAACTTCACATAGTCAAATTTAGATTAGAGAAGTTTAAATTAAAATGTGAGTGCCACAATGATAAGAAACTCATAAATAAGAGCACAGAACACATTTCAGTAGAAAGATTACAAGTCTTTAACAATATATTCAGCAATAACATCTCTTTACAGAGTCAGTTATATATGGGGGATTATCTTGATAATGAGAACTATCACTACATTTAGAAATTAATTTATCTTGTGGCAGTAAAATAAATGTTAAGGAACTCATGTATTATTGTACCAAAAATCCTGCTGTAAGTTAATTTAGTTGACATTTTAGTAGTCTTAAAAAAGATATATTTTAGAAAATTAAATGTCTCTGACAGTGGAAAAGTAAAAATATATATGCATTAAATGTTTATTTTTAGTATGGTGCTGCATACATTTTTTATCAAATTTAATATTAACAGAGAATTTTTACTTTTAGTTCCCCCACCCCCACTAAACAGGTAAAAACAAAATAGTCGTTTTTAAAAGCAGCTAAAAGTTCATGTAAAATGAAATTATAATAATGCCTTAAAACAGGTTTAATTCTGTAATTACCTCTTGTTTAGCATAATGGATTACAACAATGTGTTTTATGAATATGCACTTAATATAGGTGACAGCCAAATAAAAATTAAAACATAAGTTAGTAAAAATACATATGTTAATGTCACATCTTTAAGAATGGACCGTGTATAGTCATCAAAGTTAAGGTGCCTGCCTTAACATTTTGTGCATTTTCTACAACTTTTGTCATTATCTACTACCACCATTATATCTGTACCCACAACAACTTACACAGTCTCTAAGCTAGCTTCCTAACTTGCCCTGACTCATTTGTTTCTCTTCCATGGTGTCTTGTATGGTCATTTTCTCATCATGTCCTTTTTCTTACAAATCTTCAATGGTATTTTTTTTCCTATAAAGTTGTATCCAAGTTACTCTTAGATATTAAAAGCTTTACATAAAGAAATAAAATTTAACCTTTGGACATTTACTCTGACACTTTTTCTGCTTGATCAGTAGCTATGGTTTCAACATGATCTGGCTCCTTAAGTCATGGAAATCTTTAAATAAAAAATAATAAATTAATGGTACTAATAGTGTGGAACATTATCCAACTATACTGTTTAGGAGGTGGGACTTAGTGGGAGATCCTTCTGTCATTGGGCACATGCCCTCATCAGGTAGTTCCCATGAGATGCTTGGTTATATAAGCGGAGTGTGGACCAGCATCTCTCTCTCTGCATCCTGGTTCACCATGGATCCTTCCATAGTATACACTTTGCCACAGCCACCCACTGCCCTCAGCAGATGGCAGGCTGCCCCATCTTGAATTTGAACTTCCAAAACTGTGTGTTCAATAAACTTCTGTCCTTATGAACTGGTTTGCCTTAGGTATTTCATTATAGTAAGTAAAAGCTAATGAATATACCAGTATATCTTATTCACTCTTTCTTTAAAGAAAACCTACTCATTGCTTTTAAACCATGTCTCTTCTTTATTATGATTTTTGTCCCTCTCCTCAATTTGTGTCATCTTTAATTTCAGTTGCTTTTCTAATTACCCTTATTTCCAGGTCCAATTCAATTTCCATTTCCTTTTGAATCATTTCAAACCACACTCAGCTCTTTTCCTAAAAATTGACATTGCATTATGTGAATCATGTGAATTTAATCATTTAGTATATCTATAGTTTATAAGTGATATAATTTATATTTTGTTATGTTGTTTAATTGAATATATTTTTGTGTTAAGATAGATGCTGAACATTTTGGCCTTGAGAATATATAAAATAATGTATTGATTTTAGAATAAACCTAATATTTGAATCTTAACTCTAACATTAATAGCTGTACAAGGTCTATTAGTTAATCTTTTTCTGCTTTAGTATGATCATAGCAAAGAAGAGGTCAAACTATTTTGTAAGATTATAACAAGTATGATGATACTTATGTAAAACACTAAGTATTGAACAAATATTTGTTGTTTGTATTGGACTATGTACAATATAGGTGCTTAGTAACTATTACTCAATACACATGTTTGGTTAATTCTTCATTTAAATCATTTAAGATATATCAAATTCCAAATCCAAAAGATTTGAAAACTGTATGATTCTCTGTGGAAAATTCTTTATAGATAACAGTTCCCTGAAGAATTCACCTCAATCAACTACATTCTGGTCTGTTTTGTATTAACAGGGAGAGGTTACCAAAACCAAAATTCCAAGCAAGACAGTCATCAGAGTCAACAAAGTTGACACAAAGCCAGCTCTGTTTAGGTGGTCATATTTGGAAAGCAGAAAATAGGAAGATTCTTATGTACTAGTTTTGGTATTTTGATATGAATTTGGCTAGGAAGGAAAGTCAGAGAAATTTTCTATTAACATATAGATGAAAGACTTCCAACAAAGCACCACAGGACAATAAAAGCAGTGATGATTAAAAAAAGAGTCGTTAGCTATTTAGACATATACAATCCATGCAATATTGAGAAATAGTCCAAATTATTTCAATTAACAGCAATAATAAAACTTGCTGAAACATAATTATATACTTATACAAATATGTATGTATATAATTTTATAAGATTTGCATTCATCTTTAATTCATTGATATACAAGGGGCTTTCAAAAAAGTTCATGGAAAATTCACATTGTTTTAATTCTATTTCTCCATGAACTTTTTATGCCACCTCAGGTAGAAGTATGATAATGGATATACAAATGAATATATGTAAAGTATTTCAAAAGGTTCATGGAAAAGGCTATTAAAAGATCAGTTGATTTTGTTGCAAAAAATAAATAAATAAAATGAGATCTAATCCCACATAGGATATTTAAATATTCCATGGAAGTGACAAACATTTAGTGTAGCATTTGAAATTATGCTTGTGATTCCTGAATTCCATTTTCAGTACCTGGACTTGAATCCCAATTCCAGGCCCACATTCCAGCTTCCTTATAATGTGCATCCTGGGAGGCACAAGTACTTACGTTCCTGGTAACCATGCAAGAATTAAGGTCCAGAATCCTAGCTTCAGCCAGACCCACCCTGGCTTTTGAGCACATTTGAGAAGTGATTCAGCTGGTGAGAGATATGTATACCTCTCTATTTCTAAAATAAATACAGTCAATGAAAAACTTGTAGTCAATAGACATGAGAAAAATAGCTCATGGAAAATAAGAATTATGAAAATACTATACATGGATTTCAAACTATTTCTGAACTAAAATAAGCTTATCTTTTAGTTACATTTTCCATGAACTTTTAAAAGTATCCTTGTATGTATAAGGGTATGTGAGCTGAAGATCACTGAAATTATGACTCAGTAATCATTTTTGTAAATAAATATATACTCATTTGATTTTTCAAGCAAATTTTTTAAATGATGTTTGAACTCAGTATGGATACATATGTTAACAATAATAAAACTTATATTTGGGCCAAAGAAATTTCATGTCAGAGAATATAACCTCAGAGCTTTAAAGGAAAGGGGTGTGAATTTCCAGGATATTTGTGTCAAATATCATTTCCCTTTCCTTTAAAAAATACTAATTTATTCCTATCATGTTTTCCAAATGTTTATATACTTGGAGTGAGTACTTTTCAGAATCCCTGGGAAATATTTCAGAAAATGTTAATCTCTATTATGGAAAGATATTATTACTACATGTAAATAACTCACTATTTATTTCAAGTTTCTGTACTTCTAAAGGATAAAGAAAGCAAATATTTCCCTTTCATTAATAAGAATTTAGTGAAGTAACATGCTTAGTCTTCAAACTTCTAGGTAGATTTTGTTGTTTATTTTCAAACCACATTGCACTTGTGGTAGTTTCTAAGAACATTCATCAATGCACACATGATCAACCAGGTATTCCTACTCCACTGCACAAGTGAGGATAGACTTCAAGGGCACTTGCTTTTCTTTTTACTAAAAATTTTCAATAACGATTTTGAGATTTCACTTTAAACTCAGAAGCCCATGCTAAATCAGCTAAATTGTTGACTATTTCCCTGAACAAGAATCAATCAAATCATTTTTATATAGTGCTGAAAGCGCAGTTGGTTGGTAATTGAATGATTCGTCTTTTTAACTGGCTGTTTAGATCTCACCAAGATGTGGAGCAGATACATATGCTAGAGCTTCATCTTTGATTTACTTTTTATATTAATAGTTTTAGGTTCATAGCAAAATTGGGAGGAATGCAAGGAGATTTGCCATACATCCATTGCATCCCCATCTACAGAGCCTCCCCTATTATTAAAATACTTTGTACTTTTAAAAATGGGTATATGTATGTTTATGTATAGATATGTATATATGCATATGTGTCTATTCATATGACACAGCAACACACTCAACTATAGTTTGAATTTTCAAGGCATTCAAATATATTTTCCACCATTTCATTAAAGCAATAACTTAATTTAGCTTCTTATTCCTGTACATTGAAAACTTTCAAAATAAAGGAATCAAGATTGAATAAACCAGAGATTACAGTGAAAAGTAAAAGAAATTCTCAGCAGTGAAATATGGAAGATACAACAAGAGCTTAACTGACCAGCAGAAAGTATCAACATGTATGTGGTGCCAAGTCTTACTGATGCTGAGTTAAAGATGTTTAGAGAGCATTCAACAAGCAAAGAAGACAGCTGTACTATAGTTTGCACTGGGTAGCAGCAGCAGAAGACTAAAAGTTTTGTAGGTTGAGGAAAGCCCAGAAAAGGAACACCAGTGATCTATAAGCCAATCCCTTAACTTCTCTGAAGGTCAGTCTCTTTGTCAGTAAAATTGAGATAATAATGGTATCTATTTCATAGTTATTATGGTATTAAAAAAATTCATGCAGCAAATGAAAAATGAGTCATGGGTGATATTTATTGAGTTTTTACAGTTAGCTCTGTGATAATGAAGTTTGCAAAATTCAGCATCTCTCCTGATATTCTATGTCTGATCACCTAACGTTTATTTTGATTGTATTATTTATTGTTGCATTGGATTGTGTGTTATAATCTTCCTATATGGTCTGCAATTTTCCCAGCTCACCTCCAGTGTTATGATGATGCAAAAGACTATGTCATGAAGCTCATGAAAGCTGGAGATATAGATCAGGGGTAGAGCATTTGACTGCATAAAGCTCATGAAAAATATGTATTATGAAAAAACTTCATTGACTTAAAAATGTGTGTGGAGATACTAACCCACTGTTGGTGGGAATGCAAACTGATAAAGCCACTATGGAAGTCAGTCTGGAGATTCCTCAGAAACCTGAATATAGTCCTACCAGACAACCCAGCCATCCCACTCCTCAGAATTTACCGAAAGGAAATTAAATTGGGAAACAAAACAGCTGTCTGAATATTAATGTCTTTGCAGCTGAATTCACAATAGCCAAGACCTGGAACCAACCCAAATGCCCATCAACAATAGACTGGATAAAGAAATTATGGGACATGTACTCTATAGAATACTATACAGCAGTCAAAAAAAATGAAATCCAGTCATTTGCAACAAAATGGAGGAATATGGAAAACATTATGCTGAGTGAATTAAGCCAGTCCCAAAGGGACAAATACCATATGTCTCCCTGATCTGTGACAACTAACCAACCACAAAAAAGGAAATGTGTTCAAGTGAAAGGGACACTATGAGAAACAGTGACTTGATCAGCCCTTTTCCTGACTGTTGGTAGACAATTTAATACTTTATCTTTTTTAATATTTTTTTGGTTCTAGTTAATACTATTGGTTGAACTCTGTAATTAACACACAATTATTCTTAGGTTTTGAAATTTAACTGAAAAGTGATCCCTGTTAAATATAAGAGTGGGAATAAGAGAGGGAGGAGAAGTACAATTTGGGACATGCTCAATCGGACTTGCCCCAAATGGTGGAGTTAGAAACGTTCCATCAAGATTGCATGTACCAATGCTATCTCACTAGTTCAAGTGATCAATTTCAGTTCACAATTGATCACACTGATAGGTCTAAGAGTCAAAGGGATCACATAAACAAGACTAGTGTCTGCGAATACCAACTGATAGAATCAAAAAGGGGGAGAATGATCCAACATGGGAAGCAGAATACACAGCAGACTCATAGAATGGCAGATGTCCTAAACAGCATTCTGGCCTCATAATCAGCCCTTTAAGGCATTCGGATCTGACTGAAGAACCCATGAGAATATTTTAGGCATGGAAAGCCAAGACTCTCTGGGAAAAAAAAAAAAAAAAAAAAAAAAAAACCTAAATGAAAGATCTCTGCGAGTGAGATTCCAGTGGAAAGAATGGGCCATCAAAGAAGGCGGTACCTTTCTCTGAAGGGAGGAGAGAACTTCCACTTTGACTATGATCTTGTCTAAATATGATCGAAGGTAGCGCACTCAAGGGGCTTCCATAGCCTTAGCAATTCATGACTAGAGCTTAGGGAGATTACTGACGCCATAAACAATAGTGTCAAATTGTTAAGTCAACAACAGAAGTCACTGTGTATTTACTCCTCATGTAGGATCTCTGTCCTTAATGTGTTGTACATTGTGAATTAATGCTATAACTAGTACTTCAACAGTATTTTACACTTTATGTTCTGTGTGGGTGCAAACTGATGTAATCCTTACTTAATACATACTAAATCGATCTTCTGTATATAGATAATTGAAAATGAATCTTGATGTGAATAGAAGGGGAGAGGGAGCAGGAGTTGGGAGGGGTGCGGGTGGGAGGGAAGTTATGGGGGGGGGAGCCATTGTAACCCATAAACTGTACTTTGGAAATTATATTTACTAAAAAAAAATTTAAAAAGAGCTGTACTAGAACTAAAAAAAAAAAAAAAAATCTGGTACCAAAGTAAATTTGTCTCTTAATTCAATTTTCCATAAATGTTTTAAACTATTCTTGTAGAGTACTATGGATAAATTCCTGGCCCTGAAAGCTATAGTTTTTAAGAATGATATATTCTGGCCAGCACCGTGGCTCAATAGGCTAATACTCCGCTTGCAGCGCCAGCACAGCTGGTTCTAGTCCCTGTCGGGGCACCGGATCCTGTCTGGGTTGCTCCTCTTCCAGTCCAGCTCTCTGCTGTGGCCCGGGGGTACAGTGGAGGATGGCCCAAGTGCTTGGGCCCTGCACCAGCATGGGAGACCAGGAGAAGCACCTGGCTCCTGGCTTCAGATCCGCGTGGTGCACCATCCACAGCGGCCATTGGGGGGTGAACCAATGGAAAAGGAAGAATTTTCTCTCTGTCTCTCTCTCACTGTCCACTCTGCCTGTCAAAAAAAAAAAAAAAGAATGATATATTCTCAGTAGAGAAATATAACAATTAATCCAGTTGCAGGCTTTATTTGAAAATACACCATTGACCGACAATTGGAATAGACATGTGCCACTGTGCACAGAGCATCGAACCTGCCTACAGATTCGGACTCCAGCTTCTGTTGTGAGGCAGTTTTGGTGGTAGTGGTGGGGGGTGTTCTGTGAATGGAGGAGTCTCTATTTTTCCATTTGGTACAAAGGGCTTTAGGGCAGATTGCTACTTAGTGATGCTGGATCCCAGATACAGAGAGGAAAGGAGGAGGAAAGAAGATGGGATGGAAGTTATGAAAGAAGAATGGATGGAAGGAAGAAAGGATGAAATGAAATAATTACAAAATCAACTAAACAAAATAACCCACTTCTTTATCTAATGCTAGTATGTTGATGCAATACTTCAACGAGTAGTTAGCAGAAATCAAAGTCCCTTGTCAGTCCTTAAGGATTGATAAAAGCAGAGAAAAATATGTCAAATAAAAAGAAAATAACATGAATAATATTTGGACAAATTCTCTTTCTAAATTGGGGTAACATATTATTACTATCACAAAGGTAGGAAAGAAAGGATGTCCACAGTGCACAAAACAATAGTTTCACTTTTGAAATTATTATATTTAAAGATGTTAAAAATTGAAATATTTATAAAAAAGGATGTTAGATAAACAAATTGACTTTAAAAATATTGAAAATGTTGTATGAAAATGATAAAAGAATTAAGACATCCAAGAAGATGTGGAAACACTCAGAAAAGCATTTTAATTTTAGATTTGGGTGTTAGACACATTCTCATTACACTATTTCTATGTGAAGGAGCTTTGAGAAAACATAATTTAAGTAAATCAATCCAGAATTATGGTATCCAACAACATTGGCATGTCACGTTATAGGGGAAAGACTTCCCAGGTTTGTCACATCTGTTACAAAGTTTGTCACATCTGTTCTAAACCTGGATCATTAGATGTTTGAATTGTGTATGTGACATGATAATAATTGACTTGATATTCCTCCAAGGACCACATCTGGGACCAACTTCCTGCAAAAGTGATAGTTGGTTCTTGGATCTTCTTAAAAGAGGGTATCCTCAATAGTTTCTATTAGGGGTCTTTTCTATAATAATTAATTAATGGAAAATAAAAGTGGTGAAAAGAAAAAGGAACATCTGCAGTTTTTCTGAAATATCAAAAACTTTTCTGATTGTAGTGCAGGCAACCCTGTGTTCCAAGAGGGTAGTTTCAGGTGTTGATATATAAGTGACACAAATTATGCCTAGGAACTCTACTTCTTGGATGAAATAATATATGAGCTGGGGTTAGCTGAAAAATCGTGATATTTGAGTTCTACATGGATTGATGATTTCTGCCAAAAAGTCTGAATTAGACTCAATTATATAGTAAATGTATAATAATGTGAATGCATACTACCTCTAATCTTTCCTAGTTGAGGAATTCATGGAATAAATTAACACAGCATTATATATGGTTTATACCATCATGAAGCCTGAGGTGGCCTAGATGCATACCCAGAGGAAGTTGTAGGAATCTCAGGAGCCTGGGTTTAATACACATAGGATTCTCTAAGTTAGATAAACCAACAAGTATTGTTAGCTACATTGAATCTGACGAAGGTCCATTGGCCCACGGGCTCTTTCTTCTATTCATGATACTTGATAAATTTTCAAAATATCAATTGTGAGGTGAGGAGCAATATTTAGCATCCTAATTGGAAAGTGTCATTAGTTATCACATACTAGGGGAAGTGATAGAGTGGATCTGCCATCTCAATTGACAAGGAATAGGTGCTTTATAAATGCTTTGTCTTAAAGCATAGTGTTAAATCACGCTTGCACATACCAAAATAGTTTTAACATATTTATCATTCTGCTGCATAAAGCAAGGAAACAATTCTAGCTTGCATAAATCTCCAAGAATAGTATCAGTTTCTATCATCACAAGTGAGGACTACCTCCAGGATATAGTGGGCCACAGGTAGAGAGCCATAAAATTTTTTATTTGAACTTGGATTTGAGAATAAAAGTAACTTTCATTAATTATTACCCTGGGACAATAGGTATAAAGCAGGACTGTATCAGATAAACATGTGGCCATTGAGTTCTTAGGTTTCCAAATCAGGAAAGTCAAGGACAAAAGGGAAAGAAGAGATGACAGGCAGCAGTCATGCCTGAGTTCTGTCTAGATACAGCATGGTGTTGAAATGAGCTTTTTATTTATTTCTCAGAAACCTTTTATCTAAGGTATACAAACTTCATGCATTTCATAAATACAAATTTAGGAACACAGTGATTCTTCCAACCCTACCATCCCTCTCATCTACACTCCCATCCTTCTTCCTCCTCCCTCTCCTATTCTCATTCTTATTTTTTCCTAAGATCTACTTTCAATTAACTTTATACACATAAGATTAATCCTATACTAAGTACAGAGTTCAACAAATAGTATGACAGAAGAAAAAAAAAATGTTTCTCAATAGTTGAGACAAGGTCTGCTCAAAGTCATCACATCTGAAAATGTCAATTTCACTTCTATAGAACACCATTTAGATACTCTGTTAGTTACCACCAGAGATGATTTCTTAGCCATAGAGTTAACCATTAAATTTCCAGTGCCTTGGCATTCATCACAACACTGTGGCTTCACATGGAGGACTTGATCTAGCTTTCTGTTGTATTGGCAGCCTAACACTCACTGTAGGATTAGAAAGAGTTTAGGGGCTGGTGCCGTGGCTCACTTGCTTAATCCTCCGCCTGCAGTGCCAGCATCTCCCATATGGGTGCTGGGTTGTAGTCCCGGTTACTCCTCTTCCAGTCCATCTCCCTGCTGAGGCCTGGGAAGGCAGTGGAGGATGGTCCAAGTGCTTGGGCCCCTGCACCCGTGTGGGAGACCAGGAAGAAGCACCTGGCTCCTGGCTTCGGATCAGCGTAGCTCTGGCAGTAGCGGCAAATTGGGGGGTGAACCAATGGAAAGAAGACCTGTTTCTCTCTCACTGTCTATAACTCTACCTGTCAAATAAAAAAAAAAGTTTTGGGTTAGGGGTGGTTAAGCCTGAACGCAGACTTAGCCACGTTTCCCAATATTGGTAGTATGTGTCATTTACCAGTGACAGCTATGAGACGAAAATGTTTGTCTTTCTATTAGCACATGGTTCTAATAATTCATTATGCTTGGTATATAATAGACACTCAATAAATATGCCGAAAATGAAGTGCAAGATGCTTGCAAACAACTCTTGGAAAAATAATAATCTAGAATCTGCTAAAACTCCATAGAACATCTGTGACAAGAAACACAAAACTGCATAAGGAGTCAATTTTTTGTAGGCCAACTATAGTCATTAAATATTCTTTCTTATATGACACTGATCTGACATTTATCTTGCTGTACTTTCTACTTTTTCTGCCTTCAGAGTTGAGCGGATTTCTTTCCTTTGTTAGTACTTGTAGCCACTCCAAGTAGAAAATCTCCATTGTTTCAAATATTTGTTATGGGATTTTTTTCTTGGCTACTTAGGAGAACAGTATATTACAAAAATCATGGGAAGACACATGAAATTCTCCTGCATTGTGTCAGAATTAAAGAATAAGCCACACGATTTGTTTTCCATGTGATTTAGAGCATTAACATCTTGATTCATGAGCTGTACTTATTACTGATGATAAATCTTAGGGCCCTGTTCTGTTAGCTATTATCTTTGCTATTTCTCATTTATCACTTTTTAATCTGCTTTGTGAATGGTCATATCTGTCACTATAATTTCAAGAAACTATTAAATAAAACTGTTTTCTAAGAAAATATACCATCTCCCTCATTGTGAAGCCATTTTAAGGTTTTAAAAGGCTTTTTATATCCCTGCACCTAATTTACCATTGCTTAAGCTGCTAATTCACCTCATGCACTAATTCACCATTACTGAAGATGCTATTCTAAAATTCAGAGGGATATACTGAATCTTAATCAGCCATTATTCCAATGAGCATTTGAAAAAGTGCTATCAATAGATGCACAATTGACAATATAAATTGGCACATTTCCATCAAGGATGTAAAATTGTTCATTGTAAATATGGTTAACTCTTAAAGAAATTTTCACATTCAAGGCACTGGTTCTCATATGGACTTAAAAGAGTTCAGGTGTAACAGCCTTCATGGCAATGGTTGAGGGGATTATGCCTTGAGCAAGTACCTAATATTTGAAAATGCATTTTGTTTATTTTGTCTTGTACAGTCTTCACAAAAATGTGAAGATTTTCATAGAATGGAAGCTCTCAAAACTCTTCATACCACAAAGATCCTTTCCAAAATGTATCTCTAAAGTCTTCAAATACAAAGTGAGAAAATGAAATGAAGGGATAAAATCCTTCCAGCGTCCTGTGTAGACTGCTGAGGGCTCTGATGAATAAACACATAGTATTGGGGCCACTTCTGCCAATAATCATTCTTGGAGATTCTTAAGACTTCTGCTTTTTAGTATTTGTTCCATTCTTGCATTTTTGAAGCAATGAATTTTCTGTGCACATTTAGTAGGAGTTCACTGCAGCTACATTACCAAATATTTCAAAAGTAGGGTGAAAGAAGCCATTGTCTATATATTTAGGTTACTTGAGACTTCAGTACTTATAAGCTGGGGACTTGATTCTGTTTAGAATCAAGTTATAGGGAAAATTATTATTAGAGAGAGGTTACATTTCATGAGTCTTTCTATTTGAACACTTTAACTGTAAACCTACCCGTTTTTAAATAACTGTGGCTTTTGAGATAGACACATTTAGCTCTACGACAATAAAGGGTTTGAATTTGCTCCAGATCAGCACTTGTACTCTAATTACTGACATTACGTGAATGCCAGCCCGCTAAATCACAGTGGCTCCACAGCATTTTAGGGAACAGTGTCTGTACAATATATGGCTTCTTGTGCAAAGTGGAAGATTGCCTGTATCAAAAGAAGTGTGCATGTGCAAATTCCTTGTTGTGTTGAGAGCTACTTATTTTGTACAGATAATCACCAGGCCTCATTCCCACTAAACATATTCTGCTGCCTTAAATTGCAGGCTTAATTATGAAAATTGATCCTTTGAAGAGATGAAACTCTTTGAAGGTTTCTTTCCTGGCTGTAAAGTTTTATGGGTTTTGTCTATAAATTGACTTGTGTAGGATGACTGGCCTGATGGGTTCTCTAGCTCCAGGTCCACTTACCCTCAGTAGTGTAACGTTACCCATTTTCTATTAGATTGTCCTATCCCATGGGCCATGAGTTGATGGTGACATTAACTTTCTTGTGTCAGATCTCGCTTTTGGACATTTTCCTCATTTGGCTTTTTGCCCACAGTTAACAATGAGAGCAGAAAGGAAATGAATAACTGGTTTCTTTTGATTAGCATAAGATATGTTCTGAGATAATTGTATGGGGCAGATAGAGGCAGTATCATTGAACAATAATGAAGGATTACTTTTCTCACCTATGTGTGATGCTTTGGGCACTGGAGAGAAATGATTTTATGAAGTCCAAGGCTTCTCTTTCTTTTCATGTCATTTCTAAGGGAGAAATGGCTAACGGAATTTGTACTAGATGCCCAATGCTTTCCACAGTGGGGAATTAACATTTATTTGAAATGCAGATGCAGAGACCATCTGTAGAAACAGCTAAAGGTTATGAAGTCCCCTTTCAGTACCTTAGTTCAGATTCTTTATTTGGAAGGCTTTTGTATGTAGTTTTATTTATTTCCTTCTGTGGTCTGCTCGTTTTTGTCCTATATAGGATTTAGACATAATCCTGAAAATGATAGTACTAACCTAGTTAGAAAAAGTAAACAAACAAAAAAACATAAATAGGTGTCAGTATGACCAGCCTGTGAAGTAGGCATGAATACTTGTTTGTGGTTTGAACCTTAAATCAAAGCTCTTGCTTTTAGCTACTCTAAATTTGCCTCAACATCACTATGAAGAGATCTTTCCTTATTACTACACACCAAGCCATTCAATCTACTGTGGTACAGCCACCTTTGTGCCCTGTTGTGAAGGTGGGTCACATTGTGGTTTTAAAATATTATTTGTAATATATTTTGTGAGTGAAGTGACATATCACTCCTGTAGGAAAATTTAGCTATACCAATGAAAGGCCTAACAAATGCGCATGACACATGACTCAGCAATTTGACTTCCTGGAATTTCTTGGAAGAAAATAAAGAATACAGCAGCTAAGCCAGTGTTTGAGAAACCCGCATCCCATATTGGGAATGCTGAGAATGCAGTTCCAACTTGACTTTGAATTCCAGCTTCCAGCTATTGCACACAGTGGGAGGCTGCAGGTGATGGCTCAAGTACTTGGGTCCCTGCTACTCACATGGAGAACTGAAGTGAATTCAAGGGTCCTGGCTTTGGCCTGGCCCAGTACCACCTACTAATACATTCAGTTTGAAACTACTTTTTATAAAAATAGAAGTAAAACATAATGAGTATTAGCCAATGTGATAGTTTGTGTACATGTGTAATGTTTTATGTTTTAAAGAGAGTTTTTAGGAAAAGGTCAGAAATGGATCAGCCTTCAACTTTAAAAATCATTTATTATCTCGAAAGTAGCCTTCTTTTCTGGCATTCTTCCTCCCTGTACACACTAAAATGACCATACTGATTCTGAAATCAACAGTAATTCTTCCAAATTTCACCACACTTCTACTGAATTTCACCACACTGTCACCTCCCTACTTTGGAGTTTCCAATAAACAATGCCACATCCAGCATTGTGCTTGCTAATAAAGCTACCACCTGAGATGCCAGCATTGTGTGTGAGCACTGGCTAGTGTCCAGGATGCTTTGCTTCCAATCCAGCTCCCTGCTAAGGTGCCTCAGAAAGCAGAAGATGCCTCTTGCCACACACATGAGTGACCTTGATTGAGTCCCAGGCTCCTGACATTGGCCTGTCCCTGTCCTGGCCATTGTGACCATTTGGGGAGCAACCCAGAAGAAGGAACCCCCTCCCCCTCTTTCTTTCTCCCTGTTACTCTGACTGTCAAGTAAATAAAAATAATAAGAAATAATGAATGCCATTTTACTCACAACAGAATACTTCAGCCAGTGAAAGGATATGTTATTATGAAATTGTTTCTGTCACACTAGAAGTTGAATGTTTGAAGAAATATTAACAAGGTAGAAAAGAGACTAGCATGGTGTGGAAATTTGGATAAGGCAAGATTGACTTCCAGGTTTCTGGTTTCGGCAATTGGTTACTTTAATACCATTATGGATAATGAAGGAAAAGGATGAAGAGCAGTCTAGATAAAGACAGAAATGAATTTTGTTTTTAATAATTGCTACAAGAAAAGTAGCAATGCCACCTATCAATAAGTATTATGGGACTATGATGTTGCAGTTTGGACTCCTTTGCAGTTTAATGAGAAATGTTTCCTGTAAAATATATGAAAGTTGTCCATGATCATGGCTTCTTGCCACTTCCCTTAGACAGCAGGTGTCTTTGCATATTGCATCCAAAGTTTCTGAGTTATAACATCCACCCCATCTACTGGTTACCATTTGCAGTTTAAAACTATAGAAATGGCTAAAGCATTGCTCTTCTCCCACTGGGAGCTCTCAATGTGGAAGGTAAGATGGATATAGAAACAAATCATTGTTATTCTGTGTGTATAGACTGACTTATGTACCTATCCTGACAGCTCAAAGAATGAATAATTATGCTGTGGACTTTGAAGATCTATATACATTTCAAAAAAGGGGTGCTGCTTGATTTCGATCTAGAAAATAGAGTTGACATGGAAATTGTGAGTTCTTATAAATCCTAAGTACTTACAAATTATGAGCTATGACATGTGGCAATGAAGTCCAATCATTTAAACTTTTCTTAGGCCAATATGAAGGTCAAATTTGATTCAGTCAAATGAACTATTGGAAAATGTCATTTTGAATTTCACATATATAGCATTCTCCTCACATGTCATCTAAGAAACAGTAAGAATGGCATAGCCGTGAGAAATGACACAACTCCTCAACATCAAAACAGCAAGATCTCCGCAGGCAGTGGATTCTGCTTGGGAAGAATAAGCTTCAAAATGAGGATCAATAAATGTTGGAGAAACAAATTTCAATTATGTCTTCAGTGTTGGCTCTCCTTCTAACTTCTTGATAAAGTTTACCCTACCTACCTGCCAATCAGACTATGTAGACACCTCCTTTTAGGAGTGAATAAAAAGCATGGAGCATCTTGGGCCCCCTCCTTGCTCTCCCGCGCCCTGGGGTATGCGACCTTCTGGCCACCCCTAGCCCTGCTACTGGGCACGGGGCTGTGCCACCTGTGGCTACACCTAACCATATGCTTCTCTCCTCTTGGCTCCCACCTGTGGATTTCTCCCACGTGGCTCCTAGCCTACTCTCTGCCTGGTATAGACTTCCCAGCTCACCTTTCTAAATCCCTTCTCCCTTTTATAAAGCCCTCACCTTCCCCTGTATTTCTCTAAATAAATGCTAAACCATAAAATAAAATAAAAACAAAAGTGTACCCTGGGAGGCAACACATGGTGTTGCCAAATTGAGTTCTGGGCTCCTGGCTGCAGCCAGGCCCAGTCTTGGCTATTGCAAGCATTTGGGGAGTGAATCAGCAGGTGGAAGATCTTTCTTTGCCTGACTGTCATCTCTCTCTCTCTCTCTCTCTTTCTCTCTCTCTCTCCTTTTCAAATAAATACAAAATTAAAGTTTAAAAAAAAGATTCAACATAAATCTGTTTAGATGGCTATTTCTCAAACTTATTATCATTCACCTGCAAATAAGCCTTTCTAGATCTTTCCCCTAATTTTATCTTCCTGTACCAATGAGATTTTAATATCACTGATATATTATATATCTGTATAATATGGAGCCACACGCCATTGTATTATCTAAGATTTTTTTTTTACTTCTCTACAATGAAGTTTGTCCCCATTGGATTGCATATTGTCACTACTGAGTATGGTTTAGATGACAAAGGGGTAGACGATAACACAAGTTTTGTCTCCTGGATTGCTCAGAGCCCAGCACAATTTTACCCAGGGATCTATATTTTGTTTCATTGCTTAGATGCCTTGAGCATGTGAATCTCAGGACATTTATGAGTTAATATCAGATCCTTAAAAATGACTCTGAACTGTCATTCATAGCAGGATTTTTGTTTGGATTCTTTCTGAAATTCATACTCAACTTCTGAGATGTACTGCTCCAAAATAGAACTTGTCTACCTCTTATTTTTCAGATATTTAAACAGAAACTCATCTTTGTTCTCATACTATCTTGAAAGAAATAGAAAGGAAACAAAAATTCTTCAGAGAGTCCCTTTTTTTGGCCATAAATTTCCTCTGGCTAACCTCAAGTACACAAAATCACAGCAACAAGCAATTAGAGCAATTTCAAAGAACACACTCACACACACACACACACTACAAAAGAACCATAATTGTATTTGGCAAGCACAAGGTATGGCTGAAATTGATATGTAAAATGCGATTCTTCAAGAACAGCTTTGCCACAACTATGCCCGATGGAAGGTTCCTTGTGAAAGAGCGTACGGTGGCTGTGAGAGAAAGACCTCTACTGGAAGATGAAAGTGACAACTTCCAGGTTCAGGAAAGTGCATATCATCTGGAAAGGAGATAGAGACTTCCAATGAATGGAAGAGCGTCTGCCTTTGTAAGATTTGAGGAGCAAGGGCTTCAGGTCCCAGCATGCCCTGCAGGCAGCATTAGCCAGATGCAGATGGAGCTCATGAACTCCAAAGGATGAACATCTTTAGGTGTTAAAGTATGATCATCAGTCAAAGCACAGAGAGGCAGCAGAAAGGTTTCCCCAGATTCCACCATAGGAGCCTGACTCACACACATCAGAATTTTGCAAGCTCCGGCAAATATTTTGTCACTTCCATACATATATAGTTTCAGACTTCAACCACTGAAATATTATTAGAAGCACCAGTTTAAAAAGCTATCAATAAAATAGATTGTAATTTTTTCATTAGTAACAGAAACTGGGGAGAAGGTTGAGTTGAAGGGCGCTGCCTTGGGAATGTTTGTAGCTGGGAATGACCTGACATGGAGTCCCGAAGCCAAGTGCACCTCCTTGTTTCCCCTTCCCTTTGCTGTTCCCTACCCCTAGGGCTCTGCCAACCACTCCCTGCTGGCCTCCTCTCAGTCCTTCAGGTTTACCCACTGCTAACTCTTCAATTGACAGATTCCTAACATATTGGAAGTCAGCTTTAGAAATTCTTAGGTGCAATATTCTATTTCATGTTCACAGTTACTAATAGGAGCTGATATTTGCCAATATAAAGTTTCTTCTAATAGCTGTTGATAAGCAAAATAACTGTTATAGTTATTTAGATTAGAATTAATTTTCAATTTATTAAATTTGACAAATTTTGAAAACTGCATTTTCTTTTAGCTTAGCAACTTAATAAATAACTCTGCACATTAATTCCATCAATATATCTACTACTTATAAAATAAAAATTAAATCATGGGGCCAGCACTGTGGCGTAGAAGGTTAAGCCTCTGCCTTCAGTGTCGGCATCCCATATGGGCAGAGGTTCGAGTCCTGGCTGCTCCACTTCCAATCCAGCTTTTTGCTAATGTATCTGGGAAAGCAGCAGCAAATGGTCCAAGTCCTTGGGTCCCTGTGCATCCACGGGAGACCTGGATGAAGCTCTTGTCTCCTGGCTGCACATTGGTCCAGTCCTGGTTGTTGCTGCCATCTGTAGAGTGAACCCGTGGATGGAAGATCTCTCTCTCCCTCTTCCTCTCTCCTTTCTCACCTTCTTTCTCTGTATCTTTGCCTTTAAATAAATAAATATTTTTTAAAAATCAAATCACTTTTTCTTGCATTAAAATAGTCATCAATTAATTCAATTCAAACAGACTAAAACACCTAAAATGATCATGTCATTTAAGGTTTTGTTGAATTCCTTTGAGTAGTTTATCTGCACTTATACATTTAACAACTTGATTTTCTTAATGATTCAAATATATGAAAGGTTAGATTTACAACATTATGTTGTAAACCTTCCTAAGCATTTAGAGCTAACTTTTGTTTAGTATTTATTTTAATCTTTAAAGACTTATTTATTATTTATTTATATGATAGAGTTACAGTGAGAGAGGGATAAACAGGGAGAGAGATTTTCTATATTCTATCTCACTTTCCAAATGATCACAATGGCCAAGGCCTGGGCCAGGCAGAAACTAGGAACCAAGAACTCCATCTGGATCTCCCACATGTACTGTCTTCTGCTCCCTTCCCAGGGGAGCTTGCACTGGAAGTGAAGCTGCTGGGACTCCAACCAGAGCTCATATGGTATGCACGTCTTGAAGGCAGTGGCTTAACCTGCTGCACCACAACAGCAGCCCATGTTTAGTGTTTATTTTATGGCAAATACTGTCTTAAGCTATATATACATATGTATTTATACACACACACATATATATACATACCTATATATTATTTACATATACATATCTACACAAATATTTTAAGCTTTGTATATATAGGTTTTAAGCTTTATATAGAGGGAGATACAGATTTACTAACATGGGAATACTCTGACATTGAGATGTTGAGTAACTTACTCAAAATCACACAGCTAACTAGTGGCAGAACGCTTATGAACTTAATACATTAAATTTATCAATACAATAAATTAAATTTTCATAGACATTGTAATATTTGTGACTAACCTAAATTTTCTTCCTTTAAAATGACAAAACTAACATGTTCAATTCTCTTAAACTACAAATACCATAATAACAAATAAACAGATTATTCTGAGTTTAACATCATGTTTTAATCTAAGCACTGAATTTAATTTTTGTTTCTATGTCTTGCTGAAGGTTAATATCCCAGCTTAAAAGAGGAGAGTCACCATTGCAGACACTCTGGGCAATCTATAAATTGAAAGCCATAAAACAGCTAAATCTCAAAATCTAGAACCTGGGCCTGAGAGCAAAAAGCATCCAGATGGCACTTTTAGAACCACCTCTGGAAGGTTGGACACTTATCTTGCCACTGGAGTCTCAGCAAGTCCATTGTGTTCAACTGAAATTGCAACTTGTTTTTTCTAGGGCATGTATGTGTGTGTTTTCCAATGATTCTTGTTTGGATTCATGCACTTTCTTTACCATAGGATTGAAATATGTATTATTTTCCTGGTTAATTCTTCAGCAACAGCTTTCCAGTAGTGGGTAAGTAGCAGAGCTGAGACACAAGCCCAGGGCTTCTGTGTCCCAACTGAGTGCTTATTTACTACTGAATAATCAAGTCCTAGCCTACCTGTTGTGGCTGTTCATATTGCACTCCTCACCAATCAGGTAAGAGCTCTGCCTCTCCCATTGAAATTGTATTCTTCATTATTTCTTTCCCCTTTGTGTCTTTAAGAATAATCAGGGATAATATTTTCCTTTGCAAATCACCTCTCATACCTAGTCTGGATAAAAATCCACCTGCTACTGACTCTTTGCTGTAGTTTTCTGGTATAGCACTTATGGTTACTATTTTTGTGATTAGGTATGAGGTTATGATAATAATCCATTCCACCAGGTTGTAATTTGCATATGGATAATGACTATATCCCCCAGTGCAGAGCACATTGTAGGTGATCAATAAATAATTATAAGTAAATGAATAAATAACAAATTTTTCTGATTCACACTTATTTTTTCCAAATTATTTAAATATAGCAATATTCTAAGATTGTGCTCAATCTCCATTTGAAGACTAGCTCATAATGAACTCTCAACGGTATTTGCTGCTAGAAGGAATTAAATTAACAAAAATAAATCAAGCTTGTTTTTAGAATGCCTGAAGCCATGTAACTTTTTACATATAATTTGATTAAGAGATCAAAAGAACAGAACAACTATCCAAGTAATTTCTTCTTTAAATCGCTCTCGTTGCAGAGTCACTCATGACCTTTGCCCCTGATTCTGAGTCTTTCTGTCCAAAAGCAGCCTGCTGTTTCAGCCCTGGAGGGCCACAAGACAGGAGGAAAAAAGTGAGTCGGTTCTCTGGGCCAAGCAGTAAACTAATCTCATCTGCTAAATGACGTACTATTCTATGGCTCAAATCTTGTCTGTAGTGTTTAGGCATTTTTATTTATAAACTGTTCAAAGCTTAAATGCTCCTCAATGGAGGAGTGTTAATATATATACACACACACATACACTCACGCTCACATTTTTCTCATTTGCTGAAAATGTTTTTTTTTGTGTTTAGTTCCTGCGCCTAACCCTAACTCTTGCAATTCTATGTTATCCTTTAACCTTCAATGCGCTCTTGAGTAAACAACATGTTCAGGCCTCCAGCAGTAGCTGGTTAGAACCGCTCTGTAGCCACTAGGGGAGGAGATCTCAGTGATACAAAAATATTCCTGGCATTTGGACTCCTAGCTGTTGTACTGTTCTAGAAAGGGAATCTTGAGGATGAGTTGACATAGCTCCACCAGCAAACATCCCACCGGATGTTTTCTTAAACATTCTGAACAAAGTTCAACTGCCCTTTGGGAGACAACACACATTTCTTCCTCTCTTATAATAATTTTTGGAATGAAACCAGCCAAAAAAAGACTTGAAGATTTCACTGGAGAACAAAATGTCCAAATCTAACAACAATATGTTACTTGCTCTTTATTCCATAGAATCACACAGTTGTTTGCAAGTATCTCAGCAATTAGTTGCTACTATTTCTTGAAGACACTGGGGGAATTTTAGTCTCATTTCATAACTGCTGCAGAAGAAACAGAAAGTTTCAACTCTTTAGAGATTAAGAGCCTTCCTGGAAGAATTGTAACTTCTTGGAGAATGCGTTAATAACTTCAAAACATGCTTAAGAAGCAATGTAATACATTGCTAATTTTAGCTCTGTACAAGAACATCAGCATTACAAGTGACCTACTTAGACTTCTATATTTTCAAATACAGGTTGTCTTGGGGAGTTTTCTTTAAAAGATCAAGGACCTAATAATTCAAAGAACCTGGAATAGTTGTGTAACTCAGTGTCAAAAATGTCTGTCTGTTTTAACTACATTTGTACATTTATCTTGTTTCTTTCGGACTTTGCAGCCTATTTTGTATTGTATACCATAGCAAAATAATTGCTGGCAATCTCCCCTTCCCACCAATATTGAAATCTGAGTTGTCTAAAATATTTTTCTTCTGGTTCAAGGAGTATTTTGCTTTTCTTATATAGTCACTATCCTTTTCCCATATATATGCATATCCCAAAAGATTTGTCTGGTTTAGAACTTTATATACATGGAATTATAATGTATTTGTTTTCCTATGACTTGATTTGCTCGTTGTGTATTTAAGGCATCTTCTCATTGGTGTGTACAGCTGGTTTATCCATTTTCACCACTGTCTAATATTTTCTGGATTGACACTTTTAAATCATTTCCCCTCTGGATGGACTTTTGGGCTGGCAGCAGTGTTTTAAATAATGTGCACACCACTGCTGTGAACATTCACACTCCAGGTCATTCAGTGTGAGAATGTGTGAGTGCTGTGCACAGGAGCAAAACAGCCATGGCAGCCTTTACTACGACCTCATTTTCACATGACTAGGGGAGGCCCAATTGTTTTCCTAGGAAAATGACCCTAGTAGTGGTAGTATACCCACCAGAAAGTGAATGAGAATTTACTTTAGATTGTGAACTCATTAACACTTGGTCTAGCATTTAAAATTTTGGCAAGCCAACTTATTGTGAAATTTATTTCATTGTTACCAAAGTTTAGTAATCTTACACATTTTTCTTGGTCACTCAGATTTCCTTTCCAGTGAAGTCTTTTTATGCCTTTTTGTTTTGCTTTTGAGTTGTCTTTTTCTGACTTTAGAAATGTCTTCTAGTTTGTATATTGAAAGTCTAAAATATTCTCCCCTAACCAAGTGAGTAAATAGATCCTGTACATATTTTCCATAAAGTTTTAAAGTTTTGTCTTTGAGATTTAAGTCCTTTTCCATTTGGAATTGTTTCTGTTTGTATTGTTAGGTAGAGATTTGTCTCCAGTTTTCCCCACATAGATAGTCGACTTTCAATACCATTTATTAAAGAGAAGTCCCTCAATCACCATTTCTCTGCAACTTCACACTGCATATTTTCCCATGCATTTTGTGTTATTTCTGAACTCCCTATTTAAGCAGAAAGTTTATCCAGTGCTCTTCTACTACCACACTGCTCAGCATAGCTTTGAAAAAAAATGTAGTATCTAGTAAATCATACTCTACTATCTAATTCTTCAGGAATGTTTTAGTTCCTTTTGGCTTTTTTCATATAAATTCTGTTCAAACTTTAAATGGATTTTAGATGAGTTTATGCATTAATTTACATAGACTTGAAATTCATATCTTTAAGCTATTATGTTAACTTTCATGAAGGCTTCCTCAAGATATTTTTTTAACACTTTGACAAATTTCTCCATGGTCTGACACATAATTTGCTAGATTTATTCATAGGTGCTATGGCAAATCATGTTTTAAAATCTCTTACTTAACATTTTCTTTCTGGCATAAAGAAATACACAGGATCTTATGTTTTAATTATACATCAATGTTGCCAAACTCAATTATAATAATAATTCATGAGATGGCCTTGGTACATGCCACCTTGATGGGATTATATTGGAATCCCCTGGCACATTTCTAACTCCATCATTTGAGCACGTCTGATTGAGCATGTCCCAAATTGTACATCTCCCTCTCTTATTCCCACTCTTATATTTCACAGGGATCACTTTTCAGTTAAAATTTAAACATCTAAGAATAATTGTGTGTTAATTACAGAGTTCAACCACTAGTACTAGAATAAAAAAATACTAAAATGGATAAAGTATTATATTGTACATCAGCAGCACAAGAGCTGATCAAGTCAGTGTTTCTCATAGTGTCCATTTCACGTCAACAGGTTTCCCCTTTGGTGGGAATAAGAGAGGGAGATGTACAATTTGGGACATGCTCAATCAGATGTGGCTCGAATGATGGAGTTAGAAATGTGCCAGGGGATTCCAATAAAATCCCATCAAGGTGGCATGTACCAATGCCATCTCACTAGTCCAAGTGATCAATTTCAGTTCACAATTGATCACACTGATAGGTCTAAGAGTCAAAGGGATGACACAAACAAGACTAGTGTCTGCTAATACTATTGATAGAATAAAAAAGGGAGAGAATGATCCAACATGGGAAGCGATATACACAGCAGACTCATAGAATGGCAGATGTCCTAAATAGCACTCTGGCCTCAGAATCAGCCATTAAAGCATTCAGATCTGGCTCAAGAGCACATGAGAGTATTTTACACATGGAAAGCCAAGACACTCTGGAAAAAAAGAAGACCTCAATGAAAGATCTCTGCGAGTGAGATCCCAGTGGAAAGAATGGGCCATCAAAGAAGGATGTACCTTTCTCTGAAGGGAGTAGAGAACTTCCACTTAGACTATGACCCTGTCAGAATAAGATCGAAGTCGGCGAACCCTAAAGGCTTCCATAGCCTCGGCAACTCATGACTAGAGCCTAAAGAGATTTCAGACGCCATAAACAAGAGTGTCAAATTGTTAAGTCAACAACAGGAGTCACTGTGTACTTACGTCTCATGTGGGATCTGTCCTTAATGTGTTGTCCAATGTGAAGTAATGCTATAACTAGTACTGAAACAGTATTTTACACTTTGTGTTTCTGTGTGGGTGGTGCAAACTGATGAAATCTTTACTTAGTATATACTGAATCGATCTTCTATATATAAAGATAATTAAAAATGAAAAAAATCTTGGTGTTAAATTGGAAATTGCATAGAAAATTAATCAATTAAAAAATATATCATGTAGGATCTTTGTCCTTAATGTGCTATACATTGTGAATTAATACTATAACTAGTACTCCAGCAGTATTTTTCACTTTGTGTTGCTATGTGAGGGCAAACTGTTGAAATCTTTACGTAATCTATATTAAACTGATCTTCTGTATATAAAGAGAATTGAAAATGAATCTTGATGTGAATGCAAGGGGAGAGGGAGTGGGAAAGGGGAGGGTTGCGGGTGGGAGGGAAGTTATGGGGGGGAAGCCATTGTAATCCATAAGCTGTATTTTGAAAATTTATATTCTTTAAATAAAAGCTTTATAAAAAATAATAATAATAATTCATCCACTTAGGCGTTGGGGCTTTCTAGGTAGACAATAACAAAAGCTAAAAATAAAGACAAAAATTTACTCCTTTCTAATCCTACGCATTTATTATTTATGCTCTTGTTTAACCCAGCAGATGATCTTTTTCTGTTTTCAAAAAAGATGTAAATTTTTGTTTTTAGCAATAATTTGAACCAAAATATCAAGGCTATTATATGGTATATGGGAGAAATATTTTAGCCACTGTTTAGGACAGTATGTTAATTATCATAGGCTAACTCATGGTTCTATTTATTTTTTAGAAAAATTTTAGTAATTCTTAAATGTAAGAATTTGTTTATTTCAATTAAATTTTCCTTATTTTGTTGAAAGCTTCCTATAATATTCATTTATGTCTGTTACATCTCTAATCATACTACTTTTAGCACTATGAAGGAATGACCAATTCTGGATATTCCTCAATTTTCATTATAATTATTATTTATTATTTGATACATAAATATTAATATTTTTAAATTCATCTGTTATTGATAAAACTGGATGGTAGATTGGTAAATATAAATCTCTACATGAAGATATAAAAATTTGTTGTGAGATGCTATAAATTCTGATACATTATAAATTTATATGTATTTACACTTATATTTATCCCAGAAAGGCATATTTATTTTGTAATGGTTCAGTACAATGTTCTGCACATGATGTTTAAATGAATATGGCTAATTGTTCAATTTTTTATTTTTTAAACTTTTATTTAGTAAACTTTTATTTAGTAAAATTAACTTTTATTTAGTAAATATAATTTTCCAAAGTACAGTTTATGGATTACAATGGCTTTTTCCCCCCATAACTTCCTCTCCACCTGCACCCCTCCCATCTCCCGCTCACTCTCCCATACCATTCACATCAAGATTCATTTTCAATTATCTTTATATGCAGAAGATCGATTTAGTATTTATTAAGTAAAGAGTTCATCAGTTTGCATCCACAAAGAACATAAAGTATAAAATACTGTTTGAGTACTAGTTATAGCATTAATTCTCATTAAACAACACATTAAGTACAGAGATCCCACATGAGGAGTAAGTACACAGTGACTCCTGTTGTTGACTTAACAATTTGACACTCTTGTTTATGGTGTTAGAAATCTCTCTAGGCTCTAGTCATGAATTGCCAAGGCTATGAAAGCCTCTTGAGTTTGCTGACTTCAATCTTATTTAGACAAGTTCATAGTCAAAGTGGAAGTTCTCTCCTCCCTTCAGAGAAAGGTACCTCAATCTGATGGCCTGTTCTTTCTTCTGGGATCTCACTCACAGAGACCTTTCATTGAGGTTTTTGTTTTGTTTCTTTTTTTTTTGCCAGAGTGTCTTGGTGTCTTGGCTTTCCATGCCTAAAATATTCTCATGGGCTTTTCATCCAGATATGAATGCCTTCAGGCTACTTCTGAGGCCAGAATGCTATTTAGGACATCTGCCGTTCTAGAAGTCTGCTGTTTATCCCACTTCCCATGTTGGATAGTTCTCTGCCTTTTTATTCTATCAGTTAGTATTAGCAGACACTAGTCTTGTTTGTGTCATCCCTTTGACTCTTAGACCTATCAGTGTGATCAATTGTGAACTGAAATTGATCACTTGGACTAGTGAGATGGCATTGGTACATGCCACCTTGATGGGATTTTATTGGAATCCCCTGTCACATTTCTAACTCCACCACTTGGGGCTAGTCAGTTTGAGCACGTCCCAAATTGTACACCTCCTCCCTCTCTCATTCCCACTCTTATATTTAACAGAGATCACTTTTCAGTTAAATTCCAACACCTAAGAATAAATGTGTGTTGATTATAGAGTTCAACCAATAGTATTAAGTAGAACAAAAAAAAATACTAAAAGGGATAAAGTATTACATTGTACAGCAACAGTCAGGACAAGGGCTGATCAAGTCACTGTTTCTCATAGTGTCCCTTTCACTTCAAAATGTTTCGCTTTTTGTGGTTGGTTAGTTGTCACAGATCAGAGAGAACATATGATATTTGTCCCTTTGGGACTGGCTTATTTCACTCAGCATGATGTGTTCAAGATTCCTCCATTTTGTTGCAAATGACCAGGTTTCATTGTTTTTTACTGCTGTGTAGTATTCCATAGAGTACATGTCCCATAATTTCTTCATCCAGTCTACTGTTGATGGGCATTTGGGTTGATTCAAGGTCTTGGCTATTGTGAATTGAGCTGTAATAAACATTAAGGTGCAGACAGCTGTTTTGTTTGCCAATTTAATATCCTTTGGGTAAATTCCAAGGAGTGGGATGGCTGGGTTGAATGGTAGGGTTATATTCAGGTTTCTGAGGAATCTCCAGACTGACTTCCATAGTGGCTTAACCAGTTTGCATTCCCACCAACAGTGGATTAGTGTCCCTTTTTCCCCACATCCTCGCCAGCATCTATTGTTGGTAGATTTCTGTATGTGAGCCATTCTAACTGGGGTGAGGTAAAACCTCCTTGTGGTTTTGATTTGCATTTCCCTGATTGCTAATGATCTTGAACATTTTTTCATGTGTCTGTTGGCCATTTGGATTTCCTCTTTTGAAAAATGTCCACTGAGGTCCTTGGCCCATAATTGTTCAATTTTTTTATAGTTTTATAAATATATTTTGTCTGTTTGACATATCAATGCTGTAAGAAAAGTTTAAAATGTCTGACATTCATAGATGGCCTATTGATTCTGACATAGATGTTTCAATATCTTCTTATATCTGAAAGTTTCATGAGTGCATCCATGTTTAGAATTGTTATATCTTTATAAATTAAAGAATTAGTCAATAGATGATAAATCTAAAGAAGAAGATTCATAATGTTGCTTTTTCCTTAAAAATAATTTTTGATAATTAGTACAGCTAAATTTTATACTTGTATAGCCTGTTTATTCGTTTTAAATTTTATTTATTTAGTTATTTATTTAATTTTTATTTAGTAAATATAAATTTCCAAAGTACAGTTATGGATTACAATGACTTCCACCCCATAACTTCCCTCCCACTTGCACCCTCCCATCTCCCTCTCCCTCTCCCATTCCATTCACATCAAGATTCATTTTCAATTATAAGTTTAACCTTTATCTCCAGTATAATATAAAATTGTATTTAATATCAAGTCTAATAATTTCTGTTTCTCAATAAGAAATAATTTCACTTACATATATTGTGAGTACTCATATATTAAGATTATTAGGCTGAGCCGTGGCTCAATAGGCTAATCCTCCACCTTGTGGTGCCGGCTCACTGGGTTCTAGTCCCAGTCGGGGCTCCAGATTCTGTCCCAGTTTCCCCTCTTCCAGGCCAGCTCTCTACTGTGGCCCGGGAAGGCAGTGGAGGATGGCCCAAGTCCTTGGGCCCTGCACCCCATGGGAGACCAGAAGCACCTGGCTCCTGGCTTCAGATCAGTATGGTGTGACGGCCGCAGCATGTTAGCCGTGACGGCCATTGGAGGGTGAACCAATGGCAAAGCAAGACCTTTCTCTCTGTCTCTCTCTCTCACTGTCCACTCTGCCTGTCAAAAAAAAATCTGGATTATTTTCTACTATATTCTATTCTACTTTCAATTTTCTCATTGGCACTCCAATTTTTTTTCTTTCTTGCCTTCTTTGGCATTGATTGATATTTTTTCTCCCACCATTTTATATTTTCTCTAATAGTCTGAGAGATACAAACTCTATTTTAAATGATTACACCTGGCATTTAAAAAATTCAAATAACTGAATTAGTTTAAAAGTTAGTAAATACCTTATTTCTCTCTTGAATAAATCTGCTTTGAGTGATTTAACTGCAGTTACATACTTCAAGTAATGATAGTGATATGCTTCAGTTAGTTTAATCTTGAATTTTTTTATCCCACAGGTGATTCATTATGGTTAACCTTGCATCAGTCACCATGGAATTATTTTTTACATATGTTTACAGTTTTCTTCACTCATTGTTCATCTTATAGCTTGGATGTCTCTACAGATCTGAGTCCTTCCGGATAACCTTTAGAAGTTATCTTTGAGTAATAAGAGCTCTCAGGTGTTTGTTTTTGTTGGTTTTGTTTTTGTTATTGTTGCCAGGAGTTGTCTTCATTTTAACTTCTTTTTTTTGACAGGTGGAGTGGACAGTGAGAAAGAGAGAGACCAGAGAGAAAGGTCTTCCTTTGCCGTTGGTTCACTCCCCAATGGCCGCCGCGGCTGACTTGCTGCGGCCGTCGCACCGTGCTGATCCAAAGCCAGGAGCCAGGTGCTTCCCCTGGTCTCCCATGGGGTGTAGGGCCCAAGCACTTGGGCCATCCTCCATTGCACTCCTGGGCCACAGCAGAGAGCTGGCCTGGAAGAGGGGCAATTGGGACAGAATCTGGTGCCCCGACCGGGACTAGAACCCAGTGTGCCAGCGCCGCAGGCGGAGGATTAACCTATTGAGCCATGGCGTTGGCCTTAACTTCATTCTTAAAAGATGATTTTATTGGATATAGGATTCTAAATACCAGTTCTTTTTTTTCTCTCTGTATTTTTAAATATGTTGTTACATTGCCACTTTGATTTCATGGCTGATGTTGAAAAATCAACTGTCAGTTTCATTGATTTTTTGGTTGGTAATCTCCAGTGCTTAAAAAATCTTTTTTCTTTAATGGGGGGTGGGGAGAGGAGGGGAAGAGTGAGAGAAAGAGAAAGAGGAAGTGGGGGGGGTAGAGAGAGAGAGCGAGCACCCATTCTTTGATTTTACTCCTCAAATTTTGGGTTGGGCATAGCCACGGTTGGGCATAGCTGAACCTGGGAGCCAGAAATATAATCCAGGTCTTTCATAGGAACACAAGTACTTGAGCCATCACTTACTGCCTCCCAGGGTACGCATTAGCAAGAACCTGGAAATAGGGGCAGAATTTGGACTCAAACACAGGCAATTTGACATAGGATTCAGAGGCCTTAACAAGCTAGTTAACCACTAGGCCAAATGCCAATCCATTCTCGATTGTTTTTAAATATCATTGTCTATGATTTATTTCCTTTGACTCTGATATTAGTATGTTCGGGTGTAACTGTTTTATGATTATCATCTTTGTATTCAGTGATCTTTCTAAACCTGAGAATTCTAATCATTTAGCAGTCCTGAGCAACACCAAGCTGACATTTTTTCAGGTATGCTTTATTTTCCATGCTCTTAGTAAATCTTGTTTCCTCCATAATTCTTCCTTTCTTGATACTTAACAATTTTCCTCTTTTCTTCATCATATTTTTCAACTTTGGGTCTCTCTGTTGTAACAGGAGAGTGCTTCTGATCTCTCTTCCAGTTCACTCTCAGTTTTCTATAACAGATGATTTGTTTAAACTGCTGGTGAACCTATTCATCTAATTTCTTACGTTAATTGTTTAGTTTTTAAGTTTTACCTTGCTCTGTACAAAAATATGTCCAATTGATAATATTGTCATCTATCATACTTTCTTTTATCATTATGCTTATTAAAACTGTTTTATATTCTCTAGGTTGTGATCCCACTGTTTTACATGTCTGCATCTATAGTTCATGTTTCTGCTAACTCTAATCCTTGTGGCCTACTTTCTCATATGCTCATGATTTTTATTTTGAACTCATATATTCATTATAATATTATCTGTATAATTCTTGCAAAATACAGCTTTAAAGTGTATTCTTCCAGACAGAATTTGCATTTGCTTCTGTTAGCATTGTTTTCTCCAAGCGGTAATTTCCACATTAAAGCCCTATGAGGATAGGATTGCAGGTATCATTTTTCAAAGAAACTTTATTTTCACATTGATTTTTAATAGTATTTAAAAGTCCTTCCTTGATGATATCACCTTTTTGACCATCACTTTATACCCATGTCTCATTTTTGCTGTACTAGGAGTAGTGTCTTTAATTTCCTAGTCTGAAATACTATCAGAAGTATAAGTACAAGTGGGACCACTTGTTTATAAAAATTATTTGTTTTCTTTTTATTAGAAAGACATGGAAACAGAGTGACAGAGATTTCCATATACTGGTTAACTTCCCCAAATGCCTACAACAGCCAGAGCTTGGAAAGACAGTAGCCAGAAGCCTAGAACTGAATCTAGGCCTCCTATTTAGGTGTCAGGTACTCAAGCACGTGAGCCATCATCTATTGTCCCTCAAGGTGTGCATTTGTAGGAAGCCAAATAGGAATCAAAATCAAAACTCAAACCTAGGCACCCTGGGTAGTGTCTTAGATCCTGCACCAAACACCTACCCATATTAGACTATTCATTTTTACTTTTCCATATTAAGTCCAGTTTTAAGACAAAAAAAAATCTTCAAGTTTCAAGTCTCTTCTGGAAATCTAGCTCATTGCCCTACCTTTTCTTTACTATCTTTTACCTCCTCCTAAGAATACCGAGAACTAACAGAATGGGGGTCTAGATCAGAGAGTTGTATGGACCATAGTTGGGTTCAGGTTCTCCTGGTTTGTAGCCTGTAATTAGTAACCAATCATTTTTTACATCTTTCTTCTGGTTGAATACCTCAAGATGCTTGATCTATAATTATCTGATTTTCCATAGGCCCTGAGGTAACTCAAACCCTCTTTGACTTCCTCCTGTTTACTGAGATAATAACCTGTTAGTTCTAAATTACTAATTTAGCTCTGGGGTTCTGATTAAAAGTAAAGAACCCTAAAGTAGACATTTTCATGATCTTTCCCATGGCCTCACCTAGGTCCTCAATACATCTCTGATTTCAACTGTTGCCGTTCTCTCCTCCATTCACTCTGCACCTGCCACGTTGGACTCTTTGCTCTTTTGGAAGATGCTCAGTCCGTTCCTGACTCAGTGCCTTTGATCTTACTGTTTCCTCTGCCACATCATCTCAAGGCTGTCTCCCTCCATTCTCTGCCTTCTCCATCATCACTTCCTCAAGACACTTTATTTTAAAATTTTTTATTTATATATTTTAATTGTATTTGAAATGGAGAGAGAGAGAGAGAGAGAGAGAGAGAGAGAGAGAGAGATTTCATCTAATTTACTACCAAATGCCCATAAATGTCAGGGTGTGGGCGGGCTGAAGGCAGGAGCCAGGAACTCCATCAGGTCTCCCACATGGGTGAAATGGACCAAAGTGCTTGAATAATCATATGCTGCTTCCAGGGGTATGTATTAGCAGGAAGTGGGGCAGCTGGCACTTGAACCTGGTATTCTGAGATGAGATGTGGGAATCCTAAGTAGCATCCTAACTGCTGTGCAAAGTGCTTACCTCCACAAAATGCAGGTTTCTGATTCTAAATTCTACGTAATCTAGTAACTGTTACTGTCTTCATATTTGACTCTGCCTTTTAAAAATATCATGTTATGTTTTCAAGTCATCCTCTAATAGAAAATAAGGACAGAAAGAAGGGAAAATACTGATTTTCATTTTATTTATTATATCTGTGTCCCTAGCTCTAGGACAAAGCCTGACACAAAGTAACTGCTCCATAAGTATTTTCTGATGGAATGAATGGTAATCTAGTAATCTAGTATTCTTAAAGACTTTTGATAAAGCTTCTCAATTTCTTAGTGACAGTAGTTAATAAAGTGGCTTTTTACATGGGTAGCTAGTCAAGAGAATATATACTTTTCATGTCATCTAGTCTGTAATGACAACTAAGTGAAACTTTATTTTACAATAGCATCCCAGTACAATATCATTTTGTTATGCTCTCAGACCCTGAGCCTTACAATTTGCTTCACAGATGAGATTACTAGGGTAGGGAATATTTAAACTACTAGATGGCGCAAGCACAATGCATACTCAAGCAGCCTAACATGGAACATCAACTCTGAAACCCTACAAACAGCAGTGTCTATTTTTGTGGGTTAAACTTCATCAATCACTAACCTTGAGAGAGGTTTTCAGAGACAGATGGGTAAGAATATTTTGTGAACACTGGGCCCTGGGAAACAGGCATTAGGGTCATTCCCTATGGTATTAGAAAAGACAACATATACCCCAAATCTTGTCTGCAGAAAGCAAATTTCATTCATAGTCTCAATTCTTACAGAATTTTAATTCTGTAGGAAATTTAGTTCTAGGTAGTATATTTAATATGAAACTTTAAAAAAAATTGGGTAATTATGCAATAACACAAGCAGGTCTATACCTTTTATAATTTTGAATCATAGCCATGATTTGCAAACCATTCCAAATTCTGACTATAAGCAAGGTAGGATTACAATGGGGTGACAAGCTTTATTTTTTAGTCTTTAGTTTCTAACTAACTTGATGAAAATCCACGTTCTCCTCCAGTCTCTCTGTTATTCTTGGGTGGCCCATGGGGATGTGTCCACATGTGCCCACAAATTGGTCACCTCTGAACCTCACACACCTATAAACCCTCCTACTGTTCCACTCATAGGTGTGCCCTGCACAGGGGGCTGCAATTCATGCCACAATCAGGAGTTCCTATTTCCTAGGCCACTGAGGGGCTTGGCCATTGGGGGACTTGGTGTACAAATGACACATTATTCCCAGAATTCCAAGATGTGTTTCCTACTAAGAGAGAAATAGTTTTCTTACTCCTATAGATAATACTAGTAGTAAAGCAAAGAGTTCTCACAAGAACTTGGGGATTAGACATCTTTGATTCTTGTTTTGCTTGTTAGTTGTTTTTAATATGAGGAAGCACCTTTGCTTAGACCTGACACACTGAGGTGGAGAGGATGGGAAGGGATAAGAGGCAGGGAGGTGAATGGCGGATGAGCCTCTCAGTTGCGAATGTTTGTAGAGGCACTCAATATATGGCAGATGTTAAATAACACAGCATACTGGATCCAAAGAGACCTGCCTTTCAGATGTCTGATGTGCTGTTATCGGCTTATCACAAATGACTATCCTTTGATTCTTTAGATGAGACCTTTGTCAGGCAGCTCTTTGTTTCCCTTAGATGGGTAGGCACCTGTAGGTCCACCCTGCGAGCTAGCCTTTCAGAACCAAGCATGCCGAATTCCCAGGCTGGAGATCTGCAGATAAAATTAAGCTGGAGTGTCCTGAACAATATAAAGTAGCTGTCTTAAAGAAATTTATAGTTTTATTACAATATGATTCTTTGATTCTTGGCTGCATCTCTTTTGTTAATTTGCTTTACAGAAATTCAATCTGAAATTTCTCTACTGAAGCACATGTCATTTATGTTGTTACCCTCAATTTCCACCCCTATACTTTAAGTATAATTTTGCTCCTCTTTCTTCCATTTGATGGTTTCTTCACATGTTTAGTAAACTATTTTTTCATTTTCTTAAGTTCCTGTTTTCTATTCATATAATGTTTTGTAATTATGGTTTCAGGATTTGAAAGTTTAACTTATTGATGTCAGTTTCTTCTTTTGCCTTTTGTTTCCTTCATTTGAGGAATATTCTGCATATTTGCATTTCTTATATTTTTCTAATGTTGTCAAGACTTTCCTTGGTAATTTTTCTCTCTGGCTCTTCAATGTTTATAATGGAATAAAAAGTTCCTGAAGAAATTTAGCCTGTCCTGAGTTACTTCAACATTTAGTTAAATTTAATGTGAAGCTTCTTAGGTACCAATTAATCTACCCTGCATTGTCAAATGAAAGCAAGGACCCTTAGTGATTGTGCTGCAGCTGAACCCTGTAAAATGATATTCAACTTGTGGCTCAAAAAATGTTGCCTGCCACTGACATTGTCATTGACTCTAGAGAATAGTGAAATCCTTACACTTTAAAACAACAAAAGAACTTTTCTTGAATTTGCAGAAATACAAATACTTTGTTCTTTTTCTCACTTTAATATTGAAATTCAATCATAAAACGTGCAGCATCAGTACAAATATAAGACAATTAGCAAGCATTATCAGTGGAATTGGTGTTCTTAAGGCAATGGTAGCTGTGTGTGTATCTGTGTGTGTGTGTGTGTGTGTGTGTGTGTGTGTGTAGAATATCATCTGGATTTTAAAATCTTGTTTTGCATTGAATTTCTTAGATGTTCCTGGAATTGTGCATATGTCTTGATATATGTATATTTTATATTGTGTAAAGTGATTTATAATTTTGTTCTAAAATAAGCATTTACTCTATCAACACTAGAATTTATTCTAGAATAGGCTTCCTGTATGAGGTGTTTACTTTTAACCTTTGTTACGAATCTCCTTAATTCAATCCCTGATGAAACTTAGTGTCTGTTAATCAGCCACACACGAGCCATCCATAGGAATGTACCCAACAGTCCCTCCTACAGGACAGGTCCCCACAGGAGTGTGTTATCTCCGTAGCCCATCTTCACCAACCTCAGTCTTCACTCCTACTCCCCATGGCCCTGCTTCTTGAACGCTCCTCTATCTCCACCACTTCACTTTGTCCTTCTAGACAGACTTTCACACACCACCTTGTCCCTCCTCCCACAATATGTCCTTTCTCTTTTGCCTTTGGTTGGGAATGTCCATCATGCAGCTCCAATACCTTTTCCTTTTCCTTAGTTTTCCTTTGATGGAAGAGAAATATCTGTGCCAAATCTCTATAGTCAAAACAGATTTGGGTATAACTTGGAAGGTTTGTCTCTTTAAGAACACCTGAATATCATTTCACTAGACTTTTTGTCTCTTACTTTACTCTCAGGAACAATACAAAGAGTCTTTCTTTTATTGTCAAACTTTAAAAAATAATTATGTCATTTATTTCATTCATCTGAACACATAGAGATATCACCCTACACAGGTTCACACCTTAAATGCCAGTAACAGCCAGGACTGGGCCAGGACAAAGTCAGGAACCTGGAACTCAATCCAAATCTCCCAATGGGTATCAGGGATCCAACAACCTGAGCCATTATCTGCTGCGTCTTACATACATATGAGCAGGAACCTGGGATTATTAAGAGACAGCATACTATTTTCCTAGAGGCCTGCTCTTCAGATGTCTGATTTGTCATCCCTCATTGATTTCAAACATCTACCTTTTTATTCTTCAAGATATGACCAATATTAGGCAGGTCTTTTTTCTTTTAGATGAATAAGCTCCTACTAGGTCTATCCTAAAAGTTGTCATTTTATACACAAGAATGCTGGAATCCCAGATTGGAGATCTGAATATAAATTCAATCTGGGGCATCCTAAATGGCATAAGCTGAATGTTTTAAGGCATATTGATACCCTAGAACTTGGACCCAGGCACTCTGATGCAGGATGTAGGCACCCCAAAAGTGTCTTAACTGTTGTGCCAACTGCTAACCCCTGTCTTCTGGAAAAGTGCAAGTTGCAGAGGCGTCATATATGTCTAATATTCCAATGTGGGTATAAGGAATAAAATCCTCTTACCTTCTGCAGCTGTTAAAAATGAATTTGAATGTACCAATAAACCATCACAGAAAGTTTTAGATAAATCATAAGTGGAAAGTCATGCATTCCTTGGTAAGTTTTGGCTTGAAATGCATTGGCTAAAAATGAAGATGAGTAGAAGGGAAGAAGAGTGTCAAGTTTAGCTGATGATGTTTTCCCAAGTCTTTCTTTCTTGAACAAGTCATTCCTACATGTGGTTACTGAGGAGTCTGTGGCTTTTGAAAGAATTCTGCATTTGGGGCACGTTTCCAGCTGGTTGAGCAAATAATAGTTCACTCTACACCTGCTCAGCCTAATGGACATTTTCAATGCTTTCTTCACTCCATTGTTAGGAGTCAGGAATCTGGGATTGAAAGGTTTGACTGTTGATGTGTGTGGTCACTGGAAATATTCCTGGACTCATGTCATCTGGTTTTGGCAGAACTCAGGTAGAAAGTCAAGCTCAAAATTCTGAAGGGAGAGTAATGCAAATGCCAACTTTATGTGTTCTTTGGAGATTTTTTAAAAAGATACTCACTGAATATAGAAGTCTACACATTTCAAATGTAAATGAAGACATGGTTGAAATAATCACCAATTATTTGTCTTTTAGCCTAGTTTCATGTGAACTTAGAATATGCCCTGAGGTAGTTCTTAATCCCCTAACAATGTATTTGACTATCATCTAATTTAAGGGATGCCTAGAAAAATAAAAACTACAACTATATTTTTCTTTCTTTTTTTTTTATATTTTTTGACAGGCAGAGTGGACAGTGAGAGAGAGAGAGAGAGACAGAGAAAAAGGTTTTCCTTTGCCGTTGGCTCACCCTCCAATGGCCAACGTGGCCGGTGCGCTGCGGCCAGTGCGCTGCGGCCTGCGCACCGCGCTGATCCGATGGCAGGAGCCAGGTGCTTCTCCTGGTCTCCCATGGGGTGTAGGGCCCAAGGACTTGGGCCATCCTCCACTGCACTCCCTGGCCACAGCAGAGAGCTGGCCTGGAAGAGGGGCAACCGGGACAGAATCCGGCTCCCCGACTGGGACTAGAACCCGGTGTGCGGAGGATTAGCCTGTTGAGCCATGGCGCTGGCCCTACAACTATATTTTTCAATGAGTAATGATTAGGTAATGTCTTTATCTGAGAGAGTATTCATTGGTTCTTCGGAGTGTAATGTCATACATTAAGATGTATATGTCAAATTCCGCTCCTGAAAAATGGCATATATGTGCAATAGAATGCTTCTTAAAAGATTAAGCTCATAAGAATAATTGTGTGTTAATTACAGAGTTCAACCACTAGTACTAGGATAAAGAAAAAAAAATACTACCATGGATAAAGTATTACATTGTACAACAACAGTCAGCACAAGAGCTGATCGAGTCACTGTTTCTCATAGTGTCCATTTCACTTCTACAGGTTTCCCCTGTACATTGTGAATTAATACTATAACTAGTACTCCAACAGTATTATCATTTTGTGTCTCTATGCGAGGGCAAACCGTTGAAATCTTTACGTAATATGTACTAAATTGTTCTTCTGTGTATAAAGAGAATTGAAAATGAATCTTGATGTGAACAGAAGGGGAGAGGGAGCGGGAAAGGGGAGGGTGGGGGGAGGGAGGGAAATTGTGGGGGGGGGGGGGTAGCCATTGTGGTCCATGAGCTGTTCTTTGGAAATTTATATTCTTTAAATAAAAGCTTTATAAAAAAAAAAAAAAGAAGCAATACTTGCATATCTTTAAAAATAAAAAAAAAAAAGATTAAGCTTATGTCTTCTGCTGTCTTTTTTGCCTCCTTTCATTTGAATCTCCAGAGCTTGATCATCAATGCTCATAAAGCTACAAAGTTGCATTTTTAGACTTCAGACTGAAACTACAAAAGATGTAAACAATGTAAATGTTATTATCTTCAAATGTGAGCTATGAGAATGGGTGTTTGATCTAGCAGTTAACATTGTACTTGGAATACCTGCATCCATACTTGGGTACCTGGGTTTGAGTTCTGGCTCTGCTCTAGATGTCAGCTTCTTGATAATGCATACCCTGGGAGGAAGTAGTGAAGACCAAAGGAACTGGATCCCTCTCCCCACATGGGAGTCTTGGATCAGGTTCCCAGCTTCTGCCTTCAGTCTGACCCAGGCCTGGCTATTATAGGCATCTAGGGAAAGAACTAATGGATAGGCTCACTTGTTTTCGTTCTCTCTTTCTCTCTCCCTCTCTCTCTCCCTCTCTCTCTCTTTTTCAAATAACGAAAAATTAAAAATAATTGTGAGCTGTAAAATAATAGTGTGTGGGAATATAAATACTTCATTCATTTATGTTATTTATTTTAAAAACAGACAGATACAGAGACAGATGCAGAGACAGCCTCCATCCATTAGTTCAATCCCCAAATACCTACAAGAACTGGGACTGGAACAGCTCAAGTCTGGAAGACTGAAAAATCTGGGTCTCCGACATGGATAACAGGGGCCCAAGTACTTGAACCATCATTTGCTAGGCACTCCAGGGATGCAGATCCTAATCTGCATCTTAATTGCTGCACTAAAAATCTACCCCACTATGTGGGATATTAACACATGCTAAACACTCACAAGATATTTAGTTCTTTCAATTTTTGGAAAATTCCAGGTTAAGCAAATTTAAACAGGATTCTTTATTAAAATACTGTAATATGCTACCATGTTTCATAGCTCTAGTTAGATTTCAAGAAATAAATATTTATCTAGTCCCTACTGTGTGCCAGGAATGGCACCATGCTTTGTTCAAAGAAACATCAACAATTCAGAATCAGTTTCTGTACTCAGAGGTTTTCCAAAGTAACAGGAAGATGAGGATTAAACAAATAAAGATGTAAATATTTAGAGAGTAAACTGTAGTGAATTGTGAAAAGAAAGAACAAGATGCCATGAGAATGAACAAGAGGTACCAGTTAAATTGGTGGATAGATTCAGGAATGTTCACTCATTAAGAAGAGACATCTAAGCTGGTGGAAGAATTAGGAATGATCCAGATAAAGAGGGGAAGTCTAAGCAGAGTAGAAAGAAAATGCAAAGTCTCAAGACAATAGACAGTTTGCTGTTTGAGGAGAGAAAAGGTCAACGTAGTTGGAGTATAGGAAACTAGAAGCTCAAGATAAAGGAGGAGAAACAACCACAAGTAATGTCATGCAGAGTCCCAGGGCCCATCTGATCAAGGGTTCTAATTCTCACTGCAGGGTTTGAATGAGGGCACTGCTATTTGACACAGGAAAATGCAGTATTGAATTTAGCACTCCCCAAATGTGTTTGCACATGAACATTTATTTTGATGAGAAATTTCTTAGGAGCAGTTATCTTTAGAAAACACTTTGGCCAATACTTTAAGAAATCTTATCCTAAACAAGGATTCTGTATCAGTGAATTCCTCAAGTTGTAAGTGACAGAAAATGAGAAAAGAGATTTTATCAGTTCAAATATATTTATCAGTTTCAGAAACATTCAGACACAAGGATGCCAACACAAATGAATTTTTGGCTCACATGTTGTCAAGACCTAGTTTTTCTTCATCTATCAGCCCTTCCTGTTCTGGATTTGTTTTTATTCTGAGGCTTAGCAATATGACCCGGGAAGTTTCAGGAATTTCTCCTGTGGCAGCAAGGTGGCTGAATCATCTCCCCACAGGCTCCCAGGCTGGAAGTCAGTGGGAAAGGAGAGCCCCTTGTGCAACATTCCCAGGCACATTCCAGAGCACCATGCTACCTCTCACAGAGCTGCTGCTCATCTGAGAACAAACCATCCCAACTAAAAACACTGGGCTATACTGATCAGTCTAGGCCCATGGCCTGGTCTATTTGGATTCCCAGGTATATGCCAAGGATGAACACCACAAGAAGGAATAAAACTGTAAAGCAGAAAATGAAACTTCTCAATGGATTTTTTTTGAATTTTTGTTTTCAAATTATGTGAATATGTCTTAGGTAAATATGTTGTATTTCTTGTTGAAATATAAAACAAAAATGCAAAAATTTATTAAAGCTTTAAGAGCTGAATAAGATACAAAAACAAAATGTTTCTTGGTCACTTTTGGGTGATTATAGAAAGTAGAAAAATCATAAAACAATGAAATTACATAATTCCATTGTGACTACTGCCAATAATTCATCTCCATCCATGATTGTCACTTGGACATTATTCTAGCTAAATTAGTAAATCCATAAATAAATAAACTTATGTGCTTCAATTAAATTATTATCTGCATCCCTGCCATTGTGTGATTCCTAATACACATACCTTTCCCTGTAGCTGACATTTCGCTAAATTTGTTTAGATTTCCACTCAAGCACTTGTAAAGAAGTGAGAAATATAAGCCTTGAAGAGGAAGATTTTATGGTTAGATTCTCCAAGCAAAATGTTTTCCAGTCTGTTTAAGATAGTAATAAAAGTTGGAATTTAGAAGAGGCATGAATCAAGCTCCTGAACATGCAAAATAAATCTTAAAAGGCTAAAGAGTAAAATAAAATGCTCTTCTATGAAATGACAATACGATCTGTGTGATCAAAATAGACTTAGCTAAACTGTGGAGCCTGGATAAAAATTGCAGGTCAAGGAGAAGATATGGCTCTTATAACATGGATGAACAAAGTATTTTTAGTCTTACAGATAATGCTTAACGTTTATGGTGATTTGTACTTTGTTCTCCATTTTATGACTGTTGTCTAAAATAGGGCCAGAGCAGGGTAGGAATTGTTAGGGAGGACTTGGTAGATGAATTAAGACTTTGGGGGATTTTTTAAAAAAGGTATAGGGAATGTGAGACAGAGAATCCAAATATAGGAAGTCAAATACAGGGAGCAAAACAACATGGCAAATGGAATCTTCTTGTCCTCACCTTAAAAACAGGTCCTATTTGCCTCAAATCCCAAGAATGGTCCTGTAGAAAATTTCTTCAGGATTTCCAGATTTATGGATAACTAAGACCAGACTATTTTATGATTTCATTCTAGACATTTGTGTTCCTTCAAGTTCTTGTCTCATCAAAAGGAAGAACAGAACTAGCTTTGCCTTCAAAAGTGAATAGTGAGGCAAGTATTCTGCTATTGTTTTTCTATTTTTAATCATTTATTTATCTATTGTGATCATTTTAAATGATACAAAAGGTACAAAAGTTTGGGTACATATGGGTCTAAGTGAAAATACTATATAGATGTACTTTTAGAAAAATACTTATTTGTTTATTGGAAAGGCAGAATTAGAGAAAGTGAGACAAAGAAAGATCTTTATCCACTGGCTCACTCCCCAGATGACTGCAACTATCCTGGCTGGGCTGGGCAGAAGCCAGGAGCCAGGAGGGACCCAAGCACTTGGACCATGTTCAGCTGCTTTCTTAGGCACATCAACGGGGCACTGGATCAGAAGTAGAGCAGCCAGGACATGAACTGATGCCCTTATCGGGCAGCTTAATCTGTTATACCACAATACTGGCCCCTATATAAATGTACTTTTAACTTAGCAACTCAGGTGACTCTTGTGGTTCAGTTAGTCCAGGTGCCTCTTGGATGTTCACATCCCATATAGGAGTGCCTGTTTGAGTCTCAGCTAATCTATACTTTGGATCTAACTTCCTCTTAATGTGCCTGGGAAGCACCAAAGGATGGTCCAAGTACTTGGGTCCTGGCCAACCACATGGGAGACCCCGATGGAATTTCTGGCTCCTGGCTTTGGTCTGGCCTACCATTTGCTATTGTGGGCATTTGAAAATAAACCAATAGATGGAAGATTGTTCTTTATCTCTCTCTCTCTCTGCCTCCTTGCCACTCTGCCTTTCCAATAAATGTTTATTGTTAAAGTCTTAGCAGCCAGGGAATATTAAAACACTTAAATATAAATTATATCCATTCATTATCCAGTGGCTTTCTTTAAAGTAATCTTGTAAAAGTCCATTTGTATTTATTCATTTTTTTAAAAATTTACTCTTAAGGTAAATACATTTCATGTATTTCATATATTCAGATTTAGGAACATAGTGACACGTCCCACCCTGCCTTCCTTCCTACCCACACTCCCATCCTTCTTGCTCCTTCTTTTCTTATTCTTTCTTTCAATTTTCCTAATGACATGCTATCAGTTAATTTTATAATTATAAGCTTAACTCTCCAGTAAGTAAAAATTCAATAAATAATAATAAGAAAACAATCACTGTTCCTCAACAATAGAGACCAGGGCTATAAACAATAATAAATTCTCAAAATGTCAATTTTGCTCACATACATTACATTTTCTGTGCTCTGTTAGCTACCACAGATCAGGAAAACATGATATTTATGCTTTGGGGACTATCATATTTCACAAAGTATATTTTTTCTTTTTTATAGCTAAGTATTATTCCATAGAGTGTAATTTACCATATTTTCTTTATCTAGTCATTGGTTCATGGACATTTGGGTTGATTCCATATCTTTTTTTAAAAAAAAGATTTATTTCACTTATTTGGAAGACAGAGTTACAGAGAGAGGTAGAAACAGAGAGAGAGGTCTTGCATCCACTGGTTCAGTTTCCAAATGGCTGCATTGGCTGGAGATGAGCCCATCTGAAGCTAAGAGCTAGGAGCGTCTTCTGGATCCCCCACATGGGTGCAGGGGCGCAAGGACATGGGCCATCCTCTGCTGCTTCCCCAGAAGCAGAGTGCTGGATCTAAAGTAGAGTAACCATGACTCAAACTGGCTCCCAAATGGGATGAAGGTGCTGTAGGCCAGGGCTTTATCCCACTGCACCACAGTGCCAGTCTGATTTTATATCTTAGCCATTGTTTATTGAGCTGCAATAAACATGGGGGCACAGATAACTTTCACACGCTAATTTCATTTCATTTGTGTAAATTTCCAGGAGTGGTGATGGCTGGATCACATGGCAGGCCTTTTTTTTTAGATATCAGAGGAATCTCCATAATGTCTTACATAATGGTTGTACTAGTTTACATTCCTACCAACACTGGATTAGGGTACCTTTTACACCTCATCCTTGCCAGTATTTATTGCTTACTGACTTCTACATGAAAGCCATTCTACCTGGGGTGAGGTGAAACCTCTTTGCAGTTTTTATTTGCATTGTCCTGATGGCTAGTAATCCTGAGCATCTTTTCATGCCTGTTGCCAATACGAATTTCATCTTCTGAAAAATGCCTGCTCCAGTCCTTTGCTCATTTGTTACCTGGATTATTTGTTCTGTTGTTGTTGAGTTTCTTGAACTCTTTATATGTTCTGGATATTAATCCTTTTTCAGATGCATAGGTCACAAATATATTCTCTCATTCTGTTGGTTCCCTCTTCGTGTTGTTTAGTGTTTCCTTTGCTTGATGTAATCCCATTTGTCTGTTTTTGTTTTTTATTGCCTGAGCTTCTGGGGTATTTCACAAGAATTCATCTCTCTAGTTTTACAAGAAAGGTAATTAGCAAATAACTAAATATCACATGTCCATTTTGATTTTATAGGAAAAGGGATTAGTAAAAAGCTTTCTCTCATGGTTCTGTGAAGTAAAGGAAGCATCTGAAAATCTTATTTCAATTATTTTATTAATATAACCTCTGTAATGATTTACTGAATCATACAATTTTCCATGTGTAATGTCCTGGTGATAAAATAGAATATTCTTAATAACCTGCCTATACATTGTTTCAAAATTTATATATGAATTAATAATTGTTTATTTCTGAATAATTCCTAGATAATTGAGTATTATGCCACATCTCTTCCATGTTTCAAGTGATAGATTCTTACATGCTCCCTCCATAAAATGAGAATATTAGCATTCATATATGTTTATTTATTTCAATTATGCTGAAGTGATGCTGTAGTATAAACATATTTAACATAACCAGCATGATTAACATATTTGCAATGCTATGTACTATAAATTACCAGAAATTATTAATCTGACATTTATACTAAAATTCTTAGCATCTTAACTTAGGCCTAGTGCTGAAATCTCTATAAGTTACCATGTAACTATTTCCTTCTAGTCTTATTAAACAACTTTCTCTACAAAAAGACATGGGAATGGACTTTTCTACCCAACTTTTCAAACTACTTGGTGCCCAATCAAAGAAAACTAAGCAAAAGTAGAAAAGAAAGCTTTCCTTTCATAATTTCTTACCTCTCCTCAGTATTCAAATGCACTGAAACATGGTACCTGTTCCCCAAAACACAAACACCTGAAGGTATATGACACTTTTACTGCTAAGTGCTAACCTTATTTTCCTCCAGTATTTACACTGGGTGGTTATTCCTCTCTGCCTTAATTTATAAAGGTATAATTATTTCTCAGCTCACTTAAGATAATGCACTAAAGACCCCTCAGATTCTAGTATCAACCCATTATGAATTATAGGTCTGGTATTAAAAACATGTTACAGGCCAGTGCCGTGGCTCAACAGGCTAATCCTCCGCCTTGCAGCGCTGGCACACCGGGTTCTAGTCCCGGTTGGGGCGCCGGATTCTGTCCCGGTTGCCCCTCTTCCAGGCCAGCTCTCTGCTGTGGCCCGGGAGTGCAGTGGAGGATGGCCCAAGTGCTTGGGCCCTGCACCCCATGGGAGACCAGGAAAAGCACCTGGCTCCTGCCATCGGATGAGCGCGGTGCACCGGCCGCAGCGTACCAACCACGGCGGCCATTGGAGGGTGAACCAACGGCAAAAGGAAGACCTTCCTCTCTGTCTCTCTCTCTCACTGTCCACTCTGCCTGTCAAAAAAAAAAAAAAAAAGAAAAGAAAACATGTTACTCTCCACTTTAGGGTCTTGTGTTGTTTCCAAAAGTAGGCAAAATACAGAAAAGAATGCTTATATGAAGGGTACATTTGTAAAAGAAAATTTTACATCAGATTGGTCAGGATTCTTCCAATTAATAGTGATATGAATGGAATGAGAGAGGGAGCAGGAGATGGGAGGGTTGCGGGTAGGAGTGAAGTTATGGGGGGCAAAAACCACTGTAATCCAAAAGCTGTACTTTGGAAATTTTTATTTATTAAATAAAAGTTAAAAAATAATTAAAACTTTTTTCTTTTTTTAAATTTTTTATTTCCTTTAGTAATGGAGGGAAGGAGATCAAAAGAAAAACATATTCATAAGAAGTATCAAAACATAGTCCAAACTTCACTATTATGCATTAATTGCTGACCATACTTATAAATATTTTTCATAAGAGTCACCAATGGGATACTCAGCTGTCTAACACACATACATAAAAGGAGTTTTTCAAAACAATGATAAGAAAAAATAATGATTACAATCTATAATCTAAAACTCTCCCAAGTAAACTCTAAGGTAAAAGCATAAAGTTTACAATCATGTGCAGCAGTGCATTTGCAGGAGTTGAATAGAATCGGCAGTTATCATTAGGATGGGCTGAGAAGGCAGCACCATGCTCCCGAATCAGAAAAACCCTGCACTTTTGGAGAAAGATTTGGATCATGAGTAGGAACTAGTAAGTCCAGAGACCTGGCTGTTGGTCCTGCTTCGTTATTTGCTGTGTGACATTAGCTAAGGGTTTCACCTATCAGGGCTTGAGTTTCTTATCTTAAAAATGTATGAGTTTAAATTTTTCTAAATTCTAAACTTAGTTCAATGTGCCAAAATTCAATAATCCATCTAGAGGAGGAAACAGAAAGGCACACGGATGAGGTAAGAACTTTGGAAAACATGCACTGACCATGCTCAGAAAACAAGCACTGTGGAAGGGTCCCATGCCTGGCCTGGAAGGACATCAGTGATGACAGCAACTAGGCTCTCCCAGGTGTACATGGCCCAGCATCAGCAGCTAGCTGGACAGACAGAGCTGAAGAAGCCTTGCAGTTTTCACAGACATCCAAGAAACCCCTTGCCAAGAAACCTAATTTTTCCTCACTATTACTAATCCCTTGCATCAACATGATTATAGCAAGGAGTTCCCTGGCCGCAGTCGCTGGACCAGCAGTGGACTCTTGAGCCAGTGAGCTAGTCAAGCTTTTCAGCAGGGATTTGGATTTGGCCTGGAAATAGACAAGCAATCTTTCTTCTTGGAGGGCTGAACTTACAACCCTTGGTACATGTTAATAGTCATGATTTCTAGCACATGGTCAAGAGAAAGGGCAGAAACAAGAGAGGAAGAAAGATTAGTGTGATATTGAGAAATGTGTATCTTGGCTATTGAGAAACATCATGGGTGAGAGACAGAAAGTGCTACTGGTTTGGACGTTCCTTCTGGTTCTTCCTGGGACTAGCAGAACTTCTGTCCTTGAGTTCTATGAAATAACCCAGTACTATTTTGAATTATTATTAATGACATCTCATTCTTCATCTAAATTAATTTAAATTTTTAAAGATTTATTTATTTGAAAGACAAAACTTCAGAGTGAGCAGTGATAGATAGAGATATGATAGAAAGAGAGAGAGAAAGAGAGATCTTCCATCTGCTGGTTCACTCCCTAAATAGCTGCAATGGCTGGAAGCAGCTGGAACTCAAAAGAGTGCCCATATGGGATGGTAACGTCACAAGTAGCAGCTTAATATTCTGTGTCACAATGCAAGACCCCATCTGAATTAGTTCTAACTCTTAGGAACTAGTGGGACATGGAACCATATATTCTAAGACTTTAATATTTCCTGGGACTCTTGGGGTTACTATTAGATATCAGATACTATGTATCAAACATACATTATTTTATTTAGTGGGGTTCCTATCCCCCAATTCTATAAAACAATTTTTTCCTCTTTGTACAGAAGAATAAAATAGGGTTAGAAAAATTATCAACTTTCTCTGAATTACAGAGCTGTTAAATAGTGAAGCTACTTTCTAATAGGTTTGCATTAATTGGATTTTAACTTTGATCAGTTTAATTTCTAGTACATGCTTTGATCACTATTTATAAGATTAAGTATAATGTGAGTTGCTAGTAGAAAATATGATGTAGAGAAAGAAAATAAAATGCTAACTTTCCCAATACATTCTAAGTAAATCAATATAGTTCTGAGCCAGTCATAGAGACACATAGAGGGAGCTACTGAATTTTGGGAGAACCTGGCCTCAAACTGGGGTCATGTTGTATCAGAGTCTGTGTTTCTAAGTCCTGCAGCCTTAATGGAATTGTTAAGGAAAGGAAGTTATATCAGGGTTACTTCATTTGGAAGTGAAGTTTGAGCATCAATTGGCTGGCTTTGACCAGTGCCAAAAATCAAACGCTACTGCTTCAGTGGATTCTCCCTCCGTGAATTTTTTTCCAGTCTACAGGGTCTTATAACTCATTGCAAGTCGAGCTATGTTGCCTTCATAAGTATTTTTAAACACAGACATCTCCTTGGCCATAAACACATTCTTGTTCAATTTCTTCATTGGTATCTTCTTAAGAGTGAAATGAAATGTTAATTTACTTTTAAACAAAATGGGATATATGAAATGTCTGACTGCTTCCTATCAGTCTAAAGAATATGAATTTGTACAACAGCTGCAACTCATTTCAGTAAGAATTAAGTTTTACCCAAAGAAGAGGGAAAAAGTTATCTACAACAAGGGAGAATAATGTTCACATTGGAAATAAATGAATATACCCACAGCTTTTTAATGTTGGTTAACATAAAAATGGCTTTGAAGATTAAATGAGGAACATCCTTTTTATTATAATTCAGTTTATTCCCAGATTATGAGTTGTGTCAGATCATAAATTTTGTAAAATTATTAAAGAAAATAGGAAAGAGGATTTGAGATGCATTACAAAGCTTCAACCGCAGTAACTATAAAATGGTTGGTCGAACATTGTAAAACGTCACAGCTGCTTTATAAAGAATGGAAAAACTATGCCTTTGAGGACTTTCCTCATTTAAAGCCCTTGGAATCTTTGCCCATAAGTGAACTAATTGATGTCTTTTCAACTGACCAAAGTTATGTAACAATACTAAAGAGATGTAAAGTATTTTACAAGTACTCATGAACTAATGCTACAACCTAACAATTCTCACAACAGCACACAGTCCTGTGGCAGTGAGTGAGAACGGAGCTCCTGCAACCACTGGCTGGACCTCTGAGGGCCAATTTCAGGGTAGAGTCATGGATTCCATGACCAATGGTTGGTCTTTAAATTCAGAACTGAACATTCTCATCTCACCTAGAGAGGATCTAATTTCTTGGGCACCATTAAATCATATATTTAGTCTTCCAGGAAACAAAGTGCATAGGATGGGTGAAGGGATTTTTAAAGCCAGCTGTCAGGTGTGCTTTTTAATTCTCCCATGTGGGTGAAGGTCTCAACTACCTTGTGCCTCAGCTTAATAGGCAGCCAAGTGGAGGTAATACTAATTCCAATCTCAGATGACTGTTATGAGAATTAAAAATATCAGTGATTAGAAAACCTTTAGGACTGTTGCTGTGGTTTGAATATGCTGTGTCCCTTCTAAAACTCATGTTGAAATTTAAGCCCCATTAAAAGGTAGAACCAGATGGGATATTTAAGAAGTGATTAGGACTCTGCTGTAATGGATTAATGGATTAACAGGTTAATGGATTAGTGAGTTAATGGGTTATCTTGAGAGTTATAAAAGCAAGTTTGGCTAGGTCTCTCATGTGCTCCCTGTCACTTGCCACGTAAGCCCTACACTTCCTTGGAACTCTGCCAGCAAGAAATTCATCACAAGATACAACCCCTCCACTTTAGAACAGAACTGGGAGCCAGCATCAATCTCTTGTCTTTACAACTTATATTTTGTTACTGGCAACAGAAAACAGACTAAGACAACTGTAGTAGGCACAATGTATTTGTTGAGTATAAAAACAAACTTACTCATTTGTTCCAGTAATATTTATTATGGGCCTGTCAAAGGGAGGGCTCCCAAGGCTGCTCAAGATAAGGTTCTTGCCTTCATGGAGCTTCTCCTGAATTCTCATTGACATTTGAGCCAAGCTCTGAAGGATGAGAAGCAGAGAGCTATGGCAGGCACAGAGAGGAAGAACAGAACACGTGTTGGGGGGTGATCCAGGATGGCTGGTGCCTTCTTGGGAAATAAAGGTGGAGTGTGGAGAATCAGGCAGGAGTTGATGACATATATACTCTGTTACATCATGCTAAGTAGCTTAGGTTTTACTTTTCATTTCAATGAGAATTCACTTCTATTATGGCTTTTTTGATTATAAGTACAGAAATTTTATTTAACCAAAATATGACCAAAAGAACAGTCAAGAAAATAATCTGACCCAAGCAGACCTTCAATAATAACTTCAGGAGAGTTTTAGTTTCTCTCTTTACTTTCTTTATTTTAGCTCCACTGTCCAGCAAGATTTCACCTTAATAGGGTAGATGTGGGCATTAATGTTTCCAGGCTAATAGCTGTTTTCCTTGTAGTGAACATTTTCGAGGACAACTCTTAACTGTTCTGGCAGTCAGAAACTCTCTTTGGAACCAGTCCCTTTGATTGGTCTACTGTACTTAGGTAACTGACCCTTCCCTTGAGTTTGAGGGTGGAGACAGTTTTATAGGAGCAACGTGCGGATCGCAGAGATGGAGGCTTCCATAAAGGAAAGTTAAAATGCTCATGGAAGAACAAGACGTCAAAGCTTTTAGGCAGGCAATCCAAACAGATTTCCACCAGACATTTGCAGGTTTTTAGAAAAGAAAATGACCTATTCATGATTGCATTAATTCAGTACAATATTTTTTATCCATAATTGTCCCATTTAAAAATATAATTTTTCTGATTATTCTACAGTTTAAAATAGATTATGTCATGACCTGCCATTCGTCATGCTGGTATAAAATTCAATCTTCTCAATGTGAAATAAATTCAAATTATAAAGTTTCTCCTTCATTTCAATCTTCTCTTAGCTACTGAAATGGTCTTCATGTCAGCAATTTATATAACAAAATGGCTTTGAGTTGCAGTTTCTATATTAGGAATATAGCTCAAATACTTCACGGGTTGATGCTGGCATCCATTGAAATATGCATCATCTTCACTCTTCTTCACATTATCTCCACTGGCATCCATGGAAATGGCAAATTCCCATTTGATATGAAGACCCTGTGTTCTCTCCCTTGATGAACCAACCCACCCTGGGGCATTTCTGCATCCTTTTTAATGTTGCAGTGCCATCAGATTTGGGGGAGGGACAAGTCCAGTCATTTTGCTTAGGCACTGAGTCTAGTTTTTCCTGTCAGCCACACCTGGATGTGAGAATTGCTGGCAGGCTTCCTGACTTCCAAGTAGAGAGGCTAGGGATATATAATTTGCTAATTCTGCCAAACTCTTTTGGAAAGAGGACAACATGGAAAAGACTACATAAGATCCTTTTTCGGAGGACTACCCAACTCAGTCTCTTATGTCTTGTCAGGCTTTTCTTCCCCCTCTCAGCCTTTTTTTCTTTTCTAAAATGAAATTCAGGGTAGAAATACTGTCTTAAATGCCTTCTGCTCAACTGTAATATTTACATATAGTAAGTTGGATTTTGGAAATAAGAAGGCAGGCTTTAAATACTCAAAAAGTTCTGTATCATATCCTATCTTTTATAATTTTTTAACATCTTAAAGTTTATTATGACTAAGAATTAACTGTTATTTTTCCTGTTTTGTAGAAATTCTCTTCCCATAAGCAGTGAACTCAGTCCACACTAGTTGATATCTGGATGTCCCTTTATTGATAACTGCAGTATCTTTCAGATCCACTGTCAGTCTTTCTGATAGTGTGATAGATATATACTGACAGGGCTAGTTTTTATGAACCATGTTTTTCAGGTGACCATTCCCTAAGAAGGAACTTCCAAGATATTTTCTAATCAACAATTATAAAATAAACTTCTGAACATTTAATTCAGAGAGCATCAGATAATGGCTAGGCTCTTCTATTTATCATCTCCCCCACAGAGATGTTAATTTGAACAGATGCCATATATACTATATTCAGAGCTGTCAATGAACCTGCTCTGCCTAAGGGAGCCACAGTCCAACTGGTGGTACAATATCAGAACTCCTGAAGCCTAGGCTACTAAGACAACTGTAGATATCACCAAAGTTGATTATAGCTAAAGATACTACATAGACTCTATACTTTATTTGACCACCTGAAACCAAGCCAACATAGTATGTCCTATCAACACTGCAGGTAAAATTGATAGTCAGAATTCTTTCACAATTAAAGTCACTCTTTAACAGTAATGGAAACAATTTCTAGAATGGATGCATGAAAACAAATTTAGGGGCACAAGGAACACACATACATACATACATACATACACACACACACAAACACACACAAAATAACTAATTATCATGCTTCCGAAGAAGCACAGTAAGTTTAGCAGCAGACAAAAAAATGGAAATCAACAAATTGCCTGATAAAGAATTCGAAATAATAATTTTAACGTAACTTAATACAAGAGAATACAGACAAATGATTCTACAACTTTAGGAAAACAATAGAGGTATGAATAAGAACTTTAGGCAAGCAATAAAGATAATAAAAATGAACCAATCAGAAATCTTTTAGAAAGAGCGAAATAAATGAAATTAAAACTATAGTTGAGTCTCAAAGGCATAAGTGAGGAGCCAGCATTGCAGCACAGGGGGATAAGCTGCTAAGGCATCCCACATCAGAGTGCATTTAGAGTCCTTGCTAATACACTATTAATCCAGCTTCCTGCTAATAAATGTGGGAAGGCAGTAGATAATGCCTCAAGAACTTGGGCCATTGCCACCCATGTGGGAGACCAAGATGGGAGTTCTTGGCTCTTGGATTTGGCCAGGCCTAGCCCTGGCTACTGTAGTTATTTGGGGGAGTGAACCCGCATATAGAAGATCTCTCTCTCTTTCTCTCTCTCCCCTCCCCTGTCTCTGTCACTCTGCTTTTAAGATATATAAGTAAATGAATATTTTTGAAGAAAGCAGAAGTGAACAGACAGAAGAAAGAATTTATAAACTTGAAGACCAATGATTTGCAATAATTCATTCAGAAAGAGAAAAAGGAAAGAAAATAAAAGAATGAAGAGAGCCTTTGAAATTTTGGGACACCATTAAGCAACATTCGCATTATGTATGTTTCCTACGGAAGATATAAGGGAAAAGACACAGAAAATATATCCAATGATATATTTCCTAAAATCTTTACAAATCTTGGGAAAGATACAGACATCCAAATCCAAGAGTCTAAAACATTCAACCAAAAATTTCCCCTTGAGGCACATAATAGTAAAACTGTAAAAAAGAGAGAATTCTAAAAATAGCAAGAGAAAATGGTCAAGTCACTAACAAGGGAATCCCCCTTATATTAAGGTAGAGGCCTTGGCTGAAGCCTCACAGGCCTGGAGTGAATAGAATGTAATATTCAAAGTCTTAAAGGAAATAAAATATTGCTAGCCACAAATACTATACTCAGGAAAGTTATCCTTCAGAAATTAAGGAGAAACAAAGAATTTCCAGGACAAACAGAAACTGAAGGAGCTCATCACTACCAGATTATCCCAATGAGAAATACTTAAGGGAGTCCTGTATTAGAAACAAATGGAGGAGAACTGAAATGCTAGCACCTGAAAGTACAGCTCTCATCAGATTCAACTATGCAAAAAAGAAAGTGAAGTCTAAGGGTTCATATTTCATGTTGATGTTTTTCTACATTTGACTTGCTGTAAATTGTTACCAGTTTTCTCACCTGTATAATTTAGGAGTATTTTCTTCCTCATTAGATTTTGATATCATGGTTTTGTTTACTCTTTTAATATAAGTTAGAAAGCATGTGCTCCTTTTGTATTTACCGAAAGAACATTTTAATGTACTTTTATTTTTTCTTAACTCTTTAGTAGGATTAGCCAGTGAAATTCTTTAGGGCTTTAATTATCCCTAAGAAAATATTTTAAAAATGAATTTAATTTCTTAAATATATTTGGAGCTATTCAAATAGTTTTTCCATATCATTATCTGTATTTCTTATAAGTTGCCAAAATCCTAGGCATCAAATGGCTTAACACCTCTAAAAAATTAAAAGATAGAGCTATCATGTGATTTACTAATCCAACTACTGGTGTATATCCAAAGAAAATTAAATCAGCCGGTTAGAGAGGCACCTGCACCCTTATGCTTATTGCAGCATTAATCACAACAGTGAAGATCTGGAATCACCCTAGGTGTCAATCAACAGCAAAGGTATAAAGCAAATGTGGCATATGTATACATAATTGGCTAATATTCAGCCATAAAAGTTGAAGTTCTGAAATTTATGACAACATGGATGAACCTGGAGAACATAATGTTAGGTGAAATAAGCCAGGCACAGAAAGAAATACCACATGAGCTCACTCCTATGTGGAGTATAGAAACTTGATATAGAACTTGAGAGTGGAACAGTTACTGGACAGTAGTGGGGGATGGGAAAATGTTAGCCAATGTTATAACTGGAAAAATGGAACAAGCCCTGATGTTCTGATATACAGTAGACTACGTTAACAAAAATGAATTTTATATTGGAAAAGAGCTCAAAGTGGGATTTTTTTTAAAATTTTTTTGACATTCAGAGTGGACAATGAGAGAGAGACAGAGAGAAAGGTCTTCCTTTACTGTTGGTTCACACTCCAATGGCCACTGTAGCTGGTGCACTGTGCTGATCCAAAGCCAGGAGCCAGGTGCTTCTCCTGGTCTCCCATGGGGTGCAGGGCCCAAGCACTTGGGCCATCCTCCTCCCGGGCCACAGCAGAGAGCTGGCCTGGAAGAGGGGCAACTGGGACAGAATCCAGTGCCCCAACCAGGACCAGAACCCAGTGTGCCGGCGCCTCGGGCGGAAGATTAACCTATTGAGCTGTGGCACTGGCCCTCAAAGTGGGATTTTTAAAAGAATGTCCACCATAATAAGTGATAACTTTTTATGTTAATCACTCTAATTTGATCATTACACAATAAATATATTTATCAGAACATCACAATGTACTCCATAAGTATGTACAATTCTGTTGATCATTTTACCAAAATTTAAAAAAAATGAGTCATTTCAAAAATAAAATTCAATTCTTGATAATAAGCAACAGATATTAATTCTTGCTATTGTAGGCAAAATGGATTCCCTTGGATCACATTTGGATATCACAAAGCAATGGCATGTAGCAAGAATCAAGGTAGCATGTCACCACTACAATAGCAAAGAATAACCTCTGTTACTCCCTTCCTTTATCATTTATGTCTAGGGAGAAACTATCTCGTTGGCGTGGTCCAGATCACATCCAACAGACTGAATTCAGAAGAACAGGAAGAGGGAGAATCTGACCTCACAACTCTGTAATAGGAAGCAGATGCTACTTTCCACTAAGACTGCATGCTGTAGGAAAAGGATGACTCCTGGGACACAAATCAAAGTGGGATTGAAAGCAAGCCTCCTCGATAGGTAAAAAAATGACTCAGCTTCATTGCACCATAATCCAAGAAGATGCATGGTATGATTTCAAATTTTTTGAATTTGCAGAGACTTGCTTTATGGCCTAGCATGTGTTCACTTCTACTATTTCATTCTGACTTATTTTTAATATCTCAATTTCTTGGGAACAGTTATCTTTTTAGATTGTGAATTTGTTTCTGATTGCTTCTAAGTAATCTGACAATTAATTTTTTGAGTTCTGTTTCTGGCATATTCTCCATCTCTTCTTCTTCAGCTTCTATTACTGAAGAAGAGTTGGAGAGTTCCTTTGGGGGTCGCATACTGTCTTCTTTATTCTTATTAGGGTTTTTTTCCTTTGTGCCTCAGACTTTCCAGTTGCTTTTCTCTTTAATAGGTGTGTTGGTGCTTGTGGTGGTATTTCCCTCTACAATGAACTGCTGTGTGTCTGTGCATTGCAAGTGGAAGCACACAGCCCCACCTCCGGGAGTCCTGCTCACTTCTCGATCATGATGGGGAGGTATAAGATCTCCAGGGCACTAAGCCCCACCTACTGGGGCTGGGCTTGCTTCTCACTGCTGTGTGAAACGAGCTCGAGATTTCGATATTTAGGACTTCTCCTAGTTGTACAGCTTACAGTGTGTGTATGTGGGGAAATTACTCTGAGATGTTGACAACCTCATTCTCAGGTGTGGGGTGTTGTGAAGTGGCCTCCACAATTGATAGCCTTGTGCAAGATAGGCAAATGTGGTAGTCCCCTGCTTACATTTGAAAATGTAAACAAACAATAAGCTTCTCCAGCTGGCTACAGGTCTGGTTGGGAGTGGGGAGAGACATAGATGGACAGGGTGTGCCTGACCACTCTGTTTATTCCCTTAAACTTTCTCTTTTTTCACTTGGAACTTCAAACACAGTTTTCTAGGCTCCTCCATCCACTGCTATCCGTAGCTCCGTGGACTTGCGACCTCATGTCTCACCTGGCCTGCCTGGGGGTGGCGTCAGTATCCCCATTTGGCTTCTCTACCGTGCCTTCACCACTTTTTGCTCCCTCAGCATGGACCTGCTCATTCTCTCTGTTGGACTCCTGGGCTTCTCTGCATAAAATTCTCACAGCTTTGTCACTGGCTTGTATCCCCTTTCCTTATTAACTATATATTTTGTCCCACATGACTTGGGATGTCTTGTTGTTGTACCACTATCTTGGCATCAAGGGTATCACTTTTAATAGTAAAAATAATCTCCATTATAATCTTGGACAGTTTTTGAATATTCACTATCAGCTAAACAAGATATGTTTAGCACTTTAATAACATTGTTTCATTAAATCCTGATAACCACTACATGAGTGTGTACTTAATGTTATGCATCAGGATATCTATTGCCATTGTTATTATCATTCCAATTTTATAGTTCACATTAACAGCAACTAATTTTCAGACAAATGATTTACATTTATAATTAATTAATTGAATTATTAGAGAGTGATATCATCTACTAGTTTATTCCTGAACACTTTCAATGGTCCTGGACCAGAGTCCAAAGCCAGGAGCTTGGAATGTAATCTATTTCTTTCACATTAGTGGCAGGAATCCAATTACTTGAACCATCATATGCTGCTTCTCAACATGTGCCAGAAGTTGGAATCAGCAGTGAAACTGGGAATTGAATTCAGGTACTTCCATACTGGAAGTGGGCATCCCAACTGGCAGCTTATCTGTTTGTCCAAACACCTACCCCAAGGTTTCACATTTAGGTACACTTATTTAAAAACCCATTAGGGAGTAAGTATTTGGCCTAATTCTTAAGATACCAATTAGGTGCTTATGTTCAATAGATGAATACCTGGTTTGGTACCTGGTTTGAGCTCCTGATTCCAGATTCCAGCTAAGGCAGAACCTGGAAAGCAGCTGTGATAACTCAAGCAATGGGTTACTGACACCTATATCTCAGCAGGAATATATGTCCAGGTCCCCCTTGGAACCTGTATCCAAACCTAGGAGAGGTGCTACATTTATATTTGTTATATTCTTCAGTTTTGTGTTTACTTATCATTAGTAAACCCCTACTCAAATAGTTTATGATAGTTTTTAAAATTTTACATTCAGCCTTCTCTATTCATATTGCTATATAGTTCCCCTTTCCTGGTTGGACCCCTATTGACATGCCAAGATGAATACTTTTATTCTTATTTTGCTAAAATTTTATTATAAATAGTATTATTAATGGGCATTGAAATTTAATCAAGAGTGGATTCTAAGATGGTGAAATAGGGAAATGACATACTGCTTTAAGCTACAGGAACATAGTAGCAAAAATGTGGAAGAAATACATTCACATGGGAGCATTGTAGAGCAATTTTCAGTGGAAATTATACAGAAGAAAAAGGGATGCTATGGATCAGTAATGGAAATTGTGGACATACAGCAATGAGTGTGGACAAAACTCAGGATACCCACATCCAAGAGCTGGAGGAAGCTTGACAGCTTTAGATAGCAAAGTAAGAGCAGACTGCAGCAGCCCATGCCACTGTTAATATTACCTGAAGGAGAACCTGGAAGACCACACAGTCTTTGAGTCCAATCTGGAGGCCAAGGAGGACAGGGTTCCCACCTAACCAATCAAAAAAAGGGGCATGTTTCTCTCTCCCCATTCTCACTCAATGGTACCCAGTAACAGGCAGGCTGGGATAGGGCACCATGTTGACACTAGTAGTGGCTACAATAGCTCTTGTGCACACACCCAGCACCTGGCAGGTACAAGGCATCATATTGACACCAGTAGAGGCTATGGTGGCTCTTGTGCATGTGTGTGATCCAGGGATTTTACCAGAGGGAAAAATCTACATTCCTTACTGACCTTGAGTCTAGATTGGAGGATTGATAGAGGATTGGGCACCCACATAGGACTATGAGGCACTCCAAGCCTCTCAAAATATAACAAGCTCTGGGACACAAGACTCCTAGGTCTCTAGGCAGTCAATGAGTACAGTGTTCAGAGTACAGGCTCAGAGTTACCTGGGTTCATTCAACAGCATAGGCTAGTGTTGAACCCACAGTGGGCTATCCCAGGGCATTGATCTCCTTGAAAGATAGGAGATGAGGGTGTGATTACATTGACAGAGGAGACATACCCTAGCCCTTGCTGACAATAGAAAATTTCTACCATGCCCACCCAATGTAGGTGTCACCTTAGATACTCACCCCACCCTGGAGCACTGAACAGAGCTCCCTGTCCATACCTAGCACATGCCTCTGGGTATTCACTGAGAGAGCAAACACTCTGCAAAGCCACCAAGATATAGTTCCAAGAAAAAAGCCATTAGATAAAAAACCAACAAGTGTTTCCATAAATGCCTAAAAATAAATGAAGAAATTCAAGAAACAAGAATAAGGAAAATGATATAACTCTCTGAAAGGAAAATAGCAACATTTCAATATTAGAATATGAAGATGAAGAGATTGATTAAATGTCTGAAAAGGAACTCAAAAGATTAATGATAGGTTTACTCGGAAGCAATAAGAAAGACAGAGAGAAGGTCACTAAGTAATGATTAAGGGATCAATTCAATAGGAGTATGTGAATATAACAAATGTATATTAACTCAATGCCAATTAATATACATTATACAATTATACAATGCCAGTTAACTCAATGATTATTACAAAATGTTAATAGATCTAAAGGGAGACAGACTGAAATGTAATAGTAATGGGGGACATCAACATCTTACTTTTGCCATTTGACAGTTCAATTAGATAGAAAAGATCTCACTATAGATCAAAAGGACCTAACTGATATTTATAAAACCTTTCTTCCCACAGTTGCGAAATACATATTTTTCATAAGTGCATGGAACTTTCTCTAGAATAGACAATATGCTAGGCCATTAAAGCAAGTATCAGAAAATTCATAAAAATTGAAATCATACCATGCATTTTTCTGCCTACAATGGAATGAAGCTGGAAATTAACCACACAAGAATCTCCAGAAAATATTTAAACGCATAGATACTGAACAAAATGCACCTGAATGAACAGTGGGTCATATGAGAAATCAAAAGAGAAATCAAAAAAATTCTGTAAATGAATGAAGATAACAATACAACATATCAAAATTTATGGGATACAGCATAGTCAATGTTAAAAGAGAGGTTTATAGCAATTGATGTCTACATCAAGAATTGGAAAGGCATAAAAAATGAGCTCATAATGTATCTCAAGAACTAACTAAGAAAAGCAACAACAAACTAAACCCTGAATCAATAGGAGGAAAGAAATAATTAAAGTTAGAGAAGAAGTAAACAAAATTAAAACCAAAATAATATATAAAAGATAAGTGAAATAAAGAGCTGGTTCTTTGAAAATAAAATAAACAAAATCGATACATCATTGGCCAAAGTAACACAAAATAAAGAGAAAACTCAGATCAATAGAATCAGAGATCAAATGGAAATGTATCAACAGATAACATATAAATAAAACAAATTCTCAAAAATTATTACACAGGGCTATATGCCAACAAATTGAAAAATTTAGAAGAAATGGATAGGTTCCTGGACACATACATCATAACAAATTGAGTCATGAAGACATAGAAAACTCAAACAGACCAATAACCAAGATGGAGATTGAATCAATGATAAAAACCTTCCCAACAAACAAAATCCCTGACAGAATGGCTTCATTGCTGAATTCTACCAGACTTTTAAAAATGAATGAATTCCAATTCTTGTCAAACTATTCAAATCAATTGAAAGGGAGGGAATACTGCAAAACTCCTTCTCTGAGTCCAACATCACCTTAATTTCTAAACCAGAGAAAGAGAACAAGAGACCAATATCCTTGATGAATGCAAATGCAAAAATACTCAACAAAATACTAGCTAATAGAATCAAACAACACATCAGAATGATCATTCACTCAGACCCAATGAGACTTATGCCTGGTATGTTGGAATGTTTCAACATTTGCAAATCAACTAATGTGATATATCATACTAACAAATTGAAGAAAAAAAACATATGATTATCTTAATAGATGTAGAGAAAGCATTTGATAAATACATTATAAATACAACAACCTTTCATGATGAAAACACAATCAAGATAAATTATAACAAACCCTCAGTCAGCACACTAATGGGAAAGGTTGGAAGCATTTCCAGTAAGATCTGGAACCAGATCAGGATGCCCACTTTCACCATTGCTATTCATTGCTAGTCCTGGATGTTATAGTCAGAACCATTAGGCAAGAAAAAGAAAGCAAAGGGATATAAATTAGAAAAGTGGAAGTGGAAGTCAAATTACCCATATTTGCAGATCACATGATTTTATATAAGCAGTAGCCAAAAGATTCCACTGAGACACTATTGGAACTCTTAAAGAGTTTGGTCAAGTGGCTGGATATATAATTAATACACAAAAATCAATAGCCTTTGTATACACAGACAATGTCATGGCTAAGAAAGAACATATAAGATCAATAACATTCACAATAGCTACAGAAAAAATATCTACCTTGGACTACATTTAACCTGGGAGGTGAAAGAACTCTACAGTGAAAATTACAAAACATTAAAGAAATAAATAAAGACATAAAATTGGAAAAATCTTCCATGTTCATGAATTGGATGAATTCATATCATCAAAATGTACATACTACTGAAAGCAATTTACAGATTCAATGTGATTCCAATCAAAATACCAACAACATCCTTTTCATATCATAAAAAAGGTGCTAAAATTCAAATGGAAACACAAGAGATCTTGAATAGCTTAAACAATTTTATAGAACAAACACAAACCTGGAGGCATCAAATACCAGATTTCAAGATATGCTACACGGCGTTTGTAATCAAAACAGCTTGACACCAGCACAAAAATAGACATGTAGACCAATGGAACAGAATAGAACCTCCAGAAATAAATCCATCCATCTATAACTAACTAATCTATAACAAAAGAGCTAAAAATAATCCCTGCAGAATAGACAGTCTCTTCAATAAATGGTGCTGGGAAAATGTGATCTCTCCATGCAGAAGTGTGAAACAAGACTACTGCCTTACACCTTATGGAAAATCAATTCAAGGTTGATCAAAGATCTATATTTAGGTCCTGATACAATCAAATTACTAGAGAAAAATTTTGGGGAAACTCTGCAAGATGTTGATATAGGCAAAGATTTCTTGGAAAAGGTCTCAGAAGCACAAGTAATCAAAGCCATTATAGACAAATGGGATTATATCAAGCTGAGAAGATTCTATACTGCAAAGGAAACACTCAACAAAGTGAAGACACAAATGACAGAATGGGAGAAAATACTTGCACACTATGAAACCAATAATGGTAAATTAATATCCAGAATCTATAAACAGCTCAAGAGACTCAACAACATCAGAACAAACAATTCAGTTAAGAAATGGGTAAAGGACTTGAAAAGGCCTTTTTTTTTAAAACAGGAAACTCAATGGTCAACAGATACATGAAAAAATGCTCAGAATCACTAGCCATCAGGGAAATGCAAATCAAAACCACAATGAGGTTTACCCTCACTCCAGTAAGAATGGCTCTCATATGGAAGCCAACAAACAATAAATGCTGTCAAGGATGAAGGAGAAAAAGGTACCCTAAATGACTGTTGGTGGGAATTTAAACTAGTATAGGCATTGTGCAAGACAGTATGGAGATACCTCAGAAAACTGAAAATAGATATACCATATGACCAGCCATCCCAACTCCTGGGAATTTACCCCAGGGAAATGAAATCAGTATATGAAATATTTATCTGTACCCCATGTTCATTGTAGCTCAATTCACAATGGCTAAGATATAGAATCAACCCAGATGTCCATTAACTGATGAGTGTATGACAAAATGATGGTGTATATATACACTATGGGGTACTACTCAACTCTTAAAAAAAAATGAAAGCCTATCTTTTGCAACAAAATGGATGCAATTGGAAACCATTATAATTAATGAAATAAGCCAGTCCCCAAAAGACAAATACTATATGTTTTCTCTGATCTGTAGTAACTAATAGACTATCAAAAATATATAAAAAGTGAAATTGACATTTTATTTGTCCTGTTTTGATTGCAGTGTCACAAGATTTTTTTGTAGGCTGATTGTGAAGACTTATCAAGAAGCAGGGAAGTCAGAGGTGATTCCAAGATTTCTGACTTAAATTATAAAGAACCAATAACAATCAATTGAGATGGGTAAGGCTATGGAAGGAGCAGATTTGGGTGCATGAAAAGGAGTTATATTGAATATCTTAAAGCTGAGTTAATTCTTAATACATGACTTCTCTAATTATGATTATATTTTGTAATAATCCTGACTAATCATTAAAAATAAATTTAATCAAATAATTTTATGAAGCACAGTTTCAAATGTTTTTTTTAATTTGTTAATGTGGTAGCATGCATTAATTTCTTTAAATATGAAACTTTCACCCTTGGAATATAAGTAACATTGCTGTGATATTTTCAAGACTGTTATCTCTGCTTTCCCAATATTTCCTTAGAAATTTTATGTCTTTGTACACACTGATTGATCTATAATTTTCTTTTTTTGTTTGTCCTTGTCTAATCTGAGTCTCAATTTTGTGCAAAACTCTTGAAACATTTTGGAGAAAGTTAGACTGTTCTGTTTTCCCAGTTCCTTTCTGCTTTGCTGTTCATTTACCAACTTCTAAAGCATTCCTTTCTGTTCCCTCTGCTTTTTCTTTGGGTCTCCATAATCTTTAATTTGGGATGTGAAAAAGCTTCTTTATTCAGTTAAATTGCTTCTTTTCATTACTAAATATCTATCCAAGTTTTCTTTCTAAATACTAGCTTCAAATAGTTCCCTGATTACCTACATAATCACATTCCTGAAAACGTATCAAATGCAAATATGTACAAGTCACCCATGAAATTGTATATTAATAAGGAAACTATTTCTAGAGGACTAAAAATTAATCTAAAGTACCTAATTTCATTTCATCTTTGAACATCAGCTGAAAAAATTGTAACTAGCATTTCACACATGTTCTTAAGCTTTGTTCTTTTTCTTCCAAATTATCCATGTAGTCAGCAGGTTTAGGATCAATAAGAATCCAATTTAGGGTTAACAGTCTATATACTTACACAAATTATTTCCATATTTATCTCATTTATATAGTTCATGAGGTCTTGCTTATCACTCATATCAGCACTTCAAAATAAATATAAATTGCTTGTAAAATAAGTGAAAAACCTGCAAATTTTATAGCAATCACTACCTCCCCCCCAAAATTTACTGGATGGAGCAGAAACATAACTTTAAATCATATATGGCACATTTAGGGTTTTCAAGCATAATGTTTGAAAATAAGCACTGTTTGAAAACATTGATTAAGTCATAGGTTGCATTTACAAAAACATTTGGTGTTTCTTCATTACTTGAAAAATAAACCTGAATTTCTTTTTTAAGATATTGTATTTATTTGAAAAACAAAGTTTATATATATATATATATATATATATATATATATATATATAAACTTATATATAAATATATATATAAACTTTGTTTTTCAAATAAAAACTATATTCCATCTGCTGGTTTTCTCCCTAAATGACTGTAGTGTCCTAGTCTGGGCTAGGTCAAAGACAGGATTCTGGAACTTCACCTGGGTGTCCCATGTCAATGTAGAGGTCTAAGTACTTAGAACTAACATGGAGCATAAACCTGAGGTTCTAAGCATGTCAATCCACATGATAAACATCCTGAGCTTACTTTTCATTTCTTTTTTCTGACTTATTCATTTATTTAAAAAGCAGAGTTACAGAGAGAAAGGGAGAGGAGAGATGGGAGAGGGGGGAGAGGGGAGAGAGAGAGGAGAGAGAGAGAGGAGAGAGAGAGAGAGAGAGGGAGAGAGAGAGGGCGAGGGCGAGGGCGAGGGCGAGGGCGAGAGAGAGAGAGAGAGAGAGAGAGAGAGAGAGAATGAGAATGAGAATCGTTTATCCACTGGTTCATTCCCCTAATGGCCACAACAGCCAGGGCTGGACCAGGTTGAAGCCAGGATCCAGGAGCTTCATCCAGAGGTCTCCCACATGGGTGGTAGGGGCCCAAGCACTCACATGTTCTTTCGCTACCTTCCCAGATTCCTTAGCAGAGAGCTGAATTGGAAGTACAGCAGCAGGGATGGGAACTGGCACCCACATGCGGATGCCAGAACCTTAGGTGGTGGCTTAACCCACTGTACTACAATGCCAGCACACACCATCCCCCTTCCCAAGCTAATTTTTCAAAGTGGAACTCCCACTATTCTCCTACTTTCCTTATTCTACTCATTTCGTGCCATTCTCAAGTGTGATTTTAAGCCAGCATATACTGCCATGCCATACCATCAGTCTGGTTTTACTAGTTAGCTTTCTCTTCCTTCACAATCATTCCAACCATTCCAAATCTTTGCAAGCACTCCAACATGAACCCTCTTGCATCCTTCTTATGCATTTCCAGGAGCCATTCATTTCCCTCTATGTTCCTAGAATATTTTTTTGAAACTGATTGGAGACAACCATACAAATTTGAGGTATGGTGTGGATCACATATTCTTTTAAAAATATTTGTGTATTTGCTTATTTGAAAGAGGAAGAAACAGGGTGGGGCATGGGAATGATGGGGGTTGGGGAAAGATAAAGAGAGAGATCACCCATCTTTTGGTTTGCTCCCCAAATTGCTGCAAGACCTAAGGCTGGGCAAGGCTAAAGCGAGGAGCCAGGAACTCCATCCCGTCTCCCACAGGTGGCAAGAACTGAAGTACTTCAGCTATCTTCTCCTGCCTTCCCAAGAGGTGGGATAGAAGCAGAAGTGCCAGTACTTGACCCAGTGCTCTGATATGGGATGCCAGCCACAGGTGGCAGCTTAACATTCTGCACCGCAATCCTGGCCCCAGCATGTGTGTTTTTAATTAAATGATGTGAGTGATCGTGTAACTTCTTCAACATTTCCCCATTGGTCCAAGGGGGCTACATTCTAGCACAACTCTGAGAATGATAAAAGTTCTAATCACCACTAATTTGTAGTGCTTACAATGTATGTATTCGGTGGCATATGAAGTATCTGGAAATATGAAGCATGTATTATTTTAGTATTGATTTTGTATACCAACTACAGAAGTTTAAGTAACAGCTGGTCTTTGTGGCCTGCGTCCATCACTCTGAGCATTGTAGAGAAAAGCTGCAGGTAAAATGGAAGAAACTGGTTTTGTGAGTGATTCTGAAAACCAGCGTGGCAGAAGCTGGTTTGGGCTCAGGTGGCGAAGTAAAACATAGAACCTGGGACAAAGAGGCTTTCTTGTCATTCCTGCGTACCCTGGCTTTAGTGCACTAAGGATTCTGGGGGAAGTGGAGGCTCAAATACCTTGAGGGCATTCTATTTGGGCAGCAACAGATGCCAATGTTCTCAGCGCGTCTATTGAACTCTCTCTGAAGTGCAACAGTGGTGTTGGCAAAATTTTCTGGCTCAGAATATACCTGGGAAGAAGGGGCTGGCTATTAAATGCCATCTGAGTGATTTCTTTAGGAACTTCAAGAAATGCCTGGCGAGACTTGGATAAGTTATAAGTCCTCCACTGTGAGAACTGAATAACAGACAAAAATCTGCATTGTTACTGTTAATGAGACCCTACCAGCATCTACAGCTTTGTGAAGTCCAACACTATCTGGGGCACAAACAGGATCTTATCTGTTTCCCCACAATTAGCTTTCAAAATATGTATTATTTCTACTTTAGAAACAAACTCAGAGAAATGAGTACTTTACTCAAGATCAGGACTCTTATAAGTAGAAGAGATGAGATTCAAATCCAGCTACTTCAGACTCTGAAGTTCACGTTCTTTCTACCACGCAGTACTGCATCCTGTAATCATCCACTAGCAAAAACAAAACAAAACAACCGCTCTGTCTTCAGTTGGACACATACAGGCAAAGAATTCTTTTCTCAGCACTTGGCATTTCTCACGACCTAGGAATTAGCATTCATTGATATTTTCACAAAATGAATCCCCTAGTGAAAAGTTTTGTCTTCACTCCAGTTAGATAAGCCTCAGTATGCTGCCACAATCTGGTGACTCTCAGTATGGTTTTCTTTAGAAAACGTGAGTTCAGATGTAGCTATCACTTTCAATGTGTGAATGAGTGCATGTGTATACCAAGGCTGGTGAATTCTCAGTTCATGTGGTGTGCAGATGAGAGAAGGCCCTCTCTTTCCCACAGTCCACAGTCTATAGATGCATTTAAAAAAAATATTTACAACAAAATGTGTTTCCCAAGACATTAGATTCTTCACAAATCTGGACATTATCCTGCTTGAGAAATTCTCTGAGCTTCTTCCTTTATAAAAATATAAAGGAAACAAAAAATCCAATTGTGTCTCAAAAGTAGAGACAGGATACTGTAATATCATTAGTGGAAATTCAACCCAACCAGCAGATTCTGTAGTGAATTGCTGTCATTTCATCTCAATTCTAATGAAATTACAAATTTTACTTTTCTATTAGTAAATCTGATCATGCATTGGATTTACTTTTGCTGAATTTATGGTTCAAAAGAAAAGTCAATTCAATGCATACCAAAGAACGGGGCATGCCAGTGTTTATGGCCCACATTTCACTGTGAATTGAGGTCAACGGTTTGCTATCTTATGTAGGTCAGGAGAGTAAATTCAATTTATCTGGACACCTCAGCCAAGGATATAAACATTCCCCAGCATGGGCTCTTTTAATCTGTATCTGCTCTTTTTTTTCTTTCTGCTGGCCTGAGTCTATTCCATCAAGTTAGTGAAGTGATAGCATCATCACCTCTTCCTATCTACTTCAGCAGATAGGAAGTAAAGTTCCCTTGGTAGACATGAGAATGTAATTCCCTCTGCTACAATTAGGGGTTTTTTTTTTAGGATGTACAAATGTAACAGATTTATATAGATGTATATTTTATTTTTGAAAACTATATTTTTAAACGGGAGTAGAGTGCAGGGGAGAGAAAACTGTGTTTGGGAATCTCCAGAGATCCTTCCTTTATAATTATGCAAAAGTTTCCAAAATAACGGCCTGAAGGAAAATCAAGGATATATTTTGCCAAGAATGTTTTTCCCTAGCATTGTAATCCTATTAAATGAACCTTTTGTTTTCCAACATCTTTAATTTATTGTTCGTGATTTTCTACATTTTAGTTTGGATCCAAGTGTGAAATAGAACATTAGTTCCAAAAAAGATGCACATTGGGTTTTGTGCTCAGTCTAAATAGTTTGTTTCGAATATTTGAGGTTTTTCTTCCTCTTTTAGCAGTAATGAATAAACTACTGTTCTTTCACAATTTGGATAATTAAATTATAAAAGTTGGAAGCAAGTTCATAATGGAAGAACAATGCACAGTCCTAAGGGTTGTACCCAACCTGTGGTTTTTCATCGGAATGCTTGTTGCTTCTGCGAAATGCGTCACCACTTTGGGGCTGGTGTGTGGGAGGCCAAGCGACTGCTGAAGTTTAGCAAAGTGTTAAAAATATCTTCAGAGGGAAAGTGTGTTGTAACCTGCCTTCTAGTCAGTATTAGAATCTGAAAACCTTGCAGAATGAATGTCCTAACCTAGCAACACCTCAGTCCATTCTCTTTCCATCACCAGCACCTCCCCTATCTCCATAGCCAAACATTTTATATTTCTTTTTTTTTTTTTGATTTTGACAGGCAGAGTGGACAGTGAGAGAGAGAGACAGAGAGAAAGGTCTTCCTTTGCCATTGGTTCACCCTCCAATGGCCGCCACGGACGGCGCGCTGCAGCCGGCGCACCGCGATCATCCGATGGCAGGAGCCAGGAGCCAGGTGCTTCTCCTGGTCTCCCATGGGGTGCAGGGCCCAAGCACTTGGGCCATCCTCCACTGCACTCCCGGGCCACAGCAGAGGGCTGGCCTGGAAGAGGGGCAACCGGGACAGAATCCGGCGCCCCAACTGGGACTAGAACCCGGTGTGCTGGCACCACAAGGTGGAGGATTAGCCTGTTGAGCCACAGCGCCGGCCTACATTTTATATTTCTAAAACCAGTTCAAATATCACCTTCTGTACAAATTCTCCTCCTTTAAACATAGTTTTTTTCTTTAAATGTCCATATAATTTTACCTACATCTCTCCTGAGGTAGATCAGCATCTCTATCATCATCATCTTATTCCAATCTGTATTACAGTTTCTATTTTACTAGTATGAGATCCCAGACCTCAAGAGAGTGAACAGTTAGTAAATATTCAAGCTCATCAGCTCGACTTCAAAGATGATGCTCTTAAAAAAAGGGACGGGGCAGGATGTGAGGGTGGGGAAGCTCTCCATCAGAAAAATTGAGTTTAGCAGGAATTGATATGATCACAAACACAGTTTAAGATTGTGATTTAAGCTTTTACTTCAACAATGTGCAAATAATTGCCCTCTTGACCAGCTGAATAAACATGACAGAAACAGCAGCCCCTAGTTTCCTTCCACAGTTTTCTGCTCAGTTCTGTCCTTACCTGAAAGGACCAGAATTTAGATCCAGAGATACTAAAATCAAAAACAATTTGTCGCCAACTGCTGTGGGAAGGTTTGATTGTGGCCTTTAGAACTCATGCACTTGTGTTCTTCTCTTGCCCTCTTGACCAAGAGCTCGTACCCTGCCCCAACCCGCTCACCACAACCTCTGAAGCCTGTCGGATTTGTTACTAGGCTTCTAATTTCCTCCCTTGGCCTCCTGTTTCTAAGGTCAAAAAATCATCTTTCTCATTCCTTCCTCATAGGTCAAATTTTGATTCCTTGCAATATTTATCTCGTTTATCTCTGTGCCCTCCTCGACTTAGGTACAGATGCTATTAATACTAACTGACCTCTTGGAATTATTCAAGTGTTAATCTAATGCATGTCATGTGCATTGTTTCATGAAAACAGAATTGCAAGACTGCACAAGCCAAATAGGTTAACTTCTCTGCTATATGCATGAATATAAAAGAAACACAAGGGAGCAGATGAGAGTCGGGGAAAGGAACTGTCAGCTGGAACTTCAGAAGAGAATGATGTTCTGCAATCCCAGGAGCCACTGAGTACAATTGAACCCTATCTATTTTTGATAATATATTAAGGACACATGTAACATTGTGACTTCGCTGCCTTGCACCCTATACTTTTGGGATATATGGAGTTGATCTAGGGCATGATGGTAAGCAGTCCAGTAATCTTAGTTGCATGGTACTTTTTGTTAGAGTGCAACTTAGAAATATTTTTGGCATTCGCCTCCTATCAAGGTTCACATAGATCAAACACAGTACTGGACAAATATCTCTACTGTGTTCCAGAATTTCTGTGCTTGCTCTGTAGAAATGGATCATTTTTTCATATCTGGAAAATACACACATTTTATGAGATTATTATACAGAATTTTAAAATTGATCTTAGTTCTTTTAATTAGCCTGTCAAAATATTTGGAAGTAATTAAGAATTTCAACATTTTCTTGAACATACTGTAAAATAAAATGCCTTTTAAAAACAAAATTTTCATTGAGTTTGCTATCATTAAAATTAAGAAAATTATTTTATTTACTTACTTATTTCTTTGAAATGCAAAGGGACCAAGAAAGAGATCTCTCATACATTGGCTCACTCACCCTCTACCACCTCAAAATAAAGTCTGTAACAGCTGGGACTGCACCAGACAGTCTGTGGAGTCACCACATTGATGGCAGGGACCCAGCTATTTGAGCCATTACTTGCTGACTCCCAGTGTGTGCATTAGCTGGAATCTGGACTTGGGAGACAGAGAGGGACAAACACCAAGAAACATCAATATGGGACACAATTGTCCCAAGTAACATCTTAACCACTATGTCAAATGCCTGGCCTTATGATTACTTTTTCCCCCTTATGCTTAAGGGCCTGCCATTGGATCAGTGCGGTGTGCAGGCTGCAGCGCGCCGGCTGCGCGGGCCATTGGAGGGTGAACCAAGGGCAAAAGGAAGACCTTTCTCTCTGTCTCTCTCTTTCACTGTCCACTCTGCCTGTCAAAAATAAAAAAAAAAGAGAGAGAGAGAGAGAGAGGAAAAAAAGCAAGCGCTATCTATAAAACATAATGTAACCTTTAGTTGTCATTATCACAATTATTATTATAGTTATTATTATTAGACAGAGAAATATAGTCTTATTGCCAGCACTGCTATGTCACTTTTGCAACTTTGAGAATTTAATTTAGTTACTTCAATGAGAAATTTCTCAAGAGATCTCACCTAATTAGGTATACTCAAGCCCATGCTGAATATGTTATCTTTGATCCATGCACACATTTCTAGCATAAAAAAAAAATCAGCACTACCCTGCTTACACTCAGAGCTTCATCTCTAATCCCTCTCTTTTGCATTCGGTGTTCCTGCCAGTGGAGCCCTCTGATTACATTTGCTAAGCGTCTTCCCAGCTCAAGTCGTTCACACATGCAATTCCTCTGCTGTAAACCACTGCCTCTCCTTTCTATAACACTATGCACCCTTTATAGCGCAGGTTAACGACCTTTCCTCAGAGAATCCCTATTTGACCTGTCAGACTAACATGGGATATCCTGCTACAAGCACCTTCCATGACACTCCTTTTATGGGGTACTTTTTATAGACATAATTAATAAGTTAAATAATTATGCAAATTAGCCTGCTTCCTTAGATAACCAATTTAATGAAGGCATGAGTTTTTATCTGTCTCTTTTTGATTTCTGTACACCTAGTGTCTGGCACAATGTCTCTTACATAGTAGTTTCCAACAAACATTTAAGGAACAAATGTTTTAAGAAAATGGGAAGGGGATAGGATATTCTGGTCCATCTGGAACTCTCTATTAACACAGGAATAGTGTGCCAATTTTCAAAGAGCTGGGGTATCAGATACACTGAGATTGCATATCAGGCTAGAGGTCATGGGTACCAGTCCCAATTGGAGTCCCATGTTGGTGTTCTCTCTCCGACTCCAGCTTCTGACTGATGCAGACCCTAAGAGGAAGTGGTGACAGCTCAGGCCACAAGGTTCCTGCTCCCTGTGGGGAGATGTGGATTGCAATTCTGGCTCCTGGCTCTGGCTCCTTCTCAACTTCAACTGTTATGGAAATTTTTAAAGATGTTTATTTATTTATTTGAAAGAGTTACACGGAGAGAGATGGAGAGACAGAGAGAGAGAGAGAGAGAGAGAGAGATCTTCCATCCACTGGTTTACTTTCCAATTGGCCCCAATGGCCAGGGTTGTGCCAACCCAAAGCCAGGAGCCAGGAGCTTCCTCCAAGTCTCCCATGTGGGTGCAAGGGCAAAGGACTTGGGCCATCTTCCCCTGCTTTCCCAGGCCATAGCAGAGAGCTGGATCAGAAGTGGAACAGCTGGGACTTGAACCAGTACCCATATGGGATGCTGACACTGCATGCGGCAGCCCCACCAGCTATGCCACAGCACCGGCCCCATGTTATGGGAATTTGGTGAGTGAACTAGTAAATGGGAAATCACTCTCACTTTCCTTATCACTGTACCTCTCAAATAGATAAATAAATAGACAGGTAGATGCCTACAGACATTGATAAATAGGTACATTGAAGTTTCTTATATGTATTCATAATATATTTTGATATCTTGTAGTGCTTCTGTACCATTTATAAGGTGTCGATTTTCCTCTGAAATTCATGAGATGATTAATAGAAAACTCAAATTATTTACATATGAAAAACTCCAGCTGCTTGTGCATTTGAGGAGTGTTTAATATACTGCCGTATGTAGCCTCCTATCGCTTCATAAATTATTTCTGTGGACACATATTCTTTGTACACCGTGAATTATGATATTTGTTTAAGAATCTTTTTTCAAAAAGGAAGATGAGACTTTGGAAGCTGCATCTCTGGAAACCTTTGAAAGTATATTATTTGGCTATTCTAAGAAGCATGGCCTCACCTTCCTCTGGCCGACAAACTTCTGGTTTACTCATTTGTGGAAAAATCGGTGAATTTATTTTTGAAGTTCTGCCATAGGGGTGACAGCAAACGGCCCTTCAGCCTGCACATCCCCAGTTACTGAGATCCACCCACAATCTGTTCTCACAGGGCTCTATGATCCCTTTAGAAGGTGTCACGTTCGAAATACTTTTCAGGGCCCGGGAAGTCATCCTCAACGTTCTAAAGGCAGTGGAGAAGCGAAAATAACTTTGGAAAATCCATGCATCTGTCTGCTAAGAAGTAAACAAGAAAATAATTCAAACGGGTAAACTGAAGTGATTTGGTGTAAGGCGCGCTGAAGATTATCTTCCAGGGGCCTGAGTTACTGTCTGACTCTCAAAGAGCACAGCCATGACCTCAGTCCTCCCCGACGGACACACGCTGTATCTCCACAGTGGTGATTCAGCTTTATTTTCAGCCCTGAATGAAGCGGGGAACATTATTTTCCTCAGGTCTGCAATGGGCTCCAGGCCAGCGAGCAGCTGTCAGCTCAGCAGGGTTGCAGCGAGTGCTCAATGCAGACTGACTTTGAGCCCTTGGCAGGAATGAATGAGAGCTCTGTGCTTATGGGAAAACACTTAAGTTGTCCACTCCCTCTGTGTTGCTGTTGCTTTACAGTCCAAATTTCACTTAATAGACATCAGGAAAAACCTGCCCCATCCCCAGCAGCCGTGGAAACATCTATTCTCACTGGGGTGTTGCCTCAGTATAGCTCGCTGAAGGTCACTGAACTTCGGAACCAACCGCCAGGGCCGTGGTAGGTGTTCTGTCATTGAGGGATCTGACTTCATGTCACCACAGGGCCATTCTCAGCTGGCTTTCAATCTTCCTCACTTTCCCTATGTGTGCCTCTAATCTCAGCCTGTTCCCGAAGGTTTATGTTATGGAGATAACAAGCCTTCTTTTTACTGCCTTGTTTTTTCTTCCAAAAAAATCTCGTTCTAATTTTGTCTTCCATTTTTTTTTAAAGATTCTTTTTGAAAGGCAGAGTCATAGTGGGAGAGAGAGGTACAAGGAGAGGCAGAGAGGGAGGGAGGGAGGGAGGGAGAGAAACAGAGAGAGAGAGAGAGAGAGAGAGAATCTTCCATCTGCTGCTTCCCTTCCCAAATGTCCACAATGGCCAGGGCTGGGACAACCCAAAGTCAGGAATCAGGAACTCCATCCTGGTCTCCCATGTGGGTGGCAAGGGGCCAAATACTTGGGCCATCTTCTGTTTTTTTTTTTTTTTCTCAGTACAGCAGCAAGGAGTTACATCAGAAGTGGAGCAGCTGGACCTCAAATGAGCTCTCATATGGGGTGGCAGCCTGGCAGGTGGCAGCTTAAGGTATTGCACCAAAACACCAGCCCCTTCTTTTCCATTTACCGGTTATTGGAGTTGCCATATTTAGGATGTCTATTCATTAAATTCCTAGAAGTGCTGAATATCCGAGCTCACAGACAGGGTAAACAGCTTAGGTAAATAGGCAGACCAAGCATATGCCAAGGGGCTCAGCCTTCAGAATTTGAAGGCTGTTGTTCTTGTAGGTTTTGGCTATTCTCTTCCTATTTTTCTCTCTTTCCTGAAGTCATATTTACATCCTCTAGGATCTACATAGGAGCAAAAGCATGCCTTCCTCTTATCCGTATGGGCTTTAGGGAGAATGAAACAGTTTAGGAATAATTCACCTGAAATAAACAAATTTTCACCTCAATTCCAGCTGACCCCTCATTCACCATCCACGTATATTTCTATCTTTCAATCTTTCTGTTTAACTATAAAACTCCTTTCTTTTTTTAATCATTCAGTTATTTAGCATTATTCTTAGCCCCACTGTGTTTCAGAAGCTAAACAGAAGGGATGCAGTCATGAGTGAGACAGAGCTGTTTCCTGCCCAGCAGGAAGGCAGTCAGCAGTGACAAATTAACAAAGCAACAATCTGGGAAGCGGTGGTTCACTAATATAAATACTAATCACCATCATCTACCTCAAGTTGAAACCCTCTACCAACTGTACAGGAGAGCTTTAAACTGGGATCTGAAGAATGAAACCAACCCCAAGAAGGAAAGAACCTGGGGTAAAGCACTGTAGGCTGAGGGAATGGCAGGAAGCAGGAGAGAGGTCGCTGTATTTTGGAGATGAACAAAAGTCCAGTATAGCTAGCTGTAGGGTAGCAGAGTGTCCCAGATTAAGCTTGGTGAGCTGGCTGGTGCCAGATTACCACAGCCCTACAGCTAATAGCAAACTCCCGGAGAACAAAACCTTTGTGAGCGCTCGAGTGGTTACTGCTGACTGTAGGTGATAATTCCAAGGAAATCACCTCTATAGTAGATTATATGCATACATGGTCAACATGAACCTGGACTGTGGTTCAAGAGAAAAATTTGGGAAGTTCATTCTCATGGCTACTGTCCACAAAGAAGTATCCAGAAGAATCATCTTTTGCGTTTTCAAGTCTACATCAATTCCATACAATGTTGGATGCCCCTGAACTGGTAACGTCTCCCCTATGTTATTTTCAATGCAGACTTCCACCCCCTTGGCTGATCATTCTTTAATCTCTACATTCAAAACCAATTTATCAGGCATTCGGTTGGACAAATTTGACTGACTCCAAACTACTTGAATACAGACTAAAACAACTCAGGAAACTTCTAGCTTCATTTTCATGGTTCTCTTCATGGATGCCTATTGGGTTTGGACTTGATACAATAATCCACATCTGTTAGTGTTTTGCTGTTTTTTTCATTGTTAATATGCTTTCATCACCCTCCCTTGTTGCATGTTAAAATGTGATCATTTGATTCCTAAACCCCCCCTTCTACTTGGTTTCTGTTTGAAGATTACCATTCAAGCTGCAAACTCCTTAATATTTTGGTAATACTGATAGAAATTTAACATTCATATGTACTTTGTGCATTATTTTCCGAGAAAACTTTAATAAATCTATTTAAATGAGCAAGTTTAGTTGACAAATCAAGGATCTGTAAGTATGTTGAGCCAAGAATGAAATACCATTATTATTCACATTATTATATTTCAGATCATGTGATTAACTCTGGTGAAGAACTAGGAGGAATACTTGTAAGTGACACAGACGGTGGAACACCACAGTTTCTATATCTTAGTATGAAAAACAGAGCAACTAAGTAAGCTATTCCCAGATGGTTATTACATATCCTAGGTCTGGAATAATTATTGTGCTTCTGGCAAGAGACAAAGGTGGAGAAGGACATTTAGGTAGAGTTAACATTAAAGAAATTATTGCATTCTTTTCTAAATATAATCACCTGTAACTAGAAAAGTAATGGTTCCACATGTCATGTTCTTTATTGATTTCTTTTACAGGCTTGTACTTGTTTGACCTGAGTTTAAATGTGGGAGGTTGCTAATATAGATACTCTTGAGAACTTAATAAAACCATATGTGGCTTGTCAAATGGTTATTGATAAGAATAGAATAGTATGCTTAGAGTATATAGAAGCTAGTATTTGAAAAAAAATGTTACATGCTTTCATTAAAATATATAAAAATGTTCTTTCCTCCGATGTTGATATAATTTTAGACAAATTTTGCTCACTCAGTGCACACTATAGGGACAATTTTGTTTAATTGCTTTGTATATGTACTTCTAAAAGTGTATTACAAACATTTTTTATGACTTTTCTGAACCTCAAGTCCTTGCTTCTGAGTTTCCATTTTAATATCTCACTGATGACTTATCTTTACTAATTATTTCTTTTCTCTTTAGGGGAATACCTGTATTATTTGAATATTTTTGTTACCCACAATGAGAATTATGCTATATGAAATCTCTTTGATCAATAAAGTTATTAGTTTTTATTAAATTTAAAAATTAGTAAATGAACTAAGGCTTGTTAAACAAAATATCTTACTTCAGCTGAATACCCCAACTAAGTGCATCGTACTTCCTGTGGCACAATAACGTAGTTATATGGAAGAGACAGCTATTTGAAATTCTGAAAAGAAAAAAATCACAAAAGAGGAGTTCTATGCATAAATCACAACTTTCTTGGCTTTGATAATGCATTGCAACATAATAAGAAAAAAATCAAATATCTCTTCTACATTTTGTGTATAAATTGTATCTTATTACATCCAAATGTATTATAAGGGAAAGCTTTATTAATGGAATAATTTCACATTAATAAACTCAAGAAATGAATTTAGAAAATCACATAAAAATATCATTGCCAAAAGTGTAGTGCAGGTCAAAATGTTAAAATGTTTTATGTAGTTAAGAATATTTTTCTAAGTTCCTAAATAACAGAACTTCAAATAATATTCCAAGGTCTCCTCTCCTTGAGGATGGAAATGGAGACGAGGAGGGGTAAATGGTCTCATGCAGGAAGTTCCTGGTCTTGCCCATACTTTAATCACAGCTAAGTCTCCTGAATGCTGGCCTCTTGTCCTTTTCAAGGTCTCAAACTGCTTGTTATTGTGGTGTTCTTTCTATGACACCAGGAGCAGAAGGTCCCTTAGGATGCTGTGGGTAACAAGGCAATGAGTCATACAATGGCTGGTGTCTTTGTTTTGGTTTTGCTGTGGAGAGCGCCTGAAAGGAGATACTAAGTGAGGACTCTAACACTCTCTCCCCAGACTCTTTCTAGAGTGAGCTTTGCAGGAGGCCATGGTTGCAGTATGTTCCGTGGTCAGAATCATGACTGTCCAGTTGGTTTCAGCAAAATCTTTGGTTTTTCATAATTAGCGGGTCTGTGGGAAGAAGGCGTCTCTAATGCATTCTTCCCAGGCTTTTCCATAACTCTCCATGGTGTATTGCTCTGAGAGGAGGAAAGTAAATATGAGGAAAACAAACAGACACAGACCCTCTTTGTGCCTTGGCTCTTATCCTGCCAAATCAGCCCTCTGGAAACAGAGGCAATTTCCTAGTATTTTCAGCCTTATGCCGACTTCTGCAGGGGGAAGTTGGGAAATATTTATTGTTGAATGGGTCCCTGGGAGATTATTCTTGGAAGGAACAACCTCTGTGAACCTTTGTATGTTGATTGAAAATCTCTTATAGCCAGGATTTCACAAAATAGATGTGATTACCTCCTTCCAAAAAACAAAAAGTTACTGGGAAACAGGAAAAAAAAAACCTTGAAGACTTGAAATCCAATCATATTGATGTGGTTTTTTTTCTTACTCAAGGTAATTTATATCTGTGGAGCACAGAGTAGAGAAATGTGGAAATAAGAAAAACTTTAAGATAGTGTGTGCTGCTCTCTAGGATTCTGTGAATCACTGAAAATTTAAAGTAGCAATACTTGTTTACTCATTACACATTACATGGATTTTTGAGCTCAATTTAGACGCACAGTACTAGAAGGGATATAAAAAAATGTATGATCTTTCAACTTAATTCAGCATTCCTCCCTGTAAACCAATTAATCAAACAGTAATGATAATAATAAACATCTGGCTTATAGATTGTATTAAGTTTATTTACATTTTAAATTTTTCTTGAAACAATATATTTTATCATTTAAATACCATCAGTTGACACGAATGCCCACTTTTTCCACTTTTATTCAACATCCTACTGGAAATCCTAGCCAGAGAAAGAAATAAAGGGCATTGAAATCAGGAAGGGGGAAATCAAACTGGCACTGTTTGCAATGACATGATCATATATTGAAAAAAAAACCCTAAAAAATGCTTAAGACTGTATCAAAAGTCTAATTCATTAGCAAATTTCCAGGAAATAAAGTCAATATCCAAAAATCAGTAGCATTGTCATACATCAATAGTGAATCATTGAAAAAGGAAATCAATCCAATTTCTAACAGCTACAAAAACTAATATCTGGGAAAAATTAACCAAAGAGGTTAAAGATTTCTATGAGGGAAACCATCAATCATTGATGGAAGAAATGGAAGATGACACAAAGAAATGGTAACACATCTCAAGTTCATGAGGTAGAAGAATCACTATCATTAAAATGTGCATACTACCCAGAGCAATTTCCAGACTCAATGCAACACCTATCAAAACTCCAATGCTACACTATTAAAATTTGTATGGAGCCACAAAAGACCAGTGTTCTTGAACAAAAACAACGAAGTAAGAAACACTATACTACTTGACTTTAGAATACAGTACAAAGTTACAGTAATTAAAACAGAATGGTATTAGCATAAAAACAGGTCTCTAATTTTCCTCTCTATTATTGCCCTTCATTATTGTGAGTATATGGAGAAAGGAAGGAGCCAGGGACCTCAGTCTTAATGCCATCTGTCATAACTAGACTTTATGATAGTGGCCCTCCTACAACTGATGCTGATCGTCATCCTACCATTTGTAGCAAATGTTTGCAGCTGTCAAGATTGTCGAGTTAGTTTTTCTTAGCATGGTCAAGACTAACATCCTAGCACACAAGCCTCATCTCAGCTTCTACCATACACAGAATTTGAAGGCATACAACTCAATCAAACTTCAGCCTTGCAGTCAACTCAGCAACTCTTGGAATAAAGCCATCTTTTCCAACCAGTGTGACATGCTTGCTAGCCAGTCTCCCTTGTTTGTAAATACAGAGGGACTCCAGAAATTTAACTCTTGAATCCTTCTTCTGACTACTCCTTGACGGGTCCCAGTTGCTGTCCACCTCTCAGTGTGGTGACTGGGGCGTGTTTCACAGGCAACATCTTTCTAGAGGTCTTGGGTGGAGAAGGCATAGCTTTTCTCTCCCTTCCGTGTTTCCCTCCCCTTTTAAGCCTACCCTCTTAGCTTCCCTTCAAAATGATAACAGAAGATACCTACCTACTGCATCCTCGCATTTCTCTCTTCTCTCCTTCCCACAAATTTCCTAGATCTGAAAAGGGATGAACATTTCTTTCATTTTCCCCTAATCTGATTTTCTGTCTACGTTCAGTTGATCCAGATGGAACACATCCTCTACACTATAGTGAGGCCCTGAGCTTACTTTTTGTAACCTACAAGTAGAGCAAAGGTCTCATGGATTCTAGAAAATCTACTCTAGTAAAAATAGTTCATTTTGATTTCTTACCTTGCTCTTCTCTTCATAGCCAAATATCCTCATGGCTAGTAGATATTCTAGGTAGATGGAGGTGAAGAGTTTGTCTTCTAAAAGGCAAAAGCAAAAGCATATGAGTGATGTTTAAGGTATCTTCTCATTTGAATTTATTACAGTCATCATTGGGACTTGCCTTTCCTTAAGAGTCCCAAACGATATGGCTAAATCCACATGTGAGGAGCTCTACAGATAAAAATAAAAATCTTTTCTATGCTTTTTCAGTTTCCTTTGCAGTGTAACCTCTGTGAAACTGAGACAACACACTTTTAGCTACCTCTTGCAATGATAAGAAGTGGTGCTAGAAACCTCCATGATGAGAGAAGCCGCTCTTCTGTACAGTAGCAGAGCCCTTGATACATGAAATTGATCATTTCAAGACAGATACTGCAGGCTGCCAATATCTTCCTTTGGCCCTCAGCTTCTGGCCAGCCCCAGCAGGGGTAAAGTTCTCCACACAGGAAAGTTTCTGCTTCAATTTGTTAACAAAGAGTTGATGAAGCAGAAGAAGGAAGGAACCATGGGTCCTAGTCCATGAAGCACAGAGCAGTGCGTCTGGGGAGGACTTCTCGCACTCTCCTGGAACAATATGAGAGGGTCTAAGTTCCTCATATTTGAGAGGTAGGTTGAAGAGCTAGGAGGAGGATAATTTGGAACATTACTGAGATTCTTAAACTTTTATCTCCCCTTACCCTCCATTTTGGCCTGGGGAAAACTGATATACAACATGTTAAACTACAGTGCAAATGGTTATATTCATATAATTACAACTTATTTTAATTTCTCTTTTTATGTTACTGATTTAGTCTCATCCCTCAGGAATTTAAATATTGTTAGGTTTTTTTTAATCTGTAAGCATAAATTATACATAGTTTGAATGGTTCTGAAGTCCATCTAGTATCTATAACAGAGATACTGGTAACTGCCTTGTAGAGTTACTATCACAAGTGATGCTAGAGTAGAAGTCCTGCTATTCCGTCTGATTAGAAATCCCTTTTCCCTATACTTTACATGTTCAACCTCTTACTATTCAACTTCCTCTCTCAAATCCAATTTGCTTGCTTAATTCTGACCCCCATGATTGGGTCTCATTTCAACCTTGATTTTTTTTATCATTCAATTTTATTCATTCTTTTATTTTTCACTTACTTTTTTTTTCAATGTTTGAGTCTATTGTTCATTCTGTAGGGAGTTAAGGAGCAGTGAAATATGGGGACCCTTGTCACAGGTGGTGGGTGTGGTTAGGAGGCCTGAGAAGAATGCAAAAGGAATGTTGGACACAAGCATCTCTGGCCATGCACAGAACACTTACTTCTTGGGATTCACATCACATGGGCCCCAAGGCCTCCAGAGTCTCCCTCCCATCACTTGCCATGAGCCCAGATTCATGATCTACACTTTCTCATCAGTGCCCAATTTATTTTTCAGTTTTCATTGTTTCCTTCTCAGCATCCTCTATCTGACCCCACTTTATCACAATCATATTGCGGGGATTTTTTTCCCACCTTTGAGCTAGTTGGAAAAGAATAGATTATGGATAGGTAGTGGGGAGGATGCTAGAAGCCATCCAAGAGCTGAAATACAGAGAGTGTGCTGTACGCTTCTCTTTTGAAGCATACATAGGTATGAAAACCTAAAGAATCTATAAGTTTCAAAACATGCCTAAAGGATGCAACATATCAGGAATAGATTCTTTGTCATCCTGACTCCAAGAGCCATATTTTTCTGTATCCAGAAGCCAAGTGCTTATCACTTGGTTCAGCTGCAATATCTGCCTAAACCTGACTTTTTATGACATAGCACTCGGGAACTATACTGAGCTCTTGAAATGTTCTGAAGGATGAAGATTCTCTTTCAGTAATTCCCAGCATTTGGCCTTTTTATTCTACCCCAACACACCTTGCAATCAGGTGCTTCTTTTCAATAACAGAAGCTGATTCTGGCAGAATGTAGGCCAGTGGGGGTCATGTACCTTGAGAATGGGTGTCCTGCCTTTACTCCAGGCAGGTTCTGATAGCATTGCCCACAAGGAGGTGCCCCATTGCTATCTCTGCAGACCCTTAAAGGCCCTTTGTTTTCAGAAGGAGACCTTCCTATGTGTGCATCCTTGCTCTGTGAGCCACCCCTGCAGCCCCAGTTTCTTCAGAATGGGGGCCCATTAGGTTTCAGAGATTTATTCTGGCACATCCCTTCCCTGGCACGCTAGAGCTGTGCTTTGCAGGTCCTGATTGCTCTTTGCTTTAACTTCTGCATGTTGCCTGTTATCTGTTCCTTTCTACTACCATTCCTTAGTTCTGCCTCACTTCTTTCATAACCCAGCACCTTGCTTTCCTCACTGTCTGCAGTGTCTGTCAGCTGATTACCATGAATCTTTGGCACATCTGTGTAGATCTCCAGTTCATTTCAACTCAAATAAGCCCCCAGAGGACACTCTTGGGGTCTGTCTGGTCTCTGGGTTCCCATCATTCTCACCCACTACCATTTGTCTAGGTTTTCCCACATCTATCCACACAGTTATCCCCTGTTCTTTATTGTTAGCTTAAACCTACTTTTAATAACTTCATCATGGATGAATGAGCTTTTAAAAAAAGGAAATGTGTCTTCCTTGGATATATTTTATATGAATTTTTGTTTTATAGTCCCTGAATGGGTTGATTTGTTCAGGAAAACACAATATAGGCCAGATGTATGGGCCCAGTATGCTTGCCAAACAGCATTCAGTATAGAGTGCTTTTAGGCATGTGAGTCTAACAATAGATGGACAGGTTTTCCTTTTGAAGGATTCTATTTTTTTTCTAGATAAAGTCAGATTTATAAACTAAATATATGAAATAGTTACTAAAGATATCACAATCAAGATATATGAGTGTATATTAAAGCTTATGAAATTACGTTAATAAAATTTTAAACTTTTTCAAGGTTACTCATGAACCTTCTCCACTAGGTTAGTTCCTGTTGTCAGAGAAACACCTAATGCTTTTCCCTCTGAGCTACTGGGAATAACATTCTAATTGGAATGTGTTGGCCCAGCTTGGCAGGTTGCAATGCTACTTGGTGGGACCTTTGTCAGTGCCCACTTTGTAGAATTCATTGAAGGAAAAACATCATATTGTGAGTTTCTGTCAAAGATTTTTTTTCCTGATTACTGTGGCCATGGCAATTATCTGAAACAAAATTGGCAATTGGTTTGCTTTTCGCTATCCAAGGTTGGATGATGCTAAACATGTACTCTAGGAATTCGAGTATTAGTTAATATGATTTTTAGGCCTTGCCCTCCCCCCCTTTTTGACAGGCAGAGTTAGACATTGAGAGAGAGTGACAGAGAGAAAGGTCTTCCTTTTTCCATTGGGTCATCCCCCAAATGACCACTAGGGCCAGTGGGCTGCACCAATCTGAAGCCAGGAGCCAGGTGCTTCTTCCTGGTCCCGCATGTGGGTGCAGGGCCCAAGCACTTGGGCCATCCTCCACTGCTTTCTCAGGCCACAGCAGAGAGCTGGACTGGAAGAGGAGCAACCGGGACAGAATCTGGCGCCCCAACCGGGACTAGAACCTGGGGTGCCAGCGCCGCAAGGCGGAGGATTAGCCTTGTGAGCCGCGGCGCCGGCCAGGCCTTGCTCTTTCAATATTTTTGCTTATGATGGGAAAACCCACACAGGAACAGATAATAACTGGGAGAAATTTCTAATTAATACAAGCATCCTCTCATGTTTTTCATGTGAAGTGGTCTTAAAAATTTGAAATGTTGAAATAGCATTTGCCAGCTAGTAGCTGGCATACATAAATGTGTATTACTAAATTTTAGTAAGCGGATAGGGTCACACAAATACATTCATTTGACTATGAGTACATCAAAAAAGGTTCAGGATAAGGTCACATCTGCAAAGTGAACCCCCTCTGCATTCTGGAGAAAATGCCACTCTGGAATTTCCATTTTTAAGACTACCCCCCAATAAAATATAGGTTATATGACTCCAGAGTTCCAGTTTAGAAAGTTTTGCTTTCAAGACAGAAGAAAACTGCAAGTTATTATAGCTCATGATGTGTATTTAGGGAGAATGGGGGTAACACATAATTTTAACTTATTTCTGGTTTAAATTAATATGATTACATGTTGTTTCATGCCAGAAGAGTAAAATTATCTCTTGTAAAAGTTGATTCCTCTCCAAAATGAACTTGAGTCTGGACTGTTTGCTACTCTGACCAAAATTTGTATTAAAACCATCATCAGCCAGATATTTTTAAAGAAAGAGTAAAATTACATTTGTCACTAGTCCTATGTGAATTTGTCAATTGATTTCCTTCTCCTTACCAAGGTGGATATAAGCTAACAATCCACATCAGGGATTTGGACAATAGTTCTTATTTTATTTTTTGATCTTTTAACGTTTTTGCTTTGATGGGAAGACCCATAGAGGAATGAACAATAGTAGGCAGAACATTTTCAATTATTCATAGCATTCATTCACGTTTTCAGGTGGATAAAAACTTAAAGGGCATTGCCTTCATTTTTGTTTCCTATCAGCTTGACTTTGGTGGGGGGTAGGGAAAGTCACTCATAATTATCTGTCTACAAAGCTCACATAAAGCATTATAATGACTAAAAACTGTGATGCTGCTCATTAGATCAATTGGAGTTGATATGTGGATTTGCACACTATGCATTCTGCTCTAAGTCACTTTGAAGTTGGACTTTTGTTATTTGTCTGAGTATTCATGCCCTCGTAATTATTTATAGCTTATAGGCTAGTAAATCTACACAATTGAACTAAATGGCTATTGTTTTGAAGGAAAGAAATGGAGACAGTAGAGACAACACTGTCTGAGAAGTCTTTCGAATTAAGATCCTAAATTGTTGGCGAAGTACCTATGTGGGAGGGCACATTCAAAATATGAGGACTACTCAGGAGATTAGTCACCATACATTTAGTGAAAACGAATGGTGTGCTTTCACTGAACCCAATAAAAGAATCAGAGAATTAGAGTTGAGAAACAAGCATTTGCTTTCATGACCTGTCTACCCTTTCCTAGGTTACATCATTGAGTGAGTACAAAGATGTGAGTCCTGGGGGCCGGCGCTGTGGCACAGCAGGTTAATGCCCTGGCCTGAAGTGCAGGCATCTCATATGGATGCTGGTTCGTATCCTGGTTGCTCCACTTCTGGTCCAGCTCTCTGCTATGGCCTGGGAAAGCAGTTTAAGATGGCCCAAGTCCTTGGGTCCCTACACCCACAGGTGAGACCTAGAAGAAGCTCCTGGATCCTTGCTTCAGATCGGTGCAGCTTCGGCCATTGCGGCCATTTGGGGAGTGAACCATCGGACAGAAGGCCTCTTTCTCTCTCTCTCTGCTTCTCCTCTCTCTGTAATTCTGACTTCCAAATACAATAAATAACTCTTAAAAAAAAAGAAAGATGTGAGTCCAAAGTGAAGGAAACTTCAAGTCTATAATATGGAGTGTCATACTCTTAAGGTATCTGTGTTTTAAAGAAATGGAGAGAGCTGATTTAGTGCCCAGGCTACTGGAATTGGAATCTTGAGTGTAGGTCCTTGGGAGGGAAGTTCACAAAGAATGAACTGATGAAGCCCATACCAGCCCTAACATGAAAGACATGTATCTCAAGCAAGCAAAGCTGCTACAGCCATTGAGAGAGGAGCCACTTACTAAGAAATGCCCCAAGGATCAAAAGTGACTTCTGATAGTTTTCAGTATTATGACCTCTAGGATGAGTCTTTCTGAGTCTCTGTTATATCATCTCAAAAATCAAACAATGCTCTCCTTAAGAAATTTGACTGCATACAAATTATTCAGATAATAAAAATGTCCAACATAAAGTAGAGAGAGAGAGATGTTAAAAAAATTACTTACAGAAATATTGATCACTTATCTTATTATATCATTTCATTATCAAGAAAATTTGTTTACCATTACTTAACCTAGAAATTTTACTTTTAGAAAACTCTCTGGAAGAAAAAAAAATAAAGGCAGAAAAAATTATATACAACAATATTGGTTAAAATCTGACAGAGCTGTGATTATCCTTACTCTATCTCTGCCTGTGTGGCTTTGAGGGTATTTCTTTCTGAGTTACCTTCAGTTTGATTATTCATAAAATATGATAAGAAAGTGATAACTTCTATTTCATATAGTTATGAGTATTGACATAAAGTAATTAAGCATGTGCTCAATAATTGATAATAATACAATGTCAATAATACTCATCTAATAATAGGGAGATGACTATTAAGTAAATTTGATACAGCAAGCATTGAATAAGGACCTATTAATCTTAATATTTATAATGAATAGTAAGCAATGTATAAAATTTTAGAATGTTAAGGTAATGAAATATATAAAATTGCATATGTTTAAATAGGAAGGAAAGGAGGAAAGAAGGCAGGATCTATGAAAAAAATTTTGTATAGAAAAAATGAACTCAAAGAAAATACATGAATATAAAAATTTTAGGAGCAGTTAGTTGCTTGTGGTAGGTTGAAAACCTTTTTTCTCCCTTGAATAGCTGAAAATGTATTCAGTAGATCTACTTCAGAATTGCAGTGTGAGTGGCTCTGCACATCTGCTCTCCAGTGAAACAACCAGAACTTTACCAAATTATACAAAGACAACCACTAAAAATATCTGAGCATTTCCTAGGGACATAGAGTTAACAAACAAACCATTTTCCAAGAAAATACAATAAATCTCAGTAAGAACAATGATAGTAGTATTTGAGCCATAGCCTTTTTCCCCCTTCCTCTGTCCCTGGTTCAGTGTCATGGAAGCTGTACTCTAAACAGCTAAGAACACAAGATTCCTGTGCATGTCCCCCAAGCCTGCAGTGGAGAGCTATCATATCTCATCATGTGGAATAGGACACCAGCATTCCTCATTCCCTTCAGCTTTGTGCTGCATATGCTACACTATGGATGAACGGGACCAAGAAGTCGGAAGAAAGATTCTTCCACCCAAACTCCTCTCATAGAGTGGAGGCTGCATTCCGAGTGCACTAGACCAAGAACACTAGGGCACCAATCTACCTCACCCAAGATCACTTGTATGGCAGAAATTCAACTCTGGCGGAGGAAAATCACAAAAACCAGCTGCTACTGCCCCTCTTTAGTGGTATGCTCATAAAGTAGAACCTTAACTCCAGCTCTGGAGTAGTCACAGATAATTCCCAGTAGGTAGAAAAAGCCAGAATAATAAAAATCCCTAGTCCTCCACAAGGAACAGACTTTATTTTAAGACAGACAGCAGAGAAGTTGAAGCTTAATGACAATATCAAAGACTATGGACATTTTTGTGGTAAGACATAAAGAAGAGGCTGGTAGTTTCAGGAAAGCAACAAACTAAATAGTAGGTCAGATGGTTTGTTAGAGAGAACCAGGAAAATAGACAGCTACTTGGGGTTCAAAACAAAACCCATAAACCCATGAATCTTCTTTCGAAAAGTATGCCTTCTTGGGGCCAACGCTGTAATGTGACAGGTAAAGATGCTGCCTGTGATGCTAGCATATCATATAGGTGCCAGTTTGAGACCCAGCTGCTCTACTTTCTACCCAGCTCCCGCTAATGTGCCTGAGAAAGTAGCAGGAGCTGACTCAAGTGCCTAGCTTCCTGCATCTATGCAGCAGACTCAGAAGAAATTCCTGGCTCTTTGCTTCAGCCTGGACAGCCCTGGTCGTTGTGGCCATTTGGGGAGTGAACCAGCAGATGGAAGATCATACTATCTCTGTGTCTCTCCCTCTCTGTAACTCTGAATTTCACATTAATAAAATGAGCCTCTAGAAAGAAAAAAAAAAGTATGCCCTCAAAGACATCTGAGCTTCAATCCATATTAGCTTCAGATTGTAGGGGGATTCATATTCCAGGAAATTGTTGAAGATATTAGAACAATCAAACAGCATTTAGTTAGAAACTAGCAGCAAGTGTGATTTGGTGGGGAGTGGGGTAGGGCATGGGACAAAGAGAAATCGTGATAAACAAACTGTGAAAGTAGGGCTACTGTGGGCATATCCAAGTCTGTGCCCTCTGACTGTCAACACCAGTGACTTCCTATTGTGAGGGATATAGACCACAAAATAAGACCAACACGTCACGAAATAAATGAATAGACATCAACAGTAGTCTAGCACAGAAGGCAAGGAGGGTAAGCTTGCAGAGTTATTAGCATGCATTATCTAACAAATCCATTTTTTGACCAAAAAAAAAAAAATTGTGGACCTTGAAAGAAACAACTGGGACCCACACCACATGAAGATCAACAAAAATCAGCGTAAGAAAGGCCACATGTCAGACTTAACAAAGACTTCAAAGCAGTGTTATCCACGTATTCATAGCACTAAAGAAAACCATGATTAAAGAAGAAAAATATGACAAGTCTCACCAAAAAGTAAATATCAATAAGTCACAGATAATATAGAAAAAAAACAGTGGAAATTTGGGAGTAGAAAAGTTTAATAACTAAAATGAAAAATTCACTCAAGAGGCTCAGATATATATTTGAAGTGACAGCAAAAAGAGTAAAAAAGTTTGGGGGGCCAGCGCTATGTCCTAATGAGTAAAGCCACTGCCTCCATGGCCGGCATCCCATATGAGCACCAGTTTGAGTCCTAGCTGCTGCAATTCCAATCCAGTCTCTGCTATGGCTTGGGTCAGTAGTGGAAGATGGGTCAACTGCTTGGGCCCCTCCTGCGTGGGAGACCTGGAGGAAGCTCCCGGTTCCTGGCTTTGGAATGGCACATCTCCAACCTTAGTGGCCAATTGGGGAGTGAACCAGTGGAAGGAAGACCTATTTCTCTCTGCTTTTTGACTTTCAAATAAATAAAATTTTTTAAAAATGTCCACTCAAGTGTTAAACAAAGTTTGAATATCAATTGGTAAATGCTATATAATATGAAAAATACAAAAAAAAAATTGAACATAGTGTTAGAGAGAGACAGGGAGAAAGGTCTTCCCTTGATTTGTTCACCGCCCAAATGGCTACTACAGCTGGAGCTACGCCAATCTGAAGCCAGGAGCCAGGTACTTCCTCCTGGTTCCCCATGCGGGTGCAGGGGCCTGAGCACTTGGACCATCCTCCACTGCCTTCCCAGGCCACAGCAGAGAGCTGGACTGGAAGAGGAGCAACCGGGACTAGAACCTGGTACCCATAAGGGATGCCGGCGCCACAGGCAGAGGATTATCCAAGTGAGCCACAGCGCTAGCCCCAATCCCTTTATTTCTAAAGGATACCACCAAATATATGAAGACAGTTGCATAATACAAGCAAACAATTTCATTCATAGGTGACTCATACATAGAATATGTAAAGAATTCTTACAATCAGAGTGGGGCCATCAAAGAAAGAGGTACCTTTCTCTGAAGGGAGGAGAGAACTTCCACTTTGACTATGACACTGTCGGAATAAGATCGAAGTCGTCGAACTCAAAAGCCTTCCACGGGCCGGCGCCGTGGCTCAACAGGCTAATCCTCCCCCTTGCGGCGCCGGCACACCGGGTTCTAGTCCCGGTTGGGGCACCGGATTCTGTCCCGGTTGCCCCTCTTCCAGGCCAGCCCTCTGCTGTGGCCCGGGAGTGCAGTGGAGGATGGCCCAAGTGCTTGGGCCCTGCACCCCATGGGAGACCAGGGAAAAGCACCTAGCACCTGGCTCCTGCCATCGGATCAGCGCAGTGCGCCAGCCGCAGCGCACCATCCGCGGCAGCCATTGGAGGGTGAACCAATGGCAAAGGAAGACCTTTCTCTCTGTCTCTCTCTCTCACTGTCCACTCTGCCTGTCACACACACACACACACACACACACACACACACAAAGCCTTCCATAGCCTTGGCATCTCATGACTAGAACCTAGAGAGATTACTGACGCCATAAACGAGTGTCAAATTGTTAAGTCAGCAACAGGAGTCACTGTGTACTTACTTCTCATGTGGGATCTGTCCTTAATGTTTTGTCCAATGTGAAGTAATGCTATAACTAGTACTGAAACAGTATTTTACACTTTATGTTTCTGTGTGGGTGCAAACTGATGAACTCTTTACTTAATATATACTAAATCGATCTTCTGTATATAAAGATAATTGAAAATGAATCTTGATGTGAATGGAATGGGAGAGGGAGTGGGAAATGGGAGGGGTATGAGTGGGAGGGAAATTATGGGGGGGGAAGCCATTGTAATCCATTAACTGTACTTTGGAAATTTATATTTTCTAAATAAAAAATAAATTAAAAAAAGAATTCTTACAATCAAAAAATAAAATAACACATATGCAACTAAAAAAAGAGGCAAAGGAATTAAATAGACAACTCTCCAAAGAAGACATGCAAATAGCTGATAAATGACATAAAAAAGATGTGTAGTGCCCTTCTCCAGTTTGTTAAATGGCTAAATATAGTTACTATATCTTCCAGCGATTCTACTAGGAAAACACCTCACAGAAATAAAAATGCACATCTAAGTCCTCACAAAACTTCCACACAGGCACCCATAGCAGCATGACACTTGACAGCCTTCAATGGACACGATTCAAATGAGTATCAACTAATGAATAATGAGATAAACAAAATGTGATTCACATACACACACACTTAGACACACATACACACATAATATGTATTACTTTTCTTTCCATTTATATGAAATGCTAATATACAAATCCATTAAGAAGTATGTTTAGGGCTTTCTAAGGATGGGAACTTCAGGGCAAAATGGGGAGTGACTGCTAGTGGGTATGGGGGTTCTTTGAGGGTTAATAAAATATTATGAAATTTATTATGGTGGGGCTGTCACTATGTCATAGCGGGTAAAGCCTGCCTGCAGTGCCGGCATCCCATATGGGTATCGGTTTGAGTACTGGCTGCTCCACTTCCAATTTGGCTCTCTGCTATGGCTTAGGAAAGCAGTGGAGCATGGCCCAAGTCCTTGGATCCCTGCAACCACATGAGAGACCCAAAGGAAGCCCCTGGCTCCTGGCTTCAGATTGGCCCTGCTCTGGCCACTGCAGCCATTTTGGGAGTGAACCAGCAGATAGAAGACTTCTCTCTCTGTCTCTGCCTCTGCCTCTCTCTAACTCTGCCTTTCAAATAAATAAATAAATCTTAAAAATAAAGAAATTTACTATGGTGATTATTGTATACCTCTGTGAATATATTATCAACTGTTGGAGTGTTCACTTTAAATTGGCAAACTATGTTGTGTGTGTATTATACAATAATAGTTATATTTAAATAAAGAAATTATTAAATATGTTGAATAAATGTATACAGACCTAATTAGAAATGCACACAAATGCATAAACCTATAACATACCTTTCTCTATATAAAAAGATGATTTCATAAACTTCCTCTAATATTACATACCAAAATCCATGGGGATACCAAATAAGCACAAAAGATAAAGATTTTTATCATGATAAAGTGAATGTAATTAAGTAAAATTCTGAAGATTTTAATTAGGACAATATGGCGAGATGCAGATTTTGGCAAGTTTGGGGGAACACTGTTCTGGAGAAAATGAAGCTTGACAGAATCATTAATAGAAGGGTATTTTTGATGGATTAACAACTATCCCGTGCATAAATACATTTTATTTTAAAAGGCTTTTTTCACTAGTAGCTTTTCAGACTTTTTCTCATGTATAATTTTTTTCTAAATGAGACTACTACAGCTTTTTAAAAAAGTTAACTTTACCAATTTCACACAACTAGTATGTGGTGGAGTAGAACCAGAATTGAGGAATACTTGCTATATCAATCTATTTTGGTTTTTGGAATATAAACTATGTGACTCACCAAATTTTGTGGAAACATATATTGCACATCATTTGAGTCAAAATGAAAAGGAGAAAATTAAAATTCATGGTGGAAGTCCTTCGTTTATGACAAATTCCTCAGTTCCCAAGTGAAATTAGCGAAGTATTTTAAAATGTTAAAGTTTTTTTAAAAAATTTATTTATTTATTGGAAAGGCAGACTTATAGAGAGGGAGAGATGGAAAGAGAGAGAGAGGTTTTCCATCTGCTGGTTCACTCCCCAATTGGCCGCAATGTCTGCGGCTGGGCCAATCTGAAGCCAGGAGCCAGGAGCTTCCTCTGGGTCTTCCCACGCAGGCGCAGGATCCCAAGGACTTGGGCCATCTTCTACTGCTTTCCTAGACCATGACAGGGAGCTGGCTCGTCAGTGGACAATGGATCAGCCAGGACTTGAACTGGCAGCCATATGAGATGCCGGCCCTATAAGTGGTGGCTTTACCCACTATATCACAGCATCAGCATGTTAAAATTTTCAAAAGTAGTGCCTTATATCCCTTTGCAATTTTTCTAAGTGAAAATAATGCATTTTTTTCTTCTTTTTGGCCTGGAATCACTGAAGATTCTCATTTCTTATTCAGTTCTTTAGTTGAGAATTCTTTGTTATATTTATAAAAATCCTATGATTGCTTCTTTCAGGTTAGAATATGTAACATACCAAATACCGTTTTAACTCAATATATTATAGCAATGCTCCTTATATAAACAAGACGTCTTGACACAAACAACGTATTATGTTCTCAAATATGTCCATTATGCCTTAGATTAGATAGTAAAGGCTTAGGAGGATTTTCAGAATGATTTAACTGCAATTATTTTTATTTAGAAAACAATTTTACCTTTTCCCCAATGGAAGAAAGACAGAGATAGAATTTTGACAAGCAGATTTGTATGATTCTAATTACAGTTTTGGACCCTATAGGTAATAAATGTGTGGGTCCTGACCTCCTGCTTGGGTGAGATTCTCAGAATCCTGTGCAACAGGGTGGAATGCCTGAATGTGGCCAACATCATTGCAGCAGCATCTGGTACTAAGAGATCTCAGGTTTGAATCAGACATGTTGATTCCTACAAGACTACGCTGATTAGAGGGAAGAGAAAGAGCGTCCTCCAATTAGAGGAACTGAAGCTTAAATGTGTGGAGCTTTGCTTTTAGGGATTGATTAATGTAATGCGCTACAAATTCATAGGCTTGACTCCATTCACCCCAGTGAAACCCCAAATGATTCCCAGACAGGCAAAATGCCAAAGGCGTATTTGAGAACAGACATGTACATGTACGTGACATGACAGCTGCCTGAGTTTTTTGATATAAAGGGAGATCTTTTTTTGCCTTTGAATTTGGCGTCTTGTATTCTTTGGCTAGTGGAGCAGAGATACCGTGGCTCAAGATGAAAGCTAGAAGGAGTGAAAGGTCCATCATTGGATGTAATCATAGCGGGATAAAACAGAGCAGGAAATGATTATTTAGATAAATGAGGCATATTAAAGGCTAAAACATCATCCATGGGATCCCCATATAAGGAGTTTAAATTTTAAAATAGTTGAGATAAAAGCACAGGTGGTTTAAAAATGCATGGCCATACAAGTACAATCCAAAATCTGCTATTTTTTTTAAAATGTTGTGGAAGAAAGATGCCATTAATTAAAATGACTTTCCAAATACACACCCAAATAAATGCTTGTGGAAAAGCCTAAACTGAGTTTCAGTTTCCTTATCTATAGGAATCACAATAAAAATACTTGCCAGTTTGAACTTGTGACCCCAGAGATTCCTTCCCAATTAGCTTTTCTGATTCTAGGTAAGATAAATGTATTATAAGTTCAATGTGTCACATCCACCAGGAGTGTATGAATTTTTATAGGTAATGAAGAGCCTTCAAAATTCAATGAGATGAATCTCTAAGGATGAGCTCTCATGGAGCCTGACAGTTTTGTGGTGGCCATAAATGTGGGTGTGAGGGAAGCCTTCCTAAAACCCTTAAATCATGCTGGTCTTTTCCAAACTAAACCCTAGTAAAGAATTTTAAAGCTTAGCATCACACCAGGATCTGGGGAGCTTTAAATAACCCTACAATCCAGGCCACACGGCAGAACAAATAAATCAGTTTCTCTGGGGATGGGACCTGCACATCAATATTTTTTTTAAACTCTCTATGGGATTTCAGTGGGCAGCCAATGTTGAGCAGCACTGTCTCATGCCTTCAAATCACAAACAAACAAACAAACAAAAACCACAATGTCCTCTTAAGCATAGGTCAAGCAAACAGTTTGGAGCCACAAGAGATCAGGTGTCTCAACTCTCAATTCTGTCTTTGCACTACACTTCTGCCTTTCTACATTTTCTTAGTGGAGAAGTAATATTACTGCTTCTAGACTGACCTGCCTGTGAGCTCAACTCCAGATCATCATTCCACGTCTATACATAGTGCATAGCAAAGATGTGAGCAACCTCTCCCAGGGCAGTTTTCATATTACTTGCTTTTGGATAGGCATTGCTTTCCTAGCCTTGCCAATTGAGAGCCAACCCCAAACCTTCCATTTTGTTGATGAGAAAAGTGAACACCAGACAAGTTAAGCAGCTTAGAATCATTTCGTCCAATAAAGAGCAAGTTCCATAATTGCAACAGGATGCAATATCTCATCCAAGTTTCTTCCAACTCTCCAACTTTGATGATAGGATTTTGATCTGCAGGACTCAAGAAGCTAACCCACACTTGTCTCAGGAAGGAAGCTGAAAGACCAGGCATGGGTTACTGTTTTAGTAGTCATCTTTTGTTAACTAGAGTCCAGAGGAGAACCCAAAGCACTGTTGAAATTCTCATGGATCAGAAGAGGAGCAGCCAGGACTCCAACCAGCACCTATATGGGATCTATCATTTCTGTAAACAGTGGCTTAACCAATTAAGCCAAAGTGCTGATCCCTGTTTGTACCTTTTATAGAAATATCTGGGGCTGGTGCTGTGGCATAGCCAGTAAAGCTGCCACCTGCAGGGCCAGCATCCCATATAGGTGGAGGTCCAGGTCCTGACTGCTCCACTTCTGATCCAGCTTTCTGCATGGCCAGGGAAAGCGGTAGAAGATGGCCCAAATCCTTGGTCCCCTGTATCCACATGGCAGACCTAGAAGAAGCTTCTGGCTCCTGGCTTTGGACCAACATAACTCTGGTCATTGCGGTCAATTGGGGAGTGAACCAGTGGACGGAAGAGACCTCTCTCTGCCTCTCCTTCTCTCTCCATGTAATTGTGACTTAAAATAAAATAATAAAATAAAATAAAATAAAATTCCTTAATGTTTTCCATGCTAGCTGTGCTAATTTACATTCCCACCAACTATGTGTAAAAATTCCCCTTTCTTCACATCCTTAATAGCATTTGTCACTTTCGGTCTTTTAGTTAATAGTGATTCTGACAGGGATGAGGTGATACTTACTTTTCCCCATGAATAGTGATATTGACCATTTTTTTTCATATATCTATTGATCATTTGTATTTCTTCTTTTGTGAACTCTATTGAGATCACTTGCTTATTTTGCAACCAATTGATTGTTTTCTGGTTTTTGAGTTTTTTGAGTTCCTGATGTATTCTAGATATTTATTCTTTGTTGGATAAGTGTTTTGCAAATAGTTTATCCCATTCAGTTGTATGTTTTCTCTCCACTCAATTGTTGTCTTTGCTGTACAGAAGCTCCTGAATTTTATACATACATTATATTTTATATAATTCTACTTGCTTAGATTTGCTTTTGTTGCCTACAGCCTTAGGGTCTCATCAAAAAATAATTGCTCACGCCAATGCCTTGATATGTTTTCCACATGTTTTATTCTATGTCCTTCTAGGTTATCCTATGTTTCTTCAGGTAATATATTTAGGTCATTGACCCAGTTTGAGTTTATTTTTGTGTATGGTGAGAGATAGGTATCTAATTTTAACCTTTTATTATATATATATCCAGTTTTGCTAGCACCAAGTATTGAAAACATGTGACATTTGTCTTTTTTTTTTTTTTTTTTTGACAGGCAGAGTGGGCAGTGATAGAGAGAGACAGAGAGAAAGGTCTTCCTTTTCCATTGGTTCATTCCCCAATGGCCGCTGTGGCCGGCGCACCATGCTGATCCAAAGCCAGGAGCCAGGTGCTTCTCTTGGTCTCCCATGCAGTGCAGGGCCCAAGGACCTGGGCTATCCTCCACTGCACTCCCGGGCCACAGCAGAGAGCTGGACTGGAAGAAGAGCAACTGCGACAGAATCCAGTGCCCTGACCGGGACTAGAACCCGTGGTGCTGGCACCGCAAAGCAGAGAATTAGCCTATTGAGCCGCAGCGCCAGCCAACATTTGTCTTTCAATGTCTGACTTATTTCACTTAAAATGATGTCCTTAAAATAGTACTATTCATTTACTGCAAACAAGATTTTATATTTTTAAAAGCAGATTAATATTCCATTTTACGTACACACACAAACACTATACACACACATTTTACATGCACACACACACATTATACACACATTACATCTTTTCTCCTTTCTCTAATGTGTGTTCCTGGCACCTTTGTCAAAACTCAGTTGATTGTATTTGCATGGATCAATATCTGGCTCTCTATTTTGTTCCATTGATCTATGTGGTGATTTTTATGCCAATACCATACTGTTTTAATTACTGCAGTTTTGTAATATGCTGTGAAATTAGATACTGTGGTGTCTCCAGCTTGCTGTTTGTTTTTTGTTTCTTTCTTCCTGTTTAGGATTGCTTTGACTTCTCTGGGTCTTTTGTAGCTTCATACGAATTTTAGGATCTATTTTCTATTTTAGAAGTGTTCATTCTATTTCTGTAAAAATGTTGCTGGTATTTTAATAGATTGCAATGAATCTGTAGATTGCTTTGGGCAATTGGAGCATTTTAAAAGATTAATTCTTCCAATTCATTAACATGGAATATTTTTCCTTTGTTGTATCCTTAATTTATTTCATGAGATTTTATAATTTTTATTGTAGAGATATTTAATTTCTTTGGTTAAATTTATTACTAAATATTTAAATATTGGTAAATATTGTGCATATGATTTCTTTCTGGATTTTTCTTGAGATCATTACTTGTGTATCAAATGCTAATTTTGTGCATTGATCTTATATTCTGCAACCTTACTTCATTAGTTTATCAATTACAATAGTTTTCTGGTGGAGTGTGTAGATGTCTCCATATGCAAAATCTTATCTGTGAACCTGGATATTTTGATTTCTTCTTTTCCAATTTGACATCTTTATTTCTTTCTCTTTCCTAATTTCTCTTGCTAATACTTCCAATGATGTATTGAATACGAGTGGTAAAAATGGTCACCTTGTCTTGTTCTGAAGCTGAGGTGAAATGCTTTAATCTTCTTCACATTTCATATGATATTGGCAGTTGGTGTGTCATACATAAGCTTTATAATTTTGAGCTATGTTCTCTCTATATCCAATTTGTTGAGAGTTTTTATTATGAAGGAATTTTTAATCTTATCAATAGTTTTCTCTGCTTCTATTAAGATGATCACATGGTTTTTGTACTTCATTTCTGCAAACAAGATTTATGGCACTTATTGATTTGTGAATATCAGATCACCCTTGCATCCCAGGAATAAATCCCACTTGATCACAATATTTTTTTACATACCGCAGGATTCATTGTGCTAATATTTTTTGAAAATATTTGCATCTGTGTTAATGAAGGATATTCATTTGTAGTTTTCTTTTTAAAAATATTTTCTCAAAATACAGAATATATACCAAGAAATACACATAAGTGCACAGATAAATTTTTGGTCCTCTAATCAATCTCATAACCAATACCCAAATTAAGAAGAAAATATTACTAGCACACTAAGTCCTCAGTATTCCTAACCATGCATTTCTATTTTCTATTTTTTTTAATGTGGGTAAGAAGAATATATTGTCACAGGAGGAATTCCAATGAGGGGCAAAATAGATAGTTAAAAATGAGAGAAGATTAATCCTGGAGGTAGAGCCATGATGATTTGCAATGGAAAGCCCAAGAGAGCAAAAAAGACTGGGCAAGTCTATGCCAAAAGAGCAAATAAGAATGGGAAGTGGCAGAGGCTAGGAACAGGGAGGTCAGTAGACCAGGTGAAAGGAGAAACTGTGGGTCCACTGAGCTACAAATAGCAGTGGGAGGGAGAGCATGGTAAATTGTGTTTGAAATTCCACATGAGAAAAAAGAGAAGGTATTGAGGAACAGAGAGGTCAGGCATCCCTCTGCTCTCCCTTCCTCCTCACTTTGCCCCATGCAGAACTTTAATCAGCAGGGAAAAGCTATTTTGTTTGTTTACATTTTCAAAGGTAAGCAGGGGACTGCTGCCTTTCCCTATTGTGCCCATGTGTATCTAAGGCAGGGGCCACCTCACCAAACCTCCCCTCCCAGGAACAAGGACCACAACATTTCAGAAGAATTTCTACCCCAGCACGTGATCTGTACAACAAGAAGTCCTGAACATTGAAAACTTGATCCCAGTCCATCTATCATTGAGCAGTGAGATGGGCTCCAGTAGGCGGGTCTCCGTGCTTTCACTTGCAATGCACAGACCCATACCAACTCATAACAGAGGGAAACCTCACCACAAGAAAATCTTCACAGATTAGAGGTGCAGTTCATTAAGTAGGGTAATATAACCCTGAGCACACCAAAGACTAACACTGAGGAATCCTTTCAACTGTGAGGAAAAGTGTGGGTCACACCAACAGAAGTCAGAATGTCCTCTAACCAAAAAACCAGAAGAAAACTACAAAGCCCCATGAGGGCCACATATTGCTCCATGCTGGAATACTGAACAGAGAACCCAGGCCACATCAAGCACACACCTCTTGGAACTCACTGAAAATAGAGTTCCCACTAAATCACAAGGACACAAATTAAAGGGAAAAGCAACAAAACAAAAAAAGGAAAAATACACAAATGTGGAAAAACCCTAAATAAGAATAAGGAAGAAGCTATGAGCCCACCAAAGAAGCACTACAACTCTTCAGTAATAGAAGGAGAGGATAAAGAGGTTGAGGATATGACAGAAATGGAATTCAGAAAATTAATCATCAGATTACTTAGAAGCAATCAGAAGCAAATTCATGATCTGAAGGAAAGGTTTTCCAAAGAAACAGACATATTGAAGTGCATCAAAATGAAATACCAGAAATGAAGTATTCAATAGATCAAATAAAAATGCAGTGGAAAGCCTTAACAACAGAATAGGTGAGATAGAAGAAAGAATATCAGAATTAGAAGACAAATTTCTATAAATATTACAGTCAGACAAAAGAAAGAAGAAACTAGAAAACTAAAAAATCATGGTTGGAGATCTACAAGATACTATCAAACAGCAAAACATATGGATCCTAGGAGTTCTGGAAAGTGTGAAAAGAGAGATGATTAGGAGGCCTTCTTAATGAAATAATAACAAGAAACTTCCCCAATCTGGAGAAAAAAGGGACATGCAAGTACAGGAAGTTCACAGAACTCCCAATAGACAGGACCAGAAAAGATCTTCACCATGACACATTGTAGTAAAACTCTCCACAGTAAAACATAAAGAAAAGATCTTAAAATATGTATGAGAGAAATGCTAAGTCACATTCAGAGGAACCCCTATTAGACTCACTGGAGACTTCTCATCAGAAACCTTACAGGCAAGAAGAGAATGGTGAGATATATTGCAAGTCCTAACAGAAAAATAACTATCAACCCAGAGTATTGTACCTTTCAAAACCCTCATTTATGAATGAAGGAAAAATTAGGATCTTCCACTACAAACAGAAACTGAAAGAATTTGTAAATATTGCCTGGTCCTACAAAAGATGCTCAAGTATGTGCTACACACAGAAATACAGAAATAAGAGCACCACTTTGAAAGAAGATGAATGCAGAAAATGACCCAGTAAAAGTTCAAACGAACACCAAAGTTAAAAAAAAAGTCTATTAAGTGAAATACGGCAGGGCAAAGTTGGTACTTAACAGTAGTCACCCTAAATGTAAATGTTCTCAATTCTCCAGTTAAAATACACAGACTGGCTGAATGGATTTAAAAAGAAAACCCATCTATTTGCTGCTTTCAAGAAACACATCTTACCAAATAAGATGCATGCAGACTGAAAGTTAAAGGATGGTAAAAGATAATCCATGCTACCAGAAACCAAAAAAGTGCTTGTGTAGCCGTCCTAATATCAGACAAAATAGACTTTAACACAAAAACTATTAAAAGAGACAAAGAAGGACACTATATAATGATTAAAGGAAAAATTCAACAGCAAGATGTGACTACAGCCACAGAATACACATTTTTCTCACCAGTGCATTGAACTTTTTCTAAGAGTGACCACATGCTAGACCATAAAGCTATGCTCAGCAATTTCAGAAATATCAAAATCATACCAAGCATCTCCTCAGACCACAATGCAATGAAACTGTAACTCAACAACTCAGGAATTTCTAGAACATATGCAAGCACATGGAGACTGAAGAACATGCTCCTGAATGAACAGTGGGTGATAGAAGATATCAAAAGAGAAATAAAAAAATACTGGTGATCAGTCTTTTTAGATTTTCTATGTTTTCATGGATCAATTTAGGTAGGTTGTATGTGTCCAGGAACCTATCCATTTCCTCTAGGTTTCCCAGTTTGTTGGCATTCAGTTCTTTGTGGTCATTTCTGATGAGTCTTTTTATTTCTGTGGTGTCTGTTGTTACATTTCCTTTTTTATCTCTAATTTAATTTATATGAGTCTTTTCTTTTTTTTTTTTTTTTTGGTTAGTTGGGTCAATGGTGAGTCAATTTTGTTTATTTTTTCAAAAAAGTAGCTCTTCATTTTCCTGATTTGTATTTTTTTGTTTTGATTTTGTTTACTTCTCTAATTTTAATTATGTCTTTTCTCCTACTAGTTTTGGGTTGTCTTCTGTTGTTTTTCTAGGTCCTTGAGATGCATTGATAGCTCATTTTTTTGATGCCTTTCCAATTTCTTGATGTAGGCACCAACAAATTGCTATAAACTCCTCTTAACACTGTTTTTGCTGTATCCCATAAGTTTTGGCATGTCATAGTGTCATCTTCTTTTGCTTTTGAACATTTCTTGATTTCTCTTGACTGTCAAGGAACAGTTTTTTTTTTCCTTCTTGATACTATTTGTTGAACTCTTTACTTAACATAGAGTTAATCATATGTTTATAAAGTCAATTGAAAATGGAACTCAGTAAAAATTAATAATGGAAATAAGAGACATAGGAGGAAGTATGTAACTGTAAAACTGTATAGTTCTGCATATATTCCTATGGAGTTACTTCAAAGGGTAATTTTAAAAACTTATTATGAGACCCCAAATCCCATTAAGCTGAGTAGTAAAAATGCATCGTAAGTGTTAAAGTGATCATATTAATAGTTAAAATGATAAATGGATAGAATTAAATATTAAAGGGCTCAAATAAAAAAGATCAAGTGTCTATGAACAATAATAAATAAAATTGAAGACGAAAATATGTTTGAACATGTGACGCAGTCCACACAACAGATTCATAGAATAACAATCACTCTAAATGGCACTCTGATCTCAGAATCAGCCCGTAAGGCATTCTGGTCTGGCTGAAAAGCCTATGAGAGCATTTCAGGCATGGAAAGCCAAGACACTATGACAAAAAAAATGTCCTTCATGAAGGAAATCTGTGAGTGAGACATGAGTGGAAAGAAGGGGCCATCAAAGAAGGATGCACTTTTCAATGAAGTGAGGAGAGAACTTCCCCTTTGTTTATGGCCTTGTCTAAATACTTACGAGATAATGGATTCAAAAGGCCTTGGTAGCTCATATCAAGATCCTCAGGCAATCACTGACATCACACATAAGAGTATTAATTGTTAAATTAACAACAGGAGTCAATGTGCACTTACTTCTCATGCAGGACTTTCATCCTCAATGAGTGTTATTTAAAAAATTAACTGTAAAACCTGTACTCAAAAAGTTATCATTTTCTTGTGTGTTTAAATTGTTGAAATCTTTACTTAGTATAGAGTCGGTCTTCTGTGTATAAAGTCAATTGAAAATGAATCTTAGGAGCCAGCACTGTGGCACAGCAGGTTAACGCTGTGGCCTGAGGTGCCAGCATCCCATATGGGCACCAGTTCTAGTCCCAGCTGCTCCTCTTCTGATCCAGCTCTCTGCTGTGGCCTGGGAAAGTAGTGGAGAATGTCCCAAGTCCTTGGGCCCCTGCAGCCTTGTGGGAGACCTAGAAGAAGCTCCTGGCTTCGGATCAGTGCAGCTCTGGCTGTTGCAGCCATCAGGGGAGTGAACCAGCAGATGGAAGATCGATCTCTCTATCTCTACCTCTCTCTGTAACTCTGTGTTTCAAATGGATAAAGTAAATCTTTAAAGGAAAAATAAAGAAAGAAAATTAATCTTAATGGAGAATGGAACTAGGCATGGGAGAGGGAGGAGGAGGTGGGGTGAGAGTGGGGGTTGGAGGGTGGGTATGGTGGGAAGAATCATTACATTCTTAAAGTTGTACTTATGAAATTTGTACTCATTAAATAAAAAGTTTATTTGGGAAAAACAAAATAAAATAAATTATGTATCAAAACCAAAAAAAGGGCCTGCGCCGCGGCTCGCTAAGCTAATCATCCGCCTTGTGGCGCCGGCACGTCAGGTTCTAGTCCCGGTCAGGGCACCAGATTCTGTCCCGGTTGCCCCTCTTCCAGGCCAGCTCTCTGCTGTGGCCAGGGAGTGCAGTGGAGGATGGCCCAAGTGCTTGGACTCTGCACCCCATGGGAGACCAGGATAAGTACCTGGCTCCTACCATCAGATCAGCACAGCGTGCCAGCCGCAGTGCACCAGCTGCGGTGGCCATTGGAGGATGAACCAACGACTAAAAGGAAGACCTTTCTCTCTCTCTCACTGTCCACTCTGCCTGTCAAAAAAATTAAAAAAATAAATAAAAATAAAACCAAAAAAAGAATATATTGTCATTTACATGGTATGATTCGTTGAAGCTAAATTTATAACTATATACCAATTGTTATTACATCCACACAATTTTTACACCTTGTGTATATATTAATTATGTTAAGTAAGAGAAAGTGTGATATTTATTTTGTTCTGGCTAATGTCACATAATATAATGGACGTTAGTTACAACCATTTTGTTGCAAATGTGAGAATTTCATCATTTTTATGGTTATGTAATATTCCATTGCATATTTATGCCACAAAATATTTTCTTTATTCAGTAATCAGTTGATGGACATCTAGGTTGTTTCTATATCTTAGCTACCACAATTCGAGGTGCTTTAAACATTTGTTTGCGGGTAATCCTTTCATATGCTAATTTAATTTCTTTTGGATATATTCCCAGGACTTGTATAATGGAGTCATATTATAGATCTATTTGTAATTTTCTAAGGAATCTCCATATTGATTTTAGAATTGCTGTACCAGTTAGCATTCCCACCAAAAGTGTATTAAATTACCTTTTACCTCTACATCCTCAAAAGTGTTAGTTAATTTTTGACTTTTTGGAATAATAACCATTCTAACTGGGGTTAGATGATACTTCATGGTGGTCTTTATTTGTGGTTCCTTGGTGGATAGCAATCCTGATCCTTTTGTGATGGATCTGTTGATCATTTGTGTATCATCTCTTGAAAAATGCCTCTTCATATTCTTTGCCTATTTCTTAAGGAGATTGTTTCTTTGATTGTACTTGAGTTTTTAAAGATTTATTTATTCATTTTGAAAGTCAGAGTTATATAGTAAGAGAGGGAGAGGGAAGAAGAGGTAGAGCGGGGGTGGAAGGAGAGTCAGTCTTCCATCCACTGGTTCACTCCCCAGATGAACGCCATGATTAGCACTGGGCCAGATTAAGGCCAAGAGCCAGGAACTTCTAGGTCTCCAAAGTGGATGGCAGCAGCAAAAACACTTGGTTCATCTGCTGCTGCTTTTCCCTGGCCAGTAGCAAGGAGCTGAATCAGAATTGGAGCAGCTGGGACATGAATCAACATCCATATGTGATGCCAGTATTGCAGGCTGTGGCTTTACTAGCTCTGCCACAATGCCGGCCACTCTTGATATCCCTATATATTCTGGATGTTAATTCTTTATTGGATGCATAGTTTGTAAATACTTTCTACCATTCTGTTGGTTGATTCACTTTGTTAATTATTTCCTTGGCTGTGAAAGTATTCTTAGCTTGATGTAATCTATGTATTTTGCTTTTATCTCCTGCACTTCTAGGGTGTTATCCAAGAACTCTTTGGCTTTGTCAGTGTCTTGCAACATTTATTTTATGTTTTCCTTTTTAGGAATTTGATGGTTTCAAGCATTAGGTTTAGAATCTTGATCCATTGTGTGCTGGTTTTTGTATAGCATGTAAGGTACAGATTTTTCAAACTTCTTTATGCAGAAATACTATTTTCCTAACACCATTTGTTGAAGAGATTGCCCATTCTCCAAGCAAGGATTTTAGCTTACCTGGTAAAAATTAGTGGTTGTAGATGTATGCACTGATTCCTGGGATTTCCATTCTTCTCCATTGGTTTCAATGTCAATTTTTGTGCCAGTACCATGCTGTTTTAATGATAATGGCCTTGCAATATATCTTGAAATCTGGATTCTCCTTTGTTCTTTTACTAATTGTGTTTCTCTGTTTCTGTGTGTAGTACATCCTTAAGTATCATTTATAAGGCTGGTTGTGTGGTGACAAATTCTTTAAATTTTTGCTTGTATTGGAAGGTCTTTATTTCAACCTTCATTTATGAGTAAGAATTTCACTGGATAAAGTATCCTGGATTAGAAGAGTTTCTTTTAGGAGTTTGACTATCTCTCTTCATTCTCTCCTGGCCTGTAGAGTTTCTGTTGAGAAATCAGCTGTCAATTAAATAGCGTTCCTTTATAGATGATCTGCATTTCTCTCTTGAAAATTTTAGAATATTCTCTTATGTTTTACTTTAGAAAGTTTGCCTAGGCCGGCGCCGTGGCTCAACAGGCTAATCCTCCACCTTGTGGCGCCAGCACCCCAGGTTCTAGTCCTGGTTGGGGTGCCGGATTCTGTCCCAGTTGCCTCTCTTCCAGGCCAGCTCTCTGTTGTGGCCCAGGAGTGCAGTGGAGAATAGCCCAAGTGCTTGGGCTCTGCACCCTATGGGAGACCAGGAAAAGCATCTGGCACCTGGCTCCTGCCGTCGGATGAGCGCGGTGCGCCGGCTGCAGCGCGCCGACCGCAGCCGCCATTGGAGGGTGAACCAACGGCAAAGGAAGACCTTTCTTTCTGTCTCTCTCTCTCTCACTGTCCACTCTGCCTGTCAAATAAAAATAAAAAAAATTAAAAAAAAAAGTTTGCCTAAAATATGTTGTAGTAGAATCTTTTCTGACCCTCTCTACTTGGGGTTCTTTACACTTCCTCTGTTTGGATGGCCTTACCTTCCAAATTGGGGAAAATTTATGCTGTTATTTTACTGAATAGGTTTTCTAAGCCATTCTTGTTTTCCATACATTTGGAACTCCTAAGACTTGTATATTTGGTTGTTTGATGGTATCCCATTGATGTTGTAAACTGTTTTCATTCTCTCTAACTTTCTGGGGGGGCTCTAGCTCTTCCTTCAGTTTTTTTTTCCAATATCTCTTTCATTGAACTGTTTCCCTGTGTTTTTGAGTAACCTTAAACTATTCTTTTGAATTATTTTTCAGTTATTTCATCAATCTCTTCATAGTCCAATAATAATGTGTTACCGTGTTCCTTTTGGAGAGACATATTGCCTTCCTGATTCATGTTTCTTGTGTTTCTACTTTTGTGCATTTGGAGGATCTCTTACTACTATCTCCTCTGGAGGACAGTTGTTTTATTTAAAGGTTTATTCCTAGAAATGTGGCTGTGGCTCAAAGGGGTGCAGAAAGATTGCACTTGAGTTCCAGAGTTGTGCATGGTGGGGTCAGGGAGCTCTGGCCACCATTTGTGTGTGAGACATGAACACAGAGTGACACCCAAGATGAGAATGATGTAGCACCTCTGGCTATGGTCAGTGTGGGAAGCAGATGTTATAGCCAGCCAGCATGTTCACAACCTCTGCCCTTCTGTGTACCAGGGTGAACCACCTTAGCTTGGAGTGAGCTCAGAGTGCCTCCCTCATCCAGGCATGTACACTGTTCAGAGCACTGACCCACTCTCCATGAGCTATGTCCCCGGCGCACGTGCAGGGAGCTCTGAGTCTCCAGTCAAGACTAATGGGGTTCATGGGAACCCAGCTGCAGTCTGTGACCCTCTCAGCTCTGTAGCCTATGCCCAGAACTTCCACAGTCATGGGCTGCAAAGGGTGCACTCTCAGATATACAAGCTGCTCTGTCTCTCGGTTTTCAGCAGCAGGGCTGCCCACTGTTCCCTGAGTTAGAACAGAGTTCAGCTACACCTCCTCTGCTGCAAATTAAATCTAGTGCTTTGATGGGGATAGGGGAGGGTGGCAATGTAGCCTTCTTTAATGGAGCATAGTCAGCAGAACCCTTCAAGCTCCTCAGGCTATATTCAAAACCAGTGGGGACCCTGTAATTCTCCCTCAGCCAAAATTTCCAGTTGAAGGGCCCTGGCAACCTCCGGCCACTTTGCCCTAGAAAAATGATGGTTCCCAGCTGGGAGCCAACTGTGTAGATACATGAGTGTCTGGTGGTGTGACCAAAGTCAAGAACAAATGTCCTCTCTCCTCACTGCCACATTATGTCTCTGTTCTGTTCTGTCTATTTAACAATGAAAATTTCTCTGAATCAGTTGCCTAGGCACATGGTCTTTCCCTTGTTTTTTTGGTATCTCTCTGCGGCTTAGGTCAGTGTGGTTTCTCACTATTCAGTCATCTTGGACCCTTCTCTAGTTTTCTTTTTGTGTTGTATTTTTGTTCAGTTTTGCCATTCAAAGAGTTTAGCAGAATTACATTCCATTAAGTATATTGGAATGATGTGAAGAACATTGGAATTAGTTCATCTTTAAATGTTTTGTAGAATCCAGGTATGTCATCAAATTCTTGATTGTTCTTTGATATGAGAACTTTAGGTACTGCTTCAATCTTGTTAGTTCTTATGAATCTACTAATACTTTTCATATCTTTTTGCTTTAATTTTTATAGGTTATATACAGACAGGAATTTATTTCTTTTAGCTCTTCCAATTTGTTAGCATATAGTTGTTCATAGTAGTTTCTTAGGATCCTTTGTACTTCTATGGTATTTTGTGTCAATATCTCCTTTTTTGTCTCCACAAACTTTTAATTCCATTTTCCATGAACTTTTTGAAGTTCTGTTAAACGTGCTCATTTTATATGTATGGATTAATAATTTATTTTTACCTAGAAGAATTTTTACACTAAAATGTGATTTTTAGTTCCCACATAATATTTTATCCCATAAATATTACCAGTGTATTTAATCAATCTTCTAAGTACAATGTCTTATTTATAAGTAATGGCTCAACAGCCTTCCTTGCTTTTCTCTTTGCCCATAATTTTAATGTAAATTTTAGGATAACAATTTTTAGATGAAGTTGCTTTAATTATTTATGTATTAATCTCTAAAATATATTTATGTGTTTAGGGGAGATTTTAATCTGGTGGTTACAATGTAAATGAAGATACCTGCAATCCACATCAGAGTACCTGGGCTTGGTTCCTGGTTCTAGCTCTGAATTCCAGCTTCCGCCTAATGAAACCTTGGGAGGCAGTCAGGATTGCTCAAATAATTGGGTCCTTGTCACCTAGATGCACCTAGAAACCTCATTCTCTCTTGCCTCTACAATTAGTTAAATAAAATTATTCATTTGAACCAATTATACTTTCATGAATAATTTCCTCTTTTGTCATTTTGGTAAACCCAGATTAGTTATCATTACTTTTATATATTTATATTAATATAAAGAAAACAGATTTCACATATTGCCTAGAGTTCTAAGAAGATAACCATACTTCCCTCCCTCTCACTCTTCGTACCCTAACCCCTTTTCTTTTCATTAATGTTTACAAGGACATAATTGTAACCTATCTATAACCACAGACTTAGTGGTCTTCTACATTTCGCTTATTGAACATTATTGTTACTAGTGAATATAATTACTTTGTAATTTGCATTTCCTCAATTACCTTGAGATAAGTTACGATTTGGTGTGCTGAAAGACGTGTTTTGTTATTGTCAAACTTTTAGCTTATCAAGTTTACCTTTTATTAATAGATATTTATAGCAAAAAGTATTTTCAGGAGAAGAAAAAATTATACTTTTGAAATGAAAGAAAAAAAAAACTCCAGAAATCAAGAAAACTGCAGAGTCATAATTCTTTCTGCATCCAAAATCAGTAGTGGACAGGAAGGAGTGAATTTTTTCCCAAAGTGGGGATTAAGTGGTTTGGATATCAAATAGAGAGTAAGACTGTGCTGACAGCTTTGGCTAAGACTCTGAAAATGTTAGATGTTGTAACTGACAAGGCACCAAGCCAAATATTATACAACCAAGACTGATAAAGGAAACCAGAATAGAAATATCAGTTGATATTTTCCAAACTTTGTTTAGCTCAAAACGCCATCCTTGATCATAAAGACAATTTTAAGAATAATTTATTAATTTTTTAGAAAATGGAAAAATGACTAGCAATTTATTCAGAAATTATACATTGGTCTATTCTAATGTCATTTGAAAAAGAAATTGTACAAGATGTTTTAGTAATCCTGTAGAGCTACTTGGTTGGATGGAGATTGGCTCTATGTTCTCAGACCTTGATTCATCAGAATTCCTGGAGAATCTAATTTCTGTGATGGTGTTGAGCTCCAGAGGGGAAGGGTAAGAATGGAGTGAGTACTGTCATAGCTTTGAATGGAGCACAGCTTGCTTGTGTTGATTTGGAGCAGATACTCCACTGAGAGGAGGCTTGGTTTGAAATTATATTCACACTGTGAATGACTTGGGGCTATCGGAAGTGGTTTTTGTGGGCAAATTAATTTTGACTGCCTAAAATTCAGATCAGAAAAGTTATTTTTCCATTAATGCAATTGCCCTTCTATAAAGAAGACTTGAGGATATGGTAGTTTTGAGAATAGTGGGCTAATGTGGCAATCATGTGAGGACATTGATAAACATATAAATCCACAGGTTTGCTAATTTCTTTGGGTACTCCTAGAATCAGTCTTGTCTGAGATCCCATTACATCCTAAGGTTTAAAACCCAAGAGAAGGGAGTACTTAAATGGCAGAGGGGAGATAGTATATAATCAATAATGCACGTGAAGAAGCCCCTAAGGGCAGTGGTCTTCTATCCTCCCTCTACTCTCAGCTAAGACTTTCCTATATCTAAGAACCCTTGGCCCACAAAACTGGGCAGAAATCTGAGCCAATGAACTTCTTGTCTTTTTTTAATATATATATACAAGGAAACAGCCAGAGAACCTATCATTTCCTGCCTTAGACTTGCTAGAGTAAAAGAAGGTAACTGGCTCTCAAGAAACCTCATCAACAAAGTGAAGACCCATGTGAAATGCAAGGAAGTGTCAACACCCTTCCCAAGGTAGTAGGTACACCCTGCTTTCCACAGACTTATGCTTGGCCAATGTAACAGTTCTCTAGCAAAGAAATAATCAAATTAAACAAAATATTAAAAAAAAAAGAAATGAGTCCCTTCTTAAAGATGTGACTCACTATCCTTATCCAAGAATCTATCTGGATTGCTTCTATTGTAGATTTTCTGTTGTAGTTTAAATATTATTTCCTGTAATCCAGGCCTAGTGGTTGTGAAATTAAATAACCACAGAACATTTACAAGTCCCTTGAATAAGTCATCCAGTCTGGGAAACAGTTCTCTGCTTTGGAATGTGTCTCTGAAGCATTCATCAGGGCATCCTTGGACAGAGTGTGCTGTCCTGGTTTGATGTTACAGGGTGGACGGATGCTTCATTGCACCTGCATGCCCAGATTGTACCCACAATCCGGATTTATTTTCAGAAATTGGGAAGCATATGATTCCATTTTACTGAGCCACAATCCTAGTTGTGGGAGATCATTGAGATCAAATGTACTGGCTCTGGAACAAGCTCTGGCAAGCCTCTGGGAAGAACATGTCTTTTCTGTCCTAGTTGAGTAGGTTTCCAAGACATTTCCTTAGTTCACATGGGGTCACACACCCGTAACTCTTTATGGTATACCCTTTGTCTGGGTATGCTCACCTCTCAGTTCCTGGGCATAATTTTGAAATGAACACAAAAAAGAAATTCTGGCTACTGTACTAAAGGAATTCTTATCATGTCCAGCATCCTTTGTAACAAAGTTGCAATGGTGAATAAGTGATGATATAGGTGAAGAATGGTAGAAGAACATTCTCTAGGATTGCTTGAGCTCCCCCACTAAATCAGTAATGAAAGATTTTAGAGTCATTGTAAAAGCAGAAAAACCTAGTTCAGCCAATAGGAGCGATTCTACAACTAGGCAAAGCAAGCAAATTTGCATGTTTAATTATCATACATTTTCATGACAACCTTAGCATGGAAAATTGATTTTCCAATCTCTATGCTTTCTATTAACATTACTGTCTGTGCTGTGTCTTAAACCAACCATTTTCTCATTAGATTGCTGTGTTTCTTGGACCTACTGAATCATAAACATTTTGAGGGCAAATACAAGTTCTCATAGAAATCTACCAGAGTGCTCTGCAAATGGTAACCTTTCACTGAATATTTTTTGATATCTCACATGGTATGATTTTACGAAAGTCAAATAGCCCTTCATACTCCAGTTTCCATCATCGATACTTGATTTCCCAAGATATGGCTTCATTTCTATAGGCTTGGAAATTTCTCCTTATTCAACCATATTTGGTTAAAAATACAAATACTTTTGGGCATAAGGCAATGTGTGTCTGCTCACCTAGGGTATTTATGTCTTAAAACTTCTTGCATTATAGTATTTATTTCTTTATTTCCTGTGGATAGGGGTGCAGAGGATAATATATATTTTATCATCTCTTGCAAGGAGCTTAAAATAGTTGCCAGTTCATATTATTATTCCAAGTCAAAGAATTTGTTCTCCCTCCTTGTGAAATTCTGAACTTATAAGTTTGTTATAGGAAAGCATCTGTGTCTTCAAATCCAAATCTGACTTGTCTTTCTGAAGTCCAGAGTACTGTCCCTGAGACCCAGCATTGCTGCTTTGCATGGTTGGCTTAAGTACTGAGTATTTGGGCCTTTATTTTCTGAAAGTCTCTGTGAGTTGAACTACTATGGTGTTCCTTTTTGGAATTTGGGGGTGGATAGAAAAGCATTAATTTTCACAAAACCCAAGAATACAAAAGATTAGTCAAAGCAGTTATGGTCTATATTCCCCTATTATGTGTGGATATTCAGTGTTGGAAAGAAAATAGAAAATTTCACAATTTTCAAAAATGTATGTTCCAACTGCTGTAATCCACAAGGGGGGATTGCAGTAGAGGAGGATGTCTGTTTCTAATTGAGCAAGCCCTATCCTGCTCACCAGCCCTGCTCTCTGAATCTGAAGTCTTTTAAAGTTTGGGGAAATTCATTCCTTTGCTCCTCACTTCATTATGGAGTCTTTGAATGCTCGCCATTCCTCTCTGGCTCTTTCAAGAGTAATTAGTACCCTCATCAATTTCCCTGCCCTTGCTCATTTGACAAACAAGTGCCATATGAGTCAAATGTTTGCATTCTCTGTTGAGCAGAATTTGAGGGTAGTTTCTCTTTCTCTGGCTTTACACCAGTGACACTCCCAAGAGTCTCATAAGTGAATTTGTGGTAATGCAAGCAGTTTTGGACAGCAACAGTGTTGTGTTACATCCTTGGATTGGTTTTTCATTTCAGTGATTAACAGGTGTGCTGCAGGAAGCCTTTGGTTTCAGCTCCATTTAATTCAACAGCCTGCTTCTGCTTTGTTCCCAGGGCTAGGAACCCATAACAAGAGTAACCAAGATTCTATACCTTTAGATTACTTTAGAAAGGACTCAACTAGAAAAAGCTAATGCAGGGTTTATTAGCAGGTACAATTTCCTGATACTTCTTTGTTTTAGTATTATAAATAGAATAAAATTCTAAACTGTGTCTCAGCAAAAAGTACTCGATTTATATCAAAATCATTAAATATTATGATAATCAGTAACACCAACCCTGAGTCATTAGCTTGAGAATGAACCATTTTTGTGATTTTCTTTTTTTTTTCTTTAAGAGCCTGCACTTGAGTGAAACACCTGCAGATTGTTCCTATCGAAAATGATGATCCGAAAGGAGAATGGGGGATGTAATAATGAATGTCACTATTTTCATGGAGGGATAACAAAGAGAAATGGTTTATGAGGGTAAGGTAAGTCTAGTGAGAAATTTTCCAAAATTGTGTTGCTGAATCTTCATTCATTAATCACGATGAAACATCTACTGTATACTGTGCATTAAAATTGGCTTTGCGTGAATGCCACATTGTTCCTGCTTTCCTGAGAATGAGAGACAGGCCAATGACAAACTAAATAAAGGGCAATGCAAATAGTGAAAAGGATCAAGGAATCAAAATAAAGAAAATAGCCCCTGGAGCTGAAGTTGTCAGAAAAGGTTTCTTGGCTTTTAAGAAACAGAAAAGAAAGGCATTGAAAGCAAGAGGCACGGAAGCAAAGAGATCTGCACTGAAAGAGTAAGGCTGAGTCAGCTGCACATGCTGGAAGAAGTAGGACATGCTTTGAAATGACTAGTGAAGCAGTTCCTGGCAGGTCAGGAATAAGGGAGCTCATAGTAACTGAGAAGCTATAGTTTCCTAATCAGAGAACAAGAATAGAGAAAGCTCATGCCCATCCCATGACTGCAATCTGAATTAGACATGATGCTCAATAGCTGTTAAAACACATGTTGGAGAAAAATTCGGTAGAACAACTAAGCATTCATGATAATATGAATTATCAGGAGAATGCTCAAAATCTATTTTTGGTTGGTTATTTTAGGTTTGGTACTAATTAAAATAAATCAAATTTAGTAAATTTGCTTAAGGGTTCCTTCCTATCAAATATATTTTAAGAGTTACTTTCGCCATTCATGTTTCCAAATGATTTTCTTTAAGTAATGATGAAGCAAACTGACTACCAAATATGTGATCAAACGCAGACATCTAAGACAGGAACCCTATGGAGTAGGTTATTGACATATTCTGTTCCTTATCCTGACACTTAAAGCCCTGGAAAAATAAGAGCCTCTTACTCACAAGTTTATGGGATACATTGGGACCAAGGGTGACCTTGTAATCCTTGTAGTCAGTCTGCAAAGACATCTTGCCAACAATGTAACTGTTTGAAAGCAAAATTGTCATAGAATCTGAATTTAAAGTCAGGCTTTATGATTGGTACAATGTTCATGATATGCATTGCAATGTGAATTAGTCTTTGATACAGTTTGACATTTGCTGGAGATATTTTAAAGGCAAAACTTGGCTTTAGTTTTAGTGAATGGTTTCTTTTTTATCTAAAACAGAAGAAAGCATTTATCAATATATCAGTAAAAATTTCAGAGATTGCAGAATATAAAATTTTTAAGGGGACTCAAGGGAGCAATTACAAATTGTCTACCTATAGTGAATTTAATATTATTTTTATGTTTAAATTTTAATACTAAAGTTATCTGATTATAGCAACTTTGCCTGACACTGGGGAACATGAATCTGTTTTTAAGTTGAATTTAAAGCTTAGAGAGATTCCAAAGTATAAGGAAAAAATTGCAATTAATACTACCCTTTAGACAAGACTCTGTGAAATAAATTAGAAATTCCAGTCCTCTAAAATTAAATATAAGTTAGCAATATTTTCAAAATGTATTTTCCATAATGTATTTTGGCTGTGTTCTCAATGATGTTTTCAAAACATAGAAATTATAGAATATTAAATTGAGAACATGGCATACTTTGGAATCAGTGGGAACACTTTCATATGTTACAATTTTGGGGCTATATTTTGATGTTAATTTATTCACTCTAAAAATATTCATTTAGTACTTGTTATGATAGAATCAAAGGCTCAAAAAGATATGGGAAGGAACCTGTATAAGTTTGCCACTATCTATTCTCTCATTTTCTCAAGGTATTTCTTCCACATATTCTCCCACATCTTCTAAATAATGTTTCAGGGGCCAGTGCTGTGGCCTAGTAGACTAAGCCTGTGCCTGTGGCATCAGAATCCCATATGGGTGCAAGTGAGTGCCCTTGCTGCTCCTCTTCCGATCCAGCTCTCTGCTTATGGCCTAGAAAAGCAATGGAAGATGACCCAAATGCTTGGGATCTTGCAACTGTGTGGGACACCCGGAGAAATCTCTTGGCTCCTGGCTTCATATCGACCCAACTCTGGCTATTGTGGATGGAAGACCTTTCTCTCTGTCTCTCCCTTTCTCTGTAACTCTACCTCTCAAATAAATAAATAAAATCTTTACAAAACAGTTTTGGCCAGAATCTAAAGAAAGGTTTACTTTGATGTATGCATAGGTTAGTCCAGGCATTTCCTTAATGGAAAGAAATAATGGAAATGTACTCCATGTTTTTATTTTCCTTTTTAAAATACATATTTACTTGAGAGGCAGAGAGAGAGAGAGAGAGAGAGAGAGAGAGAGAGAGGAGAGAGACAGAGATAGAGACAAAGAGCTCCTATTTGCTGGTTCACTCCCTAAATGCCAGCAATGGCCAGGTCAAATCTGGAAGACAGACACTCAATCCAGGTCTCCCAAGTGGGTGACAGGGACTCAACTACTTGACCTACTATCTGTTGTCCCTACGGTGCAGCTTAGCAGGAGCAGAGCCAGGACACAAACCTAAGCACTCCAATATGGCATATGCTTATTTCAACTGATGTCTTAACAGCTATGCCAAATGCCTGTCCCCTCCATCCTTAAATATCAGGACTTCAAGAATGATCCTTTAGTCAATGATTTTCCTTCTTTGGAAGTTAAAGGGGTCATAAAACAATTTCTAACTCAAAAAAAAGTTTGCACCAGATTTCAGAATTTCATCAAGGGAAGAAGTAAAGCGAATGAAAGGATTTAAAGCAAGCCAATGTTCAGGTTGGTTCCAGGAGTTAGAACAAAGGTGATGAAGAGTGCCGATAAGACACACACATGGCCAACATCAAAGGCACTCACCTTTTAATAGTTTATAAATTTTGTGAGAAAAAGTGTGTGAATATGTGAGTGTGCATGTGTGAATCTCATCATCTTAAAGTCTTTGACAACCTTATTTGAATATGGACAGAAAGACCAATCTAAGTTAAATAGACCAAAGAAAAGGAAGCCAATGTTACTGTAATTTCTTCAAGTGATGAGCAAGGTATGGGTTTCTTCGTTTGAGGTAAATGTGCACATGTCGCAAAATATAAACAAAGAATGGAGGGTACAAATGAGCCAAGAGAAAAAGATAAAATAATCTCTACATTAGCTGCCTAGGAGAGCTGCAGTGGCAATACTCTTATTACCAATGCTAACAAGCAAGCCAGCAGCATGGGGAATTAGCCAGTGTGATGCTGGTCTTTATGATGGTAAGGATGCAGACTGTGAAATACTTGGGCAAAAATATAGGAAAGGTTAAAGTCCAAGTCTAAACAAGGGGAGTAATAAGTTTAGGTTAGAAAAGGAGATGTGAATGATCGGTAAAACTGTGCAGCTGTAGCTGGGAGAGCATAGTTGTCTGCTAGAGAGACAGGGAGCTCTGGTCACCATTATAATCCAAGAGCCGAGCCAAGCTGGAGCCAGGTCCAGGCACTGGGATGGGAAGGCTGAGGTGGGATTACAGGAGGCACTTTCCTGGAATCTGAAGTTTCGAGAGTCCGTATCTAGACTGTGCTGCCTCTCCCTACGCTTTGCAATTCAGAAGTTTACAATTAACAAAGGGGGGGGGGGAGCACTCAAAAGCAAGGAGGAGACAACTAGCTGCAAGAATGGGGGCATACACTCAGAAACTGGAGGTGTTACCACAGCCCCAGCCCAGTAAGGACAGCTGAATGCAATATCCATCAGCGATATTTAGGTTACACTACACATTTTAATTTAGGTAATTCGCTATGACATCTTACAGTACCACTTGAAATCTTGGTTTGATCCAGGTTTTGATTGCACATCTTTTCATTGATGTAATGGATTAACATTAGAGATCAGAATTTGGGAATTTAATTTTCTGGTCTGTGCAAAGCACCTTGATAATTTCCTGGGTAGCATGAAAGAGAACTTGGAGCTGGCAGTTTGGCTAAGAAACTAAGGCTGATGAGGAAACACTGAGCTGAGGTCAGAAATATGCAGAGTTAACTACGAAATTGTATTATACCTTCATGGTGGTTAGAGCATTGTACGACACAGAATCAGAGCAGGCTAAAGAAAGGGTTCAAAGACAAATGTGGCTGAGCTTTGAAGAATCAGTAGGATGTGACTTGAGAGGGAAGGTCAAAGGCTTTACTGGTACAGGAAATGGCACAAAGGTAGGACTAAAACCAAACTATAACCAGACTCTCAAAAATAAGCATATGTTTAACAGTAGTGGGACCCAAAGTGTCGCAGAGGAAGAAATTGAAAAACCGGGATGAGGAGGTTGGATTTCAAGCCCCGTCGGGTTGACTTGCCTGCCTTTACCTTGGAAGGCCAGGTTGATCGCACTGCTAACCTACCTGATTTAGAACAGCAATGGAGCTCTGGAGAGGTGACAATGCACAGTCTCTCTTCCCGCACCGCCGATAACAAAGAGCTGGCTGTGCCACTCACCGAGTGGAAGTGTTCCAGCGCACTGGTAGCCAAACAGCTGGTCCTGGTAACTGCAGCTCTGCCAGGGCATGGACGGATGCCTGTCTGCATCCCGATTAGCTGTGATTCTAACATTCAGCCAAATCAAAGCCTCCTGCTGAAGACTTGGCAATTATGTGGCTTAACTGTGTTAAACAAAAGATAAAAAGTTAGCTCTGACTGCAGAATGCCGCATGTGGTAAATGGCAATAAATGGACTCTGTGGGCTCCCCCCCCGCAATCTGCACCCCCTAATTTCACCACCCCACCTGAAGCTTTCTGTCTGAAATTTAATATTAGCATGTTCTTAACTTAAAAACTTTCTTTTGGTTCCCAGTTACCATCAGCAGTGGTTGCTGTTTTGCGTGATCTCCCCTAACCAGCAGCATCTGCCTCACCTGGGAACTTGTTAGAAATACATGCTCTTGGACCCTAACCCCAGACCTACTTAATCAGAAACTCTGCCGGTGGGGCCCAGCAGTCTCTGCTTTAAAGAGCCATCCAGGTGGTTCTCAGGAATGCTAAAACAGAGTGCTACTGGCCCACAGGAGGCAGGGCTAGCTCCTTAGATTTTCACACACGACTCTCTGCAGGGTTGGAGCATCATGCTTCTGCCAAGCGCCGTAACATCATTCGCAGGCCTTACAAAATTATCAACTTAAAAAATGAGCCTGCTATATTTAGATTTATTGAATTTCAAGTCCCGTCTGCAGTTGCCTTGGCAGGGCCAGACCAAATGATCTTGCGGACCAGATGTTCCCCTCCCGGGCTGGGGCTTCCCAACTTATTTCTCCAGTCTCAGTCAGCCATGGCCGCTGCCTGCCATCACACCCCACACTGAGCAGATGTGCATTATAGATACATACACAATTTTCTTTATTAAAGTTTTATTTATTTATTTGAATGTCAAAGGTACAGAGAGAAAGGGAGAGATGGGGGGAGAGAGAGAGAGAGAGAGAGAGAGAGAGAGAAAGAGAGATCTTCCATCCACTGGCTCACTTCCCATTTGTCTGTAACTGCCAGGGCTGGGCCTCAGGGGACAGGGGCTTCATCTGGGTGCCCCACGGGGGTGAGAGGGACCCAGACTCCTGGGTCATCTTCCACTGCTTTTACCATGCCTTTAGCTGGGAGCTGGATTGGAAGTAGAGCAGCTGGGACACAAACAAGCATCCATATTGGATGCTGGCATCTCAGGCTGTGGCTTTACCGGCTACACCACAATGGCAGCCCTCACATACATAATTTTCTGAGCCTCCAGATCACATCCAGCTCTTTCTTACATCTTTTCCTTTCATATTATTGTTTTTACTCTGGTCTAGAGCGTATGTGGCAAACCTCAGCTGTTCTTTGTATTTCCACCATGAACATTACCTCCATGAGGAAGTCCTCCTCTGTGCTGGCCAGCAGTTACTCTCTCTAGTGATCCTGAAGTCCTTTGCATGTCCTGTTGTCACTACAATTATCACAATGAATTGAAAGCTCATTGTGTCTGCTTAGGCTTTAGGACAGGATTGCTATAATAGTCTCCCCTGAATACATAGGAATTTCCATTGTCGGATGCACGTCTGAAATTCAGCAATCCTTGCTTAACCAAATTGAAGAAATAAATACGAAATTCATCATTCCATATTCTAGTAATCACATGAGTTTTCAGTCAAAGATAAAGTGACATAGCCTCCCCAGCCCAAACCCATCATTAGCTGATTGGTACAGTTTTTGAAGTGATTGACATTAAGGAATGCTTGTATAGGAACTACAAGTGGACTCTTTCCTTATCAGCAATGGCTGACTCAGTAGCACAGACAGGCCACCCACAGCACACCCAAGCAGCAGTTTGCTACCAGCAATGATTTGGTTAACCTTTGATTAAACCTAGGAATTTAAAGCACGAAAAGGTCTGGAACTCGACACAACCCTTTGACACGGCACTGTCTGTCATTAATGATAATCCACCATTAGATGCTCAGCTTTGAAAATGGAATTAGACGACTTCAGGTTCCAGCCCTAACCCTGCTGTACTGAAAACTGAGCCCTGCTGTGTTTGGAGACTTCCTGATTTACTGCTTTGCCTTTTAACTGTTTTCAGGCAAATGGGGGTTGGGAGGAGGCTAAAGGAGTGCAGGGATCAAATGAGTACAAACAAGGCGTCTCAACCATCATCAGGGGAAGCGACTTTTTGCTTAGAAAAGTCAGCAGGTCAAAGAGCTCCATTCCCACTGTGGATTTCATCTTCCTTCCCCGCCCCCAACCCCCCAAAGTAGGTGTAAGAATTTCCTTGCTGGGACATCATGCAAGAAATATTCAGTATCCCTTTTCACTTCCTTTTGAAAACATCAGCTATGATGTTAAAGTTCCCTGGAGTCCTTCCAAAGTCTCAAAGTTTCTTTTCCTTTTCAGCCACAATGTATTGGTGTGTCTACAGGCTCCACATCTCATTTCATATATGGTGCAGGGTGCTTTGCAGGGCCAGGGTACAGTATATGCCTAACTACCCGTTGTATGAACAAATGACCAAGTCTGCCTCGCGGTTCTATAGCTCTGGTAACCACGTAAAAGCAAATTTCAGACAGCAATAAAATTGCAGGCAATTGACCTAGACCTCTTCCTGTTAACAGTTGACTTGTTATCCTTAGGTTCGCTTCGTTGGTTCTTGAATTCTTGGCTACATCTCTCAAAACTCAACCTCTGGTCTTTTTGGCTAATTGGTGTTGAGAGTGCCTCTCCGGTCTTAGCTCCAATGACTCCTGAGATCCTAGTGTCCTGGGAAATCAAAGAGACTATTCTCCCCAGACCCTATCTGCAGAATCCCTCAGGGGAGACCACAGTGTAGCTTCATCATCTCCCAGGAGGCAAGAGACCAGGGTCTCAGTTCCCATCACTAGGAGAGAAGTCCTGGAGTCGATTGTATTTCCTTTGGATCCTGCTCAGATGCACAAATGGACTAACATAACTGACTCATTTCCATTCTCTTCACCAAACATGATAGCACTATATCAGGGCCATTTGCAGACTTTTCAAACTTTAGTGACTCCCATGACATTTCTATAACAAGGGAAGAGATACGACATTGCTATTACCACTATAACCACTATAGCAACTGCAGCAGCATTACTTGGGGAATCTGGAGCTGTTCCAGATGAAATCAGCAGACTGCCATGCTGGGAAATTTTATTGAACAAATATGCATAGCATTTACCATTTATTAAACATTGTTTCATGAGGGATCTTCAAAAAGTTTGTGGAAAATGCACATTATCCTTTAATTCCATTTTTCATGAACTTTTATTTTTATTTATATATGTTTTATTTGAAAGGCAGAGAAATAAGAGAGTGACATGGGCGCATAAGAGAAAGATGTTCCAACTACTGGTTCACTCCTTGAAATACCAGCAATAGCCAGGACTGGAACAGGCAGAAGCTAAGAACCTAGAACTCAGTTTGGGTCCCCTACATGTATGGCAGAAGCTCAGTTACTCAAGTGCTCAGGGTGCATTGCAGAAAGTTATAATTGGAGGCAGAGCTGAGCCTTGAACCCAGATACACTGAGATAGGATGTAGGCATCCCAAGTGATCCCTTCACCACTGCACCAAAAGCCTACCCATTCCATCAACATTGTGAAATACCCTCATATGTGCTTCCCAAGTATTAATTCATCTGATTTTCAAGGTAGGTACTATTTTAGCCCCATTTTAAAAAGAAAAAAGTGAGACAGAGTTAAGTGGCTTGTTCAGGATCTCACAGGTAATAAATGAGTAGCAGAGTTGAGATTCATATCTAATATTCCAGTTATAATCTGTGCTCATAACTGCTTTGATCCTTGCCAGTCTCCATGCATTAGTTAGGGTTTTCCAGAGAGATGCAATGTGTGTGTGTGTGTGCATGTATAATCTCCACAGAGATATAATATGCAGAACACACACATACACACACACATTTTCTACCTCCCTGAAGGTTACAACATCTAAATCTATCTCTATTCTACATCTCTATCTCTATTTCTATCTCTATCTCTACATCTCTGTATAAGGAAATTTATTGTGGAAATTGGTTCATTTGTTTGAGACCAAGGAATCCAATCATCTGGCATCTGCGAGACAGAGAATGGAGAAAGCTGGTATTTGAATTCCTCATCTGAATCCAAAGGCCTGAGAATCTGGAGAGTTGACAGTGTAATTCACTAATGTAATTCTCTGGTGTTCAATCCCCCAAGAACCAGGAGCTCTGACTTCCGAAGGCAGGAGAAAACAGATATCTCAGTTCAAGGTGATGGGGAGAGAATTTGCCTTTCCTCTGCCTTTTGTTTCGTTTGACCCTTCAATTGCTTGAATATGCATAACCACATTGGTCAGGGCAGAATTTCATTGCTGGGTCTACAGACCCAAATGCCACGTTCTTCCTGAACTACTCCTACAGATACACCCAGAGAAAGCTTTACCAGCTATCTGCACTACCCGCAGCCTAGTCAAGTGGACACATAGAATTAACTATCAGAATCTGATGTTTCCCAAAGCAGCTAAAATTATTGATATATGATTTTCTAATATTATTAGAAATCATGAATAAATCATGATGGGATAAAATAAATAATAGAATAAAATAGAATAAGATAAATGATTATATTATGACTAAATGAAAATAAAAATAAGTGAGTTTCTCATAGTACTTGAGGATACGATTCATGTGCTGGTATATATTATACCAGATAAAGTTTAGATGTTCATTTCAAAATGACATTATCATATTTTTTACTGTGAAACATAGGCATTTAAAGTTATTGTTTTCTTTTTTAATTGTGGCAAAATATGTAAACATGAAAATTTCTGTTTTAACCATTTAAAGTATACGATTCAGTGGAATTAATTACATTTATAGTACATACAACAATCAGCAGTATCCATCTCTAAAATTTTGCATTTCTGCAAACAAATTCTAAGGCCACTAAGTAATAATGGCCCAGTACTCTTTTTTTAGATAACTAGCCTACTTTGTATCTCTATGAATTTGCCTCCTCTAGATATTTCATATATGTAGAATCATATGATATTTATCCTTAAGTAACTGGCTTACTTCTCTTAGCATAATGCTTTCAAGATTCATCCGTGTTATAGCATGTATCAAAACTTCATTGCATATTGTGGCTAAGTAATATTTCACTGTCTGGATGTACTGCAACCCACTCATATGTTGATAGTCACTGGGGTGTTTCCACCTTTTAGCTATTGTAAGTAATGCAATGCACATTAGAATACATGTTTGCATTTAAGAATCTGTTTTTCATTATTTTGTAATTTCTGGATTGTATGATAATTCCCTGTTTACCTTTGTGAGGAATGATAAAAGTATTTTCAGTGCCAACTGCACCATTTTACTTCACTATCAGGAATGTATGGAAATTACAATCCACATCTTCACCAACACTTTTTATTTTTTATTTCATTTTGTCTTACATTTTAGTATCACTACCTTAGTGGATAAATTTTATTTCATTGTGATATTGGTTTGCATTTCCCTGATAACTACTGAGATTGAGTTAGACATATTTATTCAGTCTTTTGATCTTTTTTATTTGTTTTCTCTTGTCAAACTTTGGGAGTTCTTTTTAATTTTTTTTTAAATTATATAAAGGGAACAAATTTCATGAAGTTTTAAGAGCAAATTTCATTTTAAGAGCAAAATGATACTTCCTTCCCTCCCTTTGTCCCTCCCTCCCTCAGCCCCTCCTTTCTTGCCTCCCTGCTCCTTACTTTATTATTTTTCTTTTAATTTGTACAGTAATATACTTTCAAATTTCTTTGTAATCACAAACTTAATTCTTCACTAAATAAATAATTCAACAGATAAGTAGAAAAACCACACTTCCTCGAGAGTATAGATAAGACCTATAAACAATAACCAAATCTCAGAATGTCAATTTCACACATATACATTACATTTATTAGTACTCTGTATATTCGTTACCACAAATCAGTGAAAATCTATGATATTTTTCTTTTAGGTGCTGGCTTCTTTCACTAAGCATAATAGTAGCAAATAATGTCTATTTTGTTGCTTAAGACAGGATTTAATTCTTTTTTATGGCTGAGTAGAATTCCATCATGTATATATATAATAATTTCTTTATTTACTCATCAGTTAATAGACATCTGAGTTGATTTCATATCTTAGATGTTGTAAGTTGAGCTGCTCTAAACATGGGGAATTTCTCAGAAATGAGATGGCCTGGTCATAAGATAGATCTCTTCATATTTCTGGGGAATCTCCATATTGTCTTCCATAGCAGTGTTTTAGGGTACTTTTCCCCACATATAATCTGAGTACAACTCACTTATCAATTCTTTCTGTATTCTAGATATTAACCCATTGCTAAATATATGATTTTAAGTATTTTCTTCTATTCTGTAGGTTGTCTTTCTCTGCTTTTTGATTGTATCATTTGACACACAAAAATAAATCTTGTTTTTATTACATTACAAAACATTTCCTTTTAAATTTATTATTTCAGAGTAGAATTCCTTAGGACTGTCAAAGCTTTGGCTAGCAACAATATCAAGTACAAGATTTTAGGTTTGATTATAATAGAGGAATAGAATTTAATAAAGTTCCAACACTACATTTTAATGCTCAAATTTCTCACTCTCTTTTTTTAAGTGACAAATATGTGGTTCACAGCATAATTGCAGCAGAACAGCCAGATGGTCTCTTCAAAAATACAGAGATCAATGGCACATGCCATTAAATGCTATGGCGATTGCCTAGAAATGGCAGCACATGCGGATGGCTCCCCTATTACTAATTAGAACAAGTATTTCTCTGTAGTTTACTGTCTTCATGAAAGAATCAAACTTTTTGCACATTAAAGAAGAGGACTTTCAAAAATGATGTTGTCCCTTGCTTTGATGGTCACTTTATTCTATTCTCCTAACTTCCAGATCATCATCTCAAGTGGCTCCTGCTGGGTTTTCCGTCATTCTTCTGTTACTTTCTTTTCTTCACCTACTGCGGCCAGTTCTGTATTTAAGTGTGCAATACGTCTTTTGTCTTCAAGACATAAATCCTTCAATAATTCACTGTTCCTCCTTTGCAGACATTCTGTTCTTCTACTGAAACTCCTGCACAACTTAGAGACTCCATGGAGACAACAGTCCCAGCCACCCTGGACGTCTAAACTTTAGCATCAGCTTCTGGATTCATCAACATGCATCTTGCCCTGAAACGTCCTTCTGTAGAAATTATTGCAAGATGTGCTATAAATTATTCTTCATCAGAAAGGTTCCAGTTCCAGAATGTGGCGGCACCCTAGACAGAGAGACCTGCTACGCCCACCATCCTGAAACATCTACTGCAAAGGTTTTTAATTTTGATGAAGTCCAAATGTATGTATATATTTCTGTTGCCTATGCTTTTGGTATCATACATTGGGAACAAATGCCTAATCAAAGTTCATATAAATTTTTATCTATGTTATCTTCTAGGAATTTTATAGTTGAATATTTTCAATTTATATTTCAGTCTATTTTGCACTAATTTTCATATCTAGTCTCCATTTTTCATATGAGTACTTCATTTTTTGTGCTGAATAATATTCTTTTTTATGGTTACATTGTATTTTGTTTACTTTTCCTTCAATTGATGAACATTGAGGTATTTATTTTTTGGCTATTACAAATATGCTGCTAAGACTATTCATGTACAAGTTTTGATTGTTTATTTGTCTTCAGTTCTCTTGGGTATGTTCCTAAGAACAAAATGTTTGGTTATATGGCATTTCTATGTTAAACATTTGACAAAATGTCAAAAATGTTTTTGCAGAGATTCTGTGTCATTTTACATTTCTGCCAACAATGTATGAGGGTTCCAATTTCTCTCATACTTGCCAACAATTGTTGGGAGAATTTGTTTTTCTTTATGAGTAAGGTCAGTCTAGTGTTTACAAAGTGATATCTCCTTGTGATTTTACTTTGCGTCTCCCTAATTATAAGTGCTATTGAAATCTCTTCATGCATTTATTAACCATTGTTATATTCTATTTGGAGAAACGTCTTTTCAAATCTTTTAAAATTCTAAAATTTTTTAAAGTTTATTTATTACTCCTATCTACCTGAAAACCAGAGAAAGAGAGCGAGAGAAAGAGGTTGAGAGAGAGAGAGAGAGAGAGATAGAGAGAGATCTTCCACTCACTGATCCACTCCCTAAATGCCCACAATAGCCAGGGTTGGGTCAGGCTGAAGCCAGGAGCCCAGAACTATATGTAGGCCCCCTCATGTGGGTGCCAGGGGGCCAAGCACCTGAACTGCCATCTCTTTCTCCCAGGATGCATTAACAGAAAACTGGATCCAATACCCCTTTTGCAATTTTTAAATTATCTTGTTTCCCTTTTATTATTGAATTGCAAGAGCTTTTCATATAATCTGAATACGTATCACTTCTCACATGTGTGATATATAAACTGTCAGTATGTGGGATATTTTATGAGTTTCTTGTTAAATAAAAAAGCAGTATGGATGCTCATAGGGATTTTGCTGAATATGTAGATTTGTTCATGGATCATTATTCTAACAATTATTGAGTCTTCCAATCATATACATGGACTTTGTTTCCATTTGTTTTGTCTATAATTTCTCTTTCATAGCTTCCAGTGTATAAGTCATACAATTCATTCATAAGACTTATTATTGAATATTGTTTATTATACGTGTTCTCTTAATTTCATTTTTAGATACACCACTCCGTGTATAGAAACACATTTGATTTTTATATACATCCTATATACTCCAAACCTAACTATATTCATTTATTAGTTCTAATTAACAATGAGATGTCTAAGTTCATAGAAAAAAAAAAAAACTATGTATAGATTTCAAGATGCTTTTCACCAAAATAATTCCATTTTCCATGATCTGTTGAAGTAGCCTCATATAGCCTTATCTGTGAGTTTTTGGTCAATGTACTTTGTATGATCAGAGAGATTCACTTCTATTCCTACTTCTTGAGTTTATTTGTGTGACTCCCAGGGAGCAGACTCTTGGAAGCTCACACCTGTTTTCTTCAGAACTTCACCCCATGTGCCCTTTATGCTGTTTTTTTCTTTTTCTTTTCTCTTTTCTTTTCTCTTCTCTTCTCTTCTTTCCTCTTCTTTTGGAGCTTTTTCTGCACTAAATCACAGCCCTAAATTAGACTATAGACTGAATTCTCTGAGTCATCCTGGTGAATTGTGGGACTCAGAGGTGGCCTGGAGGACTCCCAGTCACCAACTTCCATTGGTTGCTAACTGATTGCTCTATTGTTTACGGCAATGCCCCACCCTCCTGAAGTAGGCTGTGTGTTACACTGAGAGAGGGAACACATTGTTGGAGGTAGTGACTAATATGCCACAGGCTGCTATTTATTTTACTGAGATTTATATGATTGTCTTGCATGAATATTTTTCCATTTAAAATTTCCAGATGGGCCAGCGTTGTGGTGCAAAGGCTTACGTTGCCACTTGCCACACTGTTATCCAATAGCAGAGTGCCAGTTTGCATTCCAGCTAATTCGTTTCTGATCTAGCTTTGTACTGACCCCCCTGGGAAGGCAGCAGAAAATGGGTGAACTACTGAGCCCCTGCCATTCATGTTGGAGATCAGGATGAAGTTCTTGGCTCCTGGCTTCAGCCCAACCCAAGCTTTTTTTTTTTTTTTTTTCTAATGTTCTACCTATCAAATAAATGAATAGATAAATCTCAAAAAAAATTAAACATTTCCAAAGACTTCACCAGTTATGTTTATATGTGTATATTTATCATTTCCACCAATTAAGTGACTCTTACATGGGTACCTGAGCTCCTTATCAGCATTCTGAATATCTGGCTCCTGATAATATCATTATTATAAACAAAATTACCAAAGACTCCCGATTTCCTGCTATAGAATAAAATCTGGTTTCATAGCTCAATTTTCAGTGCCTTGTGTAACCTGGCTGCACGCAACATTACCATGACTTTAACAGTACATGGTTGGTGTTCCTTGAGCACATCTCATGCTGTTCTCTTGCATAACTCTCCACCTCATTTGATATCATAAAGCATACCCAGCTTCTTTATTGCATTAATATAAAATGAAGATCTCCCATTTTGTCTCCGTTGCTAACTTTCCAATTCAAACTCCTCTCTCCATTCTATAATATGTACTAAAAGTTAGAGACACAAATCAGTATTATTCTAACTTAATATAAATAATAATAGATAATATTCTTCTCTGCAGCTAGCATAATACCCAACACAAAGTAGGTCCTCTAGAAATATTTCTTGTCCCCTGGACAAATGGTTGAAAGAATAAGTAATAGTAGAAAGTAGTGTTGCAAATAAGTTCTTTGCCACTGGCAGAGCCTGTCTCACGTATATATCCCATCGCTGCTCCCAGCAGCCCAGCAGCCCAGCAGCCCAGCAGCCCAGCAGCCCAGCAGCCCAGCAGCAATGTCGGTTAAGGTTGTCATTATCATCCCCGTGAGGAAAATGGGACTCAGATTTTCCTAATTTGAATCTTGTACTCATTTTAGAACCAAGACTCTTCACTGATAGGGGATTAGGGAAGTACTTTCTACTCCCAGAGGCCTGCTCATTTTTTAATTAAAAAGGGATATGAGCAATTAAAATGAAGACAAAAAAATAAAGACAACCCTTTCTGAAATTTTTGCTTAGATGTCTAACATTTAAGCTTGAGGCTTTGGTCATGAATGTTGGTTACATAATAGATAGGAACAAAGTATGTCTATTCTTCACAAAAATGTTCTGGGCTGCCCTAACCCTGTGGCCAGCTTATTACAGTAGAAATGTTGTTTTGAAAAATAACTCATTCTACTGTAGATGAAAGATAAGTAACTGCCAGTGTGTGGAGTAAAAAGGGGAACTTGTTTTGTGTGTAGGAGCAAGGCTATAGTTGGATGAGAGTGGCCTGAACAAAAGGATTTGGGAAGGAGTTAGCTTGTGGGTGACGGTATATGCTGTGCAGAAATGCTGTGTGGCTCCCGTCTGATAGTCACTGAATTCCCCCGTGTCAGCCATTCACTGAAGGCTACATTAACCCACAAAAGACCCGTGGACTGACATTCAGTAGATTGGTTTATAAACACCCTTGGTATTGGATCTGATTCCTTCAAATCAGCAGTGTCATCAATATAGAGAACTTATCTGTAATTGTTGATTTAAGAGAATGCAAAAGGACATATCCAAGAGGCAGGCATGGTGTTAAGCTATTCCTTGAGGCATTCACATTCGACATCAAAGGGTTTGGGTTTGAATCTTGCTCTGCTTCTGATCCAGGATCCTGCTAATGTGCACCCCGGGAGGCAGCAGGAGATGGCTCAAATGTTTGGGTCCCTGCCACCAATGTGGGAGATCTGAATAGATAGTTCTTGGCCTCTAGTTTCACCTAACCCAGCCTTAGCTTTTTCAGGCTACTGGAGAATCCTCTCTCTCTCTCTCTTTCTCTCTCTCTCTCTCTCTCTTTCTCTGTGTCTGCATTTCAAATAAATAAAAAAAATTAAATATGAAAAGATATCACAATATATTAGAAAGATAGAACAAATCACAACACTCTGCCCTCTACCCTAATCCTTGTACCTTGGTCATCCCTTTGGTCATCTGTCATCCTGAAGATAAAACAATAAGAAAATTCATAGCAAAATGCCTAGCATGTTTATGTACTCAGGAAAATTCTACTGCGATGCCTTCCCTTTCCCTACTGCACTCTACACACGGTCCCTCATTGCTTTCACAAAAACATATGAAAAAGAATGATGAGAGTTTGAGATGGTAAAATATGTTAAGGAGTCTTGGATTTCTTTAGCATTCACTTACTTAAGAAACCTGTGAAAATTGTGTATTTACATACATAATCACAGTAGATGATGTATTCTATGTGCTTTCCACTTTGAAAAGTGTTTTCATGTATAACACTTCACTTGATTCTCATAAATTAGATGATTTTATCATTTTGCAAATGAAGAGACAAATTTAGAGAGGGTTGGCGACATAGGAAAAGTATTCAAATGAAAACACTCATTTGCCGGTGCCGTGGCTCAACAGGCTAATCCTCCGCCTTGTGGCGCCGGCACACCGGGTTCTAGTGCCGATCGGGGCACTAGATTCTGTCCCGGTTGCCCCTCTTCCAGGCCAGCTCTCTGCTGTGGCCCAGGAGTGCAGTGGAGGATGGCCCAAGTGCTTGGGCCCTGCACCCCATGGGAGACCAGGAAAAGCACCTGGCACCTGGCTCCTGCCATCGGATGAGCGCGGTGCGCCGGCCGCAGCGCGCCGACCACGGCAGCCATTGGAGGGTGAACCAACGGCAAAGGAAGACCTTTCTCTCTGTCTCTCTCTCTCACTGTCCACTCTGCCTGTCAAAAAAATAGATAAATAAAAAATAAAAAATAAAAAAAAAAGAAAACACTCATTTGAGTGACTAAATTTTCTATGGCAAGAAAAGAAGAGCTGACGTTGATGTTAGAACACTACCATAAGTAAGGGTCGATTAGGAATGGGTGTTATAGAAACATTCATTCTTGAGAATGACAGTTCATCTTGAGACAGCACTTGTAGTAAAGGAACTTATCTCTGATAGCAAATATTTTTGAAAGAATCTTCATCCTCCTTTTCTTATTTTTCTTATAGAATTTCTTATGAATTCAGATCACATTTCATAATGATCTGGTCAAATTCATTTATAGATTCTTTCATACAGAAAGAGCTTGGAATGGTAAACAGGACCTGTATTTTATTGACAATTTCCTCACTTTTAGTTCATTTTTTACTGAACGGGTTGAAGAGTCCAACAAATAAGTTGAAAGTTATCGCTTGTCAATATATTTTTATTCACCTTCTTTTAACTTTAAATTACTCAGAACATTATTTCTGATATATTATTTTTAAATCCAGTTATTAAAATATGATTGGGAATTTCATTCTTTTCTAAATGTATTATTTGGTCATGACCCATATTTATGTGGCTAGTTTCCAATGAAAACAAGAGGCATATATTGGCAAATATTTATTTATAGTAACCAACTCACTTTTATGGATATGGAACAACTTCAATAAAAAAATACAAAATCATAAAGATGTAGAAATTCAAACCAAAAAAAATCAATAATAACTATTGTAAGCCTGAATTTGGATAAAGTAAAACGAATTAATATGAATACTTGTTTCATGTAGTCTTCTGAAGTAATAATTGAATTATTTGGTAAATTATTTTCTTCATTGTATGTTTTATTTAATTAACATAAAAATATAAGTCAGGGGAGAGGGAGAGGGAAAGGGGAGGGTTGCGGGTGGGAGGGAAGTTATGGGGGGGAAGCCATTGTAATCCATGAGCTGTACTTTGGAAATTTATATTCATTAAATAAAAGCTTTAATTAAAAAAAAGTCAGCATGCATGTCTGTAGACAAAGGAAACATTAACAGGGTGTAATAGAAAATGTCTTTTTTGATCCTCTCTAGACATAAATATTAAATTATGCTCTAGGTTCACTTACAGAAAATTAAAATCTTGATTTTTAAGCCCAATTTTTGTTGAATGGTTGAAACCTCTATTTAAAAAAAAAATCATTGTCTCTGATAGCATTGCCCAGAACACTTGCTGAAGATAAACACAATGAAATTAACATAGTAATATGATATTTCCTGATGGAATACCAAGCTTACCCCTCATGGGACACAAATCCCAAAATCAACTGGCAGGGTTGTGAAGGTCTTTTGTACACACTAGATTGATCGGATAATCCATACTGTGTTTTGACATATTTTGTGTATTACAACTTATATGCTTTTGCTTCTATGGCAACTGATGACTTTGTAAACTCACTTTTCAAGCACTGGGGAAGGAAACACATTGGCAGAATGCTTAGGGTTTCATTTTTTGATAAGATATAAAAAGCAAAAGACTCAACGACTGGCTGTTATGATGTGACAAGAGATTATTTAATTATTCTTGACATGCTTCTATGCAGCCAAGTAATCTTAACTTTTCTAAAGGGCTACATTGATTTAAAAACAAACCCAAATAGAAAAATTATCTGTATCACTTCAATAAAATATTTTAACATAACAATATCCATGTGAGCCATATATACTGTTTCATTATCAATATGAAAAACATTGCAATTTTGAGTGTCCAAAAGGATTTTGATGTTCAATCATTATATGTTAATGATATAAAATTAATTGGGTTATTTATTTTGAATCTCAAGTTTCTTAAATTTATTTCTACAAGAGAAAATTTGATTAACTATTTTCATGTTTTGTTAAATCATTTTAGTTATCTTAACTGCCTAGTGATTTCTATTGAAATAGATCAGAGATTGGTAAACTATAGCCTGTGGTCCAAATCCAGCCCATTCGTGTGTTTGTATGTCCCATGTGGTAAGAATGATAACTTAGTCTTTTAAATAATAGGAAAAAAATACTTAAGTGTAAATTATATGTGACATGAAAATTATCTGAAATTCAGATTTTATTGTCTATGAGTAAAATTTTATTGAAAGATAGCAATGCCCATTCATTTACGTATTGCTGATGGCTACTGAAAATAACAGAAGTGAGTAGTTGAGACGGAGATCATGTGGCCCATGAAGGTAAAAATATTTACTTTCTCTTCCTTTTCAGAAAGAGTTTGCCAACAATTGAGGTAGTTACATCCATTGATCTCAGATGACTACAAAAATGTGTATACACAGACACACACACACACACACACAAACACGATGCATTCTGAGTGCATGGTATGTGAAAATTCTTATTGTAAACTTTGATTTGTGGGAACTAGCTATACATACTTTAAATATTATTTTCAATTACTTAAGTCATTAGGAAAATAATCTTTCATCTTTACATCTAAGATCCTGACATTTAAAAAATCCTTAAGGCAGTAGATTATGTGAATAAAAATTCCATGGATAAGATACACATAAATCCTGGAGTCACAAATCGATGGTCTCGGTATATGAAGCCTCCATAGTCTCCTTCTTTATTCTCCACAGTTGGATTGAAACATTGATGTAGTCGTTGATGAGACATTTGTTGCCTACATGGTTGATGTTATTACTCAAAATGGTATGTTGAGTCATTATTGAAAAATGATGGAATCTTGAATTAATTCAATTTTAATAATTTGTATTATCTTAACCAAAAATCTAATTATATGTTATTTAACAGCCTGATGCCTAATTGGTATCATATCTTTGTAATGTGATAAGACATATCTGACATTTTATACACTAATATGCATTTTTCAGAGAATGAGCTGAACTGAAAATAGTTTTCAAACCATGCAGAATTCTGGGGGAAAGAGTGGCTTACGGGAAAAAGTTAAAGAAGTTTTAGGCTGTTTGATCCTTGATTCTTTTCCGCTATAGCAATTTTTCTTTTCTTTTCTTTTCTGTTTTTCTTTATTTGAAAGGTAAAGAGACACACAGAAAAAGTGAGAAATTCATTCCCCAAATACCTGCAACTGGCCAGACTGAAGACAGAAGTCAGGAACTCAATCTAGGTATCCCATGTGAGTGGCGGGGACCTAGTTCCTTAAGTCATCACCAGATGCTTCCCAGTTTGTGCTGTAACAGGAAGCTGGAGTCAGCAGCAGAACTGTGACATGACCCAGGCATACCAACATGGAAAATGGGTGTCCCAAAAGGTGTCTTAACTGCTATGCAAAATGCATGCCCTTTGCTCTTGTTTTCTGATATTACAGATTCTATGTGAAGACTTAATATTTCCACTATGGCTAAAAGCACTGATTTTGCCAAGTCTAACTAGAAACACATTTTCCTGAATTGCCATCTCTGCATTTTTCTAGACTAGCATTATCCATAAGGAAAGTCTGTGCTAGATTGGGTGGGCAAGTGGAGTGGTATCATGCTCTGAAGTTCAAGGTAGAGACTGACTTCTATATTCAGCTGTTACCATTCACCTTGTTTGCCTGAATCAGAAAGTCTTGTTGCTCCTTTGCCTGCTCCATGCCCTGAGTTCACTGGAATTCAACCTCACTGTAGTGAATGCTGCTAGCTTGTTAGCTTGTTCTGCAGGTCACCCTCAGCTTTGCAAAGGGAAGTGGTAGGGAGAGGAAGCAAGTTCTAATTTGATCTCATGAGTTTCTGTTGCCCTTGAGAGCTCCAGTTTGTCTCTGTTTCATGTTTAGCATTTCTTCTCAGATGCTGGCATTGGTCCTGCTGATCTATAGCACCTTCAGGCCCACTACCAGATGTTGACGCTAATGCCTTCCACAGACACCATTACAGTTCCCACCCTTGTATCTGGTACTGTTAGGGTAGAGAAGTAGACATTAACCTATGTGTGTATGGGGGGCTGAAGAAAATGGGAATTTTTGTGAGATTGAAAGAGAGAAGAAATATAGAAGCAAGCCTTGGAAGCAGACCAACATTTGCATATCAAAAATCTTGCCCTTGTTCCATAAGCCTGTTGGGGTGGGTTCCAACCCTCTCCTGGGGGACAGCTTAGAGAAATCTTATCTGCTCTACAGCAAGGGAGCTGTTAGATCCATTGCACAATTCTGGGAGGAATTTTAGGAATTCCACACCCATCAAGCTCTCCACCTAGCCATAATCCAGAGAGGGAGTGGGGAGGAGAAATCGAGGGGCTACACCCAAGTCCGTGAGAACTCTAGTCTGAATGCAGACCAGGCTCTCAGTTTTCTCCTCACATGCCCACCTGGTCTATCAGGTATTCTCTACCAAGCTCTGCTTCACCATTCACTCACCCTTCTGTGTCTGTGTCTTCACACTTCATCATGAGATGACAAACCAGAAGGGCTAGGAGCAACAACGCATGCCTGCTGCGCTTTCATAACTAAAATCAGTCCCTTATTCCATATCACTGAAAGAGGCTCTGCTTCTCCGATGAAATCATAATGGATCCACTAAGAGGGATTGAAAGCCTCTCATTGTTCCTACACGTATTCCCTAAATAATGAAATTGCAGAGTAAATACTTTAAACATGTAAAGTCAACTAATCTTCATTCTAACCCTGTGAGTTGGTGATGCTATTTTTCTTATTTCTCATTTTAAAGCAGAGAAAAACTTAAGCTGAGAGAATGCAAGTTTAAAGCCTGAGATGATGGTTATTTAAGTGGTAAGAGCTGGCATTTAGATCAAAGTTTGATTCTACTCCAAACTCTTAACCATGTTCTTATACTTGGTGATAGTTTTTGTAGTGATGTAATGGGAAAATTTTTTTTCCCTGATCTCTTTTCTCATGCAATTACTTAAGCAATTCACAAATATTAATTGAGCACCTACAATTTGATCAGTTGTAGACTAGCATGAGAGAAGTGGCTTCTGCCAGATAAAGCAAGTATATACCTGATTTTTGAAATAAGAATTGTATTCCTGTTTGAGGATATATATGTATAACATATATATCATATATGTCATAAACTCACTCTCTGTGTAGCTATATTTCATTGCATTTATTTTATTTTTTTTTAAAGATTTACCTTTTTGAGAGGCAGAATTGCAGAGAGGGGTCAGATAGAACTTCTACTTGTAGGTTCACTCCCCTAAATGACCATAAGGGACAAGGCCAGGACAGGCCAAAGCCAGGAGCCAAGAACTCCATCTGGGTCTCCCCCATGGGTGGCAGGGGATCCAAGTACTTAAGCCATCCTTGCTGCTTTCTGAGGTGCATCAGCAGAGAGCTGGATCAGAAGCTGCTCATAAGTGACGCGGGTAACACAGGCAGAGGCCCAACCAACGGCACCACAATGCTGGTCCCTCCATTACATTTAAAACATAATATATTCGAGGTGATTTGGAGAAAAACAGACTTTTCAACCAAATCTGTTGGAACTGCAAAGTTTGAAACTGCAAAGTTAATTAAAAGCTTAGAATTTCCAAAAATATTCTAAAGTACAACTTTTATTTTAAAAACATAATCATTAAAATGAAAGTAATGACACTGACTTTGGAGATAAAACTATGTAGGTTAATTCTCTAATTCATAAATGAATAGACAGGCCAAATTTGTACTGAAGTTAACCATATACTCATATTGTCATGAACAAACAACAGAAGTAGAATCCCTTTGGGCACTTAAATCATTTTATTTATTTATTTTTAAAAGATTTATTTATTTATTTGATTGCAATTATAGAGATACAAAGAGGCAGAGGGAGACACACACACACACACACACACACACACAGAGAGAGAGAGAGAGAGAGAGAGAGAGAGAGAGAGAGAGAAAGAGGTCTTCCATGTGCTGATTCACGCCACAGATGGCTGCAATAGCTGGATCCACGCTGGTCTGAAGCCAGGAGCCAGGAGCTTCCTCCAGGTCTCCTATGCATGTGCAGGGAGCCAAGGACTTGGGCCATTGTCCACTGCTTTCCCAGGCCGTAGCAGAGAGCTGGATCGGAAGTGGAGCAGCTAAGACTCGAACCAGTGCCTATTTGGGATGCTGGCACTGCAGGCGGCAGCTTTTACCTGCTACACCACAGCACATACCCCCCCCCCCACACACACACAGTGAAATCATTTTAACTATCATGATAGCACTTGCTCTGATGAATTTATTTTCTTGGGAAATAGGGAGTCAGAGATAGAGCAAAAGCACTCTTATTCACTTGTTCATTCTCCAAATTTCTGCCAACAGTCAGGGCTGGACCAGGCTGAAATTAGGAGCTAGGAATCCAATCCAGGTATTCCATGTGTGTGTCAAGGACTCAACCATTTAAGGCACCACCTGCTGCCTCCCCAACTCTGCACTGATGGGGAAGTGGAGCCTGGAACTCTTGCCAGAGCTTGGACTCGGGCACTCCAGTCTGGGGTAAGGGCCTCCCAACCAGTATCAACCTCTAGACAAAATGCCCCACCCACTCTGAATGTTGGTGGGAAAAATAATCCAGCCCTTGCTAGTTGCCACTGGGCAGCCAATCCACCCGAGACAAGAGCTGGTAAGAGGAAAAGGTTTATTTTAGGAAGCTGGTGGTCTTGGGGAAAGAGTGATCCCTCCATCCAAAAAGTGCTTTTCCATTAAATAAGCCAGAAAAGATGGTTTTTAAAGGAAAAGCACAGCTGGAAGTGGAGGTCAGAAAAAGCCCTGAGTTCAGTCAATTGATATTTAAGCAGATCTTCAAGATTTGTTCTGACGATGATCCATCCTGGAAAGCCAGGGCATCAGCCAGGTGGAACCTGCCGACAATGGAGCTCAGCTGTTCGCAGTCGATGCTTGCATACCTTCTCCTCAGCTGGGTGTGAGGTCTGCCTTTCCAAGTAGTCTCCTTTCAGTAGGCTCCAGAGGTTCTTATGCTATCATTTATAGGACTAATCCGGAGAAATTCCCATGTCAGTAATAGGTTTTTGTTAGATACAGTTTGGGAAGGGAAGGGGAGATGGCTTCACTCGGATTAAATGAAGACAGTTCATTCCAAGTGTGATGACTGTAAACCAGCATCAGCAGGAGCCCTGGCCCTGGTGTGGAACTCCTGGAATCCAAGAACTGTCTTTCCAGGAAGCCCAGGCTTCCGTACTCAGTTCAGTAGGCTCTGAAAAGCTGCCTTGCTTGCTTGTGAAGAAGATATATGGCCTAAACCACAAAGCAAAGCCCAGACGTCTGTGTGGTGAAGCAGCCCTGCAGAAGGGGGCTGTCAATCATGTCTTCCAGGGGAGCCAGAGGCTGGTAGCAGAAGTGGCAGGAGAGGGACAACACAAGAACCAGCAAGGTTAGACAAGGTGGGAAAACAGGAGAACTAATTCCACACGGAGGTCTTCCAATTAGAGAGGCAATCGGAGGGGGCGTGGCAGACGTTCATTAAGAGAACAGTCGCAGATGGTTTGTGCTTGATCAGCCAGGGAGGCACAGGACGTCGTTGCATGCCAACTCTGTGTTGGGTGCAGGAACCGCCTTTCTCTACTTTCTATTTCCATCCGGGTAGCACCTGGCCTCCTGCAGCTCCTCCACGTACCCTTCCCCTTGCGAGGAGTGGTGACTTCTCTGTGGGCTATTAGTAAAGAACTGCTTCATTGGGGCCACGGCTGTGGCATAGAAGGTTAAGCCTCTGCCTACCACGCCAGCATCCAATCCTGGCTGCTCCGCTTCTGATCCAGCTCCCTGCTCATGGCCTGGGAAAGCAGAGGAGGAGGGCCCAAGTCCTCGGGCCCTTGCACCCATGTGGGAGAACTGGAGGAAGCTCTGGGCTCCTGCCTTAGGCTTGGCCTAGCCCCAGCCATTGTGGCCATTTGGGGATTGAACTAGCAGAGGGATCTCTCTCTCCTCTCTCTCTCCTTCCCTCCCTCCCCTCCTTCTCCTCCTTCTCCTCCCTCTGTAACTCTGCCTTTTAAATAAATAAAAAATAAATCTTAAGAAAAGAGAATTGCTTCACTGTAGTGTTTTCTCTGCTTCTCTTCCCCTCTGGGACTATCCTGGCTCTTAAGAGCGTGTGTTCAAGTCCACTGGCCACAGTGGGACTGATTTAGAGCAGAAGGTTTTACCCCTCTTGAGGGTGGTGAACAATCCCTAGGCCTGCAGAGTGAACCTGTCTAATTCCGAGGTCCATCAAGGATGTCCACTTGTTCAAGTACCATCTTATCAGCTTGTCCCAGAACTTGCATAGAAGCAGAGCCTGTTCTATTATTACTGCCAGGCCACAAGACACCTGGGATACTAGGAAGGACAAGTGGGAGATGTGGTTATATCTGTGAAATTCACTCCCTTGCATGTCACAGGAGGGAGAGGCCACCTGGTTTACAATATATGCAGTCTGATGCCACACACTCAGGTCGCAGGACGTACTGCTGAGAGCTCTCCCATCCTTTTCTCTACCGCTTATAATGCCCACAGTAGGAAACAAAGGAAGCAGATAGGGAATGATTATTCTAGGTTAGCAGAAGCAGCTCATTTTTCTTTTGGTTCTCCTTTCCATGTCTCTTCAGACCATTTTCAGTGATGTCATGGCAAGGACTGAGTCTGGATCTGAGGCAAAGGGGCGACAAAGTCTGCTTAGGCAAGCCCGAGGCAAGAGTGGCAGAAGAAAGCCTCCTGTCACTCACAGCAGCCTTCTTAGTTTCTGGCACAGAAGACCAATGAGGGACCCCAGGATAAAGCAGAGCAAAACTGCTGTCTGTGATGCTGGCATCCAATATGGGTACTGGTTGCTGTCCAAGCTGGCCCACTGATGATCTAGCTCCCTGCCAATGGCCTGGTAAAAGTAGCTGAAGATGGCCCAAATACTTGAACCCCTGCCACTGACATGGGAGACTCAGATAAAGCTCCTGGCTTTGACCTGGCCCAGCCTCAGCCATTGTGGCCATTTGGGAAGTGAACCAGTAGATGGAAGGCCTGTCTCCTTTCTTTCTGTAACTCTCTCAAATAAATAATTAAATCTTAAAAAAAGGACCATCCAAAACAATGGTTCATATTACATTTATTGATTATTATAATATTGGTTTTGTTGTGTTGTATTTTCATAACTCTATGCTAGGAAGTGTGAGATTTTTAGATAATTACTCAATAAGAAGTATTTTGAGGGGCCAACACTGTGGTGTAGAAGGTTAAGCAGCTGTCTGCAGTGCCAATATCCCATATGGGTGCTGGTTCAAATCTTGGCTGCTCCACTTCCAATCCAGCTCCCTGCTAATGTGCCTGGGAAAGCAGTGGGAGATAGTCCATATCCTTGGGCCCCTGCCACCCATGTGAGAGACCTGAAGGAAGCTACTGGCTCCTGGTTTTGGCATGGCCTAGCCCCTGCCATTGTGGCCATTTGGGCAGTAAACCAGCAGATGGAAGCTCTCTCTCTCTCTCTCTCTCGCTCTCTCTCTCTTTCTCTCATTCTCTCTCTTCTCTCCTCCCATCTCTACCTCTCAAATAAATAAATATCTTTTTTAAAAAAAGAATAAATACAAAAAAGGCAAATGCATGCAGAGAAAAAAAGCTCCAACAATGGATGTGGTAGGATCTCTCATCTATTTTCCAAAGCTTTGTAGTGTGCCACGCACCTCAGTTCCATCAATGAAACTTTTACTAAAACCCAACAGCTTAGGTCAAACATGTTTTTACCCTCTGCAATCTTCTCTTCTCACACTGTACTCTCACATGTGGATAAGTCTTCCTGGTCTGAGATTTGCCTATTATTAATATCCTGCTGATGTCCAGATCTCATATCGCCAAGTCTCTGACTCAACTCTCCTCAGCATCCTCGTGGATATATGCACGTGCCCTGAAAAATACCCTCTGGTTTTCCTTGAGCACCAGAACTCAAAATGATCATAGCTAACTCATCTTCTTTGCCTCCACACCTGCTTTTCTTATTTTATGCTGTGTGTTATGACTGGTGGTTGGTCAAATTGTCTACCAGATTGCCCAACCTAACATGAAGCTGTTCTTCCTATCTTTTCTGTTTCCCTTACTCTCCCAGACCTACAGATTCTGGATTCCTGAATATCTCTCAAACCCAGCCCTTCTCTGCACTCCTCGTGCAGCATCTGGAATTGATAAACCCTGGTCTCCTTAACCAATTTCCCTGCCTCCTGTATAGCTCCTACTTAGTTCATCCTTAACACTACTTCCAAAATGGCAGAACCCATCCACCTTACCACACAACCTCAAATTTACAAATCCCCAAAGTGGTCCCTAGTTTCCTTCTATGAGACCTAATTTTCATAATCTGAAAGAGGGATGTTTATCTCTCAGGCATCACCATCTGCTACCTCAGCACCCTTCTCCCTCTCCATCACAGAGCTAGACCGATAGTTTAAATCTAAGGATGCATTAGAATCACCTCAGGAAATTTATTTTTATTTTTTATTTATTTTTTTTTTATTTTTGACAGGCAGAGTGGACAGTGAGAGAGAGAGACAGAGAGAAAGGTCTTCCTTTGCCCTTGGGTCACCCTCCAATGGCCGCCGCGGTCGGCGGGCTGCGGCCAGCGCACCGCGCTCATCCGATGGCAGGAGCCAGGTGCCAGGTGCTTTTCCTGGTCTCCCATGGGGTGCAGGGCCCAAGCACTTGGGCCATCCTCCACTGCACTCCTGGGCCACAGCAGAGAGCTGGCCTGGAAGAGGAGCAACCAGGACAGAATCCGGCGCCCCAACCGGGACAAGAACCTGGTGTGCTGGCGCCGCAAGGCGGAGGATTAGCCTATTGAGCCACGGCGCCAGCCCACCTCAGGAAATTTTAACAAAGACCAGTGCCAGGACACCATTCCAGGATCCTATGATGGAATTGGGTTGGAGAGAAACTGGGCATTGGCATTTTAAAAGCCCATAGATTCTGAAATGCTTCCAGAATAAGACTCACTTCTTCACAGCAAATTAAGCTATTGTAATCCTCTGAATTCTTCTTTTCTATTTGCTTACCTGCCAGACAAGCCCTTGATCCTCACTTCAGTCTTACAAACCTCTATTCACCTGGAATATACTCATTTGGAATTAGTTATGACACTGAGTATGGAGAGAGACTTTTAGGGTGGCTTTAGCACCTTCTTATAATACATGTCAGCTCCTCTCTGGATGTTCTTTCTTGTGAACAACTGATATTTTATCAATCGTAGATAAAGTGCTATGCAACCACATTTCAAGCAACCCACTTGAGACCAAATTGCTACCAATTAAGATTCTTCTAGGCAGTTATTCTTAAGCCACAACTTCAAGTATTATGACCTCAGTGAAAAATTTTCTGTCCTTTAAGTAGATCAGAGTGCCCCTTCCTTAGGTGTACATGACACCTTGCATTTTGGTAGCTCTTAGGAACCTCTCAGCACCATAATGTAGAGTAATTCCTCAGTTTCATGCTTCTAGGGCCACTCTGCTCTACAGATGGTTGCAACTGAAGCATATTAATCATCTTTCATCTCTACAATCCAGCATAGTGTCTGGCTAAATAATACTTACTCAATAAATGGTAATCCATGATGTCTTTGATAACCAGCCCGACTACTGCCAGTTGACTACTGCAAGCTCTCCAAAAGCCCTAGAGGACTAGGGTCAGTGAGGAATCAAGTCATAAGGAAATAACTCTGACCTCTTAAATCTTAGCTTACCTACCAAGTTCACTTGAGGGTCATGTTGCATTTCTATTATCAATCTTTATTTTCAAATCTTTTTGGTTTATATGGAAAAAAATTCCTTCCATGTGTTAGAGTTTAAATGAAATAGTTTCAACTTTTAAAACACTGGTTTCTGCTTCTAGGGCATGGAATATAGATGTATTCCATTCATTCTGCAGCTTAAAAGTTTAGGATATAGATGTATAATAAGTTCAGGATGTGCATCTCTCCAGTTTCTTTACATCTAAATAAATCAAATTAATGAAAAACCATTATTTACTGTGCTTTTAATAAGGCTTATAGCCTTTAAGCTGAGATAGTAAGAAAGGCCCAATTTATTTCTACTGCTCATAAGGGAAAATGTGATCTTTAATCTTAATTAGCTTGAGGGAGTATGTTTATTCTACAGTTTCAACAGAAATGAAAATGTCTGAATTTGTTGGTTGGTAACCCTTATACTTGACCCAGTGCATTCTGATAAAGCTCCATTAAGCCACTATCCTCCCTTTGGGTTAAGAGTTAATGGAAATAATTGGAATAGGTATAATAATAGTAATAATGATATGCTGATTGCCTATTACGATCAGATAGTGAGCTAGGTGTATGCAATGCATTAGTTTACTTAATACTTACCACTAAAATCCAAAGAGGCAAAGATATTTCTTGGTGCTGGCATTACATGGGTGATCTGAACACAAAGCTGGACTCCTTGGAAGCTGCTCATTCATCGCTGGACACAGAAACATCATGCAGATCCATTTGAATCTATCTGTGGGTGTAAGCTGCTGAGTACACACAGGGGGTGCCTCTGGAGGGTTCTCATAGTCTACTTTGAAACCACAAGTCACCTAAAGTGAGAAGGTATTTGAGCATTTCTGACACAAATACTTAAAAACTGAATATTTTCTTTTATTTTTACACTGATTATGTACAAAGCATGTGGTGGAGTGGATAAAAGGGCATGATATTTAAGGCATGATATTAATCACTGTATCTGGTAAACTTGACCTCTGTATCTTTTGCATTCTTGGAAGGGCTATCTTTCAACTAAGCAATGCAGAGAGAGGGTGTCTGATTTACCAACTAAGGATCTGAGTTGAAAGCTCACCCTCAAAGGAGAACATAAAGCTGTGAAAGGAAATTTTAGATTCACAGCTCTTGTCTACTAATAAATTAGAATTTTCGGCTTTCTTGTGTATCTTAGCTAATTTATTAGCTAACTACTCAATACAGGCTTAATACTTATTCTTCCAATTCTACGTAGAGGTCCTATCATGCCCATAGTAAGTTTTACTTTAGGGGTATTCAAGAAAAATCATCATTGACTGATTATTTCAAGAAAAACTTCTTCTTTCTGAGTGCTAATGATTCTACAAACCAGCAGGCTATGTTTAATGATCTATATATAGTGATATTCACTTGCTTTAGCAAAAAATTCCATATACCCTGCAACACCAGAAGAGTTGAAAGTGATGGGTGATTTTCTGATGACTGAGAGAAATAAACACTATGCATGGACTCATAGCATGGGCCCTATTCAAATGAAAAGTGAAGTCATTGTCCCAATGGAAATCATTTTATAACACTTCGTATACAATGAGATAAAATTGCCCTTCATTTATCAAAAAAATTTCCCCAAAGACAGCTTAGTTTATGTAACTAGTGTAATAATTATTCTTCTGTTTAAATTTCACACTATCATAGAAAATGAACCACATTCCCCAAGGATGACTAACTGTTTGATAAAGATGTTAGTGAAGGATCTCTCCCTCTCTCCCTTTCTCTCTGTCTCCCCCAACCTCTCTCCCTCCTTCCCTCTTTGTCTTTTGGGTCTATTTCCTGAAATTGCCATTGAGCATATACAGTGTTTATTTATCAGCCTATCTGAGTTCAATGTGTACCAATCAGGCTTAATGTCACACATCCCAAGCCTGTGATTCAAAAGAAAATTTTAATTCAGACCATACCAACAACAATAAGAACAACAACAAGAAGTGATTGGATTCTGGCAATACAATATCAGCAGATCCTTTATCTATATTATTAAACCATTTCAAATCATTCCAAGTCTCTGGTACTCCCTCTCTAAAATTAAATACACATGAAAAACACCTGGTTTTGAATTCTAAAATGAAATGCAAACCAGATGGATTCTGCTGAAAATGTGATCCTTGACTCTCAGGCTGCAATGGGAAGTTGATTTTTTTATGACATCTACAAATACACACTTAAAAGGCAGCTTGTGTTGGTGACACAGTCAGATGTTAGAGCTCTTGGGGTTTTTGGTCTGTCCCAAGAAGTTGGACTGTAGAGTATTTGGATCCTTGTACTTGAAGAGAATAAAACAGAGCTTCTGTTGAGACAGTATTGAAGTACAAAAAGTAATTTTTTCTCAAATTTTAAGACATCATCACTAGTTTAGCAGAGTGAGTAAAGGGATAATGTGACAGGAAAATAAAGAAGAAAGCTTAATCTTAACTTTTATTCAAACCAATGAAATAACTAAAATGTTATACATTATAACATTAACTCTATTTTTGAGGGCTTTCTTTCTGCCAAGTCTTGGATCTATAATAATAAACCATTAGATGTGATTCTTACCCTCATACAGCTTCATCTTGTGGGAATACTTTGTTCATTGCTTAAAAGCCAACAGATTTTAAAAAGAAAAACAGTCAAAAGAAGAGAAAACTAATGTATATCAAGCAGTAACTGTTCTAGGAGTGGGTGAGGCTGTTCTTTTGTTTAAACTTCCCAACAAGACTTCAAGGTCATCTTTATCTTCATTTTCCAGATAGGAAAACTAAGGCTGAGAGGTTCGGAACTTTGCATAAGGTCACATAGGCAACTCGTAAATGCCAGAGTAATCACTGGGATCCAGATCCAATTCCCTGTTGGACACCTCTTCTGCATTTAGTGCCATCCTGGCTCGATGAAATTTTCATCAACAAGTCAAATTGCTTTTGCACCGACTTGCACAAGAATTAAACTTCATCAAAAGATGCAATATTCTACAGAACACAAAATACCAGAATGGGAATATAGAAATCTGAACTTTCAATACTGTCACTGATCATTAGGGTTTTGATTTCTTTTCTTTCTTTAAATTTTCTCATAGGTCTAAAGAAATTGAGTAAATCATAAAAAAGATTTTAAGAGTAAAAAAATCCATAGAAACAGGGTTGTTCTACTTACTACTTCCTGGATTCAGTGTTTAGTGGAAGGTCAAGCTTTCTTTTTGTTGTTGTTTTAAGGGTTTATTTATTTATTTGAAAGGCAGAGTTACAGAGAGGCAGAGGCAGAGAGAGAGAAGTCTTCCATCCACCATTCACTCCCCAATGGCCACAATGGTCAGAGCTGCACTGATCTGAAGCCAGGTGCCAGGAGCTTCTTCTGGGTCTCCCAGGTGGGTGCAGGGGCCCAAGGACTTGGGCCACCTTCTACTGCTTTCCCAGGCCATAGCAGAGAGCTGGATTGGAAGTGGAGCAGCTGGGACTTGAACTGGCACCCTTATGGGTTGCTGACACTGCAGACCAGGACTTTAACCCACTATGCCACAGCGCCGTCTCCAAGCTTCAAGCTTTTGATAATAAAGAAAATTGAAAGTATATCATTGTAAAAATTAGAGGAAAAATAAGAAAAGAAGGAGAAGGCAGGGTGGTAGTGAGGGAAGGAGGGAAGGAGGGAGGGAGGGAGAGAGGAAGGTTAGGGTGGATAGTATCACTGTGCTCTTAAAACCATATATAAAATCCATGAAATTTTTTCCCTTTATAGAAGTGAAAAAGAAAAAAATGGGTAATACAAATCCATAGAAATAGGAGGATTTTTAACATATTACATTTTCACTGCTTTGATCATTTGATGCCATCAACTGACAGATCTTTGCTGGTTAAGATGGGAGTTTGTGAAAGTTGATTTCCACTCATTGCTATTGTTTCCCCAGACATCCTCAGTGGAGGCTCAAATTCTCTCAAATCCTTCCAGGCCAACTACATTTCAAGCTAATGTTTTTCATGTTTTATTCATAAATTGTCTGGATAGCCTGCTTGCTAAGTGTTTACTTGTCTTCCTTTGAATATCTCCAATGATGGAACTCCCACTACCTTTTAAGTGAGCTCATTTCATTTTTGTATAGTTCCAATAATCAGGTCATTTTTACTCCAAACATGACAATGTGCATGTTGTTCTTGGGTACAGAGCATGTTTAATTCCTATTCTGGATGAAGATCATTCAAATGTAACCCAGGCAGGACACATCTAATTTATTTTCTGAGTTGCATACCTTCAAATTTGATAGCTAAATATATCTACCGCATTCTATAACTATTTACTTCCTTTAAATACCTGAGAGAGAAGGAAATGTTCCAGAGATGTTAGGGAAAACCAGTTATTAAATAGCACCTATAACTTGTTCCAATTATACTAGAAAATATATGCAAAGTAGCTACATATGTATCTTTGAGTGTATAATAACAGCCATGTAGAAAAGTTTAGAAAGATAGGCAACAAACATTAAAGACTGACTGTAATTGAGGTGCACTCATAAATGTAAAGACAGGAGAGAGGGGATCATATTGATTTAAGAACTGTTACTATGAACTATATGGGGTCTTCCGTTTCACTCTTTCCTTCTATGTCACATTTCCTTAATATGTCATCAATTTAACAGTTCAGATTAAAGACAAAATCTAAATTGACTTCTGACAAATCTGAATAAAAAAAAATCACTTACTAGGAAGTAAGAACGTATTGGGTGATTAAGTTTGTGATTTTCCCTTCAGTGACTCTGCTTGTGTATGTAGCCCAAGGAACCAAAGACTCTAGAAAGTTTTAAGTGCTTTAGAGTTACTTCACACTGTCAGCCCTCTAGCATCTTTTCCTATGTGTGTGTGATGCTACTGCAGGTCCCTGGAATATCGAGAAACTTAGGCAGTCTTTATTTTGCTTCCATCCATTCCAAGGTGCTGTGTAAGATGTCAGTTTGAAACTGTACATCTTTGTGATATTGTAACTGGTAGCAGCCAGGGCTTCTCTTCTGCTACCCCACAGTCCATGAAAATAGATCCTTGTGCTAATCCCGACTGGGTCACTACTCTAGAAAGTTTGAGGGGGAAAAGGTTTTACTTTGGAGTCCCCCTGGTTGTCTTTCAGAGAAGAGATCATTTAGTTAACCTATCCCTTGGAAGTCCAGAGAGTTGGCTTGCTTTTAGAAGTGTTGTTTTATTTTATATAAGTAAATATAATATATAAATTTATTAAAACATGATAATTCTTTACAAATTAATCATTTTTAGGGGTTGGTAAACTAGTCTGAATAGTTAGAAGGATAAGAGAGGCCGGATAAAGGAAATGTAAGCTAGAGTTCTATTACCTTTCTTTCTTTCTTTTTTTTTAAGATTTTTATTTATTTATTTGAGAGGTAGAGTTACAGATAGTGAGAGGGAGAGACAGGGAGAGAGGTCTTCCTTCCACTGGTTCACTCCCCAATGGCCGCAATGGCCAGAGCTGTGCCGAAACCAGGAGTCAGGTGCTTCCTCCAGGTCTCCCACGTGGGTGCAGGGGCCCAATCACTAGGGCCATCCTCTACTGCTTCCCCAGGCCATAGCAGAGAGCTGGATTGGAAGAGAAGCAACCAGACTAGAACCGGCACCCATATGGGATGCTAGCACTGCAGGTAGAGGATTAACCTACTGTGCCACAGCACCAGCCCTTCTATTACCTTTCTTATAGTGGCCCTGTCCCAGTTCCAGTGAATTAGGCTTCAGAAACAAAGACAAAATTATTTGATATCAGAATGAAATCAACCTGAGTTAATGTTTGCAGACAAAATTGGTTCAGACATTTTGACTGGTTTGAGTGCTAAGACTGAATTCTCATACATTTTACAAATTAAAACTAAGTAATATTTCCAAGAAGGGATCAAATTTTTTAATTAGTCTATAATTACAATTGCTAATATGATTGTATGTCTAATCCAATGTGTATAAATAAAATCAGTATTTTTATTCTAAATTTTCATCAAATAGTATAATTATTTTGAGGATTTATCAAATAATGTTTAAACACATTTTGTGATTTGTTTTATTCTTTTTCTTAACAGATTTATTTATTTATTTTGAAAGAGTTCCAGAGAGAGAGGGAGAGACTGAGAGAGAGAGAGAGACAGAGATCTCCCATCTGCTGGTTCACTTCCCAGATGGCTGCAACGGCGAGTGCTGGGCCAGGCTGAAAACAGGAGTCTGGAACTTCATCCAGGTCTCCCATGTGGATTCAGGGACCCAAACACTTGGACCATCTTCACTCCTTTTCCCAGGCCATTAGTAGGGAGCTATATCCTAAGTGGAGCAACTGGGACTCGAACCAGTGCCTATATGGGATGCTGGCTTTGCAGCAAGCAGCTTTACTTGCTGCACCATAACACTGGCCCCAATTAGTTTATTCTTGCTATAGCCCTACATTATAGGAATTAATATTGTTAGCTCCATTCTACAGATGAGAAACTAAGGCTTGCAAGGGTGAATTAACAAGTTCTAGATCACACAGATAACCAGTGAAGAGTCTAAGTCAGTGCTGAAGTCTAAGCTCAATCATTATCCTAAATACTTCCTCAGTATTCCGACCTTTCACGGGTCAGGAGTTTCATAGTGGTTATCCATAAGTAGTAACTCCATACTAGGGAAAAAAGCAAGTCTGCAATTCAACCCTCATGTATCTAGTAGAGGAAGTTTTTCTTGATGGCAAGTACCTGCATAGAAGTGATGCAGTAGAAGTCACAAGCATGGTAGAGGTCAGCTGTTAACTGAGCAGAATTTTAGAGATGCTTGGGCCAGGTCTGGTTCTAATTAGTAGCTCCTAAAGAAGAATCCTAAACCCAGACAGGCACTCAAGATTAAATGAAAAAAGAAAAAAAAAACATTTTATCCAATGGAAACCTTTAAAAATTGTCCTCAATAATTGTTGCATACCTAACAATTTTCTCCTGGTGTTTATTACAGGATGTTGCCAAAGTTTGCCTGTTTGGTGTGTGGCCAGAGTTTTGCAATTTCCCTCTGATCTGAAAACATTCCTGTCAGATTTTCTTGTGAGTCATCAACTTTTCCAGACATCACACAGTTGAGTCAATTAAAATAAAGTTAATTGGTATTTTTGTCCTTTGCCAAATTAAATCATTCCATATGGAGGAGTTTGCAGATTGCTGAAGATGCTTTGGGGAAGGTGAGAGTTTGGAGGTAGAGGCCAAGGAAACTTTATACTCTTTTGGAAGAAAAAACTATGATTCTCCTTCTCAAACTAAGAAATGTCATTTTAAAGAAATCTTGGTGTCAAGTGTTGGAAAAATACCCCCATGCCTTTTCTAGGGTTTTACTTAAGCGTGGCCACAAAAAAATGTGCGTGAAACTGATGGCCATAAGAAATCATCCAGAGAGGCTGTTCCCCTCCCTAAATGTTTAATCATGTTATTTTGTTCATTATTTAACTTTCTTTTTTTATTTCCTAAGGCACCCATTGGGAAGTTGAGCTATTCTATGGTGAGCTTCAGTAAATTTTAGTTAAAAATACTCACAGGCTACAATCACTTCTTTACCTTGCTTCCAAACCCCTCCCCTGCTCCTTTGTACTTCTTTAGGTGGTTCAGGCACCAGAAATGGTTACAAGCTCACTATGTTATTTCTTTTAATTAAAACCCTATGTGACACTGCTAATTATCCTTTTAACAACTTCGATAATGAAACCAACATTTATCATTTCAACCATGTCCCGGGTGCTGGAAAGTGAAAGGAGTTCATGCATTTTTTTCTTTGTACTTACTATAGCCTTATGAGGTAGAAATGATTCCCTTGAGGCAAGAGCCACACTTTCCAGGTTAGGTAATCTGCACAACCTGACACAGCTCTGAGTAGGAGAGAGTCAACATTTTCTCTGCATATGAAAATGCCACCTTTAAAGGCTCTTCTAGTTGTCCTGAATATAGTCCTCAGTCCATGCTCAGAAATGGTTAAGAGATTATATTTATTGGTGGCTAGAATTGGCTAGAAATTTTGGCAATATAGACACAGCCAGATAATGAAGCTGAATGAAAATGAAAAAAGTATGCAGAATGGGGCTTTTTATTTTAAATGTTTTCACATGTACATAATGCTTTTCAATTGGCCAATAAAATTATATACACTTATAATGTAAAACAGGATATTTTGATAAATGTATATATTGTAAAATGCCTAATCAAGCTAATTAACATATATACCAACTCAAACACTTAGCATTTTGTTCTTGTGGTTAGAACATTTAAAATTTACTCTCAGCAATTGTCGAGTATACGAAACAGATGTTCCTCAGATACAATGGGATTATGTCCTGGAAAAGCCACTGAAAATTGAAAATAATTGTAAGTCGAAACTCCATTTAGTGCAGTTAGGGAACATCACAGTTCAGCAACACAGCACACTGAGGGTGGGTGGTATCCATGGGTTGGCTTTTCCTGGTGATTGAGTGTCTGACTGAGAGCTGTGGCTTTTGCCACTGCTCAGGCTCTTGAAAAGAGTATCCTACAGCACATCGTTAGTGCAGGACAAGAATAAGATGCAAAATTGCAAGTACAAATGCTACTGAATTATTATTGGCTTCACACCATTGAGGGGTCAAAAAACTAACTCAAACTATCATCTCAGGGACAATCTGTACGGGAATAATGTCCTTAACTAGAGTCATTGTGATGTAGATAGACCCCTGGAAAGTATTCTTACTGGGATGTTTTAAGCACATGTGGTAACTGTGCTTGTTCCGGATACCTGTGACAGGAGGAACTGCCTGCGATAGGAAATGTACCTCTGTTGTCTAAAAAAGGAGACATCCAACTTGCAAAGCCCCTGAACCAAGAAGCTTCCATTTCCCACCAGATTTCTTCTGTTCCAATGGATTTTTATTCTGATCATCACTGAGGTATTTCAGGGCTGATTTTTTTTAAAAGACAGGTGTGCTTTATTCTGTATCCACAAAATGACTTCACTGGAGAACTTCATAACCTTGAAAGTTCAGCTTCACAGAATTCACCTTTCCAGATTCTTTTTATTCATTATGCTCTAACAGTTTCCTCCATAGCTACGCTCCAAAGAGTGTAAAGCTCTGCATGGTAGAAGATTCTGCAGCAATACTCAGGTAGCGGTGTGGCATATGCTGTGTGTCATGGTGGCATCATTGATAAGAAAGGGCTAAAGGGAACCACACAGCCAGTCATAGCTTTCATCACAAAGCTGAAACACTGAGATAGTTTAGAAAAATTAAATCAGATCACGTTGCTCTCTGCTTAAAAGCCTCAAGTGCTTCCCACAGCACTTGGAACAAAGCCTACATACAAAAGTACCCCATCGAGACCTACATGATGACATGGTTGCCACCAAACTGCTACATCCCTGATGGCTCCCACTCCCGTCCCCAGCACACTGAGCTGGCGCCTGCCTCTGGGGCTTTTTGCTGGCTGCTTCCTCATCTACATTTCTTTGTCCCCAGACATTTCTTCTTTCATTTCTTCATGCAATCCCTGTCCCTTTAAAGCCCTCTTAGAATCCTGACATTTGCTCTAAAATAGCCCCTTCATCCCCTGTTCCCTTGTTCCTCAGTACTACTCTGCTCTGATTTCTTGATAGCCTCTTTGGTTATCTGAAACCACATCATTAATTTCTTTGTGTCCTGATTTGATAAGCCTTCTCCACAAAAACACAAACTCAATAGAGCATAAAATATGCCAATATCATTTTTGTGCCTAATATTTACTCTTTTTATCCTTTAACAAACAAAGTTTGTAGAAGATTGCTTCCAAACCCCTTCTTACCCACAACTACTCTCCCAGGAGGGCTCTGATGCCTCTGTGTTTCCTATTTAAGGTGGGAGAAAAGGAAATCTCAGCCTCCTATCAACCTGACATTGACCTCTGAAATCAACACTTGCTCTTGAATGTTTTTGACAGGAGAATGTCTCCAGTCTTCAGTTAGCTTTACCTCCTCTACCTGTACTCCTACCCCATCTAGACCTGGGTTTGCTGTTATTCTGCCCTTTTCATGACAGGATTTCCTAAAATAATTTTGGGTCCTCTGACATTTGCCCCAACTCCAATGAAAGGTTACCATGAATATTTCCTTCCCCTAGGCCACGTATCAAAGTTCCCCCAAACTGACTTCCGTACACTTACCCAGATACATAGTCATAGTCAAAGTCTTCCTGGAACATGAGTGGAATTGCTGGTCGCCTTTTTGGATGTGTGTTTAATTGACACTGATTCCCTGACCATCCTGTCTTTCTGGGCTGCATCCACCATCAGTCCCAGCATACTTGTTAGTAGTATGTGTTGCTCAGAGATGTACCATGACCCCTAGGAAGGCAGCGCCCCCTTATCTCTCATTGCAGATGCCCTTCATTTTTGAGGTAGCCTTCCCACAATGTTGTTACAGCTTTCCCTTCCTTGTTTGACAGTTTCACTCTTCTCTTTGGGAATCAGGCACTAATCCCATTCACTGTTTCACTGGAGATAGATTAAGAGGCTTTTTGCAAGTAGAATCTGGGAATCTGGCCTTTGCATTACAATGACAGGGAGGAGGTTATGATGAACAAGCTCCATTTCAATGCTCATAATCGAGCAATGCTCCTTCCTCAGGGTCCACCAAGGACAGAATCCTGGACAAGTATTTAGTGTTAGAGAAACAAAATACTCAGTTGAGTTCACTTATTAACATGCCATTCAACTTTATATCCAAATGACTAGCGTGATATTGAAGGTTTGACACAGTGGTATCCCCACTGAATGTTCTTTCCTTGTAATAAAATGCTTACTTTGTTTTTATGCGTGGTGCCACTACAGCATTTTCCACTCAGTGGGTGTGCTATAAACAGTGACTGGTTGGAATTTGGGATTTCAAGTGTCATAACTTAGGGCTTATTGGCTTTTTATAATTGCATTTGTGAACTACAAATGCAGCTAAAATTGGAGCTCTACTCTGAAACATTTCCAAGTGACCTTCTGGTCTAAGTTACCCAGCAAACCCTTAAGGTAAAAAGTATACTTTCTTTTATAGCTTCAAGTTTATTATTTAAAGCCAATAAACAGTGGTTAATAATGGGGAGATCTTAAATTTCAGGCATGTTTTTAGAGACTAACCCTAGTAATATAATTAAGTGGAAGCAAAGAAGTATTATTTATTTTGGTCATAGACATTAAATATCCAAGAGAAGCACACATATCATGCCTCAGTAATGGTTTTGTGGTTTGACTTCTGCTTCCTTAAATGTTGGAAATGACACTGAGAGTAGGAAAGATAGCAAATACATGTAACCTTCAGAATCAGATTTCTATTTTTTTATCAGGAATTTTTAAGAACTATATTGAAAAATATAGCAGCTGAACTCGCAATAGCTAAGATATGGAATCAACCCAGATGTCCATCAACTGATGACTGGATATTGTGAGATATATATATATATATATATATATATATATATATATGTGATGGAATAGTACTCAGCCCCAAAAAAGAATGAAATTCTGTCTTCCATTATGCTTAGTGAAATCAGTCAGCCCCCAAAAGACAAATATCATATACTTTCCATGATTTGCAGTAACTAGTATACAGAGTGCAAAAACAATATAATGTATATGAATGAATTTGATATTTTGAGATTTAATTATTGTTTTATACCTCTTTACACTCTTGAGGATCAGTGAAGTTAAGCTTATGATTATAAAGAAAATTGAAAAATTTAAAGAAATATAATAAAAGAAGGAGGAGGAAGAGTGGGAATAAGGAAGGGAGGGAGGAAGGGTATGGTGGGAAGTATCACTATGCTCATGAAAGTGTATATACGTAATATATGAAATTTGTTCCCTTTACATAAATAAGAAAGAAAAAATATCTCCATTTAATGAAAGTGGTATTATTATTAAACCCTACTATATCTATAAATGGTGCTTTTTGAAAACTTCTTTATTTAAGTGGCAAAGAGAGAGACACAGAGAGCTCCCATTGGATGATTCACTTCCCATATGCCTGCAACGACCAGAATCAGGATAGGGCCAGAGCCAGGAACAGGGATCACAATCCCAGTCTCCTTCATGAGTGTTACAAACCCAATTACTTGAGCCATCACCAGTGACACACAGGGTCTGGTTTAGCAAGCAGCTGGAGTGAAACCTAAGTACTCTGATGTGGAACACGGGCATCCAAATCACTAGGCCCGATGCCCACTCCTGAATACTGTTTTTGAAAAGGTACAAGAAATGAACCTTAAAAGTCAGTTGGATTTCCACCACTTGAAAGATTTAGAATATGTGCAACTTTATATCTAACATTCCAGTTCTTTTGAGCTCTATAAACAATTATTTAGCATGTGCCAAAACAGAACTTTGATCTAGGATTGCAAAAAGGAATAAAACTTCATCCCTAACCGGCAGCTTAGAAGTAAAAGGAGTGGTTTCAAAGTCATGTTTCTATACCATGGGCCTGCAAATATCTATTTCTGTTTATTTTATAATATAAAATGCCCAAGTACAAAGAAATTTAGGTGTACTAATCATCTATATGAATCCTGGTCATTTTATTCTCTTGCATTTAGTCAGAAATTGTGAGGAAAGAAGTCAAAACTTAAAAAACACTGTGACCTTGATGTAATATTTAAAGTCATAAGGCGTGCAACCAGACGTGAACCTTTGTTACTAAATATAACAATATGTAAAAGTCTTCTTGAGATCTGTTACTTATTGATGATGGAAAGTTAAATATGTTTAGGGACATGTTTATTATTTCTGCCACAATAATAACAACTAAAATAACACATGAAGACAAATAAAAATATAGTGACATATTGAAATGCATTCCTTTGTCATAAATTCATTGGAAGATGCTGAATACTGATATAGATGAGTAGACACAAGTAGTAGAAAAAAGTCATCCCATGTGGCCATTTTGCAAGGTCATTGGATGAAGGCACAAATGTTTATAACATGTCTTAACTGATAATGTTTTCTCAATTCTGTTTCAATCACAAAATACAGCAAAGAACTATGTACTTTTATAAACTATCAAAGAAACTGAGATGTAGCAGAGACGATACAGCCTCAGCAGAAATTTACTTTTTTAATGAAACAATGTTTTGTGAAAATAACTGTGAAGTGTAACTACTGAGGAAGCAGTTGCTTTTTACTGGAGTTTTATAAAAGGATTCTGATAAAATGTTGAGACAAGAACATCATGTCCTGAATTCTTCATAAGCAAACTACTAAGAGGAAAAAAAAGTGCATAAATCCAGAAATGCATAGAGTGCATAAACTCTTTTTTTAAAAAGATTTATTTATTTATGTGGAAGTCAGAGTTACACAAAGAGAGGAGGCAGAGAGAGAGAGAGGTCTTCCATCAGTTGGTTCACACCCCAATTGACCATAATGGCCACAGCTGCACCGATCCAAAGGCAGGAGACAGGAATTTCCTCTGGCCCTCCCATGCAGGTTCAGAGGCCCAAGGACTTGGGCCATCTTCTACTGGTTTCTCAGGCCACAGCAGAGAGCTGGATTGGAAGTGGAGCAGCCGGGACTCGAACCAGCACCCAAATGGGATGCTTGCACTGCAAGTGGCAGTTTAATCCACCATGCCACAGTGCCGGCCCCAAGAGCATAAACTCTTAAAGAAAACTCTCTTCATAAAAACAGGAATTCTAAGATACAGTAAAATCTTTAAAATACTTTGGAGAGTCCTTTTTAAAAAGCGATATCGGAGTACAAGTTCATCTCTAAAGTTACAGAATTTTTTCACAACTGTAATGGCTTCTACCATTCAGATTTGTGTATCATTATATCATTACTCTTTCAAAATTCCCTCAGTGTCTTACAAATATACAAAAACATTCTGTTTAAATGGAGATCCTATAGACTTGTTGTGGGCCTGTGGCTTGATGGGATTGGGTTCAGGTTAAGTATTTGGCAAGAATGCTTCGCAGACAATATTTTATGCTTCAGTTAGGAGTTACATATTTTGTTCTTTATTTTTATTGTTATTTCGAATTGCTTAGATCCAACGGTTCATCAAAGCCACAAAATGATGATATTGTAATTCTGTCATTCTCTACAGAAAAACAACTACATAAACTATTAGGTCACCTTGAGGTACACTTACTCTAGGACAGGCAAGATAATATCATAGTCTTCCCTTTTATTTATTAGTGTTTGACAGCATGATCATTTTCCTCCACATCATTCAAAGAAGTCCAATACTTTAACAAATTTTTTAATATACTTTTTTTATTTACAAGGCAGTGACAGAGATGGAGAGTGAGACAGAAAGGGAGACAGAGACACACTAGGGACGGCCTAGGCCAAAGCCAGGAACCCAATCCTGTCCTCCCAATGGGTGGCAGAGACCAAAGTATGAAAGCCTTGACCAGTGCTTTCCCAGTGTGGGTTAGCACAAAGCTGAAATTGGGAGCAGAAATAGGATTTAAACCACATGTTCTAATATGGGATGTGATGTGGTAAGCACTGTGCCCAATGCCCTCTCCTCCAAAGAAGTTTGAAAAAACGCTTTGTGTTTATGGACTTAAGCATCCTTGCTATATTTTGATCCATTGCAACTTTTTCTTTCTGTTAAGTAATGACTCTATAATTTTATTTCTGAGTCTTTTGTATCTGATCCCTTCCTGAAGTCTTTGAAAGCTTGTTTATCCTTCTTTTTTTTCCTTCAGATCTGAGTTCAGTCTTTTTCAAAAGTATCCTATTTGTAAAAAATATTAGAAATTATAATCTGGATGTCAGAGGCATTTCTTACTACTATGTTGATCATTGAACATACATGTTTTTAGAAGTGTAAATAACGATGCATTTTTTAAGATAGGAAATTGCATCTTAAATCCTTAGTGACCTCAATAATTCATATTCTGGACTTGCTCATTTGGGATTAACCTCACTGATCTCAATTTGCATAACCTTTCCTCTCGTCTGAGGATTCTGGTCCTCAAAACATCCACATTTGAATTATTCTGCAGAACACACACAACAATCTTTGAATGATAAAAACCAACACTATCATCAACAATATAAATAATTGTGTGTTTGAGTATATAGTCCACTGGGAGCATACAGTTACATTTAAACTTACTTGAAATAAGTAGCAAGAAATTCCCCTAGTTCCTTTTTTGTGATTGTCCAAGAATTGCAATGCCCAGTTAACTTATGTGATGCATTTATCATTCATTGTATAGGTGTTGCTTTTCAAGTGAATTTTGTTTTACAATTATGGAAAATATTAATGTTCCCAAAATTGAATCAACAAAACAGAGTATACACTGGGAAGTTCTTGATCCTTGTACCCTGTGTACTTATTCCCTTTACAGTATCTTGTGGGTAACTTTTTAAAACTAATTTTTGCTTTTGGTTCATCCTGTCATTGTTTTGTGCAGCACTTTCCTGTACAGTGAGGTAGGTTTGGCCAAATGCTCACTCTCATGAAACTCACACTCTATCAAGAAGAACACTTATTATCTCGGAAAATACTCTCAAGCGCTATCCTAGTCAACCCTACCACTCTGGAGAAAGCCACCATTCTTATTTCTTTTCCCTGGTTTTGCCTGGTCTAGAAATTGATAAAAAAAAAAAAAAGGCATCATCCAATATACATTCTATGCCTCTGACCTCCTCAGCTTAATGTTTTAAAGGCCTTTTTAAATTCTATCAGTTAGTATTAGCAGACACTAGTCTCATTTATGTGATCCCTTTGACTCTTAGTCCTAACATTATGATCAATTATGAACTGAAACTGATCACTTGGACTAATGAGATGGCATTGGTACATGTCACCTTTATGGAATTGAATTGGAATCCCCTGGCACGCTTTTAACTCTCCAATTAGGGGTAGGTCTGATTGAGCATGTGCTGAACTATACATCTCCTCCCTCTCTTGTTTCCACATGGGAAGCAGCATACACAGCAGACTCACAGAATGGCAGATGTCCTAAACAGCACTCTGGCCTCAGAATCAGCCCTTAAGGCATTCAGATATAGCTAAAAACCCCATGAGAGTATTTCAGGCATAGGAAGCCAAGACACTCTGGCAAAAAAAAAAAAAAATGACCTTAATGAAAGATCTCTGTGAGTGACATCCCAGTGGAACGAATGGGGCCATCAAAGAAGGAGGTACCTTTCTCTGAAGGGAGGAGAGAACTTCCACTTTGACTATGGCCTTGTCTAAATAAGATTGGAGTTGGTGAACTCAAGAGGCTTCCATAGCCTTGGCAACTAATGACAAGAGCTTCGGGTGATTACTGACGTCATAAAAGAAAGTGTCAATTGTTAAATCAACAACAGAAGTCACTGTGCACTTACTCCCCATGTAGGATCTCTGTCCTTAATGTGTTGTACTATGTGAATTAATGGTATAACTAGTACTCAAAGAGTACTTTATACTTTGTGTTTCTGTATGGGTGCAAACTGTTGAAATCTTTATTTAGTATATACCAAATTGATCTTCTGTATATAAAGATAATTGAAAATGAATCTTGATGTGAAGGGGATGGGGGAGAGAGTGGGAGATGGGATGGTTGCGGGTGGGAGGGAGGTGATCGGGGGAAAAGCCGCTATAATCCGAAAGTTGTACTTTGAAAATTTATATTTATTAAATGAAAGTTTAAAAAAGGCCTTTTTATCAGGGCATGGATCAGTAGTTTGGTCCCTTTTAGTACCAGATAATATTCCATTATTTGAAAAGACCATGTTTAAAAAAATTTGTTTACCATTTTATGGACATTTGGTGGCTTATTATATTTACCTATTATATACAAAATTTAATATTCTTATCTAAGTCTTGTTTTGTAAATCTGTTGTTCTTCCTAGTGGGTCACAGGATTGGTGTATGTTTAGCTTCATGAGAATGTTCTAAGCTGTGCAAGACACTGACATCCATTTCACAAAGTCTCCAGCTTTTGTCCAGCTTTTAATTTTAACCTTTTAGTGAGAGTGAAGTGGTATCTCATTGTGGTTTATTTGGCATTTCTTTGATGATAAATGTTATTGAGAACTTTTCTTCATGCTCATTGGACATTTACATATATATTACTTTATCAATTGTATGCTAAAGTCTTTTCTCTATTTGTTAAAAAAGGTATTTGCTGTTGTTTTCACATTGTTCAGTTTTAGTAATTATCCACTTAATATACAAATCTCTTTCTTTTGAGCAAAGGTTTTTAATTACGATGAAGTCCAATTAATCTATCTTTTCTTTTTTTTTTTTTGGCTTCTTAAATCTTTTAAATCTATGTATTTCAGATAATTAAAGATGTTCAAATTAACAAGCCAATTAAGTCACATTTTCCTGTGAAATATATTGCCAAATTTGTAGGAAAAATGTGCTTGTCAATGCATTGAAACATTTTTAAATGATATAAATTTTCTTATTGTGTCACCATTTGGTGTTTAAGATGTCTATTTTTACAAATACTTTATAATATACAATACAAAACTTATAGAACAGGGTATGTCTATATGCAAATATAGACATGCACATGTGAATATCTATTCAGGTGCACATTCAGCAGTGTGTTATTGATAACATGATAAAAATTTGTAAACCACTGGGCAGACATCTAAAAGAAGGAAACAAACGTATAACACAGGGTATTAGAATCATCCAGAGGAGTGACATTAAGCAAAACATAGGATATTAATTGATTCATTCATTATTTAAAAGGAAGAATGATAGAGAAAGAGAGAGATCTTCCATATGCTGGTCTACTCCCCAGATGACCCCATTGGCCAGGGCTAGGCCAGATCAAAGTCAGAGCCAGGAACCCCATCCAGGTCTTCCACATGGGCATCAGGGACCCAGGTACTTGGGCTGGTTTTTTTTATGCATCCCCAGGTGTGTTAGCATGAAGCTAACTTGAAAGCAGAGCAGCCAGGACTCAAACTTGGCACCCCGATATGCGATGCTGGTGCTACAAGTGCCAAGTTAGCCTACTGCTCCACAATGCAGGCTCCAAGCCTTCTAGATAAGATGATTCTCTACTTGCATCTAAAGGAGTGCAATGATTTGAATAGTTGTTTGCTTCCCGCAAATGTCCATGTGTTTTCAAAGGTTTGAACCTCATGTGGGATTGTTGAAAAGTGGTGCAACCTTAGGAGGCAAGGCCTATTGAGAAGCCCTTCGATCACTGGAGCTCTGTCTGCTGAGATAGTTCTCAAGAACCTCAGGTGGGCCACAGAACTGGGAACAGCAAGGTAGTATTAGAACTTGTGATTGAAATATAACCCTAGCTTGTTTAGAATTGACTCAGGTGAATGAAGTCTACTTGTTTATATGGGAGTGACACAGTCACAGTAACCCTCTCCTCCAAAGAAAAGCTAATTGTGCCATTTTGAAAATTGTAGATAGCAGAATGATTTTTGAGATATTAATGGATATTGTTTCTTCCTTTATTTTCTGTTCCCTATTCAGGAGGTAGCCAAGCTCTTTACTTCCCTACCTTGGGGGAATGTTTTGGCGAAAATACAAGCAGAGGTTAATTTCAGAATTTTTTTTTTTTTACTGGAGGCTATATCCAAGAACCCAAGGCTGTCACAATCATGTTATATTTCCTGGAGAGGTATCCAACAGCGTGTGCCTTGGAATGTACCTGTTACTCAGACAAGCCATTGAAGGAACTATTGTGAACCCTGGGGCTTGGGAGGGTAGGGCCTTCAAGATACAGCTCCTTATTTTACTTTTATTAATGACAGTAAAATTAATTTTGACGATATCTTAAGGGCCTCCTTGCAAAAGAAGTTGTCTTGGGCAGTCTTGAGCTTGTTCAGTTGCTGTGGGTGTTGCACCTGTTAGGGGGAACCCAGGCCTGGAGGGAAACTCAAAGAGTGAGCAAGGGAGGTTCTTAAGTAGAGTTTCCTAAAGACTACTTTACTTGCCCTGGATAATCCCTAAGATGGTGACTGTGATGAATTTCACCCCTATCTCTGACCTCTTGAATGAGATAAAGGGTCATGTGGTTAGGTCAAATCCATTCAGATAATCTGTCCTGACAGTGGCCAAGAGATGAGTATGGACTTCAGTTGACCTCTGGCAAGAAAATCAAATTACAGTTCTACAACTCTAAGAACTCAATTCTGCCAGCAATGAGCTTGGAAGAGGACCCTGGGCTCCAGATGAGAGTGCAGCTGTTAACACCACGATACTGTAGCTTTGTGTGGCAATCAGCAGAAATTTTAGTACATTAGTACAAAATCACATGACAGTTGGAAGTAAATATTTTTACAAAATATTTCTTGGAGCACAGTTGGAAAACAATAAAATGTCCTGAAATATTTTAAGCCAAAGAAATATTTCCTATTGAAATGGTAAAGGCAGCTTTAGCTTGCCTTTAATCATTTTTAAGAGTGTGAAAGTCTGAGATATATGTCTATGCCGCTAGATATGTTGTGCCTCTGTATTATCAAGAAAGACTGAGTTTGGAGCAACAGACATAGATCAGGGTAACAGAAATGGGGCAGGGAAAGCCATGGAAAAGTGGGAAAGCAGAGGAATGGTGTGCAAGTAGCTTACCAGCATGGGTCTGAATCCATAGAACCAATACATATAGAGTAATTTCAGATTGTGAGGGGGTACTTGAAAAAAAATGGATCTGTTAATACTTAAATAATTTGAGGTTGTAGTTGTGGTTTCCTCTAAGAACGAAGAGCAATATGACTGTTCAAGTTTATATCACTCCAGAATCATTCCCCTTGGAGAATTTCTTTATCCTCAAGGCCATCCTCAAAATTGTTCCAGGGAGAATTATTGTTTCCTCTTTTACTCTAGCACAGGATAGGCACAAATCCTTCTTTCAATTTTTCATAGTTTAGGCACAAATCCTTCTTTCAATGATTCATAGTTTATGGAGGTATTTCACAAAGGTTATAGAATATGGAAATAAAAGATAAGTTTACTATGGTGCAAAAAATGAAATGCATGCCTGTGAGAGGTCTCTAAAAGGTCCCTGGAAAATGTATATTATAAAAGAAGTATGAATAGATGTCTAAAGTTTTTGCCCACAAACTTATTATTTCAGTGTTCTGCAAACTTTGTGACGTACTCTTGTATTTGAGTCTAGACTGGTACATTTAACAAAATTTCATAAAGGATGAATAACAGTAAACAATAACAGAAATAAAATAAGAATCTCAAATGATATTTACATAAATGCTTTGAGAGACTTCTGGCTCCACACATCCTCATAGGGTAATTTCTGAGGTTATTGTTATCTATATCATATCATAGGCATTGCTCTAGCTCTCAATAGTCAAGAATACACCTTGATATGTGTAGACTTCTCTTGGTTTGTTATCTTTCAGAAGCAGAGTAGAGCTGGAGAAAAGATTTAGGTTCAAGTAGTTTATTTCAGAAATGATTCCAGGAAATGCTGTTAATGCATTGGAAATAGGACACACACGGGGCTGGCATTGTGGCATAGCAGGTAAAGCTGCCACCTGCCATGCTCTTATCCCACAGGGGTAACAGTTCGAGTCCTCACTACCCTGTTTCTGATGTAGCTCCCTGCTAGTGGCCTGGGAAAGCATCAGATGAAGGCCCATGAGTTTGGGCCTCTGCCATACACATGAGAGACCCAGAGGAAGCTAGTGGCTCCCAATTTTGGCTTGACTCAGCCGCTGTCACTTCCAGCCACTTAGCAGATAGATGGAAGAATTCTCGTTCTCCCTCTCTCTCTTGCTCTCTCTCTCTTCCTTCCCCAACATCACCTTTCAAATAAATACAAATAAATCTTTAAAACAATTTAAGAAAAATAAAGGAAATAAGACACATAAGAGAAGACAACAAGGGCCTGAGCCGCAGCTCACTAGGCTAAATCTCCACCTGCAGCGCTGGCACCCCGGGTTCTAGTCCCGGTTGAGCACCAGATTCTGTCCCGGTTGCTTCTCTTCCAGGCCAGCTCTCTGCTGTGGCCCGAGAATGCAGTGGAGGATGGCCCAAGTCCTTGGGCCCTGCACCCACATGGGAGACCAGGAGAAGCACCTGGCTCCTGGCTTTGGATCAGCACAGTGTGCAGGCCTCAGCACAACGGCCGCAGCGGCCATTGAGGGGTGAACCAACGGCAAAAGGAAGACCTTTTTCTCTGTCTCTCTCTCTCACTGTCCACTCTGCCTGTCAAAAACATTTAAAAAAAAGAGAAAAGACAATAAATGGTATGCTACCAAGATAATTACCAAAGTAAGCAACTGGAACTCATTTCTGCTGGGTGATTGGGGACACCATTTAGAATACACCCCAGTTACCTCAACCAAGGAGAAAAGAGGTGGGGCATTTATCTGTAGATATCTATCATCTGTTGTTGCTTTGAAGATTACTTACTGAAACATTAACTATCCAGCAGGTCTAGTTCACCCTGTGTAGAACTTGAGCATGTACTCCTGGCCAAGAAACAAAGAGCTATTGATAGAGAACTGCAGATTTGCCCAATAATTAATCTTTCCCATGTACAGGTAAATGCTGAAAGGAACAACGGTGTCTGCTTAGAGACTTCATAGAGTCTTGAGCCCAGAGACAGTCAACAAAAATGTACTGATCTCTTCCTAAGGACCAGCATCCCTCTTTTTTTTTTTTTTTTTGGACAGAGTTAGATAGTGAGAGAGAGAGAGAGACAGACAGACAGACAGACAGAGAGAAAGGTCTTCCTTCCATTGGTTCACCCCTCAAATGGCCACTTCAGCCAGAGCTATGCCAATCAGAAGCCAGGAACCAGGTGCTTCTGGTCTCCCATGGGGGTGCAGGGCCCAAGCACTTGGGCCATCCTCCACTGCACTCCCGGGCCACAGCAGAGAGCTGGACTGGAAGAGGAGCAACTGAGACCAGAACCAGGTGCCCATGTGGGATGCCAGCGCCTCAGGCAGAGGATTAACCAAGTGAGCCACAGCGCAGGCCCCCCCAGTATCCGTCTTAAAGTGGCACACCCCACCCTTTACTTGTCACCTGCAAAAGCAGTAATATTAGCACCAAATCATCAAAAGAGCCTGTGCTGGAGGCTTTTACCTTTGTAAAATAATGGACAGTCTCACGCCTCCCCTTTCCTTCTTTGCTACTTCAAGAAACACAATCATCCTAGTCTTGGGCCTCCCCCTCTGGGGTCTGAGTGCTCAGATCACTGATGCTGCTCTCTGAACACTAGGCTCACTGTGTCACTCATTGGTTCAGACACAAGCATCTCAAATACCACATGGTTTTGCTACATTAGGATCCAGTAATTATTTCTAGTTCCTTCTCCTCACATTTAAAAAATAGCTTTATTTTTAAGGAAATGTAACCCACATGATTCTTATTAGCACATAAATAATCTGATGTTCTTTTTACATGAACTCTTTGAAGTTTGGGAAAATATTTATCTTTATAGATTTTTTTTGTTTGGAACAGAAAGAATTTTTCTTGAAATATAAACTGCAGGAAAAAAAATGACTTGGTAAATCATTTAGAGTTACCGCTGTATTTATTCATTTGTTGTATGTCCAAGCAACTAACCTTGATTTATCATGTAAGATTGTCAAGATAGTGTGTAGACCCAAAAACACAAGGAGAAAATGCAAAACCGATCAAGAACCCCAAGAGTTATGCTCTGGGCCAGAAAGGCGTTATGCAAGTCATGTGACACTTCATCAGGATTTGAGACTGGCCTAGGGACACAAAAACTAATTAAATGTGATCCTTAATCCTAAGATCTGGTCATTCAGAGAGAGTGAACAAAGGTATTCACAGGTGAGGGGAACAAAAGGTAAACTGTGAACATCTTGTAAGTATAAGTAACTGTAGTAGGATCCAGCATAGAAGAATGGTGAACATGGGCGTATCGTATTATTATGCTCCCATTTATTGCACTTTGTGAACAAGGTGTTTCTTACAGACTAATAGTCTGCAGCAACCCCACATCAAGCAAGTTTATTGGTGCCATTTTTCTAACAGCATATGTTTGCTTAGTGTTTCTGCATCACACTTTGGTAATTCTCACAATATTGAAAACTGTTTCATCATTATTATAATATCTGTTACATTGAACTGTGATCAGTGTTCTTTGATGTTACTATTGTAATTGCTTTGGTAAGTCACAAATCATGTTCAGATATGATGACAAACTTAATCCATAAATGTTTGTGTCTTTCCCATCTCTTTCTCTCTCTCTCTCTCTCGCTCGCTCGCTCTTTTTCTTGCTCTCTCTCTTCCACTCCCTCCCCTGTTCTCTGAGGCACAACAGTATTAAAATAAGACAAAGTAATAATCCCACAATGACCTCTAAGTGTTCAAGTTAAAGGAAGAGTCACACATCTCCCAATTTAAATAAAAAATCAGACATGACTAAGATTAGCCAGGAAGCCAATTTAAAGCTGAGAGAGCCAATAAACTAGGTCTTGTGCACTCAATGGTTAGCCATGTTGGGAATGCAAAGGGACCATTCTTGAGGGAAGCAAAAGGTGCTAATTCAGTGAACACACAAATGATAAGTAAACAAACAAGCCTCACTGCTAATGGAAAAAGTTTTAATGGTTTAGAGATAGATCAAATGATCTACCATATTCCCTTAAACTGAAGTGAAATCAAGAGAAATTCCTGAATCTCTTCAATTCTATGAAGGCTGAAAGAGATGAGGATGCTGCAGGAGAAAAGTTTAAAGCTAGAAGAAGATGACTTACGAAGTTTAACGAAAGGAGCTGTCATTATATGTAAAAGTGCAAGATGAAGCAGCAGGTGCTGACGCAGACACTAGGCGAGCTTTACAGAAGATCTAGCTAAGAAAATTGACAAAGGTTGCTATACTAAGCCACAGATTATTAACAGATGAAACAGCTCTATACTGAAATAAGATGCCATCTAGGATTTTCATAGCTTGAGAGGAGAAGTCAATGTCTGCCTTCAAAGCTTCCAAAGATAGATTGACTCTCTTGTTACTGGCTAATGCAGCAGGTGGTTTTAAGTTGAAGCCACTGCACATTTACCATACCATTCTGAAAATCCTAGGCCCATAATAATAATATTAATTCTATTTCGCTTGTGCTGTATAAATGGAACAACAAATCCTGGATGACAGCACATCTGCAGGGTTTGCTGAATATTTTAAGTCCACTGTTGAGAACTACTGCTCAGAAATCAAGATTCCTTTAAAAATATTACTGCTCATTGGCAATGCACCTGGTTACCCACAAGTTCTGATGGAGATGTGCAATGAAACCAGTGTTGTTTCCATACCTATGAACACAGAGTCAACTCTGCAGTCCGTGGGTCAAGGAATAATTTTGACTTTCAAATGCTAGAACATAAGGAAAAATTCATGAAGCCATAGCTGTTGTATATAGTGAATCCTTTGATGGACATGAGCAAATAGAAAACCTTCTAGAAGCCAGCACTGTGGCAAAGCGGGTAAAGCTGCCATGTGTGGTGCCAGCATTCCATATGGGTACTAGTTCGAGTCCTGGCTGCTCCTATTCTGATCTAGCTTTCTACTAATGACCTGGGAAAGCAGTAGAATATGCCTCAAGTCCTTGGGTCTCCACACCCATGTGGGAGACCTGGAGGAAGCTCCTGGCTCCTGGCCTCAGACTGGGCAGCTCCGGCTATTGTGTCCAATTGGCAAGTGAACCAGCAGATGAAAGACCCTTCTCTCTGTCTCTCCCTTTAACTGTCTGCAAGCCTAACTATCAAATAAATAAATCTTTAAAAAAATTAGAAAGGCTTCTCGAAAGGATTCACCATTCTTTTTCTTTTTTATTTTATTTTATTTTTTGACAGGTAGAGTTAGACAGTGAGAGAGAGAGAGACAGAGAGAAAGATCTTCCTTCATTAGTTCACCCCTCAAATGGCCACTATGGCCGGAACTACGCCAATCCAAAGCCAGGAGCCAAGTGCTTCCACCTGGTCTTCCCCGCGGATGCAGGGCCCAAGCACTTGGGCCATCCTCCACTGCACTCCCAGGCCCCAGCAGAGAGCTGGACGGAAAGAGGAGCCATGGGGACTAGAACCTGGCGCCCATATGGGATGTCTGCACCGAAGGCAGAGGATTAACCAAGTGAGCCATGGCGCCGGCCCAGGATTCACCATTCTGATGTTATGAAGAATGTTTGTGATTCACGGGAGGTCTTCAAAATGTCATTGTTAAGAAGTTTGGAAGAAACTAACTCAGCCCTCATGGATGACCTGAAGGGACCCAGTGGACGAAGTTGTTTCAGATGTCATGGAAATGGCAGGAGAACTCAAACTGAAAGCGGAGCACGAAGATGTGACTGAACTGCTGAAATCTTTCATGGATGAGGAGTTGCTGCATATGGATGAGCAAAACAAATGGCTTCTTTGAGCTAGAGTCTTCTCCTGATGGAGACACTATGAACACTGTTGAACTGGTCCATTAAGTAATTAGAATATTACATACATTTAGTTGCTGAAACAGTGGCAGGATTTGAGTCGACTCCAATTTTGAAAGAAGCTCCATTGTGTGCAAAATTCTATCAAACAGCATAGCATGCATGCTACAGTGCAATCTTTTGTGAAAGGAAAAGTCAGTTAATGCAGCAAAATTGCCACAGCAAGCAGCCATTGACATTGAGGCAAGACCTTTCACCTCATTGAGGGCTCAGATGATTGTTAGCATTTTTAGCAATAAGTTAGTTTTAATCAAAGTATGTACAGTGCTTTTTAGACATAATGTTATTGCACACCTCATACACCTCAGTTTAATATGTGCATATTTTTCTATACATTGGGAAGCCAAAACAATATGTTACTCTATTATGATATTCAGTTCATTGTAGTGATCTGAAACCAAACCCACCAGACCTCCCAGGTAGGCCTGTTTTGAGTTTAGGTGGACTTAGGATAGGAGGCATTATTTTTCTGAGGTGTTCACATTCGCAGACTCTACTGTGGTAGGCTGAATTAGTCGCTAGATGTTGTAAAGTGACCTAATCTTAATGAAGTCAAGCTTTCAGGCTAAGTAGTGCTATTCATTTCATTGTTTCTGCATATAGAAATCACTGGGGAAAAATGCATTAATTTGTTCACATCATGATTTTCAATATCAATCAAAATTTAATAGTTCTTATTGAATTAATAATTCCTGGTAAAGTCATAGCTCCATTTATTTCATGCATTATCTTACATAGGTATTCCATACCTATTTTCATTTTTAAAAAAATTATTTATTTGAAAGGTGGAATAACAGAGAGGGGTAAGGAAAGAGAGAGAGAGAGAAAGAGATCTTCTATCTGCTAATTCACTTATGAAGTAAGTGCAATGGTCAATGTTGGGCCAGGCTGAAGCCAGGGGCCTGATATTCCTTCTGGCACTCCAGCATGGGATGCCAGCACTGTAGGCAGTAGTTAATTCTTTATGCCATAATGCTACTTCCTCCATACCTATTTTAAAACACAATTTAAATGAATTTTTCACACCCTCATAAGATTCCTTTCCATTTATTCTATAAATAGCAGATGGCTCTTCTCCCTGTCAGATTGCATTCGCATAGTGTCTCCTAAAGGAAGAAATATTTCTTCTATTCAAACTAGCCTCCGAACTGTTTCTGTATTACTTTGCTCCATTAAAGACCTATTTTTCCTTTTGCCTCAGCTCTTCTAAAGATTTCCTTTCCTTAGCCTGAAAATACATCCAAGCCCTGCTCATTCTAAAAGTCAGTGTCAACTTTGTCCCTGGCCCTTCTAGTTCCCTATGTATTTCATCCCCTTCTCAACCGTCTTCTTGAAAGTATAATATAAACCATATCTTCTCAAAATTTTTTATATTTATTTGCCAGTTAGAGTTACAGACAGTGAGAGAGACAGAGAGAAAGGTCTTCCTTCCTTTGGTTCACCCCTCAAATGGCCACTATGGCTGGCGCTATGCCAATCTGAAACCAGGAACCGGGTGATTCCTCCTGGTCTCCCACATGGGTGCAGGGGCCCAAGCACGTGGGCCATCCTCTACTGCCTTCCTGGGCCACAGCAGAGAGCTGGACTGGAAGAGGAGCAATCAGGACTAGAACCCGGCGCCCATATGGGATTCTGGTGCCGCAGGTGGAGGATTAACCAAGTGAGCCACAGCACCGGCCCCCATCTTCTCAAATTTTGATGCTCAAAAGAGTCACTTGAGGATCTAAAATGAATTCAGTCATCTGGGTTAGAACCAAAATTTCTGCATTTCTATCAAGTCCCCAGCCTATTCTGCTAACCTAGAAAGCGTTGTAAATATCAAAGATCTCACCCCAAACTCTCTACATGTCCTTACCGCCCCCATTTATTCATGACTTTCTTGCCTTCGACAGTCAAACCATTACATCTCTAACACTGTTTTCAGAAATGGCCAATAGCCTCTTCCACACCAAACACAGCAGACACTTTGCAATCCTGGTGCTCCCAGCCCTCTGTGGCAAAGTAGACGTTCCTGGTTCTTGATGAGCCTGCCTACTCGGCGTCGGTGTCTCCAGTCCTTCCTAATTTTGCTTCTGTCTGTCAGGATATAATTTTTCACCTTTTTCTCCGCCCTCTTTGTTTATCTGCTTCTTAACATTTTCATATTCCATCAGTTTTTCATTGGTATCTATTTCACTGTATGTTTTTTGTAGAAATAATCTTATCTAGTAGTTTAAGTCTGAGCCTAGAGTCTCAAATCCATTCCTTAATTCTATTTGAGCTCAAGTTTATATACTGTCAAACCTCAACTACGAGCATCTCAAACTCAACATGTACAACCTACTTCTGTTTCTACCCCCGAAATCCCATGTTCTCTATTTCAGATTTCCTATAACACTTTCATCTAATAAGCCAAGAAAAATTCTAGTATGAATTTTAGACCTGGATTCCTTCCCCATCTCCTATCTAACAGTAGATTCTTTGAATTATTTTTTCTTAATATCTTGAAAACCAGCTGCTTGAGCCCATTCCTACTGTTATTGCTGTGTAGAGGAGGTCCTCGTCCTGACCGGTTTGAGGATGAGGTCCTCAACCTCGCTGGTCCAAACTTTCCAACGCTTGCCCCCTTCCAAGGCATCTTCTAAGTTTACTAAGTGGAAAATCCCTCATAATTTCCTTTTAATAAGGTAAAGCTAAAGCCCAAGAACACTTAAGTCGCTCATTATATTGTCCCCATTTCCTCCAACTTTATCTCCTAGAGTGCCCTTGTTCAAATAAATTCAATATCCATCCAAATTGATATTTTATCTTTCTTCAGTTCCTCCTTGGTCTTTATGTAAACTCCCCAAAACTTTCAAAATAAAGCTTAGGTTCCATCCTCTCTGGAAAGTCGTAGTGCAAAGTAGGTGGTGCTTGCATGTTTCTATTAATTTAAAAAGATATATACATAAATTAAATTATTTTTAAAGATTTATTTATCTGAAAGGCAGAGTTACAGAAAGAGAGAGGGAGAGACACAAAAAGAGACCTTGCATCCTCTGGTTCATTCCTCATTTGGCCACAATGGGCCAGGCCTCAGCCAGGAACTAGGAACTTCTTCTGGATCTCTCATGGGGGTGTCAGGTGTCCAACACTTGTGCCATCTTCCACTGCATTAGCAGGGAGCTGGGCGGTATGTGGAGCAGCCAAGATATGAACGGGTGCTCATGTGGGACATCAGCATCACTGGTGGACACTTCACCTGTAATGCCACAACGCTGGCCCCATATACATTCAATTTATATTGTAAACCAGATTATTTTTCTTTACACTGATTACTATAAATGGCACAATGTCTACCTCAGTGTCAGTACAACAGCTTAAACATATTTAGAGTAATTCTATTGATTTTTTGTGATGCTCATTTATTCCTACTTGCTTGTTTTATCATTACTCGGATATCCATATATCTTAATAGTCTGTATCCCCAGTACCTTCCAAACGCTTTATCTGGGGGGGGCTAGTAGCTGCTGAGTATGTTTGTTAAATGTGCCTTACATTCTGCTGTTAAGTCTACATAAGGATTTTTTTTTTGAGGGAGAGAGCCTATGCAACTGTAATCTATCAACTCATTATGAATATCATAGCTATACTTTTCTGCTAATGGGAATACACAATTTAGGGCCTGGCATTGTGGTATAGCATGTAAAACCACCATCTGTGACATTAGCACCCTATATGGGCACAGGTTTGTGTCCTAGCTGCTCTACTTTTGATTCAGCTCCCTGCTAATGGCCTGGGAAAAGCAGTGGAAGACGGTCCAAGTGGAAGATGGCCCAAGAGCTCCTGGCTCTTGGCTTCAGCCTGGCTCAGTCCTTGCCATTACAGCTATTTATGGAATAAACCAATGGATGTAAGATTGAGCTCTGTCTCTCCTCCAGCCCCTGACTCTGATTCTTAAATAAATAAATCTTTTTTTACAAAAAGGAAATACTCAAGTTAATATTTTCTTCTCTAATCTTTCATATGATTGCTTGATATTTACAAATGTGTTAAAGATCACACAATGGAATATTACCTGCTTACAATATTTTAAACCTATTTTTAACTGACAAAGTCTTAGTAGTTTTTAAAGATGATTCTCGTTCCTTACAATACATCAAGGAAGAAGATTCATAAATTTCTTGAGCTTACGTATTTATCTGAAAGGCAGAGAAATGAGAGAGGGAGAGAACACTATTCCATCTTCCAGTTCCCTCCCGCAAATGCTTGCAACATCAAGGGCTGGGCAAGGCCAAAGTCAGGAGCCAGAGACTCCATCCCAATTTCCCACATGAGTGAGAGTGACTCATGTACTTGAAAGACCCCATATTTGTTTTATTTTTAGAATTTAGTTCTATGAAGAGGTCAGATTTCCTGTATTTAATATATACAGTTTTTAGCACATAGCATACATTACACCCTTCCTCCTCCTTCCTTTCTTTTCTTTTGTTAATTTTTATAAAACATACTTTACTTTATAGCCACAGGCTTAATCCTCCACTAAATAAAGAATTCAACAACAGAAAATAGAAAGACTACTGTTCCACAGGTGTATAGACAAGGACTATAAGCAATAATCAAATCTCAAGATAAAATAAGACAGTTTTAAAACAACTTCAAAGATAATCTTGAAGTTTACTGGGCAGGTTTGGCAAGAGATGCACAAGAATGTAGCGACTCCTGTGGCTGAGTCACTGGAGAAATAGCCTTGCGACTTTTCTATCTCTTGTCTCCCATCTTATTCTCCTACATTTTTCTCTCAAAGCATTGGACACATCTTTGACTCACCCATTTATTCAGCATTTTCTAAACCCTTAATGGATACCAGGAACCATGCTAGATGTTATGGATAAAAGGACTACTAAGAATAAGTTTTTAAAACAGTTGAGTTGCTTTACCAATATATGAGTACTTTCTTATGTTTTTCCAGAAAACTTCATATTACTGCTTTTATGAACACCATTCATGTATTTTCCATTTGCCATAACTTAGATTCTAGGAGAAGTCCCAAGAAAAAGTAATAACCAAGAAACAGGCGTCTTCGAAGAAGTAGTTTTTTTCTCACATCATCAGCAGACAGAGGCTCTTGAGTAAGGCTCAGATCCCACTTTTTTTTTAAAGAATTTGATTCATGTAAGAGGAACTTAGGTAAGGTAACCACGGAAATTCAGTGGTAGAACTGCCTGGTTTTGGTCTGCTCCCAGCTTCCACTCATGCAACATGCATAGAGACTCTTCCTGAGAGCCAACAAGATAGAACGAGTGACGGACAGGAGGCAGACTAGTCTTATGTATGGACAGAATAGGAAGTTGCCTGTAAAAAATATCAGGAGTTAGTCTCCTCTCCACCAAAGCAAAATAAAACATTCATTAAAATTGCGATAAGCACTAATTTTTTTTTATATAAAGCTTTTATTTAAAGAATATAAATTTCCAAAGTACAGCTTATGGATTACAATGGCGCCCCCCACACAACTTAACTCCCTCCCCCCACCCTCCCCTTTCCTGCACCCTCTCCCTTCCATTCACATCAAGATTCATTTTCAATTCTCTTTATACACAGAAGATCAGTTTAGTACATATTACGTAAAGATTTCAACAGTTTGCCCTCACATAGAGACACAAAGTAAAAATACTGTTGGAGTACTAGTTATAGTATTAATTCACAATGTACAGCACATTAAGGACAGAGATCCTACATGATTTTTTTTAAAGAATTGATTAATTATCTATGCAATTTCCAATTTAACACCAAGATTTTTTAATCTTTATATATTGAAGATCGATTCAGTATATACAATGCAAAGATTTCATCAGTTTGCACCCACACAGAAACACAAAGTGTAAAAATACTGTTTCAGTACTAGTAATAGCATTATTTCACATTGGATAACACATTAAGGACAGATCCCTCATGAGACGTAAGTACACAGTGACTCCTGATGTTGATTTAACAATTTGACACTCTTGTTTATGGCGTCAGTAATCTCCCTAGGCTCTAGTCATGAGTTGCCGAGGCTATGGAAGCCTTTAGGGTTTGCCAACTTCGATCTTATTCCGACAGGGTCATAGTCAAAGTGGAAGTTCTCTCCTCCCTTCAGAGAAAGGTACCTCCTTCTTTGATGGCCCTGTTCTTTCCACTGGGATCTCATTCGCAAAGATCTTTCATTTAGGTCTTCTTTTTTTTTTTTTTTCCAGAGTGTCTTAGCTTTCCATGCCTAAAATATTCTCATGGGCTCTTGAGCCAGATCTGAATGCCTTAAGGGCTGATTCTGAGGCCAGAGTGCTATTTAGGACATCTGCCATTGTATGAGTCTGCTGTGTATCTCGCTTCCCATGTTGGATCATTCTCTCCCTTTTTGATTCTATCAGTTAGTATTAGCAGACACCAGTCTTGTTTGTGTCATCCCTTTGACTCTTAGACCTATCAGTGTGATCAATTGTGAGCTGAAATTGATCATTTGGACTAATGAGATGGCCTTGGTACATGCCACCTTGATGGGATTGTATTGGAATCCCCTGGCACAATTCTAACTCCATCATTTGGGGCAGTTCCGATTGAGCATGTCCCAAATTGTACATTTCCTCCCTCTCTTATTCACACTCTTATATTTCACAGGGATCACTTTTCAGTTAAAATTTAAACACCTAAGAATAATTGTGTGTTAATTACAGAGTTCAACCACTAGTACTAGGATAAAAAAAATACTACCATGGATAAAGTATTACATTGTACACTAATATAGCATAGTTTGAGACTGTTTGTGCTGGGTCTGAAGTTATTACATCTGACCCATTATCTGCCATTTATTTCTTACTGTGGAAGTGTCTTTAGCTTTCTTTCTTGAAAGAATGCATGAGAAGTAATGATTTGTTTAATGTAAGTTTTTCCTAGGAATTCCTTTATTATGTTCACTAGTATACCTTCAATGACCAATATATAAGTAATTGAAAGAACTGATCAGAGATATGTGAGACAATACTGACCTTGAATTAGAAGAAGCTACTTTTGCTAAACAAAAAAGTAAGTAGATTGAAGACTTCAGTTGAAGTTTCAGTCCTAATATTGCCTAAATATGTGTATGTTATAAATCATGAACTAATGTTAAAATAGTAACAGTAATAAATGTGTTAAAAGGAGCAAGTACCATTTGAAGTACATTTCAAATGTATTGTGTAATGACACAGGCATGCACTGTGTAATGACATTTCATCAGTGATGGACCACTAGTGACACAGTACCTTGTTAGCTCACAGAAGTCCATTCTATGATGTTTGCACAGGGATGAAATTTCCTAACACAATTCTCACATATCTCCATTACTAAGCAATGCATGGCTGCTTTCCATAGCTTCTAAATTAAAAGCAACATAGGTTTTTCTCATTTTATACAATTTATTTTTAAAATTATCAGTTTAAAAACACTTTACTAGAGGAGAATGGGCTAAGCTTATTATCTGAAAACAAATAAGATGGTGGTCAAATCTGAGAGGATTTCTTAGATATTCATAGCAACTCAGTTTCACTCAACAAATAACAAAGTTCTACTAGGTACAATGGGGAATTAAAACAACAAGGGCCTCTTACAAAACATTATCACTAATAAGACGAAACTCAAGGGCAATGTGTTAAAAGGTCAAAGAGTGTGTGAGTATAGACAGTGACAATAAAGATCGTAGAAGGGGGTCATGAAGCGGCTGATATTTTGATGAATCCTAGAAGACTGGTTGAGGATTGCTCTCCTCTATGAGGTGAAGAAATAGAACCCACTCTAGAAAGGAATGACAGGGCTTTAGAAACCTTGAAATGCATATAACTGACAGGACAGGATGTAGACGTGGGGTAGTTGAAAAGAGCAGAATGCAACGGTTTCAGAGAACCTTCCCTTGCTGTTTCCCAGGCTTGTGCACATCAGCAGACTTCTGAACCCACTCAGTTGATCTCAGCTGAGATGATTCATGTATCTGGACTCTTCTGGCACAGTCAGCATGCTGATCTGGGGTGGTCTCAGCTGGTCAACAGGGCATGGCTCTAGGTTTTCTCTAAACCACCTTTAGGCTACCCTGGGTTTTTTTCTCACCACAGAGGTACCATGTTGTTCCTGAAACCAGGGGTCAGGGCCAACAAGTCACCTCTGCTGTGTTCTCCTGGCTACAGTTAAGTCCCCAGGCTGCTATTCAAGGAGTGGGGACACAGAATCTACCTCTTCATGGGATGAGCTGCCAAGGCACATTGCCAAGGCTTTGAACAATATAAATGGGAAGGTTAGCAGTCATCTTTGCAAATAGTCTTCCGTAGGACTTTTTTCCTTTTGTCTCTTTTTATTATTTGTTATTTTTAAAGTGTTTATCTATTTTCACTGCACTTGAAAGGAGGAGACAGAAAGATCTTCCATCTACTGGTTCTTCCCAATTTCCTGAGCCAAGAGTCAGGCTGAAGCCAAGAGCCCAAACTTCACCCAGGTCTCCCACCTGAGTGGCAAGAACCCAAGTACTTGAACCATAGTCTCCTTTTTCCCAGCCACACATCGGCTGAAAGTTGGATGGAAAGTAGAGCTGGGACTTGAATGTGACACTCTGCTGTGGACGGTGGGCTTCCCAAAGTGCTGCCTTAGTCACTGAGGCAATTGCTCACCTAGCTTTCTTCCTTTTGCCTAGTGTACTGTGCTGGTGAAATGGAGCTCTCTGGTAATGCAAGCTGGGAGTAACCTGATGCATATATGTTAAGTTCAGGCAGTCATGAGAAAATGGAAGGGTTTTGAGCAGGGATGAAACATGTTCTACAGGGTGAGTAGGTACAGAGAGAGGTGGAGGAAAGGGTATTTTCTCCAGTAATCTAGGTAGATGCAAGTTATTGGATGTTTGAATCTATGTGATGGCCATGGAGGAGACTCAAGTGCAAAGGTGAGGAAGTTCTCTGAAAGGATGAACCGATAGGACCACTGATAGGATGGGAGGCAGGCAGAGCAAGAAGCACCGCCTTTAGCACTCTCCGTTTTCTCTCCAATGTTCTTCACTCGTGCCTATTGCATGTTCAGAGTTGCCAGAATTTATTGTCTATGATCATGTGATTATACAGCATTTAATGAGTACCAGAAAATAACAAACATATAACAGGGATGTGGGACTCGGACCCATTGCTTGAACCGACCTCTCTAATGGACGAAGCTTTCTTATCCTCTCCCAGACTGAAAATTTTTGAAAGACTGAGATTTTTTTTTTCTATTTGCATGCTTTTTTAATGATTACATTTAAACACATTTAAAATCATATGAAGTTGCACAAATTTATTTTCAATTTTATTAAAATTAAAAATAATGCTGTGATAGATATGAAGAAATGTGCATAGAGACCACATTGACTTTATTGAAATAAAAATTTAAAGATAAAATTCTAATACCTATTTTATCCTGAAATAAGCAAATGCAAAGGATATACATGCTAAATTTCCACAAACTCGAAGGCATTACAAAATGCACATAATGGAGTCATATAAAACATTTCATGTTGCTTTATTATAAATAATTGGAAACAATATTTCATTTTCAAATCCAGGTAAAACAGTAAATGCCTTGTTTTTCCCAATACGTTATTTCATTTTTGTAATATGGGTTAAGAAATAGTATTCTTTATGCAAAGAGTGGTTAAAAAAAAGGTGTGGAACACAAAAGAACAAAACACTCATTTTACTTAAAGCAATCATGAAGGTTTTAAAGGGAGAGGGTTAACAGCGCTATCTAGGAGCTTCTTTAGGACCTGCAAACATCACCTGTAAGGCAAAAAGGGTTGGAGACAGACACATAAATATAAAAACAACTTGACAGTAAACTTTCAGAGACATGTTCTTCAAAATGTGAATAGCTTCATTCTCCCAAACGGAGGAAATCCACTAACGCATAACAGATCAAGTTACTAAGTCTGAAATTTTGGTATTGTTGCCTTGAAGAAAACTTCCCTTTTCTAAGAAAGGAGACCCAATACCCATTTCAATTTTCTCATTTCATAGTAACTCGTATTTTGATTAAAAACTCTTAACTGTTGTAATCTTGAACACTTAGAGGCAGAGAGCAATTCATAATATTGTAGAAACTTCAAGTTGCCACAAAAATGTGCCCCAAAGTTCACTTAAAATAGATTATCCCATAGGAATATTTTCATTAAGAGATTTATAGCAGCTAGCAGTAAAATTTTCCTAGTTGGCTGACTATTATTTCCTTTTTTGTATATGTTCCCCTTAGATATAAAATTGAGCATTTTGCCAATTTTCTCCAATATTAATTTTAAAAAATTAGAAAGTGTCTAAGGAAAGAAAGTCTGAAGGAGAAAAATATGAAGAGTAACCTATTTCACCAAGTAATATGGATTTGTTGAACACTTGTGTTTATATGTATCAAATAAGGACAACATTGTATATTCCAGATTAAATACCTATGAGGTTTATCACGGATATAAACATGCTATGTACAATTTTATATATATATATATATAGTTTAACGTGTATCTTTTATAGAAACTAGAACTGGGTGAATCTGGTAACCATGTTTCCATTAATTAGCAAAAAATTAAATTAGCGTGAAATAACAGAATGAAAGATGGAAAAACTAAAAACATTTTTACAATAATGAAGTTACACATATGTATACCCATGCAAGAAGATACTGTAAAATGAACTCCAGTTTACTTGGTTTTATTTCAACGTAATACATTCCGAATACTGCTTGTCTGTGTAATAACAAAAGAAATATTAAATGCATGTATATTATTTTAAGAACTTGGTGATACATTTCACATTCTTTAAACTTTACTCAGGGTATAAATACATTTGTAGATCAGTCAGTCAGTTCTTAAAAACAAATGAAAACTGTAGCATGGGGAAATAAATTGTGTACCTCTTATGTTCACACTTGATTATGACTACTTTTTTCTGAAAATTGTTTCCAAAACAACAATCACAGAGTGGAGTGTTTCTACATCACACCATTGTCTTCTCCATATACTGCAATTCATTATGGCTTATAAATATGGACTTTACATTTGAAAATGGGTTAACCTACATCAACCATGAAATGTGACATTGGAATTGGATTTTTGAAATCCATTAACATTTAACTAATTCAGAAAACAATGTGATTTTTTTAACTTTTATCAAAATTGTGCAACAGTAAAACTTATTTGTTAGTAGGTTTGCATAGCTATAACACCATTTCCCTTGTATAATATATTTTTTCCAGAGTCAAAGCAGACCTGTTTCTATTCTTCATGTATATTCTTTTTTTCATTCATTTTCCTTTCTTTCTTTTCTTGTCTCTCTCTCTCTCTCTCACTCTTTTTTTTTTGTTTTTTTTTTTTTTTTTTTTTTTGGCCTTATATGAAATAAACCATGTTTGCCATCTGGCTACCATAGTTCCAAATTAGGATCCAGTAGTAGTTTGAAGCACAGTGAGCTGAACAGTGTCTTCCCTTTGAAAGCATGACAGTGAATTGCATTCTCTTGAGTCAGGCCGTGCACACGTGGTGACCTCACACAGAGACTTCCGTGAACTCAAAAGGCTCCAAATCCACAGTGAAGAACCATGCTGACGTCTCGTAACCACCACCTGGTGCTGCAGGGGAGACAACATTGTTGGCTTCAGGGATATTCAAGCATTTTCTCCTCTGGTAGTGTCTCAGCCTCCAGATCGCTTCATTGCCTTTACAGTTGCTTCTACCCTTGTGCTTTCAAAAGTCCAAAGGCCGAATCATCATGGTTGTGGAACGTAAGGAGTAACTGGGCCCTTTGAAGTAGTGCCACTTTATCCCGTTCAGTTTGCCATGGTTTTGTCCTGCCGTGTAGAACATTCCATTTAGATTGGATGGGCCACATGCGTCAAACCACCAACCTGAAAAATTAGTAAATAACGACAGAAGGAGAAGAAATGATTACAAGTGAATCAAACATTTGGAAATTAGTGCCATTAACACGTGGGGAACTTGTTCAAACTTGTGTTTATTTGCAAATAGAAGGTACTCTGTAAATACATGAGATTGTTTCAGATTACACTCGATTTTGAATATGTGTGAACAATCAAAGAGAGAGATGCTCTTATGAAAAGCAGTATTCAGTGTGTCCCTTGGGATTCACTTCCCATTGTAATCATGGGAAGCCTCTTGGTTTAAGTCAGACCTGGATTTACAATAGGACAAATATAAAGCAGATACTCAAAAGAGACATTCCACCTTAAGTCAGTTATTGGTAAGAATTTCAGAAGCTTAGACAACACATTTAAATACATAAAAAAGAGATGTACTCTATCTGCTTTATAATTTTGTCAAAGAACCAGCTTAAGCTGCTTCTAAAACTAGCTGGATACTGTTCAATGACTATGCTATTCAAATTGAATTTGAATAAATATACCCTTTCTGCCATTTATAACAATATGGGAAGTATTCATCAATAGTGGCCATATAATGGAGCAGACATTTGATGTAGTGGTTAAGATGCCACTCTCTGATGCCCACTTCCCATATTGGCGTGCCTGGATTGGAGTTCTGCCTCTGTGCCTCTGCTTCTGATCCAGCTTCCTGCTAATGCATACCCTGGAAGGCAATAGGTGATGGCTCACGTATTTGGTTCCCTACCATCCATATGGGAAACTCAAGTTGAGTTTTGGGTTCCTGTGTTTGGCCTGGCCCACCCACAGCCGTTGTGGGCATTTGGGGAGTGAATTAGTAGATAGAGAAACTCTCCCTCTCTATTTCTCATTCTTCATGTTTTTCAAAGAAATAATACATAAGTTAACTTTTTAAATAGATGTCATATTGTTTCTTTGTAGCAATATTTTGTCTATGTTCAAATTCTTTCTAAGCATAGTAAAAAGAAAAATAAACAACTCGATGAATAACATGGAAATCTTGTGCTTCCATAGCTCTGCAAAGATAATTGAATAACTCAGTTTTATTTTTTAAATGAATTAAGTTCTTAGATTTTTTTGATAAAGCATAGTGTTTTTCTCCCTCTTCTGAAGTAAAACTACTGAAATCTTTAGGGAGAGATTTATGCCAGAGACATTCTGGCATATTTTTATTTGGATACAGCTGACCTCTCTTTGATTACAAAGTTATACTTAAGGGACTAATAGCTAAAGAGAGAGAAAGCTATACAGCTGATGTTTAACTGAAACATGAGCATCATTTGCAGAAACTTTCAAGAACGTTAAAGGGAGAAAAGTCAGTTCTCATTTTTCAATTTTGGAAGATGAATTCAGCTGGGTTGTGTTTACAGAGTCACACTAGAGGCATCAAGCTGCATTAATCAGCCGCTCATACGGAGTGGCAGTAAGGTATGTCTTGGTGAATTTTAAGACATTACATTCAATGCCATTTTAAAAAACTGTATGCAAACAACAAAAATGTTAATGCAGTCAAAACACAGGGGACAAGAAGCTTCTTGTTTAGTAAGGAAGTATGAACTGTAAAATTCCACCTTTCTGTTTCTCAATAGTAATTCCTTTATTATCAGTATACCTAGTAAAAATATGCTATATATTTTACAAAAGGCATTCTAACATTAGAGAAATTGCACAGAAGACTCTCTTGTAGGATTAAAATAAAACTCCAAAACAAAATTCAACTTGATTGTTTTAGTTTTTCTCCTCTTTTTCTGTGTCCTGCTTGAGCTATTTTTCTGTCACATTAGTGAACATTTTTAGGTCTTTCCAATTTCCCCCATGGTCTCTGAAGTAAATACGCTTACTCTATTGTTGAGAGTAACAATGTGTAGGATGATCTTCCAAGCTGCATTTAGTTACTGATGCTGAAAATGTTTTTGTTTTTGCTTATTTGGTTTCCAGAAAGTCAAACAGTCTTGGAAGATTGAGGAAAGGCAAAAACAGCCTGGCAATAAAGGGTACAGGCTAAAGAAAATGGCCTTTGGGAGATCTTGGAGAGCTTCGGAAGAATGTAAGAAATAATTACAACCTGTGAGAGAATCTAATACATTGATCTCGTGAATCTTTTCTGATGAGTACAATGGAACAATGTCTGTGCTGAGGAGAACGGCATTCTGGAGACACTGAAACAGAGCTTACAGCTGGGTCACAGCGCCTGAAGCTGCAAGGATCTGAAGAGCGCATCATCCAATCTCTTGTGCATTATCCTAACGGCAATGGAAAGCCATGGTTTGTACTGACCTATCTCTCGTACTTACGCTACACCTATCAGATTTCTTAACAAATGGTTGGCCAGTGACTATTGGCTTACTGACTAATAATTGACTGGTTCTCCTTATGAAGTCTCTGTTGTCTGAAGCTGTTTAGTTTACTCTACAGCTATATTTAATAGACACCCCAATATATAAACTTTGTGCTTACAGCATTGACTTTTTCTTTATTCATGCATTTTACTATTGTGATATTTTGCTACACAATCCTTGACAAGACAGGTACAGAACTTACTTCTCTTGTGGTAAACAGACACACAGAAGCAAATAAATAAACAACTGCATATTGTGACCCAAAGTTTGATGACACAAAGAATTGGGCATCTATGAAGGAGAATAGCTTTGCACAGCCGTGAAGGGCAATATTAGACCAGAGCTGAAGAGAGGGAGGCAGGAGCCCCATGAAAATGGGAAATGCTTCTAAGCAGAACATGTGCAAATTCTAGGAGGAAGAAAAGGAGCTTGGTGAGTTCAGGAACTAACAGAACATCAGAGTAGCTGGTGGACAAAATGAACAAGGGGAGACTTGTGGGTTAGGAAGGTGGAGAAATAGGCAGTATTGGGAGAAAGATGAACAATGTTTGTGGAAACATTTATAATTTAGCCAGACTATTTGTCCATCATCAGGCGAATAAGTAAAACATTCTCTTGGAAACCAATATTTAAGCCAGGGGAACCAGATCTGCCAGGTTAAATGTTTAGTCAAACTTGAAGTAGAGCCCTCAATTCAATGGTCTGCCAAGGCCATCCTAACCATATGTGGCAGCATGATGAAGGGGAGAAAATCGAATCTAGGTTCAACTCAACAAATGAAAACCAATGGACAGGAATGGGGACAGAAGTAAGCAAAGCAAAATCCTTGCCTTCAGAATGTGTGCACTTTCTTATGGGAGAGGGGCAAACAGTTTAAACTCAAATGAGTGGCATTAAACAAAGAAGTGATGGCACTTTTATGGAAATAAAGAGGTAGAAGGCCCAACTGCCCAGAGAGAGAACTGCAAAGTCAACTCCTTTACCACCTGAGTTGTATCTGGAAGGATAGATATGGGCTTGCTTGGCAGGAAGCTCCTCTAAACACAGGCTGTTCCTGGAAGAGCAGGAGACAGTGTCTACCAGCAGCTTGGCTGGCTGGAGTGGCAGGGAGCGAGGGGTTGGTGAATACAGGGCTTGATGAATAAACCGGAGGTAGAAGACAGAGCATTGATTGCACATTTTCTCATGGGCCATGAAGAGTCAGGAGAACACCAGATCAGAGGTAAGAAAATCTAGATTTTGATGTTGACTTCACCAAAGAGCCAAGAGAGCCTGGGCAATGAGAACAATAATCTTTTTTATTTATTGAAGAGTTAGTAAGTGTCACTGGCTATGTGGAGAGGAAGATATTTATATGCATTCTCTCATTGTATACCCAATGGTCACATAAGTAAAGACATACAAAAAACATTAATGCAAGGAGAGTTTAAGGGACCTTTCCAAGGTCTCGTGCATAATATGTGGCTTTAATGTCTGATTAATCATCTTTGCAGCACAGTTTTAAGGATCAAGTAAGATAATGCACTGACCAATAACATCTGTCAAATCCCAACCAAATGCTTGGAGTAAGTTATCCAGGAAGTAGAGAAGTAAATTTAGGGTAGGAATAAAAGAGTCTAGATCTTGTGGGGCACCATAAAGATTTATAATGATGATAAGGTCATCAGTGCCAATATATTTTCTTCTTTGCTCAGTGGAATTTATTACAGAACAATGAGAATAATTTGGATTCAGATAAATGCAGTTGTACAATGTTTACATTACAAAACCATCATATTTAAATATCTACTATGGATTTTGCTTCAATGTTCTGTTTAACTTCATGAAGCATCAAAGAATTTGAAATGCTCAGTTAGCTCTTTACATCAAAAACCAATGGATCATGCACAATGTGACTTATAGGAGACCAATTGATGATAACAAAGATGATGAAATAAATGGCAGAAGGTGAAATAAAAGTTAATAATATCTTATGATAATTTCATTTCCAACTTCAAGGTGGCAGAAGTAACATGCCCTGTTTTCTCTGACACATGCATTCAAACAAACTAAATAATAAACAAAGGAATTTATTAGTGTCAAATATTTCAAATAACCTGCTCACACTTTATCTTTCTTTGAAGAAATTAGACACAATCACATCTTTTAAGCACAAATTCTGGAAAGATGTGATTTCAAGCTTATTAATATTAAGTAGGTAAAAGTTTAGCAGACCTCCTGGTTATCACATATGCTTATCAATATTTGTAGGTAATCATATGCATTCATTGCTACTAAAAACACAGAAAAGCTTGCTTGAGATAAAGACATTTTGTGTGAACATATGGAAGAGTACACCTGGCTTTGCAGCTCCCTTTTTTGATGCTATAGCAAATAGCTCAATTATACATACTTTGCAATCCTGGGGAAATGTTAACTTTGCACTCTGTGCTGTCTTTGCCTGGGAATGACAAATAAGAAATATGCTAAAGAAGCTAATCTAGGAGAGGCACTTGCAGCTTAGAAGAACTTGGTGATGCAGGCAGAGCAGGAAAAAGCAGCTTCCCTCTGCTGTTGAGACAACTGATAAAATGTCTCAAATGTTTTGAGGTTGGCAACTGCTGAGACTTTCTTTGCCAAGCATTTTTCTTTATAACCTGTAACCTCATGTATATTTTAATAAGAAATCTGAGATGAATGTTTCTAATTCATTTACACTTAACTCATTAAAATTTGGTTTTGCAATAACTATCCCAGGCTTCCCAGGACTTTAAAATATATTTCAGTCTTTTATCTTTGAAGCAGAAAATTCACATTTTATCACTAGTAAATGAAACTTTGCCCAGAAAATGAGAATTTGATTCTAAACTTTGTACTCAGGAAGTTCAAATTTATTTGAAAGTTAGGAAACCTAACTCTCAAATTCTTCTGATCCTAAACAAAATTTCTCTCAACATGTCTTTCTTAAGGTAAAAAGTACAGCAAAATAAAGATAAATCTGTTTCTATTGACTTTTTTCATGAAAGTTCAATGCAGGCTTCCTGGAAAGAGTTGGTATAGAAAAGTTGGTACAGAAACAGGTTCTTCTCTTTCTTCACGACCTGACGGTGAGACTGGACTAAATTACTAGTGGCATCGTTATCAAGGGTTTGTAATGAAGCAATCAGTTGATGAGTTTATGTGTGCAAAGTTGGCTCTACTGTAGCTAGCCTGGAGGAGCAGCTGTGTGGCTCTTGTGTGTGGGAGGTGAAGGACCTTGCTAGAGGCCTGCATTCCTTCTGTCATCTTGAACTCTATCCCCTTCAAGCCAAGGACTAGACTTTTTTTTTTCCTTTCTCTTCTTCTTGCTCCAAAGATGAAAAGTTGTTTATCCTGGCTAGTAACATTGAATTTTTCTAAAATGTGTAGGTATTCTCTTACTGTCTCTTCTCTCCTCTGGACTTCACTTCCCTTTTAACCATGCTTAATCATGAAAATATGCTATGAAAAGTAAAGAGAGCTGTATCATTCTCTTTGGATGCCATTTCTTTTAACGTAGGCAGTGGACAGAGTAGATAAGGCATTGGTGTCTGGAAGGTGAGGACCTGTGTTTAAATTGTACTTCTGATACTAATCCTGTGACTTCTGGCAAGTTAATTTTCTGTACCTCAGTTCTTGCCAAAGGAATTATTGTGGTCCCCATTTCAAAGGGTTTTTGGAAGCTTCATTTATATCAATTTTTGAGAATTTAGAACAATGTAAAAATTCTGTTGGATAATAAGAACTCAATAAGAATTTGCTATATTATTAGATATATAATACAACCAAAATAATTAGTTATTTCTTATTCCCTGCCAATTCTTAACTTTTGACTGTAGTGTTGTATTATAGATGTATGTAATTCTGATTCCTCTTTTTCTAAACTTTATTAAAAAGATATTTTCTCATATTCTTCTTTTTCTAAGAAATGAAACATTCTCTAGCAAATAGGATCCTAAACTTTGTACCTGAGAAGTTCAATTTTATTTGAAAATCAACTCAGATTGTTGTTTAGTTGTTCTTACAGGTTATTTCCAATTCTTGTGTTCCATATTTGTACATACAAATACCTATTTTAAGATCTAAATTCATGGAGTTGTCATGGTGGTGCAGCGAGTTACACACTACTTGTGATGCCTACATGTCATATGGGCATCAGTTCAAGCCCAGGCTGCTCCTCTTACAATCCAGCTCCCTGCTAATGCACCTGCAAAAGCAGCAGAACATGGCGAAAGCAACTGGGCCCTGTAGCCACATGGGAGACCAGGATGAAGCCTCTGGCTCCTGGTTTCACCCTAGCCCAGACCTGGCCATTGAAACCATTTGGGGAGTGCACCAGCAGATGGAAGATCTCTCTCTGTCTCTTTCTTTGTGTTGGCTATACCTAGCAAATCAATATATCATTTTAAAAAATAAATTCATATAACAGTGGCAGTCATATTCACATTAATTTATATATTTTCACCAAGATCATTTGTGATATTATTACAATGGCCTGTCATTGTTACTGATAACATATTCATTCAGCTAACCAATATTTACCAAGCACATAGTATGTGCTGTACACTGTGGCAAGCATTAGAGACACAGTGGTAAAACTGCTTGTATTCAAGAAATGCACACTCTGTGGAATAGGCTTACATATTATATACTAAATATAGAAATTGGGTTAAAATACAAGTAATACAAAATCAAATGCTTCAGGTAACCTTCAATTAGCCCTGTGAATCTCAATATTTTTACCTTGAAAACCTAGGGACTGCCGGTTACATAGCAATGCTCAGCATGCTCTACCTGGGCCGATAGAAATATAAGGTGATTAGGTTTCACACAGATCTTGTCCCTAAATTTCATTCACCAGCTGAAAAAGTGCTAGTTTCTTTCTTTCCTTCCATTCTGCCTCCTTCCTCTCTTTCTTTCTGATTTTATAAAAGGCAAAGCAAGCATTTATCAGTTCTCTGATGTTAGCATCTGGTAAGTTGTAGGGTGAACTAAGAAATTTATGTCTATGGCTTTATCCTCCATTTAGGACTGCACCAAGAAATATCCTTTGTTAGCTTTAGAAAGTCTTGTCTGTCAGCTGACATGGTTTATGCGTGGGAAAAGAGATCAGAGTTTCTACCGCAACAGATTCCTTCTGCAGAAGGTTAGGTCACATTTTTATATAACTTTTACATTATGTGCTAAATGCGGCAATTGCATTGAATGAAAAGTAAAGGGAAGGAATGCAAAACAGCCATGTTTGTTTGTTTTTTGTTGTTGGCAACCTTTAGTAATTATTGTTTACAACAGTCTTAGACATAATTCCTTTGGTAAGTATTTAATACTTACATAATACAAATTTAATATTTACAGTTTCATAATTATAGCATAAACAAACTTTTAGAAATGCTTATTTTCAAGAATCCTCACCTACTACCAAAGATCATGTTTTAATTGAACATAATTTCACTTTGAATGTGACCATCTAGTAATAAAATTTTTCAGTTTCCTAATTATGAAGTCATAGAGGTTTTACATATTTATTTTATATATGATAAATATATACAAACAAAAACATGCACTTCAATTACATTTTCATTTCTTAAGTTAAATAGAACATAAAACTGTTAACTTTTTAATGAAACCAATCTCTTTTCTGGGTTCAAGAGTATACAAAAGGAACTCTCCAGGGACACCAAGAAAATATTTCCTACAATCAGCTCTTATATGTATCCTTCCACTACACACACATACAGACTTGTCATATAGCTTCTTGAAGTGGAAAATAGAAGGAGATAACTTACAGATCTTCCTAAGGCCATTGCAATCACCCAGCAAAGATTTTTGTGGCTTACAAATCTTTGCAGACAAGACACCTCTATTCAATGGTTAATTAAAAGTCATTTACATCAAAAATACATGGGACAATTTTTATCCTGAATTACATGTTCTAGTCCAATTAGAGATGTGTAATGAAACATAAAATACAATATTTAAATAGGCTGAGAGAATGTCCAGCTTTCTGAGAAACTAGGAATAAATGCATTTCTAGAAAGTAGTATACACCATCATAACTCTAGTCCTAGCAATGCAACTGTATGATGCTTTCTCAGCCAATGAAGCATTTTTTCTATTCAGTAATGGTGAGTAATATGAATTACTACCTATGCCCTGAAAAACAATTTTCTTGATTTCTTCTAATATCAGCCACATTCAGAGGTTATTTTATTAGACCCATAGCTACAGTAACATGTATAAACTCTTTCAAATAAACGATTTCTGGTCTCTTCCTGATGGTATCCATAACCAAAAGTCCTCCAGAACTCATTTCAACTTGTGACCCTTGCTCTTGACTAGATATTCTACCTGATGTCACCAGCCCCTTCTTCTAATAATTCTGGCACATGCTCTGTTTTGTCCATAGAACTTATTATAGTATAAAACTGTTTTATTTATTTATTTTTTTTTTTGTATCTCTCTCCATAGATATGAGCTTATTCTATTTCACTCATCTCTTTTAACAGTAGAATCCCTTAATAGATACTCCCTAGAAATATGATAAATTGATAGAAGGAAGTTAATGAATTTGTATGTAAGGAAAGAAGGAAAAAAGATCAAAATGTTCTACCATGTGTCTAGCTATAATACCTTCTGCTTTCAATTAAGCCTATCTCCTGTGGTTCAGTCTTGAACATATAAGGATAACAAGGAAACCACACTCTCCAACTCAAATACCTCCATGTACTGAAAGAAAATTATCTAAGACAGTTAGCAGACAATAAATCTTATTGTACCCTTAATTCTTTTTAGAAGAAACAAAGGAATATACACAAACAAGATAGAAGAAATCTTTGATAATGATGAACAGGAAGACTTATTAGTTCCAAAGAGCATGAAGTCTCTCACTGTTGAAGAGACTCTAAACAGGCAACATGCTCAGATCCAAATTAAAAGGGAAAAAAAAAGGAAGGAAGGAAGGAAGGAAGGAAAAATCATTAGACAAAGAAAACGGTTCTAAGGAAAAATCTGACAGTGAATAAATAGTGGTGTTGGGGACAGCTAAGTCAGACCTAAGTTCCAGGCAATACTCCAGTTACTGGGACTGTCACTGACATCCATCCTTATGTTCTCCAGTTTTTAGCTATCTAAATCCCACATTTCAGCTCTGTGAGTGAATGACTTTGCAAGACCTGGATTCTTTTAAAAGGATATTTGATAGGGGAATGGCATTTATTACAAAAACACATTTACTTAGACTGTTTCAACCCAAGCAATAAGTGGAAATTTGCTCTCCCAAACATATGTGTTTATTGGTGAGTAAGAAGTAGGTCCAAGAATGATTATGGATGAAAGAACATGACAAAGTTCAATCACCTGGGGCAAAAATAAAATCATAAATCTGAGCAATGAAGTTTTTTGAACAACTAAGAGGTGTAGTATCCTCTTTGTTTCATTCCATATTTTCATTATTATGACAGGAATAGGAACATATTGGAACGCTCTTCTAAAGACACATTTGAAAGATTTTGCTGTTGGTCTTTCATGTACTGTATCTATTTGGTATGAAAAATTATCTGTAAAAATAAACATGGAAGAAATTAAGTGTATTTAAACATTAAAATGGTCAGGAAACTAGAAAATCAAAATTCTTTTGTCTTTGTATAAAGCTACTGACAATTTCACGTATGCGCTTAGGGGAGTAATGAAATGAGAAATTTTCTTTCAGAAAAAAATACTCAAATCATAACCTATGAGTATCATTTTTTAAAAGGAACCCGGACTTTCAAAACTTTTGGTGTAGGGAGGAGAGTATCATACAATTACATAAAAGAGAGTTTTATATGTTTGATGAAGCTGAGTGTGGTACGTTCAATGCTGAAGGCTATGGTCGAGACAGAATCACAAGTTATCTTGGACAATAACAAGGCAGGTGTCACACTGAAGTGCTGTGAATATGAGTGTGGGAGATGACAGTCAATGGGCTGGGAATTGGTATTAGTTGAAGTGGAGGGGCTGTGGATAGGGAGGAAGAGAGAAAGGTTTCTACATCCTTCCCTCCATCATTTTGCATGCTCTGTTGATGGATTAAAAAAAAAAGTCAGCCTAATGATTAGTTTCATTCAAAATTCAAAGGTGATTTCTAGTATTCAAGATGGCTATTCATTCATTCAGGCACCATATTTTCTACTTATTTTCCATGTGTCATATCTGCTGCATTATATGTTAGGGATAAAATGATGAACATTGCCTGACTTTCATTTTCCTTATTTATGAAGCAGAGACTATAGTTTCTCTACCTGTTTTTCTCATAGAGTTGATCTGGAACATAGGGTAACATGTGCAGTGATATTTCATAATATGAAATATGACATTTAATATTTTAGCAGAAATATCATATTTTGTGAGAGAATGACAGAGAAAGAGCATCTAAGCAGCTGAATGTGCAAGTAGCTTTATTTTTCTTATTACATTTTTAAAAAATGATCAACGAACTCTACTTCATGATTGCAAAGCATTTTGTAAGAAGCAATTGCAGTGTGTGCTGAATTCCCAAATTGTTGTTCATCCTAGTTTGGATATGGTGATGATGATTTATTTATAAGGTAGAATAGCTGGCTTTTCAGGAGGCTAAAGAATGTATTCTGATCCAAGCTTAGCACAACCCATTATACATGCTGAAGAACAGGCAGATCTCGATTTATGCTAGCAACGGCTTGCACAAGAGCAGAGGGGAAATTAGTGGGCAGGACAATGCGATCTCTGGGGACTTGCTCTTAAGTATTCTGACCAGTAGATCATACCCCTTTATCATAGATAAGAAACCTCAAGCCTCAAACCAATGAAACAAAACTTAGAGAACAGCCCCATAGGACTTACCTCCTGTAAGCATGAGGGCACATTTGCACATACAGTTGTCATTATCAGCATCTTTAGTGCTGAAATCAGCACCATGTAAGATCAGGCTGCTCTGTTTTCCTGCTGTCCCAGTGTGACCCTTTAAATATAACCTGAAGTTAAAAAAAATAATAAAAGATCAGCCACTCGACAGAATAACAGAACCCAGAAGACTGAGTTGTTGAATGTTTGCTGTTTTCATCATTTTCTATCTTCTTTGAACTTAGTTGTTCCAACAAACCACTCTGAACCAAAAGTCAAAAAAAAAAAAGAAGAAAAGAATGGGGGGTGGAGGTGGTGGAGAGAAAGGGTGGAGGGAGGGAGACACACACAGAGGGAAGCAGAAAGAAACACTAAATGACAAATAGACAAATTTTCTCTATGACATGTTCACCTGGTATTTTTTTCACTGTACATGCTCAAACTCATGATTCTCTGATAATGCAAGTACCCCAAAAAGAACATGGGCTTATTTTATTATATAGGTATTGATATCTAAACAAAAATGCCTTTAAAGCATCACTACAGCATGTAACTCCATTAATATCTACTACTGATGAAGTGGTAAACATTATTCACAGCAATACAAGTACTAAATCTTAGTGATTGAGAACTTGCTCTGTGCCAGTCGCTCTGCTAACTGATATTCAGGTGTTATTTTATTTCATCCTTATAACAAATCTGTGTTCTAGGCATTAATATTGTATACTGATTTTGTATATGAAGGCTGCAGCCAGTCTACATGGAGATGGGTTTCCCCCTGGGAAAAGTGAGAGGACACACAGGTCACCAACGCAAGTCCTGGAAAAGGGTGTTTAGATGGATCCACCACCTTCCAGGTCTGGTCTGAAATTTTAATTTGATCACTCTTTTTAGAAGTCCTCAAACTCTTGGAGACAGACTCTTAGAGTCATAAAAACTACAAGAGACTTTTTGTCAGGTCTCCATTGAAAGTCAAAGTAGGAATTGTGCAGGCCAAGTCTGATTGTCTCCTTAGAGAGAATTTCACAGAAAGCCAAATTATAAACAGAAAGCTGCTAGTGTGGAGAACAAAGAATCAGAGTCGGGGGAATAAGATGAACAATTCCAAATGAAGTGGCTGCAAGGCTGCTCATCTAAACTCTCTTTATCCCACGGGGCTGGGTGAGTTCGGCCCAAAGGGCTCATGCAAGAGCAATGCCAAGTCCATTTCTGATGTCCACTCTTCTCCTTTCTTCAACACATCAGTGCCATTGTCCCTGTGGGAGCTGTAAGTTCACTATGAGGAACCTACCAAGACACAGTGGCTTTAAACTGAGTGTTTTGTAGGTAATTCAGCACAATTACAGGGTGACTATTATGTGCAGGATACATAGCTTGTTCTTTAATCCTTTCATCTGAGCATTGTAGACTAAGCCTTGTACTTACAGTTGTTTCTTTATATGACCGAGGCAATATGAATGTGCATTTATAGGTTTGAAAAGAAAAGCAAAATGAGAAAAACAAAGATCCCAGAAGTGGGATTGCCAGATCACAGGGTAATTCTATTATAGTGTTTCAAGGCACCTTGACACTAGTTTTCAAAATACGTGTGCTAATTTACATTCCCATCAATAGTGGATAAGGACTCCCTGAAATCAGTATGTTGAAGACATCTGTATTTTCACTTGATTTCAGCACTCATCCCAATAGTCAAGATATGGAAGCATCAGAAGGGCCCATCGAGAATGAATGGATAAAGAAAACATGGTAGACGTGCACAATAGGATATTACACAATCACATACATAAAGAAATTCTTTCATTCACAATAGTGAATAGGACACTGTGCTAAGTGAAAGAAACCAGGCAAACAAAGACAAACTCTATATAATCTCTCTTACATGTGAGATTTTAAGTCAATATCCTAGAAACAGAAAGTAGGAAGATGATTGATTACCAAAGGTATGGAGGCAGTGATGGAGGAGGCAAGAATGAGAAAAGGAATATGTTAATGAAAGTTTTCAAAGTCTCAGCCTGCAGGAGTATGTGTTAGTAACCTGTGGCACTGCCTGGTGACTGCACTTAATAATAATGTATTGTGGAGGCTGGTACTGTGGCCTGGTGGGTAAGGCCGCCAAATGTAGTGCCTAGGTGCCGGTTCAAGTCCCGGCTACTCCACTTACAATCCAGCTCTTTGCTATGGCCTGGGAAAGCAGCAAAAGATGGCCCAAGCACTTGGGCCCCTGCACCCACATGGGAGACCCAGAAGCAGCTCCTGGCTCCTGGCTTCAGATCGGCCCAGCTCTGGCCATTGTTGTCATTTGGGGAATGAACCAAAGGATGGAAAACTTTTCTCTCTGTCTCTCACTTTGACTGTCTGTAACTCTACCTCTCAAATAAATAAAATCTTAAAAAAAAAACTATTGTGTTCTTCAAAATGGCTGCGAAGAATAGATGTTTAATATTCTCATTGCAAAGAAATGACAAATTGTTGAGATATTTGGATATATTAATTAGCTTGGCCTAATCTTTCCATAGTGTATACACAGATTAAAAATATCACATTATATCCCATAAATATAAACATTATTTGTCAACTTAAAAAAGAGAAAAAATAAAAATAAAATTTATAAAGATTAGTGTAAATAAGGAAGTAAAAAATCAACTCATATCTCAAGTGTAATTACTTTTTTAAAAAATTTATTTATTTATTTGAAAGTCAGAGTTACACAGAGAGAGAAGGAGAGGCAGAGAGAGAGGTCTTCTATCCATTGGTTCACTCCCCAGATGGCAGCAATGGCTAGAGCTGCACTGATCCAAAGCCAGGATCCAGGAGTTTCCTCCAGGTCTCCCACACAGGTGCAGAGGCCCTTGGACTTGGGCCATCTCTACTGCTCTCCCAGGCTATAGCAGAGAGCTGGATAAGAAGTAGAACAGCCAGGATAAGAAGCGGCAACCATATGGGATGCCAGCACTACAGGCAGCAGCTTTACCCACTATGCCACAGTACCAGCCCCTGAAGTATAACTACTCATAAAATTACAGACTTTTACTCAGTTTTGTGTTTTTTCCAGTCCAAATATAAAACATTATTTCTTTTAAGTATACATATAAGAGCTAAATACATTCACACATGCATTAAACTCTTGCCTACAGCTCCATATCCTCTCTCTTTAGATATAATAAGTGAGGAAAATTTGTGTTCTTTAAAATAATTTCTCTTGGGACCAGCATTTTGGCATAGCAGGTAAAGCCACCACCTGCAATGCTCGCAACCCATGTGGACACTGGTTCAAGATAGAAATGTTCTATTTCCAAACCAGCTCCTTGCTATTGGGCCTGAGACAGCAGCAGAATATGGCCCAAGTCCTTGGGCCCTACAACACATGGGAGACCCAGAAGAAGCTCCTGGCTCCTGGATAAATCTGGTCCCATGCTGGCTCTTGTGGCTATTAGGTAGTGATCAGCAGAAAGAAAATTTCTCTCCATGTGTTTCTCCTTCGCTCCCTCTCTCTTTCTGTAACTCTACCTTTCAAATGAGTAAATCTTTAAAAATTGTTAAAAATTTTCTTCTCATAAATACAAACTGAAATAGAATTATACTTTACGTGTTTCTTTACAAGTGATTTTCATACATAATTATATGATCATTTTTCTAAGCCAATGCATATTCTCCAAGAGCATTTGGAAGCTATTTTATGAATATTAAATTTTAACTGAAAAGTGATCCCTGTGAAATATAAGAGTGAGAATGAGAGGGAGGAGATGTACAATTTGGGACATGCTCAATCGGACCTGCCCCAAATGATGGAGTTAGAATCACGCCAGGGGATTCCAATACAATCCCATCAAGGTGGCATGTACCAAGGCCATCTCACTAGTCCAAGTGATCAATTTCAGTTCACAATTGATCACACTGATAGGTCTAAGAGTCAAAGGGATCACACAAACAAGACTAGTGTCTGCTAATACTATCTGATAGAATCAAAATGGGAGAGAATGATTCAACATGGGAAGCGAGATACACAGCAGACTCACAGAATGGCAGATGTCCTAAATAGCACTCTGGCCTCAGAATCAGCCCTTAAGGTGTTTGGATCTGGCTCAAGAGCCCATGAGAATATTTTAGGCATGGAAAGCCAAGACACTCTGGAAAAAAAAAAAAAAAAGAAGAAGAAGACCTAAATGAAAGATCTCTGCGAGTGAGATCCCAGTGGAAAGAACGGGGCCATCAAAGAAGGAGGTGCCTTTCTCTGAAGGGAGGAGAGAACTTCCACTTTGACTATGACCCTGTCGGAATAAGATCGAAGTCGGCGAACCCTAAAGGCTTCCATAGCCTTGGCAACTCATGACTAGAGCCTAGGGAGATTACTGACGCCATAAACAAGAGTGTCAAATTGTTAAATCAACATCAGGAGTCACTGTGTACTTACGTCTCATGAGGGATCTGTCCTTAATGTGTTATCCAATGTGAAGTAATGCTATAACTAGTACTGAAACAGTATTTTTACACTTTGTGTTTCTGTGTGGGTGCAAACTGATGAAATCTTTACATAGTATATACTGACTCGATCTTCTGTATATAAATATAATTGCAAAGGATTAAAAAATCTTGGTGTTAAATTGGAAATTGCATAGGTAATTAATCATTTTTTTTAAAAAATCATGTAGGATCTCTGTCCTTAATGTGCTGTACATTGTGAATTAATACTATAACTAGTACTCCAACAGTATTTTCACTTTGTGTCTCTATGTGAGGGCAAACTGTTGAAATCTTTACGTAATATGTACTAAACTGATCTTCTGTGTATAAAGAGAATTGAAAATGAATCTTGATGTGAATGGAAGGGAGAGGGAGCAGGAAAGGTGAGGGTAGCGGGTGCGAGGGAAGTTGTGGCGGGGGGGAGCCACCATTGTAATCCATAAGCTGTACTTTGGAAATTTATATTCTTTAAATAAAAGCTTTATATAAAAAAATCATTTTTCACAAGTCTAGGGGTTGCCTCACACATCTCTAAATGTATATTCAGATGTATGTTAGTATTAGGATAAAGTCTGGGAGCTGTCATTGTGGCATAGCAGGTAAAGCCACTGCCTGTGACGCTGGCATCCCTTATGGACACCAGTTTGATTTCTAGCTGCTCCATTTCTGATCCAGCTCCCTGCCAATGCACCTAGAAAAGCAGTGAAGATATCTCAAGTGCTTGGGCCCCTGCACCCACATGGGAGACCCGGAAGAAGCTCCTGGCACTCGACTTCAGTCTGGACCAGTCCTGGCGGCTGCGGCCATTTGGGGAGGGAAACAGTGGATGGAATACTTCCCTCTGTCTCTCTTTCTCTCTGTAACTCTGCCTTTCAAATAAATAAAAATATATCTTAAAAGAAAAACAGAATAATGTCTGCAATGATTTATTCTGACCTTCACTTGTATGTACATCACTGATGCTGTATGTTAGGCTCCGTGAATAAAGACACATTTCAAGGACCCGTTTAATTAGGATGCGGAGGTCAGACTTACATTCACCGCAGCCCTTCTCTGATTGATTACAAAGGTCTTACAACAACTGGTCTCAATGCTTCTTCTTCCCCTCAAGATCCATGTTCCATGTGGCTTGTTCAAAACCTGCATCTCACTATCTCTCTACTTCGGCTAAAATCCCTCAAATGTTCCCACAACCACTCAAAGAATAAAATCAAACTTTGTTATCGATGTCACAACGCCTTTGAAGTCTCGTCCTTGTCCACTATCTACTTTCTACCTCCTTCCCTCCCCTTTTTGTTCTTTGCCTCTCACACATGTAGTTCTCCAACCCTCCCCAATAATTTGCCCCTCACTGCGAGGCCTCCTTTCATTTGCATACATTTCTTGGAAGATCTGCTCCAGTTTTGAGTAACTGCTAACCTTCTGCTCATTTTTTACTATTAATTCCAAGTACAACCTCAAAGAGCATCAAATCAACCCCCTCATGATATTTATTTGTTGTATTTTAATTATCTTTTTCCTTATCTGACTCCCATAATAAATTGTGAGGTCTTTGAGGTCTTAGCCATCTTTGAATTTCCACAACTGGAACAGAAAAATTAATAGAACCTGAGATAGAAAAGGGCCTCAATCTTCACTAAGTATGTGATTGATGAGTAGGTTCAGTCATTAATCTCAAGCTAAAGTATCAGTAACCTTAATGACCAAAATATCCATAGCTCATGTTTACAGAGGTTTAGTTTTTTTTTTTTTATCTCATTTAGATAAGAACACAAGAAAATCAGCCAGGTACCTACTTTCTTTCCTATCCAACTAAAATAAAATGTGTGAGTGTGCATGTGTGTGTGATTATACACACATGCTCTCTCACATCCTTCTTGCTCTGTTTTACTCCTGATTTTGTTCTTATCTAAGGCATCCTAGGATATTAAAATATGTTTGATGGCTTATGCAAAGAGAAAAAGTTGAAAATGGGTATGACTTAGGTTTTAATAGTTCTTACATTTTACTGAGTGATTTTTTTTATTCGGTGCATAGCCACATCATAACAGAAAATAAATAGAAAATGAAAACATCTTAAGGTAAAGCGTTCAACTGAAGTTATTTTGAAAAATAAGTCTAATAAGATGTGGTAGTATTTCTTTAAGGTCCTGCATGGATTAGAAATCATGACAACTAGAAGCAGAAGTGAATAGTCCCATGATGAGCCACGCCAGCATAGAGATATGTTGACTAGAATGACTTAATGTAGAGGAGATGAATATGATGAGGAACAGTGGGCTTTTCACTGTGGTAGACTGAATAGAGCATGTAGAATATATAAAGTAGTATTCATCTCCCACGTCTACATCCCTACTGTGCCACAGAGGAGCTGCTTATGCTGCATTTTGGCTGAGATACTCCCTTGGACGGTCATTCTGTCGCACTAGGAGAGAAGATGAAATTTCACTAAATTCATTTCTTTTCAAGAGTATTTTGAGAAATTTACTAATGAGGACAACGATGCTTTGGTGGATCCCTGAGGATTCTGGGAGAAGCTGTGCTGTGTAGTGAAGGATAGGGTCTGTGCCTAGGCAAGGGGCTCTTTTTTCTTAGCAGCTATCTAGTAGCACAAGATCACATGTACTGACCCAAAGCCTGGACCAGCAGCTGGCTATTTGCTACAGGTAAACTAAGGGCTGGCCACTCACTAATGTCAATTGCTCCTGTAATTAGGTAAAAAAAATTATTTGAATTGTGGCTCAAATAGAACACTGAAATAGTTCTTTTTACCATTGCTTCTGGCTAATTATGAAAGTTTTCATGTACAATGAATTATTCATGGGTTTCTCTATGCAGCTACTAGTTGTTCCAAAAGGACCCTCACTTAATAAAAGAAGAGTCAATACACAGAAGAGCCAAAGTTGGCTTTGTATATAACTGTGGCGAAAAAGAACTTGAAGTGTAACTCATCAGAAAACAGTTCCCACAAAATAACACCAGGGAAACGCTGGACATTCATTTCTTGTATTCAGCAGGTGAAAATATGACTGACAGGAAGCACAATGTATTAGGAGATTAAAAACAAAATCTTTCTCCAGAGTAAACTGTTTGGCTTAGGGATAGAAATAAGAAAACTGAAAAACAAAACAAAACAAACAGAAACTCCAGAGAATGTAATTATACATCCCTGAACAGGCAGCCAGAGGGTAGAATCATGGTGTTTACACTCTGCAAAATATTTTTTTTACTAATAATTATTGAGATGAGGGGGGAAAGGAGTTAATACGGTGCAATTCCATAACACACGCACACACACACACACTTATGAGTACTTTTGAGCTAATGACTACAAAGAAGGTCAGTATTGTAACATTTTCCAATTCAAATTTTATGGGAAATTGAAAGAGAGGTGTCGCTCCTTCGGCCGCAAAAGGAACAACGCTGCTCGCAGTTAATCGGTCTTCAGTAGACTTTTAGAAGGAGTAGGAAAAAGAGTGGGGGACCAGGAGAAGGGGAGAGATGGCACGCACGTTCCTTAAGGGGGAAAGCTGGCGTGCCGCGCTCCTTCTCCCGCGGTCTGCTTATATCCAGAATTCAACCAATCACAGTCCATGCACAGAGCTCTCCAATCTGGCACTTGATCATGATCAGCTGTGGAGTCACGCAGCAGGCAGGGCATCAGCGCCATCTTGTTGTTTTCCACGATCCTCAGCTAGATGAAAAGTTCAATCAGCTGCTACATCCACATTACTGATATAAGCCAAGCCCAGCATGGGGGGTCCCATGGCAAGCCTATCCATGGGTCCCCACACAGAGGAATATATATTGAAATCAGGTCATCCTTTAAGAAAAATATAGCTACCCCTTTCTTTTCATTTTTATAAATTTCAACAACTAGAAAACCTACATTATCATATTTCCTAATGAATATAGGACAATAATGACTTCAACTATGGAAGAACAGGCTTCAAAATATCCCTAGGTAATATACAAGGGATGCTATAACTTCCTTCTCATTCTTTAAAAGAGATGCTGAACTCAGGAATCCAGTTTCTCTGTAATTTTGTCTACATAGGAGACAGCCACTGTCTTCACGGTCTTACTTCTCCTCGTATTCAGGAGGTTAAGAATCTCTTTCAATATCCAAGGCAGTGGGAGTTGTATGTATGACAAATTGAAGTGTAGCCTCTACTCTTTTCAACAGTAGACAGACTCTGAGATAGCTGAACTTTAAAGTCTTAGGTACACACCACTGACTAGATTTTATTTCAGTATGAGCTCCCTCCCTACCACCATCTGGAACTAGTTTGTCTTTCTCACAAATACTTGAAGAAAATACAAAATGACCCCTATGGTTCTCTTTCAGAGCCTGGTAGCAATGACTCAGTCTGACAGAGTTTCCCCCACAAGACTATGACTCCTGGCTGCTGCTCCGTGACTGTCTCTGATTTAACCATCTACCCCCACCCACCTCTGCCCTACTGAATGGGCTGAGCACCATCAGCAAAGAGGAACCTGCCTGTTAGCCCTGAGTTTACATGATACAGCTGGCATCTTTGGCTGAAAATAAGCATAGTCTCTCTTGTCAATCTATTCACACAGAAAACAATGTTTGTCTTACTGTAGGCTTCTTGAAGGAAAAACAAATGAGAAAAGAGATGTGAAGAGAGGTTTATGCATGATTAATATTGTAGGGGAATGGGTAATTTCAGCAGATTCTTAACTGCTCCAAAAGTTTGATGGAGGACATAAAATTTGGAGACTGTAGATGGCATGGATGTTTGGAGAGGTATGAGGATATTTTTAATTCAAGGGCTATGAAATTCATACTACAGCTAAGTTTTGAGGTCACTTAAAATCAAGAAAGAACAAGAAAGAAAAGAGATCCTGTTAGTCATTGGAATGTGTTGGGAGCATCAAGTGGAAAGGCAGACAAAGCACTTATTTGCAAGTATTAAGCATCTGAGAGAGTGTATTTTCATTCCTTTTATCCATTAGTATTTGAGGCTATTTTTTATTTTCACTATATATATATATATATATATATATATATATATATATATATAACAAGGAAATCTCAGTTAAGTGAAAACTCCTAAGACTGGATGTCTTGAGATAAAGTCAAGAACATAAGTTCATCTTTGCCTAAAAGGGGACTTGAGTCCTTTAGTAGATTTTGTGATATACTAAAGTTATCTATAGCCAAATTATATCTTATAATTTTTCAAGATAACATCTCAAGGTAATTTTTTTCTCTTTCGTCTAAGAATGTCCAAGAATATTATTTACTTATAAATAAGAAAATCTTTATTGAACCCATCTCTTTCTATCTTCACAAATCTAAAGCTAACCATTCTTCAAGGCCAGCACAAATGTTACATAGGAAACCTTCTCTCTCTCCTATAAACAGATTAAATTTCTTCTCCTGGGGCACATCACATTTTGCCTAATTTGTATTATTATTTATATATGTGCCTTATCTTCCTCACTAGACAGTAAACTCTTAATGAGAAATATTCACGTCTTAGTCATCTTTCTGAACTCCATACTTCACATACGTAAGGAGCATTCAATAAATATTTATTGAATCAAATATGAGCTAAGAGTTCAAATTGTTTAGAATTCTAGTTTAGTCAACTTAAGGGTTGTTTACATGTAGCAACATTTTAACTCGTATAATGCAATTACATTTTACAATTTAAGCTCCATGGACTTTTTTTTCTGATTTGTAATTTGTCCAATGTTAATGACCTAATGGTCTGTTCAGATTATATTGGGACACAGCTACAATGAGTATGGAATTAGTCTGTGACTGCCAATAGACAGAGATTTAAAGAAATAGCTCATGGAATAACCCATTAAAAATAAATAAGAGCTCAAATGAGAAATGAGACCATCAAGTTTTATGCAGGAACCTATTTTTGTATAAGCATTTGTTCTGTTAGATTCCTTCTGGAGCCTAGACCTTTATTTTTTTACTCTTTCAAAGGCTTTGTGTTCACTGTCAGATGTTAGAAGGTTTGTTTTCCAATTTGGAATATTAGGACTATGATCTCTGTCGGGGAGTCTTTGCTAAGTTTGTGTCATTATGGGCAAAATCTTTTTCATATCTTAGAGATTTAGTCTATCACTCAATTGTCCACAAGTGAACAGAATTACTTGTAAAAATCTATCAATGAATATGTGAAAAATGACAGGAAAATACATGAAGCAAAGTCAGTGCACCTATGTAAAAGTGAATATGTGTCCAGGACACAGTTATATGACAATGATCACAGTTATATATTTTCAGATATAAATCTATTAGTAGAAAGAAAAATTCAAAAGAAGTTTTGAAAGAAAGGAGAGTATGAATAGGAAAAAGATTAAAATAATTGATAATGTACAATTTTATTAATCAAGAGTTAAAAATATGATAGACACAAATAAATGTAAAATGTAAAGATCAAGCCGATAATAAATGGTTTGCTGCAAAATAAGTACAAATGAAAGAAACAACTGGCAATAAAGTCATTCTTCCAAATTCTTGACTTTTCCCTTCTCCTCCATGTCGACAAAATAAATAACAATTTGCTTCTGAAGAATAAGATTGTTTCATGCTCACTTGTACCTTGAAAGTCAGCAGAACATAACAGAATTTGGAGCAAAATGGTTTGGGTTTGCAACCAGCTCCTACCCTGTATGATCTTCAGTTGCATTCTCTATAAAAGGCCTCTAGTAATAGCAGTGTTGTGAAATTAAATAAAGCAATACATATTTAGCCCTTAAAAGACTGTTACATACAAAGTTCTTGAAAACAAGTAAAAAAAAACAAAGTAAGATATCAAATTTCCTTAACCAGTAATGATAAAATAACCAGTAGATCAGTAAACAGAAGGCATGTGAATCACTAAGTCTAAATTAAACAAGTATAAACATGTACAAGGGTTCGTCAAGAATTTCATGGAGAACATGTACCATAGGAAAAGTGAGCATGAATTTTATTTTCTTCACCAAAATAAACATCCTTTAATTCCATTTTCCTACAAATTCTAACGTCTCCTCATTTGACCTTGATAGACATCTGTAAGCGTAGTGAGAATGATGAAATGATGAGATAGAGACACAGGTAATCAACACACAAATGTAGACAACAAGCTGGGAAATTACAGATGAAAACACCTAATGTTCTGAAGTCCATAAAACCCCATACTCTTTGAAATATTTTTTATTTATAAAGGAAACAGAATAGAAAGTACAAAAAAACAAGAAACCAGAGTTACTTTCTTGTCTGACTGACAGCCAAGTTTAAGGTCCACATGATTTTGAATCTAGTAGCCTGAATAACAGTCCTTTAATTCAAGTGTTCATCCCTTAATAAATTAAAATCCATCTTTTGAGGATCCTAAGATTTCTTGTCAGCATGCTTTATTGGCTGAATCCAGCAAGTGTAAATCTATCTGTTTGCTTCTTTTATTACTCATAATTGATCCTGGGAAAGAATCCCCGAAAGGATCACCCTTGCCAACATATCCTTTGACTCCGATGTCTGAAACCTTCTTTATCATATTGAGTCTGCCTTAATTGGTGTCATTTGTTTCAGAGGGAATTGGATCACCAGGGATTGTCTAAAGTTTGTATTTACTAATATAACCATTATGTTAAGATTTACTACATTATCTTAGTTGCTTCTTAAGCCTCAAATGCCTGAGGTAGATATGCTACCTATGTGTTTTTAATATGAGTCATGGAAGGTGTGCAATTGTTAAAAAAATGAGTTACTGATGGTCCTGAGAATCTGTGATTAAAAGAGAGAAATTCCCAAGGGCAGGTATTTGGCTTAGCTGTTAAAGATGCCAGTGGGTGCCTCAATCCCAGTCCTGGCTTCACTTGGATCCAGTCTTCTGCTAATGTGCAAACTGGAGGACAGCGACTGAGGCTCATCCTTAGGGAAACCTGGAATGAGATCTTGGCTCCAGGTTTCAGCTGTTCAGGTCCTTGTGGGCATTGCAGAAGTGAACCAGAAGATGGAAGCTCTCTCTCAAATAAATAAATAATATCCTTTTAGAAAAACGATGTTTCCAGAGTTAGAAAACAATCTAAATCATGAAAAGCTTCAAAAAACAGGTTTCATATGGCCTGATTTCACTATGATTCTTTTAGATATGAGTTTTCATTATAAATGCAAAAGTATACACTGATTTTTAATCCACTTAAATTTTGGTTATATACATTTTAATGTTCTTCCTTCATGTATAAATATCAATACAATATAGAATTTTGATAAAACGAGTTAGTCAACCATGCAAGTCTTCTCAAGCTCTTGATGCTAAGAACACTGTTAACAATGGCTTCTGTTTCAAAACTCCAGTAAAATACAGTTCTCTCTTTCTCATTGCCAGCCAGGAAGCTTGGATATGTTCAAAACCCATGAAAAATTCTTCCTCTAAAGAAAACAGTGAACCTATAGTCCTATTATAGACTCTTATTGCTGGGTACCTTTGCATAGTGCTGAGAGAATACACTGTATGGTGTATGTTAATATTTTAATGAATTTGTTTTTAATGAATTCTGTGACAAAGAAACCATGTTTCCCAAAGTATAGAAGTGTACACAGTAGTGATTGTCCATTTTTATTTCTAAATAAATAGCTCTTCTCATATTCCTTCCCTTTTCTATGAACACTTCAAACAGTTGAGTACTAAAATGAATTATGTGATAGTAAGACCCCTGTAAAGATACAGTCCCTTAACCAACTTTCAATTCCCCAGGGGTCATGTGAGGCTGACAGAGTCAGCTCAGAGAGGATGGCTCACTGGCTGCACTCTCTTATGGTGCCTATATGACCCAGCCAATGGCCCTCTCAGAGAGTTTATATAGGCTTTGCTTTTTCTACCAAAAACTAAGTCAGGACCTTATATAACTTATTACCAAAATTCGCATATTTTTTTAGTATGAAAAGTTTAAGGGAGATAGGTTTGTTCTCATTTTTATTTCTGTTTTAAGAGTAGCAAGAAACTTAATTTCCAGCATCCCCTGGGGAAGACAGAGTGGAAAGGGAGAGCCACATTCTGAAAACCATGGAGAGGCCTTGTCTCAGTTCTCCTGCAAAGAGGAAATACTTTGTCTTGTTGTGCTTGGACAATGTGTTGCTATACAGCCTGCAAATAAGACTCCACTGTGTGCATAAGCAGATTCTTCTGTTGACCAAAATCATCAGTGTGCTTATTTCTCCCCACAATTAGCATGAGATAGAGTCCAAACTCCTGATCATGGATTATGGTCCTCTGCTATCCGTAACACAATGAACCTCTATATACAAGATATTTGCTGGGTTCTAAATGAGACCGGCTCTCTCTCAACTCTGTTTTTGTCAGCATTGTTCCCTCTGACTGGAATCTCAACACCTTCCTCCTTCAGCCAACATTTTCCATACTGGCCTTGCAAACACTCAATACTTCACAAATCTCCAGGGTATACTCTGTGAAGCCTTCTGGGTCCCCTTCTATCTCCTCCAATGAATTCCATCCACCACAACCTCGATAGAATTGACCATTTTCTTTAGTGCCTACTAGGAGTCCAATCTCCAGGCTTCTTACCCAGAGACTATGAGTGTGGAATAGAAACACCCAGAAATGTAAGCAAAATTTTGTGTTTCTTCCTTATTCTGGTGAGAGTGTGCATAGCTCCATCAAATTATTATAAAAATCCATGATTCCTTGATGAAAAAAAAAAAACAAGACAAAAAACTAAACACAGACTAAAATATACTACAGCTGAAGAAATTTTTAAGTTATGTAATGTAATGTTATGTAATGTAAGTATATTTCCTGCTTGCTGCCTTCTCCTGAACAGCTAACCCCATTAAAAGTAACATGCATGTGGCAAGGATGTGAGGAAAAGGGTACCCTAATTCACTGTTGATGGGAATGCAAACTGGAAAAGCCACTGTGGAAGACAGTTTGGAGATACCTCAGAAATCTGAATATTGTCATACCATACGATACAGCCATCCCACGCCTCAAAATTTATCCAAGGGAAAATGAAATTGGCAAATAAAAGAGCTATCTGCACCACCATGTATATTGCAGCTCATTTCACAATAACTAAGACATGGAATCAACCTAAATGCCTGTCAATGGAAGATTGGATAAAGAAATTATGGGATATATATTCTGTGGAATACTGCACAGTAAAAAAAAAAATAAATAAGGTCCAGTCATTTGCAACAAAATGGAGGAATCTGAAAACCATCAACGTAGTGAAATAAGCCAGTCCCAAAGGACAAATATAATATGATCTCCCTGATCTGTGAGCGCTGAGTACCTAAAAGGAAACCTGTAGAAATGAAATTGACACTATGAGAAGCAATGACTTGATCAGCTCTTGTTCTGACTGTTGAGGAACAGCTTATTATTATTTTTTTTTTTACTATTTCATTTCTTTTCTTACTACCATTGTTGAACTCAACACAGAATTATTCATAGGTGTTTAAATCCAATTGAAAATTGATCCCTGTAAAAAATGAGTGGTAATAAGAGAGGGAGGAGATATACAGTTTGGCACATGTTCCCACAGACTTGCCCCAAGAGTAAAGCTAAAAACTTGCCACAGAAGTCAGTGGATGATGGCCCAAGTGCTTGGGCACCTGCACCTGTGTGGGAGACCAGGAGGAAGCACCTGGCTCCTGGCTTTGGCTCAGCATAGTTCCAGCTGTAGTGACCATTTTGGGGGGTGAATCAACAGAAGGAAGACCTTTCTCTCTGTCTCTCTCTCTCTCTCACTGTCTAACTTTATCTGTCAAATAAAAAATAAATAAATAAATAAATAAACTTGCCATGGGACTCCAAATCCCATTAAGTTGGGTGGTACTAATGCCATCTTACTAGTTAAAATGATCATTTTAAGTGCATAACTGATCATAATATAGGAATAAATGTCAAAGGGATCACATAAATAAGATCAAGTGTCTGCCAATAACAATAGATAAAATTAAAAAGGAGAGAATGATCCAATGTGGGAAGCAGGCCACACATTAGATTCGTAGAATGACAAATACCCTAAACAGCACTCTAGCCTTAGAATCAGCCCTTAAGGCATTTGGATCTGGCTACCAAGCTCATTAGAGCACTTCAGGCATGGAAAGCCAAGACACTGTGGCAAAAAAAAATGGCCTACATAGAATATCTCTGTGAGTGAGATCTCAGTGGAAAGAAGGGGCCATTAAAGAAGGAGGTACCTTTCTCTAAAGGGAGGAGAGAACTTCCACTTTGCTTTTGGCCCCATCTAAATACTGACAGACTTTGTGGGCTTAAAAGACTTCCATAGCCTTAGCATCTCATGAAAAGAGCCTCAGGTGTTCACTGACATCATAAATAAGAATGTCAATTTTAAATCAACAACAAGAGTCACTGTGCACTTGCTCCCCATGTAGGACCTCTGTCCTTAATGAGTTGTATTATGAGAATCAACTGTAAAAGTTGTCTTCAATTAGTACGTTATATTTTGGGTGTCTGTGTGGGTACAAACTATTGAAAAATTTACTTAGTACAGAGATGATCTTCTGTATATAAAGATAATTAAAAATGAATCTTAATGAAGAATGGGATGGGAAAGGGAGTAGGAGGTGGGATGGGAGGGGGGGTGGCAGGGCAGGTATTGGGGGAAGAACTTCTATATTCCAAAAGCTGTACCTATGAAATTTATATTAAATAAAAACTTTATAGAAAAAGTAGCATACATGGTGTTTGATTTTGTTACCAATGGGTCATTTCTGCATTAGCATCACCTTGACATAATTGGTAGAATTGAGATACTTAGGTTTATGTCAAGATAAGAACCTAGGATGTGGAACTGAGAGAGAGACATATACTTTAAACAAACATCCTTGTTGAATATATTCACACTCAAGTTTGGAAAAAAACTGGCATGTTTCCAGGGAAATAACAACATGAAGGACATTTGATGGCTGGCTGGATAGATGAATGAATGCTAACTCAAATTTCAAAAGAACTGCAATAACTTTTAAGAGAACACTTTTAGTAAAGCTATGTAGATGGAAGCAAAGCTATATTCCATTAAAAGAAATGAACAAGATAGATATTGTGTCTATTTTATTACTATTTTATTTGCTTGGCATTATGTGAAATGAAAATTCTTGCACATCATTTGCAGGTAGAGATAAAAGAAACAGAAGAATCTTCACATGACTAAATCAGTGAAGTGAATCTTATCCAAGCAACAACCCCATGAAATAAAGGACATAGTGCTTTATTAAAAAATCTTTCATAAAAATTTTCATATGCTGTCCTATAATAAACCTCAGAAGGCAAGAATTTTGACTTACTGGTCCCTGAATTTCAGGCTTCAGGATCAATAGTTGCAACACACTAGTCATCTCTGTTTATTGACTTCCATACAAAAAAATCTTTGTTGGTATGTTTTTCATGTATTCATAAAGTAGTGTGTCCTTTCCAGACCCATGCCAAGCATTATGAAGAGATCCTTGCCCTTGCAGAGGTGAACATAGGCTAACAGAAACCAGCCAATTACAACCCTGTGAGGTGAGGGCTCTGATGAAGATAAGCACACAGCACAGCCCATGGAAGAGGTTCCTTATCCATTCTGTACTCATAGACTTAGCTAAGTCTTCAAGGATAAAGAAAATCAAGTCAGGAGAAGAGATTACACCTTGAAAGATGGGTTTTGGGTTCTATGGTGTTTTGTTTCACCCAGTGGCTTGCAGTGTTGTCATTCATGTTTAATGAATAAAGTGATCAAAATTGTGAGGGGAATACATAATGTGAGGAAAGGGCATTTCATAGGTGTGTTCTCACTAATTGCAGTCTTTCTTCCATGTGTTGCTGGTTGGCTGGACTGCTTTGCTCTTAACACCATGGTTGGCCACTACCCACTGAAGTTCTATGCTTAGGCAACACCTAACTACTTGTAATTTGCGTAATAAGTGATACTGTGTCATATTTCTGAGCCCTCACTTAAGCTGTTCTCTGCTCTACCCCAACTCTAAATTAGTCTCCTGTTAAATTTTATTGCCATTTTTTATGTCAATTTAGGTCAATCTCCCAATATATATCAGCACCCTTTTTTCATGCCACATTTGTATTTTTAAAAATTTGTTTACTTATTTTTATTTATTTAAAAGTAGCAAAATAGATACAGAGCAAAAGAGAGAAAGAGAGAGAGAAAGAAAAAAGAGAAAAGAGAAGAGGAGAGGTGAAGAGGGGATGGTGGGGGAGGGGAGGGGAGTGTTGGAGAGGAGAGGAGAGGAGAGGAGAGGAGAGGAGAGGAGAGGAGAGGAGAGGAGAGGAGAGGAGAGGAGAGGAGAGAAATCTTCCTTTTTCTGGTTCACTCCCCAAATCTTTGCAACCTCCAGAGCTGGGCCAAGTGAAACCAGGAGCCTGAAACTCGACTCAGGTCTTCATGTTGATGGCAGAGACCCAAATACTTGAGGTATCATCCACTTCCTCCCAGAACACACATTAGCAAGAAACTAGAATCAGAAGCAAAGTTGGCACTTGAACACAAGCACTTCAGTGTGGGATGTGGGCATCCCAAGCAGCATCTTAAACACTGGGCTAAACAGCCACCCCCATGCATATCTTTTTTAGGGAGCTGTGTTCAAGACATTGTGATTGCCTATTTGCCTGTCTGCTATCCATCCACTCCTATAACATCACACATGTGATGTGTACACATCCATGAATATACACATGCAACACTCAACTGAAATATCTGCAGACATGTTATCCTAGGATAACATGTAACTGGCAACATAACAAATATGTAATTCAGGGAAGACAGAGCCTCATTTTTTTCAGTGGTAGATAGCACTAGTGGAGTCCAGAGCAGTGCTCACAATGCATTCCCTTTGCAAGATTTCCTGCAGGCAGTGCTAGTTGGTTGTTGCAACGTAGGCCAGCACATAGCACAGCATAGCAGTTATCTGAGTTCTAGCATTACTCATCCTGAACAGGGATCCACTGGGAATTCTTAGACTTGACAGCACTAGGACACTTGTTTTTGTCGGGTTGAAAAAATTCAAGACTATAGCAGCTGACATTAGCCTGCTTTAAAGTCCAGAGATTTTTCTTGACGCCTAGAAGACCTGGAGAAGGTACACAGTGGCTTTGTAAGACTGTGCCTTGTCCATTTCTCTGAATATCCAGACAGTGTTTTTCCTCATTAATATTTCATGTCAGTCAAGAAGAATAAAATATAAACGTTAACTTAAAATTTTTTTTCCTATGTTTAGAAAGTAGACACAATATAAATCATCGTCTAAAAAGAAGTAACACACCTCAAACTGAAGAAATCATTGGAAAATGCAGGTAAAACTACTCAAAACCTTGAGTTTGAGAATCCATTCTAGAAATTAAAGAGAAAGCAACTGGCAGGAGAGTCCTGATATTTTTACGGTGTCTTCAGTAGAGAATGGCTGCAAAAAAATAACTTTTCTCTTAGTATTTCAACACATCTGCTACTGGCTTCAGCCAGGGCCATATGACCCAGAGGATCAGAGAAATGAGAAACATTTCACTAAGAAAAGTGAAACAACTTTTCCAATACGTACAAAAATGTAGGCTCAAATTTACATGAGAGGCTCAAGAGAATTATTTTCAATCCACACGAATTTGTTTTGTCCTTGAAATACACACATGGCATGGGAGTTTAATGACTCAAAAAATACTGGAAAAAAATAGATTCATGCAATTTTACTCCTGAGGATCAGAGATTTGGAAAAGTAAAGCAACTTGTCCAAGAGCATTCACAAAAGTAACTGCAGATACAAGTCTACAGCTCATGCCTCTGGATTCCCTATACACTGTTTTACACATTATATCAAACGACTTCCCAGCAAAGTCACAGCCAAAAATTAACCTGATGTAGAAATATAGTTAAAAGCCAAATGATTTTCAACACTTTTTAAAGTTTAGTAAAAATGGTTTGCTCCTCTCTTTGTGTAGAATGTTTTCTAGGGTGAGGCTTATGATAGCATCAATTAGTCAGTTCAGTTCTGCTCTAATAATATCATTGATCTCTAGCATATAATAAGATAATAAAGTACAAATATCCCAAAATATATACATTATATAGTCAGATTATAACTTGCTTGTTATAAATGGCTAACATTATCATTTAGACTTAACTGATACAATGCTCTATTGGTTAAAAAAAAGACCCATTATACCATCTGTGATAAAGGATTTATCATTGTTAACACTATAAAAAGTAATTAATTTTAGAAATACAACTGTCCCCTGGATCTGAAGAAATAAAATCACATGAAAATCAATTTCTAATAAAATCTTAATTAAAATTATACCATCCCAGCATTAAAGCTATGAATTTCTTTGTTTAGTTTTCTTTTTCTTTATATGCCTGAGTAGTACAATGGTGCTTCAAAAAGTTTAAGAAGATAAGATTAAATGATAACTTTAATTTTGCGCAAAAGGACTTTGAAACCCATACATAGTTTTTTTGTAGGAAACACTTTCCATGAACTATTGAAGACCTCTCACACAAATAATCTATTTCCCACACATAAAATAGTAGTTTCTAAACTATGTTTTACTGATTCTTTTTCTAAACTGTTTTACTGATTCTTTTTTTTTTTGACAGGCAGAGTGGACAGTGAGAGAGAGAGAGAGACAGAGAGAAAGGTCTTCCTTTTTCCATTGGTTCATGCCTCAATGGCCACTGTGGCCGGTGTGTTGCGACCGGCGCACTGCACTGATCCGAAGCCAGGAGCCAGGTGCTTCTCCTGGTCTCTCATGTGGGTGCGGGGCCCAAGCACTTGGGCCATCCTCCACTGCACTCCCTGGCCACAGCAGAGAGCTGGACTGGAAGAGGAGCAACCAGGACAGAATCCAGCACCCCGACTGGGACTAGAACCTGGTGTGCCAGAGCCACAGGAGGTGGATTAGCCTATTGAGCCGCTGTGCTGGCCCTCTACTGATTCTTAAAAAAAGATTTATTTATTTATTTGAAAGGCAGAGTTACAGAGAGAGGTAAGAGAGAAAGAGAGAGAGAGAGAGAAAGAGAAAGAGACACCTTCCATCAACTGGTTCATCCCTACATGGGTCCAATGGCCTAGGCTAGGCTGGGTCAAAACCAGGAGGCAGGAGTTTCTTCCAGGTCTCCAATGTGAGTGCATGGGCCCAAGTACTTGGGCTATCTTCTGCTGTTTTCCCAGGCATATTAGTGGAGCTGAATTGGAAGTCGAGCAGCTGGTATGTGAATTGGTGCCCATATGGGATGCCAGTGTCATAGGCAGTAGATTAACCTGATATGCCACAATGCCAGCCCCTCTACTGATGTTTTAGACACTATCAAGGTGAAGGCCAAAGAGGCAGGTTCAAAACCCCATCAAAGCAAGTCAGCTTTACATACTGTATATTTTATCTTCCTTTGTAAGATATTTTTCCTGAGAAAGTACATAATCCACTGGAAAAATAAAAACAAAACCTTACCAAATGAATTAAACTTAGTCCAACCAACTATGGGACAAACAGAATGTTTTTTAACTTTGGATGGTACACAATGGGAAGTGCACATTATCATTTTTATAACATCCTTGTCAAAAGCTTTAACCTGGGGGCTGCCACTTGTGACTCCAAGATGCCAGATTGAAGCACCGGTTCAAGTCCTAGCTGCTCCACTTCCAATTCAGCTTCTTGCTAATACATCTAGAAAGTAAGGTTGTAAGTTTACTGAACACAAAGTTGTTTGCATACTCTTCATGATGAAAGGATACCATTCATGTCTACGGCCATACCACCCTGAACGCGCCTGATCTCGAAAGGATACCATTCTTAAAGACAAGAAAACAACATATAAACTCTGCCTTTCAAATAAATCTGAAAACAAAACAGGCATTCATTTGACAAAGTAAGGTGTGTAGAAATATTGAGGGTTTAGGGAGATTGTAAGTAGTTACTGGAACAGACTCAGCATCACAGTGAGGAAGGCCCTGGGGTAAGTGTAGGGGAAATCTATGGCAGTAGCAGCTGGATGAGTAAGTAGCCATCAGCTCGCGAAGGACCTTCATGGTAGATTTTAGCTTCAAGATATTTGAATGTTGTTGAAATACATGGAAGAGGGAAAAGACCAAGTCTGATCGTGTGTTGGGAAAATCATCCCAAAAATAATGTGGAAGATCTATTTGAGAGTGTTACAGCTAGAGACAGGAAGTCTCTATAATAGTGTGGGTGTTAGATGATAAGTATTGAATAATACTCCCTCCCTAGAGGAGATACTTAATAATTTCACATTGATTGTGTGCTATTTCACATGATATGTTTATCATGACACTCCTACATTATTTTTTTGTATTTATATTCTCTTGAGTTCTATAGATTTTGTCTTCTGTCTGAAAAAATTATCAATTGTGATTTCCTTGGAGGATAAAGAAAACTACATGTATCACACATACATTTGTATGCTTCTTTGCAGCACTTATTTTTAGTATGTGTTAAGAGTATGAGAAAAGTTTTATTTTTTACTTTTAAATGTTTCCTTTATTTGAGAGACAAGGACACACAGAGAAAGAGCTCCTATCCACTAATTCACACCACCCCTCACCAAAATACCCACAGCAACTGGAGAAGGGACAGGGCTGAAGCTGGGAACTCAATCCAGGCCCCCTGCGTGGGAGGCAGAACTCAATCATTTGAGCCATTGCTGCTGACTTTCAGTGTCTGAAATTAGCAGGAAATGGGAGCCTGGAGCTGGAGCTGGTAATTGAACCTATACTCTCTGATGTGGGGTGTACAAGCCTCCTAACCAGCCTCTTAATTGCTAAGCCAAATGCCCAACCTGTTTTCTTTTTATTTCTCAATTAAATCTGTATACCATGGTTAAACATATTCCAAGTATTTTCAAAATAAAAATTCCAAGATAGAATTTGAGAGAGGAAAACAGGAAGATGAAAATATTTTAAAAAGCCTAGCACAAATTCCATAGTTTTAAATTTTAGTTGGAATTTCTTTGCATCAGAATAAATTGACCAAATCCTCAATTCTTTAAAATATGCCTAATACCACCTACCTCAAAAAGACACTATGAAAGTCAATGATTAAAGTGTTAAAATGATTTCTTAAATTATAAAGCACAAGGCACATCTTAGCATGAATATTCTACCTAACTTATCACAGAGAGGTGGCCTGATGCAGAGGGAAGAGGGATGAATGGAGAAAAAGCATAGCAAGACAATGATGGACACCTGGAATCCATCTCTTGCCACGTGTGACATTCCTGGTTTCAGAGAAACAGCAGTGGGCATGAAAAATGCTGCTGGGAGGGAGAAAAGCCACAAGGGGTTAGCTTCCCTTTTTCAACCACTGCTCCACTTTCTTTGAATGAGTGAGTAACACCATTTTATAGCAGGCTTATGCTAGCTAATCTTCTACCAGAGTGGGCATCGCATCTTCATGAGTGCTGACTCTCCATCTGAAGGGTATGTGCCTCATCCTAGATGGGAAGACATACTTGTTGTCATAGATTCATACCATTTGGGTGAGGATAACAGAATCACATAGATGTTGGGGGAATGAGAAGCACTCAATGAAGCCAGTGGGGCACTGTACACAGGAGGTAAGTATCCCTTGCTCCAGAAGATGCTAGAATGACACTTATATCATATACCCTGAGGCCTACTGCGGATACCAAGAATCCTCCTAACCTTGCCCAACAGTCTTGGTCTCCCTACCACTACTGCAGCATTGCACTCACATGCACACATATGTACACACACACATACACAGAACCACCTATGAAGAATCAAGAGACACTCTGGAAAGGAACCAAAGCAAATTCTTCAGGAGCCTAGAAAAAGACTAAACTAATTATTTGCTAGTCCTATTGTCAAGCTTTCTGACATTAGCCAAGTTTCATATAGTTTCAAATTTCACTTCAAAACATTTACATAAGAGTACCCCTGATGTTTTACAGTGGTTTTCCTTGTTATAAAACTCTCAAAATATTGACCTCCTTGGAAACATTTCTTCTTACACTCCATTGCATTTTATAAATGTCTCTTCTTTGGTTTCTTGAGTTGCCATTAAGTACACCCTGGCTCCTCCCATGAGAATCTCAACTCTTTAGATCTAGTTTTTGTCCTGTATTGTGGTGACATCATCACTATTTGTTAAGAAAATGATTATTGTGTCTCCAAGGTTCCGTCCCCATACGTAATCCATTAAAATAAAATGAGTTGTGCCATGAAAAAGATGCAGATTCAAACCCCTAAGGAATTGTCTGTCCTGAGAAGACAAATAAGCAACAGAAACAACTCAACACTGAAATAGCTATACTGATTGGAAGAAAAAGCATAAAGCTTTCGTTGCAATCATTGCAATCTGTTTCAGGCACTACGTAATTGTGTTTATTAGCCAACAGAGTCACAATGTTGAGAGCTAAAAATCAGTGTGGCTCCAGTTTACTGATTATGAAGCTGAGGTACACACAGAGTGAAAAAACCTGCCCTTTGCCAAGTATTGCATTAATAGATAGTGGTATAAAAGTCACTCAGATGTCTGTCCTGGTCTCAAAGAATGCTGGTCACATTTTGAGCAGCCTTGTTTGTAACAAAGCTTGGCTGTGAGGCCTGTAAGGCTAGAGACCTCCTCACTGACTGCCAAATGGCCAGTGCCTAAGAGAGTTCCTGGAACAGGGATGCTTTCACAGTAAGCGCTTGCGGAATGAGCAGCACATCTTTTCCTTAGCCACACTTCTGTCAGCTTTTTTTTCTAATGCACGGGCTGCTCATTGAAAATATAATGATCAAACATACCTTGGATTCAGTATATCAATTTTTACATCTGCAATGATGTATTTGGATTTTTCCCTTCATGTTATTTACCAAAAATAACCTCTAAATTCTGCCCTATCTTGTCTTTAAATTAAAGTGGAAATACAAAATTGTACTATTAACACTTTTACGAAATTGGAAAAACATAATTTAAGGAAGGCAAATAAAGTAGAAATAGAAATTCCTCTGGTAGAAGAGAGATTACTTATTTCAAGCCAGTGTCTTCTCTGTTATCAGTGCATATGAATTCCTTGCACTTTCATCACAATAATTGCCCAAGAACAATGATATTAAGTTTCATTTAATTTACTCTCCTTTGAAATTTGAGCCAACACAAAAGGCAGTCAGTTTATGTAAGCTGAAATTTAAAACCTTTTAGAAATCTTTACAGGCTTTGCTGTATTTCTTTGTCATCAGCCTAGACAAACTGATTTTCCTTTTGAAGGATGATTTTTTTTTTCATTTGATTTTTTTTCACACTTTTCCAACAAACCTGTTAAATGGCTAGGTCAAAGGTCATTGAGCAGGACACTGAAACAGGACTTACCTGTAGTTTTGCTTCTCATTTCCTATGTGGAATCTGTCATATTGTGAATAGGCCCGGTTTCCTTCCCAGTCCATTAACTCGATTCTTAGTGTATACTGCCTCTGACTGGTTATGGCAAAAATAAATTCATTTCCAAGCCAATATTCGCCAGAGGGATTTCCAAAACCCTAGGAAGAAAGATAAAGATGTAGTTATTTCTTTAGAGCAAAACTCTTTTCGTGTTCAGCATTTAACTCTTTTCTAATAAAATTTCACATAGTTTTTTCCAATTATTGATTTATTTCAACATATTTTTGCTATTTTCTCTTGATTGAGACTTAGATATAACTCTTATTACAATAAAATCTGTTATCCAAACCTGCATAGATGGAGACATTTTTGGATTAAATAAACTTAATTAATAGGTTTCCAGGGAACACTTCTCAATTCAAAGTTTGCTTCTGAAAATGTTTTTAAAACGCTAGTTAATGCAATATTACTAAAGTAATTTGAACATTTTTCCACGAATACTATCAGAGTAGTGTCAAACAAATTATTTAGCTATGGTGTTATTGTTAGTATTCCATTTCAATTATGTTACCATAACAACTTTGCAGATTACCAGACCTTTGACTATGCCATTTATATTTTGAAAATATTAATAAGCAAACCTGTAAACCCAGGACTACAATTACCTCTAGTGCACTACCGGCATGCATTTGGAGTCTGAAGCAGAAGGGAGACTGGCAAAAGCCAGTGAGTGACCCTTAGCTGGCTGCTTTGCATTTGAGTCTCAGCATGATTCTTTTGTTCGCTGGAGCAATTCCAGGCAGAATTGTTAAATATTCAAAATAGTTCTTTTGTGGGAAGAAAATAAAAGGAGTCTCTAGAAAAAAAGCTAAATCTTAATGTTGGAGATCTTAGTGATAGGAAAACAAAAAAAAAAAACTAAGAATGGGTAGTATTCTAGGTTTTGGGTATTCATAGTGGCCTCAGAAAGTACTCTTGGGCAATACTTGGAGTTCAATGCAGTTTTTCATCAACATAGCTGTCCTCATGAGCTCCCTGATGATAGAAGTTGAATTTGCGAATCCTCAAAAACTAGTGCAGAACTGCATCCACTGGGCTGTCATGGAGTTCAAAGAAAAAGAAAGAGAGGAAAGGTGGGTGAGGGAGAGAGAGGAAAGGAGGCAGGAAAGGAAGGGATGAATCCAGCATTGTGCACTTCAGGGAAGTAGGGTTAATCACATTTCCTGAAGACCATAGGGTGGTGCTTCAAGGAAGTGTCTCTAAAGGTGCTCAGAGGTATCACAGTCACTGGAGATTTGCCTAGAAACAAAAAATTTTGGCTCCACACTAAGTCAAAACATCTGAGAGTTAGCCACATAAACCTGTATCTGCATAAACTCCTGGATTTGTCTTGTGCACACTAATATCTAAAATATCAATTGCAGTGATCATAGGCTAGACACAGATATTTCACAAGTAAAGCAGTTCTGGTCAATCGAGGCACTTATTAATAAAGGTTTTATTTATATTAAATATGAGAGACAGATTAAAATAATTACAAAAATCCTTATTTTATCAATATGCATGACAATTTGGAAAACCATTGCTTTCTTTCAAACTTTATATCAGTTTTATAGAATTATAATTATAAAATTTTTCTTCACTGCTTTCTCCTTTAATGAATCAGTGTTCTTTTTCCTTCTTTGAGATATTCAGATGCACATCCTATACTAAATATGCATTAAATATACTTGTATGTGACTGCCTCTACCAAATGAACTACTTACAAAAGGCCACTGGTGCTTGGTTTCAAACCCATTTATGCTGTTATTGTAATGATAATATTTGTGATGTTTTGTTGCTAAGTTAAAAGAGGGGAAAGAAGTTTTTTCTATTTTTTTTTTTAACAAAATTCTAATTTAAATAGCCAGGCTCACTCAACAAAAGCAAACAACTAAAAAAGTTGATCTCAGAAATTAAACGGATAAGGGTGATTACTAGGGGCTGGGGAAAGCAGGGAGTGAGGAAGGAAAAGACTGATGAACAGATACCAAGTTATAATTAGATAGGAGAAAGAATTTCTAGTGTTCTATTGCACAGTAGAGTGGGCATAGATAATGTGCTGTATATAATTTTTTAAAGCTAGAAGAAAGGAATTTTAAATGTTTTCACCATAAAGAAATTGCAATGTTTAAGGAGATAAATTTATCCTGATTGGACATTTCCCAATGTACACCTGCATCACATGATACCCCATAAACACAATTTTTATATGTCTGATATGACTTTTAAGGAAGAGAAACCATTAAAAATACTTTTGAATTATATGTTGCTAAGAATGTAAAAGACTGGGTAAAATGTTGAGGGGGTTTAATTTATACTACTTTACATGTGACTTTAAGTAATGTTATAGTTTAAGGAAACTCAAGATAGAGCTTGAATACATTCTACTTATGAGAAAGTTTTATGACCCTGAATTCCAGCCTTTGGCCCTACATTTAAAAAAATGGGTAAATGGGCCGGCGCCGTGGCTCAACAGGCTAATCCTCCGCCTTGCGGCGCCGGCACACCAGGTTCTAGTCCCGGTCGGGGCACCGATTCTGTCCCGGTTGCCCCTCTTCCAGGCCAGCCCTCTGCTGTGGCCCAGGAGTGCAGTGGAGGATGGCCCAGGTGCTTGGGCCCTGCACCCCATGGGGAGACCAGGAAAAGCACCTGGCTCCTGGCTCCTGCCATCGGACGAGCGCGGGTGCGCCGGCCGCAGCGCGCCGGCTGCGGCGGCCATTGGAGGGTGAACCAACGGCAAAAGGAAGACCTTTCTCTCTGTCTCTCTCTCTCTGTCCACTCTGCCTGTAAAAAAAAAAAAAAAAAAAAAAAATGGGTAAATGGGGACTGGTGTTGTGCACAGCGGGTTAAGTCGCCACTCGCTACACCAGCATCACATTCTGAGAGCCAGTTCCAGTCCTAGCTCTTCTGCTTCCAGCCAGCTTTAGGCTAATACATCTGGGAAGGCAGCGGATGATGACCACCCATGTGGGAGACTCAGAGGGCATTCTAGCTCCTGCTGTGGAGAGGCTCACTCCAGGCTGTTGTGGCCATTTGGGGAATAGACCAGCGGATGGAAGATTTCTCTGTCTCTCCCTTTTTCTCTATTGCTCTGCCTTTCAAATAAATCAATAAACAAATACATCTTTTTTAAAAAATGGGCAAATAAATGCTTGTTTATTTAAAGTTAAAATAAAATTTTAGTGTATGTATGCACACTCTTAATGTTGTCTACCAGGGTCTTAGTTCCTTGATTCACTGAAAACCACTGGTCCAGACTGCACTGGGTTCATGTTCCACGCGAACATTCAGGAACTCATTGAAATTGGGCTTCTAGCGGCTCCTTTTTCTGTTTCGGAGAAGCTCAAGGCACAGCTTGCAAACGTTTCACAGTAACAGAAAACACTGGCACAAATTTGGACATGCACCTATAGCAGCTTGTGCAACATACAAGAAAAGCAGGAAGAGTACAGCCTTCAGAGCTGAGAAGTCAAAGAATTAGCACTTTCTCAATGGAGCAGCCCCTGGGAAGATACAAACCAACCCGTGGGCTTTTTCTAGCATTTCTTCTCAACTCAGACATGTCAAAACTCCCTCTGGCCACTTGATGATTCCCTTTTCTGTGTGATCATTGAACAGGGATTCAGCAATTATACTGAATGTGAATAAAGAGGCTGGGAATGATGAAGTGTTAAGTTTTAGGTCACATATTTCCATGCTGTTGAAAGCATTGTGTGGATAAAACTCCCCAGCTTCCCCAGGGAAAAGTGTGATCTTAGGCAAGCCTCAGGAATGGACCAGCAGCAGTGGAGTCATTCTTAGAAAAACCTCCATCCCTGTGCCTTGGCGTGCGGGCCAATAACCCCTTGGTTGAAAACAAATATCCCTTCCTAACACTTTGCTTTTTCTTCTTTCAGGAAAAAAAATGACTGAAAGAAAAGCAGTGAAATTTTCATCTAGAAACCAAAATTCTTGGTTTCATACACTTCCCCAAAATGCTTTATTGTAGAGGCAAAATGTTTGGCTACCATGAATCAAAGTGGCCGTTAGACAGTTCAGGGAGGAAACCTTCTAATAGCCCAGTACAGTGATGCAGAAATGACTGTTTCATCGTAAAGATGAGAAATATGGGAAAGGATAGGAAATGGGTTCCCACGTTAAGCAACTGGAATGGAGAGTCTAGTAGGATCAGAGATCTATGCACAGAACAAAGGCTTGCCTTGGGTCAAGCAGCCTTTACTGCTCATCTCTGCTCCAGTAGGAAGCCTTGCTCTGACACACACGTATTTGTTATGAAACTTCCTGCTGTCTTTCTGAGCCTCAGCTTCCTTCTTTGTAACATGTGGATTCAAACTGTCATTTCCATATACTAAGCTGTGAGGATGAAATATGTAGAGACCTCAAAAAGTTCGTGGACAATGAAATTAAAAGATAAGTTTATGTTGGTGCAAAAATTTTTGAAATCCACATATGTGAAGGGTTTTCAAACAGGTTATAGAAAATACATGTTATGAAAAACAATGCAGATTTAAAAATTTGTTTGCAATAAAATTAAGGGTAAGAAGCTTCCTTTGTCCTCTGAATGAGCAAGGAAACAAAAAAAAATTCTAGAGGCTTGTCTTAGCCTGCAACTAATTAAATTAAAATTATTTAAAGGCTTTCAGATGATAGGGATTCCTGTATTGTAATGACAAGTTGAGCTTTGGTGTATGCAAACGGGTATTACCATTTCAATCCAAGAAGTTAATTATTAAGTAAAACGATAAGAGGAAATGATTGCAATGGGAGCTAAATTAAGGTAAAAGGCAAAACACGCTACCTTCTTATTCTTATATTAGTTTTCTGTTGCTGAAGAGTACCTGTCTCCTTAACTTTCTCTTGGTTCTATTTCTTTTAGTCCCTCTCTGTCTGCATCTCACAAGTTTTAGGATCTACAAATGAGGTAATTTTAGGTGACAAACCAAAAGTGGAGAATCATACAAATGTAATGTGGACTAGCCATTCCAAGTAGAAACCAGAGAGAATGCATTAATCAGATCAGACTTCGGGGTACATAAGGAAAGGGCATGCATCATAAAAACCCATCTTCATAGTGACGTCCACTTCCATCTTTTGATTAAGCATATATGCGACTTTACTTGAAAAAAATCACATTCATGAGTAAAAGAGAAATGTCCAATATGCATTCAAAAAACAGGTTTGCATGTAACAGTTTACTACAGATCTATATTTTACTGCAAAATAACTTGTGACATTTATTTAAAAAAACTTCTATAAAATTCAATGCAGAAACAAAAATAGCAACAAATACAAAACCAGAATTTCTTCTTCTTATGAATACAATCCAAGGATGCATGCGGTGTAATTCTATGAAAACTAGGCTAATTATGTCAATCACAGCAGTTTGAAAGATTTTGATTCCATAATTCAGATACATTGTTAATCAACTTGATTTATTCTCAGTTCCTTAATGAAAGAGTGAGAAAGACAACTGAATTTGACCTAAATGCCAACCTCAAATTGGTCTTTATATTGAAATATAGTTTACTCAAAAAATTCATGCAGAGAAAGATTAATATTCATTAGTTTTTGCCAAAACCTGCAGAAATGTTCAATTTCAGTTTGTGCTGCTCCAAGTTAATGAAATAATTGTCTCTGATACTTTATTTGTTTTGTCTGATAATGTTTGCAGGAAGTGTTGACTTTTTACAGATGAAGCAAAATTGAAACCAGACATAGCACATGAATCCGATGGGTTTCATTTGTTTCCATACAAATTTTTAAAAGAAGCAGATAAGATTGAGCTGTAGCTTTCCAAAGGTGCTTTAATACACTCTTAAATTGTGTATTATCTCTGTCAACTGCTGAGAAAGACCACAAGAAAGATTTATTTTGAAATTTTCATTTTTTAAATATTCTCATTTTAATGTGCCAGTGTTAGGGTACAGCTTAAAATATATTCTTAACTTCTTCGCAGAAGTAAAAGGTTCCCAGAAGGTAAGGTACTCAGACTAAAATGGTTGTGTCCATAGGAATCTTTGTTTATAGGGGGTAATAGTTTTCAAAACAAAGCCAGTTTGTCTCCAGGGCATTAGTCACCACCTACTATGAGGTTAGGCCAGTTAGGGTACTATTTGGAACTTCCAGCTTCATTGATCTTTATATGCAAAAGTACTGCTGATAAGTCTTGTTGCCCAAGGCTACTAAATGCTATCCATGTGGCTGAAAGGAGTTAATATGGTTCCCTAAGTGCCTCATTAAAAAGCCCTATCCAGACTTCCCTCAAAGCGAACATCTTTACAAATCCATAAACCAGATTTTGCTGAAATCTCATAAGTGAGGCTTACTGAAAACAAAGCTCAGATAAAAGACCTTTGTAGGCTTAAAGCCAGTGTTAAGAATCAATAAGTTGTAAACCATCCATGTTGAAAAAGGTTTAAAAACAAAAATGATCATATATAACATATATGTGTAATTCTGTACGTTGACAACTTTAACATACTGTTCTGGAAAGCTTATGAGGCAAGAGGCAGTCCATAGATGTAGACCGATATGATGAGTAGGGGGGAAGAAAGGGGGGAAGGAAGGAGGGATGAAATGCTATTTCTACACTAAATGCCCAGGGAAGAAGTATAGTGCCCAACTGTATACAACAATACATAGGTGAAGACTGAGAGGAAGGAGTGCGTGCCTAGTTCGTTCCTCAAAGGACAGCTACCCTAAGCAGGACTGGCCAGTTCTTCAAAGGCAGGGAACAGGATAGGAGTTGGCATAGAAGTGTGCATCCATTCTTGGTGGAATTGCGTAATTTTGTCTCTACAGGAATGAGAAGCTCAGAAGGAAAAATCTGAATTGCTTTCTACCAAGTGTTCTGATGAATGTTAACCAAGTTGTAACATATGATGAACTTTAAAAAAAATTGTTCAGACTCATTTTTGCCAGAATGCTTCAAAAATTCAGTTTATTTTGTTTTCTGGCCATCCAACTGATAAAATTTTCAAGTTTGAATAAAGTGTAATAGCCTTTTTTATTTAAGAAGGGGGTGGAGGGAAAAATGATTAACAAATAAGTTCAGTCTTTTTCCTATAAAGAAAAAAATGCTTTAAAATGTGTATAGTTGTTAACTAGTTCTAAAACATTTATTGTATTGATTACATACTCATTAAGTCAGGATCTCTTACTAAACTAGCCTTGCTTGCCAAGGGAGCACATGCTTACAGTTAATAATTCACTGTTTTGGAAAATCTTCACAATAATACCTTTATATTCATTTGTCTTTTGTCTTAGTTTTAATAACATATTTTAGATTTGCCTGAATCTCTATCTGATATCTGGTTCTCAGATGACTTCCTCACATTTCATTTTTATTTTAGTTTATTAAAAATTTATTTATTTATTTCAATGGCAGACTTGCAGGAAGAAAGACACATACAGAGAGAGAGCTTCTTTCACTCCCCAAATGTTTGGAATGGCCAGGGCTGGGCCACGCCAAAGCTAGGAGTCTTGAATGCCATTCGCAGCTCTCATGTGGGTACAGTGGCCCAAGACTTAGGCCATCTTCTGCTGCTTTCCCAGGTGCCTAAGTGGGGCACTAGATCAGAAGTGGAGTGGCTGGGACTTGAACAGGCACTCATAGGGGATGCTGGTGTCCCAAGGAGTAGTTTAATCCACTGTGTCCCTAGGCTGGCCCCCATACATCTCATTTTAGTGGTGAAAATAATCATGAATTAAGGTGGCTCACAAACTCATTCTTTTAACACAGTTAAATAACTTTTTTTAGCCTTTGATGTTTAATATTGGATAATAATAACTGTTGCATACTTGCATACTGACAGTTCTGTGAGTCAAAGTGCTTTATGTATATGATTTCTAATCCTCATGACATCGCTCCAAGGCAAGATAGGGTGTGGATTTAGTGATTTGAGAAAACTTACTCCTCTTCTAATTGATAGAGTGGAGACTCAAACTGTTAGCATGGACATAATTCAAAGTTCTCTTCCAGAACTGAGATATTTCCACCTTCCCAGATGTTTTTAGAATTGCATGGGCAGAATGAGGCCTTAAAATCTATCCTGAAATTCCAATGCTCCTCTTAGAGTATCCTTAAAGATGATAATCAACATTCTACTGAGCTTTTCAGGGCTTACAATACCAGAACATTTCATGTTAGAGAGAATTGATTACCAGAGAGTTTTGTTCATACTTCCCTGGATTCTGTCTCTCTGGAATGTTCCTGCAGTCATTATAGAACGTCCCACGTAAATGCTAAAATGCAGATTCTAACTCAGTTAAGTCTGGGATGAAACTTCACATCCTGTGTTTCTAATAAACTCCCAGATGGAGCAGATGCTGCTGGTCCATGGACCATGCTTCACACAGCAGGCTATAGGACCACATCCATCCATCCAGTCAATTAAAATAGCCATCAGACAAGTTCTTGCTTAATCCTTTTTTCTCCAGGTTAAATGGCCTCAGATTTGCCTGCTGTCAACATGATTTCTAGATTCCTCCCATCCTACCTGTAACCTCTACAATAGGTTCACTTGTTTGAAAACCTCCAGAATTGAAAGTTTATTTCTTAAAAAAAAAAAAAAAAAAACCCTCACCCTTTAATTTCACTCTTTTATAATAAGCTTTGTAAAAAATCAATTTACCTATTTATTGAATTTATTTGAAAGGCACAGAGATAGAGAGATTGTTCCATCTGCTAATTCAATCTATAGATGCCAGCAATAGGAAATGCTGGACCAGGCTGAAGCCAGGGACAAGGAACTCAGCCAGGGCTCCAACATGCATGACAACTATCCAAGCACTTGAGTCATCACCTGCTGCCTCTCAGCATTAACAGGAAGCTTGAATCAGGAACAGAGCTGGGAATCTAACTCAGATACTTCAATATGGGATGTGGGCATTCTAAGCAGTTCCTTAACCACTGTGTCAAATGCCTACAGCAAAAACTTATTTCTTAACAGAACTAGATCATGATAGTCATCCATGAAATCTATGTTTTTTTCATCTCAAAACTACTATTAGGGTAGACTAAGTCCATTAATCTGTGTTTTTATATAGCCAACAACACAAAAACTTATACACAAATAAATCTCCCATCTTTCAAAAACAATTTATCACTTTTATTCTGTATTCTTAGTTAATTTTTAAATATATTTTTCTATCTAGGTGAAAGATTTTATAATTATCTCCACAGAATTCTTTCTTGTTGGCCCTGTCCTACCTTTTTATCTTAAGTTATAGTTTATTAAAGACATTAAGATCCTACCTGTTTTCAGAGTATTTAATTAAGTATCTCAGATAAATGTTGTGGACACAGTGACATCAGGGGGCCTTCCGTTCATTTATTAGAGTGCTTTGTAGACCACTGTTTGATCAATTATACAACTACTAATGGGTGAGGTGTGGTATCAAACAATCACCATTTATCCTTGTCTACAAATAATATTAAGACAAGAATTGTCTAGAAATTTTCAATACAAAAGAAGGAGAATTAGTTCATAAATAGAAAGCTTTCTCTATTACTGTTCCTTGGCATTCAGCCAGCAGATTTTAATGGTTAATATTATAGGCATTGATTACATGATTATTATACTATGTTTTATATGAATTGTCTAATACATTATCTTGTAAAAGTCGATCTCTCAAATCTCTGCTTCTTTCTACAATGGGGATAGTATCAGCTAATAATTTTATAAAAAAATTAGATAAGAATATATGTACAGGGAGAGCACATACTAATCTTTAATGATGATGACAATGGTTACAATGATGGTGATGCCTACTGTTACTCTGGAGGCCTCAACAAACCATACCTCACAATACATAGCCTTGAATACTCCTCTCACCTTGAGTCTAGACTGGCCTTGTGATTAATATCAACCAATATCATGCAGTCGGAAAAATCAACACCATGGCATTTTTGAGCTTAACAAATTTAAAAAACCTGAAAGCTTTTACTTCTCCACTTGGGAGATGCCAACTCTCACTTGAGAATTTTAATCATAATCAGAGAAGCCCATGTTAACCATATAAAACAGTCATGTTGGAGAGATCTGAGCCACAACCAGCAACAACTTGTGAGCCATGGAAGTGAGGCAGTTGTTTTCTGCTCCACAACCGACTCCTGCAGAGCTTCCGTACCTTGTTCTTGTATCCAGCCTAGGTCTGAGTTCTAGCTTCCTCCACCCTTACTCAACTAGGAACAAATCCAGATAATATATAACAATCCACCAGATAATTATAGTAACACACTTTGCATTCGGATGCACACATGGAAATCATTTACTGAAAATGATTTATGAGTTCTTCCTGCCTAATGAGACTAACATCATTAATATCTCTTTATTTTTAAGTATCTCAAAACACATCTAAAAATGCAAAGGTTTATCATAACTGAAGACAACCTTTGTGATAAAACATCAAAGAACACTGTAAATTCTTCCATCTTACCATTTTATATTCTTTCCAGCCTCTTTGGAAATCCAGGCTTCCATCTTCACGATGTTGAATTACAGTCCAACCTCCCCCATTAAGATCCATATTGCAAAAAACCTGAGAGAACAAAGGGAAAATCAAGTGAGAATTATGTCCGTTTCATAGAAACATGTAAATGATCTTTAAAACTAGGAATAGAATAATAGGTCTATAGATGGGAAGAAAAATTACTATGTTGGAAAATGTTAATTGAAATACATTATTGGTATTTCTGTCAAGGGTACATATTTGAATGTTTCTGACTAAATCCCAACAATGATATGCAAATTACTTGCAAAAATTTAAATCAATGAGCAGAAAAACAGACTGTAAAACAGTCAGAAAAATCTTTGTCCTAAACAGAGACAGGCACTTATGCATATTCAGGTTTTAAAAACATAATTTAAGTTTCCAAAATTATAGATTATTTTTCTATCAAAATAGATGAATATACATTTTTATAACTTTAATTGAAATAACAAAGTCAAAACAAAGATTTTAGACAAATAATTTTTTTAAAATTATATATATTTAACTTTTATATTTTATTGCATATTTACTTCTATAGACTTACATACTATAACAGTTATTCTTGGTTGTTCAATTGTACAAAATTTTGTCCTCAGCATATGGAGAACACATTATTTGCTTAAATTTTAGTCACAAACAATAAGTAGAGAATATGACATACTGTATTCTTTCTAACTGCGACAAGCATTTCTTTCCCATGTGGAAAAGTTATCCAAATCATTCAAAGACATGCTTATTTCAATTATTCTAAATACAATAGTATTTATTTAGAATTGATTCATTTCCCCCCAGAGTTCACCCAAGGATAGAAACATATTTGTAATAGGATTATCTTTGGAGAGCAATCACTGTAATTGATGTAGTATGAATGTGGCAGCTTGATTATTCAAGGATTGGGCTATGGGGAACACCATTCCCCTAGCAACTGAACACTAAAGCATTTTGAAGGCTGGCTAAAGGTGTGGCTATGATGCAACAGCAGCAGACAGTCACAGTGCTAAGCTCTGATTAGAGGAAAACCTCTAGTGTTTTCCCCAAGGCATTACATTTGGAGCAGAAATAGCTAAAGGGTATGAAAGCAATGGCAAGAGCTGTCATTCAAAGAACAAATTGTCCATGTGCTTCCTCAGAGTGAAAGAAACTAAGATATCCATGTCTATTTGTGAGCATATAAAATAGGACAACTGTTCTCCTGAGAGCTCTCCTCTAATTTGACAACAGCCACCCACCCAGCATGTCTTTATTATCCCTAGGAATTGACTAACTTCCAAGATTATAAATTTGAGTTCCCCTCCTTTTCCCTAGGTTTCCCCTCTGCTAATCCTTTAACCCTTCTGTATCTGCTCTTTGTCCTCAACTCAACCCCTGTTAATCTTTCCCCATTCTTAATTCTAATTTATTCATTCAATTATTTTTCACTCAACAAACATTGTTGGGCACCGATTCTGTTACAACTGGGGATATTATGATGAATAAAGTATGGCTTATGACCCAAAATGACTCAGTCTTTGGAGAGTCAACTGCTCCTAGGATTAAGGAGACATTAGATATCAGAATTTTAAACTCCACTAACCTAAAGAATGACAGGCAGTGATCCAAATGAGAAATTAAAGCAAAAGAGATAACAAGTGAGAGAAGAAAATGATCATGATTTCAGACACCAAATGGTCAAGGTAGCATGGACATCCAAAATGAAGTTTTTTGAACAGTTATTGATGCTCTACTAGGTGAAGACTGAGGACAAAAATACAGCTAGGAGTATAAAGGAAAAAGAAAGGAATAGTTGGGTAGGAATTTGGCCTAGCAGTTAAGATGCCAGTGAGAATATCTTTGTCTTCAATCAGAGTGCCTCTGTTAAGATACTCAGTTCTAGCTCTTGACTACAGTTTTCTGCTAATGCAGACCCTGATAGGCAGCACAAATAAGTTAAGTAACTGAGCTGCTGCCAACCACAAGGGAGTCCTGGACTGAGTTCCTGGTTGCTGGCTTTTACCAAGCCCAGCCCTGGCATTTAGAAGGTGAGAATGCTCTTTCTCTCTCTCTATTGCTTTCTAGCTCTGCCCTTGTCTCTCTTGCTCTCTGACTCTTCTTAAATAAAAACATTTCTAAATTAAAGAAATGGTAATTAATGTATTGTGCTTGTTAAGTACCAATAATTTAAATACTTTACAAGCATGTTGTAATTTTATCTCACAATAATCCTATGAAGAAGTTATGATATTATTTTCATTTCACTGATTTAAAAAATAACTTGACGTTTAGGGCATTTCAATAACTTACCAACGGTTATATTGATTTTAATTAGATGAGAACTGGATTTAGCATTTAAGACCTATTATATAATCATTAGGAGAAATATGCTTAAAAGGAGTAATTCATGGCATGAAGATGGGTGCATTAAAGAAGTAAAGAAAAAGCTGTTAAGAAATGTTTCTATGATGAAGGGAGGCAGGTTCAAGAACGGGCTTTGCTGAACAACTGATATAGACAACATGCATTACTAACTTTTAGATGGGCAGGTATTTTATTTGCTGCTATCCACAGTGCCTAGAGCAATACTTAGCAATGAGTACTGAATGACTATCTGTTGATTAACTGGAAATGCCATAAAGTTAAAGTAAGAAAATTTAGGGCGGAGCTGCTGCGTGGCTCAACAGGCTAATCCTCCGCCTTGCAGCACTGGCATACCAGGTTCTAGCCCCGGTTGGGCACCGGATTCTGTCCCGGTTGCCCCTCTTCCAGGCCAGCTCTCTGCTGTGGCCCAGGAGTGCAATGGAGGATGGCCCAAGTGCTTGGGCCCTGCACCCCATGGGAGACCAGGAGAAGCACCTGGCTCCTGGCTTGGGATCAGCGCGGCGCGCCGGCCACAGCACGCCAGCCATGGCGGCCATTGGAGGGTGAACCAACGGCAAAGGAAGACCTTTCTCTCTGTCTCTCTCTCTCTCTCATTGTCCACTCTACCTGTCATAAAAAATTCAAAAATAAATAAATAAATATGGACTGTATAGGGAAAACTGTGCTGCAGGGATGTCGTCATCTGGGTTTTTCTAATTGTATAGTACTTTGTTTTAAAACCACTCCCAGGTTTTTGAAAAGGACAACTTTCTTTAGAAATTAAAGCAACCAGTTCCTTGTAAATGTTAAGAACTGAAGGGATGGCATCTTAGATAAACACCCAGAGAAAGCCAGAACTCTGTGAGGGAACAGAAAATACCCAGGGAGATGACTGGGTTGGAACCTGAGGTGTAGAGAGGTTAGGAGTTAAATATATAGCACAATTCTTACTAATAGCACCGATGATAATCAGCCGCCATTTGTGAAGAAAGGACACAATAGAGCTAAATGACGCATTGGTCCCATTCGCACTCTTAGATCTTTTGTGAGGATTAAATGAGCCAATATATAGATTTTTGAATAGAATAGAATAGAAAAGAATTTGGTCTGAAATAGATTCTCATTATGCTTTACCTCTTAGATATATTTTGTATTATGTATTATATAAAGTAATTTTAAAGATATTACTCTTATTACATATTATAAAGCTATATAATATTTCATATTTGTTATTTCTAATTTATTATGATTAATATGGAATATATAAAGCCAGAATATGTTGAAGTTCAATAACTTTTCCTTATGATTACAATTATGGTTACCAACTTCTCGTTAATAATACTGGCATCACAAGTCCTTAAACAAGCTATTTTTTACCAATGTTAAATTTAGAAGTTGAATTCACTCTAGCCAACTCCCATACCCCTCCAAAAAAACCTTTCTACTTTTCTGCAGAAGAAAAATAAAAATCATATGCTTAACAGATGAAGAAAGCTAAGGAAAATAGATGGTCGGTTTCAGACCCACTTGAGACCTGAAAGGACGTGGAAAGTTCACTTGCCACTGTTGTGTGGTCTGTGCTGTCGGCGGTGTCCTGCCTGTGGACATGACCCTTACTATGCCTGATGCATTTACTGATCGGATAACCTGGTTTTAACTCTAACCAAGGGAAGAATGAACTGGCTCCCTTCCCAGGCAGGGTCAAAGCTTTCAAGTATTAAACACCTTTTAACGTTATGTGGAGGTTTAAACCCAAACAAAAAGGAGAAATTTGATTCACATAGTTTTTATGCCCTTATTCTCCATACAAGTTGGAGTGATTATGGTTGTGGACACTGATTTTTTTCTTTAAACTTAAATGAAAAGGACTCAACTCATTTGTTATAGTCCTTTTGCAAGAATTAGAATTTATGAGTTCAAATAAAAATTAATATTTTATAATAAATAAGTTATGATTTCATGATTTGTTCTTTTGGAGGAAAGTGAGCCAACTATAGAGTATTTGGTTATAGAAAATTATAAAATGAATGGAAAAATCCTGTTTCCTACTAGTATGCATTGAATAGAATTCAGAGAGAAAACTAACCACAAACCATTAATAATATGAAACAAAAAGGAAAAATATAAAGATCTTAATTCTCCTTTTCTATCTGTTTGAATAATTAATCCTAGAAACCCATCTTTTGTTTCCACATTATATTTGAAAAGATACTTTCCCAACTTTTGCAGACACCCCTTTTGTGGCATGGAACATTGCCAGCCAAACAACTGCATAACAGTTCTGTTACACATGTAACTCTTACTCTACCATAAAGATCCAAATTTCTGTTAATTTTCTTTTCAGATGTCCTAAATAGCTCAGGTTTTACTGTTTGGCCCATATCCTATATCACAAGTATCCGGTCATCCTCTTTCGTTTTTTCTATTGGTTGTATTGAGTTTTCTACCCTTGACAGGGCTTCAGAAATCATTACAAGGGCAAACCATTTGCTAAGCAAACCCAAGGGTAGCACTGATGCCTGTATCTACAATGTGCTTAAAAGGGGGATATTGTAAAGACAAATTTTTTTAAATAGAATTAAGAGAATACCAATGATCTATATCAAAATAGGAGAAGAAAACGAAATTATATGATGGTAGGGAGTGAGAGTAATTGTGATTAGATCATGGATCAATTTATCTAATTTCTAACAATAAACCTTTGCTTATGACTTATGTCACCTATGTGTTTATTGCTCCCTAGAATGCTGCAACTTTAGCCATCACTAAAAGAGATAATTATCCTGCTTAGCCCTCTGATTAATATGACTCCATTAAGTCAGATTGCTTTGTTTCAAAACCAGTGTTCAATATTTACTAACTATATGGCTTGGGTAAGTCATTTTTCTAAAATAAGAACAATGAGAGGATCTGTGTCACCACATTAAGAGTCAATGAGTGTGTATGTGCACATATGTGTGTCTGTGTATGGATAAAATACAGATAAAATAAAGCTTTGAATAGGACCTGGCAAACAGAATACTTAATACACTGAAGCAGAGAAATGCACCCTCCAGGCTTCTCTTCTACAGATTTGTGAAATGAAAATCTGTTCTAGCTGTGAGAGAGGACAGTAGAGCCCCAGTTCTACAAGCTGTTTGTTTGCCAATTTCATCTCAAAATATTTCCAACTAGAGTTGAGCTGTGATAACATTGGAACTAAACTTCAAGGAGTGATCAAAACTTGACTCAAGGTTGTGCTGCCCACTTCCCCAAGGGCCACATGGTAGGCCTGGCAGTGAGGCTTAAAAAAAATTAAGTGTGTTGGAGCTGTGGCAAAGAAGACTAAGCCTTTCTGGTGCTAGCATCCCATATGGGCTCCAACTTGTCTGCTGGCTGCACCTCTTCTGAACCAGCTCCCTGCTAATGGCCTGGGAAAGCGGACAAAGTTGGTCCAAGTGCTTGGGCCCCTGCATGCATGTGGGAGACCTGGAATAAGCTCCTGGCTCCTGGCTTTAGATCTCTCAGCTCTGAATTATGGCAATTTGGGGAGTGATCCAGCAGATAGAAGACCTCTCTCTCTCTCTGGCTCTACCTCTCTCTGTAACTCTGCCTCTCAAATAAATAAATAAAAATCTTTAAAAAAAAGAAAGTGTGAATGTTTTCAATCTGAAAAATTTGAAATTGATATTATTTTTATATTCATATCTATCATGGAAATATTAGAGATCTAAAAGGAGGGTCACATCATATGTTAGTTAACTCTATTTTATACAAACTATTATGGAACTGACACTAATAAAAATTCTTTGAGATCTCAGGTAGACTACAGACAAGCAGAGTATTTAATTTTTTGAAACTGCCACTCCCTTGGGGCAGTTTCTTACCTACTTGATATGTTATTTGCATGCTGTGTATACATCTGCTTGTCTGTGTGTGTGTGTGTGTGTGTGTGTGTCTGTATGCTGAATTTAAGTTCAAGTAGGATTTTAGGGTATGGAAAAGGCTCCTCCTACAATAAATTACTTTCATTTCCTCACTTTCAAACCCATTTTATCTTTATAGTTTTTTTGTTTGTTTTTTAAGCCTCGGAGCACTTGATTCCATGATATCTTGCTCAGAAACCCAAAATGAACAAGCCTTTTGATGAAACCACATTTCTCTGGTAGGTGGCCAAGGTCACCATGTACAGATCTGAGCCTGCTGCCTTTCCTCCTGCCTGGGCTCGCTCTTCCCTGAATCTCCCTCCAGAAGAAAATCGAAGACTTCTTTTGAGAAGAAAAATTTGGCCCAGCAAAGGGGACTAGAGACAGTGAACTAATTTAAACCAGAAATCCTTAAGGAAATTAGGAGACAGAGGACACTGGTAGAAGGAGAACGAGATCTGACCAGACCTTGAGAAGGATCCAGACTCACTATGTTGGTCATTAAGCAACATCTGGCAAATTGATTACCGACATTCATTTCCCCTGCTTGGCAAAGACTAACAATCAGGAATCAGGAAGACTAAGTAACTTGGATTTACGTATTATATACTACATAGAAGTATTGCTATGATCCTCAGCTGGTTATTTATTCATTCACTCATTCCAACACATGTTTGCTGAGGACTTACTAAGTGCAAGAAACCATGCTACACTTCAGGAAATCAGAATTTAAAAAAAAAAAAAAAAAGCAGAGCTCCTGCCTTGCAGAACTCTTGCAGAACAATTTGCTCCAGGTTGGGACACAGGGGAAGGGACAGGGGAAGGCCTTCTGGGAGTATCTGCCTATGACCCAGAGGAAATGGGAGGGAACAATAATTCAGGTGAGGCAAAGAGCAAGGAGAGCCTTTCATCCGTCAAGGCCACAGGGTGTGCTCTGGGTATCTTGTGCTGAGTTAACACTTTTACCTGTTGAAGAGCTGGACTGATGCTTCTCATTGCATTCCTTTTGGCTGTTCTGCCGCAAAGCTCCCCATATACCCTGCTTCAGATGCACGGATGGGTTTTATCACTATATGTCTACCTTATTTTGAAACAATCTATGAAATCGTTGATTTTTAATACACTGGGAACTACTGGCTTCTGTCTCTGTCTAGTAAGTGACAAATGAATGACACCCACTGAATTGTATTGAAAGCATGGATGGTTGATTTAATGATTAAAACAGGGGGGCTGTATTTAAAGGAGATGTGACAGCAGGAAGATAGGATTTGCTTACTTCAGCTTATTCTGGGTACAGTTCAACATACAGATGAACCTGATGCCCTAACATTTACTCTTTTATGTAAATATGAAAAGCAAATCCTTCTAAGATTGTAGGTTGAGAAAGGATAGTTTTTTGCACCCTCCTAGTGCTGATTCTGCAAATATTCAGAATAAGTTCCCTGCTTCCTGCCCACGATGTGTGGAGAGTAGATAATGTGCAGTCTTTGCGTTCTTAGGACTTCAGAAGATATCTACCTCACATTCTCAAGGTGGATGTGGCCCTGGCATTGCAACCTCTATAAGATAATCACTTATAAGCAATGAGATATCCAGGAATAGCAGAGAAAAAAAATTGTATGAAAGAAGGATGGGATGGATGTCAGTAAATAGAGTTTTCATCTTTATAGACCTGGGAAATACAGTATTTCTGGGAGAAAAGAGCTCAGGCATATGTATACTTCCAGCTTAACAAGTTCACAAATCAATCTGATTATCCAGCAGTTCAACCAGGATCTGTTTTACATCTTGTAAACAAACATTTCTGCTTTTACCTTTTTGGGTTCTGGCATATTATTAATATAAATAGTGTAGATTCCACTTTTATTAAAACCAGCTTGGTATACATCTGCACAGTCTCTAAATGGTTTCTCTTCCTCTTTTTTTCCTCCCTTTAGTAAAACTGCAAAAAAAAAAATGATTGCAATATGTGAAATATTTGAATACAAATATCAGTAACATTAGTTCCCAAATGAACTCCAACCATATGTAAGCATTTCTACCCCAACTTCATAACAAAGGTTAATATTTCATTCATTGAAAAATCAATCACAATGACAATACTTAATTTTTAGATGACTTAGAACATTACAAAACTAAAGGAAACTGTTGTCATGCAATTTATAACTGAATAATTCTATTTTATTTAATTTCTTCATTCTTCTTTTTTCTGTATATCTTTTCCAAAATATCAAATCAAAAGACAAATGACCTGGTTGTGCAGTAGATTCAATTGGCAGTGATTATGTCAATGTTTCCTAAAAGGTTTGTAAGACATTAACTATATTTCATAGGAATGTTGAAAACAACAAATACTTTTTGAAGGAGGAAGAAATTAAGACAAATTCAAACAGAAAAACATAGTAACAAGCTTACAATACCAAAAATAGATAGTGCTATTTCTCTGTGGGTTTAGATTGAAGAGCTACTAAACTTTTTTTTTAACCAAAAAATATAAAGAATAACAAAAAAACCAAGGAACAATAACTGTCAAAATAATTAGATTTGAAAAGTAAAATCATTTTGATCCAATTAATTGCCAAGAAAAAAACTGTTAGTAAACTTTGATTTTTTATTCAGTGCCCTGAAGTTAAACTACTAGGCAGATGATATATGAATAAAAGGAAAAAAAATGAATGAATTAGACCTTGAAATTAAGTTATATAAGAGGAAAGGTCACATTAAAGACTGGAAGTGAAGTGAAGACAGGAAACTTAATTAGATATAGTTGCTATTGAGAAGAACTTTTATTTTATTCAGTGAGCTTTATCCATTAAATTCTCATGGATAAAAAAATACAAACACATATTTAATAGTTTCTAACTAAAGTACATGCAATATAGTTAGAAAAAAGTACATGCAATATAGTTAGAAAATATTTAAGACATTGTTTTCTAATAAATGTATATTGTTTTATTAATTGATTCTATTCAACACTTTTCTAGAAATTAAGATTATTTTGTAAACTTGCTCTTAAAGTTTCCTATTATTTAATAAATATCACCTTCAATCACTTTGAATCACACTGGTCTATCATAACAAAAAAGTTAAGGTAAACTATGAATCAATACTTTTAGAATAGTTTTAAATGTTTTATAAACTGCTAGCCTTACTTAAACCTTAGCTAAATGATGCTTATTGCAGATAATAAATAATCTAATCATTGTGAATAAATTTCTATCTCAATATTATAATGTTTAACATTTCAAATTTTCAAAAATACTGAACTGTTTCAAGAAAGTGAAATATTCATAACTAATATAACACTTAATAACATCACAGTTTTCCATATAGTCAAGGTATGCACTAGAGGTTTTACCTAGTATATTAATAATTACATCTAAACACCACACACACACACACACACACACACACACACACACACAAGGATGTAAAGAAACACCAATGAAAATTTATGGTCCCTGGAGAGGATAAAAAACACAGGAAAATGTGGTCAACAGCAACCCATGGGTAAGCCCATTTTTCTCTTTTGGGTGAGAGATGGAGAAAGTCATTTATCGAAGAAGAAAATGCTTCTCTCATGAAATGCACCACTTCCTGCCCTCCGTCACTCAGTTATGTGTGCTGTGTGTGTTCCTTCCCACGTCTCTGCCACTTCCCCTCCCCTTGGCCACTGCAAGAAGATGTGGGTGAAGGGGCTACTGATGGGAACAGGGGAGCTGCTTCACACACATTTTCACTAACAGAGCAAAAGGAAAGAAGTTGAGTCTTACTTATGTGAAAAATAACTAGAAATTTGTTGTCTAAACCATGACTATAAATTCTATACCTGGGAAAAATGGTTTGAGGATTCTGCCATCCAAAGGTACAATGAGTACAATGGTTACTCTGTGAAAATTGTTTTGGCCATTATAATTAACATATATGACAAATATTTTCTTGATATTTGATATTTTTCAAAAACTGAAAATTACTCAGATTTTTACGAGAAGAAATAGTCATTCTTTCACACACACACAAAAAGATTAGACTGCTTGCTTTTAATCACGTATAAGTGAGTAAACATTATACTTGAAAGTTTTATTCAGCCTACATTTTAGAGTTTTTGCATTTTAAATCAATTTGAAACCTTGAGCCACAGCTTACCCTCATAGTTTTATTACAACTAAAGCCTGAAGAAGGTTCCCTAGAGAGGGTTAGATTGACCTTTGTCATTTAGTCTACAAAGTGGGACATTTATAAATAAATACTCTAAAGTAGGTGTGTTAATTATATAAAGTGGGGCGTGAAAAAGCATAGTGAGTACTCAAAACATGGTAGTTACTATTGTTGCTATGGTAATGATAATAATGCAGTTAAAGGCAACATTATATTATTGTTCTGCAGAAGAGACTTCAGCAGAGAGTGGAGGCCAGCTGGTGCTGTCTGTGGAGTGGGTCCTGTTGCTATCTTCCACCCCCAAATTCAAACATTGCAGTTTGAATGTAGGGCAGTTGAAGTGACTGGTGACGTTCAGCATTACCTTGAACTGTCCTCTCCTTGTCAAAAAGTAGGCTAATCACTTTATTTCATTTGGTGACTAAATCAACTGATGCCATTCTTATTTAAGTCTAAAAGAAACAAATATGGATCATGTAATAGTGCTACATATTATAAAATTTGCCTGGTTAGCTCAGACATAATGATTATTTCAGATTAAATGATATATAATGTATATATCAAAATGTGGATTGAAGGGGTTTCAACCTCATATTTGTTTGAGTGCCTTTTCATTGTTACACACTGGAGAGTTCTGAAGTTCAATGCCATGTTTAAATAGACCGGGCACATGGTCCACATTTCATAAATAGACAAGGAAGATGAAAGTACTGAACACTGCAGTTGTCAGCAGCGGGGATACAGTTTTGTCGGTCTTGAAAGTCAATTAGACGGAAGATGGAGCCTGAAGGGAAATGTGGCAAATGAACCAAGATGGACACAGAAGACCTGGTGGAACAGGATGGAAGAAGCGCCACTCGGGCAGAGCTGGGAGAAGTGATCAGAACCCGGACAGAGGTCTTTATGGATCTCTCCAAATGTTTTGAACTTTTAGTAAAAATGGACCAATTTGAAAGCCTGAGTTAAGAAGTAGATCTTGGCCGGCGCCGTGGCTCAACAGGCTAATCCTCCACCTTGCGGCGCCAGCATACCGGGTTCTAGTCCCGGTAGGGGCACCGGTTTCTGTCCCGGTTGCCCCTCTTCCAGGCCAGCCCTCTGCTGTGGCCCGGGAGTGCAGTGGAGGATGGCCCAGGTGCTTGGGCCCTGCACCCCATGGGGAGACCAGGAAAAGCACCTGGCTCCTGGCTCCTGCCATCGGACGAGCGCGGTGCGCCAGCCGCAGCGCGCCGGCCGTGGCGGCCATTGGAGGGTGAACCAACGGCAAAAAGGAAGACCTTTCTCTCTGTCTCTCTCTCTGTCCACTCTGCCTGTAAAAAAAAAAAAAAAAAAAAAAAAAAAAAAAAAAAAAAAAAAAAAAGAAGTAGATCTTTACAACTAGCATTCCTTACTTAACCACAAACTCAGCTTTTCTCTGCCTACTCCTTCATTCCCAGCAAATCTGTCTGCTAATTTGGAGTCCGGATCCCTGATATTCCAATCAGCCCTTTTTGAGTTGTTTCCCTTCTCAATCATCTTCCTAGTCCTGATTCCACAGTGAGGTGTTAAAGAATGGCTCAGGGGCATTTGCAGTGCTCTCCACCCACTCACCCTTGCAAGGATAAATCCTCATCTGTGGACTGGTATGCATTCAGTTACTCACCCCCATGCAAATATTAAATCACTTGTAAAAGACTTTGCATCACATTTCCTGCAAAGTATAATTTAGTTATTTTCACTTGTATTTGTCACTTTTCTCAAGACTAAAAACTTCACTCCTAATTCTTTGTATCTGAACTTTATGACTTACTCCGAAGATGAAAGCCATTTGCCAGGTCTCCTGCACTCCCTTCCTCCATGTCACAGAAGTGATCTTTGCTTGACCTCTGGAAGTCCCTTTTATATGTAGACATCATATTTGTTGGTTTCTCTTTCTTTCTTCACTTAACATGTAAATATCCACTGATATTCATTTCTTATTCCATTCTTGGGTCTCTATTCCTTAAAACTCATGTTTTTTTCTTTTCAGAAAGCCTGAAAATTACCTATAAAGGCTTCACACTTCTATATAGAATTCTAAGAAAAATATACATTTTAACACTATGTGTTAATTCAAGAACTAGTGAACATTTGCTATTTATAAGAATTTTCCTAGGCAATGGAGTTATAGATATTGTAAAACCCAAACCTGCCTTTAATGTGATCATAGCCTGATGGGAGATAGATCCATTACATTAGGAAATCTTTAATGACAGTTCATGATAGTCATATCCGTGATTAGTATTTTTATGAAAGGAGAAAACTCAACTAAAACTTGCCTAAAGAAAAAAGATAATTATTTGGATCATGTAATTGAATGCTCCAGAATAGAACTAGGTAGTCTGATCAGGTTCCAAACAATGTGACAAGGAATTGAATTTTTCTTGATTCACTTGTTCTTGATCTATTACCAGGTCACAATATGGTTGGCAACAGCTTCTATAGCTATAATGTTACCAGTTTAAATACAGCATTAAAGGAGACAATTGTTATGAAATGCACTAGTTCCATGCAAGAAGAATATATTCCATTTGCCAGGTGGGAAAGACTGCCTGGAAGAGATAACACTTAGAAGAACAAAACATGTAGAAAACCCTATCTGAGCTAAATTCTAAAAGCCTGGTTAGTTCAAAGACTTCACTCATAGCAGTATCAGCAAATAAATCTAGAAAGTCTAAGGAAGAAATCATTATTCATTCTTTTCATTTAGTCTTATCTGTACAGCCAATCTTTGTCATCTAAAGGGAAAGAATAGAGACAGGAGCAGGTGCATGTCTATCACCGGACAATATTCAGTTAATAAGCAACCCGAGACCCTAACACCAGCAGCTGTGGACCATACCCCTTCTCTTCCCTTCATTTAACCAACCAATTTCACTGCAGATGGTATATCGGGCCACCAGCCTGATTTCAGGGAAGGACCTTGAAAGGTGAGGTAGAGGGTCACTTCAATTCAGTTGAACCCTCAAGAGAAAACTTCCTGGAATGTGGAATTGGGAATTCTAGCAAAGGATACAGATGGCAATTAGCTTTGCTACCAGAGACAAATGTGAAAAGCCCAAACCCTGGTTCCTATCCATTTCCCAGTCAGTAGCTGTAAGGAATGTATCATTCAAATATTCTTTTAAACTATAAAAGTGGCTTAGGTTCATATCTTTCCAGTATTTGACATGCATTAGAATACATGTGGATGAAGTTATTTGTTCAAGGGTAGTCCTTGTGGGTGTTTTGGGAGGCCACTGTCATCAGAGAAAACAGCGTCAGGAACAGGCCCTACACCTGGTTTCAACACAGCAGGTACTGAAGGAAACTGAGCGTGTGCACATCTAACCAGGTGGAAGCAAACAATTGATTAGAGCCTGGGCTCTTCAGCCATGTGTGTGGACATTTCCAGGAAGGCCATTTCTAAGACGTTCTCTAGAATTCTGATTTATTCTGAAGGACGTCTATAAGCCCCAGGTGCTGTGAACATTCGGATGAGAGAGATATCTTTTTTCTTCTCTTTCTCTGTCTGCATTTCAAATAAAATTAATTACTTGAAATTTTAAAAGAAATGTTTATTTGGGAGCAAAAAAGTTTAAATTCATGTATATGAAGCATCTTCAAAATGTTCATAGAAAATCCATTTTATGAAAAGCTATAATTTTAAAAATTTTTTTACAAAAATATCATAGTATAATAAATACATAGTCTTTTTAAGTACACTTAATCTGAAGTCCTTGATTAAATAGTTAAAAGCTGCCTTGTTTTAAGAACTATAATTTCTTTTCTCCACAGTCCCCCTAACCTTGTTATATTTGAATACTTAAACATCATTTATCTACTCTATTATTACTCTAAATTTTTTGAAAAAAGAGCTACTTTTCTCACACTAATTCTTCATATGTATATATTTTGTAAATAGTCTGAAACTCTTAACTATAATCTTTTTGATGGAACTATAATAATCATGATCATAAAATTAACTGGCATTAAATGAACACTTACCATGTGCTAAAGAATTTTGTGTGCCAGGTACGTCTTACATACTTTGCTTCATTTTAGCACCATAAATATCTTATGAGATGGGTTAATAAATTAGTTTATATATGAGCCAACTGAGGCCCAGAGAAGCTACATAACTTCACCAAAACTTACAACTAGAATTCTCCAAACTCATGTGGAACTTCAATGAGTTGTCACAGAGCTCCCGGCTATATTTATGTCAGTTGACAAGGTTACATGTAGAGTTCTGGATGGTTCGGGAGAGTCCTTAATTCTGAATGGGTGCAGCCTCTTCTCATTGAAGCAGAATGTATAGGAAAAGAGACAGGAGACAGAAATGCCAAGAAAGAAGAAAAATGAGGACTTGAGGTTAGAATGAATCATGGGTGGGAGAAGTGTTGATTAGGTAGAATCCCTCAGCAAAAGTATGAAGCAGTGATGGCAGACAACTTCAAAAGCTGACAGATGAGGAGGAAGAAGTTCCTCAGAGGCAATTTTGGATTGCATGGTGCCTATACCCTATAACTCACATTGAATCGGGGTTTACCCCCATTAATTTCAGTTAGTATTATCACAATCCTAATCACTTGAGCTCCAGCCTATGAATTATTTGCTGGAAGTTACAAAGAGATAGGGCTGGTGGGAAGTGATAGTAGCACTTGTATGTGTGGTTGAGCGTTTGTGTTCAACACCCACAATCAGTCATATAGACAACAGGACACTGCTAATGGAAAGTTTTTGTGAGTAAATGACAGTAAATTTTTTTAAAAAACAGGCAAAACCAAGAAATAAAAATTTTGGATTTAATGAGGGAGAAAAATGATATACTTTGCCAAAGGTCTTATGATGTTATGATGCAATTAATTTATGAAAATAATGGATAAAATTGTTAGGAAAAGCCTTAATTTTTTAAAAATCTGTTCTAGAAGAGAGAATGGGGACAAAAACAGTGTAGAAAATGTATCATCACAACATTTAAACATTTTCTTAACATTTTCTTAAAGAAATAAATTTATCTGGAGAACAGATCACTCATGATGTTTAATTGTAGGCACAGAAAATTTTAATAACGCTGAAATATTGCATAAGGTACATAAATCATTAGCTCTGTATGGCTATACAAAGCATCTAATGCTGTAGGTAGCTGTCCAATTTTATGGTGCATTTTAATATGTGGAATAATGAACTATCAAGTAGTTCCACATATTTCTACTGTAATTTGATTAGTATAATTTTTTTCTAATGCTTCTTAAATATGGAATGATTCATATGTATAACTTAATATATATTCAAGCTATTTCTTCTGAAAGTAATCTAGGATGGAAAAAAAATACTCGACTAAAAGCTGAAGATGGACTTACACAGAGCTTTGTTTAAACAAGTGATCATTCATTTTTGTAAAATTCATTTCCCTGTTTTCCCTTTGGGCACCCTGTTGCTGCATGACCCCTGCCATTTGTTCAGAAGGTCATTTCATTAAGGAAGATATTTCAGGTGTTTCATGTGTGTTAATTTCCCGTGTAATGTTTTCAGCCTGGCTGAACTCCATTGGTTTTGCACAAAAAATTTCCCATGCATCTGGGAAAGCTTAAAGGGCATCTTTTGTACTGTTTTGAGTGGACGAATAATCGATTTCAGCAAAAGCCATTAAAAATAGAAACTCTTGGGTAATGCTGTAAACAGAGAAAGGTTTTTGTCGGATACTTTTGAAAACTGACACACACAGAAAATTCCCTTTGAAGTTTTAAGGATGTAAGCACAGGTAGGCCTGATTCCAATTCTTGGTAACTTACAATACTTGATGACCAGCTAGGGGTTCTACATGGGATTCTACACTGAACATGGGTATCAGCAGTGCTACAAAACTAAAATATAAAATGGTTGATGTGAATCATAATGTGTGAGCTTGTCTAAGATATGGACCAAACTCTGAGATGCATGCTACTTCTAGGTTCCCAGAGCCGGCCTGGAACTCAAGTTCTCACTGCTGTTCCATCTGAACTGCACTGCCCTGCCTTCTCCATAGCAGATGTCTTAGCTGCTTCCTGACATTTGTGAAGAATCCTTCTGAGTCTGACCCTAGCTCTAGAGAGATGGGCTGGAAAATAAATTTTGATTGAGAGGCATGTGTCTGTGAGGCCTTAGTCAACTGGCAAAGTCTCCCTTTAAAACCAAATTTCTGCTTACAATTAAGTGACAATTCAAGTCACTAGTCTAAAGAAACTTTCTGGTTACAACAAAATGTGACACCTGAAAATAATTCTGAGTGTGAGCAAAGATATGATAAATAGGTGTGGAAAAGGTGTAACTGAGTTGATGTCACATATAAGCATCTGACTTCCTCGAGCATCCATTAGGAAGCTTAGTTCGTACTTGGTTCATTACCTTAACAGGTCTCGGAGATGGTTCCACCAGGCGAGTGAACACTTAAGCCAGTACGACCATGGGATTTCAGTGCTATAAAATTAGTTACAATGTTGGTATTCTTTAGTTGAAGCTAAATTATGAACTCTCACAGGCAATTAAACATGTTTGGTGTGCTACTAGTTCTAAAGGTTCTTTGTAATTGATCTTCAAAAAATATGAGGTTAAAAATAATTTCCTTTCTGTATTTAAAGCTAAATGTATAAAAAATTTCAGCATTTTTTCTCCTGTCTTAAACTATAATATTGTATCATTCTGTAGTTGATATAATGCATACTCTATAGTTGATATGATGCATACATAGAAAATTATGTTAATAAAGTGGGTTTTTTTGTCCATGTTTTATAGTTTATCCATGACTAATGTCCACTCTTTTTGTCCCTGAATTTAAAAAATACCTATTGGAGTATGGATGAGTCCAGGAAATGAATTAGTTAAAATTCTATTCAAACTCTTTGTGCCTCTTTGATTTTGTCAACAGGGCTATTAAAGAACAGGAGGAGAAGGGGTGCAGCAGTGTGGGAACATCAAAGAAACCCTCATTTTTCTGTTGTGCTTCCCCTGGTAACTTCCAGGCCCGGCTGGACCAGGAGATATCCCTCGAAGAGAGTTCCTCTAGTTTCTGAAGTTGAAACTCTAATTCCAAGAGAGAATTAACGACAAAATTTCAATCTCCCCCAAAAGATGTGGTTTAGAAAGAGTTCATGGGAGAGGTCAAAGACTGTATTATTTTCTATTTTGTTATCATTAGTTTGGCTATCTGCTATTCACACAATTTTTTCTTTTTAAAGAAATTACGACTTTTCAAAAGGCAGATAACATGCTCCAGAACAAAGGAGAAATATACCATTTCCAAAAATAAACAGTCATTTTCCCCTTAAGCCGTTGGGTTTTATGAAAGGAAGTGCTAGATAGTGTGGTTCATTTTAAGGAAACTGTAAATGTTTGACATATAATTTTCTGTCAAGATAAAGCATTCTCCTCATTAAATAGGGACAAGTACTCACTGTCGTGTTCAGCAGATGGCTTCCTGTGTTTTTCTTTCTTTTTCTACCTAACATTGCATTGTACATTACAAGTAGTCATCGAAAAGTCAAGTGTTTCTCTCAGTCAATGAAAATGATATTTTCTATCCTTTATCAATGTTTATATGAGTGACATTCAGAAAGTTTTAATTTCCTCCCATCACTTGTGATGTTTTTAAGGGTCATTTTTAACTCAAGGGACTTGCAGTCCAAACTATCTCGTCTCTTGACTTAAATGATTTACTTCATGGACTCAATAGACAAGGCAAGGGAGGTAAATTCCTTTCAGATGGTAGAATTATCCTGCAAGCAGAGCCAAATGACTCCTCAGCACTGGGAAGGAAGAAAACGCCTCATTTCCCCCTTAAAGAAGGCCAGAGGACCAAAAATAACGATCAAATGTTCCCTAGCAGAGAAATCATCCCCTGGGAAAGACACATTAGCCCAAATCATGTCCATTACTTAAAAATGTGTAGCACCAGTCATTATGTCTTTCAGATGACGTGAAGGAAACTTTAAAAATGAGCTTTGTATGAAGCTCCTCTACAAAGCTTGAATCTATTAGGGAAATGTGTAAGTGTATAAACATGTTCATGTCTCTTGACTTTATTATCAAGTTTCTCTTATTCTCCCCTACCCTGTGTCTCCCTACCTAAAAATGTTAACTGCCCTTTCACATTGGAGCTTCTTGAATGTGAGTAGATAATGATTTCTGTTCTCATTCCCTCTTATTTACATCTTCAAACTCTGCAGTTGAACCTTGTAGCTGACCAAAATTCTGCCTACAAAAGGTCACATCCCAGTTTTAAAATTCATTTATCATTTCACTTATTTTACCATATGTTTACTTGCCACTGAAACTAACAGCTTTTGAAAGTCTTTTTTCCTCTGCCATAGCACTTCCAAATGTCTTTACCCTTAATTCTAGGTCTTTCTTTTGGCCTCCTCTTTTTTTTTTTTTTTAATCTGTAGCTTAAAGAATTCCAAATTTTCTGTCTTTGAGTTTACATTCATAATTTTATGAAATGGGCTAATAATGTCAACATGTAAATATTCTAAACCCATACACAAACTTGTGCATGTAAATTCTCTGAAATTGTACACAAACTTGTGCATGTAAATTCTCTGAAATTGTACACAAACTTGGGCCTAGGTGTGTGCATTATGTACAGGGTTGGAAAAGTGGAAGGAAAGAGTGCAGTTTAGCTCACATTTGCCAACGAATGTGCGGCCCCCACAAGTCAGTCATTGCTTTTTTTGCACATCAGTTGGATTTCACCACCTGCCTCCTCTGAGGACACAGCATCAATGTGGTCACTCAGATTCTGCTCCTGAATCCTGGCTTCCCATATCCTGCCTGCCCCACTGTCCCACAGGCACCTCAGGCAACACATCTAAAGGTAAGCAAGTTTTCCTCCCGTGTTGCTGACTTGAAGGGATGCCATCAACACTATCTCAGTTACTTAGCCCCGACATTTAGAAATTATATTAGATTCTAATTCTATAAAGTGGCTGTCCTGCAAATTTCCCCCAACTGTCTTTCCTTTTGCCTCTGTTCGATCCTTTGATTCTGATCTTGTTATTTCCATTCAATGGTCACTTTGAAATGTGAAGAGAACCATTGCCTCTAACTTCCCTTCTCAACCTAGAACACTGGAGACTCTACAGGTTCAATGCTCAGCATGTTCACTTGCTAGAAGTATGATATTTGACACTGTATATTATTCTTTGCTTAGTTTCTTTACCTTTCATATGAGGTTAATAATAGCATTTATCTTATAGGGTTGGTATCAAAATTACATAAACTTTTATATACAAGGGGCTCAGAAAATTGACTTGTGCTATGACTTTGCTGACATAATAATGGCAGAAACAAACTTTAGTACCCTGCTTCCAAATGACTCACCTTTTCAGTACATTTCTCCTACATTGTGGCTACAGTAATTCTCCAATGCAAATATAACCATCATTAAATATTCACAATGGATGCATCATTACTTCAAGGGGAATAATCTGGCCTCCTTGATATCCCTCAGTTTGCCTCTCTAGTTTTGTTTTTACCACTCCCCTGCCTTGATTTTGAGATTTAGATTGAATTTACATATACCATCCCCATCCCATGCTCTCATGACTCCTGGCAAATAAACCATGTGCTTTCAGGGAAGTCCTCCACTGATTTCATTTTCAAGATTCATCCATCATGTCCCCAATAAAGGCAGACTGCCTATGTTTTAATCCTAGGTCAACACTTTCCAGCTATGTAACCTTAAGTCAATGCTGAAATTCCCTGTAGAGGTTATAAAATGGTGCTGAGCCCTAGTAGTTGCCTCATTCTGTTGCTGTGAGGACTAAGTTAGTCCACATAAAGCTTAAGCAATGTCAAATAAGAATTCAATAGACCTCAAGAAGACTACAGATGATGGATTCTGTACTCATCCTCTGACTGTGATAATTCTGCTTGTTTTGCTGGTGCCCAGATATCTTGGGCTTACCTCTAGCAAGGAATTCTAGAATAAAATTGGTTCCTTGAAGCAATAGACCCAAATGCAGTTTTTTTTTTTCTTCTTCCCAGTGATCTGAGCAATATCTGGCACATTAGAGAAACTTAGCAAATATTTGTTAAATAAAAATGGATAAACATTCTTATCTTTCAGAAGAGAATCTGAAACAGAACAGTTGTTCAGAACTATTTTTTGAATGAACAGATAAATTTATGAATCACATTTTGGTATAGCAGGAATGTGCTCCAAGTTGATTTGGACAGTGAGACAATCAGTCTGTGTAATTTTAGGATGGAGTCTAAATACTTTAAAATTTTTTTGCAAAATTTTTCAGTAAATTCTCAATCACATTATATTAGATTCACTGCATGTATTTAATTGATATGAAGTTATTTTAATCAAAACTTAAATAGATGACTAGCAAAGGCTTCATAGAGTGTTTGAAAATTCTTCCCCAAAGAATTCCAAACCTTGTTTCCACGACATTATCAATGTAAACTACTTAATTCCAGCAATAACGATGAATTGCCAGAAACATGAAGCAACCAGCTAAGCTTTGACACTGTGATAGGGCTGAGGACAATATTTCTTCAGTGGGTAATGTTTCTAAGAATAAAAATGACCACATTTTCGTGAAGATTAGACAAAAATAAATGTTACCCAGAAGCTTAAATATGAATGCAATTCATTTTGAAACACCCATTTGCCTAAGATATCATCATTGCCTATTTGAAATAAAGAAAGTTTGCTGAATTTTTCAGAAATGAATCAGTTATACTTCGTTTAAATGGATTTCATATCAGATATTTTAGTAGAAAAAGTATTGTGAAAATAAACAAAAATGCTATATGGAAAGATAGATCTATAATTCCTGGTCTAAATAAATGGGAAAACAGTATGTTTCTAACCAACACTTCTAGAAGCTCTTTTATCATATGGTTTTGATACCTTATAAGCACAAAAATAAAAAAACCTACAATTTTGTTGAGCATTTTACTATGGCACATATGATGCACTTTACATAAACTTTTTAAATGTTTTTAGAAATTATTTTAATTTCAGGTTTTCTATTTTCTTTTATTGAAAATTATAATTATATACATAGGAGTGAAATGCAGTGTTTCAATACATGTATACATTGCATAAAGATCCAATAATGCTAATCAACATATTTATCACCTCTCATGTCATTTATTCGAGGTGAGAACATTTAAGATCCATACTTTTAGTAAGTTTGAGTTATATAACTGAATAATTAAAGTTTTATATTTTTAAGTATTTATGTTGAACTATAGACCTGTTAGATACATATTATGATCCTATCTTAGAGATTCGAAATCTGAGGCTAAAAGAAGTTTCTTGGATGACTGTCAATAATAAAAAACTCAACAACATTATACACAGACATCTTTTGATAAAGGAAGTTTTGCTTACAGATAGCACTTCAGAAATGTGTGCTTACTAGAATTTTGTCCCTTGAAAGAGAAAGAAGGAATTAAAATTTGATAAGTCAGTTGCATCTTCAGCACCGGGTTCTTGGTTTTATATTGAGCATCTAATGTAATTCTTTCCCTTGCTTGATGAAGTAGGCACATGTAACCTGACATTGTAAATGAAAGCTTCGTAAAGGTCAAATTAGTTGCCAATGACAGAAACTCACTGAAATTTTCTTCTCTTGACTGGTCAAAGTACACTCAAGCTTTCTCCACCAATGGCTGGAGGTTCAAATTTAAAGTAAAATATTTTTAAGGTCAATTAAAAATTTTAGCTTTCTAAATCCTGACACAGCCCATGATGTTTTTACAAGATTATGCATAAGACTATTGTTTGCACTTTTAAAATATACATTTTAGAAAATTTGGTGCATTTATTATGGTATATTGATTTTAGAATACCTGTGTACATATGAATCCAAAAGTAAAATATATAATCTTGCGATAAATAAGTTAATAAATTCATTTAGATTTAAATTACAAAAGGTTTTACCTCCATGCTTTCAAATTGGAATAAAAGTTTATTTAGTAACTGATATTTAACTCAGTGTTATGCTATTAGTGACTTTAGATTTTAAATTTCTAGTAACTGAAGATTATAGCTCCAATAAAAATAAAACTTGTGCAGAAAATTAAAATCTTGAAAGAAATCTTATTAAGAGCCACTTTCCATTTTTGTGTCTGAGTCCTAAAAAAACAAAATATTTAGTTAGAATACTGAACACAGGTTAACAAAGAAAAAAGATTCACAAAAAATAAATGGAATAAATGGCTAAGAGAGTGTAGAAACCATTGGAAAATCAGGCAGTATCCTTATATAAGGATCACAAATCCTGTATTTAAAATCTAATTTATTTTTGGATTGTATCTTTAAGAAGCAAATAGATATCTGGAGGGTTGAAGTACTGGGCAATTTTACTCTATTATTTTTACTATTTTTTGGCTGTGCTATATTATAAAACAGATACAGTTACTTTTCTCACACCCTGAATAAATGTTAAGGGTGGTATCTATCATGGTTGCCATCATAATGTCTCTAATCGAACAGATTCTTGGTTGCCTGATATTGCACTCAAACTCAAAACCCAGCCAGAAATTTTAAAGTCACACCCTGTCTCTAAAAGCTTTAAGACATATTTATTAGATAAATACTCAAAATGAAGTTAAATGATGAAAAGTAGGCAGACATCTGAGCTCTGTGAGAATCATCAGGGCTTGACATCTCTAAAGTCATGGGGTAAAAAAAGACCTCACTACTCAGCCCCATGTACTTTATGTCTCAGAATGATAAGAAAAAATGTGTTTTCAATCTTTCCCCAAATGTATTTGGTTCAATATGAGAATAGATATGTCTCATATTAATACTTAATTTCTAAATACTCATGAGCTCTATTAAAATTCTCTGGCAAAACCCCACTCTACTTTTCTTCCAGTGGACTCTAGCTCAGGGTTTTGGCAGGCTCTGACTGATTAGCAGGTTTTTTCCTTCCCAATCACATTACTGAGCACACCCAAATGGAGCTCTGGGAACTCACTGTTTAAAAAATATAACTTTACAAAGTATATTAAAGGCTTGTTTAGACTATCTAAAGGAGATATAACTCAAGGTAATGGAGTGTAATAGAGAAATGTGAAATGTCTTTAAAACAAGATCACTTAATATGAAGTCATGTTCTATATTTACATATATGAAAGTATGAAATCTGGCTAATTTTCATATAGCTCAAGTCTACTATTAAATTAAAGCAGATGCCACATACGTACATGGCATAGACACCTTAAACCTCTACATGAATGGCTACATAAACCACAGCTTAATGACAACCCTGCCTTTTAGATAAGTAGTGTTTTCTTTCACTCTTCACCATTTAGAATCTCATTTGGAGCACAGAAGTATAAAAGATGACCATCAGCTCCAAACTCTAAAGAGCTGTAGTGAGGCTCAGAGGAGGTTCTGCTTTAAGTGGGCAGGTGCACAGAGAGGCCCTCATCCATTAACTGGTAGGTGAATGAGTGGATAGACAGATGGCTTCTAGAGAGACACAGGCAGATATTTCAATAGCTAAGCGACCTTAGATACTGTAGTGATCAAAACTTTATAAATTTCATTGCCACAAAGACAGCTCAGAACAAATGTGCCCAAATACCTTGATTAAATTTCCTATGTAATAAAGAGCCTAGTGACCTTAATAAGTAACTTTTAACAGCAATAACACTTTCTCATTCATAAAATTATGGGAACTTTATCTCCTTTTTCTGAAAGAAACACTCCTCCTTCAACGAAGGAGACAATTAAGATTAGTTTCAAAATAGGAACTGTCCTAAAACTTCCCCCTGCTCTCTGAAACATTCTTTAGCACTGGCTAATTCCTGTCTTATATTGTTAACCGTTTAACACTGTAATACCTAATATTTATTCATGACAATAGAATTTATTTTTTTAAGATTAAAAAGACCAAGAGAGGAAGAAGAACTTTGAAAGATATTGCAGATTTACAAAATTGAGCTTATCAATACACTCTCTAAAAATGAGATGATTGTCCATAAAACTTCACAAATGCTTGTTAAGAATAACGTTCTGCTCTTTTTATACAGCAGTCAATAGAATGGAGAAAGTTCTATTCGCTATTGCATTGTTTGCATGAAATAAAGTACTTATAAAACCAAAATGAGGAAGAAATTCTTACCACCTTCTTTAGTGCAGAGGTTGACAAGGTTGTGGACTGTGTCCATGAGCTCCAGCTGCTGCTTCTGCAGGACGCTGTTGTTGGTGGTGGCCCTGCTCAGCTGTTTCTCCAGCTCCTGGATTATGTACGTTTGACGAGCAACCAAGCCTTGGAGGTTCTCTTTCTCTTCTTTTAAGGTATCCAACTCTTCCTTGTGCTTTCCCTCCATTTCTAAGATTTTATGTTCTAATAAACTACAAGGGGAAAAAATAAGACTTAGTTCTGAAAATGCTGTACCTGCTGTGCAACCAGTATAAGACTAGAAATTTTAATTAGGCATTTCAATATGAAAATATTTTTATAGTTTCTTTATGTCAGTTGAGAGGCAGAGAAACAGCGAGGGCCGGGGGAGAGCAAGCCCACCTTCAGCATCACTACCTGAAAACCTGCTATAGCTGAGGATGCTGGGATATGGGAACTCAATGTAAGTCTCCCATTCGGGGTGGGCAAGAACCCAAGTAGTTGAACAATCTCTGCTGCCTCTCTGGATCTGCGCTAGCAGGAAGCTAAGACCAGGAGCCAGCGCTGGGAACTGTATCCAACCACTCTGATGTGTGATATTGGGTCTTAACCAGCAGGCTAAATACCTACCCTGAAAATACTTAAGTCAAAGACTCAAGAATAAATATATTTTCAGGGCTGGCACTGAGGTGTAGTAGGTGAAGCCGCTGCCTGAGGTGCCAGCATCCCAGATGGGTGCCAGTTCATGTCCTGTTGCTCCACTTGCAATCCAGCAGTCTTCTAGTGGCCTGGGAAATCTGTGGAGGATGGTCGAGGTGCTTGGGCCCCTTCACATATATAGGAGACCCAGAAGAATCTCCTGGCTCCTGGTTTTAGATTGGCTCAGCTCCAGCTGTTGTGGCCATTTAGGGAGTGAACCAGCAGGTGCAAGACCTCTCGTTTTGTCTCTCTCTGACTCTGCCTCTCAAATAATCTTTTTTAAAAATATATTGTCAAAACATAAGATACAGACATGCACATACACAAATGCAGAACAGTTAAACCAGATGTCATCCGAGTAAATTTCTACTCCTAAATATAATTTATTCTACATAGTTATCTTATGCTCAGAGTAGCTGACTAAACCCAGATAATTCTAGTCTGGGGAAATTATAGAATCACTTTCACTAAGTAAATGGATCCAACAAGGGCTAGATAAAATAATTCAGGAGAAACCATGAACAAAACAGAAACTCACTCAGCTGGCATTCTTAAAACATTAACATGGATCAAGCTTCACTAGAGTTCTGTGGGACTGGGGAATAGTACAGTGATGCAAATACCACAGAACCAGAAAATGAGCTAGCTAAAGTAACAGTGAGTTGGGATTTTTGATATTTGGTCCTTTGTTTTACTTCATAACCCAAGCATCATGAGGCAGCTAACTGGCATCCCAAGTTCCCCAATCATCGTGCACATGATTCAGCAAAGGAAGGCTTCCTTAGGCTGGTAGCATGCTCTCACCAAGCAATGGGATGCTTTAGAGTGACGCCATCTTCAACTAAGAACCTTCCCTCCTCAAATCTCTGTTCTGCTTACACATTAGAAATGATAGAGAATGCAGAAGCATGCTTGGATCTTAGAAACTGACTGGAAATAAAAAGCATTTACATTTTATAGAGTGTCTAATACACTAGTATTCCTCGGGGAAAGGGTCTATTCAGTTTTCTCAGTTGTTTTCAGAGGGTTCAGTCAGTCCTTAGTTTACAAGGTGTTATTCAAATGCAACACACCAGAACGGGCACTTAATTTACCTTGGAGAAATCTAGCTCTGAATCATTCCTATAAGTTTTCAAAAAAAGGGACTCTAGGGAGTATTATAAATTTAATGCTAAAATTATAAAATAGAGTATGTTTGAAGAGCCAAAATTTCCAACTCCATACATGGTGTGGGACAAGATGTAATATCTGAGGATCTCATACAGATAAGAAGTGTGGCGAGATCTACACATGGACTTTGCAGAGCTTTGCCAACAAACCTGTACTCCAAGAGACTGTGGCCCAGCGTGTGGCAGAAAAGTCGCCTGCGAAGCCAAGCCTGGAAAAACACCTGGACACTTACGTGATTTAGACCCTACTAACTGACAATGCCCAGAGTGCAGGGCTAGATGCACACATGAAAATCTCACACTGGACATTCGGCTTTCCTAAGCAGTAACATTCTGGCTTGGGAAAATATCATATTATACTTTGTAGTTACTCGGGTACTAAAATCCAGTAATTATGTAAGCTATAAATAACACCATTCCTAGTCTAAGGATTTATTCTTAAGAAGAAAAATCTCAAAAAACAGAAGCTTATACAGAACTGCTGTTTCAAACATAATACATTTTTTCCAGATGTTTGCCTCAATAACTTTTTACTTTCTACTTTCAACGTATTCCTCATAAAGAGGATGTGTACTTAACACATGGCTACTATCTGAAATGTCAATAAAGGAGGTAAGTTTGTGCTATAATTTTAAAGTATAATTTGGAAAGAGCTGGGCATGGAAAGTTGGTCAAGGAAGTCCTATGGCCAAAGGAAACAATCGACACTGACTAGTGGCCGAAAAAGCCTGCATTTCCTGAGGAAAAGGGATATACATTAGCATATTGGCAAGAACATTAATTTTATAATTCACTAAACAATTTGTGATGTATGTGGACTGCCAAGTATCAAAGGGCATCAATACAGTCTTTCTTATTAGAAGAGATGTTTATACACAGTGAAGCAGGGATTGTCATGGAAGTAAGACCCCTGCTCTGCATCACGGGAGTCTCGAAGGGATCTGGAAACCCAAGTGGTAGGACTGGCAACTACAAGCAAACCGGAAACACGTCACGCAGCACTCACAGCGTTTCCAAACCACAGGTCTTCCCAGGGAATGACCTCTTCTGGTCTTTTCCCATCCCATTTCGTCACTGAGCACTCCCTTAATGTCTTTTGTGCCGCAGTAATTTTCTACATAATTTGTTTACTAGGGACTCCCATTATATTAACTTTTTAGACTTCTTCAGGCAAGATGGGTCTCGCTCATCCTTTCTGTTCCTTTTCACTGTACTCATCTTTCTGTTTCATCTTCTCTTCAGATTTGGCTCCAAAACACTGTTGCCTTTTGTTTGATTCTTCTCATCCATTGGTTATTATCTACTTTGGAAGCCAGCCCTTCCTCTTCATCACTTCCAAAATGGTTTGAAACCAAAAGTTACTTGCCAGAAAAATCTATACACCATCTCCACTTGTCATCACATCCTTCCAACATACTATTATAGTTGTGAAGCTTTTAAAACCGTTATCTCCTTTGATGCTTAGAACAATATGATTTAGACTGAGTAGCTATTATAAGCTGCAGTATTTTATTACCCTAGTATATGGGTAATAATCTAAATATCTTGCCCCAGATCATGCAGCTATTAAATGTCAGAAACAGGATAAATGTCATGTTTTCTAACAAGTTGAACTAGAAATATAACCATATTATTCCACTGCTGTGGAAATGACATCTCCTTTATTTAGTGAAATGCAAGTTCTACTTATTTGTACCCATTTATATTGTACTAACAGTTGAGGCAATACCTTCACATCTCCTTTGTACTTCTTGATTCCCACCTCATTATTTTGGGAATTTATCTTTCATAATATTTGAATCTCTCCATCATTCTCACATAAGAAAACAAAACTTTGTTTGCCAAGCCAGTTTTTTAAAAATCTGAACTGAGATTTTCTTAAGTACTACTCTGCCTACAGCCTCTTTAATTTTCTGTTTAATATACCAATGAAATTCTATTTTGTCTCTAGTTCCTTGTATTGATTCTCTTTTGTCTTCTCCCTAACAGGACAGTGGGAGATGCCACCTCAGCATGACAGGGAGACCTCTGAATATGAGATTGACCTGAAGGACAACGTTAGAGTACTAGTGTTCTAAAACTGGGGAGACAATGTAGTCAGTTTTCCCCTGGTTATGGTGTTCTATAACAAGTTTAGCTTTGGGTTAAATTAGTAACACAAAACCTCGCTGCTGATTCCGAACTCCAATGCACTGTTTTCTGGAATGCACTGGGTTATAATGTGATTACATAAAATAAGAATTCCATTGTCAAGTTTTTGTGTAGCCTGCATTGAATAAGCAATTATATTAAGATGCATTTTTAAGGACTGGTAGGGGACAGTTTATGAAACTGTGCACTTAAATCTATACAAGTTGAGCTAAAAATCCAAAGACAGAGTTTCTCACAAGAGTCTCAGGATTTCCTGTTTCCCATCTTCCTGGAAACACTTTGAGAAGAGACATGCCTAGAATTTTGGCGCTTAACTTCTAGTTTGAGGCAGAGGTACACTTTAGTGAATAATAAAATAAACAAAATAATCTAGGTCTTGAACTTCAGTAAAAGGTTCTCAATGAGTATATACAAAACCCTATTTGAAATTTTTGGTTGATCTTCCCTCCTCTGTTTTACACAGTCTGTCTCCTCCAACATATTGGAAATATTTCAAATCATTGAACATATCTTGAAACTTTCACAGCAAAAGCTCTTCCTTTCAAATTGTTTCCCACAATAGAGTTCTTAACATAGCAGCCAATGAATTCACAGTGGTGACAGTTGCCTAAGCTCTATGTGTGTAAATATAGCCCTTCAAGCAAGGGAGATGTTGAGAATACAGAAACCTTCTCCTTTTTATCTGTCTGAACCATTTTACAGATGTTTTCGTTTTTTCATTATTTTAATATATATGGTGTCAACATGTGTTTCAAATGTGGATTTGTAAAGAGTACCCCTTCCCCCGCAATATGCAACAAAGGTATATTTAATTTAGGTTCAATTTATGCTACACATTTCTGATTTGAACATAGTACATTTTCTTTCAAAGTTTGAAATCACGTTTTGTTCAGTCTTTCAAATTTTCAGGAGATTACATATTACAAGTATACATTACCAAAAAAGTGTTTTAAAGTTTGAGTTAAATAAGAATAAATTGATAATGTGTGCAGGGTAGAATTCAAGAACAAAGATGAATGATACATTTTGCATCAGAAAGATGTAATAATCTCATTTAAAAATAGATTAAGCAATAAGTGATAAACTAGATAACATATTTGTAACAAATATAATAGTTTTAATACTCATTAAAGAACTATTAAACACAAAAAAATCTAATGGAAAATTGAGAAACATGTGAAGAGGCTCCATACAGAAGAAATACAAATTGTCAAATGAAAAGATGAAGATCCTGTGGGCATGTGTTTTGCCTGATTACTGATTAGACACTAAGACTCTCTTGTCCCATATTGGAATATCAGGGTTAGATATTTGCTCTGGCTCTTGACTCCAGTTTTCTGCTAATTTGGACCCAGGGAGACAGTGGTGATGGCTCAAGTAATTGGATTTAAAAAAAAAAAAGACTTGATTGAGAGTTAGTTACAAAGACAGAGGGAAAGACAGAGAAGAGAAGGAGATCCTCCTTCCACTCCCAAGTGGCTGCAATGGGCAGGGATGAACCAGGTCAAAGCCAGGAGCTTCATCTGGGTACCCCACATGGGTGGTCTCCCACATGGCAGGGGCCCAAACACTTGGTCATCTTGTGATGCATTTCCCAGGCCATCAGAACGAAGCTGGATCAGAAGTGGAGCTGCTGAGACTCAAATCAACTCCTATATGGGATGCCAGCATTGCAGAGAGTGGCTTTACCCACTATGCCACAACACCAGCCCCTCAAGTAATTGGATTTTTGCCACTCACACGGAAGACCTGGATTGAATTCCTTGCTCCTGGTATCAGCTTGACACACTTATGATTTTTATAGTATTCTCTCTGTTTACCAGCAAATGGACAATCTCTCTGCCTGTGTCTCTTTGTCTAATAAATCAAAATGAAGAAAAAGATGCACAATCTAACCTCCCTGGTGTCCAAGAAGAATAAAATGGCTATCAAGATTTTTGGAAAGTAGGAAGCTTATGTACACTAGGGAGAATGTTAAATTCAGAGATAGTTTGAGAGTATATTTTAATATTTTAGGATATCAACTACCCTAATTTTAGTACATCATATATTTATTATTAATAATTATGATAAACTTTAAATTATAGTGCATACATAAGAATAGATTGCTACTCATTCTTTAAAATGAATGAGGTATATCTATATGTAGTTATACATATGAAGTGCTAATGGTATTGCTACAAAATTGCTGTGAAATAAATAGAATAAACCCAGCAGAAAATACTTAGGACCTGTAAACATATACTCACATCATCTATATACTGTGCTTGTATGAAATTATGTGTTAGTATGTAACTATGTAAACCTACATAGCAATATGTGCACCATTTAAACTTAAGTACATGTTAGTATATTTGTAGAAAACTTTTGGAAAAGTAAATACCAACTTATTTATCTGTTTATAGGGATTCTTTGTGGGATTGAGGATTATAAGGGCAATGGAATGTAGGGAAACTTTGACCTGAAAATATTTATACATATTTATAACTTAATGACAATATCAAGCTTGTCTTACTGTTTTAAAAAATTTATCAGAGAAATGAAATAAACAGCAAGGATCTAAAACGGCCTGGGCAGATGTTGTCCAGAAATTAAAAGATTGGTCTGAATTAGTGAACCTCAGAATGTAGATTGATAACCTTGGCTGCCATGAAATGAGCTTCTGGGAATGTAGAATAGTGTTCTTTCTCCATTTTATTTATGTTAAGAGCAATTAATGGGACTACAATATTTAATATAAACTATGTAGTCTGTATTTCCCACTAAAAGTATTTTTGTTAGCTGTGTGAGTGTGTGTGTAGATAAGTGGCATTGGTTGGGATAGAGTTACTGAGATATTTGCTCATTCATTATTCACTGAATATTTAGAAAACATTTAATACTATATACTATTCATAGAGAATTGTGCCTGGGAGAAAGAAGAAAACAGTAAACAAAGTATAGTTTCTGTGTTCCAAAGAGTCACAGTCTAATAATGTAGATGTAAATACATACACATACCCCTCTTTATTATCATGTCATGGTGTAAGTGAAATAATGAGGGATTTTAGCTATGATGCTGTCTCATAAATTGTAATGAGCAAATCTATGGGACAGGGCCAGCGAACAGTTCTTGAAGGAAGACACGTGTGCACTGAGTTTTCAAGAATGAGCAGGAGTTTGTAAATTGAATAAGGAGTATCAGATATGCCAGATAAGGCAAACACCAAACGTGTCTAAAATAACATCATATGTTCAGTGTGATACTACTGGTAACACAAGTAAATACTATCATTGCCTCCTAGGCGCTGCTATCCATGATTTGTATTCATTAACGTGATCTGCAGAACTGCTCCACACAGCACTGTTATCATTAGCTCTGTGTTACAAATTAAGAAACCAAAGCTCAGAGAGTCTAAGTAACCTAACCAGAGTTACACAAATAAAATATGATAGAGTTTGCTCTAGTGGTAATTAAAGGAAAGAGAAATCTAGGCAGTCTGGCCCTGGAGCTTGAGCTCTTAGCTATTAGGTCATACCTTTGAAAAAAATCAGACTTACAAAAGTAAGATTGTGACATTAGGATTAAAATGATCGTGGACTATGTCTGTGCTAAAGACACAGTTATACAGAATCACACAGAGGTTGGGAGGGATTTAAAAGGAAAACTGTTTGCATGATATGCATCTTAGAAGATTATGGTCATGCTCTGGATAATATATTTGAGAGGCATGAGGTTCAAGGTACAGAGATCACTGTGCAGCCTAGACAAGAGATAATGAGAAATTGACCTAACGCATAATCAGTGGGATCTGGAGGGACGGAATGGATTGAAAAAATATTTAGATGGGTTTGATAGCATGAACAGTGGTTGGTGTATTATAGGGAATCAGAGAAAGGGGAGATTTGAGAAGCCTTTTGGATTAACAGTTTGATCAGAATCTTATTTATATGCTAATATCTCAAGGTTATTGAAATTTAAAAGAAACAAAATGTTAAATGCCATTAAGTTCACTACTTAAAAAATTAAGGCAAAATGATATTGTTCTATTCAATCAAAATCTGTGTATGTTCTATTTACAAGGGACAGAATAGAGTGGACAATTTTCTGTTCCCTGATATTCACAAGTAACATAATTCAACCTACAGATACTAGAAGTTTACAAGGTTTTACTTGAGTGTTTTGTGAAGAATTTAAGTGAAGAATTATTTTAATTAAAAAGACTGATTTAACATTTCATTTCTTTAGGCACATTAAATATTAAAACACTAATACTTGATTATACCATTACAATTATTTGATAATATAAAGGCATGATTTGGTATCTTGAAGTTAAACAAGTTTCAATCACAAAAAATTAACTTGAAAACTTCTCATAACTCCATCTAGAAGACAGATGAGGCTTGTCAAATAAGTTCAGTGAATTTTGAATATCAAATAAATAGTTGATATCTGCTACTCCAACATTAGAAGGACTAAATAATGTCCTTTATAATGATAGGCCAAAAACAACTGTTCTATTCTTTTTTTTCAAATTTACATATATATATTTTTTAAATATATATTTCAATTTATATTTTTTCAAATTTATATTTGTGTTAATAGAATAACTTGACAACCACATCAATTATACTGAGGCTGCATAACATTGGGAAAATATTTTATGTAATATTTAAGGCAGAAAGGAACTGTAGTCTTGAACCTTAATTTTGTCATAAAGTTGCTGTTTGTTCATGGGCAAGTTACTTGACCTTGGTGAACTTCAGTAGTTTTTGTGCAAAATGGGAAATAAGAATACATACTTTGCAGGATTGACTGGAAGGTTAGCAATAATGAATGTAAAGCACCTGGCACAGATGTTTACCTTATATAGGAGATAGCTAGGTAGTAGCTATCATTGCTCAAAATAAGTTGGAGTTGTGATCATGAGTCTAATTCCACTTCGCTCTGAATGGTCTTATGGAAAATTTCCCTCATCTTCACTCTGCTTATTCAACATAATTATCAAGAAAGCTCATGTGCTACAACTTGGAGTCATTTCCCTTTCGGGATACTCTCATAAGGCAGAATGATTAATTTTGGGATGCTCTTTTTTGTGTACTGCACTCCAACTTTGTAAAACATTAGGGTTAAATCAGAGCTGGGTAGGTGTTTTGTAAGCTGGCCAGTTGATCCAGTCTCATATTTGGCTCAGCTGAAAGCAATTGCTTTAGGATATCTTCCCCTGCTGCTCTTTCAATTGTTTAGAGCAGAAGCAGTCAGTCACATTCTAGAGAAGTCTAATAAAAAGTGACAGCTATGCGTCCCACTTGGTACTCATGATTAAGGTAAATATTCATGTTTCCCATTTAGTTGGGTTCTGAGCTGTGCAACTTTGACTGTATGGGTAAGTTATAGATCCCATAACCCTCTGCTTTTTCCTTGAGGTAAGAAGGTAAGAAACAAGACCAAGTTTTGAGACTAGGGTAGCATCCAACAAACGAAAACAAAAATCCCAGAGAAAGAAAACTGGAAGCTTCTTTCACCCCTACTAGAGCGTTAGAAAAATAAACAGAGCAAATGTTGTTAATCCTATTCCTGTTTTGTGTTTTTGGCTATTTAAGAGATAAAACAGTGAATCCAATGAGGCCAAAAGCCATTTTCAGCCTCACAAGTAATCCATTTATTTTGCTAGAATGTAAATCAGCAGGATATCTCAGCATGCTATGTAGTATAATCCTATCCATAAATATTCCTCCTTGTTCCACCAAAGAGGTGGTGGACATCCCTAAGGCCAGCTCACCAAGTTGGCAGCTGATGCCCCATCTTATTCAAAGCTGGTAAGTCCTACACCCAGACAACCCCCCACATTCCCTGGAGAGGAAGCAAAGCTCAATTTAGATAATCCCCCCTGCAAAATGTATTACCTAATCTAAACCAGACCTGACTAGGCATGCTGTTCCTGTTTTAGAGATGCCCCAATATAGAAATAGCTTCTTGTTGCACTCAGAAGATTAAAATTCAAATAAAGATGAGGTAAGGATGACCAATAAATAATTTTGAAAAATATAAATTGTTTAACTTTGGATCTCTCTCCACTTAAACAGGGAGGGCTCATTGATTGGTTCTGCTAGAAAGAGGTTGGTAGACCTTCCCTCATTTCACTGAGCACAGGAAAAAGAGGAAGTATGCGAAGTATCACAAATGAGTATTTCTGATATGTACAAAGAAAACCACTTCCAAACAACACTTCATGCCTGGTTTCAGAACAGATGATCTGCCTACCCTCCATGTAATTGCCAGACCCCTCAGGAGGAAGCAAAGCAGTTAACTGAAGTGATACAACACAACCAGGAGGTGATACCCTAGCAACCACACTTGAGGCAATGTCATACTGAAGGGCTCAAGGTCAAAAAAGAAAGGGGTGCAGAGTAGGATATCAGATGTATGTACATTCTTCTCAGCACTGGAAAGAAATTAACGTCTAACTAAAACATAATCCCTGAAATCACTCTGAAACATCTATATTGCTAGAAAAGAAAATTGTTATAATTATGAAAATATTACCATATGTAATAAATGCTGTGAATTACAAATGTAAGAAAACATTGCTTTTTCTGAAGAAATCAGAATGAGCCAGAATAAATTCACATCTTTAGCAGAAAGCGTTCCTGTGCTTAGGAGATGCCCTGACCCAGAGTGGAGTTCTAAGGGCTCACAGTCTAACCCAGTATTACTGATGGAACAAAGAAAACTACTTTTAAAGAGTTGCCTTTTAAAAGTAATCTTTTAACAATTTGACACTCTTGTTTATGGTGTCAGTACTCTCCCTAGGCTCTAGTCATGAGTTGCCCAGGCTATGGAAGCCTTTAGGGTTCGCTGACTTCAATCTTATTCCGACAGGGTCATAGTCAAAGTGGAGGTTCTCTCCTCCCTTCAGAGAAAGATACCTCCTTCTTTGATGGCCCCGTTCTTTCCACTGGGATCTCACTCACAGAGATCTCTCATTTAGGTCTTCTGTTTTTTCCAGAGTGTCTTGGCTTTCCATGCCTAAAACATTCTCATGGGCTCTTGAGCCAGATTTGAATGCCTTAAGGGCTGATTCTGAGGCCAGAGTGCTATTTAGGAAATCTGCTATTCTATGAGTCTGCTGTGTATCTCACTTCCCATGTTGGATTATTCTCTTCCTTTTTGATTCTATCAGTTAGTATTAGCAGGCACTAGTCTTGTTTGTGTGATCCCTTTGACTCTTAGACCTATCAGTGTGATCAATTGTGAACTGAAATAGATTGTTAAATCAACATCAGGAGTCACTGTGTACTTAACGTCTCATGTGGGATCTGTCCTTAATGTGTTGTCCAATGTGAAGTAATGCTATAACTAGCACTGAAACAGTATTTTACACTTTGTGTTTCTGTGTGGGTGCAAACTGATGAAATCTTTACTTAGTATATACTAAATCAATCTTCTGTATATAAAGATAATTGAAAATGAAAAAAAAACTTGGTTTTAAATTGGAAATTGCATAGGAAATTAATTTTTTTTAAAAAAAAATCATGTAGGATATCTGTCCTTAATGTGCTGTTCATTGTGAATTAATACTATAACTAGTACTCCAACAGTATTTTTCACTTTGTGTTGCTATGTGAGGGCAAACTGTTGAAATCTTTATGTAGTATGTACTAAACTGATCTTCTGTGTAAAGAGAATTGAAAATGAATCTTGATGTGAATGGAAGGGGAGAGGGATTGAGAAAGGGAGGATTGTGGGTAGGAGGGAAATTATGGGGGGGGGACGCCATTGTAATCCATAAGCTGTACTTTGGAAATTTATATTCTTTAAATAAAAGCTTTATAAAAAAAGAAAAAAAGTAATCTTTTAAAAGATAATTTTGTAGTAGCTGGTGTTACTAGATGCTTTATCAAACATCAAAAATCCAAAATAATCTATAGAGTTAAGGTAATAGGAATATATTAAGAACAACAAAAAAGAATTAAATAAATATGAGAAGCATGGTGGGAAGGAGAGAGGGAGGGAGGGAGGGAAGAAGTAGAGATAGAGAGAGGAAAGGAAGGAGAGAAGGAGGGAAGGAGAGAGCTGCATACCAGTTATAACTAAGAGCAGGATTTTTTTTTTTTTTTGACAGGCAGAGTGGACAGTGAGAGAGAGAGACAGAGAGAAAGGTCTTCCTTTTGCCGTTGGTTCATCCTCCAATGGCCACTGGAGCCAGCATGCTGCAGCCGGCGCACCGCACTGATCCAATGGCAGGAGTCAGGTGCTTTTCCTGGTCTCCCATGGGGTGCAGGGCCCAAGCACTTGGGACATCCTCCACTGCACTCCCTGGCCACAGCAGAGAGCTTTCCTGGAAGAGGGGCAACCGGGACAGAATCTGGCACCCCAACTGGGACTAGAACCCGGTGTGCTGGCACCACAAGGTGGAGGATTAACCTAGTGAGCTGCGGCACCTGCCAGGATTTGTTTTTGTAGTTACACTTGAGATACTTCAGGCCCTTCTATTCATTGTATAGTATCCTGACAGCCAAGTACCAGATACTATAGACCAAGAACTAATGTGCATATTAGTAAGATGTGAATTGAAAAATATAAATTCATGCTACTAAAATTTTAATAATATTAGGTAGTAATATCAACAAGGGGTGAATTAAGATCACCCTAAGTAATACATATAAAATGAAATATCATGCAGTTTCTAAGATGGCTATGGGTAATATTTGTTATTAGTACTAAACGATACCTCCAAGGAAAGCAGGCTGAAAAGCAATGTGTAGAGTATAACATAACTTTTTGTGCAAAAATATATTTGTATGTAACATGCAGCAAAATACGCAATGCTTTGTAGGACAGTGGTTTTTAATTTTCTTTTGGGTACTTGTTTTTCTTTTCCTACAAGAAATGTGTGCTATTTGTGCAATTATAAAAACAAAAAAATAAGAAAATAAGGTAAATTGTCATTGCTTTAGTTATTCATGATTCCTGAACAAAGCTTTCACAACAGCACCTGGACATAAATGACTATAAATGGGGTTTACTTTTAGTGACCCCAAATCCTAGGATGGTTGAAGTAACCATGTACATGTACATGTCTGGTTACTGTGAATCTGCAGTAGGATAAATGTTATTATTGAACAGGTTCTTAATTCCAGAACATTTCATTGTGCTGCCAATCCAGGGTCAAGTCCTGTCAAGTTTATTTATAATTATACAGTTTAACCCATGACACAGTAAAAAGATAAATAAGTATAGAATTTAGAAATAGCAGTCACAGGGCACACATGACCCCTTGCAGATTCTAAGCCAAGGGCCAGGTTTATCTTCATGCAAAGGTTTAGCTCTAATTGTTGGCATTTAGGGTGAAGCAGGAAATTTCTTTTAGGCTGAAGATAGTATGAAGAGGCCATGGGTTAGAGTAGAAAGAGGAGGACTGGCAGCAGAGAAACCCGGATTCTATTCCCAGTTCTTCCAATAGTGAGGTGTGACCTTGGAAAGCACATTCACTTTCACTGACTCTATGTCCTCCTCCATAAAGTAGGAAAGGAGCTATGAGCTTTAGGTGCCCTTCCAGTTTAGAAAATGGCAGAAGTTCTAGTTCAACCAACACAGTAACATTTAACTAGTTTATACCAATACAATGGTCTTTAACTCAGTACAACGCACAAGAACTGAACTTTCTTCAAGTCATCCAAAAATCCAGAGGAAAATGTAATTAAATACAATATATTTGCCCTACAGAAGTGATTTGATTTAGCATTTTAAAATACAACGTGAGAATATTTCCAACTTCAGTCACAAGCTATCTATGATAGTTACTTAAAACTAGGATAGTATTTTGCTGTCCAGCTCTCAAGTTCTCTAAATCTCATTTTGCTTGTCAGGGAGGAGTCATCACCTATAAAATTATGTGATAGTAATTACAAAGCCAACCAGAATAGTTTTAAATAAGAAGTTAAAAAACCCTTCTTTATTAGTTTTAAGTAATTCTCTTACATTTTTTAAAATTTTTAAATTTTATTTCTCCCCATTCATGATCTCTAAATTCAACAACATTTCCTTGGTCAAAAGCTTGAGAGGGTTGAATGATAATTAAAGAAGTGCTATTCTTCCCTTTACTATTACAGATTTCAATTCTGTCCTTAAAAAAAAAAAATCAATGTAATATAATGTATTTAGTCATATAAACGATTTTTAAAATACAGTGGGTTTTGAGTGTCAGGATAAAGAAATTAATGCTAAAATGTTTTAAAAGCACATATTTCAAGAATGTAGGCAACAATATAATTTTTTAATTTATTTTTATTGTATTTATTTTTGACAGGCAGAGTAGACAGTGAGAGAGAGAAACAGAGAGAAAGGTCTTCCTTTTGCCATTGGTTCACCCTCCAATGGCCGCTGTGGCCGTTGCACCACGCTAATCTGAAGCCAGGAGCCAGGTGCTTCTCCTGGTCTCCCATGGGGTGCAGGGCCCAAGCACTTGGGACCTCCTCCACTGCACTCCCTGGCCACAGCAGAGAGCTGGCCTGGAAGAGGGGCAACTGGGACAGGACCAGTGCCCCAACCAGGAATAGAACCCAGTGTTCCAGCGCCACAAGGCGGAGGATTAGCCTATTGAGCTGCATTACTGGCCAATATAATCTTATTATTGACATAATTACTATATTCACCTGAAGTTCCCCCTTCTTAATATATTGATTTGGCCCTGTATGTCTTTTTTGAATTGGTAAAATATATCAACCTTACTTTTAATGAGTTAGTATAAAGGTGGAAGATATAAACAAGTACATGCATGAACATTTTTGGAATAAAACAATCCTCACCTGTTTTTCTCATGAATCTTTAGAATTTCATTTGTCTGTTGAAGAAGTTGTTTCTCTAACTTGTATGTTGACAATGAATTCTCCAGCAGTTGTATTTCAAGCCGAGAAGTTTGATTTAGTACCTTAAGATAAAAAATAAAACCATTCAAACTTCAATAACAAATCTAATAGGGTCTTCTCATTTTGTTTTCTGCTTCAAGAATGTCTTCAAGAATAGTAAAATGGTCTACATTGTGCTAACTAATGCTTTTCATGTCTCTTAAATATTACATTAGTGATAGTTGAATGAGAATATTGAGTCATCAAATCTATTATCATATTTTAACTTTTGTGTCCTGAAATCCTACTATTTTCTACTGTGCTAATTGCTCTACATATTTTATCTCCTATACTTACAAGTGCAAGTTGGATATTAGTACAAGGTTATGTATAACTTAAAATCACCAATAGGCATGTAACATACACCTGCCTTGACTCACCACCATGAAAAAAATCAGAAATGTAAAACCAACTCTTGACATAGATTAAACAGATTCATAATTACACAGTGTTTATCACCTATTGAGTTTGGTCATCGCAGTTCAAGCTTTCCAACTGCATTCCTTTATGGTCTGAGAAGCTGCATGGTATGATTCTTTTGAATTTGCTAAGACTTGCTTTATGGCCTAGTATGTGGTCAATCCTAGAGAAGGTTCCATGTACTGCTGAGAAGAATGTAAATACTTTCTGTGTAGGATGAAAAGTTCTGTAGATATCTGTTAAATCCATTTGGGCTATAGTGTCGTTTAAATCTACTGTCTCCTTGTTAATCTTCTGTCCTGTTGATCTATTTCTGAGAGTGGAGTATTGAAGTCCCCCAGTACTATTGTATTGGGGTCTAAGTCTCCCTTTAAGTCCCTTAACAAATCTTTTAAATAAACCGGTGCCTTGTAATTAGGTGCATATACATTGATAATCATTATATCTTCCTGTTGAATTGATCCCTTAATCATTATATAGTACCCCTCTTTGTCTCTCTTAACAGTTTGTGTTAAAGTTTATGTAGTCTGATATTAAGATGGCCATGCCCACTCTTTTTTCATTTCTGTTGGCATGGTGTATCTTTTTCCAGCCTCTCACTTTCAGTCTGTATGGATCTTTGTTGGAAAGATGTGTTTCTTGTAAGCAGCAAATAGATGGGTTTTGTGCCTTAACCCAATCAGCCAATCTATGTCTTTTAACTGGACAGTTCAGGCCATTAACGTTCAAATTGACTATTGATAAGTGGTAACTTTGCCCTGCCATTTGCCAAAGATATTTTCTAATATATGCTTTGATTTCCCCGTGATCTTTTGCTGTGAGGTTTCCTTCCTTTACCTTCTTTCATATTGATGGCCATGTTTCTGTGTTTCTGTGTGTAACACATCTGTAAGCATCTTTTGCAGGGCTGAACGCATGGCGACAAATTCTTTCAATTTCTGTTTGCTATGAAAGGTCTTTATTTCACCTTCATTCACAAATGAGAGCTTTGCAGTATATAATATTCTGGGCTTTCTTATTCTTTACTAGACACAACCAACCTGTTATTGTTACCACTTCACAAATGAGGAAACTCATACTCACAGAGTGATTCAAATTCTCATGAGAACCAAGGAAGAGCAGGATTTCCAATCCAGATAGGCTGACTCTTATTCTACCACTCTCCAGAGAAAATGAAGAGGATGGAAAATCATTCCAGGTCTTAGTATGTGGAGATGCAGTGACCAGGAGCCCAGATTGTACTAAAACCGATAACTGCTACCCTCTAGAAACTAAATATTTAAGAACTCTTAACGTGAAGACCCATGTTATGTTGTATGGTGGGCTTTATTATGACATGAGCCTCTGAGCCATGTGTGTACCAGACCTATCTTCTCCTAGCAAAGATCACACACTTCAGCCCTAGCAGATGACTTCCAATGCTGTCAATGTCATGTCCCTGTCTACCTTCTCACTTTCCTCCTTCTTTCAGAGGAGTAAAGGGCAAGGGAGGGTAAATTAGTTTTAAAAGTCCCACTATTCAAAAACTCATAAATACCACATCTTTCTTAGCACTACTAATTGAGAGGCACCTGGGAAAACTTTTTGTAAAGTTAGTGTCAGGGTAAAGTGTCTACTTACAAAAATGACACTTTGAGGGTTTTCCTCCTATTCTGTAGAAAGTCTCAATATGGAATTTTATCAGATGCATGTAGAAAGCCTTTTCAAAATACATTGATATGACCAAGGCTGAGCTTGGGCCCCAGGAGGTTGGAGGGAAGGGAGATATATTTACAGGGGCCAGGGCAGAAACTGTGCTGAGGTGAGAGGAAATGTCTTTGGTTGCAAAATTTAAAGAGGTGTCAAAAATGCAGTATTCAAGATAATTATTTTAATGTGAAAATTTTTAAAAAATAGGGACAAGTGTTTGGCCTAGTGGTTAAGATGGTTAAGATGGTTAAGATACCTGTGTCTCACATCAAAGTACCTGAATTCAATACCTGGCTCTGTCCCCCAACTCCAGCTTCTGCTGCTAGGACTCAGCTGTGATGGCTCAAACACTCTGGGCTTCTGCCATACTCATGGAGACCTGGTTTTGATACCAGCCCAGTCCCACTGTGGGTATATGGGGAGTGAACCAGTGAATGGGAGGTTTCTCTGTCTCTCAAATAACAAAAAAATTAAAAGTAATGCCAAAAATTCACATTGAAGAAAAAAATCATTTTAAAATAAAGACAGTATTTGACCCAAAATGTGTGGTTCAGTCTTACAAGATCTTATTTGCTTTGCCCAATTCCTGCAATGTGTGAATCAGGGATAGGACCAGGGCAGAGATGGGGCGGAGAACTATGAGATGAGGAGTTTGTAGCTCAAATAAGTTTAAACTTTTATGATCCATTTACACTTGTCATTATTATGGACAGAAAGTTAATCTAAAATTTACTATTACTAATCCCATATTACATTTTGGGAGGGTATTATAGCTTTAAAAACTATTTTCCTATTCCATATCATTTTTTTTAAGGAAAGCTGTGATTTGAAGTTAGAATTAGGAGCAACTCACAAGTAAACAATGGTAGATATTATAAAAACTGGGAATGCACCAATAGAACTTTCAACTACCAAACACATTTTCATGCAGGAAAGATTGTTGTTTGTTGAGTGGGGTTTTATAAAATAATGAAATAGGAAATTAAGCACTTGTATCTGTGAGTGACACTTAGGAACAGTGCTTTGCACAGAGCAGACATTCATAGTGTGTGAATGACAGGTACACTGTCTAACTTAAGCATGTCATGTACACATAAATCTATTTAAAATACTCTCTGATCATAATTTCTGGCATCCTAAAACACCAAAATTTTCATTTTTCTTTGACAGCAGAGTTAGACAGTGATAGAGAGAAAGGTCTTCCTTTTGCCGTTGGTTCACCCCCCAAGTGGCCACTACAGCCAGTGCATTGCAGCCAGTGCGCTGCACCGATCCAAAGTCAGGAGCCAGGTGCTTCCTCCTGGTCTCCCATGCAGGTGCAGGGCCAAAGCACTTGGGCCATCCTCCACTGACTTCCTGGGCACAGCAGAGAGCTGGACTGGAAGAGGAGCAACCGGACAGAATCCGGCGCCCCAACTGGGACTAGAACCCCAGGTGCTGGCGCTGCCGTCATTTGGTTTAAGAACAGTAAATATCATTCTCTGTGAGTGAACAATCCAAAATTGTTCAAAAGTCTGGAAACCGCTAAAGATTCAATCTCTTCTCTTCTCCTTTGTGCTACCTCCCCTTCACATCCAGACAGACCAGAGTGATCTTTCCAAAAACACAAGTTGGGTTATGCCACCTCCTCTGTTAAATAGACCATGGAGGGGTAGGAGTTCAGTACAGTGGTTAGTGGGTTAGCTTGGGATGCCTGCATCCTACCTCAGAGTCCCGGGTTTGAGTCCGGACTACCACACTTTCAATACAGCTTCCATCTAATATGCACCCTGGGAAGCAGCCAGTGATGGCTCAAGTACTTGGGTCCCTGCCACCCACATGGGAAACCCGGATTGAATTCTGGGTACCTGGTGTCAGCCTGGCCAAGCTCTGACTGTTGCAGTCCTTTAGGGAATAAACCAGGCAAGGAAGATATCTGTCATATCCCTCTTGATCCTTCTGCCAAATAAAATGAAAAAAAAGCGGATGGCATTCCTGTTTTAGAATAAATTCCAGAGCCCTTAGCCTGCTTTACAAGGCTCTAAGCGATCAGGACCTGCTTCTTGGATCCCACTTCCTGCCACTCTTGTTTATTTTGCTCCAGCCACACAGCCTTCTTTGGGCCACCTCCACAAATTCATTTCCATCTCAGGGTCTTTGCACTTGAATTTTCCACTGACTGGAATGCCCATCCCTTCCCACATGATGGCTGATTTCTTTTCATCATTCAAATCTTGTTAAAAAGGATCCTTTCTGGCCACCCTTAGTAAGTAGCTCTCCCCTCACCCTCCAAACAGGTTACTCTGTTTTACTTTCCTTATGGAATCATCACTATCAGAAAGTATCCTATCTTTTTACTCATTTGCTGTCTTTCTGCCCCACAATAATGTCCGTTGCACAGAGGTAGGGCTGCCCTTCCTGGAGCCAGAACCTCAGGACTGCAGCATTGGATGCAGCCTACTGGGATACTTGGAGTTTTATGCTGGGTGCTTTAGTGACCACAGAGAGGGACATGTTTCTCAAGTTGGCTATGGTCACAGAGAGGGTAATAGGTCCATGGAAACATCAGGCTGGACTTCAATTACAACAGTCCAAGTTAAAAAGACAGCCTGTGAACACCGGAGAAAGAGAGGGACCAATCTCAAAAGTTCAGGATATCTGCCGGTCGTCTCAGACAACTTTTACACACAAATGCCAATCCCTTCTCTTCTTTCCCCATCACCATAGCCCTATTGCTGCTTTATTTCAATGCTTTTCACTGATGTATTAAAATAGGCCAAAAGCTCAGAAGTGGACAACCTTGAGAATTGCATAGCAAAGTATGATAAATTGACCACTTTCTTGCCATGTGTCTATGGAACTCGATGTTTAGCAATAATCAAAGTGTTCCATTAAAATGACAAAAGACATTTCCTTCTTAGCCTAAACACATCCCAAAAGCACATCTCTGGGGGAAGAAAAAAAACCAGTGAGGAGTCTATAGAGCAAGCCCCCAAGGGACAAGTTCAAAGCTTAAATTTTCCAGACTATGGAAGAGTAAGGAAGATTCAAGGCCCAACTTGAAGATTTATGGGCTATTAAATTTTATTTCTTTTAAAAATAAAATTTTCAAAATAAAAAAGTATTAGTTTCCCAGAGAAAGTGAGCTAGCACATTTCTGAGGCCTCCCCTAAAAAACTTTGAAGAGTGCCACTGATCTTTAATACTAACTCTGAACAAAGGGTGAAGGTTGGGGTCGAATATAAGAACCACGGGTGGAAACCTCTTTTAACAGCATATTTTAATTTAAAATCTGCCCTGTTTAAAGGCTGTTTTTGTTTTCAAATGCCTTGGCAATATACATTTATAGAAGAATGAGCATTAATACATTAATAAGGGATGAGAGAAAAATCACCCTTTGTCGAAATCAATGCAGTAATTTGACAAGCAGTTTAATGAAATCTTATCCTACAGGTTATTTATTAATTTCCAAGAGGAAAGTAAAACATTAGGCTAGAATGAGATATAGGCTACTACCCTAGCCAAATAAAACTTAGCATCACAGTGTGGCAATCTGAGTTTTGATCCTGATGAGATGCAAATGAAGTGATTAGTTATTTTACAGTGTACTCCTACTGCAACATTCAATTCAACCAAACTAAGTCCTTATGCATAACTTTCAATTAAAAAAATGGATGAAAGAATAAATCAAAGGCCATAAGTAAATATGCAGAAAACTTCACAAAACAATTACCCCAGTTTCACAAAAATGTCAATGTTAAGGAAAAAAAGGCATTGAAACCTATTATAAACTAAGAGAAATTATTAAACCCTGAAAAATGAAACATGTTAAAATTTTGGGCAGAAAATTGAGAAAATATAAATATGAAAATTAATCTTAGAGAATTTTTGCTAATCTTAGTCATGATTTTGTTAATCTTAATCATGACATTAGTACTATGTACATATTATAATTATATACAATCAACATAATAATAGCTTCATTACCTCTAAATATATTAGGTCTATGCTGTGTTTAAAATATCTCATTTGGTTATAGAGTTTAGTAGAGATAATAATTATATTACAGTCTAGATATTGGGAGCTGAAGTAACTTGCCCAACACAGCTAACAAGCAGTAGAGCCAAAATGGAACTCAAGCAGTCTATTTCCAGAGTCTTGGTTCTTTCCCACAGACTCTTGCAGCTATAAACAAGCAGCTTCCCCTGGCTAAGAAAGTTATGTGTCAAAGGAGTCCCTTGGCCCCCAACAGCAGTGCTAAATAGTCAGCCCCCAGGAGCAAGCTTAAGCATCCCTGCCACAGTGACTCATTGCCTGGAAGTGGCCACTGGGAACCGTGTTCTGTGCCAACACAGTGTGGAATTTCAGAGAACAGCAGCTGGGGCCATTGGTCATTTACACTCCCCACCATAGGAGACTGGAAAGGTGCATTTTTTGGCTCTGAGAAAAGGCTTTATAGCTAAATAATTTGACAGAAAATTGAGGAAATGACTTAGGAATGTTTTGCCACTCAAGAGGACTGCTTTCATGTATTAATATATTCTATCCAGTACCTAGGAAAGCATTTTACATCACGGAAATACTCAAAATATATATTTTTTAAAATTTAAGTTATATTTCTATCACCAGAGTTCCCCTCTAAATCACTGGGAACTTAGGAACAGTGTCTGAGGGATTTTCCTATAGTTGGCCCAGCTGGCCAGGGACAAGAAGAACACTACATCCTGGTGTCAGAGTCGACGTGACTGGTGCATGGTAGAACAGCAACAATAGGTGTCCCTTCCTTGATATGAGCAGGCTGGCAGCAGCATCTTCATTGAGAGAAGGGACTCAGTGACTGCGAACAGGTCCACACGACCCTTTGTGGTTATAAGATGATACATGGATTCGAGCAGAGAGACGGGGAACCACGGGGAGAGGGGATATAGCAGAGAGCTGACAAAGCTTGTGTACATACATGCCAGTCTTTAAAATCTTTAACTTTCACCGGAGCAAGTTAGTTCCCCTTTCTGTGTTTCAGTTCTTCGTGTTGAAACGATGGACAGCAATACTATCTACTTTGTTGAGTTTTGTATTTTTATAATTACTAAATAGCTAACATGTAAAAATTATTAAAATGGGGATTAATACAGATTATTAGATTTGGGTTTTAATGGTATTTGCTTATTAGTTCCTCCAAAAATCTAAAATACATGAAAAATAAAATTATGCTACAGGAAGGGACATAAATGGTTTCTGAAACTATATTTTCCTATTGCACACTTAAAAAGGAATTTTAAGGAGAATAGATATTGGTACAAACTGATAACAAAGTGAGAATAGCAAACCAATTGAGGAGAAAAATGCAAAGGGATGGGTTCTTGATTCTCACCGCCATGCCAGCAAGTTTATTCAGATGAATGCATTACTTAGCTATTTTCTGATCATGAAGCTTATCAAGGCAAAGTGTATCTGAAAACAGCCTTGCAGGAAAACCATGACTCTACCACCTTTTGTTAGGCTGAAAGTCTAGAAATCCATAGAGCACTAGAAAGCAGTAAGTCACTGCTGGCTGTTAAAATGCATTGAAAAGTAATTTCCACATGTTCTTGAAATAACTAAGGTTGCAAGGTCGGTCTTAGGGAAAGTGACACTAATGTGACACCAAGTTAGATGAACATAGGAGCAAAATCTTGGGGCTGTACCTGGATACCACAGAAGGATCTATTGGCTTTTGAATGCTTATTGTGAATAAAGTGCCTAGGATTGAGGAACGATTTAGGATGCACCTTGTAAACTTATCCTTGCATCAGGACTTGTGCACTTGAATGGTTTTATCTAACCAGAATACAACCCGTTGCAATAGTTCCACTAAGTCCCACCTATGTTTACATAAGAAAAGTCTGGAGCATCATAGCTACAAATAGATGGACAACTAAGATGTTAAAATGAAGATGAGGGATGGGAACCCAGCCTATAGTGCAAAACACCAGTTAGGATGTCTACACCGATATTGGAGTACAAGGGTTCCACACCAGGCTCTATTCCCGACTCTTAATGCAGATCCTGGGAAGCAGCAGTAATAGCTCAATATAGCTGGTTTCCTGCCACCCACATCAGAGACCTAGACAAAGTTCTTGGAACCTGACTTCCATCTTAGACCAGCCTGAGCCCAGCCACAGCTACTGTAAGGCATTTGGGAAGTGAACCAATAGATGGGAGTCAGGTGCATGTGTCTGACACTAAAATAAAATACATCATTTTTAATATTATTTATTTGAAAGACAGAATTACAGAGAGAGAAGAGACAGCTTCATCCATGTATTCCGCATGAGTGCAGAGGCCCAAATACTTGGACAAATCTTCTGTTTTCCCAGGCACATTAGCAGGAAAATTGATGGGAATTGAAACAGCTGGGGCCCAAACTGGCACCAGTAGGCTGGCATTGCAGGCAGCAGCTTGACACCATCTGTACCACAATGCTGGACCCAACAAACTCACTTTTTAAAAGATGAAAATACCTATCAGGATGGGATGGCATTTTGAGCCATTATCTTCTTTTTCTGCTTTTCTCTCGGTGTTTGTTCTGAAGGATATGTGATTCCTTAAGTTTTCCAGGTTTTAGTTATCTTAACATTGTACTTGATACATCTAAGAAAATTTCACTGGCCCTTTATGACAAACGTTAACTGCTCCACATAGGAAATGGTTATTATTTCTTTGATTTTTTTTGCTCTTTTCCATGATGTACTTATCTCCTTGCCTTACAGATGCTAAACAAGTTGTCTCTTAATACCTAAACACTTTGGAAATTAATATTCTAACAGTGGTTCATTTCCCCCAACTTCCAATTTCTAGGTGGGAAGAATGCAAAAACAACCCAAGATAGGGGTATCTGTGGATAGAAAAGAAAAAACCTTGATATGCAGTTTGCAAAAGTTATCATAGCAGAAATGTATAAAACTTTCAAATATGTAATCACAATATAGTATTAGTATGACTATTTTTGCCATGAGAATATTTTTTAAGAAATGGGGAACATTCTATTCTAAGTAAGAGAAAATTCAGTCATGTAATTTATATTGCAATACTTTCAGAGATCACCACTGTTACCTAGTGTGATGTCTATTTTCAAGTGATAGTACATAGGGAATCAAGATAGGAAAAATTGTTTAGTTAATATTAATACATAACAAAAAAATGATTTCCCAAATTCCCTGTGATTTATTGCTCCAATGAAATCAATTTCATTTAATCTAATTAATTTCATCTAATTAGTTAAGTATCAGTATTGCCAACCAAGGATAAAGAAAAGGAACCATATGAGACAACTGGATTTTGAGTACAATATGTATTCATTCATTATATCAGTGTGAGAAGTCACAAAGTTTCTGACCTATCTGCTCTAAATAGTTTTCATAAAAACAATTTGTAATGGGAAAGTTGTCTTATATAAAATACTCTGTCCATAAGTTTTCTTTGCTATTTCTCTTTAAATAGCACATCATCTGGGATGTAACTAACACAAGTGCAGTGAAATGGAAATGAAGCAGTACCTTATTTTTGACTGTTTCAGTTTTGATTCTAGAAGTCAACTATATTGATAAGAATTATTTCCTGAGTTTCAGAAGAAGCGGAGTAAATTTTCCTTGCTCAAGAGATCATCTTCTCAAATGATGTTTACTATTTACTCTACACGGTCACGGTGGGGTTTGTGGCAGTGACAATTCAAGGCCATCTCAAAATTTTGCTGAATTCCAATAAATGTCATTGTACATCTACTAATAGGACACACACACACACACACATTCCTGATCAGTTCATTTGGGGTTTTCCTTTCTGTCTACTGATAGCACAAAACCTCTGCAGGTGCCATTTTTGCCTAAATTATCACCAGAGACAAAACAAGACAGCTCAAAAATGCATATCAAAGCCATTAATTTGACCCAAATGGTTATTTTATTTGACACATATCATATCACAGTTGGTAGCTGCAATGTTTATTTGAACTTAAACACTGATTAGGTCCTTTACCAGCTCTGTTTTTGCAAACACATTGAGAGCTAAATATACCAACCCTCATTAAATCAAAAGAAACATGCATAGCATGTCAGGCAGTCATTGTTGTTATTACTAATAAACAAAAATGTATATGTTTCCCCAATCTCAGTGCTGAAATGTGCTCTGTGTTTATGGAGTGAGCTAAAAGAAAAGGAAAAAAGTCTTCTTAGTTGAGTATGTGATTTGGCCCTGAGGCCCATACCTGGGTCTCAACATCTGTCAGTTTTCTGGTCTGCTCCGCTGTCTGAGACAGGAGGCTGGTTCCTATCTCAAGCATGGTGGCGGTGTGGTTCTGAACAGCATTCTGCTGTATCTGAGCCATCTCCGACTTCATGTTTTCCACGATGTAATTCTCAAGCTGCAAGAGATAAAGGACAAAGCATAGTACATTATAAGCAAAGCCTCCCAGTTGGGGGATGTGATATTTACAATGACAAAACAAGACACAGCTGGCAAATCAGCCATCTGGCAGGGATCCTCTGCATCTCTGGGGGCTGGGGAAATGGGAGCAGAACACACAGGAATCCAGTTGTTAACAAATTCCTAATCGACTGAGCTGAGTACATGAAAGTCATCATCATACTCATGATGAAAATGTGCGCTCGAGTGATGCTTTCCTGTTGCCGACCCCATCTCATTTAACCCCCAGAGCACAGATGCGAGTGAAACACTCCCATTCACACCCTTCTTTTTATTTTACGGCCGAGGAGACAGAGAGGGGTGGTGATGAATTCAAGTCACTCAGAGCGAATGCAGCAGATTTTGCACCATAATTTAAGTTGGAATCGTGGTGCTCTGGTCTTTCCATTACACCACACTGACCACTCATCTCAGAAAAACTCAGTCTCCTGCTTCCATTTGTGTGGTGATAAATAAAACATATCATGTTGCATTGGGAAAATGGGACAAGGAATGGGAAAAGGGCAGATGCCCAAAATGAAAGCCTTTAAGGGAATATTAAAATATAGGCAATGACATAGGAAATGAGCTGTAGTGCCTGAGCGCTAGTTATAACCATTCTCCTTGCTATTTTGCAAGCTCAAAAATAGGCATTGAAAGTGCAGCTCATAAAGCAATGTTTGCCCTTCTCACCTTGGGTAACATTCAGTCCTTTATGGTACCATCTTCAAGAACGCTAGGGTTGTAAAATGAATGGGACCAGAGGGGCTAAGAAGGATTATTAAGTGACTTAACGATGAAGGAGCCTGGTAGGCTCCTGGGGGGAGGAAGTTGAATAGAAGAAACCTGTGCCTCCCCAGCAGAACGCTTACTTCTCCCCCACCAATGCGTGGTGACTGCATTTTATTACCCAATTACAAATAGAAGGAGATTGCAACCCGGAGCAGTCAGGTCCAAGGCCACACACCACAAAAACAGCCAGACTTGGACTTGAGTGCTGAAGTCCTTAACTCTCATACCAACACTTTTAACCACTCGACAGCTCTGCCAAGTCGTGCTTAGCAAGCTGGGTTCCAAATCATTAACAGCAACGTGATTGTTACTGATTTAGTGACCCATAATACATCCACTATTTTATAATCCACAGTAACATTATTAGCATGTAATAAATATCATCTAAATGTAAATTCCCCTTTGTGCAACTTTGGCAGTTCACTTTCTAACATCATGCCTTGCTTATTTCAATGTATTAAGCATGAATGTGCCCCTAGCTAGCACAAATCAAACTCATACTGTTAATAAATCCTGAATTTTTTCTTGATCAATATAAGGTAATTTTCTTTCATCCTTCATTCCCAAATTAGGAATAGTGAAAGAAAGCAAGTTGTAAAAGTTTATTAGAAAACAAATATAAAACTGAATAAAAACCTGAAAATTACCTTAAAATATAAGCTCTCTGGGCCACATCTTGGCTTTGATCCCACTGAACACATTTAGACAAGATAAAGGGAGAGAATAAGAGGGCAGTTCAGAGTAGTAGACATCTGTCATCTTGAATTCCTAATTACATATTTCGTCTTAAGTTTCTTCTGGGAAACTTTTTTCGTTTAAGAGCAAATGCTTTTGGTAGAGTTTGCCTATTCCCAGTTTCAGGAATGGAGATTCAAGTTTTTTGTAAGTTCTAGTGATTTTTTAATTGATTTTATTTGAAAGAGGGAACACACACACACACACACACACACACTTTCATCTACTGGTTCACTTCCCCAGTGTCTGCAAAGGCCAGAACTGGGCCAGGCTGAAGCTAGGAGCCTAAAATTCATGCTAAATCTCTCATACGTCTGGCAGAGACCCACACACTTAAAACATCACTTGCTGTCCATCAGGGTGCATGTCAGCAGGATGCTGGAATCCATAGTGGAGCCAGGACTCAAACTCGGGCATTCTGATATGGGACGCAGACCTCCCAAGTTATGTTTCAACCACAGCAGCAAATAGCCACCTTGAGAAGTGGGTACACATTTGAACCTGGTGAACCAGAATATTCTGCTCTTACTTAGCAAATATGAATTCAAGAATGGAACTATATTGGAAGCAAATCCTTTGAGCCTCTGATCTGGAATTTTGTCAAACTACTTTGCAAAAGAATGTCTCCTTCCTCTGAATAGCTACCTAGCAGCATATTTAACTGAGACTATTGATACCCAATTTCGCCCCCATAAAGCACATTCTAAAGACATCAGTCTAGCAAAACAATGATAGGTAGACTGACAGATATGCAAAGATTTCTCCTTTTGATCACCTGGCTCCAGCCATGTTTTTAAGCAGAGCCACCCTTTTGTAAGTTGCATGATCTAATAATCTCCCATGGGCGGCCAACTTTTAAACCTTCATATTGGTTTAGGGCTTTAACATGAAACAAAGAATTTTGACTATAACATCAGTTAGATGTTTAGCAAAAGCAGCTTCACACAAGCAAACATTATCCATAGGTTCCTTGCTTGTCCAAGGAATTTGGGGCTCAATATGAAGACGTATACCCTTAAAAGTGTCAGGAAAGTCCCCTCTGTGAAGATGACATTTGTGACATTCATCAACTGCCTACTGTGTGGCAGACATTGAGCTAAATGCATTCCTTTTTATAAGACAAAAACTCCTCATAACAGCTTTAAGCTCAATGACTTTATGAGTTGTGGCTGTTTTATAGGTGAGGATACTGAGGCTTAGAAATCCCCAAACAACTTGCTTAGTAACAAGCAAGAACTCAAGTTCCAACTGCAAAACCCATATTCTTAACCTCTAACCTGTTTAGGCTGAATCCCTCCATGAATTTTATTATACAGCTCCTCAACCTGCAGTGTTCATCAGAACTACGTGGGGAGGATACAAAATGCAGATGGAAGTGCAACCTGCCAGAAACCGTCAAGGGCGTATACCAGGAAATTATGTATTTTAAAAGGTTTCCTAACATAATTCTGATATGGGCAAAGCACCAGTGATTTTCAGAGTGTGGTCCATAGAACAATCGCCTGTAATAGAATGGTTAGTGAAAAGTCAGCCATAAGATGAGGAGCTTGATCCAGAGTAAATTATCTATGTCACTAAACATGCTGTTTAGTTTACCTAACACACAGGAAACTTACTGGCATGTCAAATTCCCTGCTTACCAAGACATTTCAAATGACAATGTTATCTTATTCATATTTTTCTCCGGAGAATTCACTAATCAGTGAGCTCAGCTACTTATCTGCTTGGCGATTATACATCAGTATTTATGTAGCTAATTAGCCAGGATCCCTTCTCAGAGCTTGAAATACTCTAGGTTTAAGAATAATTCACCTTGGTTTTCATAGATGAAAACACCGTCTGGCACAGAGTGGCTGCATCAAAGCTCAATTGCTTTTTCGTCCTTTCTATATGTCAGATGTTAACCATTCTGTACTATTGTAATCTTTTGAACATTAACACTAGCCAAGCAAAATAATTATCCCATGCAAATTCATCACAAGCACAAGTCACCTCCTTCTGCTGACCCCATTGCAGAAATAAAGGAGCTCTCCAACCAGTACTAAAAATTTCATCTGTGCTGCTATGATGAGTAGCATGAATCTAACTCTAGTCAATTATTTTTTAATCAAATGGGGCTGCTTTCTCTAGGGGTAACTGCCTTTTAATGCAAAAGGTAATGGCACACTTAAGTAGCAAGAACCAGATGTAGTTGATTTAAAGGCTGAGGAGGGAGGCAGGAGTCAAATATACAATGTGTGATTAATAAGGAAGACGGCTTTCATCTTATCTCTAAACATTCCTTTGTAGATGTAAAACTGTGAAATCCATCTTGATGTGCCATATCAGCCAGGTTCAGGAAAGATTTCTAAGAAGTTTGATTGTCATCATATATTCCCTACTGGTTTTAAAAATGTTTACAGAAAATGATGGCTACCTCAAGGTTCAGTATTTTATAATAGTCTAAGATGGGAGCTTTAAATGGAGAAGTAGCTGACCACAAGAGCTGATGCATTATGAAGTAGAAGCCTCCCAACCCAATGGTAAAATTACTTGACTGCGCTGCCTCTCTGACTCCAGAGTTTTATAATACATCAGAAGATGATACAGGATGCAATCTGAAACAAGGAGATGAACATTAAATGATGATTTTTAAACTAGGAAATAGTGGTACATTTGGAAAGTGCTTTAATGTGTACAGTTTTTATACATATTGTGTAACTTGATCCTTACATCAACTCAAAGTGGAGTATTCATTTCTTTTATAATTCAAGAAATGCAGGCCTTAGGTGACAAAAATCAAAACAAGGCCAGAAATCAAAGAATTCCCATTAGCTTCGAAGGTTTTAGAAACTTGTTTTTGGATTGGTTAGCTGCTTGATAGACCGATTTTATTTTTAGTCAGCTTTTAATTATTCATTTACTTATTTAAGAAAAATATGTATCATTAGAAGTTGATGACTTTGACTTGGCTTCACCACATTGGCAGCCACATTAATTTGAGGTGAGATGAGGGGCCCTAGGGCTAGGTATGTGGAAAGTTTATTCTGCCAGTACTTTTAATAAAAAGCATCAGAAATCCTCTCATGAATTTTTTTCTTAGCAAGCATGAATTTACTTTATTCTGCTCTTTTTTTACAAACCACTGTAAAATAGAACAAAGTGACTAACAAAATACACTAAATCTACTAGCACTAGGTATGGACCAGCTTTTACACATAAGTAGTTCTTTGAGTCTTTATAACAATCCAGGCATTGTAAGCATTGTTTTCCTCATTTTACTGATATGGAAGCAGACTCAGGGGAGTTAAGTAAATAGTCATCTAAGATCATACAATGAGCTAGTGACACAGCTAGCATCATACTTTGAAAGATGCTTGATTGTCCAGCAAATTGAGCTCACTCCTAAAGGACAACCACCCATGATATGCAAGCACAGTGCCACCAATATGACAGATAAACTCTGATAATATACAGTATTAATGCATGGGATATGTAATATGAAAGCTGCAGAAGTAAAAGATATGCAAAGATAAAAAATTTAAAGATTTTTTTAAATTACATATTTTCACATTGATGGCCACAATATCCTGAGATATGAGAGAACAAGTAACCAGTCGCGTCTTGTAAGACAAATAGTGTTATTAAAAAAGAACCAAAATTTAAGAAGTCAAGATTATCAATCATTTGTGGTTCACTCAGAAGTTACTTGCCCCTCCTCTTTTTCCCAGTGACTGCTGGAGAATTAATGCTAACATTTTCCATTAGGAGAGGGTTTGGGGAGAGTTCTACTGGGCTCTCAAAATCCTTGGTGCTTCGTGTTCATGTATTTCAAAATTCACTCAAACTTTGTGTGAAACTCTGATATGTCTTGCATGTGAAATGCATTCTCTATCATTTTACTTCAAGAGATGTCTTAGGCCGGAGCATGTCTTAAAGCAAAAAGAATATAATTTTCCATGTAATTCTTAGGAAAATAACATTTAAGCCCTACAGAAATTGACAAAGGAATTGTTCACTTAAAATATGTTGTAGATTACGTGGGCCCTCATTGAATGTTGGTACATATGGTATTACTCAATTGTGGCAAAACAACCATGAAATAAAGCAAAAGGGTAAACATGGGAAAGTAATAAAAAAGGTAAAGCAATGCAAAAAATGTCTTAAATATTGATGGTTTTATCTAATATCATTGTTTCATAAATCATTATTGAAAAATGCAGTTGTATCTAGGTTTATGGTCTTATAAAAAAAGATGGATGGGACCGAATATATTATTTTCAGGGATTTCTATTACTAAATCACCAAATACGTTATTCCTTTTACGAAGAGAAGTACAGTTGTCTTCTAGACAATAGATTGACTGAGCTAACAGTTGAGACAGTTTTTGTACTGGTGTACCGGACAGGGACCCCATTTCTCATTATGGTATCTGAAACCATCAGTATAAGATAACTGAAAGACACATTAAACATTATGAGTTCTAGGGATCTCACTTTATAGACTAATGGCTGAGGCTCAGAGAGTCTAGTGAAAGTGAGGTAAAACAGCTAAGTAGGGTCAGGTGCAAGGTTATGGGAAACTCAGCTTCTATCAGTAGGAACAGCCAATGGCTGCTAGCATTATTGTTCCATTTTACGGGACTTCATTTCCCCGATTCCTGCCACTTTATTTCTGCTGGCTCTTGATTTGGAGCTCCCTTTCAAGGTAGCAATTCATGCTTCCTCACTTTCAGAGTTCTCGTCTACCCTTACTTCCTAGAAGCATCTTGATTTTATTCTTACACATCACCTCATGATACAGGTACAGCAGGACTTGTCTCAAAACTCGGGCAGTTGTTAAAACTCTAACGTCTCAGTGTTAATGGTTGATGAAATAAAGGGTGGAGACTTAGCCCGAGCGGTGGAACTGGTGGGAAGCCTTTGAGTCCGTGGCATTGTTTCCTCAGAGGGCGATTCTCACAAGAGAGTTGATTATTTGAGTTAAAAAGTTCAACCCAGGTCCTTGCTCTCCTTCCTGGTTCACCATGGGATCATGCCTCTTCACCTACCGTGACCAGCCTCCATCAGATGCTGGACTATGGGAATGCAACAGTCCTAAAACCTCAATCTGTGATCTGAAATAGGCCTTTTCTTTCCCCCAGAGAAAATTCAAGTATTTAACTTAGAGTTCTGAAAAGCAGATGAATGCACCTCACAGTGGCAAAATCCAGGACCAGACTCTAAAATTAGTTCAGTCTTATTCACCTTATATCAACTCTGATTCTCTCAGCACACATGTGATAAATGAATACTGTGCACTAAAACTGGTGCCAGACACTGGAAGTACAGAGTCTCCTAGGAAATACACACACATAGATGGATCATTTCAAAGAGCTGGTGAACAGCGCGGCGAGGTCTACCTCGGACTACAATTCTTCTTGTGACAACTCTTATCTTTGCTTCATAGGGAGGTGCTCCCAGGTACTGATGTGAACAATATGAGTTGTTTACTATATTATCTCCAAAAGAGTAGTAGCAATACCCTCATTGAGGCATATAAAGAAGCTATCAAGGGAACCCCAGAAAAATCCCATAGGAACCGATTCTCATGCGATTGTTTTTCTTGGTCAAGACTCCTTTAAGATCACATTTTTGTGGCTGCTGAAAGTTGCCAAAGTCATATGCAGTGCCCCAGATTTGGGCCAGGACCCAGGAAAGTCATTCTCTCTTTGTGTAAACAAATGAGAGGTTTCCTGTGCCAAAACACATTTTACTAGCCTGGCACCTCTCTTCCACACCACCTTCTCACACCAGGAAAATGTCAGAGTCACGAAACCTTAAAAACATTTCTGTCTGCTTAATTTTACCCTTTAAAATTTTAAAAAGGCAGATGGTATATAGAAAGCGCTTTCAGCTAGGAGTCAGTGTATCTGGATTTTAATCCAGGTACAGTCATTGATTTACTCCATGAACTTGGACAAGTCACTTAAGCAATTTGGGTTTAAGATCTTCATCTCAAAAGAAGGGCTGGACTAGCTTATTTCTAATATCTCTTGAAGTTTTCAAATTCCTTGATTTAAAACTTCCTTTAACAGCAGTAAGAGTTCTATTGTTATTTATTATAGAACACTGAAATATGAATGTACATACCAATAAAATCTGTCATACATACCCTTAATAGCAGCACGGAAACAATGTTGTAAGAAACAATAGGAAAGCTCCGGATCAAATCTCTATAGCAGGCACATCTGTTTTAAGAGAAAGAGCTAAAATTTCTAAATCTCTTAATCCTCAGGCACCGTTCTGTCCAAAATATACTCCTTGTTTTTCTCCAACACAACCTGCTTTTCTTAGTATGCTTCTTATCTTTAATGAATGGCACTGCTACCAACCATCCGTTTATCCAAGCCACAGGGAATTATCTTGACTATCTGGTGTCTTCATTTTCTATATTCAGTAAGCACCAGCTCCTGTTGCTTCTGTCTTTTTGAAGATTGCCTTGGCCCATTCCTCTCCCCCTCTTCTATCACACATCTTCTCCTACCACATCACTTTCCACTGTCTCAGGTCAGACTCTCATCATTTTTCTTCTCGATTTGTTAATGGCCCCATAAGCACTCTCCTGACTCCAAACGTACCTCCTCCAATTCATCATCCATGGCATAAGCAGGAGGATCTATCGAAAGCACAGATTTGGCCTTGTCTTACCTCTGCTCATGCTTTTCCAGTGGTTACCTAAAGATAAATCCCTTAATTAGCATAGACTATCCTTGAGATACTGGACTTTTTCCCTCTCCCTGTATGTAGCTTATGCTGTACATACAAATTACCAAAGAACTTCTATTTCTCCAAATCCACACCATTTGCTATTCCCCTCAAGTATCTGCACATGACTCGCTCCACCTCGTGTGCTTTTCCCGCTCATTCCTGCTTTTCTTGTGTTAGGTTCTGTTTTTAAAAATCCCAGTTCAGGCTTTCTTCCTCTAGGAAGTCTTTTGCGAAGCTCCTCTCTTCCATTGTACTTCAAGAACACCCGTGCCAATCATTGCCCGTCACCCAAGTACAGCATTTTTCCTTAAGGGCAAGCCCTCTCTGGTTCAACATGGCAGGACTTCCTGGCACATAGGTTTTATCATAAAGACACATAAATCAGTTCATCAAGGTCTTCATATAAGGAAATATTGACACTGACTGTAAGATTAGCCTAATTATTTGTTTCTGTAAGAAATGTCATATTAGCAAAAATTCATGATCTTTTTTGATGGCAATAGAACCAATACAAACGATGTAAAAGTACATTGGTGTGAAGACAAATATCCTCACAGAGTGGACCATAACATCTCATCTTACTGTCTTTCCATTTTTCTTTGTCAAATCTTCTGTACTATTAGTAATTATTTAAATTAGCTAAAATCTAAGAAACATCTCAAAAGCGAACTATGGGTTAATCACTGTAACATACAAAACAGCAAAAGACTGAATAGAACTCAATCCTGTTCATGGAGATGGCTCATGATGTAAACATGTTGCAAACACTGGAATGAAGGTGCACATATCCTGCCTCCATGCCTGGTAGAATTAAGGAAGAAATCCTCCAAAATGAGAGAATCAAGAGGTCTCAGAGGCAGACCCAAATGTATATGGAAGGGAGAGTGTACCTTTCCTTATGTCTCACTTAAAGCCAAAAGAATATGATCTAAAAAACACGAGGGGAGGGGAATAAGAGAGGCGGCCAGAAAGGCTACAACTGGCAAGGAGCTGTGCTTGCTTAGGCCAGATGACTCTCCTGCCCACCCCCTGGAATGTGCTTCTCAGGAAATCAAGAGATAAATCAGTCAGAAGCAAGAGGGAGCCACCGAAGCCACACACACAGGCCAAGGGCATGGAGTCATATTTTTAATATGAAATTCATGTGGAGGGCCCAGGCACATAATTCCTGTACACTTTACTGCACTTTCAAACATACTAAGCATAAAGTTCATGTATTTAATAATGTGAGCATGTTATATGCTTAAGTATACACATATATACATTTGCACAATTATACTTTTACATAGATATATTCCCATACTCCCAACTAATGTGTCAGTTTCCATGTTCATATTTTGTTTTTTTCATTGCAGTTTATTAATTGAAAATATACTTAAAATAGCTAATGTATCAGTTTTCCTTGAATGAGATATATTTGATTTAAAAGTTAATCTCTCAATCTCTATGGAGAATGCCTGTTAAACTGCCATGGACAGCTCCAGTACTCTGCCTGACAAGCTAGAAATGTTCTCAAATTCTGAATTTATACTTAGATGATAGAAAAATGGAAGAACCACAAAGCAACATGGGACACATTGTTCTTATAAAAGTGATTGTTTTTAAGTAAACAACATATGGTTTCAAACAGAAAATTGCAAACGTGTCTTCCCTTCACTTACTGAGTGTTATCTGGAATGCAACTTAACCCCTTGACTGCTATACAAAATGCATCCTGGTTCACTTAAAGCAAGAACGCCTTGACATTTGAACTATAGACCACCCTAGCAGACAGTATTTTGGAGCAGGGGGTTTGATGGAGTAAAAGACTCTCCACAAGATAATTCTTCTAAGAAACATATTCTGCAAACAGCATTTTTTTCTCCCATGACAAATTACAGTGATGCAAACAAACAGATTACAATGATGCTTTTTTAAAGCAAACCTCCTGCACTAAATCAAACACTGCAGGACAGATCATGAAACTTAAAATACTCAGCAGATGACACAATATACTCAGTGAAAAGTTCAAAACCCTTAATAATTAAGGGATTTATACACTTTTTCAGCAATATCATTACTAGATAGAAAATTACCATCATTTTGCTCAGGTATTTCACATGCAATTGTAAGGTATTACCACCTAAAATCAAACCCCAGTCCAATAACACCTCTTTGTTCAACATTCTGAGATTCTTAATTTTTTGGCTCTTGTTACCTTCATTTATGCTACTTTGTTACTGAAGTAAAGCTACTCTAGTCATCTTCTTTCTCCTCTATAGTATCTCCTAAATTTATAGTCTTTCAATTAATTTTCTTTCAATCTCTTAAACAGGCCAAATGAATGGTAAAAGCATGCATTTCTGTGTGTGCGTTTTCTCCTATAATATGGGATTTATTCAGTGGAGCGTACAATAAGTTTAAACAGGAATAAAACTGTCAATGTTATTGTAGAATAAACATTCCAAAGCATTACATGTGTGGCCAAACTAGTTTTTTTCTGAATAATATTTGTTGAGTAGTTCTTATACCTAAATTACCCTTGGTCCAAGTATTGGAAGAATTATTAGGATGGAAATAGTCATTCTAAGCATAGAAAAGGAAAATGATCTGACATTTTCTAAGTGAAATAAAAATCTCTATTGTCCCTCACTTTGTTTACAGGACTACAAGGCAGTGGGCATTGTTTCTTCTTTCTCAGAGAAGATTCTGGTGTCCTGATGATGCTGTTTGCATTCCACCTGCTTTGGATGTGAGCCCAAATTACCATCACAATGAATTAATCTCCCTGAGAATCACACACCATAAGAGAAAGAAACCAAGCCTGAGTAACTGAAAACATCTTCTCTGGTTACTTCAACGTGCTGCCAGAGTCACACTCTGGCAACTTTCAAACTTTTGGTAAAAGTCAGTTTTGAAGGCTCATTAATCTAGTCTGGGGAGATGTAGATGGCCTCCCAGTGTGCCTTCTGACTTAGTTCCCATCCACGACAAGCTGTGAGCACTCAAAACCTTCTATTTTTCACTCACTGAAAGAAATTTGTTCTAGTTTATTAGAAAGTCTAAATTCTAAATTCTTAGAAATATTTGTAAAGTCATATAATATTGACAAGATACCATTAAGTGACTACATATGTTTAATAAATGGTACACTTTGGCATAATTGCTTTGGATGTTTTCCTTTCAGTGAGAAACAATCACGTTGCAATGAACCTCAAAGTGTCCCTTGCCCCTCAACCAGAATTAACCTTAATTCTGAAGTTAATGTGAGCTTTCTTTACATAGGTATACTCTCGTACACTTAATATGCTCTCTAGTATATTTTCAAGATTTAAAGGATTACCTTCTTGCAAGTTTTCCTCTACTCTTATTTTTTTATGAGAATTGATTTTATGACTCAGACATGTTAGCAATCCAGTTTTATTTTGAATTACAGGACTGAGCTAGATTTAGTAACCCTAAATATTCTTAAAACTCTTTAACCCGAGTCCTGAGTTACTCTGCAGAGGTGTACCAAGTCTAGGAGACTGCTATTATTCCAAGTTCTAGTTCAGACTCAAGAACGAACAAAGTGTTTCTCAGACTCTCAAAACCCCTAGGGTTTCTTCTCTAAGGACCCAAAGAAAAGCTCTGTGATGAATCTTCCCATTTAAAAACTGAATCTCAAGAATCCAAATGAATTTTTTTTTAATTTTTGGCAAATAGTTATTTCCCAGAGAGAGCAATTAGGGGGTTGAGAAAGAAAGGAAATAAGTTACCAGAACTAAACATTGATTCTATAGTTCTTCTCAAACATAAATTACTACATTAAGGGTTGAAAATAACCATGACCACAATTATAAAGACTTCTTAGGCAGCTTTCCATTGAATAGACTATGTAGTCTAGATTTTCAGGTTCAAAAACTAAAAAGTTCCAGCTTTCTATGGCTTAAAAAACAACCTTTCTGCTCAACATAATAAGTAGTATACATGATGATATATTTAGTATGTTCTCAATTATGGTAAGGATATTCCTACACATGTTTGTATTCACTGGAAAAAGACACTGAACTGTGAACAGTGCCTATTTCTGGCCAATTGGGAATACAGGTGAATTATATTTTCCACTTTAAGAATATGAGAATTTAATTTTGGAATGAAAAAGACACTTAGAATACATTCACTTTTACTGGAAAGCGTAATCTGGCAGAGGTTACTGATGGCCAGGTCAGAGCTGTCCATGGCCGCCGTCCACGGGCTCTGTGGCTCATGCGATTGTCCTTTGCTCTCTACCCCCAATTCTGTCTCCAGAAGACGTAAAGAAAACAAAGGTGCAGAAAGCACAAGTACTCTGCTGATGACTAAACTCAAGTCGTTCTGATGCCCAAGTCCTTCTCTTTCCTTCACAAGGCCCAGTACCTTAGTGTAAAGAGAACAAGCAGACCTTTTCCTACCCAAACTGGTCCAGTAGAAGTGTTTTGTTTGGCTAGCTCATTGGTTGTTGTTTTTGTTTTTTTTAAAAAAGAACATTTCAAGCCTTTACCCAGGACATGTAATCTCCAGTTCTCCACAGCTCCTCTCTCTCCTGGAGAGCAAAGTCTTGGTTCTTTTAGCCGAGAAGGTCAGCTGCCTGGATGCTGAGGCCGTTTGCATTCCACTAGTGGGGTGGAATTAAAGGCGCCTAGCATTTTATTATCACCTCCGATAGATAATAAAGCGGTCTGCATCTACTTGGTCTCCCTTTTTAAGTACAATGAAAAATCTCCTTCATCACAACCGTGCTTAGGAACGCTGAAGAGATGACCGAGTCAACATAGCTGACTTCTTTCCTCAGGTCCACAGTGAGAATCTATTTATGGCCACATTAATTATCCTTGCTGAAAACCATTACCATTTTCTGTCATCTACCAAGCTAGAACAGAGATACCATCTTCCTAGGTCAGACGGATCAATATTAAGCTTGTTCTCTGCTTGGTGTGACATCACCCCCTCAAAGAAGCACAAACGTCAATGTCAAGTAACCGCTTATTCTAACATTCATGTGTGTGCACTGGACACTTATTTTCATGAAATGGACATACCAGCAAAATCCAATCAACAGTCTTCAAACAAGTCTGCTTTTTCTTTTTAGACTAAATTTTTTTTATTAAATTAAGACATACTGATAAACTCTTGCAAATGTTAATCTGAAGACTCCTTTCAGCAACTCATTAATGAAGATGAAGGCAGGTTTATTTGTATTCTGGGGTGTTTGGTTAAAAGGAGTCTTCCTGTGGCCTGCGCTGTGGCACAGTGGGTTAATCCTCTGCCTGCAGTGCCAGCATCCCAAGTGGACGCCAGTTCTAGTCCTGGTTGCTCTTCTTCCAGTCCAGCTCTCTTCTGTGGCCTGGGAGAGCAGAGGAGGGTGGCCCAGGTGCTTGGGCCCCTGCACCCATGTGGGAGACAGGGAAGAAGCTCCTGGCTCCTGGCTTTGGATCAGCGCAGTTCCGGCCGTTGCAGCCATTTGGGGAGTGAACCAACAGAAGGAAGACCTTTCTCTCTCTCTCTCTCTCTCTTTCTCTCTCTCTCTCACTGTTTGTAACTCTACCTGTCAAATAAATAAAATCTTTAAAAAAAGAAGTCTTCCTTTGCCTTATTATGCAAAATCTGAAGCAGTTAAAATAGGCTAAATAGTTTTGATTAAATTGAATTTGAAGTAAAGATAATGTAATCCCTTGCACTATGTGGTCCCTATATTCAAGAGGCTCTAAGTATCTGGAAAAGTTCACATTAAGAGCCTGTGTTCAGGGGGAGGTATGGTGGTGCATTGTATTAAGCTACTGCTTGGGATGCCTACCTCCCATATCAAAGCATTGCCTTAAGTCTTAGCTATTTTTTTTTGACAGGCAGAATGGACAGAGAGAGACAGAGAAAAAGGTCTTCCTTTTTCTGTTGGTTCACCCCTCAATGGTTGCCGCAGCTGGCGCACCACACTGATCTGAAGCCAGGAGCTTCTCCTGGTCTCCCATGCAGGTGCAGGGCCCAAGCACTTGGGCCATTCTCCACTGCACTCCAGCTGGCGCACCATACTAATCTGAAGCCAGGAGCTTCTCCTGGTCTCCCATGCAGGTGCAGGGCCCAAGCACTTGGGCCATTCTCCACTGCACTCCAGGGCCACAGCAGAGAGCTAGACATCTGGCTCCCCAACCAGGACTAGAACCTGAAGTGCCAGCACCACAGACGGAGGATTAGCCTATAGAGCCAGCTGGCTACTCTGCTTCTGACCCAGCTAGTTACCATTGTGCTTTGGAAGCAGTGGGTGATAGCTCAAATACTTAAATTCCTGCCACCCATGTGGGAGACCTGGATGGAGTTCCTAGCTCCTGGCTTCTGCCTTATCCAGCCCTAGCTGTTGTGATCATTTTTGGAATGAACCAGTGGATGAAAGACCTTACACACACTCTCTAATAAATCTATATTTTTAAAACACATGCTGAACTATGTATGAATTGCAACTGCTAAAATATTGTTTGAAAGAAATTGTTTTTAAAAGCAAGTTTACCCTTACAGCTAAATGTACAGATAAATTTCAGATACTGTATTTTATATTCTTGAACTAGAATATACAGAAAGATTTATCTATGAGGGTATTTCAAAAAGTTAATGAAAATGAAAGTGAAAGATTAGTTTAATTTAATGCAAAGTGTTGAAATCCAAGCATAATTTTAAAGATTTATTGGAAAGACAAGTTACATAGAAAGAGAGAGAGAGAGGCAGAGGCAGAGAGAGAGATTTTCCATCCTCAAGTTCATTTTCCAAATGACCTTAAGTGTCAGAGCTGGGCCAATCTGAAGCCATGAGTCAGAAGCTTCTTATAGGTCTCCCATGTGGGTGCAGGGGCCCAAGGTCTTGGGCCATGTTCTACTGCTTTCCCAGGTACATTAGCAGGAAGCTGCATCAGAAGTAGAACAGCCAGGATTTGAACTTGGTGCCCATATGGGGTGCCCGTACAGGATGTGGACACCACAGGTGGAGGCTTTACCGGATAGAGCACCATGCCAGCCCCAATGTGTAATATTTTATAATATGCACTTGCCATGACCATATTGAAGATCCCTCATATACGTACATTCTGTGTGTATATATATATATGAATATAATGCATAGAAAATGTGGTAAAGTATAATATAGTTGTTTCCCCTTAAAAATGCCATGTCTTTCCAAGTAGGTATAGAAGTATATAATGGTAGACTAAATAGCAGACAAACACACACATCTACATAGATAAGTATCTATGTGAGTATAGGTAATATATATGACCACATACTTTCTTATATGACATCAGTACAGTTCAAGATACACCTACTCAGTAACTTGGAAATGTTTTGCATGCTAGCAGGCATGTGTCATGTAGAGACAAATATGCAAAACATACAGCCCTGGCCTACTCACTGACTATGGACAATACTATTGCAAGATGACAAAGGTTACAGTAGAGACATCATGTACAAGATTGTGTGAGACATATGCCTAATTTATGAAATCCATGAATAGAATTTGGTACATCTTCAATTGACATCGACACACATAGATAGATGTTGCATAAAGTGTAGGTTTCACCAGCCTCTTTTCGGTCCTGCTGCCTATTCCCTCCCAGGGATGGCTGCTCTAAGCATTCACAGCCTCATCATGACTTTTATTTTTATATTAAGATTGTACTATTCTCATTATCTCCAGGAAACCATGAAGCTGAAACATGACAGTTTCTAGAATGTCCCTGAGGCCTTTTACAATCTTGACTTTTAAAGCCATAGCTTGTCAGACCACAGTACAAGATGTGTCATATTAAAGAGGATGGTGACTTTTCTGGAAACCCACTGTCCTATCAATAAATCACACATTTGTTTCTTTCCTCCCACAATTCTTACAACTTTGTCATCAGTAAAAAAATAGAGAAGATAGATAATATTTCCTTAAACACACAGTTAAAAAGTAATCTGAATTTTGCAGTTTGTCTATTATTGGGATAATGCATGCCATAACAATCAACTCATTTGTAAGAATTTCCCATATTAAAAGTTAAAAATCTTTATGATCTCCTTAACTTCTTACAAATTGGGGGAAAGGTCTTTGTGCTCCCATAGGCAGGTGGAATCTTGCAGCATGCAGAGCTATCTTTAGCTTGGTGTTGGGGAGAGCTTCCAGAATGTGTCATCAGGGAATTTGAGCGATTTTTGTTTTCAATTATCGACCCATGTGAACGCTATGGTTTTTACTTCTTTGAGTCAATTATTTTTATCAAAAAATTGTCATGCTAATTATATCTGTCATAACTACCAGAACTTTTTATATGAAATACCATAACATATGACAAAACTCTTGATCAGGGCTGGTGTTTGGCACAGCGGGTTAGGCCACTGCCCAAAATACCAACATTCTATATGAGCTCCAGTTTGAATCCCAACAACTTCTCTTCCAATCCAGCTCCCTGCTAATGCTCCTTGGAAAGCAGAGGAAGACGGCCCAAGTGTTTGGGCCCCGACCACCCACATGGAGACTCAGATGGAGTTCCAGGTACTTAGCTTTCAACTATCCCACCTCTGGCTGTTGTGGCCATGTAGGGGGTGAACCAGCAGATGGAAGATATCTTTCTCTGTCTCTTCCTTTCTCTAACTCTGCCTTTCAAATAGGTAATTAAAAAAAAATACTGGATCATCAGCTATAAAGTGCTCCCTAAATGTCAGCTGCACTTCCGTGTGGTTAGCTTGTGAGAACCAGTTTGAGAGTCTATTAGCAGTGCAAATTCATTGTAACTGCTTATGTGGCCATCAGTGAGAAGACAATGAACAGAAATTTTAACTGTAATAACATTTCTTTACCAAGTTCAGAGTCATTGTCATGTGAGAACCCTCATGAGAGCAATGCATGAGAAGGAAGGTAAATTCTGGACTCTGACAGCTCTAGGCTGGCAATTGTTTTGGGGTGTGACCTTCAGCAGTTACTTCCCTCCTTTCTTTCAGTTTCTGTATCTAAACAAAAGGTAGTGGTGGGGATAATCTGCCTATGCCATAGTATCAGCTCATTAAGAAAATCATGGAGACATCTACACCAAAAAATAAAATAAAAAAATAAAATAGGCATCCAATGGAAAAGAAGTTTAAACTTCTTCCACAAGTATAGCTGTGAGAGATTAATAGGATGGCAAAAATCATTAACGGGGAGTTTGTCGTTAAAGGCTTTACTTCCTGGCACTTAATATCGTGACAATGAATAAGTCAATTATTACACCGAGCCACAGCTGTCTCATCTGTAAATACAGTAATATCTATGTCAAAGCACATGCTGTTTGGAAGAAGCTATTTAATAAACTGTAGTCACAAAAGGAAATGCAAAAGATTCATTACAGCAGTTTAGGCCCTTGACTAGTTTTTCTACCCAATACTGAAGATTTTTGCAAATCTTCATTCTGGTTAGTGGTGCATTAAACCTGTATTATGGAGTGGACCGAAATTTTAAGATGTATTTGAAAGGCAGAGTTACAGAGAGCCAGAGGTGGAGAGGAAGGGAGGGAGGGAGGAAGAGTGAGAGAGAGTTGTCTTCCATCTGGTGGTTTACTCCCCAAATGGCCACGGCTGAGCCACATCGAAGTTTGGTGCCAGAAGCTTCTTCCAGGTCTCACACGTGACTGCAGGGAGCAAGTACTTGGGCCATCTTCTGCTGCTTTCCCAGGTGCATTAGCAGAGAGCTGGATTGGAAGCGGAGCAGCTGGGACTTGAACCAGTACCCTTATGGGATGCCAGCACTATGCCACAGTGCCAGCCCCTAAAATTATGTTTTTGCAAAAATTAAAGAAAAAAAAGGCAGAAAGGAAGGGAATTGATGGAAGGAAAATGAGATGGAGGGAAGTCTGGTTATCTTCCTAAAATTGTACCTATGAAATACGTGTTAATAAAAACTAAGTAAAAATAAAAAGAATTGTAAGTATCTTTCTTTGAAATACTACCTCAGGATACTTATGTAGCATAGAGTGGCCATAAAGTATAGAAACAGGTAATACTATTTTATTGCATTGTAGTGTGGTATCAGAAATCTAGTTATTTATATTCATTGATTTTTCTAGACTGTATGGACACTAGAGATAAACCTCTCATGTAATATGTGATAGTACAGACAGAATTTTCTCCTTGAGCAATTTTAACCCAGAAATATCTGTGGTTGTGATTTGAAGGTGATTTGACTTGGAATTGCTTGGTTAGCCATGAATAAAGTAAGATTGTAGTGAACAAAATTCCCAGATATCCTTAATAAAAATAGGGGAAAAATCAATCTGGGAGTATATGAGCTCTGGAGTGGGGGCTGGAGGAAGATTGCAGGAAGGAAAAAAGATTTTTTTTTTAAGATTTTGAGAGGTAGACTTACAGACAGTTGAGAGGTAGAGACAAAGAGAATCGTCTGCTGGTTTACTGCCCAAGTGGCCACAACAGCTGGAGCTGAGCCAGTGTGAAGCCAGGAACCAGGAGATTCTTCCAGGTCTCCAATCCGGGTGCAGGGGCCTGAGGACTTGGGCCATCTTCTACTTCTTTCCCATGTCATGGCAGAGAGCTGGATTGGAAGTGGAGCAGCTGGGACTAGAACCAGTGCCCATGTGGGATGCTTGCTCTTCAGGCGGAAGATTAACCTACTGTGTCACAGCACCGGCCTTGATAGCATTTTTCTTTAACATTTAAACCATACATCTACACAGCTATATGAACAACTGACTGCCAAGCAGAGACCATGTAAAATTATTTACATTATAGAAGGATTTATCACCTTATTTTAAACCACAGAGACCCTGAAAGTAACAGTATTTCAAGTATTTAAGATTTGTTTTCTTTCTCTGATAAATTGATAAATAGAATGATAAATTGAAGCTGAAATATTTCAAGTCACTAACAACAACTATCAAGGACAAGTTGAGACAAGGCAAATAGGACATTAAAATGGTTTGAAAAGAACATTTGTATGGTTCACTACTGGAAACTTGGCACACTTGACAATGAAAGGTCTCAGACGATGTTCTCCATGAGAAGCACTGTCTCTTCTAACATAGATTGATGTGAGGAATTTTATAAACCTCAGGGGATTCATGAGCTTTTGTTTAATCACACAACTAAAAAAGTCCTTGTAGATGCTCACTGGTTACACAAATATATTCCAAATGGGTAAGTCCTTTGAGATTTCCAAGTTCCCTGTGACTCCCCCTATTAATGCATCTGCAACCACCAGGCTGTTGGGCATGAAGCAATAAGCCATGCCCTTGCCTGGGATACATCCGATGCTGTGACATGGAAAGGCCATGGATTTGATCACTGGGATTTTATCTCCCATTGGGATTCTAAACAGGAAGAGACTTTCCAACAAAAAGACATTAGACTACTCCAACTTCCAAAACATTCAGAAAGATGTAATCACTAGAATAGAACAAGACTAGATCTCTTCAAGAGAAAATTTAAATAAAAACATCCTGTTAGAATAGTCTCTCTCATTTTTTGACTGTGACCCATAGTAAAAGGTATGGATTTACCTAGAACAAGAAACAAAATGCACAAACACAAGTGTGTATGTGCCCACAGATAAGTGTTTTGTGAACATGTTTCAACTCTATGACACAGCAAGGTCTTCATCCAGAGCTCTGAACTTCTGGCCCTCTAGTATTTTCTGCACTGTTTAATTTTATTTCAGTTGCACCAGAAGGCTTGACTCAATTCATTTCTAATTTTCTTAATTTACTGAATACCATAACATTCAGTTTTAAAACACTAGATTAGAAGCGAGTGTAGATAATTGCTGTTTATTATGTTCTTGTGATGTTGCCAGCAATATGCTAAATAGTTTGCTCACATTGAGTCGCCAAGTCTACAAAACAACCATCAGTGGTGAATAGTACCTATTAGGTAGATGAAGCCTCTATGATTAGGACTCGACTCTGTTCAGCCAGAAAATAGTAGTGCAGGTACAGAAGTCCGTGCTTTCTAATCCCTACTCTAATATCACAAGTCATCACATCACAAGTCAAAGTTGATATTTCATGGTGCACTGGGAAGAATTCTTATTACAGAAACGATCTTTGGACAATAAAGAAATTGGCAGAACCTAAAATTTGTTTAATCATTTATTAAAGGTCACTGTGCATGTAACCTATAAATGCAATATAATTCTTAGGATATGGGTTCATGTTTTCTGCTTTTAGTCATTAAAGCTTGTTATCATTTTTAAGTTACCAGTTGCAGAGCTTATTTTTGCATTCTTAGAAGAAATGAAATGTCACTCCAGATATTAGGTTATAAAAGACATTGGATTCCATTTTGTTTGTTTCTCCGTTGATCATCTGTCTCTCTCTCCCTCTTACTGATGACTCACACGAAGAAGCCATAGTATAAGATGCTATATTGCGAAGCCAACATGGAGGAACTGAAAGCTCCTGCAAATACTAAGGAAATGAACTTGGAATGGATCCTCCAGTCCCAATCAGGTCTTCAGAGTCAATAGCCCCTGAGACAGAACCAATCAACTCAGCTGACCCCAGATCCCAGACTTGCCCAGCTATGTGAAATGACAAGTGTTTGCCATTATAAAGATGCAACATTTTGTTAACTTTGTTGGGCAATAATTGATAGTATAGTGACAGCTTGAACGTCACGGGATGCTATCTCAACAGGGATTTTGTCTTAAGGTGTTACACAGCATCTTTAATATCAGAAATGGAGTCATGTGGTAATTCTTAGATTGAAAAAGATAAAAGGAAAAAATGTTAAATCATTAATGGTATAGGAAATGTTAGTTTGCTTTTAGACTTTCAAGTCAAACTACACTATATACAGTAGAAAGTAGAGATGTAATTTATGAATCACTGAGACCCCCTAATTCCAGAAGGCCAATGAAATAATCTGCCAGCCGAGCTATTATTTTGTCAGCATTTTTACTCTTGTTCTCAATTATTGGCTCTTTTAAAAATCACATCCTACTTGAAACTAAATCAAAAATATAAAAATTAAAACTTCTATGTGTCAGTTCAGATACTCTGTGGCTCATCGTGGTGGCTAGATGGACTGAATTGGAAAGCAGGCAGAACTGGACAACATGCTCATTCTGGAGTCCAGTTTTTCCTTCAGGTGCTTAACAGTTTTCCCCAAGGCATTCGCCCAGATCTGCCTTTCCCCACAATAGCTTCTCATTGCATCACTTTACAGAAAGGCATTGATCATGGGTTCCGAGTTATTGTACTTTGAGCAATTTTACTTTTCTAAGAGGTGCTATTTACTCAATGAAATTCTGGCTTTTTGATGTCAGGGAACATTATAAACCTGAAGTAAAGATTCTCATATACACACATGAATATGTCATATGAAGCCAAACAAATTGCTAAAAAAAATTAAACTGTTTTATGATACTAGGATTTTCATTCACTTATTCACTAATTTAAATAGGTTTTCTCAACTTCAGAACTATTCACACTTTGGGCAGAGTAATGTGTGAATTACTCCTAGGTATCATAGGTTATTTAGCATAGCCTCTACCCACTAGACACCAGTAGTACCTCCAGCTGTGACAAACAAAAATGTCTCCAGACATGCCAAGTGTCCAGGGGCCAAAAATCATGCATATTGAGAACTAATGATATAAGCATATTGCTACAATTTGAGCAATTATCTGTACATATTAAGAGGATATAAGAATTTCAGAAAATATGGGGTTATTTAGGAGACAACCAGACTCATGGTGTCCTTAAAATTATAATCCTATTACACCAAATGTGCTTTTTATTCGGGATTATAATAAAAGGCAGAGATTGAAGTTTAAGTTGATTTTTAATTCTGTTATTTAACTTCTAACTAAAGTTCAGCCATATTTACAAAGGAGAAACAGAGTCACACGGAGCCAAGGCTAGAGATGACTAAAGCTGCTATTTCCCAAGATGTCCTCTCCTTAAAGCCCATGGCCCAGAGATAGAAGATCAACAGAAGTTTAATGGCACAATAGGAATTAGAACTCAGGTCTACCTCATCTGCTCTCCAGGGACGTGAAAAGAAAAGAGACTTTGCTCTTGGCTAGAAGCTCAGCAGCACTACATGTATTTCCTCCTGTTATAATCCGTTACCTATGTGCCTAGGAGCACTCAGTGCAAGATGTGAACTTGACCATGGACTCTACCAAATATTTGCATGATTTAGGAAGACTCACTTTCTTTGCCTCCACTTTAACATGGGCTGACCTCATCCAATGGCTATACAGTATTGTATAAACCATCATGTGCAATTACAATGTGATTTAGCCGATTGCCATTCTAAAACGGCTGAAACCTTCACAAATGGAAAATACATGCAGGAGTTCCTCTCAGATAGAAAGAGTGATAATCCCAGGGGTCAAAACTAAAGAGACAAAGTGTTTATGTTTTTGCTGTGATAAGGTGCTGAAAAATGACTTCTTGGGCAAAGTGTAAATCCTTTTCCATCTCTTAACTGTTCTTTTCAATTTCTCAATTCCCTACCGTCCTAAGTGAAAATTAACTGCAACACTATTTTTAGTTGAGTACAAAATAGATTTATCTTCATAAATTTGAAAATGTATCTGGAAAAAGATCTACACTTTTTTTAAAGAACACTACTATATTGCCAATGTACTTGTAACACAGGATCATATCAAAGATTCAGGGAATGGGAATGCAAGCTAGTACAGCCATTCTGGAAGACAATATGGAGAGTCCTCAGAAATCTGAAAATAGATCTACCATATGACCCAGCCATCCCACTCCTGGGAATTTACCCAAATGAAAAAAAATTCAGCATATGAAACAGTTATCTGTACCCCCATGTTTATGGTAGCTATGGAATCAACCCAGATGGCATTAACCAATGACTAGATAAAACAGTCATGGTGTACACACACACACACACACACACACTCTAAACTACTACTCTGCCATGAAAAAGATTGAAATCCTGTCTTTCACAACAAACATGGATGCAATGGAAACCATTATACGTAGTAACATAAGCTAGTCCCAAAGACAGATGTTTTCCTGATCTGTGATAATAGAGTACAACAAATGTAATATATAGTAGCGAAATTGACATTTTGAGATTTGATGATTGTTTATGGCCCTTGCTTCAGCTGTTGAAAGTGTTTTCTTCTGTTTGTTGAATCCTTTACTTAGTGGAGGCTTAACATCATGATTATAAAATAAACTTAAAGTTGTGTCATTGTAAAAATTAAAATAAGAAAGGAAGAAAAGTGGATGGGAGCAAAGGTGTGAAATAGCACTCTGCTCCCAAATCTGTATATATGAAACACATGAAATTTGTTCACCTTATATAAATTTTAAAAAGTAAATAAAAAACCATGGGATATAACTATGCAGTCACCACTATGGGAATCAGATAGCAAATACAGTCATCTGAATATGATCATATCTGTTGTGATGGAAGATGAAATGAGAGGTAAAGATTTAACCAGTGAAATTATGTAAATCAGAAGAGACCAAAAGCACTTCTTCAAAAAGATATTGTTTAACACTTGAGCTTGAAAATAAAAAGCCCTACTGTGATGGAAGATACTCTTGAATATATATTTTAGTACAGTTTTAGATGGACTCAGTTTAGGGGTGTGTGTGTGTGTGTGTTCTGCTTTCCCCTAGGGAATAATTTAGACTTTCCAGAAAAACCTGACTTACTGTGTCTTCTGACGACACATAGGGACTTATAAAGAAGTAGCTAATTGATTTCTTTTCATGTCCCCTCATTCTCAAAGAAACAATCTGCTTAAAGGGAAAGGACTTGGAAAGACACCACCAATAGCACCCAGTTCCTGAAATGCTTTTTTCCCTAGTGAAAGTCAGATGTTTGGTCCTCCAAAGAATTTCTGAACTTAGCACCACTTCAGCTGGCTGCCCCAAGAATGTTGACCTTAATTCCCATTTAAGAGAAGTGGAGGGTTAGGATTAATGTTTCTTTTCTATATATGCTGCCTTGCAAAACCCATTCAATTTACTTATGAAATGGGCTTGCCAATCTTCTCTTATTGAATGGATTAAGACCAGGCTATTTCCATCCGAAAAGTGATTAAATATAGTTCTGGTTAGTAAGTAGGAGACCAGGAGAATCAACTGCAAAAGACTGTATTACATTGCTATGGACTAGTTTATCATATATATATTTATTCAGGAAGTTATTAAAAGATTAGAAAGTATAATACTTACATTTAACTGTACTTTACACAAAGGCAGTTCTAATAAGGAACTGTACTTTAAATAAAGGCAAATTAAATCAGCATGCTCACTTGCATTGTACATTCTAGCCAGGGGTCACCAGAGTCCTGCAGGATGTGGCCTGTCCAAGTCATCTCAACCACAGGTATGAGTGGTGACTGAAATCCATTCCACTTCTAGCTCACTAAACCACAGTGCTTGGGGCATTTTCTAGTCCTCTCAAAAGTATTGTACAGGTTAGTGATGGAAACTTCTGGACTGTGAGTCCCAGACTGCCTTTTATTCGATGATCTAGAAGCAGCCTATTGTTTTCCCCAGAAACATTTAAGGTGCAAAAACTTCACCCATTTCATAAATACAACTTTAGGAACAAAGTCTTCCTACTCTACCCGTCCTCCCACCCACACTCCCACACTTCTTCCTCCTTGTCCTATTCCCATTCTAATTTTTTACTAAGATCTATTTTCAATTAACTTTATACACATAAGATTAACTCTATTCTAAATAAAGAGTTAAACAAATCTGTCTATTCTAAGAGCACTCTATTAGACAAAAGGGAAGCATAGGGTATAGTTTAAGGGATTTACTCAGTTTCTCAGCCTGATCTAATCACACTCTCAGTACCCATAAGGGATTAGAGATGGTGGAAATTGGGGTATTAGCAAAGGTATTTTTTTTAAATATTTATTTATTTGAAAGGCATGTGGATGGCAGAGGCCCATGCACTTTGGACCATCTGCTGCTGCTTTCCAAGGCATGTTAGCAGGAAGCTGGATCAGAAGCAGAACAGGCAGGACTCAAACTTTTACTGCATAGGGGAAGCCAGTATTGCAGGCAACAGCTTAAACCTCCGAGCCAGAATGCTGGCCCTTCAAAGATTATTTATCTAGGGGAATAAAGAATGCTTAAACTTTCCTTTGTCCATCAAGAATGCTGTCTCCTTCAGGTGCCCTGGTGAAATGAAAAACCAAGGGACAATAGCAAAAAAGAAGATAACTCTACTTTATTATTTGGGTTTGGGGGCCAAATTACAATAAAGAACTCTCAAGTAAATTGCACAAGAGAATGAAGCCTAGTACTTAAAATGTTGGAAGGTCAATGCATCCTCCCCTAAACTAAACTTCAAATATTAGTGTTCTACCACCCTCCTGTAAGTTACAGGAAACAGAACGCAAGTATGTATTGAGTACATCGTGGATTCAAAATGACTGACTAGGGAAAAGAACTGCTGATTTTGATCATGGGAAGATACTAGAAAAACAGGAGGACCCACATTCCCAATGGACAGTAGGAGGGAAGTTCACAGTGAAAAGTCTACAGAAAGATTCTGAGAAGATAGTATAACCATGCAGCAATGGGCCCTTACTTTATACCCTATACAAAAATCAACTCACAATGGATCAAGGACCCAAATCTAAGACCAGAAATTATAAAATTACTAGGGGAAAACACTGCAAGACCTTGGCCAGGGCAAGAACTTATTATATACGACCCCAGAAGCACAGACAATCAAGGCAAAAATCGACAAATGGGATTACACCCAGCTAAGAAGCTTCTGCACAGCAAAGGAAACAATCAATGTAAATAATTGATAGGATGGGAGAAAATATTTGCAAACTATACATGTGGTAAAGGATTAATATCTAGAATATATAAGGAACTCAAACTCAACAAAACAATCTAGTTAAGATATAGACTAAGATATGAACAGGCATTTTTCAAAGGAGGAAATACACATGGTCAACAGACACATAAAGATGCTCAGCATCACTAGCCATCAGGTAAATGAAAACCACAATGAGGTTTCACCTCAACCCAGTTAGAATGGTTCTCATCCAAAAATCAAGTAATAAAAGCTGGCAAGGATGCAGGGCACAGAGGTACCCTAATACGTTGTTGGCATGAGTGTAAACTACTGCAAATATTATGGAAGACAGTATGGAGATACCTCAGAAAGCTGAAAATAGATTTAACCATATGACCCAGCCATTTCACTTCTGAGGATTTACCTAAAGGAAGTGAAATAAGCATGTGAGTTATCTGTACCTACTTTTTCTATAGTAGCTCAACACAAAATAGTTAAGATATGGAATCAACCCAGATGTCCATCAACTGGTGAGTGGATAAAGAAATTGTGATATGATGGAAAACTACTCAGTCATAAAGAATGAAGTTTTCTTTGACAAAACTGATGCAATTGGAGATCATTAGCTTAGTGAAGTAAGCTAGTCCATAAAGGACAAATAAGTTTTCTCCAATTCATGGTAATATACAGAGTACAAAAAGTGATGAGTGAAACTGACATTTTGAGATTTGATTATTTATAGCACTTGTTTATACTCCTTAGGAACAGTGGTTTTTAGATTTACTTCTTGATGGATTCTTTAATGTCAGGTTAAACTTTTGATTACAAAGTAAATTGAAAGCACACCATTGCAAAAATTAAAAGAAAACTAAGAAAGGAAGGAACAGGGCTGAGAATGAGAGTGGGAAATATCACTGTGTTTTTTAAATTGTATATGAAATACGTGGAGTTTGTTCACTTTATAAGTTTTGAAAACTATTATAATATTGACCAAAAAAAGACTGCCACAAGTAGAATTTGGTCATTCACATATGAAGGAAGGAATAGAAAGGAACAGAGTGACTCACACTAGTAATAAGAGTTCGACATAACTGCTCTGTATAGGCACATGGCAAAAGGGAAGCAATGAAACAGTGAGATGCTGTTCTGATACGCAAGTAGGAGAGCCCTTGAGGAGACAGGTCTGTGCAGGGAGTTTTGAGACCAATTATGACCTTATCTTCTAGAATATATGATTGATCATATGGAAGAACGTGACCCAATCAGATTGGTATATCCTTGAGGTTGACTCCAGGAGAGAAGAGAGACTACATGATGAGAACTTTTCTTCTTTACTCATGTCCTATCTCTATCTCTGCAGAGTTGTATACCTTTTATCCAGACTTTTGTCTTCTTGGGCAAGTACTTCACAGATTAACTTCTCTAAGCTATCATTCCTTTCCCTATAACCTTAGAAGGTGGGTAGGGTGCAGTATCACAATGCCCTTTCCTCTCACGACTGGCAGTCTGTGCCTGTGTCCCTGCATACCATCACGCCAAACACACGGCACAGAGTTCAAATTCGTGCTTCTTGCCACATGATGCACACCATGTGGTTGGAATGGTAGAATGTATGTATGCCATAGAGTTCAGTAATATTTTCAAGGATACTTTCAATGTGGAAGTCTGAATCCTAGGAGTTCATTTTCAGGACAGATTGCTGCAATTTAGAGAGAAGCAGAAAATTTTCAAGGAAAGGAAGAAATTCAAGCCTGATGAATATCTATAGACAGAATTGCTAATAGAACAGGTCTTTCACAGGCACAGAAGCCAAAATGTATGCACAGTTGGTACAAGAGTAGGAAGCAGTACATATTCCAGAAAATAGTGAGAAAAAGGATGTGGCTCTTTTGTATTAATGCAATATAGAAGGAATTGAATGCTATCCCACTGAAAAGTGAGAAAATCTAGATAGGCCTTCAAGTCTTAAGTTTTCACAAAATTCAAATTTTAAAAAATCTGGTATAATTACTAGAAATTTTTTCCCCAAGTTAACCACAAATCACACAATGATAAGTGCATCCAGGAAATGTATTATTTCTAAGTTTCTTGAACTTGGAGTTTAGAAAATTTCTGGTTTTGAAGCAAATATTCCCTGAATGTTCAAAAAATTAATTTATTTCTTTTCCTTCTAATTCTCTATGCCTACTACTCTGGTTCAAAACACAGCTCATCACCGATTATACAAATGTAAGCAAGGCTCATTTTTAGTGGGTAATGAAGTGTAAGGATGAAGCCGAAATGATGCAATATACCCAGTGTCTAGCCTTACATAAATAAATGAAGGACCATTTGTTTTATTTCACTTCAATACACACTTCTGCAAGGGAATGTTCTATTTCTTTTGGCATGCACAAAAAATTCTAAGTATATATCAACATCTTTTTAGTGTTGAAATGTAGCTTTGTTTGTTCTTTTTTCAAAAATAACTATACAATAAACACTAGACAGTTTTTGGTGCTTTGTTACAAAATGAACAGGCTAAATTTCCTCTGCAGAAGCATCATGGCATTGGCTGGAACATAGGATATGTAAGGACTCTTTCTTAATCTGGTCTGGATGAATCGGCTATGTATGGTAAGCAAGCCAGCCCTCACCCGTGGATAATGACATGTAATCTATCTGCAAAGGTGAGCTTGGGCTTCTTAAAGATAGCCGCTCATTGAGTGAGAAATCTAAAGATTTTTACTCTATGGCTCTTTTTTTCAGACATTTTGGTTTTTGGAGAAGTGGAAGAAGGAAAAAAACTAGCAGACAGGCATAAGAATAGACTTCATATATTTAACATACTTATTCTTTGGAGCATGCTTTGTGATGTGTGTGTTTTTCCACCTATTTCCAGAGTAGAAAGTTGAAACTCATGTGGGAAAGTCAGTTTTACATTAGAAATAATGGAAAATAGATCTGAACCTGAAAAAAAAAAAAAGTCCAAAACACTCACTTGCACAACCTTGTCAAGAGTAGTGTAAAAATAGATGTGGATTAAACAGAAGAAAAGATGATCCAAGGATTAATATTTGTAAACCTCAACTAACATTTTTGTTAAATTTACTTAATCCTCAGAGGGAACATACTTCCAAAATAAGCTTTGGTATTGTCATCTTAAGATATCACATCAGTTGCCAAATAGACTGTATTACATGGGTATATTGCTGGTCAAGATGTCCCAAGTGCCCCAGTGCTATGGCCAAGTAGATAGATGAAATACTACCCATTGGACTTCTGAATGTAATGAGTCAGTGTTGATAATGTACTCCATAAAACAGAATTTTTCCATATAACAATTGAAGCCGAGTCTAAGTGGATTCACTACTCAGTTAAGTCAGCCTTCATAAGGCTTAGATACACATATTTTTTTCTCCTAAAAACAGTGAAAGGAGAGGGCTGTGCCACTGTTTTGGGTGCCTGTATCCCATATCAGAGTGGTTGCATTCAAGTCCCACCTTGGCTCCCAATTTCAACTTGCTACTAATGAGCACTTTGAGAGGTAGCAGGCAATGATTTCATTGGTTGGGTGCCTACAACTTATGTGGGGTAGCTGGATTGAGTTTCTAGTTTCAGGCTTCATCCTGGCCCAGATCTGACTACTGAGGGCATCTAAGGAGTGAACCAGCAGATGAAAGATCCCTTTTTTGTCTTTTCTGTCTCTTTGCCTTTCAAATAAAATAGTGAAAGTGCTCCTTTCCCTTGCTCTTGTTGATATTTTTATTGCCATTCTTGCTATTTTAGAACTGTTGTAACCTGCAACTTTCTCTGAAAATGTCTATTCATATTTTGAAAAGGTATTCCATTCAATGAGGAAAATACAGTTAAATATTTTACCAAACATCTAGTAAAAATTTTCTATGTAATATTAAAGCAAAAGGAAGAGGTCATTGATATCTCAAATTTTCTAAAAGAAATATGTATGTACAGGTACATACACATATACGCATGTTAAATTTCCAAAACTTTTCTGAACCCTTGTAACTATTTTTCTTACTTTATTATAAATATGTTTAAAAAAGAGGGCACTGGGCATTTGGAGGGGTAGAAGAGAATGATCTGCCCTGAGGGGAGTAATATTTTATCATTGAAGTTGTTTAGCATTACTATTGCCTCATGGTGATAAAATGCAGATGAAGAACTTTGTTGGTTTTGTTAATTTTTAAATTCTGAGGCTCACATTTATTACATGTGTCTGCAGTGCAACACCTCAATTGCCCCCTCCCTTCATATGCCACTAAGTGTCCTCTAGGTGACTGTCACAATGCTTAATGTCTTATGACTTATTTAAGTTGAACTAGAAATACTTCCTCCATCAAGCTTCCCTGAAAATGATTAAGTTGGAAAGCGTCTGGTATACAGTAAGCATTACACCATTGTTGAAATAAGTACTATTTATGACAATTCCAAGGTAGAAGCCTGCTGCCAATTGTGTAGGTGAGTAAACAGGGTCTAAAACAAGATTTTAAAAATCCATTAAACATCAGAGTGATGTAACTGGGGTTTAAACTCAAGCCTAATGACGCTACATCTGTACCCACCCTACCTCCTCCACACACAACAGTGTCATTTTCACCAGCTTCAAGTAACCTAAGACATTGTGTATTCTAAATATATACCTTTCAAAATAGTGCCAACACATTTACCTAAAACTTCATGTTGTTTCAGAGCAGGTTCATTGAGGTATTATAAGGGGCAAACATTTAGTAAGAGTTTTACTCACTTTTAAGCTACTAAACGCATGCCCATTGGGTTGTTAAGAAAAAGAACATTTTGTATTGAAAAAGTGTACCTTCCCAAGAAACCACTAACCAGGTGTTAGGGTCTTGAGATATTCCGAAGGAGTACAGGAAAAAAAATGGTGAAAGGATTCTTTCTACAGACAAATCTAGAAGTGTTTATATTGTATCTTATAACCATGGATATGGTTTGCAAAAGACATTCAGCAGATGTGCTCATCAATTATCAGAGCCCTGGGATAGCCTAACTTAGAATATTTTGCTTAAGAGAAAAAATAGGGGACCAGCACTTAAGCCCAGTAGGTTAATCCTCCTCCTGTGGCTCCAGCATCCCATATGAGCATCAATTCTAGTCCCAAGTGCTCCTCTTCTGATCCAGCTCTTTGCTAAGGCCTGTAAAAGCAGTAAAAAGATGGCCCAAGCACTTGGACCCCTGTACCCACACAGGAGACCCGGAAGAAGCTCCTGGCTTCGGATCGGCACAGCTCCAGCCATTGCGGCCATTTAGGGAGTGAACCAGCAGATGGAAGACCTTTCTGTCTCTCCTTCTGTCTGTAACTCTACCTCTCAAAATCTTAAAATGAAAAAAAAATCTAAGAAAAATTACCAAGAGAATGGTAATGCTATAGTTGAATAACTATGGATTTGCTAATACATGAAGTTTATTACCTACTAGTGTCATGGACTTGAAGCTGAGTATGGTAATGAATTGTTCAGTCTGATTCTCCCTGCAAAGGCTGCATTTAAAGGCTACATGATATATTCATCAGCTGGCTATTTGTCATCCAATGTATACTGAGTATTATGTGCAGGAAGTATATTAGTTAGAATACACACACACACACACACACACACACTAGAATCCACATTTTAACTTTTTAGTCACTTAGTTTACCTTTCTGACTTGCTTCTTACGGCAACTGATTTTCATATGTGAAATACCCATAACCAGTGTGAGTTTACCCTTTGAACTTTATTAAGAGATTGTTTTGAACTGACTTATCTGCTGACATGCTGAGCATCCTTTCTCATTTTTATTACACAGGGATATTTGTCCTCCAAAATGTGCATTCTCCAATTCTGAGAGGAAAATATTTTCCATCCCATCTCATCTGACCTATGGGTGACTTACACCAACATGGGGCACAGTCATGGAGTGCAAGGAACTGCATTGTCCTGGTCTAGGCCAATGCTACGTGGGCCAGAGCCACACGGGATCCAACACTCACTCATCAGTGTTGTCTGTGGGAGGTGTTGTGTGTCTGTGCGTGTGTGTAATATTTTTGTTTAGTAAAATACAAAACAAGTTTTATCTCCATTGAGGAGTGTAGACTCTGTTGAGTCTACTTCCAGATGGATTCCTCTAAATTCTTGGGAAAGCCTGAAGTTTAGATAAGCAGAGACTAGAAAAGTTGGATTCTTCCTGTTACTGGTCTCCTTAGTGTTTTAATTTCATCTCCTAGTGGGCAGCTTTTTTGTTTTATGTCACTGGGCAGATAGCCATTGGCACTCTTTCTGGTTTTATTGGAAGTTTCTTCAAATGGCTGTGGTAAATTTCAATGAACTTTTTTATCATGCTCATTTCACTTAATTTGGTAGTTGGGGAGTTCCAAGCCAAACAGAAATGCTAAAAGTAAAATGCTAAAAGGGGAAAAACTTGAATTCAAATCAGCAGGACTTAAAAGCAACACTCTGTGTGCCGGGAACTTGCCCAGAGATCGACCCTGTTGGATAGTGATAGGCAGCTGTGACATTACCTGTCAATGTTTGCTTCTCCAGAGGTTCCCAAGAACCACTTCATGCTTACTGAAGCCCTGATTCATAGCTGGGAGCCTGAGTAATTGGATCTTTCTGAAAGGGAAGACTGGGTGCCCTTCTGGAGGCGCCATGCTGGGTCTTGGCAGAATTGTGAGGGCAGCCCCAAGGAGGAATTACACTCACGGAGACTGCTGAATTCTCTCTTTGTGAAACCCCATCCCTTTTGTTTCTTGCTTCTGGCAAACTGAGAGCATCCTGAGAATGGGTCAAAGATCTTTCAAAGGAATCCCTGCTAGCAAGACTGACTCACACTTCCAAAAGCAAACTGGAACATTCTTCCAGGTCAGACTAGACCGTTATGACAACTGTGCACCGAGACAGTGGACATGACAGGAATGGAGATGGCAACTACTTACCCCCCTCTCAAAAAAGCCCTAATAAGGTATTAATTTTAGAACTAAGATTTATTGACATTAGAATAAATTCTGATTCTGACTGCTTTTTCCTGTGCCTCATCTTTACATCTGAATGGTCAAAAAAAAAAAATTCTTAACACACAGAGGATAGATGTTTAGGTGGCTTAATAAGATGGAGGGCTTGATTCATATCAGGATGTTTTACTTTAAATATAGACTTCATTATTTTCTTCTGCCTATATGCTCTGAATTGGCCCACTCAGTAGGTCATTTATTCCACACAGAACAAGGAACTTAATTCTTACTGGTATAGAACAGAATATATGTCATAAATCTGAAGAAATAGGATTTTGATAGTTTCTAAAACTTTCCATTTCCTATTATATGTATATTCCATTTTTTCCCCCTACAAGATAGCTTACAAGACAGAACAGTTTAGATAGAAGACATAGGATAACTAGCATAGAAAACTTAGGGTAACTGGGAAAGAGCATCCAAGCCAAGTTGAAACTTGTCACTAGATAGTTCTGCTAAAATTTTCCACTAGTTGAGCATAGCAGCAACTCCCAACTTTCTATGTATGTTTTCAATAACACAAGGCTATTACAGACATGCTCATAATAATGTTGGGCTGGCGAGGTGACTTAAAGGTACTTCTTAAGATTCAAATAGTATTTGCTATTTCAAGCTACCAATTAATATCACTAAACAGAGTTGGGGGATGATGCACATAATTTGCTCTTAGGAGTCTGAAACCCCCAACCAGCAATTTTTCAGAGCTAGGAGGCAACTTAAAAATCCTTTCTGACTTTCAAATAAATGAATCTTTAAAAAGAAAATGAGTCTTAAATGTGGAATAATTTATGCAAAGCCAACATGAAAAGCCAAACTGGGAATAAATACTCTAAATTATTCCTAGTTTAAAGCCCTTTCTTCTACATTAAAATACAACTCATGGAACTACCCATGCATTCATATATTTCATTTAAACACTGATAAGAAAAATAGTGTTTCTAAAACTAGAGCTAATAGAAGAGAATAGATTTGAGCAGACTCTGTTATCTACTAACAAGCTATCTTCACTTCTCCCCCACTGTACTCTTCTCTCCATGGCATTTGGAAACTGAAAGGTTGAAATTCACACCATACTGGAGCCAGTTATCCGTCAGGAAAGTAAAGCCCATATCCCTCTGTCTGAATACAGTGCACCACCATGAGTTTTTTGATGTAGCCGCCATCAGGACAATCTGGGCAGCTCACATTTTAGTGAGCACAGAGATGCAATGTCTTCAGGACTGATCCCAACCTGTGATTCACAAAATGTAGTTGACAGGCTGTTGAAGATCTCCCGAGTGATTTTAGATTTTTTACCTTTGTCATCGTGTTGAGATTTGCCTTGGAACAAAAACAACGGTGAATGAAACTACTGTCACCTTACAGCAAATCAAGACCCCTCAATATCAGTCATGCCAGTTAAATATAAAGTTAGTTTCTCTTAAGAATGTACTCAGTGAAGTGGGTAAGATTTTATTAAATCTTGACTTTTGAATCCATACTTTAAAAATATTCTGTGTGAATACATCAAAATATACATAAAAGAAATGCTGTATATCATACACAATTGTTATCTCAAAAAAAGTCACCCATGGAATTGTATTATTTTTGTACCGATTCTTCACTTTTCATGGGGCACTCCAATTTCATAAATGAATGGGTGACAGACAAGCTATGGTTATGAAGGCTTGGATATTTGGCAAACAATTTCTCAAAAGTTCTGTCATTTCAGGAAAGAAACTGATAATATTTGCTGAAAATGATGAAATGCAAGCTTCCAAGAGAAAATTAATTCCCACTGTAAGGCTGATACCTTTCCAAAATACAAAGATTTTTGATGCAATAGGTGTTGAGATTAACAAAGGTGATTACTTGGAGTTGTATAATGAAGGTAAAGTTGGAAGATCTGTTAAGCTCAATGTGCCAATACCTTTCACATGTCTAATGCCTAATCTCACACATTGATAAAAGATCTATTCAAAGTGCAAGACAATCCAACCTAGCCCTAGTAGTGCAGGCTGGGGAGTAACCACCAAATAGGAGCTCTGTCTGTTATGGTCTGTTTCTCAGCCTCTCAAATAAGCATTCAAAATGAATGACAGACCATTGGATTGTAATAAAGCAGACTATAAAGTTGTTGACAGTGATTTGGATTCTACAATTCACTGAAAATTATAGAAACCACCACTTGTGGGACAGCATTTGGCGTGGCAGGTGAAGCCACTTTCCGCAATGCCTGCATCCCATGAGTACCAGTCTGAGTCCCAACAGCTCCACTTCTGATCCAGCCCCCTGCTAATGGCCTGGGAAAAGTAGATGACTGGGTCATCTCTACCCACGTGGGAGACCCAGAAGCAGCTCCTGCTTCAGCCTGGCCAGGCTGTTGTGGCCATCTGAGGAGTGAACCAGCAGACAGAATATTTGTCTCTCCCTCTATTTCTGTAACTCTGCTTTTCAAATAAAATGAATAAATCTTAAAGAAACTACCACTAATTTTGAAGTTGTATTAAATTATATGTAGAATTCCTTGAAGATGTTAATACTCTAATTTCCATATCTCTAAGGCTGTTATTTTCTGCATATATTTCAATCAACTTAGTTCAGAAGATATAGAAATCAGCTATTTTAAAGATGCTTGCAAAATATATAAAATATGCCCCTCTTCTCACTAAAAGTTTTTATTTTAAAAGTTATTTTTCAATATGAAACTATTTACATTAGCAACTGGTTGGTTTATCATTTTTCAATAGATTCACAAAATTAAGACATCTTCACTTTAATTTCCAATAAAGGAAGTATCAATAGATAGAACCCATAGAGACAAAAGGGTCTCAATTTTTAAGACCAGAAAGCGGTTCTGAGATTTAAAAGTTTCAGAGTTGCTAATCTAGAATGGGTCTTGCAAAGGGATATCACTTGAGGGTTTAAGGAAAATACACTAAGTATGTGATAGATTCAATAATGGCTCACATTAATCCCGTTGTCTTCCTTTAAGTGCTTGTTGCTTCTCACATCAAAAACTGGAACCTATTTCCCTTCTTTTAATCTGGGATGGCCCTTTGATGTGTCTTTACCAATACAGTGTGCCAAAAGTAACATTCTGGAATTTTCAAGTCAGATATTAAGAAGCTTTAGAATGCTCACTATTGGGACACTGTGAAAGCAGACACGTGGAGAAACCACGTACAGTTTCTACATTCAGTAGACTCAGGTATGTGTACACCCAGTTGCTATTACCACGTGTCAGTCATTGGAGGCGGCCCTCTTGGACAACAGGCCCATTTGATAACTCCCGCTGCATTTCCTATCTGATTGCAACTGTATGTCAGAAGTCCAAACAAAGACTTCCTGGCCAAGCCAAGTCAATCCCTACAAACCATGAAGTGTAGTCATTTTAAGCCACAAAGGTGAAGGGCAGTTCATTATGTATCAATAATAACCAGAACAGGGAGAGAAACGCACAACTCAACTAGAGAAATTAGCCATACAGGACCGGATTTCAGGTGATCCACGTGGTTATCTAGCTAAACTCCTAAGTACAACCGGAAGAGACATAGTGAGGGAGTGAGCAGGCTGGCACGAGGGGCACTCAGTAAACATTAGACTGGCTGTGCACAACTCTGCAAAGGAGAGAGGCAAGGTGGAACTACAAGAAAGGGGTGGGTGTAGTTGAGATTGCAAGGGTTGGAAAGACCTGGTATGCTAATCATAGCCCGAGCAGACTCCAATCTTAAAAACTAGGTGAGCCCAGTTGTATTAGAGGACAGCTGTGACTGAGCTCATCAATATCCAGGATTCGTTCTTGTCCGACTAAATTCCACAGCAATAATCTTAGCAGTGGCAAGTCAGGCTTCAAGTCCATTGCTGAGTGTGATGGTGCTATTAGACTGCCTGCCTCAATCTGAATTACTTGGAATTTTTTCAGAGGTAAGTATTTACTAACTCAAAACCTTCTCCAAAACTCAGATATTTTGAACACATTTTAGATCGAAGACATACCTAAGAGTGACATAACATCAAAGACTGAGAGAAAATGTTAGAGTATCAGAAGAAATTTCAAAATTTCATATACAGAGGTTGAATGGCTACAAATTTTTGGGAAGGGAAACTAGAGTTCGAAGAGACATCTGCCCAGCAAGCATACTGTGTTATGTTAGATATTTAGTTGGGAAGCTTTGCAGATGCTGAAAGAGTTTGGGGTGTGTGCGTGTGTATGGTATAGTTCTCCTTGACCTCCTGGTATATTGAAAAAATAACTTTTCTAAAATAAGAGCTGTTAGTGAGAAGAGAGGCACATTTTTACATTTTTGTCAGTTTCTGACCTCATCATTCTATAATCTAAGTAAGGTTTGCAGCAAGAGGCAGTTTAGCCATCAGTAATTGATAGTGTTCATCCACACTTACTCTGACGAATGAACAAGGCATCTCCCTTTGCACACGTGGCAACATAATTGAGGGTGTCAGTATGCCTTGGAAAAGACATCAAAGTGGTTTGTGTTTGCGGAGGTAGACATGGCCTACCACAGCTTGTGGGAGTCACAGTTGGGAATTTAATGTTTTGTTGCAAGTCTTGAATGACTTCTTTAACCAGTGGGTCAACCTTATTCCACATTAGAATCACCTAATCACCAAAAGCTGATGCACTGGTCTTGCCCAGGAATTATCAACTTATTTTAGGTAGGGTTCCCTGGTATTAGCATTGTGTTTTGTTTTAATCCACCCAGGTAATACAAAATATTTATTCAGGATTAAGTCTCTAACCTTTCTGATTCTCAGTAAACATGTGTTAAAATTAGGGATAGTGACATAACTCGCAGGAATCTTCAGTCATTGCATATAAAAACTCATTATCAGGAAGGATATTACATAATCAGTATATTCCTTATTATCCGAGTTAACGAAGATTGCACTTTGCTGTATATAAAGTTGTGCAATTTTTACTTCTAACCCTGAGATTTCTTGATTAGTAAGTAGTACATAGTTCCATTCAGTAGGAAACTTTGCACCCCCAACCTCCCTTTCATAGTGGCAAGTCTTAATATTCTTTTTTGGAATTCATAATAGAAAACAAGGTAATAGGAAGACAGCTTTTTTTAAGATTTCATTTATTTGAAAGACAGTTACAAAGAGATAGGGACAGAGAGGAGTCTTCCATCTGCTGGTTCACTCCCCAGATGGCTGCCAAGGGCCAGAGCTGCGGCGATCTGAAGCCAGGAGCTTGGAGCTTCATCAGGTTTCCCACGTGGGTGCAGGGGCCCAAGGACTTGGGCCATCTTCTACTGATATCCCAGGTCATAGCAGAGAGCTGGACTGGAAGAGGAGCAGCCAGGACTAGAACCGGCGCCCATATGGGATGCCGGTGCTTCAGACTTCAACCTGCTGCACCACAGCGCCAGCCCCAGACATACAGCTTTGACATTTAAAAGTTATTCAGAAGCTGCTATTACTCAAGAAGTGGAGTACTCAATAGATAATTTCATCAGACTATATGTTAGAAATCAGCTTAGCCTTAATGGTTAAGCACAATGATTGTGCAGTCAGCGATGAGTTTAATCTCATTCAAATCCTTAACTTCACGGGTAGTAGTAATGATGTTACTTACACCTTAGAAATCCGGAGATGACTAATATGTAGAAAGCATTCATAGTAATGTTTGGCACATAACAAGGTCTCAATAATTATAATTTAGTATAGTTTGGAAGTCATTGTTTAACATGCAAATACAGCATAGCTTCTACTGAGAGACTACACAGTATCTCTTTTGGAATAAAAAGAAACTAATTTAAGGGGATATGAAATTACTAAATTTTTAATGAGACTTATCAACTTATTTAAAAATCATTATCAGACCCTAACTGTAATGTCTTGTCCTGTCTTAAGTGCTGAGTAACCAATGTGAATGGCCCTCAAGTTTAAGGGTCAGCACTTTGGATTAGCATACCTGAACGCACCACTTCTGATCCAGCTCTCTGCTAATGCACCTGGGAAAGCAGTGGAAGATGATCCACCCCTTGGGCCCCTGCACCCATGTGGGAGACTGGAAGAAACTCCTAGCTCCTGGTTTGTCTGCCCCAGCTACAGCCATTGCTGCCATTTGGGGAGTGGATCAGCAGATGAGGATCTCTTGCACTCTAACTCTGACTTTGAAGTAAAATATATAAATCTTTTTTAAAAAAATGAACTTCAAGTTTACTGGACTAGACATATTTAAAAAAACCATCATTGAAATGTCTGCTACTTTGGTTACAGAAGGAATAAGACTCTGGGCTGGCGCCGTGGCTCAATAGGCTAATCCTCCGCCTTGCGGCACTGGCACACCAGGTTCTGTCCTGGTTGCCCCTCTTCCAGTCCAGCTCTTTGCTGTGGCCAGGGAGTGCAGTGGAGGATGGCTCAAGTGCTTGGGCCCTGCACCGCATGGGAGACCAGGATAAGCACCTGGCTCCTGGCTTCGGTTCAGCACAGTGTGCTGGCCATTGGAGGATGAACCAACAGCAAAGGAAGACCTTTCTCTGTCTCTCTCTCACTGTCCACTCTGCCTGTCCAAAAAAAAAAAAAAAAAAAGACTCTGAAGAATTGAGAAAAGCTCCACAGAGAAGGCAACTTTTTTTTTGACAGGCAGAGTGGACAGTGAGAGAGAGAAAGGTCTTCCTTTGCTGTTGGTTCACCCCCTAGTGGCCACTGCGCTGCGCGGATCCGAAGCCAGGAGCCAGGTGCTTCTCCTGGTCTCCCATGGGGTGCAGGGCCCAAGCACTTGGGCCATCCTCCACTGCACTCCCAGGCCACAGCAGAGAGCTGGCCTGGAAGAGGGGCAACCGGAACAGAATCCGGCACCCCAACCGGGACTAGAACCTGGTGTGCTGGCGCTGCAGGCAGAGGATTAGCCTAGTGAGCTGCAGCGCCAGCCAAGAAGGCAACTTCTGAAGTAAGTCTTGAGTATAGTAGGAGAATGTTATGAAATAGTGCCAGTTTTTAACATCATTGATGGAATGACTTAAAGATACTCTATAAGTTCAGTTTCTTTTGTAGGATTACTGCTTATTGGATTTGCCACAGAAGGTGCTAATTTCTTTAAAGATTTCTTTATTTGAAAGGCGGAATTACAGAGAGGCAGACAGAGAAAGAGAGAGGACTTCCATCTGCTGGTTTATTTTCCAGATGGTCACAATGGCTGGAGCTGCACCAATCTGAAGCCAGGAGCCAGGAGATTCTTTAGGACCTCCCATGCAGGTACAGGGGCCCAAGAACTTGGGCCATTTTCTAACTGCTTTCCTAGGCCATAGTAGAGAGCTGGATTGGAAGTGGAGCAGCCAGGACTCTAACCAGTGCCCATATGGGATGCCAGAACTGCAGGTGGCGGCTTTACCCACTATGCCACAGGGCTGGCCCTGCTAACTTAATATGAATCCACTGGCAGTTGAGCCCACTGTTAAGTATTGTTGATCAAACACTGCAAGCAAGCACCCTCCTCTCTGAGCTACAAACTGCAGGGCAGCACATCAAGGTGTCCAATATGACATTTTATGCTTAATGATCTTTTGAAGGCATTGTCATGTTAGGAGTAGTCAACTATTCACAATCTTGGCTAAATGTAAAGAAAATATTTGAAGTACAAAAAATTGGTTTTAAAAAAGTAGAAGAACTGGCATTTGGCACAGGGACAGATCTGCCTGGGACACCCATATCCCATATCAGAGCTTCTGGGCTCAAGTCTCACCTCTGCTTCTGATCCTAGGTTTCTGCTAATGCATACCCAAGGGGGCAGTGAGTAAAGACTCAACTACTTCTATCTCTGCAACTTACATGGGAGAACCAGAAGGAGTTCCTGGCTCCCAGATTTGGCCTGGTCCAGCCCTGACTGTTGTGGGCATTTGAGGAATTAACCAAAGCTGGAAAATTTTGACTTTCAAATACATTTTTAAATTTTTTTTTATAAAAACAAAGCTGAGGGATTTTAGGTATTGGCTGTGAGTGTTATTTAAAGATTCTATTCCAAGCAACACTATAACTTCTACACAGGTTAACTTAAGATTTGTGCTACATGATGAACTATTGAAGCTCTCCTTTACTTTTCCCATTAGCTGAAAAAATAAATTTCTGTATTTCCAGTAAAGTAATAACACACGTGGATCCCGACTCCTTTCTCAACTGTCAATGTCTTATGTTTGAAAATCTGTTATATATTGTTTTTTGATTTACTGTTTGGTACAGATAACTTAGCAATTATTAGTGATACATATTATTTCACAAAGGCTTTGCTCAAAATGACAAATAGAAGATTTTCTAAGAAGTTGATTTGTATTTTAAAAACTCAGACTCAAGCCACATCAGGTTCACGGAAATTATAACTGAAGAATTCAGGGTGACCTCAATAACTTTGGCAAAAGTTTCTGAAACAAAATTTCACAAAATATCTTGCCCAATGACCAACACACTTAAGAGAAGTTGCATTTTGCAAACCAAAATTTATTGTAAACCTTCCTTCCCAAACCATCCTAGTCTACTGTCATTTGACCAAACAAAATTACCTGCTTATATCATTTCTGTGTATCACTGTTAGATTTTACACAGTGCCATCTCTGTAATAGGCCTCTTCTGCTGCAGAATGTTCAGTGTACAGCCTGGAACATACCCAGACACTAAGGCAGTCACCTTCTATACCCTGGGAGTGATTGGTGGTACATCTGACCTACTGACAGGGGAACACTACCTAAGCTCCATTTTCCCTGCGTCCAACAAGTCTTTCTACATTATGTAGTCCAAACTAACATCAGAAGGTACTTCCTCAATTACTTTGAGGTGAAATAATGGAATGAGGAAAGGCATTTTCAAAGATCATTATTATTGACTATGGGTCAGAGGAGGCTGCAGTTTTCTGTTTATTTAACTTGTATATGAAAATGACCAAAATCATGATAGGGATCCACCCATTTCTATAATTAAGATAGTCCTTAGGGATTCAGAGGGGCCAAGTCGATCCAATGCTACAAACTGGTATCTTTTTTTACTCATGTTGGCCAAGTATTAATATGCCTTTTTAGGACAAAACAGGGGACATGAAAAGGGAGAACCACTGAGCTCAGAGAGCCAGGTTTAATTATGGCATTGCCACCACCTAGCACTATTACGTGGAAGCCCTTACTTTTCAGATACAGAATGGGGAAATATGTTATCCTACCTCATGAGTTTGGTCTGATCACAGCACAGGCTACATGCTGTATCTGAATGCCTAGCATCGATCCTTGGTTTTCTTTGGGTTATAACTAGGTCTGCCATGTATAACATGTTAGGGTTCAGTTTCCAAAGTCAGGTTAATCTGGGAATGGAAGAGAGGGATTATTGTGCAGGGTTCTGGGAGGACTAAATTTGATACATATAGCAATTCCACTTCATTATAATGGATGTGGCAGAACCTTGACAGGATAGCAAATTAAAGAGGATCCTGAACCTCTGTTAGTTCCATTGCAAACTCTCCACTGGGGACTCTTCACATCTTCAAATTTGAGAGTTGGCTTAATTTCCCTGGACATCTTTTGTCTATTTTAGCTGACAGTAAAGCCAAACAGAGGATAACATGCAATAAAAACAATTACATACTGCCAAAGTAAACCTCTGTGCAAAGGAGTGGGCTTGTAGATCCTTAGAAACATGTGAAATATAACTAGAAATATATTTATATATGCATATATGTTTAAAATAAAATTCACAAAGTAAATTCAGACTATATTTATAGAAAATCGTTGTGGTTACTCCCTCCATCTAAAAATAATTTTGACCAAGGCATTGTGGTAAGAGTGCTCTAACATCCCTCCTTACATTCTTACATCCCAGACACATTAAAGCATAAGTTTCCTTTATGTCACATGGCAGAAAGCACTGTGACAGAAAAAAAAGCTGCATCTCATCATTCTTTTTTTAAAACATGGGATCAATTATAAGTTTCAAAGGATTTCAATTTAAATAACTGCATTCCCTTTAAGGTTACATCATGGGGTAAACTACTCATAATAGATTTTAACATCAAAAAGTAATTAACATTTAATAATTTCAAAAGTTCTTTTAATCTCATGCTTACAAAACTTATTCAATATCTACTCAATTTTTTAGTATGTATGCGATTTTTAGAGAATAACCTGTAAATATACACTAGAGATTAAACTGAACATGCTGGAAGCCAAAAGTACTTGTAATCGTCAAGAATATGTACTTGTTGGTGACTGGAAAGTAGAACATGGTTCATTGCGACTAAGAGTTGGACCATTCTGTTTACCCGTGGCTACTGCCTTTAGACAATGACAACAATGTCAACTACTTTGTGCCCTTCAGGAGGGACAGGTACCTCATCCGAAGTATGGACTGCAATACTTGGAAAGCTACCCTGTGCTTTGATACAGGTTCAGTGACAAGCCAGAGAAGATTCTGAATCTATGAAATCTGGATCCAGAATCTGCTGGAAGTTACTTTTGCAACTTACTTTATAGGATTAAAATAGATGGGCTAGAAGAAAAAAAATCCTTTTGACTCAGATCCAAGGTGTAAAATTCACCATCACTAAAAAGTTGTAATGGTAGCATTTTCAAACTGGCATATCAGTTAACAGTACCATTTCAGTGAATACAATTACAGAATTAACTACTAAAGATGAGTGCTGTGTCACAGCAGGTTAAGCGGCCATGTTGGATGTCTGTATTCTCTATCAGAGTGGCAGTTTGAGTCCCAGCAACTCCACTTCCAATACAGCTCCCTGCAAATGTGTCTTGGAAGCAGAAAATGCTCGAGTCCCTATACCCATGTGGGAGACAAAAATGAAGTTCCTGGCTCCTGACTTCATGTTGGCCCAGTCCTGGTTGTTGCTGGCATATGGGGAAGGAACTAGCTGATGGAAGATTGACCTTTCTCCATCACTTGATCTTTCAAATCAATATGAAAAAAAAAAAAAAAACTAAGAATTACTTCAACTCAAACATATTGTAGTTTTCCATACCTGTGTTTCTGTGTGTGAGTATGGCCCTATGATACTACACACCTTCGTACCACTAGCTCCCTTCATTATGTGGGCCAGGTGCCTTTGGGCAAGAAGGAACCAGCATCTTGGCACTTGTGACTTTCAGTGCACTGCGCCTAGCTCCAGGTCACCTGGAAGCCTGGCTCGGCCTTTTCATTTTCCATTTAGCTTTACTAAGTCTAAAATGTATGTGTGCTTATTAGATCAGGTACAATAATCCAGAGATATAGTTTTAAGAAATGATCTCTGACATCCAAGATAGCAGCCTGACCTCTCAATTGCACTCTACAAGTTTCTCTGTGTTTATACATAAAATATGTGTATACCTGCTTTAAAATACAATTTTATGAAGTAGAGCATACTATACACATTGCTGCACAAGAAATTCTTTCAAGATGATATCCATCTGAGTCAAATGATAAATATAATTTCATTTTAATAGCTACATAGTGCAAAATACAGCTATATCACAGTTTACTCTTGAAAGAATTTCAGCTTATCCCTTCCTTCTGAAGAATGTAATAAATATCCTTGAAAATAGTCTGCTAATTAACTACATGAGTAATAGTACTTATATCGTAGGATAGATTCCCAAAATGGTATAGAGTTTCAATCCTGCCATTTTTCCCCAAAATGATAGAAGTGATTTGTACACACCAGTGTATGTATATTTGTATATATATAATTCCCTACATCCTCAAAAGCAATAGGTGTTACTCTTCAAAATATTGATGATCTGATAGAATTAATAATTTTATTGTAATTTTAGTTTCTGTTTTAAGATTCATTTGAGTTAGAGAGAGGGAGAGGCAGCAGCTGGGGTGTTCCATCTGCCAGTTCACTCTCCAGATGGCTGCAATGGGTCGGGCTGGGTCAGACCAAAGCCAGGAGCTTCCTACAGGTCTCCCATGTGAGTGCAGGGAACCAAACACTTGGGCCATCCTCTGCTACTTTCCCAGACATGTCAGCAGGGAGCTGGATCAGAGGTGGAGGAGCCAGGAAATGAACTGGCACTCATATGGGATGCAGACCTGATGGGGCTGGCACTGTGGCATATAGCCTAATTTCTGTTTTGACTAGTATTGAAGAGGAGCTCCACTTTACCCATCAACCATTGGCGTAACAAACTTACTGAGACAGTACTGATAGTACTATTCTTATCACTTGATTATTCTCTCATTAGTATGAAGGAAGTTCTTAAAACTTTCTTATATTCACTTGTTTGAGAAAGAAAGAAAACACTTCCATCTGCTGATTTACTCCCCAAATGCTTGCAACAGCAGCGGCTGTGTAAGGCCAAAGTCTGGAGTCTGGAATTCAGTGACCCTACCACTTGAACCATAACCTGCAGCCTCCCATGGTGCACATAGTAGGGAGCTAGAATCAGGAGCAGAATCAGGACTTAAACCCACTCAAATGGGACGCAGGTGTGCCAAGTGGCATTTTAAATATTGAGCCAAATGCCTGTCCTTAAGATAGTTTTGAGGTTTGGGAAGAAAGAAACCTGACCTAAGTCCTGAACAGAGAAAGAACCAACACTGGTCCTTACTTTAATCCACTAAAACTAAACAAGAGTAGAATCTGAAGTGAAAGGGTGTGGGGATGCATTATGGCCATCTTTAAAAGAATACTACATTTGACCTGGAGAAGGGATTCATTCTCCTATACAGGTTGGTAGATTTTATTATGGCACCCACAAGCATTCCATGAGCTCTGAACAATATTGCTATTTTCCTACACCGAGGGGTTAGAGTTGGAGGGTTGGTCCTCAGTACCTACCAACCAGTATTTTTACACCTGAGGAAACCTAGGTTGAATAAGGCGGAGATCAGCAGAACCACAGAACTAGAGTGTTCTCAATCTGATTTTCTCTACTTTCGAACAGTGTATTTTAAAGAAAACTGTTCTTCTGGTTAACTCGCTGTAATATACAGGCAAGACACCATGCTATCTTTCAAAGACAAGAGGCCAGAACCCAGGGAAGATTAATGATCATTTCTGCAGAGAGCCAGGCCCAGTCTTGGTCTCGGACAGAGGCCAGAAGGCTCTGCATGGTGATCTATTGAAAAAGCCCTGATGGTTGCTCCAGATTTAATGTTATCAGGGTTTATCCTAGAAGAGTTAATTTTCAGATAAGGAGGGGGTTAGGGAAGAAGGCTAGGTTGAAAAGATACCATGACAAAGTACCTGCTTTTTCTCACTTGTGAAAATGTAGGCTATCTAGAGGGAAGATTATAGGAGTCATCTTGAATTAGCAGATTATCACTAATGCCTTTTAGCCACTTATCCTGAAGTACAGGTTAAATTTATATGATTTTTATTCCCCAAACCATCCTAAGCTCCCGAATGGCTTTGCTAAGCATGCCCTTCTATAGTTGTGTTCTTCCTGTCTTTCAGTAGTTTTTGATTCGTTATTTGGAATAGGATAACAGTGTATTAAAGCAATGTGAAACATCAATAACCTATTTTTAAAAAGACGACTTTTCTAAGAACTTCCTTGTGGATCTTTTTCCTCCCTTAAAAAGCCCAAATGTAATCATGCTTGGCATAGATGATATTAATAATAAACACTGACGTAATAAATGTCATCAGGTAATAGAGAAGAGAGCAATCCAAATGTCAGAACTGTTCAAGATAGCATGAACTGCTTTCTCAGAGGGAATTCCTGGAAATGTTCTTGTTGAACCTAGGTGCTTGCTTTGTGTTGTTCATTCACTCATCAGATGTTTATTGAATGCCTGCAGACACTGACCAGGAATGTAAAAGGGTTTCATGCTGGGGAATAGGACTGAACTTAATGATCTGTGGGATTTTTTCTTTTTTCTGTGTTTCGATTCTGTGCTTCCAGATTTTTATGAAAAATTTCTGAGGGCACAAAGCTATGCTAATTCACTGGCTTCATAATTTAAACTTTTACTGATGAATAACTTTTGAGTTTTGGTAGACTGACAGTAAACACTTTTGTAAGTTAGCATTGGTTTGTGGATGTTACAATGGAGAGCAAATACCTCTAATTTTTCACTGAACTATGGATTGGGATATTTTGTAACATCTACAAAAAATGTTTTTACTTCTACATTAGGAAGATAAAAAATATGGCCATTTATGTGTTTCTTTGAAATATACTATATAGATTTAAGTTTAACCTTGTCAATATACCAATAAAAGATACTAAGCAATTTTTCTCAGTAGCGGGAAAATGATTAGAGTTGCCAAGAAAAACCCAGATGCATTTCTCAGTCATTGAGTGCCCAGAGCTGGACACTTGGAATGAAAGATCTGATCTCAAAGTGCTCAAAGACATTTTCCCTCCTCATTCTTTTCCCTCTCTTGTCCTCCAGTATTAAAACAAGAACAGAAATGGTTTAATAGTATTCAGAGAAATGGTTATCAAGGCACAGAGAAGAGTTTTCCTCTGTAGATCCTATTTGTGACCTCTTCAGGCCTGAGGCAGTAATAGAGTGACTATGCAATGACTTAATGGCCATATCACCAGCAGCTGAGGCTGTTGTCTATTTCAGTGATACTCCAAGAGGATCAGGGATTGACTAAACATGCTGGGGAACTCAGGACAGACCTTTGTCTGTCTGTAGTCAGGCTCATAGTTCTACTCAGCCAGATTCCCTTTCATTTGTCTCTGCCTTTTATCCCTTAGAGATGTTGCCTTAAACATCAATAGGCATTTACATCCAGACTGACACAAAATAAAGTCACAATAGGCAAATGCTATTATCTTCACACATGGGAGATATTAGAAAGTAAACAGTTCTTTTAGCATTTATTCCAATACTAAGAGGTCAGGGCTTATAGTTTAATTTCCTACTACATATTTTCTAAGATCAAGTAAAAGCATGCAGAAGTAGTCCGTTGACAGTTCAACAACTCTTTATTCCATCTTGAACACTGCCACTAAAGGAAGTGAGCCAATGCTGATAACAGGAAGAAGGAAGGGATGTTGAGCAGGGAGCTATCCATCTACCCTTGGAAACTACAGTGACTGTACCTTATCGTGCTATTGAATGGCTTCATTAGGTAATGTTCATCACTCACTTTCAACTGCCTCAATAATATTGGTTACCTGTAGAAGGAATCAGATTATTTTTGTTTAATTTAGCTCTGGGATAGCACCAACCATATTTCCTGGAAGAAATGCACATGTATTTAACTGTTTCTCATCTCCTTCTGGAAACCCTCCCAAGGACAGTGAGCCAGGCACACCTGAAAGGCTCATGGCAACCAAGTAAAAGTTGCCAATTGGAAAACTGTAGGCTCAAATGAAATAAAGTCAGATGCTTCTAACCCAAAGTTTTTTTTTTAAAGAGTGAATTTTGTCCCTTTAAAAATTTATTTCCTTCTTTATATTTGGTACAAGTGTGTGACAATAATTCATAAAAAACCAGGTGTTGAATGAACCTAATTTTGTCATTGAAATGGTTCTCAAGGATCAGTTCTTACATGGCTGAAACACTTGAATCCAGTCTAGAGATACTGGGGAAGGTGGTCAAGTACACAAGTCAGATCTTAGACCTGGAAAATCCTAGCACACTAGAAACCATTTCTTCATTTGCTTCTACTTTCTGTCCCATCCCAGTCCCATGATCTTGCTTTGCGTGTTGAGCTCATATGAGGACACTTTTTAAAAAAGTGAAAAATGGAGGTACCTTTCTCTGAAGGGAGGAGAGAACTTCCACTTTAACTATGACCCTGTCGGAATAAGATTGAAGTTGGCGAACCCTAAAGGCTTCCATAGTCTCGGCAACTCATGACTAGAGCCTAGGGAGATTACTGACGCCATAAACAAGAGTGTCAAATTGTTAAATCAACTTCAGGAGTCACTGTGTACTTACGTCTCATGAGGGATCTGTCCTTAATGTGTTGTCCAATGTGAAGTAATGCTATAACTAGTACTGAAACAGTATTTTTACATTTTGTTTTTTTGTTTGGGTGCAAACTGATGAAATCTTTACTTAATATATACTGAATCAATCTTCTGTATAGCAAGATAATTGAAAATGAATCTTGATGTGAATGGAATGGGAGAGGGAGATGGGAGGGGTGTGAGTGGGAGGGAAATTATGGGGGGAAGCCATTATAATCTATAAACTGTACTTTGGAAATTTATATTTACTAAATAAAAAATAAATAAAAAAGTGAAAAATGGAATTAAGTTTATGTTGGTATAAAATTTTTTGAAATATATGCATATGAGGCATCTTCCAAATATTCATGGAAAATGTGTTACAGAAGACCATAGTTTATTTCACTAAACATCCTGTCATTGCATTTCCACAAACTTTGAGGCACCTCACATTATGAGCTCTAAATTGTCACATGAAAACCCAGGTAGCAGAGTCATGATTTCCTACTCAACATATTTCATTCCAGGAGAGTAGGTCTAGCCTAGCAGTTAACATGCCTGTATCCTACAACAGAGTACCTAGATTTATTACTTGCTCCAGCTCCTAACTCTTGTCCCCTGCTAAAACGCAAAGCTTTGGTAGGCAGCAGTGGTTGTGTTTCTGCAGTGTGGATGGAGCTACCAGTTCCTAGCTTCAGGCTGGCCCACGCCCACTTCTGAGAGCATTTGTGGAATGAAACAGCAGATGGTACATTTTCTGTCTCAAATAAGTGACAAAATAAATTGAACAATAACACCAAAAAAACCACTAAATGTCCAAAAGACCAATGTGTCTATGCATGGAAGTCTTTTCCTATAATTCAAATATCAAGGTTGAAATGAAAACTACGAATTATCAGATTATCAGGGTTTGATTCATAAGACATGTGAATTCTACTCAACTGGCTTGTTCCCAAATGCCAAACCTTTGAGAATATTATGGGAGGAATGGAAGTAGTGAGTATCTCTGCAAGATTTGCATGTACTTAAAGCATGCAGCTACCTGAACTATAGTTAATGCGCCTAAAGAAGCTTTTACAATTTACAATTTTTTTTAATGTGAAGACTGATTTCCAGAGGAAATTATAAATTCCACAATTGTTAATTGATCCTAAGACATGTAAAACATACAAAACACCACTCAACACACTGGGTTGGGATAAATTTAATAATCCCAGTTTATTTTCTCATAAGCTGCATGAATTTAAATTAATGGAAAATCCTTGCTTTATGCAAGTAAACCATTTTAGACTGCCTACTTAGAGTGCCACAATGTGTCACTTAGCTCATTTTGAGTGAGGGTAACAGGTGTATGATATTGAGTATTCAAATTTTGTGTTTGAAAACATCACCAAATCAATTTGAAACCTGTAATGTTAATTTAGAACTCTGGAAAATTGTTTATAAGCCCCTATGATTTCAAGGAAAATGTGAGGATTTCAAAGATTGGCAAAGTCAAATTATCTATAAGCTTCAAAATTCATCATAAATTTTCTGCCAATTGTGAAAATGTTGTAGGAGTGAAAGGGTCAAAAGTTTGTATTTTCTGCTGTATTTATGGACTAACAGGTTGCTGTTGCATCATGTAGTCCATTTCCCCATCTCAAACCAGATCCATGACTTAGAGAGTCAACACAGTGGCTGGTCACACCACCTTTGACTTGGGTACCAAGCTCACTGATAACTAAAGCAACCAAGTGCTCCACTTGCACAGTATAAAGGACTTTGCAGGCTTTGGGGCGGTAGAGATGTTCTGACACCAAGATTGGCCTTCATCAGAGGATCCAGAGTAGAGTATGAATTAGGGGTAGGTATTCTTTGTCCATCAAGATTCCACCTTTGCTGGAAACATAGTAGAGTCACCTGTATATCACAGAATGACTTTTCCTAAAAAGTCACTATTTCTGAAACACTTATCAACTGCGTTCCAAACAGCTTTCTGCGGCAGGCCGTTTGCCATCTGTAAAATTAGATCAGGAAGAAGGGAGTCTGTTCCTTTCAAGTTGTTGACACAAACGTATTTCAACATGTATTTCCCAAGTTGTGTCCTCATCCTCCAAAAGTATGCAGCATAAGTGTCCCAAAGGAAACCTGATCCTTCACGAAGGTGGATCAGTTCTCTAGTACTTTCAGATATGCTCCCTGAGCACAGACTTTAGTCTTGTGTGCTGCTCATTGTATTCTGAATGCCTGCAACAGTGCCCAGTCTACAGCTAATGAAAAAAAATTCAAGTTTCCACAGCAGTAGACATCCAACATCACAGCCTCCCAGAAAATAACTGTCAACTAGAAAAGAGAGGAAGAAACTGGGTTCAATTAACGTCTAATTAGGTACCAATATAAATCCGTTTTTGTGCATAAGATATATTTTAAAAGGAATCTGCAAGTATGCCAATTTATTCCAGCTCCTGCTAAAAAATGAAATGGCTGATCTTCAAAAACAAGCGAATCCCCCACAAACACCCTGGAAGTCATGAACGTGAAATGCCAGATTTTAACCGGTCATAATGCATCATGCTGGATAGAATTATTTCTTTGAACCGTTTGTCACTCTGTAATCTGTTTTGTAGCTTGCCGACTGGCACACACAGTCTTTTGGACATTTCATCCAGATCTTGGCTGCCAAAACAGTCTAAGTCCCTGTAGTTCATAGTGTTTCTATTGTTCTGCCTTTCATCCTGAGTAATTCACTAATATTAATTGACCATCGGTCACTAAAGTAAGTGTGGAATAGGTATATCCGTTCACTTTTTGTTAGCAAGTTCTACTTTGAATAGCTTAGTATTCAGAAGCAACTTCTATTTTATTGGGCAAATAAAAATACTCACAGGACCAGTAAAATGCAAGAGTTAATCAAAGAGCTGTTGTAAGAATCTTCACTGTTTCTTGGAGCAATCATTTCATTTTGGTAACCCCGTACACTGTTGAGTGGATTAGAGATGAGATAATGCAAAGATCTGAAGCAACTTGCTTTTAAATCCTCAAAAGGATAATACATAACTGAGGGCAATGAGTGGGTTGACTGATAGTCATTAGCCAAAGGGTAAAGGAGTTGGCCTTCAGATAAAACTCCCATTAGATCCAACAGTTCTTTGTTGCAGGATTATTCTATGTGCACTTAATAATATGGTAAAATTCACTATAGAATCCAGATTTGTATGTTCAACATACTGTAATACACAGGTTTAAAAAATATGAAATTTGTTGTGTTTTTGTAGCTCTCATTTTATGGATCCTATTTCTCTAAAATGTCAATGTGGAAAGATCTGACAATTTTTTAAGAAAAGGAATCCACAATTAATGCTCAAAACTACTACAATACCTAGGAGTGTGGTATCTTTATTTTATCCAACCTAATCATGAAGGCAAAACAAACAATGGTGTCTCAATTTTACTTGTCCTCCATTCTCAATGCCTACAAGAGTTTAACATACTAATGGAAATACTCAGATATTAGATGATTAGTTGTCTGGGATGATAAATAATAAATTGTGGTCCAATGATATGACACCATAAACCCTTCTCATGTGAAGATCTAGTACTCATGAGTTATATTGTTTATTAAAAGAACAAGTTAGCGTTTAGTTTTATTATATTGCACTTTGGAAATTTGAAAGGCAGAGAGTCAGGGAAAGAGAAATCCCCCATTTTCTGATTCACTCCCCAAATGCCCTCAAATTGCTGGGGCTGAACCAGGCTGAAGCCAGAAGATCTGAACTCTGTGTGCAGCTCCCACGTGTATGGCAGGAACCCAAGTACTGCAGCCATCATGGCTGTCTCCAGGATGCATGTTAGCAGGAAACTGAAATTTGACGTGGAACTGGGACTCAAACCCAGACACTCATGTTCTGCAGGCATCCCAAGTGGCATCTTACCTAGTGAGTTTCCCAACATAAATAGTTGGTTCTTGAGTGGAGCAAAGAGAACAGGTCTTAGAGACCCTTAGGCATAAGAAAACATTACTCCAAATCCAAAAGGCCTGTCATATTATTCATTCCTTTGTTTATTTGATAAATAAATTTTAAGCAATACATTCCAGTTACTAGGATAGGATGTGTGGGTAGAGGGCCAAAGAGCACTTGATGTAATGTAAGAAGTAGACCGCTCTGACACTTTTACAGATATTCTTATTTAATCATAGAAATCCAAGATACTTTATCCTCATTTTATAGACAAGCACATTGAATATAAGTCAGCCACATATCTAAAGTTAGCCAAGTAGCAGGTAATGTGGGCAGAAACTCAACAGGTGACACCTCTCTCCTTTGTGAGGGATCTGAATCTCGAATTTAAACCCTGACTACAATGACAAACATAAGGTATACAATGAATTCTGCCTAATAATTCTTGTAAAATAATTTTATTATATTTAAAGTTGCCTTAATATTAGATTCAGGAATTTCACTACTTTTATTTCAGAAAAACAGACATTTATAAAATTTTACATTCACTAATGGATATTCGTTTTACTTTCATGGCTGAAAAGTTGGAAATCATCCTGTATCAGATTGCTTTTGGATGCAGGTAACAATATAACCTGATCAAATTGGGTTAAACACTGGAATTTTTTAGCCCTTAAAAATTCCTGAAAATGTTCCTTCTTTATCTGAGAGGCAGAGAGACACAGAGACAGACAAATGGACAGGCATCTACAGGTTCATTCTGCAAATGCCTGTACCAGCCAGGTTTGGAATTGGGCTGACGCCAGGAGTTGGGAACACAGTCTAGGTCTCCCATGTGTGTGGTGGCAGGAACCCATTATTTAAGCTGTCACCTCTTCCTCAGAGTACCCATTCTCAGGAAGCTGGAATCAAGAGTCAGAGAGGGGTTAAACTCAGGCACTCCAATGTGGGATATGGGTAACCCAATTAGCGTCTTAACCACTGGGCCAATGCCTTCCCCAGAAGCATGTCCAGCATTGGCTCACTAGTTCAGAATGTCAGATCTAGAACCTTAATAGTCAGATGATATTCTTATCTTTGGCAGAGTTCCCCTCTTAAACTTTATTTCTGATTATAAGAAAGCTCCTGCAGCTCCAAGCATCACTTCATTCAATTACATCCAAAGGCAGGAGAAGGGAGGGCAGGGATTGTGGAATAGTGGGTTAAGCTGCTGGGTGACACACCCAAATCCTGTTCAAATCCCAACTGCTTTTGGCTTCCGGGCCAGCTTTATGTTGATGTGCCTGGGGAAGCAACAGAGGATGGTCCAAGTGCCAGGGATCTTACCACCAACATGGGAATCCCAGAAGGAGTTCCTGGCTCCTGCTACTGACTTTGGCCTGGCCCAACCCTTGCTATTTGTGGGCATTTAGGAGTTAACCAGCAAATTAAAAAAAGATTCTCTCTCTCCCCCTCCATCTCCACCCCACTCCCTCCTCGTCACTCTGCTTTTTAGTAAATAAATCAGAGAGAAAATGGGCAATTTCTCCAGGTATGGTTTTTTGTTTTTTTTTTTTTTGACAGGCAGAGTTAGACAGTGAGAAAAGGAGACAGGTCTTCCTTCCATTGGTTCACCCCCAAAATAGCCACTACGGCTGGCACACTGCACCAATCCGAAGCCAGGAGCCAGGTGCTTCCTGCTGGTCTCCCATGAGGGTGCTGGGCCCAAGGACCTGGGCCATCCTCCACTGCCTTCCCGGGCCATAGCAGAGAGCTGGACTGGAAGAGGGGCAACCAGGACAGAATCTAGAGCCCCAACTGGGACTAGAATCCAAGGTACCAGTGCTGCAAGCGGAGGATTAGCCTAGTGAGCCGCGTCGCCGGCCGTAACTTGAGGAAAACCGACTCCAGGAGCTTTATTATTTGGTTTTATTGGCCCGGTATGGTCCTGTTGCCCACAGCATGGCAGTAAGGAAAACTGAAAACTTGAATAACTGGCATTTTCATCCACTGTTATGGGAAGCAGGATTTGCCAGCAAGGAAAGTTATTATATTTGTAACCAACCGGATGTACTAGAAACCTTTGTATCTAATAATGGAAGATCCCTATACTGGATAATTTTTAAATAATGATAAAGGTAAGGAATAGATCACATGGGGAAAAGACCAAGAAATTGGATATACACAAATATATATACACTAAAATGCTTCATTGGTTATCTCATAATTATTTCTTATACGTTCATGTTATGTAATATTTTAATTAGCACAAGTTATAATTATAAAAAGGCTTAGCTTCAGTTTTGGAAAAGTCTAATCAAAGAAAAATTATTTCAAATATTACTATCTTTTGGCTCTTCTTGGAAGCAGAGACTTGAACAGTCAAAAAGTGAACAAGACATTTTAATCAAAATTTGTTTTCCATTACTGGCATGAAGAAATAAAGAAATCAAGCAAAATGGTCACTGGAGGATTATTAAAATTGGAAAAATAAGCATGTTTTGTTAAGACATGATGATACGACCAAAGAGGGGGCTATTGCAACTTAATATATTGGATGCATTACTCTATGGGTTTCTCCTGCTCCGAGAATGCTGCAACCTTCTTGCCAAAATCAGCTTTATTCTGGCCACAAAAATTAAAGTAGTTTAAGGGATAAGGAAAATGCTTTCTATTTTGCAGAAAGTAATTCACAGTTTTAAGAGCATGATGGAATCTGCCAATATTTTAGTGTCTAAGACAAATGAGTGACACTTTCCTTGGGTCACTGATCATTTTAAGTCATATGTTGCACAAGAAGAATTCTCTTGCTAAAACTTCCAACATTGTTAAAGAATAAAAATTAAAAATAAAACTCCTATGTCATTGCCTACAATGACTCTTGGCTCATTTCCTTCCAAAGAGATAAACAGAGTTAACGTCAAGATATCTCCCTCTAGGTATTTTCTATATATTCATGGTTTTTTAAACCTCAGTTGAAATCATACTGAATACATTGTTGTGCCATGTGCTTTTATTTTTTTCACATGCTTTTTTAGACAAACATGCCTGGGGATCTCTCTCAATTTCATTACACATGGATCTCTCCAGACTTTTTCAGCCACTACCAGGTCTATTTTAAACATTTACCTAATGAAGGACATTAGATTGTACCCAACATTTTGCTTTTATAAGAAAAATGCTGCACTGAACATTCTATGATACAACATTATCCACTGGGGTATATAGTTCTGTAGAATTTATTCTTAAGGGAGAAAGATGTATGCATTTAATGCTAAGTGGACACAGTGTCTTCTAAAAAGACTACAGCAATCATAGCCCTGTTTGAAACATCACCTTTCCCTTCCACCCTCAGAGGCAGTGAACCCAGCAGCACGGGGGAAGTCACTGCATTTTTTTAATTAATACTGAGAGCCATTGTGAGGTAGAACTTCCTTCATGCAGATTTATATTGGGCTATATCCTGAGAACGTCATAGATACTCTTTTATATAATCAACCATATTTATCTTCAAAAGAAATGTGGTCTTAGATAAGTAAATAATTTTTCTAATTATAAATGTATTAATGTGTTTTTTTGAAAGATTTATTTGAAAGGTAGAGTTACAGAGAGGCAGAGGCAGAAAGAGAGAGAGGTCTTCCATCTGCCGGCTCACTCCCCAGATGGCTGCGACAGCTGGAGCTGTGCCGATCTGAAGCCAGGAGCCAGGAGCTTCCTCTGGGTCTCCCACATGGGTGTAGGGGCCCAAGGACTTGGGCCATCTTCCACTGCTTTGCCAGGCCATGGCAGAGAGCTGCATTGGAAGTGGAGCAGCCAGGACTTGACCCATCGCCCATATGGGATGCCAGCACTGCAGGTGGCAGCTTTATCCACTAGGCCACAGTGCTGGCCCCTAATTGTGGGTTTTTAATGCAGAAATATATGGATACAACAAAAACATTCCATAGTTCCAGTGTTAATATCAACTTTTTCATAGTCTACTATACAGTTAGATGCATATAATATATAATATACTGTGCAAATGTGTATAGATGAAAAATAAACTAAATTTGCCTAGAAATTTTGACATTTTATTAGAAAAGCAGAGAAAAATGGAAACAAGTATCTTCGGTCTATTGGTTTACTCACAAATACTTTAAACAGTGCGAGTGGGGTGAGTCCCAAACCAGGAAACTGGAACCCAATCCAGGTCTCCCACATGGGTGTCAGGGACCCAACCACTTGAGTCATAATCTGCTCCCATCCAGACTGTGCCTTAGCAGGAAGCTGGAATCAAAAGCGGATCCAGTATTCAAACCCAGGCACACCGGTATGGATGCAGGTATCCCAAATGGCATCAAAACAGCAGTACCAACTCCAAACTTATCTTTTACTTTGTTTTTAGTTTCCTTAATATTCAAACTATAATTAGGTATCCTATGGCTTTATCATAAAAGTGTTGACCCAACATTTGTTTTGTGCCGAGTTTATAAGTTATTTAAATTTTTCCACTTGAAGGGGCAGGCACTGAGGTATAGTGGGTTAAGCCACTACTTGGGATGCCTGCATCCCATATTGGAGGACTAGTTAGAGTCCCAGCTACTCAGCTTAAGAGCCAACTGTGGTAGACCTCAGTGGAGTTTGTCTCCTGCTTCAACCTGGTCCAGTCCTCGCTGTTACAGGCATTTAAGGAGTGAACCAGCAGATGGAAGATATGTCACTCTCATTCTCAATTCTGCCTTTATAATACTTTAAGTTATTCTAAGTATTCTCATAGGTCAAATGAGTAGATACTCTTTTCTTCATACAAATAACCATAAGTAAAATTGAGAAATTATAAACATTTAAGAGCTAGGAATCCTGATAAACTATGTGTATGTTTTAATGATTTATACTCTCAGTGATGTCTGAGAGTACCATATTTTTATAACCTTGAAAAAAAAAAAAAAACCCTGGTTTTAACACTTTATAATTGATTAGCATACTATATTGACATTCCTATCATTCCAATTTAGTGTTGAACATTATATTTATTCAAGTCTACCCATGTAAAGTACTCTGCATTCAATTTCTATATATGTTCCAATTTCTTATTTAGTTGTTCTACATATTTCATACTGATTCTTAGAAGCTCTTTATATAGAAAAGACACTAACATTTATCGGATTTATTTTTGACCATGTCTCCTTAGCAAATCTGAAATACATAAAGTTTAATGTAAGCAAAATGTGAAAATATTAAGATGAGAAACTTGGTCTAGATTTAGAAATCTTAGAGTAACTGAGCAATATGAACTCTTCAGTGATATTCAACTAATTAGACATATGTGAAACTATTCCTTTTTGAGGATCTCAAAAAAAGAAATCTAACTTCATCAGCGTCAATAGGGTCTTTGAGGAGGTTTGAGGTTCCTTAGTGAAGTATACAAGTATGTATTGTTTTAAATTTAATTATCAAACAAAATTCAAATTCTGTTACAACTAAAGATCTCTGTGGTTCCCTTTTTACCATCTATGCTATAGATGAGGAATAGATTAGCTATCATGTAATTTAATTACTTAATGAACTTTATGTAAAGCACTTAGCATTTATGCTTGAAACAACATTTACTCCTAAATCATTACAATGATGACTCTAGTTTTTATACTAACAAAGAAATTCCCTCTACCATTAAATCTACAACAGTTTTATACAAAGTCTACCTCCTTTAGGAAAATCTCCTTTAAGCAAGTTTATGTCTGATGAAAGCCTGCAGTTGTTCGTCTTTTAAGAGCGAGCATCTTTGAAGTGCTGGTGACTCAGATTGATGTATTCCTTCCTCTTTGGTGTTCATTCTTAACCCTTGGACAATTGAAGCAGAGGAGACATGGCCAGGGAGCATTCTTCTCCACAATGGCGCTTCCAAAGATTTGACCCAGGCCATACATATGGTACCCAGTAGGCGGATTTTATTTAAATGACACAGATTGTCCTATGTATAATTCATGATACAAGAATTTAAAACTATTCTGATAGGATAGATCAACATACAACTCAATGCAGAACATTTCTCTAAGCCCCACGCCGCTTTTTAGAAACTGGATACACCAAATACCAAAATACCCAATTTGAAAGATACCTACTCAGAGCTATGTAAATATCAAAGATTAATGAATAGCGTTTGAATTTTCACCCACAACTTTGTAGCTTTCAATTTTGTTCATCACTGGCAATTGAGTTGGCACAGTCGAGAAGCCGGTCTTCCGAAGAAAAAGATCCAGATATTGTGCTTGAGCATCCTGAGTTCTGGCAGCCTACCTGGCACCCTCAATTCCTTGCATAAAAGATTAGCTCGGAGAGAAGGAAAGAAATTACGACATAAAAGTCTTTAAAAGCACATCTGAGAAAGCTCAAATGAGTAATAGAAACCAGCCATCCTCAGTCATTTGGGGTTGATCACCAAGTTTGTTTTTCTTTCCCCTCCCTCCTACTCCCTGCCTTTTGGTCATCCTCTGTTCCTTAGCACCTCTAAGAGGTGGGTGCATGCAGGGTCAGGCAGGCAGAGAAGATCATCATTCAACCCTGTATCTCACTAGCTGTTGGGAGAAATGTTGGGTTAAAACAGATGACCACAGTGAGCCCTGGGGATTATCTGACTTTCAAAGACCATTGTTCCTCCATTATAATGAAAACTCAGCAGCAGGGCCACAAGCTCACTCTTATTATTCATCATGCACAGGGAGGAAGTGAATTCACTCAGCATTGCCACAGAATCTAGAACTCTGCTTTGAGTGTAGTAGTTCTACACAGCAATATTTTCTTAAAAAAGGCAATTTGGGTCCGACAATTACAGAAAGTCAAAATCCATCTGCTTTTAGGATTTATACAGTATCAGCAGCCTTGATGTCTATAACAATAAGATGAATTTTCAGGTGTTTCCCTATTTTTTACTGACTTCTAATTATTTGCTGTTCAATCTGCACATTTCTAGTTTGTGTACATTGAATAAAGAAATGCCATTTTGCCAGAGCTATTTGATGTGCGGGTTTCTTTACTTATTGTTAGAAAGCAGACTCCATGATTTGTAGAGGGAAACTTTACAAGTTTGAAAACACTGCTTTTGAGATTTTGCTCCTCTTCATTTCCCCTTGATGTCTTTTAGAAAGAACAATGTGTTCTTCCATTTGATCCTAAGAAGAGTCTTCAGGCTGAAAACAGAAAAACAAAGTAGGAGATAGGGTTGGGAGGTGAGGGCTCTGCTGTCTTTATGAACTGCTACTGTTCAGTCAACCCACCCAGCTCCTTGGAAAGCACTGCACTAGCCATGAAAGATGTTTAAATAGCGATAATGGATTGCAAATAGAGGGACTTCTTATCTTGGGAATTTTAAAGGAGACACCAGAAAGCTGCATGAATTTAGTTTGAGGCTCACCCGCAAGGCTAAACTTTCATCTTCTAGAAGACAGTCTGTGCTTCTGTGCTTCAGGAATACATAATGGAAATTTAGAGACCTGGCTCGTCAAGTAAGAAAATAAAACTACAGCACTTCATATAAAAACCAGTAATCTGCAGTAAGACTGTTCTGGCTTTCTCCACAGCCACCTTCCTAGATAAATGAAGATGTGCAAATGTCACATAAATGTGTCACAGACAACAGAATAAATCTTTATCATTCCTTTAGTCATTTCTTCATTCAGCCATTATTCACTTTATTTATTATTCACTTTATTATCAATATCGCTCCTCAAATGTGGAAAGAGAAATTAGTTATGAAGATCATTGTCATTTGCACACAAGTTTGCTCACCGATTAATCCAAAGTCACTTGATAAATGGAAAACCAAATGGTTTCAGAAGTGGCAAGAAATATTCTAACCTGAAGCAAACCAGTAGTTCATTTAGAAATAGCCCAGGTCTTCCTTTGTTTCCAAACCAGGGGCCCCCAGTGTTAATTCTGTCACCTCTAATTGATATACTGTTCTTAAATTCCCATCAGAAAGACAGCACCCGTGAGCACAGGGTTGTTTCCACTTCTTGGGTTTTGTTACTGCAGCTTGTCTGTGGGGTTGTGCTTCCAGAATGCAGTCTTCCGTCAGGTTTACCAATGGGATACGTGGTTGCTTCTGGGCCCTCGCCCTCCTGCCCTCTTTGCTCATCCTGGGTACTCTGTTTCTCCTTCCCCTAAAGTCCTTCATTTTCTTAACGCTCTACTTTTACCCTCTCAAGCAAGAATTCTTGAAACACCTAACCTGGGCGAATGAGGTTATTGTTTTTCTTCCTACCAGTATTTTCACATTTGAACTAGTTTCATTTTTTGTATCAGAAATGTTCTCTTTTGCAGACTTTTCTAAAGTCCATTATCTTCAGCACTGCCGATTTCATCCTAAATTTTTAGAACTCATTTATATAGTTTTTGTGCTTATTTTTACTTTTTTCTAACTAGGGTATAAAAAAGCAAGAACATATGGATTGTATTTATGCTGGTGTTCTCTGCATTTTGCATATTATCTGGCATATAATATCTAAGTGTGAAACATATGCACGCTGAATAGGTTCATCCATCTATCCAATCATCTACCTATCCATCCATCCAGGATTTATTAAGACAGATGGGATGGTCATGAGGAGGTTATGATAGATCCAGAGGAAATACTTAGGGCCAAGTGGGCCTCTTGATGCCCTTGAAATCACTCCACCGGCAGCTGCTTACACACTTGTGCGGGCCAGCTCTGCCAAAGGTTAGAGGGCTGACGCACAGCAAGGCCAGAGCTCACAAATCACTGGCTCCTGACACTCCCAACAACTTTGAAAGCATTTTCAAACTGTTACCTTCAACTTCAAGGCTCTTGTTCTCACCCTAAGAAGCCTTTTGACACCTAACCCCATAACTTCCACCACCACTACTTACTCGTGGCAACTGACTGATGTTAGGATTGATCTAGGAATTGGGAAGAAAGTCACTAGGTCAGGATCCTAAGGCTCTGAAGTCCCTTTTCTCCCAAGTTCCGCTTTCTTCTGCACAGGGCAACACGTCAAAAGATTCCCTTCTACTTCTGTAGCCCACAAATGACAGTCATCAAACCTCAGTGTCTTTTGAACCTCTTTCCCCCTCATTCTACAACTGGGCCCTTATTGTTCTCATAGCCAAAACTGGCCTGTCTAAAAAACTAGCCAACTTGCCAAAAGCTTAAAAAAGACTAGAAAAAGTAGATTGTGAGAAAGATTAATCTAACTAAAGCCCTTTCATGCTGTGTTCTCTACCCATAAAAGTAACTTAGATTATGCCTCAATACCAGAATATGTGAATTGGCACAGCAAACAAATAGAAAATGTGAAAGTTTCTCCCACTAGCACAACTATATGATCACAATATTTACATGCCAAAGTAAAATCTTATTTTAAATGAAGTTTAATAATTTGTGATAAAAAAAGATTTGAAAGGCAGAGTTAGACTGGGGTAGAGGGGTGGGAGGAAGAGATGGAAATTCTGTCCAGTGATTTCCTCCCCAAATGGCAGCAAGAGCTGAGGCTAGACCAGTCCAAAGCTAGGAGCTAAGAACTTCTTCCAGGTCTTTCACATGGGTGGCAGGGCCCAAGTAGTTGGGCCATCTTCCACTGCTTTCCCATGCACATTATCAGAGAGTTAGATCAGAGGTGGAACAGCCAGGACTCGAACCAGTACCAATATGGGATGCTGACATTGCAGGTGGTGGCTTAATCTATTACAACACAACACCAACTCCAATTCGTGATTCTATTTCTCAAGAACTCTGTCCAGTTATCATTTCTCATACAATGTTAGGTTTTTCAATTTCTAAAATCTTGAGATATTTGTATTGATTCTTTCAGGCTTCTATAACCATTCTTATGTTAGAGACAGGAGAGAAACAAAATTGTTTCAATGGATTTGAGCAAGTAGCAGAGTAAGTTGATAAGTTAGTGTAAAGAACTCAAAATCTTGAAGTCTTTCAGGTGTTACTGCACACTTTTCAAAGATCACCTAAAAACCCATCAAACATTCTGTCTCTATGCTTCTAAAAAACAAAACAACCTCACAAAGGAGGGGCAGGAGGCAGGTAGGCGTTTGTGTTGAGCCTAGCAGCGAAGATCCTGGTTAAGATAACCATATCCCATATTTGATTACATCACAGATGGTACAGACATGAATTGCATGGCCATACCTGAAGAAGTCATTGCCAAAGTAACTAGAAATACTTTCAAGAAGACTATTGGGTTAAATCCTTTACAACAGAGAAGAGATCAGCTCCCCTTGAGTTTTATGGGTTCCATAGGGAAAAATGGATTCCTGAACAAAATCGGGGCTACATGAGGAAGCACGCAGGCAGCAATGGATTCAGGATAGTCTCCATAGAAGAACTATTGAGAATGTAGTTGCCTCGTTTATTGACATCTTCTGTGGGCATATCCAAAATGCCAGACCATTAGGTACTAGAATCAGCAAAAAGATATACATTCCCTGCCTTTATGGAACTTTTGGAAGATACATTTGAAAGATCTTATGAAACATTTCTTGAGTGTAAGTGAAATTGGGAACTTTACTCAAAATTAGAGTTTCTATCATATTTAGCTAAGAATTCTAAATATCGACGGCTTGTAAATGATACAGGCACATGGTACAGTTTTTAATATTTGTTCAATGAAATAAATATACAGGAAACTTTGGGGTTTATTTAGGGAAGAAAGAAGTCCAGAAACTAAGTTGGGTCCATACCAGGTAGAAAGTAGGCCGGGAGCCATGTGGAGCAAGCATATGGGCAGGAAAGCAGAGAGCAGGTGACCACAAGGCCATGTACCTGGAGGTGCGGGACAAGGGCAGGACCAGCTTGCTCCAGGCCTTTTATTCACTTCCAGAGGGGAGTGGTTATGTAGTCTGATCGGCAGAAGGGGTATGACATCAGGAAAGGGGGCACTGGGGAAGTATGGTCTCCTAGCTCACAAATCTTATCAATTGAGTCCTATCTGCCTTCCTATAACATAAGTTGCTGGGTGTTGTGACACCATAACCTTGCCCTGCCTCAGAATCCAGGAAGACTTCCTAGAATTTGTCTGCTTTGTTCACAATTTCCAGCAGATGGAGAAGTGGATGGCCAATAATAGGTTCTCATAACTATTTGTTCAATAGGTGGATGCTAAAATATTAAGCTCCTACGTACCAGGCACTGTTCTACGTTTTAATAAAACTACCAACAAATCAGCAAGAAACAGATATGAGCAATACGTAGAAAAACATGGCCTGTCACAGAACTATGAATGCAGGTATTTCTGTCATTTTTATTTGATGAAGGAAACTTCATTCAGCCCTAGGTGAAACAGAAGCAGGAATACAACTGTTCTATTTACTCATAAGTGATTCATCTATGGTGACACTAAGAGGAAGCTCCTGGCTCCAGATTGGCCCCGCTCCAGCTGTTGTTGCCATTTAGGCAGTGAACCGATGGATGGAAGACTTTGTATCTTCTAACTCTGCCTCTAAAAATCCTAGAAATCGAGTACCCAGTCCTGGGAACTATTAAAACTTAATTTTCATGTAGTGCTAAGTCTCTTCTCTGCCCCTAGAACAGCTCCCCTAGGAAGGCAAAGACCTCCTCCCGCTTCTGTGTCTCCCTATCCTCCAATTCTTTGTTGCAAGTCTGTTCCCAACTCAGGTAGAGGCAAACACCAGCAAAGCTAAGAAACAGGGATGTGGGGAACACTGTTGGGATTATATGGAAGTGAATGAGGCACTTGCCACAAAATGAAACTTAACCAAGTATTCAGCAACTAAGACAAAAAACAACATAGCAAATCTAAGATTTATGTTAATGTTAATGTGAAGATATTTAAATTTTTTAAATCCATGATAAACATAGTATGGAAATTTTAAAGACAGAATCAATGATAGAGCCTCGGTGAGCTAGATTGGAGCCTGAGGCAAAAGGGAATCAGTACACCAAGAGGAGGCAGTGAGGCTTGTGAAACGTGCCAATTCTGCAGATATTTTATAGGAAGAATGACGGAGGTTAGACATTGACTTGAAAGATGAGCACAGTCACTTCGCTTATTAGTAAAGGGAACACAGGGCGCTCAGCAGGTTTGGTTTTGAGTATAAATTCAAGAAAATTGATGGTTAAGAGGAAACTACATCACCTTAAAATCCTGTCCAAAGGGCTCGATACATGGCAACAGGATTTAGGATAGAATCTTTAGCACATTAGTTGTTCTTGGGAGCCCTCAGTATCGCACATTCTCCCTTCAGTGTAAAAAGGCAAATCTTTAAGATCTGGTGGGATAGGAGTACTTGGGCCCCAAATCAAGGGAATTCATGTACATGCTTCTGGAAGTTTCCTTTGATTCAAAGATTGAAATGTAGCCTAAAGGAATGAATGAACCATATGTCCTCAGTTATTTCTTTCATTGTTTTGTTCAACCAGCCTTTTCATAAAGAACAAAAGGCAGACAAGTGGAGGTTATCTGGGCCCAGGCTGAGAGTTGACATTTGTGTTGCAGTTTAAGGGCAAATAAGCTGGCCAGTCAGAACTGATTTTTTTAAATCATTTCAGGAGTATTAAGATTTTTGCCAAGGCTCTTCTATGACTAGATCATGAGACAGCTATGGCTATAATATTTTGCTGTGACAATTTCTTGAACAGGAGTTTTATGACTATAGAAAAATGTCTAATTTAGCAAGAAAAAATACCTTATTATAATCAATATTACTTAGGGACATACCTTTCAGGATGAGTTACTTGTAATACATAATAGTAAGTGTAGTAAGTTACAGGCTAAATTTAATTACTATATGGACATGAAAGTTAGACTTTGGAAAAAGGGTAAAAAATACTGGTGTAGAGAACTCAGGGTTAACACCAGTCAATCCAAAAACTGTTCAGTAACAGAAGCCCTTACTCATTGATGTCACTTCTAGTAAGTTAACAATTTACACATAGATTATGTTGGCATAAAATGAGAATTTTTAAATAATAAATTCAACAATTTAAAACAGTACAAGTCAGTTTCAGAAATAAGCTTGTGAGTGTAGAGTAAATTGAAAGTATGTTAATGCAAAAAATAAAAGGAAGGAGCAAGTAGAAGAGTGAGGGACGGTAGTGTGGGAAGTCTCATTATGTCCTTAAAATTGTATGTATATATACAATATATGGGGGCTGGCGCTGTGGCATAGCAGGTAAAGCTGCCTCCTGCAGTGCCAGCATCCCATATGGGTACCCATTCAAGTCCCGGCTGTTCCACTTTCGATCCAGCCTCTGCTACGGCCTGGGAAAGCAGAAGATGGCCCAAGTCCTTGGGCCTCTGTACCCACATGGGAGACCTGGAAGAAGCTCCTGGCTCTTGGCTTTGGATCGGCCCAGCTCTGGCCATTGCAGCCATTTAGGGTGTGAACCAGGAGTTGGAAGACCCCTCTGTCTCTGCTTCTCCGATTTTCAAATAAAGTAAATCTTTAAAGTATATATATATAAAATGAAATAGTCTTAATAGCATTAACACAATTTCCTTAGATTCTTATAATGGAGAAGCTGTTATTCTTTGTTCTCTGCTCTATGCCTCCAGGACATAAACCAAGATCATTACGATAAGCAAATAAAATCCCTTTAAATATTTTAATTGGTCTTATTACAAGTTTTATATGAACCAGAGATATTAGTTAACCATGTACACAGTTAATGAACCATACAAATGAATTCGATGATGAAATTTCTTTGGAAAAAATTGTTTTACTTGGATTTCTTGTGTCTACATTTAAGATAATTTTTCCAAGATCATTAGCCCCCTTGAACAATTTTCTTTGCTAGTTTCTGGGTCAAAGTGTATCTTAGTTTGTCTTTTTATTTTCAACCTATACATAAATACCACATGAGTCAATCAGAATTGATTCTTATAATTCTAAAGCAATTTCTTCTGGAAATACATGAAACATATATAGTGGGTGGGGGTTGGAGAGTAAAGGGCTCTTTAAGCGTGGAAAATGCTCAATAAATGGATATATCCAAAATGAAGTGTTATCACAAGATCCTTGAACTTTAAAGCTGTAACCCAATCAAGTAAAAATTAGAGAAATATTAGCATTTAGAAAAGCATTCAACTCAAATATTAAAATTCTTCTAGCAGATTAGTGTGCTAGAAACTCCATTTTATAAACAAAAGTGAAAAACCACAATTCACATCTTTATAGACCTTCCATCCAGGAAAATGTGAGATGCAAAGTAGAACACTCAAAGAAGAGGTGACAAAAAGCATTGTTCTTTCTATGCTGTTCACAGCTTTATTCATTTAAGGTACTTAGTGTTGCAAACACTGTTGTAGAGGATAGGAATGGGGATGAAAAAACTAGACAGGACCCAAATTCCCTCCCATGTTTATATCACCCTCTGTTTCATTATTTGCTCTCCATCAAGAATCATATTCTGTGGGACACAGGTGTGACTCAAAGATAAACTACAACAAGGGCACACACAACATGGGTTATTTTTAGCAATTTAAAGGAAATTTCGCTTAAGTTTTAAGCATTCAGGTTGCTTCTAGTTTTCTGCCTTGTCATCCCAAGGATTAACTCTTCCCAGGGTACAATCAGGAATTCCAGGTATCATAGCTAAATTCCAAGACTGAACATGGAAGAAGGCAGCAAGGAAAAAAACCCACAAATCTATATTTTGGAAGAAATTTTTCAGGAGGTGCTGTACAATGTTTCTGCTGTCATCATACTAATCAGAATGTACGCTTCATGGCTTTTCCTGTCTGGAAGAGAAATGAAATGATGGAATTTTGCTTTGTTCCGTTTCTTCTTCTAAAGGCACAAGGTCTATAGTTCCATAGTTGCACATTTCCTGCTTGGAGTGGGAGAGAGGCATGAATGAATCTGAGACATGAAGAAATGGAAGGGTACAGTGATCACCTTCCAAGGGCTGCACTCTGAATTTTGCCAAGCTGATTACAATACTAGTATTATAACTTACTTTGAACACACTAACCAAGTAATGGAATGCAGATCTAAAATATATTTCTTGGTGGGATGTATTTTGAGTGGTTGCTAAACTGGGTGGTTGTCAAATCCAGTTTTTACTGCCCTAAATAAGGGATGTGGGTTTCATCATTCGAAACCAGCATGATTTAAAGATATCTTGCATAAAAGGAATAGTGCTAAAATTAGCTGCTTGTTGGTGATTCTGTTCACCATGATTATATGGCAATGTATATACAGACATGTCACACAGAAAGGGTTAGGTCTAAGTAGAAGGATTTTCTTACAGAGGCAAACTTTTAAGCAAGATTTAATTTTGAATGAAATGAAAAGAACCTGATAACTTTAACATTATCTAGGCTTGCATTTAGAGTGAACTAAGGTTTCTTTCAATGACATCCTACCAAAGTGAAAACCATTGATAATTTTATAAAATGAACCTGAAGCCTTTCAAAAGGCCATGCTCATGTTTCCCCTCATAGAGCTTTGTATGTCTGAGTGTGTGAGTTTATTAAGGTATTCCCCATGGCCAGAATAGGTTTACTTGACCCATTAAAACCCTACTCAAATGGATATCAAGTATCCCTTGTGTCCTGTTACATGATGTAATTTAAGTCTGAAAATATCCATGCTTTCCTTTAACCAGAAAGTTAAAATCTCTCAATGGAAGAAATAGAGTATATCACTGATCAAAGTGAGGGTGATCCAATAAAGGGTCACAATTCAGCTCTTTCTGGACAAATAGTGAAAAGAAACTTGTCTGCTCCCATGTTATATGGTATCAGTAATCTCACCTTTTGTTTTTAAACACACTGAATCCCTTCCATGCTTATCAAGGGAGGCCTCTGCAACACATAGTGTGAGGTATCTATGGTGGGCCACCCCCTACAGTGTCTATTATCATGAGTAATGGAACAATGGTTTGCATTATACACCAGCCACTCAGACACAAATATGTGCATAAAGTATAACAATTTGAAAGAATCTGATTAGGAAATCCAGGAATTACTTCAGCAGCCCAATGGTCAAGGTCACGAGGGAAGTGAAAGTTAAATGAAAGAACACATTTATCTGAATGAATGAAAAAAACTAAAAGGAAGTGAAACAAGAGCTTTACAGAGGTGCTGCGAGATGGGCAAATAAGGACTGTGGGCGAGAAGCAGAAGTAGTGTGCTTGGACATAAACAAGAGTGAAGTGAAGAAAGGACGGATAGATGGGCAGTTGCCATGATGTGAAGGGCAGTGATACAGAGAGGAGTTGTTCTGAGGTTATCATGGGGCAGCCATTCTTGCTCTCAGGGAGCCAACACAGAGCTACAGCTTTGAGAAATGATGCTAATCAGGATGTCAGGTGGAATGGAGAGGAAGGCCAGAGGATACGATACCAGGAACACCCAGGCTATGTATACAGGACTAGGAGATGAGTGAGGAAAGGGCAGGACAGACTGGAGCGAGATGGCGAGACCTCCACCTGTTTTGGACTTCACAAGGGTGCAAAAGTGGTACCTGTTCAGTAGAAACTGTTACATATCACCAGTTTGAGAAAAGCTAAAAACGCAAAATACAATCTACTATCCTCTCATGATGCTACACACATTAGTGAACTAAAGCTCCCAGTCAACCACATGAGCACAAGAGAAAGCACCTGATACTCCACAGGGTTGCCACACTTCATTAAAAAACAGGCTTTAGGTTAGACGATTTCATTCAATTGCAGGCTAACATGAGTGTACTTAGTGTGTCTAAGGTAAGCCAGGCTAAGTTGTTATGTTCAATAAGTGATTGTATTGATTTCATGTTGACTTACGTTTCCATTTAAAATGGATTTATCAGGACATGTGTAACCTCATCAGTTGAGGAATTTGTATTAGCATTGGCCGTCTCTCTTCTCTTTGGAAGGAGGACTTCCACGCCTTAACACCTAACTCAAGTTTTCTTCAATCAAAACCTTTACTAGATCAATCTTTCCTACCCTATTTTCACTTCTAGCAATATAATTTAGCTTCTATCTCCACTTAAATGTTACATTTCTCTCATTGTGAATATCATAGGAGCAGCTAAAGGGGACTGCTGGTACCAACAGTGCATCTTGTCTCATTTGAAATGGGCACAAATTCATCTGTGTGACTTTGGTCTTGCCCAGAAATCTCAAAGGGTATATTACTTTCTCCAGCAAAAAGCAGTAGATGGGACAGGACTGTTCTGTGGTTGCAAATCTGATCATTTCAACCTTGAGCTACTAAGCAAGTGGTTTGAACATCAGTGTCTTAAATTATTTGAGACACTAACGGAGAGGAGAGACAGACAAGCAGAGAACTCTCATTTCACTGGTTTACTCCCCAAATGCTTACAACAGTTGGAGAGGAGGGCCAAAGACAGGATGTTGGAACTCAGTTCAGGTCTTCCCCTTGAAAGGAAAGAACCCAATTCTCAAGCCATCACCATAACCAACTCTCTCAGGCTCTGCGCTAGCAGGAAGCTGGAGTCAGGAGCTGTAGCCTAGCATAGAACCCAGGTACTGATATGGGATGTCCACCTGCTAGGCCAAACACTGGCCCACATCAGCAGGTTTAAATCATTTGATTCTACAACATGAAATGTATCCTTGAGGGAATCGGATTTTCCTTAGTCTTGTAAAAATGGCAAATATATCCAGCAAGGCAAACAGAATTGTTCTCTGGAAATTGGCATCTGGATGTTCATTTGCTGGTAACATAGTGACCTCAGATTATTCACTAGAAATTAGAAAATTGCAGCCTCTTTAGGAGACCGAAAAATTAGGATACATTTTTCTTTTTGGGGTAGGTGCATGCACTAGATATTTTCAATACAAGAAAGGCTTGGACTTCTTTTACCAAAGCCAGAGAACATAAGACAATATGTGTCACATTATTGAATAAAATCAGATGGAAAATAGTGATTTTCCTTCCACAATGTTATCACTTTCCATGACAATTTTATCTGATCGCAATATAAGCTTTTCAAGCCATAAATCAATACAGCTGCTTTTCTTTAGATTATGTCAACAAAATCTGATGAAAGAACTGAAGAAAAAAATAGAAGTACATGAGTGTTTCAGATATCTTGTTTGTGATGATAGCAAGTTACTTAGTAATTACATGACATTTATTTAATATTGGCCTGGAACCAACCAGACTTGATGAGACATTCAACTAATCTGGATTGGCAAGACCATGCTGGTCTCATTATCTGTAGAAAAATCCTAAGAACAATATTTGTTGACATATGCCAAAACTTGAAAATACAGTTAAGTGAGGAGTGGCATTTAAATTATTTAAGATGCCCACATCCTGTATTAGAGTGACTGAGTTTGGTTCCTGGCTCTGGCTCCCGACTCTAGCTTCCTGCCAATGCAGACTGTAAGAGTTAGTGGTCATGGTCAAGTAGCTGGTTTCCTGCCTTCCCAGTTTGGGAGATCTGGATTGCATTCTTGCTCCTAGCTTTGACCCTGGCCCACCCCCCAGCCATTGTGGGCATTTGGGGAGTGAATCAGTGGATGAGAGCCAGGGGCAGAGAGAACTTTCAAATAAATTTTTTAAAAAATGGTAGTGAAGTTAAGGTTAACGGCTTTTGCAGGCCCAACTAGCAATTCATAGGTCAAACAACAGGAGGAGAAAATGGTGATAAACTGGCTCATGAAAAATAGGAACTTTGGATCTAATCTAGACTCTTAGATTTAGCTTGTGTAGAGAGCCAGCTGAGGCCAGGCAAGGGTACAATATCAGATTTTGTCCCCAGAGTGGAGTCCTCCATCACTTCCTTCAGTTTTCCCAAATCAAAAGATGCATTTTCTGTTAAAGTTGTAACACTGAGGTGACAATTCCCTCAAAAATGAGAGGAATTCTGCATCGAGAATTACTCTGTATATTCAGTTCTTTGTACAAAAACCAAGTGCAAATCTTTTACTTCTTTGATGTAGAAAGTCAAATAAGTATCCTAAAGCCCAAAATTCACGAGTTTGTCAATGCTATATTTTTTAATAACGCTTTTATTTAAAGAATATAAATTTCCAAAATACAGCTTATAGATTACAATGGCTTCCCCCCCATAACTTCCCTCCCACCCGCAACCCTCCCCTTTCCCACTCCCTCTCCCCTTCCATTCACATCAAGATTATTTTTCAATTCTCTTTATATACAGAAGATCAGTTTAGTATATATTAAGTAAAGATTTCAACAGTTTGCCCTCACATAGCAACACAAAGTGAAAAATACTGTTGGAGTACTAGTTATAGTATTAATTTACAATGTATAGCACATTAAGGGCAGAGATCCGACATGATATTTTTTAATTGATTAATTTTTATGCAATTTCCAATTTAACACCAAGATTTTTCTTCATTTTTAATTATCTTTATATACAGAAGACTGATTCAGTATATACTAAGTAAAGATTTCATCAGTTTACACCCACACAGAAACACAAAGTGTAAAATACTGTTTCAGTACTAGTTATAGCATTACTTCACATTGGACAACACATTAAGGACAGATCCCACATGAGATGTGAGTATACAGTGACTCCTGATGTTGATTTAACAATTTGACACTCTTGTTTATGGCATCAGTAATATTTTCTAGATCTAAAATCAGTCATGACTCCCCTTTGTCTTACCATGCAGAGATATGGAGACAGAGGGATTCAGAGACAGAGGATGGGGATGAAGAGATGTTGGACCCCATGTTTTGATGGGGTCAGAATATACCACCATAGCATTTGAGGAAACAGGGAAGCAAGCAAAAAACTCTGCTCTCCTGCCTTTCTCCCCTGAAGTAGATTATGAAAGCATTCTCACATCTTCCCCTGAACCCTCATTCCAGAGGTGCCTACCTTATACTCAGAGAAAAGCAATAGGCTTTTCTTTGAAGACAAACACCAAAAAAAGAATCTGAACCAACGGGCTTCTAGGGATTTCTCCTGGTTTATTACCATTAGACCATTGGCTGTCTTTCAGTCATCTCTCTGCAGGACTACCTATTAGTCATCTGCTTATGCACAAAAATACACTCCTTTGCCTGTTACTTTGGGCTCATTTCTAAATGCTCTTGTGTTATGTAAAACTTAGTAAGTGTGCCTTTATCCTGCTATTCTCAGTTTTATTTTTAGACCCAGACTGGAGAAAAGCCTTCTTCCCCATCAGAGACAAAGGGACAGGGAGAGAATATGCAAAGTGACTCAGCAGGACAAACTTCAATGCAGCCAAAGCTTTGGGTTATTTCCAAGCTTTTCTTTTAAGTTGAAAAGACCTGCTAGCTACAGTTAACCGATTTTTAGGATAATGCTTTCTAGTTACCATTATAAGTCTGGCATACATAGTGCAAGAAGTAGGATTTTAGTTTGGGTGACTCAGATGCCAAAGGCCAATAGCCACGAAGTTTTCACCAAATAAGTCTCATAATTGGTCTTGCATATTAATGTTTGCCCATAGCTCTTAGCAGTTTGACAATTATTCATCTGACTTGCCATCTGAAGATATTTGTATCCATAATTATCATTTGTATCTGTAATTATCCATAATTATTCCATAAAAAGGCCTTTGGGTGTGCCATTACTAACACTGTGATGTGAAGTCTGATAAGTCAAAGAAAAGATCCAGGCTTTGTTCGTTTCCAGTGTAAATGCAATTGGTATTTTTAATTCTTGACTGAAGTCACCATATGCTGCACATGACATAGTCCATGGATTCTCAGAAAAAACAAAACACTATTTCAGGAGGGCATCAAGATTCAGTACTGTGACTGCCTGTGTCCAAGCAAACATTACAGATCCATTGTTAGTCACAGGCATCACTTCCAAGACTCGATTTTTTCTTCCCCACTCATAAACTTGCTATGGTAAGTTGGTAAAGTTGTATATATTCTCAGTCAGGTGGAGAACAGCCTCAGCTTTTGCCCCCTCCCACATGGGTAATACTCGTTTTGTTAACCCTGGAGGAATTGGGAACAAGCCAAAGCTTTTGTTATCAGCCTGTCACTGAGGTCATCATTCACATATGGTCCATGGAGAATGAATCAAGATACTTCGTTTTGAAGGGTCCTTTCATGACAAAAGCACACACAAACAGCTCATACAATTAAAAAAGCTTTTACTGTCCTAATGCTTTTTAGCTCTAAAAAGAGGTCCATCTATGTTAAAGCACATAAATATCGGGATTCCATACTTTATGGGAATCATTTCTTTTAAAAGGTTTAAGAAGTTGTGTTTATTCATCAATATCCTAACACCTGTGTTGGTTGATGAATATACAATTCAGAACGTAAAAACATTTTGAATATTTTGACTTTTAATCCTAACAGAATTCCATTTGGAATTTTTCTGGCATTTCAACTTTATTAGTACTTAAGGAACAAGACTATATTGGCATAGAGAACTTACATTATCATTTAAAAATGCCCTAATGTACCCAAAATCTTGGGAGGGCATTGAAAGATAAGGAATATATTGTTATATAGTTGTAGGCATTCTTCATCTAAGTGAAAAATCCTCTTTTCTGTCAAACACTGGAAAAGATATTTGTCACAATTTGCCTGGGAATCTGCCAGTGAAAGAAAGTTAAAAAGTCACATTTCTAAGCCTAAGGAAGATGTCCAGTGGCCTTTTACAGGGATGTGAAATAGGACGCAAGATGCAAGCCAAAACAAAAGTGCGTGGAAGAAAAAGCCGATCAGGCCAACTTTCTCAGTACCACTTACAAGTGTCCCAAAGCTATGTTGAGGAGGAAGAAATTCAACCTCGGTGTCTGTCAACCCCTTGTGCACTACAAAGGGAAAGAAAACCTCCTTCCCCATCACAAGGGCACAAAGGAGGAGTCTTGCTGGTAAGGTTAGCATCTGTCAGTATCTGGCCTGGTACAAAAGCAAAGCCGCTCTTTGAATTTTTTGCTTAATAAGATCTTGCATTGAATGGGGTATATCTGGCCTTGGGGTTTCACTAGAAGAAACGATACTGCACATGCATTATTTTAATAGGAAGGTTAGTTTCAGGAAAGCAAGTGAGAAATAGCGAGTTTTTCTTTTATAATTTGCGCTTGCATTGAAAATAAAAATGGGTTTTTTAAGTGTTGTCCATAAGCATAACTCATTTTGTCACATCCATCCGAGTTTTCTCTGGGATGTTATTTGCACTGGCTTCCATTCATTGTATTTCATTTGTGGGCCACTGCTATAGAATTTTAATGAGTTCCATGTTAAAACACCTATTAGAATTCATTCTCTCAAATCATTCCACAAGCAGCAGCCTATACCTACTTCCAGTAGTTGACTAATCCCTCTAGCACAAGTCAAAATAAGTTCTGGTGAAGGGCAGTTCCAAGAAACGCAGGACTAAACTTGGTTAGAGGTGACTCAATCCTCGAGCCCTTACCTAAGGATCTTGTAGCTTAGCCGAGTATGTAAGCGGACCCTAAGCCTAATTTCGGAGTGTACTCTTAACAAATGCCTGGGTCTCAATTACAGCAGCGGAGCGTCAGTCAATCGCAGGTGGCGACTGATTTAAATAAGGCCAAGCGTGGAGCTGTAGCCAATTAAGCTGTGTCTGTGCTTCACCTTCGTTTTCAAGATAGATGCTGCCCAACCATGTTGCTGGAATTCCTAGCCTTTGCTGTGGGTCTGATGGCTGCCCAGTTATTTGCACAATTAAACTGCTAAATTTAACTTAAGGTTTTATCTTTAATATAAGACAACTACTTTTGTTTACTGAAAACTCCATATTCCAAATGATCAGCTTCTTACATTATTTGCAGGGAATGCTCGGATTATATATTCAGTACAGTGAGCAATCTGCTATCCCATTTAACTCGTCAACAACCTACAAGAGAGGCCTTTAAGTTATTTGAAAGGCAGAGTTAGAGATCTTCCATTTGCTGGCTAATTCCCCCAAGTGACTGAATGAGCCAGGGCTGGGCCAGGCCAAAGCCAGGAGCTCCATACGATTCTCCCACAGAGGTGGCAGGGGCCCAAGCACTTGGGTCACCCTCCTCCATTTCCCCAGGCACATCAGAGAGCTGGATTGGAAGTGCAGCAGCTGGGGATTGAACCAGCCCCCACGTGGGATGCTGGTGTTAGCATTACAGAGGGCAGCTTAACCCACTGTGCCACAACCCTGGCCACAAGAGCTTTACTTTCTAAAGAAATGGGATCAGAGAGTTTGACTATTTGTCCAAGAGCATGCAGATATAATTCAATCCCGACTCTGTTCGTAGGAATCAGGCTCGCACTATACCACATCATAGTTACCCAATCCCACTAAGTAATTTTAGCTAGCTTAAAAAAAAGCTTCTTTAAAAGGCAGAGCGTCAGAGGGACAGGAGGGCAGTTAGATCCTCTATCTGCTAGTTACTCCCTCAAATAGCTGCAACAGCCAGGAAGGGACCCAGCTGAAGCTGGGATCTTCATACAGGTCTCCTGCTTGGGTGGCAGGGGTCTGCACACGTGGGCCATCTTCCACGGCTCTCCCTAGCATGGTAGCAGGGAGCTGGATCCCAAGCTGACTAGCCAGAACTTGCACCAGCACTCCGACGTGGAAAGCTGGGGTCAGACTCAGCTCAGCCGTCTGTGCCCCAGTACCAGCTCCTTCACTTTAGCTTTTTAAAGATACCTTTTCATGATATATATGTCCCTAGCACCCACGAAGCTTACTCTAAATTTAGATCATAACCGACACTGAGCATTTACTTAGCATTCTGTCAAACTTCACTTTTTCTTTCTAAACTTTGAGAAAGAGAAAGCTCTGTTGGGGGGCGGTCCCCAGCTTCTTCTAGCAAAATTAAATCATAGCTGATACTGACAGTTGCCTTAGCATTCCGTCCAACTTAAATTTTTCCTTTTCAAATTTGAGAGAAAGGGAGAGTTCCATTGTGAGGTGGCACCTGGCTAGGATTGGTCCAGGTTCCTGTCTCCACAAGAGAAGGAATTCAACAAGAAAGCCTGAGATAAAAGTCAGCAGAAAAGCAAGATCTAACCTAAAGCAAAAATTCGCTTTCAGGAATGAATGCAGGCAAACCCGAAAGAGAAATCGTGAGCCCCAACTAACAGGGGCAGGCTCTCCTTTTATGTGCTCTGAGGCACAGGGTGTGGCTTAATTGCCTATTCAAGACAGGTGGAGTCTGGGGCGAGGCCTCGCCATCACCTGTTTCCCAGCCCTTCATAGGGAATTGCAGAAGTGTCATGGCACAAGGTGCAGGATGGGAAAAGAATTGTTGGCTAAGGTAGTGTTACTATAACAACCCTACAGTGATCTAAAGCTCCCTGCAGTGACACAGTCAGCAGCTGTATTAGATACTTGTAGATATAGCTGGCTCTTAAGCAGCGAAACCCCAGCCAACTGTGGTCCGTGGTCTGCACGGAGTGGGTGGGGTTTGGCCAGTGTATGCAGGTCTGCAGCCCGGGCCCGGCTGTCACACAGGTGCTGGCAATCCTCAGCTCCACTGCTAGCTACCTCCCTTCCTACATCACCCCCATCCTGTGGTTTCAATCTGCAAAGACCAGCAAATGGTCTAGTTGGGGCTAGACCAGGCTGAATCTGGGGGCCAGAAACTTAATCCAGGTCTCCATGTGGGTGGCAGGAATCCAATTACTTGGAACATCAACGCTGCCTCCCAGGATTTTCATTAGGAAGAAGTGGGAGTCAGGAGCTGGAGCCAGGAATCAAACCAAAGCACTCTGATGTGGAACACAGGTGTCTTCACCAGTCAAATGCCTCCCACCCCCCACCTTCGACTTTTTATTTAGCCTTAAGAACTGGCTACAATAGCTGCCAGAATCAATAATTAGATGTGAATGGAAAGCTTTCAAAGCATGGTTTTGCTCAAATACACAAATGAAAATAAAAACAGTAATATGTGCAGGCAGGTCTAAATACCACTGTGAAAATTTCTATCGTCAATGTTTTTGCAGAGGAGTTTGCAGTTCCTGGTGATTTCATGCTATATACATAGAAGATTTGAGCAACGTGTTTCTTGTGTGCTCTCCCATTTCAAAAAAGGAATTCACATTATGTGTACTAAAGGCTTAAGAATGATCCAAGTGGTGATGTGCTAGAGCCTGCTCCGTCTTCTGAGGACAATGCATGCCTATCTCTTTTCAACTTGTGTTCATTACTATCACAGAAATGGTGATGGTGGAGTACTTATGCCATGGCAATTGAGACTCAATCAGGCCTGCCCATGTTCGGAAACAGTTATCAAACATTGCCCAGTGCAAGAGTGACTAAATAAGATAACACAAGATACTGGAGGCTGAAAGTGCCCCCATGGCTCCAGGTGCAGGGAGTGTCAACGGTTGATGTCTCACACCTGTGCCTTCTCTGGGACTTGCCCGTAGTGGAAGGGCATTGTCTTGCTCAGGGTTATGCCTTTCCACAGCGTGGTACAGGGCATGCGGAGGCCACACAAAGGTGATTCTGGCTCCAGGGCCCCTTCTGGGATTAGCTAAGGATTCTGCTGCAGTTGCTCACGGTTCACCTTTGCCTGCTGCTGCTGAGAACAGGCCCCAAAATACACACAGCTCTCCAGCTCAGAGTCCCAGAGAACCTGACCTAACACACAGGGTATAACCTCCCCTAGCACATTGTTAGCGCTGAACGAATGTTAGATGTCAGTAGTATATTCGCAGCCACTCTAGCATTGCATCTTAGTTCCTAACCTAACTGCAAGAAGGAAACCGTTCCCATCCTCTTTTTAAGTTGAAAAGAGTTCCTGCTATTGCCTGGCCCCCGCGGCTCACTAGGCTAATCCTCCGCCTGTGGCGCTGCCACTCCAGGTTCTAGTCCCGGTTGGGACACCGGTTCTGTCCCGCTTGCTCTTCTTCCAGTCCAGCTCTCTGCTGTGGTCCAGGAATACAGTGGAGGATGGCCCAAGTGCTTGGGCCCTGCACCCCATGGGAGACCAGGAGGAAGCACCTGGCTCCTAGTTTTGGATCGACGCAGCGCACCCGTCGTGGTGGCCATTTTGGGGGGGGGGGGTGAACCAACAGAGGGAAGACCTTTCTCTCTGTCTCCTTTTCTCATTGTCTAACTCTGCCTGTCAAAAAAAAAAAAAAAAAAAGAGAGAGAGAGATCTGCTGTGCAACCCTACTTTTCAAAATGCTGAGTCTGAATCAACTATTGGTATGAATTAAGCAGAAAAATTCCAACTCAAATATTTTTTAAGAGAGAAAATGATTAAACTTGACTCGGGAAAAATGAATTTTAGGAGTTGCTCAGATTTAGGTTAGCAGTTCTTAAACACAGCTGGTTTCTAACTCAGAAGGGACTGGCAATTGTGGCAACAGTAGTGATGATAACGGGGATGCTCACATCCTGTATCAGAGCGCCTGGCTTCCAACTGCAGCTTCTTGCTCTTACAGACTCTGGGGGGCAGCAGGTAATGCGTCAACACCTGGGTTCCTGCCACCCACGTGGGAGACCTGTATGGAATTCCTGGCTCCAGCATTTGGCCTGACCCAGTCCCACTAATGCAGGCATCTTGGGGGGTGAACCAGCAGAAGGAAACTCCCTGTGGGTCTCCATCTCTGCCTGGCTCTCTGCTTTTCAAATTTATTGCTTTCTAACTAAAAAGACACTGCACTCATGAGTGTTTCGTTGTCAAATGAATGTAAAATTCACCCTTCTGAGAAAGGTGATTGATATAAAAATGTTTCTTTACTAACCTGATTAGTTGATAAAACCTTCTTTGGTCAATTTCATAAAAGAATGAGTGTGATGGCCATGTTATTCCCCCTCTTGAGACTGCACAGGACCTAAACATAGTGTGTCCTCAAGAGGATTTGATGGGAACCACAGCTGAAAAACATCAGGCAGTTGGTTATTCGCAGTCATCCAGTAAAGCAATGTTCTGGGTATAGTCTTGGTTAGAGAAGCAAGTCACAAGGATTGCTTATAGATGAAGTATTTGCTCTGGAATCCCAACATTTTTTTAGAATTTTATGAGGACCTTTACAAGAGTAAGCCATGATAATTCATATAGTAGTCATATTAAAATAAAAATATTTCTAACACATTCAAAAGACTACAATGCTTTCCTTTCCACATACAGAAAAATGTCATCAAAAATACTTTCTGGGATCTAATTTCTGGCATAGAATTCAGGCTCAGGGAGCAATATAGTGACTTTATCTAAGTTAGAAACTAGCCACTGTAGAAGGCACTATGGATAATGAAAGATGTAAGGTTCTTCCTTGTACTGACTGTAGTTTTATGGAAGAGACAGGCATGGGCAGAAACAATTCAATTCCAAGGAGAGATAACCTAGTGGATATCTTCCCAGAGGTTGTATTTGCTTTCGTGGATATCATCGCAGGCTCCTCCATGGCCTTCTTCCCCAATGTCCTTCCCACAAGACTCTCTTAGGGGCTCCCAGTCACAGCAACTTAGTGCTTGGACATCAGTTGCAAGCTGAGCCTGCCAGAGGTCTCTCTTGGGATTGTCCCCACCAAGGTTTCATGCCTTGGTCTGGGAGAATAGCAGTGGCAGATGGCAGCTTTTTTTCCACACCAAGAATAACAAAGCCAAGGCGACAAGACATGGAATGGTTTCCAGTCTCTTTTGTGAGGCCCCAACAGCTGACTGCTATCACTGAGCCCATATGCAACCTGGGTATGCTTTCATACAAGCGTGAGGTGGGTTTTTCCAGCTCTCTATAGAAAATTCTCCATAACTCAGGTAACCACAGCATCTCCCAGTTCTGTGGGATCTGACACACTTGGGGATCCTCTTAGAAAAGGAAAATAAAATTAAAAATATGTAGCTAGATATAAATGTGATGATTTATTTTGAAGGAGAAAGGAACATACAAGTTGCTGAACCCTTAGAGGATCTCATGTTATAATTTATCAGACAGGCTCGTACAGGATTGCTTCACAGCTGCAAGCCGTCTTCCTGTCGCATGTACAACTGTTGAGATGCATTGGCAGCAGACGACGGCTCTAGTAGTCAGGTTCCTACCACCCTGTGAGAAATCCAATTTGATTTCCTGGCTCAAAGCTTCAGCTTGACCCAGCCCTGGCTGCTGTGCACACCTGGGGAGTGAACTAGCAGATGGAAGATCTCTCTTTTTTTCTCAGTCTCTCTCTCTATGTCTGTCTGCCTTTCAATTAGCAATAATTGCACCACGGATAAACCTCACTGGCTACGATACTGCCACTGGGCACAGCTTCTATCTGCCTTTCCAATGGAAAGTATATACATACATTTAAAAATAAAACGAGAAACCACATAATGAGGAGGGATTCTCAGGGGAGTGACCACTCACAGGATGCTCAGCTCTCAGAGGAGGTGGATGAGTGATCCTGGATCACATGAATTCTTTGCACTTAATCATGACATTGAGGACTAACAGCATGTTCAGGAGAATTATCCTATTCAAATGTGAGAACAAGCGGGGGGTGAGCTGCAGAGTCCCTGTCCACATCATCCTAAACTGGTGCTCTCCCTCCCCCTCTCTGTTCTTCTTCCATCTGCTCACTTCCTTGGCTTTTGAGCTTCTAGTAGAGAGGCTACTTCAAAGCCCTGCTCCCAGGAATTTATGGACAGCATATGCTTTCCATTCTCCGGATACTCCGCCAAATCCCAATATTTTGTCCTTGTCCTTAAAATAAACACAGCACTCAAGAGAGGAAAGGAATACAGAAGCACAGCAGTAACACAAGACAGGGCTTTTCCTTTTTACACCAAGATCCTTAAGACATGAAGAAGCTTAACAGGAACAACAAACGCTACCCTTTTCCATACAGGATCCAAGTCACCCAAAGTTCACCAGTGCGGTGCTGGATGGAAAGTCAGAGCAAATGTCAATGAGAAGAAAACCTCACCACATATTTTTAAATTACATATTAAAAATCAAATCAAATCAATTAAACTTTTTACAGAATTCCCACAAGGGTTTTAAAGTGCAAAAAGAATGTAGGTCCAAGTTCTGTTCCCCATGGACTCCCTTTTCCTAGTTCAAATTCAAATAATAGTCATTTCTCTCAGGATATGGGGAGCCTAGCAAGTCCTGTTAGCTGCAGCCAAGACCTACCTCTTTGGTTAGTAACTCCGAGCTAAAGAGAAAATATTGGTCCCTTGTCCCCAGAATTGTGAAGAGCACTCTTGTGTGTGTCCTGGAGGAAAGGGGGTTGGGGACTGCCTAGGGTCCACGGCCAAACTTTGTTCTGCAATTCTATAGCAGAAGGATTCAGGATTGGATAGGATTCCTACATGATTAATCGTTAGCCTTTAAAGACCCTCAGGGAGGCTGATGTTGTGGTGCAGTGAGTTCAGCTCACACTTTTGACTCTGGCATCCGGGTGGGAGACCCAGTTAGAGTCTCAGGTGCTCTGCTTCCTTCCTGATAAAGTGCCTAGGAAAACAGTGGGAATATAGTCTATGGACTTGAACCCTTGCCACCCAGATGGAAGACCCAGATGCAGTTCCTGGCTCCTAGCTATGGTCTGGCCCAGTCTCACCATTGTGCTCATTTGGGGAGTGAACCAGCTGACTCACTCTCTCTCTCTTTCTCTCTCAAATATATAAATCTTACAAAAAAATTCCAAACAAACATCTTGCCCTTTCAAGCTGAGACATCCACTCTGGGCAAACAGGAGAGAGCCAGCTCTGGGCCTCTGTAAGGCACATACTGAGGTTTACAGAATCCCCTATGCCCCCATCCCTACCCTCCCGCCCTGTGTTGGTCTATTGAGGATTGTTCACTTCACTGTGCTGACAGTCCTGAGGGTGCTCCCAACTCCTCAGAACCCAGGGCCGCCAGCTGGTCCCCTAGGCTGGTGTCCAGTGTTCTCTCCCTTTCCGGTCCATAGCATTTCTGCTGGGTGCTCCTTTGGCTGGGTAAGATCTCCTGAGAATAATTACAGCCATGGAGGGAAGGTCTCTCTGCTGCTATGGGTTTGAAGCTCTGTATGAAAGTTGGCTTCTTGTTAGCTCTCTTCTGCTAAGGTCCCCAGGTTAGCCAGATGGTGAGGGCACAGTCTGGTGGGTACGGGTCAGCATGTTCTTTGAACTGAAGGGGGAGGGGAGAGAGAGGTTGTTACTCTCAGTATTATTTATGGGGAAGACGCAGCTCCCAAATAGGACGCTGACAGTGAGAAGGCAGTTCTTGGACTAATTCAGGCATTACAGGTCTTGGGGAGGTTAAACCACTGGAGAGGCTACACCTGGTAAGTTCTAGGAAGAGAATTCCAACCTTCAGGTAGAACAAACCACATTTCGAGAGTCAGCTTGTGTAGCAGGTGAATTTTTGGGGCCCAGGTAAGAGGACACTTTCCACTTATCCTTACATGTTGCCTTTCTCCACTTTTACTAACCGTAAAATACCTGGACTTGATGTTCAAGGAGCAGGAATGTTTTCTTATATGCTACAAATAATGGAATGTAGTAGATGGGTTTCCTTCCCAGGTGAGAATTATGTTGCCATCTACTGCCTGTTGAGTGTTCCTGAATTCAATTAGCATGTGTGGGACATATTCTATGAAGAGTTTTTAAGAAGTTCATGGAAAATGTGAATTATGAAAAAAAATGAATGGACATCAAAATTTTATTGCACCTAAATAAACTTCTTTTAAAAATTTTCATTCATTTATTTTTGTGTGAAAAACAGAGAGAGGGGGGCGAGAATGGGGTGGGGGAGAGGGGGAAGTAGAAAGAGAAAGATCTCCCTCTAATAGTTTTATCCTCAAATGGCCATAGCAGCCCGGGCTGGGCCAGGCCAAAACCAAGAGCCAGGAACTCAACCTGGGCCTCCCACATGGGCGGCAGGAATACAAATACATGAGCATCACTGCTGCCTCCCAGGCTGCACAGTAGCTTGGAGCTGAAATGCAGAGTGGAGTAGAGACTCAAACTCAGATACTTCCATGTGTCAATGCGGTATCCCAAGTTGTAGCTTACCCACTGCACCAAACGTCTGCCTCCAAACCTTTCTTTCAAGGCCAATTTTTTCCATGAACCTTTTGATAGGTATCCTGAGAGATTACAAAATTATGGAATATCTAGGGCCTGCTGTGTGGGAAAAGAGCATTGATTGCCCCGAGGCTTAATAGAACCAAAGACTATGCAAAGCGAATGGAGCAGAAAGAAACAGAAGGCCATGTCTGAGGCAATGCAGCCTTTCCCCAGTGTGGGGACCCATGGATAGGCCTGCCATGGGACCCCCCCCTATGCTGGGCTTCGCTTATAGCAGTAATGCGGATGTAGCAGCTAATTGAACTTTCCATCTAGCTGAAGATCGTGGAAAACAACAAGATGGCGTTAATGCCCTGCTCACTGCGTGACTCCACAGCTGAGCATGATCAAGTGCCATATTGGAGAACTCTGTGCATGGACTGTGATTGATGGACTGTGATTGGTTGAATTCTGTATATAAGCGGACCGTGGGAGAAGGAATACACACGCCAGCTTTCCTCCTTAAGGAACGTGCGCGCCATCTCTCCCCCTTCTCCCGGTCCCCCACTCTTTTTCCTACTCCTTCTAAGTAAAAGTCTACTGAAGACCGATTAACTGCAAGCAGCGTCGTTCCTTTTGCGGCCAGAGGAGCGACACCCCAGGTTCCATCGTTAGCCCCTTCTTTGGTCACTGCACACACTTTTTTATACTTTTGCGATTTCCAGTTCAACTCTCCTTTGGTCATTGCTTTGCTTTGTTTCGCGGTGGTGATGGTGGTAGCGCTCTCATTCTGTGTGTTCAGGTGCTGAGCCTGAACAAGAGCAAGCACACACCTGCCAGCTGCTTTGTAAAGCCAGGGCACACATTCCGACACTGGTGGGTGACAAACACAGTGACCAGCCTTTACAGGAATCCCATTTGGAATTGACTTCTTTCCTTAACCAAGTTGGCCAAATTCTCTACCATCCCCAAGATATTTTTAAAAGGACTCCCTAGTCCTTAAAAGCCTTCCCCCAGGCCCTCAAGTGAAGATAGAAAAGTTGATCATTCACTATTTTCTTTATTACATGTTGAAAATTTGAATTCATTTTCAGCTATATTAAAAGTTTTCTGGTGCAGGAGAGTTTTGCTATTCTAAATTACATGTGTCACATCATGTTATATTGTCTGAGCAATCAAAGACAACTAAGCAAAAGCCATTGTTCGTGTTTAACACGTGGAAGGGAACAGATAACCAGGTTAGTTAAGGATAACAGGCTATGAATCCCTCTCGTTAATAGGAGCTTCTATGTTACAACTTCAAGCTGTGAGATGATACGGTGCCCCTTGTGGGATCATGAGAAAAATGGAGGCTGAATCCTTCAAAGCAGAGAGAGCCACACGTGAAGAGAGCCTGGTGAGGGCCAGGGGGTGGAATCAGGACTGCCCAGGGAGGTTCTCTAATCAGTGGCTCATCACTTAACAGTTCAGTTAACAAATTTGGACAAAAAGCAACTGAAAACTTCATGCCTAATTATGAAACCCCCTTGAAGCTTAAGTTTCCAAAGGCTTTGCTTGGAGAATGGGTGTCACTAATCTATAATGACACTGAGCGAGACACTCCTACAGGCTCCCTTTCTCAGGGATGTTTGTTAGCTCAGCAGGAAGAGTCTGCAATGAAATGCTTCTTACTGCAGGGTTAATTATTTGTCTTTTTTCCCCCTAGAGCCAATGGGAGCTTGAGGAAACTATGAAAGCCTATTGCAAAATTCCAGGAGGCCAAAAAGAATCAACCCTGCTGGCTTCCCAGAGAATAGTTAGTTTTGGGATTGCTTTTGTCTTGGTGAGGGGGAAGTTCCTGGAGCATGGTCAGGAGGGGTCGTTGTTTTTCTAGCATAAAGGAGTTTTCTATGGAGTAATATTATTTTTGAAATGCAGGCTTTCATAAATCTTCTGTGTAAGGACACTGACAGTATGGTGACTTGTTACAATTTGACATAAAAGTAAAAGCAATAAAGAGGTAACCAAAAACACACAGAAAAAAACCCCCACACAGCTGGGTCAATAACTGGGTTACATTTCATTTCTAAGACAAAAAAAAATCCATTTGTCCCGTGAGTCATTTTTCACTTAAAGCAATAGCTAGGTAGTAACACATACCTATCAACTTCACGGTTAGACTATTCTAGAGGTCACTGAACGCATGTATGTTGATTTTGTCTGGTTGGCTGGTTTGGTTTTGTTGTGGAATTACAATTTTCAACTTCAATATATGGAAAAAATTCTTAAGCATTCATTTAAACTCCTTAGATAATACTTGTTGTCTTTGGAATTTCACCAAAAAAATGATTCTAATTTCAAATTGTTTTACTATAAATCAATTTGGAACAAATGGTCTTTATAGGTTCTGATAATACATTAATACAGGAGAATGTGTGGCTTTTTCTGTAAGAGTATCAGGCGGAGTTAAGTGCTCCCTGTGCAGGCTCTAGCACCTTGTCACATGCTGCAGCCATTTTTGGTTTACAGGGTCAACTCCCCACTATCCTTTGAGTTCCTTGAGGGCAGGTTCATGCCAACACACATTGGAATGTGAAAGAATGTCTCCTATATTCCAACCGTATGAATGGCAGGCGAAATAATAGTCCCCTAAAGAAGTACACATCCTAAACCTCAGAATACGCTACTTTAATGGTAAAAGGGGCTTTGAAACTGTGATTAGGTTGAGTATCCTGAAATGAAAAGCTAGTTCTACAGTATCCAGGTGGATCTCATGTAATCACGGGTCGTTCATAAGCAGAAAGCACAGCCAGAAGGAGCTCTGGGCTCCTGACTTCAGCTTGACCCAGCCCCAGTTGTTGCAGCCATTTGGGTAGTGAACCAGCAGATAGAAGATCTCTCTCTCTCTCTCTGTAACTTTACCTTTCAAATAACTAAATCTTAAATTTTTTAAGATTTTAGTAAATGAACAACTTAAAATATTAAGCCTTAAAAATTGAGTATGTTATTGTAAAAATTAAGAGGAAGGAGAGGGTTGAGTGGGGGAGGGAGGGAAGTATATTAGAATTTGTGATATATGAAATTGTTCTCTTTATATTAATAAAGACATTTTTGAAATAGAAATCAATTTCATTTTCCCCAGGGACAATATATTAAGCTATAAATATACCTTATTTCAAATTATTTGGGAATTCTATAATGATGAAACAATAAGAGTTAAGGAAGACAATAGGGCTTACTTTTACTACTAAGTTTTTTTTGGAATATAGCTTTCAAAGGAAAGCAAGGGATATTTGGTTTTTAGTTTTAATAAACAAGTATTTAAATCACTTTCAGTTTCTAAGAAAAAGGACTTAACGTGTATCAGGTGACTCATAAATGCTGTTAATGACAGTGATTTATTTCAAGGGAGCTATACAGGGACATAAAGTACCTGGTTCATATGAACAAATATTGGAGGTTATCCTGACAGTACAGAGAATTGCTGTGTCTCACTCTCTGTGTGCTTTATGAGCTCTTCTGCAATACTTGTTCATTTCACTTAGGCATTTATTTCTATAGCCATTCATTCCAGCTTGTAATTTATAGTTTGTGTCCTTACAAAGAAGTTTTATAAAATGATAATGTCTTCATTTATTCATTAAAACCTCAACTTCCTAAACACTCATAATTCATACTCATGGGAAATAGTTCTTTTTCCCCTCCATTTTTTCTTAAAGGACTTTTTAAATATTGAACTTTCTTAAATAGTTGAGTATTGCCAGATTGGTGGGGGTATAGAAGAAATTCAAGTGTTTGCGCTGTGTGTGTGTGTGTGTGTATGTGTGAGTTTGTTAAAAATTCTCAAAGTACACAGTTGAAACACGAAGGGTGTTGGGGAAGTGGCGGGATAGTCAGCAGTGAATTCCAGACCTTTGGTTTGGGGTCTGATGATTCTATTTTATTACGCTCAAAACCCAATAGCTACCAAATGACAAATATCAGGGAAATAATATTCTATGGGAAGTGGGTTAGAGGAGCAAATTTTTTCCCAGGAAACCATATCTCTTATGAAATATTTCCATAGCTTTCGACATCTTGTGCAGAGAAAGGACACTTCCTGGAACAATATTCAATGAGGTTATTAATAAAGAGACATTGAGTAAAGGGTATAAAACAGAAAGATCTCCCCAATCCATATCCTGCAAGATGAACAAGAAAATCACACGAGAAGACACTGGGCAGCATTTCCTCATCTGGAACATTAGTAGAATGGAAGCCTTGCCTTCCAATTCCTCTCGGCTATTATTGTCTACAATTTGAAGAGGATGAAATGGGAGATGAACGACCATGGAAGCCAGGCTTCTAGGACCAATTTTGCAAACATCTTATTCTGTTTATCCTTTTTCTTAGTTTTAACAGGACATATAAAAGTTTTTATAAAATTTTAAAACTTTTTTAAAAGGGACTTTTAGATCCTTTTTAAAGACATTTAAACTCTATTGGCCAGACTTTTGCTACTTTTCCTGAAATACCTGAGAGAAAGTACACAAGGGAAGAGGCTTATTTCAGCTACAAGTTTTGGAGGATCATAGCCCCAGAATGGGCAGTCCTTTAGTCTGGCGTCTGACAGGGGCTGGCTATGAGGGCACACGTGGAAGGATGGGCACATCATATGCCAGGAAACAGACACACAAAGCGGGCTTGGCTTATGTACCCAACCCTCTCCTGAGAACCTTTTGAAGCAAGCCCCCAGTAACCTAAAGGACGTCCCAGGAGGCCCACTGCCAAGATGCCACAAATAAAACCAGTCTCCACTCTTGATCTGTCAACATTTACATAAGACTCTGGGATTTATGTTTGCATTTTAAGTTCAAACTGTAACACACATGCACACATACACAAATACCAAATAGACCAGCCTTGACTGGAGAGACAAAAGTATGTGTTTCATCCAGACATCTTCACCATTCCAGGATGGACAACCAGACTTCAAAGGTGGCATTCTCTCTTCCATTCACAAATGTATGTACTCTGTTGGGTTCCTTCTGTTTCTAAATACCATACAAGGTGGTAGGAACACATGATTGTGGCATGGCCCTCATCCTGGCATATGATAAGCTTGAGTTTAAAAAAAAATCTCATTCCATCTTGATACAAATCGAAAAGGCAATTCTGATGGAGGAAAGGGGTGAATGCTAGCAAAGGGATCACAGAAGCATTTGAGCTACAGACAAGGAAGCGCCTTAGGAAAGATGTGGACATGCGCTGTGCTGGGCAAGTGTTGAAAACAGGGCCCAGGGTAGTATGTCTACTAGGCTGGTGGGAATGTAGGAGAGGCAAGCACTAGGGCAGGGGAAATTGTTGAACTTAATTATCCAAAGGATTTTGGACTTCATTCCATGGCAACTTGAAATCATGGAACATTTTTTAAGTACAGGATTTGATATACCTCCTCTTGGGGTTGAGATGTGTGTGTACTGAGGATAAGGTCAGAGTGATTGGGGGTCAATGAAATCATTATTGGCCTCCTCAGAAAGTCCAGGGGACAGAACTTAAAGACCTGAATTCAGCAGAGGATAGCAGCTATTACAGACTGCCTGAAGAAAGCCAGTCTCAGCTATGGCAAAGTTTTAAAGAAATACAAACCTTCAAATAACAACAAAGCTAAAGAATGTCAGCTGGCCTACCCCTGGCCCTGATTAGATAGCAACAATTTGTAACCAGTGGATTAAAGGGAAAGACTGAATTCTTGTGAATTCTATTTTTGCTAGACTGATAATATTTTCTTGTAAATGTGTTCCATACGTTTAGAAAATACATTATTTGAAAATGTTTTGTTCCACGAACATGCTTCCCATCCCCCATGGAATCTTAGTGTTTAGCAAATCATTCATTAAAGGTTAATTACTATTTAAACCACAGTGACATTCATCCAAAAATCGCTTTTATTAAAATGTGAATGAAAGAGGTATATTTGTTTGCCTTTTAATTATTCTGTATTTAAATGGGTAATAAAAGGTGAATATTAAAATAAACTTGGTATAGTGGTTAGGTTTGGAGTTGGAGATGGGAAATGACTCCGAAATGACACAAGGGATTTTTAGGAGTGATGAAAAGTTCTCAAACTATATTATGGTACAGGTTGCACAACTCTGAATTTACTAAAAGTCATATGATCGTCTACTTACAATGGGTGAATTTTATGGTCTATAAATCATACCCTAACAAAGTTGCTAAAATTGTTTTTGATGAAGATATAATAAGAATTTGAAATCTGATAGTGAAACTTATAGTTGTTTATTCAATAACAATATATAGCAGAATAGATGTGTTTTAGGCCAATGCTTCTCAAAATTTAGTGTGTTTTACATTCAGAGGATAGGAAACACAGATTATATTTCCATATTTCTGGAACTGAGTTGGTACTTCTGCCATTTTCACTAACATACAGGTATTGCCTTGCGTTGGCTGAGAAACCACATGTGAGTGGCGAGGGTCAAGGCACTGGGATGATAGCAAGGGAATGAGAAAGTAATTTCCTAGGTCTCAGAGTTGACATCCCGACAGAGGAGGCAGGTAATATGTAAGTAAACAAAGAAAACCTTCACTTAGTTTTTCATAGATTCTGTAACCAGAAGAACCCTATGATTCAACATTCTTCTGAAATCTCATTTTTCACTGCCTACCATGGACCAGGCAGTGTACTGGGCACTGCAAATACAGCTGTGAGCCAGCAGCAGTTTCTGATGCCACAGGATTTTCGGTCTAGTGCTACACTCATTTCACCCTCAACACAGCTCCTTGGTCTGTAAAATAGAAGCAAAACAGGAGCACCAAAAAAGCAAAGACAAAAAAATCCAAGTACCTCACCAAGGCCACCAAATTTCAGTGCTGGAACTCATCTCCACATCCTGCTAGACTATGCACTCCATGTCCTTGTTATGTAGAAAATGAGAAATTTACATTGTATTTATCTAGAATGCTATGTTCTTTTGGGTTGTGGTACAGTAGCAATTTATAGTGTTAGCTTAGCTGTTCCCATTTTCTGGGTCTCATATTATTAAAGCATTCTTTAACAGGCTTTATATGGAAGGTGGTTATTTAGGTCTGCATGTCTTTCTTTGCTTTGCTATCCGTTGCAGCGACCTTCTAAGGATTTATTTATACTTGCCTCTCCTAGGAATTTGAAGTTCTTTTCATTTATCATTTACAGATGGACTTCTCATGCTACTCACTTCCCTTTTTCAATTCACTAATGATGTTGTTAAACAAAATAGAATCCAACGCTGACCCATAAGGACAGCCCCTCAGATTCTATGTTCATTTTGTATTTATCATCCATCCCTTCAATGGAATGTCTTAGCTTAAAAATGCTCGAACTGGGACAAGAACAAGACATGGACAAGAATATAATTCTTAGATACTTGTGGGAAAAATATTTGAAAGTCAATAACTTATGGCATACAAAATTGCAAGTTCAATAAATCTATTATTTAAATGTATTAGTATTTAACAAAATATGCCAATAACCTAATTTTACTAGTATTATCTCTAATTTTAAAAATCAACTTCCAATGTAGCTACACTTCTACCACCACCACCAGGAACTGAGGGCCAGTGAGTTGAAGAGGCACTTCCAGGGTAGTCTTTCTCCAAAGAGAAAAAATTAAGAACTTTCCTAAAGTTCCTATATGTTTCTCATATATTAGTATTGCATATTACTTTAATAAAGACATATTTTGGAGTTGCCATTTCAACCAATGTGATGAGAGGCTAATTATGCTACCCTTCGAATTTCAGATATGAAGCTTCTCAGACTCTCTCAAAGGCATTTTGATTTGAAGAAGTAAAACAAGCATGTGTCTCCCTGAGGAACACATCAGGAATTTTCTGAAAAAATCCGTGCCTACCCTGTTATAGAGAGATCACTAGCCACCTTAAAGTAAGTTTTGTGAAACAAATTCCAGTTTCCATCAAAGAAAAGAGAAGGGGAGGGGAGCCTCCATTATATAAATGGCTTATAGTAGTTGAACAGCTACAGTTTCAAGACCAGTATTTTAAGTCCACAAATCTGGTTTTAATGGACATGCTGAGAAGATGGGTAAAGTGCTAAATGTGTAAGTGATTATGAACTTGGCACAGTAGCTCTGTTTATTTTAAGCTCTCTCTCGCTGCTTTTGTTGAGGATGTTTACTTAACCAGACTCTATTAAACATGCTAAAAACATTATTGCAGATTTTGTCTTCGTGAGTACTTTCCATTGACAAGATACAGAAGCAACAAATCATTAGGAAACCCAGATGATGGTAGCGAGGCTAGAGCAGACACAAAGGGGACAGGCCAGGTATCTTTTTTTTGCCTCGTACTAAAACAAATTTGACTTGAATTATGTGTTTTGAAAAAGCAAAGGATCGATAGTGCTGGCGACCGGAGCCTGTGTTGAGCAGACACCAGCTCCTGGGAGGAGGTCGCTGGAGGGCCCCTCCCTCCCAGACACCCAGCCCTGCTGGACCTGGAGTCGGGAATCTCCCAGGCCGATAACTACTGTGCAGAATGCAGCCTCTACGTCTTAGAGTAACACAGTTGCTCAAGCAGCCTGATAGGTCCCAAGCACTGACTTCTCCCCTGTCACCCAAGCTCCGGAAGGAAGGGAGCACACAGAGCTCTGCTCCACAAATGCGAGAAGAGCCATTCGAGGAGAATGGGATCTTCTGTCAGTGGTGCTGCAAGTCAAGACTTCCTTTGCCTTGGCCTTTAAGAAAAAAAGAGGCAGAGAGGGAGCGAGCGAGCTGTCATCCTCTGGTCCCCTCCCCAGATGGCTGCAATAGCCAGGTATGAGCCAAGCTGAAGCCAGGAGCCAAGAGCTTCCTACAGCTCTCCCACATGGGTGCAGGGCCCCAAGCCCTTGGGTCATCTGCTGCTGCTTTCCCAGGCACATTAGCAGAAGCTGGATCAGAAGTGGAGCAGCCGGGATTCGAACTGGCACCCATATGGGATGCTGTGGCTTCGGGCTGCGGCTTCACCTGCTACGCCACAGCACTGGTCCCTGCAATTCTTATAATTGCTTTTTCTTCCTCCCTTCCTTCCCCTTCTTCATTCTTTTGCCATCATCATCATTTTCTGTCTCCATCTTTATCCATCTTCTGGGGAATCTTACTTCCATTTTAAATAATGTCAGTGGTTTCTCCAGACAATTATTGTTCAGCCATATATAAATATATTTTAAATACTTAAAATCAAACATTTCTATTCAGAACTTTATTAATGTCAAACCCTTACAAAAATAAGATGCTAGTAGTGAGGTAGTGTTTTTTTTTTTTAATTCCAAACAAGGAAAGTCAAGAATTTTTGCTGTACACCGTAATTATTTATTAAAGTCATTTTGTAGGGCTGTGAACTGGCAGGAAGGATAAAAGTCTGTTTATCTTTACTGTTTACATATATCTAAATCTGATAGAGATTTTAGGCTATGGTTATCACAGAAATTATCTGATATGATCTTTTGAAGTTTGTTGACAAAAACCACCCCAGACACAAGCCCATTTTATGTGGTGTGTGGTCTCAGAGGAAAAAAAATTAGTCTTATCTAGCTGAAAAATGAGCATCCTAAAATATTTCCGCCAAGGTGTACAGAAGGACAGAAATAACTAAGAAAATAATTAACCTGAGAGCATGACTCCTTTTAAAAAGCACAGAACATTTAAAATAAAATGTATAGTTTAATGAAATAAGCTTTTGAGCTCCAAATGAAATATTACTTTATGAAATTTTTCACATATATATAGCTCCTGTGTACTGCAGACTATGGAATACTGCTTATAATCACAAACTTTATGTCAGTAACCATAGCATCACTTACTGATGAGGAAAAATAAAGGAACAATTCTTTGACTTGAACTCATAGAAAGTAATTGCTAGGTTGTTATAACACCAGACGTAATCTGGAAATGCTGTTAATTTAGGAGCCATTAAATACAATGTCCAGCACAGCCTGAGAACCAGGGCTTTGGCATCAGATGAAGGGGTAAACTGCTTAACTTCTTCTGACCGGAGTGTCTTGTCTTTATTATGGGAACCATAGCTTCATAGTACAGAGTTTTTGAGACCGTTTAAACAATTAGGTCATGACCTAAGCTCAATGCCTAAATGTTCTCAATGAATTTTAATTTCCTTTACTTTAGGAAGTAGGAATATTTCCCTGAAGACAAGAGCCACATTTGATCTATAGGAGAGCTTGCTCATGTTTCACATAAATGGTCATTCAATAAAATCTGCAGAAATAAAGAAGACCTGCTTCACAATGCTAACCCCTACAGAATTTACATAAGTAAATAATCACGTTTTATATTTACACAAAATAAATACCTTCCTAAAGGCACACAGCAGCTGCTGACTTAGACTCCGGAAAGTAGTTTTTGAAAAGTATTCTAGGGCTCTGCAGTTTCTGTGGAATAGGTGAAGAATCCCAGCAGGCAAGCTCACCAGGAGATGCTAACAGGAGTCTGGGCATGCAGGACTTGGACCAGGCTGTGACGATGTAGGACATAAGAACACATAGTTGCCATCAGCAGAACTGGCGCTGGCCTGGAGATAGTGGGTGAATGGACCTGGGTGGGGGGGGTGATGTCCATGGTCTCTGCCTAGGAAACCAGGAGGCCGAGAAAGCAGAATAGATGGCCCCAAGGGAGATCATGGATTCCTTTTTTTTTTTTCCCCCTTTCCATGTTTAGATTTAGGTGATGGCAGAACATCTAAGTAAAGATGTTCCATAAACAGAAAGAAATCTGTGACTGGGGAGAATATAAAAGGTCAGGGCAAGGAGGCAGGTCTGGAAATTGTCTGCACGGAGCGGGTGGTAAATTGGGGGCTCATGGGTCCTGACTTGCGGAGAGGACATGGAGATGCCACTTGCAAACTGCAGATTATAAAAATGCTTGCTATTTGAAATACGTTTATTTTTCAAATATTTCTGGATTCTCTCTGGGTCCTAATATAACACCAAATATTATATACCCATTTAGATGAGGAAAGTTAGGGTTTTTTTTTTTTTTAAGGATTTATTTATTTATTTGAAAGAGTTACAGAGAGGGAGAGGCAGAGAGAGGTCTTCATCCGCTGGTTCACTCCCCAAATGGTCACAATGGCCAGGGTAGGGCCAGGCAGAAGCCAGGAGTTTCTTCCAGGTCTCCCACATGGGTGTAGGGGCCCAAGGACTTGAGACCACCTCCACTGCTTTCCCAAGTGCACCAGCAGGGAGCAGGATTGGAAGTGGGGCAGGTGGGACAAACCAGCACCCACAGGGGACGCCAGCACTGTAGGTGGCAGCTTAACCCTCTACACCACAGAGATGTTTCCACTCAATTCCTTCTACTGACAGAAAGGCAGAAGCCCCAAGGGATGAAGGGCGTGCTATTGATGAGCAGATTTCTACTGGTTTGTGTATTCAGTGAGCACAAATATGCAGAAATATAAATGAGTCCAAATATGGGATCAATTCTATTTTGGCATGTGTTTCTATTTACAAATTGTCAAATCTCTTGTGACTAATTTATATTCAGACTTGTAATAAGTTAAAGTATGTGTACTTTAAATGATTGACCTGAAGCCATACATAATACCATGGTTACAGTCAAAGGTTTCCCAGGAACATTACAGACACCGGGCTGATAGTCTCAGAGCATATCTTATTTAGAAACAGTTCCTCACTTCGCGAGGAATAAGTTGGAATAACTGAATGTTGGATTTTTTTAAACTTTAATTTGAAGATATATATGACTGTTTAAAGTTGATCCCAGCCATGCTATACGTTTAACTTGAAATATAAAATGTGGACACTCTAGAGAAAAGAGGTACCCTTTCCAAGTCAACTTTTATACACTTGGATAAAACCAAAAGAAAAAAAATAAATCTAGCAGGAACCCAGCATGGCTGTAATGTAGGTTGTCAGTTTTCAGTTGTTTATTTAGAAAATCACTCAATCACTCTCTTGGTACTTACTCTAACCACATAGTTTATTCAACTGACGGTAGCCAGAGTAAAGAAAGGACAAATTCTTTAAGTTACAAGTTTTACATTTAATTATTTTTTGTTATAGAGTATCAAGTGGTTACAGAGCCTCTAATTGAATAAGTTCAATGACAGAAAACTGATTACCTTCCAAGCAAGTGCAGTCTAACTGAAAGCCTCCTCGGAAAGGTCTTTTATGTAATGCTTCCTTGACACTTCCACATACATATATTCTTCCCCTAAGGATCATGCAAAGCAATCATAACAGTTCCTTTGGCCTGCTTATCTTTTCAATATTTAAAGAAAGCTGCCAGGCTCCCTCTGAGTTTCCTTGTACCTTGGTTATTCCTCCTGTGAATTGTCCTATGCGCTTTGCTCTATTGAGTTCTTCGCTACAGAATTTGCTCCTCTTCACTTAGGACTTCCTTTCAAGTGGTCCAGCATGAGGAGTAGATAGGAAACTGGCTTAGGCGCTGGACAGATCTCCATTGGAATCTGCACTGCGTCTCTAGCTGGCTGTTTGATGCTACACAAGTTCTTGAACTTCCCTGAGCTTCAGACTTCTGACCTAACTGAAAATGAGAGTAAGAACCTCAGAGCACACCCCAGTGACTAAACGATGGCATATGTCATCCAGTGGCTGGTCCAGCTTTCATCCAATCTATTCCCTCAACAGAAGTCAGATCTTTGCAGATAGAGTCCCAGGACAGGTGTTTGGCATAGTGGATGAGGTGCCACTCAGGACACCCATATCCCATACCTGATTGCCTGAGTTTGAGAATTGGCTCTGCTGCTGATTCAGGTTCCTGCTAAAAGGTGCCCTGGGAGGCAGCAGGTAATTCAGTCTCTGCCAACCCTGTGGGAGACACAGATGGAGTTCCTAGCTCCCTGCTTCAGCCTAGGCCAGCCCTGATTTTTGTGGGGATTAACATCTTTCTCCCTCCCTCCCCTCTCCCTCTCACCTTCCCTCTGCCTTTCTTTCACTCTCTCCCTTCCAAATACATTTAAAAAAAATTTTTTTTAAAGAGTTCTGTGATCCAAATATCATTCATTACCTGAAAACCAAGGAGAATTGAAACTTTAAATATTTGCACATTCAACCTCTTCCATAAAGAGATCAAGAGTACAATTTCACAGAATTATTTCCATTAAAAATCCTTGGCAATATAAATGGGAGAAAATGCAAAAGGAAAATAATACATTTTGGCTAAGGATCGTATAGAACAATAAACACAAAACAGGAAAGGCCATGTTATACTCTTACATTTTCTTATGTAACCATCTAATCTCACCTCTGCTTATACTTCACTTCCTATCTTATTTTTTTAAATATTTATTTGTTTGGAAAAACAGAGTAACAGACAATGAGAGAGTGAGATAAAACCATTTGCTGGTTTGCTACCAAAATGCCCCCAACAGCCCGGGATGAGTCAGGCCAACACAGCAAGCCCAGGACTCCATCTAGGTTCCCCATTTGGGCGGCATGAGCTTGGTCCATTATCTGCTGCTTTCCCAGGCACATTAGCAGGAAGCTGAATTGGAAGCAGAGCTGCCAGGACTCCCAACAGGCAGGCAGTCCGATGTGAAACGCTGGTGTGTCAAACAGGAGCTTAGGCTCCTTGCCACGCCAGCACACACTTCCTGATTCTGTTTTCATTCTGAAGATCTTATAAGTCACAAATCTGTCACTGGGTAGCTCATTACTGGGTGACAGATTCTTCAAGAAAGGAGTGGAAGAAAAAGCGAGCCAAGGTTCTTAAAATACTGCCCAAGTATGTGAGCTGCTTTTCTTCTGCAAGGATTTTCTCCTGTAAAACAATGGGAGCTCTTAGGTTATGTTTCTCATAGGCTTACCCTTACTTCATCCCATCTACCTTTGTTTTCCTACATCCACACAGAAACTTCAGCCTGTTGCTTTGAACTAAGGGAATGACTATGTTTCTTTTGTTTTGTTTTTAAAGCTTTTATTTATTTAAAGAATATAAATTTTCAAAGTACAGTTTATGGATTACAATGGCTTCCCGCCACCCATTACTTCCCTCCCACCCGCAACCCTCCCCTTTCCCGCTCCCTCTCCCCTTCCATTCACATCAAGATTTATTTTCAATTCTCTTTATATACAAAAGATCAGTTTAGTATACATTACGTGAAGATTTCAACAGTTTGCCCTCACATAGCGACACAAAGTGAAAAATACTGTTGGAGTACTAGTTATAGTATTAATTCACAATGTACAGCACATTAAGGTGTGCTCATAACACACACAAACTAAACTTGCTGTATATAAGTACTGGTGAAACTATCTCTACATTTACTAGGTCCCTTTAGTCTCAGTAACAGCCTTTTAGGCATCTGCCTGTAAGCAGGTAGCACATTTGTCTGCATAGGCAGATAAGAGGGCATTCAACTACATTCCTATTTCTGGTAACATCTGAAGGATGTTGTCATGTCGGAGAACAGAATTAAACAACCGAGAATGCACCAGATTAGTTTCTTTCAAAGTCCTCAAGATTCATTCTTGAGGTAGGCATTTGGAACAATGGTTAAGCTACCACTTGGGATACTCAAATCCCATATCTGAGTGCCTGGGTCTGAGCCTACTTTGAATCCCAGCTTCCTGCTAATATGCACGTTGGGAAGCAGCAGGTGATGGTACAAGTGCTTGGGTCCCAGCCACCTACATGGGAGACCTAGATTCAATTCCAGGCTCCAGCCTGCTCTCGTCCTAGCTGTTTTGGGCATTTGGGAAATGAACCAGCAGAAGAAAGATGCCTCTCTCTGCTTTCCAAATAAATAATGAAAATAAATAAAAATTTTAAAGGAATATTCATCCTCTATGAAGCATGTTTCAATTATCTGCCAGGGTAATTAATAACTTCTTTTACATGTGTGTGTTCCCATTTCTAGTTTATACACTTCTTTCAGGATATTGATGTAACTTAAAAACTCTCTTATCTGTCTCCCTTTTTTGACCACACACATTCTGAGAGTGAAGAAAAATGTCCTAGTCATCCCCAAAAGTCTGGAAGATCCCTGGCTTAACAGAGTACTCTCCCCTTTCCAGCAAATTGCTTTGGTTCAATTTTTAAGGCAAAATTATGTGATAGAAAGATTGTGATTGAAATTTAGGTTGCTTGGTTTCCAATCTTGCTTCTAGCTATTTGTTATCAATCAACATCTTGGGTAAAGGTAATTAAAATTAAATTCTAGAGGAGATAGCACTAAGGTAACTTTTAAAAATTTTTAGTAACAGAACAGGTTTCATGTATTTCATAGGTACAGTTCTAAGATGATAACCATACTTTCTTTGCTCCTCCCTCCTCCAATCCCCTCCTCCCCTCTCTTTTCATTAATTTTTGCAAAGACATAATTTTAATTCACTCTATAATCACAGGCTTAATTCACCACTAACTATATATTCAATAAGTGAAAAATAGGAGGACCGCAGTTCCACAGGAGGATAAATAAGGGCTAAAAACAGCAATCACATCACAGGATGTCCATCTCATTCCTATACTGCTTTCTTTTTGTACTAAGGTGTCTAACATTGTCTTTGAATCTAAAATTTTAACTCTCAGTACTTGAACATTCATGCTGTACATAATAATGGAATGGGAATAAAGAGTGTTTTGTGAGTATATCATTCTCATCAAAATAATTGAATGAGTTTGGGCATCATTGTTGAACAAGATATTAACATGCAGGTAAACACAAAAAATCTCAAGTGAAAGTCTCCTTTAAGATTTTAAGCACAGATTCATACTGATTACGATTTGCTATGTTTAATGGTAATAACCTAAAAGAGTTCAAGAAGAGTTTATGTCCTTCCAAAATCGTCTGGATTGCTTTTAGTGAGAAGTTGGCTCCATTGTGCCTGAGTTACATGTGGACGTATCCTGCCTGAATCACTGGCAACAGTACCTAAGACCAAACAAAACCCCTAACCCTCAAACTATCAAGTGTTAAGCGAGAAATTTAGCAACACTGGGGATTCTGAAAGTACATTTTATTTTGGCTCAAATACCTTGGGGGAAAGGACAGGTTTTAAGGATTAAATTGAACATTGAGCATTATTCTCTCTCTCCTAGAAGCCAGAAACAGTGAGGAAAAGCAAACCACTCACTTTTCGAGGACACTTTTCTATGTCAAGGTAAGGAGCAGCCTTCTGTTTAACTCAGCGGGCCAAAGTGTTGAACAATACTGATGAACATGCAAGTGAGATCAACCTCCAGAGGCATATGGTGCTACCCCTTATTCTAAGTGAGATGAAATAGCTCTGTAAATGTCTCAGATTTTGTATATCAGGTAACATTTTTATGAGGCTGTCATCAATAATGTCTAGTAGAATCTCTAAAATTTGGTTCAGTTAAGCCGATATAAAGTAGAAAATGACACTCAATCCAAATAGACTATGCTTTACATGGGTTTTCCTAAGCATTTATGAGTTTTAACAGGAACTCCTTTCTGTCTTGGGTTCAAGCATCAATCATATACATGACAATTATAAGAATCTTATAATTACAATTCTAAGAATGAAAAATCATGTAGCCTAACCAAGCATGTAAGACAATGGTTTGTAGATCAGATGATGAGTGTTAATTTACCACGGAGGATAAATTGTGCCTCTATTCCTTTTCTGAAGGGCCGAGCACCCCAGAGACCAAATAACAAATGCGGACCCCAGTGAGTAAGCCATAAAGGGAAAATTCAATATGCTGACAGAAGATTTACATATCTTGAAATGAAATTAACACATCCTGATGTGTTATTCTTCTTCCCTGCAGGGGTATTTCTGGCTAGACACCTAGGCCTGGTCATTAGGATCAGTGCGCTTGACCCAAAAGGGAGCTGACAATGCCTACTCATTTGCACCCTCTGACTTTGCTTTGTCCACAACAGTGGTTCTCACTGCACACACACCCTGTAGTGAATTACATCATATCTCCTCTCTCATGAGAACCTTGTCTTCCAGAAGGGCTTTGCTGTCTTCTCCATTACATTATGATGCATCAGGATATCTATTCCTATAGATTCTGGTTTCATCTCATGGCTCAGTGGATATTAGTAATTTAAACTTTAGGAGGTATTTGGATGTAATAGGGAAGGAGAAAGTATAAAAATGAAAACATGAAATTTACATCTTATGCTTATTTTTATCCCTTGGAAATGTTGCTGGGTCTCTGGAATTTCTTCACAAATTATAATTTGTAGTTGAAAAAGTATATGTGATCAGCTAAAATTTTACCCAACTTTGACAAAGTACTTGGACTTCTTAAATGCATACTATGAACATCCTAGAGTTGATTTTTTTTCCCAATTCTATTTGTATTTATATTATAGGCAATCTGTCTACATATCAGTACCTAAGGCAAGAATCAATCAAATTTTCAGTTAACATTTGCTGAACACCTGTCCAAAACCCTGCTAGGTCCCAGAAAGAGAAATAAAATATATTTTTTCAAAAACTCAAAACACAAAACGTCCAACTTCTATCAGAAAAACAGATATGATGTGCAAACACATGTTTAATCACACAGTGGTGTGCTTTCTCCAAACAAGCACTAGAAATAATAGTACAGGTGAGAACTCAAATATACACTTTAAAGTTTCCTATAAACATTTTAATGTAAAAAGTAAATAGGTAGAATTATTAATACTTAGCCTAATATATCCAAAATATTTTACTTAGGAAATGGTAATATGTTTATATTTTATGTAATTTTGTACTTTTTTGATAAGATCTGCGTTTTCCATTTGTACCACATCTCAACTTAGACTAGCCACATTTCAAGTGCACAAGAGTTAACTGTGACTAGTGGCTAACATGTTGGACAAGAAGCAGGAAGCACAGGACAAATTCCAAAGAAGCGAAGAGCAGGAAAGATAATTCTTACTGGGCCATCAGGAAAATTTAACTAAAACACTGATATTTGAGTTTGGCCTTTAAAGATAAGTGAGATTCTATTAGGTAAAATGGGAAAAGCTTTTGGCTGGATTGTCCCCCTATATTAAATCTGGATTTTGTCTTAAAGCTATGTCTAGGTTTTTAACTCGGAGTGATAGAACCAGAGTTTCACTTTCAAAACTAAATACCAAGAGTTTGAAGAATGCATTGTAAAATGAGAAGAATAAAACCAAATATTCTTGCTATAGCAAAGAGTATAGGAGATGGATTTAAATATTGTCTATAGGCTTACAGTTCCCACATTGAACTCATTAACCAAGATTTCTCTCCTAAATTCCAGGCCTTATAATTTCATCCTTGATCTGTCCACTCACCTGCATAATGGGCTTCTAACAGAAAATGACAAACTCAGCTCCTAATACTTCACTTAGATCTGCTCTGTATGCAGCTTTTCTTATTTCTATTGATGTTTCCTCTTTCTTCCCAGTTCTAGTCATACAGACTTAACAGCCCTTTTTCTCATCTCTCACCACCAGTCCCTCCAGAAACCCTGTTGGCTCTACCTCCTTAACATATTCAAAATCTGACTCCTCCTTTCGCTTCTTCCAGAGTCTAAGTCCCCAGAGTGCCTTATTGCATTTCTTTATAAAAGTACAGTTTCTTTATTTCTTTTTAAGATTTACTTATTTTACTGGAAAGTCAGAGTTACACAGACGGGAGAGGCAGAAAGAGAGGTCTTCCATCCACTGGTTCACTCACATTGGCCATAAGGGCCGGAGCTGTGCTGATCTGGAGCCAGGAGCCAGGAGCTTCTTCTGAGTCTCCCAGGCAGGTACAGGGGCACAAGGGCTTGGGCCATCTTTTACTGCTTTCCCAGGCCACAGCAGAGAGCTGGATTGGAAGTGGAGCAGCCGGAACTCGAACTGGCACCCATATGGGATGCTGGCACTACAGGCAGAGGTTTACCCACCACGCAACAGCACTGGCCACTCCTTACTGCATTTCTGCAAGAGCCTCCTGCCTAGTCTCCCACACTCATCCTTGCCCTGTAGAGTGTGTATTCAGACAGAAATCAGAGTCTGTACTTCTGCAGGTGTTGGCAGATACATCCTGAAAGCCTGGAAAGGCTCCTTTTCACTCATAGACAAAGTGCTTATATGGTAGATGAGACTGCTCTCGGCTCAGCATTTCCTTTCTGGAATAGCATTATATATTCATGCCTTTTGCCATGTGAATTTCCAGTGTTTCCATTTACAAAAGTAGACCAAGTTTACCCTCCTGCCACATTAACATTGGTCTTAGGTAGATGTCTTTCTTTGGCCAATGGAGTAGGTGGAAAAGATCTTGCTTTTAGGATCTCTGGACAAACTGATCCATCCACCTAGACTATATATCTCCTTTAATCATGACTCACTCTCTCGTTTTCTCCAAGCAAAATGTCAGCTTCTCAAGGAGAAAACTGGTGGGTATCACATTAAGCAGGAAGTCAAAGCCAATATCACCAACATTGGAACTCTCCAACATATTTTGACTCCTGATATAAAGTACAGAGAAAGAGAGAGAGAGAGACATAATTTTAGCGTTTTGCCTATTTAAAATAATTTATAGCTGGGGCAGATAATTAGCCCAGCAGTTAAAATGCTGGTTGGGACACCTGCGTTCTTATTGAGAGGCAAAGGTTCTCCTCCTGTCTGCATTCCCTGTTCCAGATTCCTGCTAATGCATGCCCTGAGAGGCAGCAAGTGATGGCCCAAGTTCATGGGTCCCTGTCACCTACCTTGGAGATCAGATGGAGTCCTTGGCTCCTGGCTTTGACCTGGCCTAATTCTGGCTGCTTTAGGAATTTGGGGAGTGAACATGTGGATCTCTCTCTCTCTGTATCTCTGTTTCCCTCACTCCATCTCTCTTTCAAATATATAATAAAAATTTTAAAAATTCATAACCTGATTTACTTCAAGAAGAAACTAAGCTAAAATCTAATGTCAGAGGCCTAAACTCTTCAAAATGTCAACATTTAGAAATACAAACATGGGGTCAGGTGTTGTGGCGCAGCAGGTAAAGCCACCCTCTGCAAGACTGGCATCCCACAGAGGTGCTACTTCGTGTCCCTGCTGTTCCAGTTCTGATCTAGCTCCTTGCCAATGGCCTGAAGAAAGTAACAGAAAATGGGCCAAGGGATGGGCCCTTTGGCTATGGCAGCCAACTGGGGAGTGAACTGCAGGATAGAAGATCTCTCTTTCTCTCCCTCTCTCTGTAACACTGCCTTTCAAGTTAATAAGTAAATCTTAAAGGAAAAAAATGCAAAGGACACAAAGGTGAAGAAAAGATTCCAGATTAAAGGAGATTAGTAAAATTTGATGTTTCTAGAAATTCTGGGCCAGGAAAAAAACAAAGCTCATTGGGAGGACAGGTGAAATTTGTATAGTGACTCTGAATTAGGTAATATTATGTCAATATTAAATATTCTGATTTGGATAACCATAATGAATTTGCTCTTTGGACTCAGAAGATGATGGCTCAATGAGCTATGCAGCTTTGGTCCTACAATTCACGGTAGAACTGAATGTGCTGTTTGGATGAGCAATCTCTGTCCTTGCTCTCTGGCATGTATGTGAAAGAAAAAGGATATGAGTTCTAAATGAATGGACTGTGTTATGTTCTCTATCACTGTCACCAATATCAAACCTTAGTAAAAAGATAAGAACACCTACAAGACTTACTTAAATTAATGTTGTTATTTTAGTGGTCCTTTAACAACTTGCTCAAAACATTTTGAAGGTAAATCTATTTTTCTAAATTCCTTTAAACCACTTACATACTTTTCTATGTTAAGGCTATGTCTTTTCTACAAAATTCTTCTTGAAATTGAGAGTATATTCCCAAACAATCATTCATTTGTTCTTATCTCTTTCTGTCTTTTTCCTTTTCCTTGTTTTTTCCTTGGAGTATGTACATGCTAAAAATGGTCATACATAGCGGCCAGTGCTGTGGTGTAGCAAGTAAAACCACCACTTGCAGTGCTGGCATCCCATATGGGCGCTAGTTAGAGACCCGGCTGCTCTACTTCCGATCCAACTCTGCTATGGTCTGGGAAAGCAGTAGAAGACGGCCCAAGTCTTTGGACCCCTGCTCCCATGTGGGAGACCCGGAATAAGCTCCTGGCTTCGGACTGGCACAGCTCTGGCTGTTGTGGATTACTGGGGAGTGAACCAGTGGATGGAAGAACTCTCTCTCTGCCTTTCCCTTCTCTGTGTAACTCTGATTTTCAAATAAATAAATCTGAGGAAAAAAAGGTCATACACAAATATTCAGAAAAAGAGCATGATTTCAGAGGGTTGCTGAGCAAAAAAGATTCTTTCATTCTGCCCTTGCTGTGTGTGTGTGTGTGTCTATATGTATCTTCTGGGGAAAGCAAGGGAGGACTTGGAGGAGGGGAGAGGATTGGATGGGATCCTTTGGAGAAAAGATATTACTGATACTTGATCATTCATTCTCTCCCACATCAGTTATGGAAAAACCAACATTACTCCAGACACTGTAATAAGCAGCCAGTGGCACAGAGAATGCACATATGTCATAAGCTAGGTAGGTATTGAGTGAACTGTATGTTTCAATCTACTGTAGAGTGTTTTGCTACTTTTATAACTTCCCTAATAATAAAAAGGAAGCAAAACTTCTGATGTTCTTTAGAGAGAATGCATCAGAAGAGCCAGACTCCAAACCAAAAATTGCACTCGAGTTTCCGGGGCCCAAAGAAGCAGTGTTTGGAGGTTAATACTCAACAAGATGTATTCAAATGAGGAGGTTTTGATCTGTTACATAAAATAAAGGAGATACATGTAGCCAGCTGTACCTTAACTTGAAGTCAATGAATCCAACCCTTGCTTTATTTCCTTGCATTCAGAAAAACAGGCTATGCTGTAACATTTATTGATATCCTAATTTGTGACAAAGCATTTTTCTAATTGTTTTTATGTATTCACATTAGTCCCATAAAAGTACATGTATCTCCTTGAATGTTTACCCTGAATGATGAATAGGGAAGAAATTTTATCAAATTTATCTGACAAGTAATTTGACAGTGCTGGGGTAGGCTTGCCTTGTCTCAAATATTATTATGCAAATCCTTTTGCCAAGTTTAGAAGCATCTGAACACCTGATAATAAAATGAAGACTTCAAAAGTGAATTTATTTATTTGAAAGTCAGAGTTACACAGAGATAGGAGAGGCAGAAAGAGAGAGAGAGGTCCTTAGTCCGATGGTTCACTCCCCAATTGGCCGCAACGGCTGGAGCTGTGCCAATCCAAAGCCAGGAGCTTCTTCCAGGTCTCCCACGTGGTCAGGGGCCCAAGGACTTGGGCCATCTTCCACTGCTTTTCCAGGCCATAGCAGAGAGCTGGATTGGCAGTGGAGCAGCTGGGACTAGAACCAGCACCCATATGGGATGCTGGCACTTCAGGACAGGGCGTTAACCTGCTGCCCCAGAAGTGAATTTAATATGCCGGGCATTGTGATGCAGTGAGTTAAGCTGCTGTTTATGATGCCCACATCCCATATCAGATTGCCAGTTTCAGCCCCATGTACTCCTCTTCCAATCCCGCTCCCTGCTAATGTGACTGGGAAGCAGTGCTTGACGGCTCCGGTACTTGAAGCCCTGTTACCCACCGGATAGACCCAGATGGAATTTCTGGCTCCTGGCTTCAGTCTGGCCCAGTCTGTTGCAGTCATTTTGGAGAGTAAGCCAATGATAGAAGATCTCTGTCTCTCATTCTGCCTTTCAAATAAAGAAATCATAAAATAAATCTTTAATAATAGAATACAATTATTGAAACTTTAAGAATCTCTAAAATAAGAATATGCCTTAGATAATTAGTATGTTAACTAAGGACAGAAACTTAAACTAATGCTGCACTTAAATTTAGCATTTTTTTTTCCTTTAGAGGGAATCCTCTTGATCCAAATTTTAAATTAAGACATTTTGGCAAAGCTGTTCCATCTGAATCCAAGCAAATTTTATGTAAAACTAAAAATGAATTGGGCTCTTAGTGGAAACATACGGGATATTAGATATTGTTTGAAAGGATTCTTTTTTAAAAAATTTTTCAAGCCCTGCAGTAGATAAACTATCTGTATTCCTTTTTTGTTGGCTTCTACGCTTCCCGATTTCTATAGCTAGTTACCCTGAGCATCTGCTAAAGCTCAAATTCTGCTCTGGCTTCCTGTAGTGGCGTTAAGAATTATTTGCTTTTATATGGTTCATTTATGTCTGCGGTATGTGATAAAGGTGGTGATTGCTTAACACAGCAGTACAGATGGGTTTTCCCCATTAAAATTTCTATATGGTGGGGGTGGGGTGCTTATAAATCACTGTGTGGTCCCATAAATTGTGCAGTGTTATGGAATATTTTCCTCCCAGGTTTGGATCAGAATAACAACCACACATGCAGTTGCCAAGAGCATTCAAAGAGAAAGCAAAACCAACCAAAACAAACAAAACAAAGTCTAATATTATTTTAAGAAAAAATCCTGAAAAATTGCTTGACCCAAATGAAATATTTCTAAGAATGTTGCCAAGAACATGAAAATGGGAATGGATGTATATCTTACTCTTTTAGAGCAGGGAATTATATTAAAATATTAAAGCTATATTGATAGCAGGAATAGTAGAATGGATTGTATTTATTGAACACTTATTCCATGCTTGACACTCTGCTAATGGTTCTCTATTGATTTTCTTTGTTTAATTGCACTGCCATAGTTGCCCATGCTTTTACAGATAAGAAAATGTATCACTGTCTTCTTCATAGTTATTGGCATATACTGTACATGTACTATGGAATAGCCACACCTCTAATTAGGGCTAGAGAAAGTGGCTACACATATGTATTTCTTAAATAAAATATATTTATACTTCTGGGATTTGCTTTTCACTCTTTCCTATCCGATGCTTCCTAAATTGAGCACTGGTTGTATGTGAAATACTGGTTGAGGACAGAGATTAAAAGTCAGGAGACAAACTTCTTTCACAAAACTTACACTTAACACCCAAATACATACATACAGACACATACACTTGCTCACACTTTTTATCTGATAAAAGGCTTCACATATACGGTGACATTTATTTGCTTCACATCTCCTCAAAGTGACTAAAATGGTGACTGCTTTAAGTTATGGAACTTGTTAATTTATAAATCATTTGGACAGTGATTTGGGAGAAGTTTTAACTGGAGTATTCAAATGAGGAAATAGATAAGAAAATCACATTATCACAGGAGTAACTTATGGATCTCATCACCTGCCTATAGTGATTCCTTGTTTTTTAAAATATTTCACTTATCTGAGTCTTAGCAAAATGTGCTGGGACTGGCATTGCGGCATAGCTGGTAAAGCCGCCACCTGCAATGCCAGCATCCCATATGAGCTCCGATTTGCGTCCTAGCTGCTCCACTTCCAATCCAGTTCCTGCTAACAGCCTTGGAAATCAGCAAAACATGACCCAAGTATTTAGCACCCTGCACTCACATGGGAGACCCGGAAGGAAACTCCTAGCCTCCTGGCTTTGGTATGGCCTACCCCTGGCAATTGTGGCCATTTGGGGAGTGGACCAGAGGATGAAAAATTGCCATCTCTCTCTGTGCCTCCATCCCTGTAACTTTGCTTTTCAAATAATTAAATCTTTTTTTTAGAAAAAGAAAACTTGTGTTTCTTCTGAATTCCTACATTATTATACATGATGTGATTCCATATCTACTTGGCTGGCAGAAAAGAGTCTAATTTTTGATTCACCTCTAGTAATTTTAAAGAACTATCAGTGTCTATTTCTTCATGCTAATCTTTGTTGTTTTCTTTTATTTTGGTTTATTTAATTTCCAAATGTTTATTTTATACTTTATATATTTATGTATGAGCATATTTACATGTATACATATCTGTGACACATGTACATGTCTTAATTACATAAATTTCTATGTAGAATGAATAAAATAAGACCGGTGATTAACATTTCAAAAGATAAAAACAAGAATTCTGACACCATAATGCATCACATTTTATATTCTACTAGTTTCCATACCCAGAGATGTGCACCAAATTTTCTTTCTTTTAAATAAAAATGAAATTAAGGACAATATAAGCAATAAAACTTGTTCTTAACCTTCATAATTAAGATCTTGTGGGTAGACCATGGACCATCAAGCCAAAAATATGTGGATGCCCATTCCATAGTAACTTGGGCTACTTGTGTCAACAAAACTGCTGTACCTGCAAAAGCTTCCTCTTCTCCAAAATAAAGAGAATAATTTTGATTTTCCAGTTGTTTGTAATAATGAAGATTAAAGAAATTTACCACATACTATAGTCCCAATAAATGCTTGTTGCATTCTTGCTATTCCTTGCGGAAATCTTTGTTCACTAACCAGACACTATCCTTTCTGAAAATGTTTAATAAATGAATACTGATGACGAATTTATATGGGTCATTTTTCCTCAATTGAAGCAGACTCCATAAGAAGAAATTCACCATAATTTTGCATCCAAAGAGGATAAATGCTTAATGATTTTCTAAAATTACTATGTATATGTTTATTTTATTTGAAAAGCAGTGATGTAGAGCGAGATAAAGAGGTCTCTCATTCGTTGGTTCATCTCTCGAACACTCCCAACAGCTGGGACAGGGCCAAAGCCGGGAGCCTGTTGGATCTCCCACGTGGTGACAGGAACCCAACTACATTAGCCAACACCACTGCTCCCCAGGATGTACGTTAGCGAGAAGCTGGGCTGAAGAGAAGATCTGGGACGCAGACCCAAGCACCCTGATATGAACTGTGAGCAGTGGCTCAATCCCAGAACCAAGCGCCCACGCCTGCTTAATGCTTACAGAGATGCATGTATGTTTGGGTGTATTACTGTGTGTTGAGGAATGCTGCTTCTCAAAACTAGCTAATGTGAATGTGCCTTAATTTGGCAGAGAGTCTGAAGTTTTTGGATTTTTACATTGCTTGTGATCTAAAAATTCAAGTTGTGAGAATTGTGACTAAAAATAAAGATAGATATAAAGATATGTATTTGCAAAGATTTTCATCACAGTACTATTTATCATTTTAAAAGTTGGTTTAAAAATCTAGATGTCTTGCAGTATCCAATTAGGTGAAGTAGGGTCCTAAACTTAAACAATTGAATTTGAAGCAGCTGTTAAATGAGCTAGAAAAGCACATTATACAAAGATGCATGTAGCATATTGTTGAAATAAATACCCAGATCTTGAAACATCATGTATAGAATGACCCTATGTTTAAAAAACAAATTCATACCTCTGTGAATAAAAAAAAACCCTGAATTGGTTTATTAAAAAAATTCAAGGAAGGGCAAGCACTGCGGCTCTGGACTAAAGCCCCATCCTGCAGTGCCGACATCCCATATGTTTGCTGGTTGGAGTCCTGGGTGCTCCACTTCCCATCCAGCTCCCTGCTAATGAGCCTGGGAAAGAAGTACAGGATGGTCCAAATATGTGGGTCCCTGCACCCACCTGGGAGACTCAGGGGAAGTTTCTGGCTCCTGGCTTTGGCCTGGCCCATTCCTGGCTGTTGTGGCCATTTGAAGAGTGAAACAGTATGTGGAAGACCTCTCTCCTTCTGCCTCTCCCTCTCTGTAATTCTGACTCTCAAATAAGTAAATAAGTCTTAAAAAGATGTAAGGAATGGCTCTGGTTGCCTCAGCAAGATGGCAGGCAATATTTATTTCCTTTGGCCTCTGGGTGCTTTCCGTGATGAACACTGAATACCTACAGAATAAAAGTAATTAACTGAAAAACAAACAGTTGCCTAAAGCCTACCTCCTGTTTCCCTTCTGGTTTGGGCCTCACTGAGTGTGCATCCCAAGGAAACTCGTCTTTAAATGAACCCACCATGTCCTTCCAATATGTCCACATTCCCATTTGTTCATTTTTTTAAATAGACATACATATTTGAGTTACCTTAAAAAAACCAGCTATACAATAGTTGAAATGGGGCTTTGGGGGGAGGGTGATTAGGCTTGTGACATTATCAGCACCATTTAGATTCTATCTCTTTCCAGTTACTCAAAACATGCTGCTAGTGGGCAAAATTATGGAGTCTATTTATTTGGTACAATAGATATCAGTTCCCAAACAAGTCATTTAAAGTTCTGAACCAGTTTTCCCTCACTTGTGATAGTCTGGTAATGTTATAGACATCTTGCTACAAACCTTTAGCTGTTTATTATTTTAGTCATTACAGCAAACTATATCTGTACATGTCTTCCTCCATGTGCAGAAATATATTGTAAGTAGGAAGTAGTACATGTTTTACTTAAAAATTGTACCCTGTATTTTGTTAGCCAACCTAAACAACACATTAATGGATTAAGATGTAATGCAAACCCTGAGTATTAACTTAAAGCCGACTTGCACTTAGGATGGGAATGTCACATCTCTTGACAAATTTCACCGGTCTGACTTCATTTCTGACTCTTTAATTCAGCGTGGTATTTATTTCCCTGTCTTCTAAACACATACATACATACATCAACTCCAGTGTTAAAAGTGGTCTGTAAAATACATTTGTATGTTCTTACTGAGAAGGCAAAGAACATAACAAGAGGGGAACTGTCTAAGAGGTGTAAGTGTCTAGGGTGTGCTTCCTCAAAACACTGCCTTGTGCTTGTAAAGTGAAGTGGTTTGGAAATACGTCCCACTGGCTTCTCCTGACCTATGACTCCTATATGTCTTCCTCTCTGGCCACCTTCTCAAAACACTCCCTCAGAAGCCCTTTGCCCAACCTAAAAATAGCTCCCAGATGTCTTGCTACCCTTCTTTGTAGCCTGTCTCCCTCTTGCTGAGATTGTATGATTAGGAAAGATAATGGGAAGGAACTAAGGACAGGACCTTTTTTGGTTCAAAATAAGTTCACTACATAGCAGGTCCTTTCTTTGTCTCCATAAGAATGATCCAGAAATATAGATAACTATTTAACCTATAAATAACATTTGGACATTACAACAATTGTTTGGTTGAAAGTTTGGAGTTAGATGTCAGTATTTGTCTAACTTTAGATGGAGCTGTTTCACATATTAAACAATTAAGTGACTTCAATTGTACATGTCATTTGCTAAGTGTCTTAACTGAATTATCTGCTTACATTTCCAGCAAATGTCTTCTGTTTTCCCACATCCTATGATTAATCACCATCACTGAGTTCCCTGGCAATGTGATAGGCAAGTGGTTTAACCCCGGCCTTCTGTCCTAGGAATGAAAGTCAAGTAAATACAAGAACATTTGCTTTCTATATCTTGGTGAATAAACTGATGTTTCGAATTGGGTACAATGTTCCAAAAGAAAAGTTTATTAATTAGACAGTAGATATTTATGGAGATTCCTGCCCTGTCCTAGTGATTCATTATGGGTAGAACTGGTGATCTTGTTGCTGTGGTTAAATATTCTTTACTTATGACAAAGTTTTTTCAATAAAATTCTCACAGGAGAAGAGGTGGTACTTGATTAAATTCACACTCAAGGCTTGAATCTGCAAGAAAGAATCTGGTTGGTGAAGCCTCTTTTGTCAACATTTTGAAATATGATAACAGCTTTAGAAGGACCTAAAATATGTGACTTTGAGATTAGAATGAAGCTACAAATAACATTTTGTTGTAAGCACAAGAAGTCGGAAAGTCGATCTTCATTGGTTTTCTGTCTACCATGAAGAATACACCCCTAGACACCTTGGACTATGCATCAACACATCAGCTGATGAGAGCATTATTATGATATTAATGGGGTTCACTGTGCCTTTCTTTAAATGCATGATTTTTTTAAAAAATCTTAGTTTCAAAAATATTGTTTGTGCTGTTATGATTAAATCAACCGAATGATTTGGTCAACATTCAAACAGAAAGCGGGGTAGCAGTTGAAGTCACACATAGTTTTCTGTGAACTTGGATGTCTTGAGCAAAACTGGGATGTTTGCATAATCTTTTCTGTAGCAACAACATTCCACATGCATTTTTCTCTTTAAAAAGAAACTCCAGGCACAGTGGTATTCTGGGTTCAAGGCCTGAATAAAAAACATCTCAAGTCAAAAGTCCTGTTCTAAAAACTGGGATGTAGAGAAGGTCAAGAGCTTTTTGATTTTTCTCTTTTAAATCATTTATGGATGACTAAAAATCACATTTTTTCAAAGTAAAAATTTACTTAAATCTCTGAATTTCAACTTTTAACTATCTAATTCCATGTCTTTTCCAAAATCTTCTCCAATGTCTGAAGTTTATTCAAACAAGATAAATCACTATATGAACACAGAGCAAAGGACATGGTAAAGTGCACAATAAGACCTACTTCATGTTTTTAAAGGCCTGCAAATAAAAATGTTGACTGTGGTCTACTACTTTGGAGAATTTTTCTTACATATAAGTCTCATAGTGTATATGATACAAAATCTATTTTTTGACAGGCAGAATGAACAGTGAGACAGAAAAAAGTCTTCCTTTGCCGTTGGTTCACCTATTTTTTTTAATAGAAATATAAAACCTAGAGAACCAAATGTAAAAAGTGAAACCCGAATCTCTTAATTTTACAAATTTTGAACATTTTCGTTTCTCAGGAGTGTGATCAAGACAATATTTAACAAAGCAATATTTTTATGATGAAAATTACTTTTCCTTCTGCTTTGAGCCAACGGGAGATATGCCAAAAATTGTAACTTTTCCCCTCAACACTGTAGAGGCATATCATATGATCTTTTAATTTTGTGAATTCAACTATGTGGTTAGGATCATAACTCTACTGGCAAGAGGAATAATAAAAATTCTGCAAAATATTTTCATAATACTCTTTGTGATAAAATGTTTAGACTACACATTAATAAATACTTATCACTGTGTGGAAGTGTATGCACAAATCTAAAACTCCTGTGTGAGACACTCCCAATAATCTAATGTAGAGATAAAATAATGGGAAGAAAATAACACATTCTTGTGTCTCACCCTTATTTGGAAATAATAACTCCTAAGAAATGGTGATGCCATCATTGTCATAGCCAACAGTTATGCCAAGGGATCAGGTAGTCACCAGCTAACCACGTTGCTATTTCTACAGGGAATTAAACACCAGTGGAATGAATTATGATTATTGGTTAACTCAGGTTTCCACATGAGACATCTTTGTGGTTGCTGAGGTAAAAATTGAACCTAATCACTCTAAACGAGTACTATTAAGCAGAAATTTGAAATAATAAATAAAACTTTGACCAACCCAGCCTCTTACTGAGAGGTAAGGTACAAGTACCACTGCCAGCTCTACCACTGAACCTGAAACTGGGCAGCTGAGGTTTCTATATCTCACAATCTTGGGCAACTGAAACTACTAACATGAGGATAAGGCTCTTTACCAGAAACAAGTGACTTCTCCCGCTGTCTGAGGTCTAAACTATTCACTATGTCTCCCAAGAAAGTTCTGACTTCGGAAATATCTCTCTCACTCACACACAGCCTCCAAGAGGGCAAAAATACCAAAGTGGAAATTTTCTTTGGACACTGACTTTGTAGATGGGCATAAACAAATCAGTTAACCTGTCTCGGCTCCTCTTTCCTTAAAAGCTGCTTCCTTTTGTTGGTTCACCCTCAAAATGGCCACCATGGCCAGAGCGATGCCAATCCGAAGCCAGGAGCCAGGTGCTCTCCTGGTCTCCCATGGGGTGCAGGGCCCAAGCACTTGGGCCATCCTCCACTGCACTCCTGGGCCACAGCAGAGAGCTGGACAGGAAGAGGAGCAACTGGGAAAGAATCTGGTGCTCCGACTGTGCTGGCGCCACAGGCAGAGGATTAGCCTATTGAGCCACAGTGCCGGCTAAAAGCTTTTTTTAACAGAAAATTATGTTCACACTAGTGTGAAACTGAAAATAAAATAGTGCACACCTCAAATGCTCTTCTATCAAATAATTACTTTCAAGCATCTGAAACTCAAGGTCAAGTTGGGATTAGAATAGCTCTTCATGTGTAGTTGAAATTCCAGTATGTTCTGATAAACAAGATTTCACTAATGCTGCTGACATTAATTACAGTGGGCTGCTAACTGGTCTTATGGATTTAACTGGATATTTTATGATCATATTTTACCATTCAGAATATATACAGGAGTAAACCATGATTTTATTTATCTTTGAACATAAGAACAAACCTGTGTCCAACTACCAACATTTATAACAGTATCCATATATCAAAGATGGCCATTTTTTTTTTTTAAAGATTTTGTTTACTTGAAAGTCGAAGTTACAGAGAGGCAGAGGCAGAGAGAGAGGTCTTCCATCTGCTGGTTCACTCCCCAAATGGCTGCAACAGCCAGAGCTGTGCCAATCCAAAGCCAGGAGCCAGGAGCCTCCTCTGGTCTCCCACATGGGTGCAGGGGCCCAAGGACTTGGGCTATCTTCCTCTTCTATCCCAGGTCATAGTGGAGAGCTGTATTGGAAGTGGAGCAGCCAGGACTCGAACCAGCACTCACATGGGATGCCAGCACTGCAGGCGGCGGCCTTACTCACTACACCACAGTGCCAGCCCCAAGATGGTCATTTTTTACTTTAACTGATACACATTTTAGACTACTTGTGTGATGAAATCAGTTTGCATAAAATCAGTTATTGTTTTGACTGTCATCTTGGGCCTTTTAAAATATGCTTGATTGGTTTTCCAGAATGTCATCACAGAACGGGGAGGAATGGCAGCCTCTAGAGGTGAATCAAATGAACAATTTGGAGAATTGGGTAAAATGTAAATTTACTCTAAAACTCATTTTCAATTTTCTGCCCATTGCTTTAGAAACAAATGAAAAGAGAACAAAGGCTTGTTTGGTGACTGAGTGCTAAAAGCTTCTGTCATAAATTTTGTGGAGTCCCAGCGATTTTTCAGCAGACTTGATCTGCCCTATGAAAACAAGCTGAACGCATCACCATAACTTCACTACTTGTTTTTGCACATTCATGCCTGCCTGTTAGGGGACAGGGACACATCTGAGCCTTCCACGGTTGGATTCTGGTGAAACACTCCAGGGATTCGCAAAGGAGAATTGTCAACAATCTCCAGATGTGAGGGAGTGTAAAGTGCTTGTTTCTAAGTCTGTATTTACAGAAATAATTCTGTAGCATGTACACATTACTGATCCTTTCTTGATGGGGAAGAGGATTTGTGGAATGGGGTTCAGGTAGGGTGAGATTAGGGGTGGGAAAGCATAAGCAGTAGCCATTTGGATAGATCTTGTTTTTGAACACATACAAAAGGGTGACTGGACGCCTATCTGGAATAATACTAAAAGTGAAATCCAATTAATCTCTTATAAAATAGGTTGAATCAGTGCATTTTTACCTGCATGGACGAATATTTCTCTGCTGTTAGACGAATGAACAATTCTATTGAGGGGTTAATTTTGCCACTGCTTCCACCTCCAGCCAATTAAAAATCCTTTCTTGGAGAAATACTTCTGTAACACAGACACACAGTTATGCAGAGAACACTATGTGCTGGTCAATTTGTTGCCTGATTAATGTACATGGGGGTAGGAAGGGAAAACCAGCATTCAATTCAATTACAGGCAGTTTTTATGATCAAACAAGGCAATTCCAGTTATCTCTCATCTAAATATAATTTTCAGTTAAATCCTAACAGACATAACTCTTCACAAAAAGGCATTGGCTGGATAGAGTCCAATGCAGAAAATTTGTGTTAATGCTCTTTAATGAGACTAAGCAATTTATCTTTTGGCATGTTGTCAGATTTTTTTGGTAATCAAAGATCATGAAGATCCTTTGCTAAGTTTATATGTTGCCTCTGTTTGAGTCTCCAAGGGCAGTTGAACCTCAGAGGCACATTGCAGTGTGCCAAAAGGAAAATATGGAATATCTTTATGGAAAGTTACTGTTTTTTAAGTATACAAATCAAAAAGCACTGTTTTATATTAAAAATAATTTTATCACACTTCTCACCTCACTGCCTAACTCCTATTTAGAAGTTTTGAGTTGAGTTAGATCATTTCAAGATATACCTGTAGACTCCTATGATTTCTTCTTTTCTCTACCTTCTTGCATCTCGGTGGAAAATTTTGAGACACTCTACTGACTAATTACACTAAGATCAACACAAATTAAATTCTAGTGAGATATCCATCCTATTAAAAACTCTAATCAGCCGCCACTTGACCATATTCACGAAATATATTCAAAGCAACCCTGTGTTTCTTCATCTCCACGTTAAAATGCTCTTAGTGTGAGATTCAGCTCGATCACATCCTACTTTTTCCTAGTCAGGATGCATCTTAGAATCAAAGTGATAAGAAATGATAGCATACTGACATTTTTTTTTTTTACTTAAAATCATGAGGCTGCTTACAATCACTGGTCATAGAATCAATAAAATACACTTAAAAATTATTGTGCAGGGGCCAGTGTTGCAGTGTAGTGGGTTAAGCCACTTCCTGAGATGCTGGCATCCCAAATGGGTGCCTGTTTGATTTCCAGCTGCTCCACTTCTGATTCAGCTTCCTACTAAATGTGCCTGGGAAAGCAATGGGAGATGGCCTAAGTGTATGGGTCCCTGCATCCATGTGGGAGACCCAGATGAAGCTTCTTGGCAGTCATTTGGAAAGTAAACCAGTGGATAGAAGATCTCTTTCTGTCTCCCTCTTTTTCCCTGTAACTTTTCTTTTCAAATAGACAAATATTTTAAAGAAGCACTATGCACCTCTACTTTATTATGGACTCAATTTTACCAAGTCAATGTTCTAAAACTCAGTCAGTTATAACATATATTGAAAGCAGATACTAGCTGAGGCCAGAGTACACCATAAATAGTGAATAAATTCTGAATACTATTTATATTTTGTTTATGGCTAGTTCTATTTCCATGAATAAATGAAAATGATGGTATACAGGGCTCTCTTGATACATCAGAACATAAGAAATGTGTTCTGTCCCATTCTGTTTTAAAACCAAGCCAGTAAACATATTATTTGTCATCTTTTAAAAAATGTTTGTTTTCATCTACTTGAAAGTCAGAGTGAAAGAGAGAGAAAGAGACCCTCTGTCTGCTAATTCATCCCCCAAAATGCAGGCAACAGCTGAGTCTGGACCATGACAAAGCCAGGAGCCCAGAACTCAATGCAGGTATCCCACACTGGAGAAGAGAGCACTTGAGATATCTTCTGCTGGTTCCCAGATGGACTAACAGGAAGCTGGACTGGAAGCCGTGTAGGTAGATCTGGAATCCAGGCACTCTGATGTTAACAAGGGATGCAGGCTTCCTCAGCAGTGGCTCAACTTCCTGTGCCCAAACACCTACCCCGTCATCATTTCCTACTGAAGAGCAAAGTAAACAAGCGCAGCAAGTGTCAGTTTTAAAAACAAACCAGTAGTTAAGAACACTTGTGTAGTCTAAGTTTTATTTGTCAACTGTATAATAATGACTACTTGAGGGCTTTTCCTTGGACTATAAAGCTCCAGGAGGACGGATGGTGTAGAGAATGCCTCACTCCAATTACTGGGGCTAAGTAAACTGTCAGCATGCAATTGTTTAATTGAAAAATAAGTGCATGCTTTCAGACGGTAATGACATTGGCAATGACAGTGTGAAGAGAGAGAAAAATGGAGGCAGAAGCTGAAATGAGTTCTTTCAAGACTTCCCACGACCATCTCCTAAGCAGCACGGATCTGCCCGAGGTAGCATGAACACAAATGGAGCTTCTCATGGAAGAGCCAAAACAGACTAGATCACTGGAGTCAGCCACACAAAAAATACTGAGGGCATGGCATTGGTGTGAAAATTACAGGTTAAAAGATGGAGTATTGTACAGCAGGCAAGCAGAAAGGAAGTTAGAAATTGAGGAGTGGGTGGATCCAGTGCTGTGGTGTAATGGTAAAGCTGCCGCCTGCAGTGCCAGCATCCCATATGGGCACTGGTTCGAGTCCTGGCTGCTCCACTTCCAATCCAGCTCTCTGCTGTGGCCTGGGAAAGCAGTGGAAGATGGCCCAGGTCCTTGGGCCCCTGCACCCACGTGGGAGCCCCAGAGGAGGTTCCTGGCTCCTGGTTCCTGATTGGCGCAGCTCCTGCTGTTGCGGCCGGTTGGGGAGTGAACCAGCAACTTTTAAATAACTAAATAAATCTTTTAAAAATTAAAAAAATAAATTGAGGCGTGGAATGTGCAAGATCTTCCTAGGCAAGCTTGATGACACACAAGCCCCATCTCATCTATGATTATCCAGCTGGGGCTCCACAGGCAAAGGAGAAAATCTGAGTCTTGGTTTTGGATAATCATTTAGCAGTACTAAAAGACCAAGATACACAAAAGCAATTGCTTGTTGTTGTTCAAATACACCTGAAATACAACCCACAATACAAGTTAAACTCTTCATGGAGCTTTTCTTTTGAAGTCTATAAATGAATGGTAAACATAAAGCAACCAACTAGACAACCAATTGGCTATTCTCCCCCTAGAAGGCCACAACTCCAAGAAAGGGAGAGGAAATCATAAGCTGAATGCTGAAAACTTAAGCTATGTTTCCCTCTCAGTCCATTTACGCCCCGTGGTAGGCAGATGTCTAAGATAGACAGTTATCTTTCTTTTTGTCCCTGCATCCTAAAATTCATACACTTTTGTATTCCCTCCCCCGGGGCCTGGCTTGGATTGAATGACTTGCTCTATTCAATTAACTAAAGCAAAGCTGTGAATCCTATAATAAGAGTGCACGCTATTGCAACATCCACCTCCCTAGTCAACTCTTTCGTACCCTGCCATCATGCATGTATTCATGCAATAAGCTGAAAGGTAAAGAAGCCCATGTTGCAAGGGACTATGGCCACAAGGAACTGAGCTTGGCAGTAAATCTTTCCGCAAACATTCATAAGAGACCTCTGCCCAGGCCAAAAACTTATCAGAGTCACAGGAAAGACACTGAAGTAGAGAATCTTTGGAAGCAGTACCCAAATTCCTGAACTGCAGAAATTTTCAGGTAATAATTGTGTGTTGTAATAAGCAACTAAATTCTGAATAACATTATGCACCATGGAAAATTAATGCAGTCCCCAAATGTTCCCTTGAAAGAATATATTTCAGTTCATCTAGGATAAATAATAATTCTATTAACACCATCTTTTGAAGAACAACACACTGTCTAAAATTAAATGGAAGGCAGTGATTTTTGTCATTGTGTCATTATCTTTTATTTTTAATGGAAATCTATGGCTGCAGAGCAACTTCATAAATATACTTTGAATAAACCAAGATTTAAAGATTACAGATATCAATGGCAATTTTAGGGTACTCATAAATAATCTTTTTAAACAATTTTTTTTCCAGAATAAAGGAAAGAATTGTTTGAAAAGCTGCATGAGGATTTCTTTTAGTAAATTTTCTATATATGTAAAATGTATTACAAAGATCAAGAAACTACATGAGATCCAGCAAATCTTATGACTGGGCATATCTCCAAGGAAAATTAAATCAGTCTGTCAAATGTATATCTGCACTCCCATGTTTACTGTAGATTATCATGTTCGTCTTCTTGGAAGACATGATTCTAAACACAATGCTAATTGGTAGCATTTCAAATGCAATTTTGGGTAAGAGACCATTGTGGCATTCCTGGTATCCCACAGCTCACCTAATTTCACCAAACAACTGTTTTCAAATAGAAATATGCCAAGTGAATGTTAAGTTATGTCTTGTTAGGAGGTGCCATTTGCAGAACATGTCCCAGGAAAGACTTCCAGCCTGAGGACTTTCTCCTGCTGAGAACTCCTATACTCTAGGGACCCTTCCCATTGCCTTCCAGACATTACCCTTCGCACTGAAAGAATTTGTACAGACTGAGCAGTCATCTCTCAGGGCTATTATAACATGAAATGTGAGAGATGGTACTGAGTGAGGAGGTATTTCTACAAAGGGAAAAGATGGCCCAAGTAAGCAAATGACATGTAAATTTCTACTCAATCCTAAGGTGCAATTCAATTACTTAAATGTCCATTTTCTGAATATAAAATATGAATCAGGAATATGACATTTTCCTGGCCAGTCCCTTTGTGCTTATTATCCTGATGAAGTTGCTTACAGTGTAGTATATTCTCAGTCCCAAAATGTCTATATTAGGTATCATTTTCTTTCTAAAGGCTCATGCCTCAAGGAGTTCGTGGATCACCCTCACAGAGATTAGGACTCTGGACTCTATGGCTGGAAAGAATAATATTTTTGGTGTTCTGATTAAAGTAGAGTTTTACCCTCCTAAAATCTAGGAAATCGCTCCTCACTATTCTGACCTGTGGGACTTAGACTACCCTGTACATCCCATACAAGTGAAAAAAATCATTAAGAAAACAGAATCACTCTTAATAGCAAGAAAAACTCAAGGTATCAACCTCTGCCAAAACAGCAGGAGTTAAAAGTTACAACTAAGAAACATCTAAATTCAATCCCTTACTTTTCAGTCTTAAAATCACTCTCTCGGGGTTTCACTCCCTCGTGCTGGGCTCTGAATAAATACCTGGACTGCTAATTCTCATCCATGTCTTACTCAACACCATGGTTTGGCTGAAGACTTAGAACATAGGCTCATAGAGTGTGCCAATCACCAAAAATCTGTTGGGGAAGTAGCTCGCGAGTCTTAACATTCTTGATAAGCTGAAACAATAAGCCCATCACCAAAACACAATTTAATGTAGATAAATGGAAAGTCCTATCTTTAGCTTGAAATAAAATAAAACAAGTACAAATGATGAATAGGCATAAAAATTACTGGCATAAAGAAACCTGGTGACTTATTTGGGACAATATGGTCCAATGCTATGATAAAGCTACTAAGGATGGGTAATGTCTAGGTTGAAATAAAAGGAGTAAGATATGCAGACCATTGAACAATTAGTCCCATTGTTTGTTGCATTGTTACACATGAGTCATCCTGCCTTCAGTCCCATGGGTACTGTGTTTCAGCTGTGCCATTTAAGGTACAATTGACCAGAAAATGGCAAAAAAGAACAGGTGAAGAAGAAAAGAAGGCATAACTGAACAAAAAGAAATGTGAGACATAAAGTAGCCTCCCTAAAATGCAGCAACACAATGATAATGATGCCACAATAATGCCACCATTGATAAATTACTGGCTTCAATAAGCTGAAGTGTGTGAGTACTTTAGCCATGTTGCCTGCTTTGACTCCTGCATAAATCCTAGGGAGGAGATAGTATTCACTCCGTTTTATCTGGTGAGGAACATGATGCCCAGTAAAAGTAAGTTGCCTAGGACTTCTTCTATACCACAAGTTTGAAGGCATTTGTGTAGGAGGAAGATTTGTTCTTTCCACAGGGAAATGAGTAGAAGCTACAACTTGATACAGAAGACAGATTCCTGGTATTATAGCTGCAACAGAGTGGAGAGTCTCTGCTCTGCATAGCAGTGAGCTCTCCTTTTCTATTCACAATCAAGCCAGGGTGAACTATTGGGGATGGAGAAATAATGTATCCCTATGCTAGTCGGAAGGTGGGGTTAGGACTCAAGTCCATGATTTTCATTCTGAGAATAAAGTACTTTAAGCATTATAGACTACTCAAATCAAGATAAATATTGATTTTAAAATTAAAGCAATCAAACCTATTATTAAGCTAAACTAATAGAATCCTTCAATCAAAATTGTCATTCCAATTATCTTGTGTAGTCATATTCTCTAATTTACTTCGGTGATGGGTTGTCTTTCATTTGGATTTGCTAATTAAAAGACCATTTTATTTATTTGAATAACAGAGTTATAGAGAGCAAGAAACAGAAAGAGAGGGGGAGAGAGAGGCAGAATTTTCATCCAACGATTCACTCACCAAATGGATGCAATTGCCAGGGCTAGGCCAGGCCAAAGCCAAGAGCCAGGAATTCCCTCAGGGTCTCTCACATAAGTGCAGGGGCCAAAGGACTTGGGCTATCTTCTGCTGCTTTTCCAGGCACATTAGCAGGGGGCTGGATCAGAAGTAGAGAAGCCAAGACTAGAGCCAACACTTGTATGGGATGCCAATATTACAGGCAGCAGCTAAACTTGCTGCACCACAGTGCTGGATTTGTTATTTTTAAAGCAATGTTATGAATATCACCTACATATAACATGAGCAGTGAGATTAACATGTTCTTCAACCATAAGGTTAGAGAAAACAGTGACTTCAAAAGATCTCACTGGAATTGCACAGTGTTGCTCCTGCTAAGTGGAGTGAGCCTCCAACAAGTTATTTCTGAAAATATATTCATGCCACAACCAAAGTAAAATTTCAGCCAAAGTATTGACAAAGGAAAATGAGAATTCTTTGCCATTTCTTGACCATGCATCATTCTGAAATGTAAACTCCTCAAATATTAGATAAGGGTTATTGTACATGGAGGGATCAAATGATTCACAAAAGAATGTTACCTGTGCAAGTATCACATCTGAGCTATAGGTACAAAACCAATTTCTTTCCCTAGTTCTTGTCAACCTAGAGTAAAATTAAGTGGTAAGAAAGAGAATAGTAGCTGTGTGTCATGTGAGTAAAGCAACATAAAGCAAGTACTAGTTAATTGGTGGGCTAGAACCACAAAACTCCAGGGTTTCCCTTATTTATACACAAGACAGATGTAGAATATAACAAAGCAGATTGGGCTCATCTATTAAGTTATTTTCTTCCTTCCTTTCCTTTTTTCTTGTAATGTTTTTAGTATTTATCATAGGTACTATTGGTAGGCATTAACAACTTACAAATACCAGTGCCTCATTTCTAGAGATTATGTCTAAGGGAAATGTGAACAATCTGGTTGTTGTATGTATTTTCAGTGGCAGAACAGTTTATATCTTGACCAAGTCCAGCTTCATATTTCATAATTTCCTTGTTCTATGTATCTCTTCTCTGTTGCGTTTCTTAAAGTTCTTTCGTTGAGGCCATTGATTACTATCTAATTCCTCATTGGACAATGTCCCTGTGAGGATAGGGATGATGTTACTGCACCTTTGTCTCCACGGTTTTAACACGATGCCTAAGGACACACAAGGCTCTCGTCAATACTCAGTAAAGGAACGAATGAATGAATGTAACCTTGAAGAATAAATTTTTGTTAACCACAGTCTTTCTAAATATTGCACAAGCTCTACAGAGACATTGTTATATACTAAGAAGATCTTTGCAGAAAAATTTAAAGCAAAACCATTCCTACACAGTTGGAGAACAATACCATACATTATGTCACCTCTGAAAACTAAGAAAGGCAATAAACACAGCCCAAAAATTAGCCTTACACTGGTCCACATCTACAATGTTTTTCCATTCCTAATGTATGCACTTTTATTACTGAAATATGCATTTTTAAAAAACAAAGCCAGATTTCTGGCTTTTCAATTTAACCTTCATAAACTCCTAGGTAACATACAACAGGTTTTGTTATGAGTTATGAAACAGTAAGATTTGACATCTGACAATGTGGACAGCACCACCATATGACATCTTCAAAATACCTTTACATGAGACACACAAAAGGATAATGTGATGCAGATTTTGCTGCCTTGCCTTAGTGTTGCCTTTAACTATTCTCTGTAGGCTAAAATGAGCACAGAATACTCCAGCATTGATCTGTGTGCAATCTGTGTAATGTTCATTACAGCTGTTACAGAAGAGAGGCATCAAAACCATATCCATACTCAGAAAATGAGACACAGACCTGATGTTATCGTATTAAAAATGATTGGGATGTTTTGTTTTACAGTAAATATTTCAACATAATGATAAGGTTCTGATTTCTCATTCTGGTACAACTTGTAGTCCTTTTAATGCTAAAGGAAATTAATATGCTTTTTGAAAGAAATTATATCCTAAACTTTCTTATTTTATAAGCCTGTGGCCTCAAGGGCTTGGAAGAAAGACATTTATGCAGGTTGTAATGTTACGTTAAATATGTGCTATTGGCAAATTTACTATTTTTTATTTGCATTATTGTAGGAGGGTAATAAAATATATCAGCTTGCACCTAACACATCCTCAGTGACCTGGGAAATTCATTTATGTATGCTCACAAAAGTCTTTCTTTTCACTATAAAATTTCTTGCTTATAACCATCATGCCACCAATAAACATTAAGAAGTGTCCCAGGTTCTTATGCCAGGTATATAAAACCTTAGCTCTCTATTATTTCAAGAAAATTTCAGAAGATTCCTTAGATCTGAGAAAGTAGAACATTTTATTTTGCAGATATTTTCCTTTTTAAATAGCTTACTGAAAGGAGCAAGCAGTGTCCAGCTGAGCTAGTCCCAGTTTCTCATAGAAAGAAGAGTCATTCATGCTACAACAGATTTGACTGATATCTTTTTTTTTTTTTTTGACAGGCAGTTAGACAGTGAGAGAAAGAGAGAGACAGAGAGAAAGGTCTTCTCTCTTTTGATTCGCCCCCCTAATGGCTGCGACGGCCGGCGCACTGCAGCTAACTGAAGCTAGGAGCCAGGTGCTTCCTCCTGGTCTCCCATGGGGGTGCAGGACCCAAGCAGTTGGCCCATCCTCCACTGCCTTCCCAGGCACAACAGAGAGCTGGACTGCAAGAGGAGCAACCGGGACAGAACTGGTGCCCCAACCGGGACTAGAACCTGGAGTGCCGGCGCTGCAGGCAGAGGATTAACCAAGTGAGCTGTGGCGCCTGTGAAGACTCATGGCTAATCCCAAATTGCACCGCATCTGCCCTAATGAAGACATGATGAGGTCCCTGGTGGACAACTGCATCAGCTTGAGCAGCGATGGTTCTGCAGTGGTGGTTGACCTACACAATCCTTACGATTATCTGTTTGAAATTTGAGCCATGCTTATTGCCTGAAATTCAGGGTTTTTAGTGATAGTTGGGCTATTACTAAATAGAAAATTTTAATTTTCTGTGTAGTCATAATTCAGGTAATTTTTAAAAGTTTTACCCCAAAAGTCATGTCCTTAGCAGGTAGACAGGTGAGTCTGACACAGAGCCAGACTCCTCTTCATCTAAGAAGGATATTAGGGTTTAGTAAAGGTGGTAGGTTTTCCTTTGAAACCAGAAGTTTTCTGTTTTCTCAGGAATGAAGAAATTGGATGTGGTAACGTGTCAGTTTTTAACTTATATTTATGTTAGAGTATGTTGTATGTGACATTATAGACTTTTTTTTTCTTTTAAAACTTTTAAAGTCTTAAAGTCTATAAAGAGCTACTGCATGTATAACCCTGCTTGTCTTTTGATTTAAGGTTAGGAAACATGTTAGGTTGGATTTGTTTATGTTTGCCTATTTACTTATTTATTCATTTCATTTAAACAAAAGTCCATAGTTTTCAAATTTCCCTAGTTTCATCAAATGTTCTTATTTGGCCCAGGATCCCATCCAGGATTTTATATTACTTATTGGTGTTCCCTAGGCACCTTCTTGCTTTTTTGATGAACTGTCTCTTGATGAACTGTTTTGCCAAGTTCTCATCAGATATTTTGTAGAATGTCCCTATCTTAGGATTTTTCTGATGGACTTTTCATGGTTAGACTGGACTTAAGCGCTTTGAGACAGAGATCCCAGAAGACAGATGGCAATCTATGCCACTGTCATAACATTAATAAGTGGTCCTAGTATCAACTTGACTCATCACTACTGATATCGACTTTGATACTTGGTTTGAGGTAGAGGTTGTCAAGTTTCCTGAGTGTAGAGTTGCTCTTTTCCCCTCTGTCACTATCATATGCCCTACAAGGAAGTCACTGTGCCCAGGCCACACTTAGGTGGGGAACTATGTTCTACCTACTTGAGATTGGAGAAGCTATATACACCATTTTAAATTCTTCTGTATAGGAAGTTTGTTCATCTTTACCTGATTAATAATAAATCATGCATCTCTAAGCAAGGCACTTTGCTGAAGACAGCTTTAGTAGTTCCAATTTGTTAATAATATGCTATGTACCAGGATTTAATATTGCATGCTTAATGATTTTTGTTTCATAGAGTGACTGTGACAACCTTCAGAAGAAAGCATTATTATTCTCAGTTCAAGGTACAGAAATTTGAAGTCCACAGGGTAAAATAGCCTGCCCAGTTCACACCTATAATCTAGCACATGCTAAATGCATAATTATACACATGCAAATACACATTGTCACTCTCACATACATAAAAGGACATTATGTGTTATGAAATAACACCTTCCCACATGACAAAGACAGGAAGCATGACACATTCTGTCTGTTATTGTGCTAAAGTAGAGAAGATTTGGCTAACTGGATATTCCTAATCTGCTCTGTTCACTTTCCATCATAAAGTATGTCATTGGCTCTCTCATTCCCATCACCACTAGCTTGGGTCATCACCTGGTCAAGTTCTCCAGGGGTTGTGTTCATCTGAGTGAATAAGACTCCATGAAATAAAGTTATGAGAATGTTAGAAGAATGTGTATTTTTAAAAGGATGTGAATTTCCCAGTGAGTATATTTTATTTCTAGACATAAATATGCATTTGCTTAAATAGCCACATGGTCCATCTTACAAGATCATTATTCTTGCCCAGAAAACATGAAATTTCTGTATTTTTACAGAAACAGATTTCTACTTAAACATGTATCTGAAATTTGCAGAACTATCAGGGCATGCATATTCCTGATATTAACTAAGACTCGCTTTGAGTTATACCAAGTCACATAATGCATTACAAAGGCGTGATCTACTCAGTACATGTTATTTGCTATTCCAAAATGCACACGCCTACCAATATGTAGTGATCCAACTGGAAACACAAATTCAGACTCAAGTTGTTTACAAGATAAAGAAAAGCCACAAGAAACATTTGAGAATACTTTGGAAAGTTTGTGGAAAAATAAAACTATAGATGAATTTATTTGGGTGCAAAAAATTCTATTCATTTTTTCATAATATAAATTTTCCATGAACTTTTGATGGATGCTGGTATGCATGGATTTCAAAAATTTGTTGCACAATGGTTTATCTTTTATTTCTATTTCCATGAATTTTCTGAAGTAACTTCATTGAGGTTAGTAATTGTCATCTAATGCACCTTAATGCCTCCTGAGAAGACTCTTGGTATTTAAATGATGCATCACTGAAACAGTTAATACTTTTTTTCCCCCAAAACAGAACTTTCTATCTTTTTTTTTTGCATTCAACAAATATTCAATAAACAAACAACAGTGACATTAAGTTATATAGAGTGTCGCAAAAGTCTGAAGCATGAAATCTGCTTTCACGATGCTACCTGACTAGTAAAGAGAAGGCATGAGTAAATGAAAAATAAAAACACAAAAAACAACGCCAAAGATAGTTTAAATCCCAATACCAGTTGCATGCATCAGAAAGGAATTCTGGGGTGAGGACTTGTGGTCCAGCAGGTTAAACTGCTGCTTGAAGTGCCTGTGTTTCATAGTGGTGCCTGGTTCAAGTCCCAGCTACTCTGCACCTGATCTGGCTTCCCACCAATGCGCCTGGCATGCAGAAGATGATGGCTCAAGGACTTGGGTCTCTGCCACTGCATGGAAAACCTGGACTGGAGTCCAGACTCCTGGCTTCTGCCTGGCTCAACAAGAGCTGTTGTGGACATTTGGGAAATAAACCAGATGACAATCTCTCTCTCTCTCTCTCTCTCTCTCTCTCTGTCTACCAAATCAATCTTTTAAAAAATGAGTTTCATGAGCTGCAACGGGGAAGAAAATCAACATATTCTGAATAGAGATGGTGTCATTTATATTAAGACTAGCAGACAAGCAAATAAGCTGATTCAGAAAGGAGAAAGAAGGATTTTTCAGTGTTATTCGTTAACTCTGCAAGGTGCTATGCAGGACTGAGCAAGGAATGTGCAGAGAACATAAAACAGAAGGATGATTCAGAGTAAGAATCAGAGATAAAGGAAGCGCACAGGTTTGTAATGACTGGAAAAAAAAGAATGATGGAACTGTATTTTTCTGAAGGAATCACTTAAACTACAGGGCTCCGACTTAAAAGAAAGCATGCCTTCGTGTGTGTGTCTAACACAGAATATATTTGTGTGTATATATTTTGCTGAACAGAAGTGTGTGTTTTTTACGTAGATGGAGGCTGCAATGCAAGGTTTAATAACCTTAGAATTAGTGAGCAATTTGGCTCAGTTCCCTAACATATTCTGTGCTAAATTACCTGTAAATGCATGGGATATACAAAGGAATGGGAGACAGGAAGGGAACCCTTACCTATTTGAGTTGATAAATTTTAAAGTATCTTAGGATTGTCCTTTCCACCTCTCACTGAGGAAGATGGAAATGAAGTGAGTCTGACTTTATATAATACTGAGAATTAGTTTTAATTGAGTCTGAAATTAACAGCTTCCCATGACACACAGAAATCTTTGCCTTTTTCAAAGAAAGCACTTCATTCACTATGATGCTTAGATTTCTAAAAAATCTCAGTGTTTGTTGAAGCCTCCTGAATAATTCTTATTTACTTGTATATTATGATTTTAATCTGAAATCAGATTAGAATTCAGCCTTAATTTAACCTGTTGTTGATTCTGTAGCTACTTTGCATCCTTTTTCTATTTTGCCAAATTACCCTATTACCTTGGGGTAGTGTCAGGACTGTGCAGGCCTCCATTGCTATGATCCCAGCTTCTAATTATTTTCTCTTTCTCCAAGCCACTAATATGTGATGAGATTATGATACTGAATGCATTTTATACTATTAGTACTGTTTAATCTATGTCCTCTAAAAATTTGGTGATCTGTCATCTGCTACATCACCTTCTCTATCAAATTACATTGCCTAAGAGTAATCAATAAAGAAAGAGTAAGGAGCGCACATAACCATTCATTTGTCCCTCCAGTCACACAATCATGGATTGTTCCAACTATCCATGTGTTAAATACTAAGTGGAGGATAGGGCTGGACACATGCAATGAAATTAGTGCAGCAATTCTTGCACAACATTGAGAGCTTTACCCACTGCACCACAATGCTGGCCCCGCTAATGTGATTTCTCAAGTCCTCTTCATATTTACCTGCGGTAAGAACTGTTAATTTATTTTGAAAAATTATGAAAATTTTAAAATTATCAAGCCCCATAATCTCATCTTCTCCATTTTACTTCTGCCACAGTCATGGGGTCACTGAAGTCACGACCATGAAGGGACCCTGGGTTGGAGTGCCTGCTCCTTCTTTCCATCACTACTTGTGGAAGCTTGAAAGTGGTTTCCTCATTTGAAACTTGCAGATAATGTTGTATACCTTTCAGAACTCCTTTTAAGGATTAGAGATTATATATGCAAAGAATCAGAGTAAATACCAAGAAAATAATAATGCCTGTTCTTCCCCACATTTCTGCTCTAGTAGTTGCAATGGACATGTTCGTGTATACTGTTTTTCCTCCTGTTGAATTTCCTTAAGAATTATTCCCAGAAGTTGAATTACTGAATCAAAGGACATAAAAATGGTTATATTGGATTACTGCATCAAAGCACATAAAAATACTGATGTTTTTCATATTTACCATTATTATCCAGTAAGTTTCAACCAACATATAATGTAATAAACAAAACACCTCATACATGTGAAGAATGTACCTATACCTGTTTCATTTAAGTTCAGATCCCATGCTCATCAGTTAAACAGAGGAGAATATGGGATGGATTTTATTTCAGGAATTCCAAGCCATCGGGAATTGAACAGATGCTGTTAACTCATTTTACATTTCAGAGACAATTGGTCAGCCATGCTCAGTAACAGCTTTCAGAAACATCTGGATTTAAACTTACAGCAAAAACATGACAGGTTAAATACTATAGAGTTATAGTTTCATGCTTAAATTTTAAAAATCTGAATTGTCTGAGATTTTTACAATTTTTAAATGATTGGAAGAATTGCAGACAGTGTAAATATGAAGACTTGCATGATCACAGTTTATCATTTTGGCGTTATGGAATTCTGATATACTCCAAGTTTTGGTGGTCTCCAAGGCTTTTCATGAACACTTGTTTGAAGGTAGAAAAACCCTTTCTGACAATAATTTTACTCAAGGAACACAAAGATATATTAGTCTTCAAATTAGATTTATTGAACCTCATTAAATTTATGTGAAACTGAAGTAGTTAACTTATATGGATAGAGAAAGACAATAAACGTATTGGCTTAAGAACCAATACTTAGGCCATTCCATACATGTCGTCAGCCTTACTGGGATGTAAGCTTCTGGAAGGCAAAGCTCACGGCTATTGTATTGCTCTTCAATGGCCAGCACAGTGACAGGCACCACAGTATGCCCTGCATGTAGGTAGGTCTAAGTATGTGCTGATCCTCTAGTCACTAGTGATGATTTAATGCCATCCTCCAAGGTTAGTGGTTTATAATAACATTTGTCTATGCTCATTGGGCTCACAAATCCTGAGATTGTCAGGATTTCAGACAATCTCATATGGATTATTTCTATTCCATGATGTCTCCATAGGCCTTACCACCAAATCAATGGATGGGAATTGGAATCCTTAGAAGGCTCATTTACTCACATGCCTGGAGCCTGGGCTAGGATGATATAACTATGGGGACTTTTTTAGAGCACCTACACATGGCCTTTCTATACGTGACTTGACTTCTTCACAATGTGGTGACCTTTCTAACACAGCAGCTCAGGTTTCCAAGCATGAGTTTTGTAATGAACAAAATGTATTGAATTGCCTTTACTCAAATGCTTAGTTATCACAAAAGGAACAAGAATATGTTAACCTCATTTTTTCATGAGGATATCTTATATTGGACTAGAAAGAAATTCTCAACATACTTGGTGAATTATTTGAAACATAAAAACTTTTAAATATGCTTATGGAGTTTATTTGAAATTTTTAGCTATCTATGATATCTTTTTGGCCACGAGCCTTAAAATTAGATCCTATAAAGACCCTTCAAAATAGTAGGATAATAATATAGAGAATTTATGTTCAGGATAAATCATTTCCATAGTGACCTCTTCCCCCTGAAAATTGCACAAGTTTGATTTGTGAACTCAAAATATGTAAGCTTTAGTCCCACGTGAAACATAATGGTCACAAAATAAGAATTCCTCTTTTCCTCTAATATGGAGACTTATTATCTCCCACTTATGCTCAATTCTCAGCTAAGAGCTCTCGCTGTTGAAGGCTGAGTGTGGGATTTCCATTTTTATTCACAGCTTTAACTGTTTATTTGAGCCAAGGTCTCTTTGAATCATTTATCTTTTTAAAGAATATATTTTTCTTATTGTAAAGAGAACAGATTTTATGAGTTTCAAAGATAGAATTCTAAGATTGACTGTCAGTAACAGGTACTGACAATTTCACTTGCACACATGCTCATTAATTTTCCATTCTTTTTTATAAGCATAAACCTGAGATCAATGATTACTTTTATATTCTGAAGATCTTAGCATAAGGTCTTAAAGACAATAAATGATGGCCTTTCCCCCTAATAATACAGTGTCTAAATTCATTAATGTTAAAAATATTAATAGATCTCCTTTATGGACTATATTTTATCCCTAACTGGTCTTTAGTTGAAAGAAATATTAGCTAGTATTTCAATATAATGTTCCTAAGCAACAATGCAGATAAACTAAAAATATTTTCTTTATTTATATAGTCATATCAGGATAACCCCAACCAAGGCAATTTATCTAAGCAACTCATTTATTTGAGAGAAAAAAAAAAGGAAAAGTAGCCATGAAATATTTGCCTCTGACATATCTGTGAAATTTCTTAGACATTACACTGGCACAGGAGTGGTACTGGGAAACAATTTAACAACCTTCTCTAAAATAGTTTATGGACATGCATGGTAAATTATTCTAATTTCCAAAAATGGTTATTATTATGGGTATACCCTTTAAAAACTTTCAGGAAGGCATCATTCATTTGAACCTCTCCCTTGCTTCCTACCATTCAGAGTTTGGCTTTTTCTTTCACAAATTAGAACAAAGAAGCAAGGATAGTGAAGAGTTCCAGGTTTAAATAACTCAATGTCTGCATCAAATTCTACGTGTCTCAAAGTAAATATACAACCTGTTAAATTATTTGATTTCATTGACCTTCAGTTTCCTTATCTATATAATAGGTTTAATAATACCTGCTACTTATAAAAACATGTATGCTTATCTGTTTTTTTAAAGATTTATTTATTTGGAAGGCAGAGTTACAGAGAGGCAGAAGCAGAAAGAGATAGAAAGAGAGGTCGTCCATCCGCTGCTTCACTCCCCAAATGACAGCAACAGCTGGAACTGAACTGATCCAAGCCAGGAGCCAGGAGCTTCCTCCGGGTCTTCCCCATGGGTGCAGGGGCCTAAGGACTTGGGCCATCTTCTACTGCTTTCCCAGGCCATAGCAGAGAGCTGGATCAGAAGTGGAGCAGCCAGGACTCGAACCAGTGCCCATATGGGATGCTAGCACTGCAGGCGGCAGCTTTACCCACTATGCCACAGTGCCAGCCCCAGTGTTATCTACTCATTTGAAGAATGATACTGTTTACTAATGTAGACGTATTAATAGCCTACTGGTTTACTAACACCTTTCTTAGAATAATTTTCATACTTGATTTGGTTTTAGAATATTCAATATCCATTGCCCTCTTTGCAGATAAAATGGTTTATTCCACACACAAGGCAATAGCAAATTCATTAGCAGCAAATGAGATTGTTATATGCGTGAAAAAAATCATAGCATAAACATGTGTTCCAAAAATAAAAGCTGCAAAACTGCACATAAGAGGTCCCTTTGTAACTTGCATCAATATGCCTTTACTCTGTCATCAGCTGTCTCGAAAAGATGGAAAGTAGCCGACCCAACAGCTGAAAGGTGAAAAATATGGATGGGATGTTGAAGGAAAACCTCAAAATTAAGAAAGTTGGACTCCCTAACTTAATAGTTACCTGCTAAATAGGACAAAGTCTCTGCCATTCGATATTAGCACTAGGACTCTTCAGACCACTGCACTGACCAAACACCTCCCCTTAAATAACTCGAGTGCTCTGCATTTCTTCCTGTATATATCCTGAGTATCTGTCCAGCCTATACAACGTCAATGTGCCACTTGCTGCTGCTCTCAGCATTCAAATAGAGAGCTAAGCTTAAGCAAGTGGATACACGTTCAGTGGTTTGGAGTTTTAAGGATGTATTTTTCTCTAGCCCACTCTGCAAAGGTGAGTGTAAAGCAAAACTAAATTCAGTTTTGTCCTCGCTCATCTTTTGGACTCTGAAGAAGGGGCGAGAGAATTTGAGGTGGCCCAAAGTCTTCCCATCTATGTGGTCGATACTCATCAGCTCTGGAAGCAGAACCTTTAAACCTCAGCATCTGAGTGCTAGGACCTCCAACATCAGCAGAAAGAGAGAGAGCCCTCACAACTGGCTGCCAGCAGCAGTGCTTTTGGCCTAGGATCAAAATACCAGAAATAGTTTAATTAATAGGGACAATGATAAATAAAATAGGAAGTGAGATAAGAGGTCATTGCCTGGGAGAACAAGGCTTTTCTTCTCATTTTTACAACTCTCCCAATGACCCACAAAAGAAAGTGCATGCAAATAATATTTCAAGTTTCCGAATGTGCCCTTGCTCTCCGAACTAGGATTGCGTACAGATAAATCCAAATGGGAGGTCATTGCATCGAATGGAAGATGTTTAGAATAAGGCAGCTTCGCCCCCTGTAAAGCAATTGTAAGCCTTTCTTTGTGTTTTAGAAGTTTTTAGATAAATAGCCATGCTCAATTAAGCTCTATAACTTCAAGAGATGATGCTTCTAAGGAGAGAGGTGGGAGGGACTGCAGACCTGTGGGAGGGCTCAGAGAATCGGGCTATTGTGCTTCAATTAGCAGCAGAACCTACATGCCACAGTCCATTTAACCACGGAGCTCTAGGCTTGGGAAGCGGATAACTGGCTGTCTAAGACAGAACTTGAGAAAAGGGCAACTCGGTTAGCAGGAAAGAATTAAGGGTTTAGACACAAAGACTACTACAGAAAATTTTTCAAAGTGGACTTAAAGTTTGAGGATTGACAAGAGGAGACACGGTAAGAGTTGCTGTGGCTAATCCCATAGTTGGTTAACAGCACAGGTCATGGAGCCAGAGTGCCTGGGATTTAAGTGCTGGCCCTGCTATTTAGCCCCTGTGCCACCCTGAGAAAGTCATTTCCCCTCTCTGTGCCTCAGTTTCCTTATTTGCTACACAGATCAATTATAGTTTACTATCTACCTCACTTTGGCTTTTGAAAGTATTCAATAAATTAACACATGTAGATGGCTTCAAGGGATCTGATAGATAAGTGCTCAACACACAACCAACATTGTACAAAGAACGGCTCTAGTAACAACTGATATTCACTTAAGTCTTACTCTGAAAGAACTTATACGAGGCCAATCATGTGAATCCCGCTCAAACTCAACAATAACCCTATGAGTGGAACTAGCTCCTCAGTTTCACTCATAATGAAGCTGAGGCACAGAGAGGTACAGGAACTTGCCCAAGGTCACACAGAAAGTAAGTAGTGCTGCCAGGATTCTCATCAAGGCAGTATGGCCTCAGGCACAGCATACTTCACTGCTGTGTTGTACTGTCTTTAACCTTGCGTAGGTGACAGAAGACACAAATAATGCATTTGCTTTCATGTCTCTTTCAGTGGGGTCGGGTTCCTCAACAACAGAGCTGTAGTGGATTCATCACTACCTCCCAGTTCCTTGCAGATCATCAGTGTACAGGATATATTTGACTAAATAGCTGGCTACCTGGCTGCCTGTCCTTTGTTTTACTATTTTTGTTTTTTTATTTTTGAAAAATGTATTTGTTTAAAAGTCAGAGTTATAGGGAGAGAGAGACAGGAGAAAGAGAGAGAGAGAGAGAGAGAGAGAGAGAGAAATTGTTCACTGGTGCACTCCCCAGATGGCTGCAACAGCCAGGGCTAGGCCAGGATGAAACCAAGAGCCAGAAACTTCATCCAACTCTCTCATGTGGATGGCAGGGGCCCAAACACTTGGCCATCTTCTGCTGCCTTCCCAGTCCATTAGCAAGGAGCTAGATTAGAAGTGGAGCAGCGAGGACACAAACCAGCACCCAAACAGAATGCTGGCATCACAGGTGGCAGCCCAAGCCTCTGTGCCACAGCGCTGGCTCCTGCCTGTCCTTTGTTCATGGCAGGTGCTAAGTGCTGTGACCCCTGCATGCATTCTAAAATCATCCCCAGGAAGCAGTCCTCCTCACACTATGACAGCCCTGTGGCCCAATAAAGGGACAGTCCCTGCTCCTGCTGTCCACTCTCCATCTTGTGTATTCTCATCCCAGCACTCCCACCCCAGGCCCAAAGAGCAGAGGATTCCATGGGACCTCATTAAAACAATAGAGGAGAGAAAAGAAATAAAAGGGAGAGACCAGTGGGGGAGGTCCCTTTGGGTCTCTTTGTCTTCTCCCATTAGAGGACTGCCTCTCTACCTCTGCTCTCCTGGGCTTAGGATCTCAGAAAGCTTCATAGTGCAGAATGAGCAAATTGGGGTTTGAAAAAAACAAGCTACTGGAAAGTCAAAAAAAAAAAAAAAAACTCAAGCGTTTCATTTCTAGAATAATAAGAAAATTAATAATAATTCACATGAGGCCTCACATTCCTACAAAGACTTTGCTGGATCAGTACATCAAACAGCTGTGTACTATTCTTCTGAAGAAAGAGGGAACATGCCACAAAACTACTGGACTTCCCAGCCTTGCATTCTCTACATGGTCCTCTCTCAGCAGAGTGTGATACACTGCAGTTCAGGGGTGTGGGGGAAGTGAGGACACCAATTATTGTCTCCAGTTTTAAATAAACTGATTTGACAACATGGACAAATGTCTTTAAAAACACTAAAACCCAAGCACGCAAGAATAGGAAAATGGACTTTCTCAGATTCTTACTTCCAGGAAGTGCCACCTTCTAGAAGTGGAAACAAAAATTAGGTAAGTAGATCTAACAAGTCAGCAGGAAATTTTTGAAAAATCAAAATCCTACATAAAGTTCAGATTTTTTTTTCTATCTTAAACAATGAATCTGTTCGAAGTGAATATTGTAACTTGCAATATTAGGCAATCATCAATCACTACATGTTCCAAAGTTAAAAACAGATAAATTACTCAACTGTATGATAATTTAGGAAATATATAAATTATATGATTTAACACTAATTAAGCAAGAGTTGTCTATTAATCTTAATAAATGGAAACTATTTAATTTTTAAGTTACATGTAAAGTGGGATATATATCCATAGGTCACCAATGATGTTTCAGTACAGGTATAAATCATGTTCAATCAAGGTAAACATCTCCATGTTCTCAAACATTGTTCATTTTTGGTATGGTGAGAACCTTCAAAGTCCTTTCTTTCAACATTTCTTTTAAGAAAAAAAAAAGGCTACCCTACTCTGCAATAGAACACAGATACTTCTTTTCCATATCTTAGTATCCATTAAATAGCATTTCCCACTCCACATTTCCCTCTTTTGCCCAGCTCTGATAATCATCATTGTGCTCACAACTTCTGTGAGATCAACTTTTCTTTATAGATTCCACATTAGAGTGAGAACCTGAGGTCCTTGCCTTTCTGTGCATGGCTTATTTCACTCAACTGAATGACCTCCAGTTCCAACCATGTTGCAAATGATGATTTCATCCTTTTGATGGCTTAATATTCCATTTGGTATGGGCACCACATTTTCTTTTATAATTTACGTGTTTATGGTCTTCAGTTGATTTTTGTATGGCAGGTGTAGATATTCTTACAACATCCAGCTAACAGATACTCAGATTGTCAATTATGTTTCTTCCTGGTCACCGGTAGATTGATTTGGGCAGCTTTACCTACATAATATTTGATTATTGAAAAATTTCATTGCAATCATTTTGAATCTATAGTCCTTGAACCTTCAGGGTTCTCTCTGAGACAGACGCAATGGAGGAGGGTTCTGGGTGGGTCCAGGGCGGGTTGAGGGTCCATGGCTCCTCCAGCCCCACCACTTTTAGGTGAGACATGAGGCTTCTGCCTGCTCATTTGCTTGAAGACCGGGGCCCTTGCTAAGACTTATTTTACACTCATTAGTTCATTTATTAAAAAATATCAAAGTTTTTTCTTGGCATTTCCAAGTTAGTAAACATTCAATATATTCAATAAATTATTCAAGTATTCAATAAATATAAAATCATCTGCTATCTTATAGCTCTGTACCTTTTTAAACACTGAGTAAAATTGAAAAATAATAAAAGCACTGATGACATTAGTAATAAGGATACAATTCTCACCCCCTTTTATCAGTGCAATTAGACACAGTAGATTCCAAGACCTCTTGGGTGCAGCTCTTTGAGCTGCAGTAAATAGCCGTATGTTAATATGTTAACATATGTCACCAGTGAAGACAAGAGCTGGGCTGAAATATTTTACAAAATACTAGAACTATGTGTTCAGAGGCGAAATGTAATTTGGAATTTAAACGATTTTTTAAATTTACTTATTTGAGAGGCAGAGAGACAGAGACAGAAAAAGACAGAGATCTCATTCCCATCCTAGTTCACTCTCTAAATGCTCACAATAGCTAGGACTGGTTTGGGGCCGGAGCTGGGAGCTGGAAACACAATTCACATCTCCCACATAGGTGGTAGGGACCCAGTTACTAGAGTTATCACCACTGCGTCCTAGGGTCTGTGTGAGCTTGAAACTGGAGCTAGAGCCGGGAAGGAGAAGCAAACCCAAGCACTCCAACATGGGATGTGTGCATCTGAAGTGCTAGGCCAGCTAAACTCTCGTTCTTCCAATCTTTAAATATTTACTGGTTCTCTGGGATGGAAAACCTCCAATACTCTTTAGAGTCTAGGATTGGAATTTAACTCGTTCAGTTTTCAGAAACAAAAAATCAAGATTGCCTATGAAATGTTCCCTTTTTTACTCAGTTAAGCTACACACATCACTAAACTTTAAAATGCACCATCTTCCAAAAGTATCATCAGTCATTGTATAGGAATTTGTAGTATGTTTGTCTATCTGATGCCAGTGAATTTGGTGGCTTACATGTATAAATGTATTACTAACAATTCCAGTTATTCATTTTTCACTTGTGTTTTATTAGTATTTCAGAACCTGATTTACTTTAGCCAGAACTTGATGTCCGTGCTATTCAGGTAGAGACCCCCATGGAAACAGTCTCCAACTATGAAGAGAAGATAATCCATGGAGTGCCTCATTCTTTAGAAACCTCTTTGATAACAGAGGGGGCACATCTTTTGTACACATTTTAAAAAGATTTAAACACTATGAGGCCCTTCTTCCCTCAGACCATGGGGCCAAAACCAAAGGGGGTTTGGAATTTCCCAACTGCAGTGCAAAAGATAATCTTGTATTGGAACAAAAGTCAAGGATGACTCAGAATGTAATTAGGGTTGTGCATCTAAGCAAATGACACAATATAGCTTGTGGGATCAAAAAAAGGAAAGAAAAGGAGGAGATAGGCCCTAGGAGAAGACCGCTGTTGTATCTACACAGAGACAGGGCCATGGCCGAATGAAAACCAAACCTCCTTAATTACCAAATTATAGCATAGGGGCTGATAAAGCTCTGCATTTTCTATCTAAGCAACCCACTTACTGTTCCTCTCCTCTCGTCATCTATACAAGTGAGAACACTTCTAATGTTTACATCTAAAACAAATGACAGAAGAGGAAAGGCTTCCAAACAGACTGAATTGCACAAGACCTAGCCCAAGTCCTATTTCTAAGAAAATAGAATAAATGGCGCTAGTGTATTGTCAACACTTCTGTGAATGCCACAGCCAACAGGATGAGACAGGTACAGAAGGCAGAGGACCCTGGAGCTCAGACTTGTTTATCCAGAGGCTGCTGCTCTGTGTTGCTCTCCAGGTGCTTTTTCTTCTTGACTGTATCTGCTTTAGGAATAGTTCCCTGTTCATTTGATGGGCAGGAGAAAGAAAAGGCACAAAAGTCCCCTGCCTGTACTGCTCTAAAATGTCACCTCCCAGCACGTCCAGACACCAAGCCAAGAAATGGCTTAGTCAGGCCCTCTGCCAACTGGCATGGCTGTCTAGATTACTGGGCCTCCTGGAGAGCAATCTTTTTTTCCCACACAATGCATCTCACCCTTTTACCTTGCATTGCTGTTAATATTAATGCTAATTCCTCTTGTGATATAGAGCAAGAGGTCGACAAGCAATTTCTGAAAAGGGCTGGATATGAAATATTTTGGGCTCTCTGGGCCGTTTGGCCTCTGGCAACTCCTCACCTCTGCTTTTTCAGGGAAGCAGTCATAGACAATATATCAACGAATGGTTCTACCGAAGAAACCTTATTGTCAAACGCATAGACAGTGTATAAAGGAACAAGTGTGCTTGTTTTCAAATAGAAGCTTATTTACAAACCCAGGTGGCAGGCAAGATTTGGCTCAAACACCACCGTTTGCTAACCCTTGACACAGAGCATGGAAACAGAATATTAATATGAATTTCTCCTATTACATGGCTAAAATGGCAATTTATGGAATATAGTTGGGTCTCTTTTACACTTATATTTCATTATAGTCTAAATCTGCTCATGGAATTCCCTTATTTCTCTAATCATTAAAAAAAATTATAGTATCTGTATGGGATTGGTTTCGGAAACTTTGCAGAAGTTAAAATTTGTGGAAGATCATGTTTCTCGTATAAAATGATTTAGTATTTCAAAATAACCTATGCACATCCTCTACTACATTTTAAATAATCTCTAGAGTACTTAGAATGCCTAATATAATATAAATGCTATGTAAATAGTTGTTATAGTATTTGGGGAATAATCAGAGGAAAAAATCTGCACATGTCCAGCACAGATGCAATTTTTTCCAAGTACTTTCAATATAAGTTTGGTTGAATCTGCAAATGTAGATCCTGAGAATAAAGGGGGCCAACTCTATTCTCATCAACTATATTCTAGGAATAGTGCTAGAGAAGTCAATCAGATACCAACAGCAATAAATGGAAGAACTAATGAAAAGTTTAGTAGGTCTTTCCCTCACAGAGCGCAGAACCTGTGAGGATACAGAATCCTCATTTCACAAATAGTAAAGTCCTACTGTGTGCCATGCATTCTTCTATGTGCAAGGTAAACAGCATCAACAAAACAGACAAGACCCTTGCCCCAATGGAGTCTATGTTCTTAGTAGATGGAGACAGGATAAATAAGGTGACAATCAGTGAGTAGTAAATCCCATGAAGAAATGGAACACCATAAAGGGACAGGAAGTCACTAAGCAGAGGGGGAAAGGTGGTAGGTCACAGTGCTCAGAGAATACTTCTGAGCAAAGACCTGGCTGCAGACATGGAGGCATCCATCCATGCTAAGATTTGCGGGAAGAAATGTTCAAGCTGAGTAAATACCTTTTAAAGTCCCAAAGGCAGGAATGAGCTTGTCTGTTGGAGAAATTGCAAGAAAGCCAATGTCAATTGAGTGTCTGGAATGTCCTTTGAAGGTAGGAAATAGGGAAGCCAAAGAGGGGAAGGGTGTAGGGGCAGAATGTGTAGAGCTTCATTTGATTCCCATGTAATGGGAAACTGTAGGAGGATTTTAAGGAAAAAAGTGATACTTCTTATTCACTTTAAACTGCATTAAAGCAATAATTACATTTAAAAGTAATTATTAAATGAGTTTTATTAACAAGAAGAATCATGAAATGGCACAGTCGAGTGTAAGGGAGAACGGCAGTCACCCACAGGACAGGACCTACTTGCCATGTCCCTAAAACCTGAGCTCCACCAGTGGAGACAGTGTGGGAACAGCTGGCCAAAAGGCTGAGCGAGCTTCAACACCTCAGCCTCTGAGGCAAAACGAATTTTTATTCCTTCTTGGATCTTTTGATTCTAAAATGTTACAAGAAAACCACAAAACCCAACTATTGAGTTGAAAAGTTAATGCAGATGCTAAGGAGCTCCTCCTTGAAATATTAGGGATCTATTTGTCAAGTGAAGTTGGTAGGGACATTTTTATAAGTTGATTTGAAAGACAATGATTCCTATTAACCTTTCCTAGCAACTGTTACTTTTACCCCCAATCTCTATGCATAAATCATATATTATCTTCAAATTTAGTGACAAGTTACTAAAAGCATGCTTATCAATTGCCTGCTCATTTCACACTTGCAGGAAGTCCTCCCACATAACTGCATCCCCTCTGGCTTGCTATTATAGTCATGAGCCCCCACAACACTGGGCAAAAGCAGAGCAGATTTTCTAAGGATTCCCCAAATTCTAGAATAGTATATATATATTTTACATCTGAATTGTGTAAATATACATCTTTGTGAAATTTTGAGATATAGGAGAAAGAAAACAATGTTCAATAAGTACAGGATGTGAGTTAGACATTAGTCAAAACATTTTGCTACTACATCAAGGTAGGAAAAGATCAAACAAAAACTGGCAGACACAAAGTCCATTTGTATTTCTTGTTACTTACCAAATACTTGAGAATGACCAGGTCCTTGGAATCAAGCTAGCTAATCATTCTGAAAGAGCTATATGATAGTCAGCCCTCCCCCTAACCCTGCTACACACACATGCACACAAAGATGTTTCCCCCAATAAAATTGTGATATTGGGTATATTTATTTTTCTTTTTCCTATCTGACAAGTAAGGATAATGCTACAAATTTACATCACATTAATTGACAATGTCCTGCCAAGATGATCTCCTTGAATTAAATCCCCATCCCCATAAGAGATCAATGCCACAGCAATTGTAATACTAATGGTGACCAACAAATCATTTGCCTTCTTGTATACCTTGCTTCTCATCCCACTCAGCTGCAAGATAAGAAACTCTGAGGAATGAGATTTGAGAGTGCAAGTCTGTAAAAAGTGGTTTTCATTGATGACTGACTAGTGTTTTCTGAAGAATATTTAAAAGAATCCACTCTACAAATCTTCAGAGATGCAAATGGGGTCGCATGGATTATCATCTAGTTTTATCTAGCAATGATAACACATTTATTCTACACCACAAACTTTTCTGACAGTGATGCCATGAGCTGCATAATAATCACTGTGCTTCCATTAATTATTGTGTTGAATAAATGGATGAATTAACTTCACTTACACACATTGATACCCTCAGCTTCTGCACTGCATTGCTTCTTAATATATCTCAATTGCTTGGAATCAAACCAGTATAAAATGCAGTATCAAGCACATCAAATGATTACCATAAAAGATTTACATTCATATTATCAATAATATATGGAATAAAGGAAACTTCTAATTAAGGGAAAGCTATCAGAACCTTTAAGTTCTTCGCTGAACACATTTATTTGGTTTCTCAGTCCTCCAACCAATCACATTAGCAATGACAAAAGATATGCAAATTTATACCAACAATAGTCAAGTCAACTGCTCTGACTCATACCAACTTGTACATTTTGAGCATATATCCAACCTGATGCACACTTTCAAGGATCCATGTAACCAAAGAACATTATAATAGTTATGCTTGGCTACAGTCTGAAAACTATGCCATAATCATTGACCAAGAACAATGCAAACAAAAGTCAAATTTACTTCACAAAAATAAATTAACATATGAAACATGTGCATGATTTAAACCCAGCAGCATTGTGTGTTTACACTGTCACCACTGAATAATTGCATAGCAACAAAAGATGTGCATTACCATGTTTGAATCACCATTTTGATTGTATGTTTTAAACAAACAAAGCATTACATTTTTGGTAGAATAGCTCATTCACAACCATGTGAGATTACATTTCTTTCCCCATTCCACTCAAGGAGCTCAAACTCATTTATAATGACTGAATTCTCGTTAAAAATTATGATTGGCATATTGAGAATAATGACCTGCTAGTCAACAACATTCACTCATTTACTATGCAAATAAGTTTTGAACAAGAAGGAACCCTGTAAACTACCACAGTTAATACCTAAAATTAAGTTGCAATTATCCAAAGGCTGCAGAATTCTGTTTGTTTTCTACTCTTTTCCCTACCTATTGATATTTCACCTGTAGTCGATAATAGAAAGACCAACTACAATTCTTCCAGGTTTGGAAACGCTAAACTACCAAGTTCCAGTTAGCAGGTCAAATAAAATAATAGCGATCTTAGTTCGGTCCCTAGTGGACAAAAGTAGAATAACTATTACTTGGCATGATTCAGCAGGCAGTGATCTGAGTGAGTGTGACCACACAGGAACAAAAAAGAGCATTTGTCCTGTCCCTATCTTTTATCTTCTTAATGGTTTGCTCTAACAGACTAACCTAAAGAAGTCTGGCTGTGTTCCTATCTGTAAGCACCAAGTGAATCTATCAGCAAAAGGCATGTGAGAGAAGCTTTTTGCAAATAAAAAAGTCAGTTGAATTCACTTATTATCTGCTGTTTACCTGTAACCTGGTTAAGCAGAGAGCAAAGAGAATGAAAGTGAGTTCATAATTGAATAGGTACATTTTCAACAGAACTCTTAAATGCTTTTCTGACAAATAACTGAGTAAGCAATTCAATTTGGTTTCTATAAACTGGCATTAAATGCATATTCAGGATTAATATTCATTTAGATTCCCAAATGACACTGGCAGTGTAACTAGGATGCCCTGAGAAAAGAAGTGTTTCAGGAATACAGCAGAACCCGTATGTTGTGTTCAGTCCAAATCTGCAGGTGCACGTCTCCGAAGAACCACTACCAGCCCAGTTCTTTAGATGAGTAAACACCCCCATCCTGACAAGTTCGCATTAAAATTCATCTTCTTGATTTTTTTTTCTCAAGGGCAGAAGAATTATATAACAGAAATCAGACCTATATACTACCCATGGCTGAAATTAGCAGGTTTTTTTTTACTTATTTATATGATTTCTCCAACCAACTATTATACTTTATATTTCCTCTCGCTTCATATTCTTTTTACTACAGGTTGAAATAAGCAAATATTTCATGATGACTTGCCATCCTAGCTGCACAAAATTCCAGATAAGAAATCCATGTGATCCTAAATTAATATCACCATGATTTTTTTTTCACCCACTTGATAAAGTAATTCATGCTTTCTCTTTCAAAGTTGAGCTTTGACAGGGAGGACACCCAAAGTAAACTTTAAAGAGAGCGAGGAGAGCGAGCAAGGAAAAAAAAAAAAAAACCAGAAATGTCACAAAATGTGCCCATCCCGGACACACAAGTGAGGAGCTACCATGCATTTCAGGGGCTTTCACCAGCCTTAAAAACTAGGATTACCCGGGAAATCAGACCCCGCAAGGCTCCTGCATGTGCAAACACTGCCCCCCTAGAGCAAAAGGTAAACACACAAATGCCCCCCTAAGGAGCTCTAAGTCTGTAACCGACCGGCTCCCTGCAATTAGAAACTGAAAGCAATCACTTACTTTTTGCAGCCACTGAGTATAATTTTCCATCACATGCTCCAGATGTTGAAGTTTCTGGGAAGAGAAATCCGGTTCCACGTGTGGAGCATCTCTCTGCAGGGCGTTTGTGCTGTACTGGTCTGTCGTACTCTCTCGACAGTTGCCGTCCTGTTCTGGAAGAATGAAAGTGTAGGCACACTGCCCATGTTGAATCCGGTTGTATCTTCTGCCACCGTTCTCGGGACTCCGGCGCTGGTTGCTGCACCCTACGTGAGTCACAATGGCAGCGAGGCAGGCAAAGGAGAGGAAAACTGTCATTGTCCTGCGCGCGCTCTCCTTCCGTGCCTCTCGCAAACTCTGCTCCTTCCTTCTGACCTTTAAACTAGTTATTTCAGGTAAAACTGCTTGTTTCCTTGCCTTTTCCCCACCCTCAAAGAAAGCGTTTGTAGAAGAATCATAGAAAACTAGCCATTTGTTAGCTTTGTTCTAAAATGTTATTTTTTTTATTTCACTGTAATGATAGTTTCCTTCGGTAAAACTGGAGATATTTATTGCATAGTAGCTGAGATTTATCGTTTCCTCTCTGTGTAACCGTTCAGTGTGGAGCCCGCCTGAGTCAGCTGCGTGTACATGTTCTAGAGCCTTTCCTTGCGCTATCTGCTGCAGATCTGCTATTTTCTCCCAGACCTCAGTGAGTTTTATTAAGGTTGCACATCCAAGCCAAGCTGGAAGCAGGCAGCCTTTCACAAGATGACTTGACAGGAATGCATGAGTGTGCCCCTCTGCTAAGGATTGCTGATGGCTTTGGGCGGCGGGATCGTCTTACAAATTGGCTAGTTGCGCATGACCTCGACCATGTATGGGCCTCCGGCCCCTTCCGCAGACGATTGCCCGGATCCTTTGGCAGATACACGGAAAATCAATGAACAGAGCAGTCCACCTTAACACACTTTTGGTGTGCATGCTGACCTACTAAAGCCTAGCAAGCTAGCAGTACGTTCTGAAAGTTACTGTTTAATTAGGGACCCCTCAAGAGAAAATTGGCATAAAATACAATGAAATTATTCTTGATAGTGAGCGGTAAATCTGTATGCTCTTAGCATTTGTTTACAAAAACATTTCTTTTTGACTCTGGGGAAAAATATATTAAAAAGCATTTAAAGACATTTTTTTTTTTCATTGTACTCACTTACACTTTTTGGAGTTGGGGAAAATAACCAGAGAGGATCAAATCAGCAAAGCCAACAAAAAAAAATTACCCTAATTTGTCTGCAAGCAATACAGCATGTGCATATTAAATAGGATTATTTAGGTGCTTTGGGGGATATGGGTGTTAAATGAAATTGGCTCCCTGGTCAGAATGCAGACTTTCATGCTCCGTTTATATAAATTGAGCAACTTCCTTAAAAAAACAGTGTGGTTCCAATTGAAGACAGTGGCCTTAGGATTATTAATTCCTGTGGTACATGCTAATCGTACATTTCACAAGGACCTCTTTGGTGTTGCTATGGCTATCTTTAACACTGGCGTGGAGTGCCACATAAATCCTCCTGTGGCTGCATAAGCAAGCAATTTGAAAAGAAACACACATCAGGTGCGCTGATGGTCAGCAAAGGGCTAACTAGGAGACACCTCTGCGGCTATGGAACCAAGAACAATTGTCAGGAGGTGTTGTGCCACATGCAGAATATAAATATTTGAAAAAACAGGCCAGTAAAATAAGAATAGGCAAACATTACAGAAGTTAGGGCATAGCACTGAGATCTGGACTGGATGTGTGTAGAAAACATGATTTATGAGCAGGGTGTCACCAGGACCTGCAAGGGATTTCAGGCCACAGACCCTCTCAAATACAGACATGGTCTCAAAGCACATGCCACAAGTGTTGACCTCCATGTGCTGGACTGGCAGCAGGGCAGTAGGGCAAGGTCAGGAGTGGCTGGAGATGGGCCTGCTGGGAGGAGCTACAGACAGTGAGAGCTACTTGGAGAAATAAACCATCCCTACATTCGTCAGCTGTGTCCACACCTAATAACAGATTTCTGATGAGACAGAGGTAGAGGCACATCACATCAGATGTAGATATAAAGCCTCTAAACTATCTTTGCAGCCCGTTCTTTCACTGTCATGTGTCCCTATCAGCTGATGTCCTGCACAAACATCCTAATGACGCAAATGAAGAACTTAGTATCTGTTAGCCCAAGTTAGGCACTCCTGACACGCTATCTCAGTTAATCATCTCAGCCAACCTAAGACATGAGGATCATGTTGAATCCCATTTCATCAACAGGAACACTGAGTCCCAGAGTGAATATTGGTCACAGGTCACATAGCTAATGGTGCCAGTATGTGAAAGCAGGCAGGCACACTGACTCAGAACCAGCCTGCCTTTAAAACACCTGTGCACAATGCAACTGATTCCAGAAGGAATGGACTTAGAGGGTTGAAACAGCCCAGCACTGATACCTAGAAGAAAAATGACTGTTAAGGCTAGTTTATACCTCCAAAGTGGTTTTATTCTTTTCTTACACCCAAAAGCAAGAACAAATGTCACAGGAACCCCCATCCATGCACAAGGATGAAGAGGATTAGAGAAACATATACACGCTGTCTGAAAACACATTCCAACATGGCTTGTTTTGAAAATTAGCCATGAATGGCGGGCGCTGCAGGTTAAGTCACTGCCTTCAGCGCCAGCATCCCGCGTGTGCGCCAGCTGGAGTTTGGGCTGCTCCACTTCTGATCCAGCTCCCTACTAATGTGCCTTGGAAAAGCAGTAGAGGTTGTCCCAGGAGCTTGGGCCCCTGCACCCATGTTGGAGACCCAGATGAAGCTCCTGGCTCCTGGTTTCCGTCTAGCTGAGCCCCGACTGTTGCAACCATTTGGGGAATGAACCAGCTGATGGAATACTTCTCTCTGTCTCTCCCTCTATATCTCTAACCCAGGTTTTCAAATAAATATTTTTTTGTTAGACAGTGAGAGAGAGACAGAGAGAAAGGGCTTCCTCCCATTGGTTCACCCCCTAAATGGCCGCTTTGGCTGGCGCTGCACCAGTCCGAAGCCAAGAGCCAGGTGCCTCCTCCTGGTTTCCCATGTGGGTTCAGGGGCCCAAGCACTTGGGCCATCCTCCACTGCCCTCCAGGGTCACAGCAGAGAGCTGGACTGGAAGAGGAGCAATCGGGACTATAACCCAGTGCCCATATGGGATGCCAGCGCCACAGGTGGAGAGTTAACCAAGTGAGCCACGGTGCTGGCCCTCAAATAAATAAATATTAAAAAAAGAAAAGAAAAAGAAAATTAGCCATGGAAACAAGATTCCAAAACCAACACCTTAGAAGTGCTTTTTTAAGAACGAAATGCAGCTGAAAACTGGCAGAAAATGAACGGATGAGTGGTGAAGCCTCCATTAAAGTACTCCTGTGTTCCTACACAACTTGTTAAAGACCCAGTCCTTTGTGTGTGTGTGTGTATCTCTGTGTGTTTGTGTGGATGAACTTTCCCAATCTGAACCAATACAAGGAAGGAATGCACACTTTCCTGGGAAACCTGAAATGCAAGTAAAAAACAAAACTAAAAAGGAGGTGGGGGAGGGGAACAGAGAAAGAGAAACAAAGACCATTATACTGGAGATTCTAGGGCCCTTCTGGGAAAAATGTCTGAAGATCAATTCTGAGCGACCGGAGAACTCGGAGGTGCAGAGTCGATGCCAGTGTTTCTTGCAGTCCAGCTGAGGAGACAGCAAGTACGTTTGATCGTGACAAATGGAAGGAACATGCCTTCAGGGCCATGACACTGAGTAACTGCAGCCACCATGGGCGGTTGTTGCTGATGAGTCGGAAAGGCAGCACAATTCAGTAAAATTTAGGGAGTAACAGAAGGAATAGGCCGGTGATATTTGTTTAAGGATTCTTCCACCACACTTCCAAAAAATAGACAGTTTCTAAGGAACTAAATGATTGTATGCCATTGAACTCTGAGGCTGCTTCTATTTGTATTGTTGAATCTCTATGACAAAAAGGCACAAGCTTTAAGGTTCTGGTCTCAATTTACAAATAGTCCTAGCAAATGTCCTGCTGGTCCAGAAATTTCCAGTGAGACCAGGAACACCATTTGGACAGAACTTAATGCTCCTGAGTCTTTCCTAAGCACTCATGTTTGTTATGTCTTTTATGAAGCTTCCCCAGTTTCAAGAATACCTGATAAGTAGCTCTCTCTGTTGAATTTCAAAAACTTTCTCTTCATATCTTCCAAAGAGCACCTCTCATGTGGATTTGTAGTTTTTTCCTGTGTCTCTCCCTCTAGCTGTGGGCTCCTAAAGTGATCTCCTTTCTTTCATTGATGCCCCAGCATGCACTGCACACTTTGTTTGAAGGAATAGAAGATTAAATGAGGGAACAAGAATATTAATTACTGAGCTGATGCAGCTCACCTGACTTACCACATCCATTGCATCTTTTGGTGTCACCAGGACCTGCAAGGGATTTCAGGCCACAGACCCTCTCAAATACAGACATGGTCTCGAAGCACATGCCACAAGTGTTGACCTCCATGTGCTGGACTGGCAGCAGGGCAGTAGGGCAAGGTCAGGAGTGGCTGGAGATGGGCCTGCTGGGAGGAGCTACAGACAGTGAGAGCTACTTGGAGAAATAAACCATCCCTACATTCGTCAGCTGTGTCCACACCTAATAACAGATTTCTGATGAGACAGAGGTAGAGGCACATCACATCAGATGTAGATATAAAGCCTCTAAACTATCTTTGCAGCCTGTTCTTTCACTGTCATGTGTCCCTATCAGCTGATGTCCTGCACAAACATCCTAATGACGCAAATGAAGAACTTAGTATCTGTTAGCCCAAGTTAGGCACTCCTGACACGCTATCTCCGTTAACCATCTCAGCCAACATAAGATATGAGCATCATGTTGAATCCCATTTCATCAACAGGAACACTGAGTCTCAGAGTGAATATTGGTCACAGGTCACATAGTTAATGGTGCCAGTAGGTGATACAGGTTTAGTCATCACTTGAGACACCTGCATCCCACGCTAGGGTGCCTGAAACTGAGTCCTGCTTCCACTTCTGATCTAGCTTTCTGCTGATGAACCAGGGAGGCAGCAGATGATGGCCCAAGTATTTGGGTTCCTGCCTCCATGTTGGAGATTGGGATGGAGTTTCGGCTTCACTCTGGTCCAGCCCCAGCTATTTGTGGGCATTTGGTTGAGTGACTCAGTGGATGAAAGATTCTTTGACTTTCTGTCTCTGTCTCTCTCTCTGTCTCTCTCTCTCTTTCTCTCTCCCCTTCTCTCCCTCTCTCTCTTTTCTGTATTGCTCTTTCAAGTAAACAAAAATAAATATATAAACTACCAAAAAACCATAAACTTATTTAGAAAGGTCTTCCTTTGCCATTGGTTCACCCTCCAATGGCTGCCACGGCGGGCACACCACGCTGATCCGATGGCAGGAGCCAGGTGCTTCTCCTGGTCTCCCATGGGGTGCAGGGCCCAAGCACTTGGGCCATCCTCCACTGCACTCCCTGGCCACAGCAGAGAGCTGGCCTGGAAGAGGGGCAACCGGGACAGAATCTGTCGCCCCAACAGGGACTAGAACCCGGTGTGCTGGCGCCACAAGGTGGAGGATTAGCCTATTGAGCCACAGCGCTGGCCCATAAACTTATTCTAAAGAATGAGTTGGACACACGAATACAATGAAATAAAAATGCCTACTGTTTTTAACCCTTTAAACCAGTTTTCACATTTAAGTCTTATGAAACCCTTAATTATTTATTATTTCCATTTTGGAGATGAGAAAATCAGGGCCATAGAGATAGTTGCCCAAGATCTAAGATCCTTTTTGTGGAAGAGCAGGAATTTGATCCTTAATCTAACTCTGAGGCCTGCTAGGAATATTGCTTATAAAAATACCCGTGCTGGGAAACAAGAGGAAAATATTTTCTAGAATTTAGGGGACAGGAACAGCACGGCATCTGTAACCAAGACTCATCCCCGCCTGTCCTGCCCATGACCTTCACAGATTTGCTATGATCTTCAAAAACAAGGCTAATATTAAGACAGGGTACACTAGTATAGTTATTTCTGGGGATACCTGCTTAAGTTATCTGCTTACCAATGGCCAATCTGATTAATCAGGTTATATTTTAGGTCCATTTTGGATGGATAGTCCTATGCCTCACTCTTGTATGCCTTGCTTATTAGCCTTGCTTTAAAATAAAATTATACTTAAAAAGAAATATATTTCTCAAAATCACCATCAGGCAATGAGATACAAGGAAGCACTCTTCTAGTATTTACCCAACCCCCTACGTGGACAAAAAGGTAGGAAAGCATTCTCTCTCGTGTACTGAACATAATGTTGTTTGGCATCTGAGAGCCTTGGCTCTGCCCCTGGCACTTGTAGGGATCCAGATTTTTGTAAGGGCTATGGAAGGGGCAGTCCTGCCTAAAGGAGAGCACTTGGCTGGGATCCCTGGATGTAGAGCAAAGACCCCTTCACTCAACTATGTAGGCAGCAAAGGTTATCAACAACAGGTGGAAATACCGCAGGGGGCTAAAACAGAACAAAAAGACGGAGGGTGTCACCTGGCGGCTGACAGTCTCCCATGAGTGTATGTGAAATACCCTGGCTCGCTCCCAGACAAGTTGGGAGGGCTTTGCAAAGAGCTGGAAACAGGGTTGAAAACACAGTAGGTGAGGAAAATAAAAATTATTACAGAAATATGCCCCTGTCTTCTGATAAGAAATTACTGGTCGTTGGTGGATGTGTGGCTTGCTAAGTTGGTATTTTATTTTGGCTAGGCAAGTTGCAAACAACTGAGACAGGATTATTTTGTTCTACCTAAGAAAAAAAGAAAGACATTAAGACATTCAGAGAAAGATCTAGATGGGAGGAACTGGAGCTAAAGAAATTTCGAGGTTTTGTGGGAAAACGATCAAAAGACAGGATATCCGTGGCTGTGTGGTCCCAAGGACTTGGGAAGATACGTTGAGTGGGGAGGCTGGGAGTGAAATGGTGTTTCCCGTGAGATAAAACCCTTCTTATCTTTTTCAGTACCAAGTATGCATAGGGGAAAATGGCTTCTTTAGGGTAAAGGAGAAGAACTCTTGGCCCTGGCTCCACACATGGAAACAGCTAACATGTGAATTTCACAGAAAATGGAGAAAGCAACTAAAGTCATTTGGGCTGTGTCTGCCTTACTGATCCCGGATCCCTCTCCCTGGCCCATAGGAGGCACTTGTCCTCTGACACACAGTCTGATTCTTACTCTGATTCTGGGTGATGAGATTTGAAAGCACTGAAGGATCAGCCATGCTCTCAGAGGGCTTCAGATGCTGGTCCGGCCAGAGCCCCAAGATCTTCTTTTCTCATAAGTCACAGAAAGGCACTCAGAGTCCATAGATTCAAAACAAGTCCTGGCAGTGATAGGAGAATAAACCACTCCCAGCCTCTCAGGACACTGACGCTAATGAGAAGCCATTCTACAAACATCTCAGAAATACCTTCCCGTGTGACATTACTTGTTAATGCTACAACTGAGATAACTTCTGCAAGTATACAAGTCAGAAAAGAAAACAAACAGCTGGGGACTGTACCAAGCAGAAATACAGATGCCAACATTCCCCTCATACCAGAATAGAGAAAGATTGCCATGGGAGACCCAGGGAGATGCTTTTATTAGGGGAAAAAAAAGCGCATGAACCACTTTGCATGTACTAACTGCTTCCTTCTTTCTTCACTTTTTCCCTACATAAATTTTGATCCCTAGATAAGAGAAAAAAAACCCAAAGCCTCCCTGTCTCAACTTTGCAACTTCAAAGAGAACATGTATTTTACATGTTTGCAGAAAATCCAAGAAAGGACAAATATTTTCCAGGGGTGGCTCGAGTTTCCACTTCATGGGTCACAGTCGCCAGTGGGATAAGCTGTGACAATCTCTATTCATCAATGACAACAAGCATCATTCATAAATACTGTGAATGCAGAAGAGAAGTGTTATGGAAGTAGGGTCCCTCCTCGCCTGTGCTTCCTCACTCGGTGATGTTTCTGTAGCTTCCGTCCCTAATTCCGAGGTAACAGTGTCCTGGTCCTTCCCTTCACAATGCACGAAGTGTTCCGCAGTGACTAAGGTGGGGACAGAGGCTTTGTTTTTGTTTTCCCTCTCTCTCTCTGGCTTCATTGTGTGTGTGTTTCTTGTGTAACTATACATGTTGGATGACACTGGGCCAGACACTTATTCTAAGCTCAGGGTTCTCCTTTGGAAACTGTGGATCACAGTAACAGTACCTATTTCATAAAGGTATTTATTTTATAAAGGTGCTGTGGAACCACCTAAGATAACGGATGCGAAGTGCCAAGCACACTGTTTAGCACATCAGGTACTCCAAATCTTAATGCTTGTTCTAAGTGTGAGTTCATGTGCTCAGAGATGATCCTTCCTCACCCTGTCAACTGAATTTTATCTGTTAATTTAATTTTAGTTTATATCAGCTCACCCTCTTAAGTGCTTAAAATCATTTCTAAATATCTTAAAAATCACAAATTTAAGACGTGCTTTGTAAAATGTGAGAGTGGCTGGGTTCACCACGATGTTCATGTAAACAGCTCTGGTTTCTCTACGGGCAGGGACTTCAGGGTTCATGCTCATGGCTGCACCCTTGTGATGGAACAGTGAGTGCATGGCACATACTGTTGGCACACAACAGTGAGTGCATGGCATACATGCTCAGTATGTTTGTTGAGTGACTGTAACAAGTTGGGAGTAATTTAGTTAGGATATATCACTCTGGGCACTGAGGCCTTAGAGACATCTAATAGTGCAGACAGACACGTAAACTAACCACATTTGGCAGAGAGGATTTTATTGCCTGGGAGCCAGGGGAGCAGGTAGATGCCAATTATGGCTTCATCACCATGAGTTGTTATCAATGCACTTCCGGCCAACTGAACTAGATAACCTTGTTTCCTCATTTCCAAGAAGTCCTTTTATGACTAGAGCCTAGGGAGATTATTGACGCCATAAAGAGTGTCAAATTGTTAAGTCAACAATAGGAGTCACTGTGTACTTACTCCTCATGTGGGATCTCTGTCCTTAATGTGCTGTCCAATGTGAATTAATGCTATAACTAGTATTGAAACAGTATTTTACACTTTATGTTCTGTGTGGGTGCAAACTGATGAAATCTTAATATATACTAAATCGATCTTCTGTATATAAAGAGAATTGAAAATGAATCTTGTTGTGAATGGAATGGGAGAGGGAGCGGGAAATGGGAGGGGTGCGAGTGGGAGGGAAGTTATGGGGGGGGGAGCCATTGTAATCCATAAACTGTACTTTGGAAATTTATATTTACTAAATAAAAAAAAGAAGCCCTTTTATGACCAGACTTTTGGTGTGTATCATTCCACTCGGTTTCCTGGAAGATAATGTGTTTGCCTCTAGTATAATGAAAATGAACCTAACCACTCTAGTATTCATTTTATAAGAAACATACAGTTTGGTATAACTTGTTTTTAAGAAAACCCTTATTTTATCATTTTTCCCCCAAAGGCAATTTTGCTCCCTGTTGCATTCTGATTGGATTAGTAATTTAGTAACTAAATTACTAAATAAAAACAGTGATATATAACATGTTTAAGATTATGATTGCTTTGATCATATTCCTAGTATATAAATTGTCTAGCAAACACTGGTCCTTAAAAAAATCCATTACATATGAAAAGTTAACACTTGATTTTCTACTAAATGCATATATTGACTCTTTTCTCTTCATCTTTGTCCTAGTATCAGTAAAAAAGTTTAAAGGGAGGAATATGGCAATTGAGAAAGGCTAAGACAGAAGACAACTATAGATAACTGGAAATTTAGGAAAGGTTGTCTTCACAGCCATGTCTCTCTGCTCAACTAAATGTTGCTTCTCCATGTGATATATACAGATGGATTACTTTTAGCTTCACCAGGCACCAAACAGCCTGTATACTCTGCAAAATGTTTCCCAAATTTTTATTATGGTCACATGACCTTTATTGTTTTGCCATGTCCCTTAAATATGCTAATATATTCCTTGCTTGCTTTCCTAACTCCTTCTACATGACATGCATTTTCCCTCAACGATAGTATCTGGAAAAGCAAGTTCCTGTGTCTCTTCCTAATGTCTATGAAAATGAAAACAGACTATCAGGCTGGTATTTGACCTAGCATTGATGACAACCCTCAAGTCCCACATCTGACTATGTAGGTTTGATACCCAGTCTCCTGTTAATGCAGACCCTGGGAGGCAGCAGTGGTGGCTCAAGTGGTTGGGTTGTTGCCACCCAGGTGGGAAACATGGACTGAGTTCCTGGATCCTGGCTGGAGCTCCTCAGCCACTGTGCACATTTTGGAAGTGAACCAGAGGATAGGAGCACTGTCTCCAGTTCTCTCACTCTTGCTTTCTCTTTCTCTTGGCCTTTCAATGGAATGTTTTTTTAAAAGAATGAATAAACATCATATTACAATGAACATCTGTTCATGCATGAACCACCAAATATGTCATACGTCAGTGCAGGGTGTACCGCACTTTGGGAAACATCACTCTTTGCTATCATGAGTACTCAGCCATGGGGCTGGTGTTGTGAGTAGTGGGTAAAGCTGCTGCCTGCAGCACCGACATCCCATATGGGTGCTGGTTCTAGTTCCAGCTGCTCCACTTCTGATCCAGTTCTCTGCTACGGCCTGGGAAAGCAGTGGAAGATGGCCCAAACCCTTGGGCCCCCGCACCCACGTGGGAGACCCAGAAGAAGCTCCTGGTTCCTGGCTTCGGATCAGTGCAGCTCTGGCTGTTGCAGCCAATTGGGGAGTGAACCAGCAGATGGAAGACCTCTCTCTCTCTCTCTGCCTTTCCTTCTCTCTGTGTAACTCTGACTTTCAAATAAATAAATAATCTTTTTTTTTTTTAAAGAATGAATGAAACCGTAGCCCATTTCAATTTATCTATAGGAAAAGCCTTTATAGTGTCAATTCCCCAAGATTAATTTGCATCATGTCTAAAGTGTTGAGGGATTATTTCCATTTCTGAAGTCAAATCAGAAGTAGAAAAATAATGCCTTGCAAACAGAAGTTACTGCACTCATGCTACCAGAGAGTACAGATGAATTTCCCTAGGTCCCACTCAGGAAAGTTATGACAGGGATGGGCCACAGTTTTCCAAGCATTTGCAGCAATGCCCAACTGAAAGTCTGAAATAGAAACTAATGATTGGCCATGAATTTCAAGAACCCTTGTTTTAGTTCTGGCAACGGAAGGAATAGTGAAGTTACTTAGTGCCTGAAGAGTAAATCTTCACTACTTTTTAGTCTTGCATTTAGAAGAATGTGGGGGAAATAGTAAGAAAATTTCTTCTTTGGAGTTTCATTCTCTTCGAGAATTTACATTCTTTCCTGACATCCCCTGAGAAGTCATAAAATCACATCAGCTCAAAAGTGGGAAAAGAAGAGTTAATATTTAAAAGAATAGTTAGGAATCTATTACCTTGAGCTTAATAACTGCTAACATTTACTAAGTACCCCTGATATATCCAGGACTATGCTGATCACTATACTTTCATTATTTCATCTTTCATAACTCTCTCATCATCAAAACAACCCCAACATGTAGGAACTTTATTACCATCTTCTTACAGTGGCAAAATAAACTCTGAGAAGTTTCAGGTGGGAGTCAAACCCCTGATAGAAAACTTTTAACTATGACACATACAGAATCCCTCAAGCAATCATTTCAAACTATCAGCTTATCTGAAGTCCTAGATTAATTATCTTGCTGACATTGGTATAAATTTCCATATTGATTAATCCAATAAGAAGCATTGAACTTGATAGCCAGTTGCACCAAAGGTAAGTTGTAAGAGTTGGAAATGAAAACTATCCAAAGATGCTTTTACAATATTTTTACTCTACGTCAATCACTTTGCAAGCATTACCACATATAATCCTTAAAACAAGCAATCATACCCATTTCACATGTGAAGAAACTGAAGCTTTAGGGACAAGGAACTTACCCAAAATTACACAGAAGTGACATTTCAGCCAGGCCATCTGAAACAAAGACCTAATCATCTTAATTAACAAGTTAAAGAAATTTCTCTAAGGTGGATGAACAAAACAATCTTCAACATATTTATATTAAATAGTCTAATCAATTGTATCCTCATCTTCACTGAGTGGGAAGGACAGGATTAATTAATTATTCTGATCCTGGTTTGGCAACATCAGTATGACCTAGGATCTTGTTCATGTGCAAAATTCTGAGTCTTAGTAGAATCTGCTGAATCAGAAAACTGATTGTGGGACCCAGCATCTATTAACGATTCTGATGCATGATCAAGTTAAAGACCCACAGGTCTGATTCATTATTCTCAAGGTGAGAAGCCCCTTAGGATCACTTGGGAGTTTTACGTACATCAAGATACATAATCTTGGGGTTGGCATTGTGACGTAGCTGGTAAAGCCACCCCCTGCAGCACTGGCATCCCATATGGGCACCAGTTCGTGTTCTGGCAGCTCCACTTCCCATCCAGCTCTCTGCTATGGCCTGGGAAAAACAGTGGAAGATGGACCAAGTCCTTAGGCCCCTGCACTCATGTGGGAGACCTGGAGAAATACCCTGGCTCCTGGCTTTGGATTGGCTCAGCTCCATCTGTCGCGGCCATCTGGGGAGTGAACCAGTGGATGGAAGACCTCCCTCTCTCTGCCTCTCCTTCTCTCTCTGTATAACTCTGACTTTCAAATAAATAAATCTTTTTTAAAAAAATGCATGAGCTTGCCCCTAGGGATGCTTTCTTCTGCATTTCTTAACTGCCATATAAAATTATACTTATTTATGTGGTATTATGTGATGTTTTGAAACATACATACGTTGTGTAATGTCCAATCAGGGTAAATCTGTCTCCTGAAACATTTTACATGCCTTTGTGGTGACAACAATGAAAATCCTATTTTCTAATTTTTTAAAAGAAATATACAGTGCATTATCTTTGTAGTTGCTCCACTGCAATAGAACCCCAGAGCTTCTTACTTCTATCCAGCTGTAGCTTATTACCCATCCATCAACCTTTTCTTATCCCTCCTCCCACTTTGCTCACTGTCCTCAGGTAACCACCATTATACTATTAGCTTCTGTGGCATCTCCTTTTTTTAGACTCACATACAAGCCGTTATCAATTGAGATTTATCCCAAGGAAGTAAGGATGGTTGAACATATGCAAATCCATAAACTTGATATATTGCATCAACAGAATGAAGGAAGAAAATCAGTGATCATCTCAATAGATTCAGAAAAGGTTTTTGATGAAATTCAGCATCGCTCCATGATAACAACCTCTCAACAAATCAGGCACAGACACAACATAATAAAAGCCATATACAACAAGCCAACAGTTAACATCTTGAATGGAAAAAACTAAAGGACTTCTAAGATCTGGAGCAAGACAAGCGTGACTGCTTTCATCACTTTTATCAAATGCATTCCTGGAAACCTCTAGATTCTGAGGCATTTGAACAGAGGTGTAATGCAAACCTTTGTAGTTTTGCAGTGCATCACATGATTCTCATGTGTAGCCATATTTGAGAATAAGTGACTTAATTGAAAGAGATAAAAACTATTAAGTCCAAGGAAATAGAGTAAACTTGGATATGTCTGATATATTTATGGAGAATTCTTTTTTTTAAGAATTTATTTGAGAGGCAGAGGTAGAGAGAGAGAGGAGGGGAGAGAGGGAGGGAGAGAGACAGAGAATCTTCCATCTTTTGGTTCACTCTTCAAATGTCCACAATGGCCTGGCTGGGTCAGGACAAAGCCAGGAGCTGGAGCTTCTTCTGAGTTTCTGGGCCATCCTCTGCTGCTTTCTCAGGTGCAATAGCAGGGAGCTGCATTGGAAGTGGAGTGGCCAGGACTCAAACCAGAACCCCTACAGGATGCTGGAGCTGCAGGATGCGGCTTTAACCCACTGAGCCATAGCACTGGCCCCTATGGAGGGTTCTTTAATTCTAAGGTTATAAAACCACCTCCTTAGTGCCTTTAAAGTATTGCTTATTTAATTTCTGGAGCATTTAAGGACATCATGACTAGCCCATACTAAACTGACCCAAAAGTTTAAGCACCTCTCTAGTTCATATTGTTTTTATTGTTTTGTTGTTGACGTAACTGATTGCCTACATTTATAATTTTAAAACCTTTAAAGAATAAAACATTTGCGTTGATTGCCAGTAAGCACAATGTTGACTCTCATATAACAATTGGCAATTGCTATTATATGATGTTTTGCCTCTGCTTTTTATGAAGTATTTTATTTTGTTCCTCTCAAAATAAGGAGTCGGAGCATGCATTCTTACTCCCAGCTGCTGAAAACCTGATCGAAGAATAAAGTGATGGGAAACATCATTAACAAGCTTATTTTTCCTAAATAAATTACAGAGGTTTTGAAAATATTGTTTGCATTCTTTTGATTCTATGTATAACCTGAATGGATGCTGCATCTTCGAGAATGAAACATAGAGATTTTAGAACAACTACTGTCTTGTGTCTAATTGCCACCACATGTTTACAGCAACACTATTCACAGTAACCAAAAGCCGGAAATAACACAAATGTTCATCAAAGGTGAATGGGTCAACAGAACATGGTCCATCCATGCTATGCAATTGTTTAGCCACAGAACGAAGGAAGTACTGGTGCATACTACAAAATAGATGAACCTAGAAAACATTATGCTAAATGAAAGAATCCAGATACAGAACGCAATATATCGTATGATTCCAATGATTTGAAATATCCAAAATAGGTAAGTCTATGAAGACAGAAAGTAGATTAGTGGTTTCCAATAGATGTGGGTAGGAAAGAATGTACTACTTAAATTTTACTGGGAATCCTTTGGGTTGATGAAAATGGCTTAGCGGGTAAAGCCTCTGCCTGCAGTGCAGACATCTCATGTGGGCGCTGGTTTGAGTCCAGGCTGCTCTACTCCTATCTGGCTCTCTGATATGGCCTGGGAAGGCAGTGGAGGAGGGTCTGAATCCTTGACACTTGCATTGGAGACCCTGAGGAGGCTCCTGGCTCCTGCCTTTGGATGGGCACAGCTCCAGCTGTTGTGGCCATTTGGGGAGTGAATTAGTGGATGGGCGACCTCTCTCTCTCTCTCTCTCTCTGCCTCTCTCTCCCTCTCCCTCTCTGCCTTTGCCTCTCTGTAACTCTGCCTTTCAAATAAATAAATAAATATTAAAAAAAAAAGAAAATGCTGTGGAACTCAATAAAGGGGATGATTGTACAACATTATAAATATACTTAAATGTCACTAAATTTCATGTTTTACATGTTCCTTTTTAGGAACAGGCATTTGGTGTAATGGCAAAGTTGCCACTTGCAACACCCACATCCCATATCAGAGTGCCTGGGTTCAAATCCTGGCTCTACTTTCAGTTTCAACTCACTGCTAATGTGCATCCTGGAAGGCCACAAAATATGGCTCAAGTACTTGGGTCCCTGTCACCAATGTGGGAGACCTGTATTGGGTCCAGGATCCTGGCTTCAGCCTGGTCCAACTCCATGTGTTTGCAGACATTTGTGAAAATGACCAGCAAATGGAAGATCCCTCAATTCTGTCTCTCTGCCTTTCAAATTGAAAAAATTGGAAAAAATAATAAATAATTTGGTTAAACTTAGCATTTGATTTCATTTCCATAAAAAATAATTTTTAAAATAATTGGCACCATATGTCCAAAAAACATGTTTGGCCTGTAGGTTTTCTTTGGATTATGATGAAATATACTGAAATGAAACAAGCATTTGAAAGTTTTTACTCTGAGACAATAATAAATGGGAAGCTGCAAAGGTGGTACCGGAGAGATTTGTGTCCCTTCACCCAGTTTCCTGCAGGGTGACATCACACACAGGCCTGGGACATAAGTGTAATGAGTGTGAACTGTTTTATCTTGCTTTGGCAGGGGTGCATTCGTATGTCCACTGCCACCATCCTGTAGCTCTGCCTCCCTCCCTGAGGGACCTTGCTCATTTCTTTGAGCATCAGTTTTCTCATGGTAACTGCATTCTGCATCCTGCATATGAATGTCTTGTGGTATGAATAAATGTGATATGGGAATGGATTATGAAAGTAGTCAAGTTCAAATTAGAAAAAAAGCAAATGCATTATCTATTCCTTTTCATGAATCGGGCTTTATTGCAAGTGCTGTGGATCTGCTAAGTCACTCCATACTTTACTAGTCAGTGAATTATGTTAGTTATTGTACAATGAGATCCACCAGAAAAAAAAGTAGGTTTAGAAATCCTACACTAAATCCATAGGAATAGTAGATCAAATTTATTTTTCTTTTTTTTTTGAAATTTATATCAAAGGCAGAGAGAGAGAGAGAGAGAGAGAGAGAGAGAATGAATCTCACATCTGCTGTTTCATTCTCCATATGCCCATAACAGCCGAGGCTGTACCAGGCAGAAACCAGGTACTTGGAACTCCAGCCAAGACTCCCATGTGTGTGGCAGGGGCCCAGGCACATTAGCAGGAAGCTAGACTGGAAGTAGAGTAGCCAGGATATGGGATGTAGGTGTCCCAAGCGTTGGCTTAACCCATTGCACCATAACACCACCCCAACACCCACCCCAAAATTTGTTTTAGCCTTCTATTTGAAAAGTCTATCTTAGGAATAAAGAAGGTCCCTGTGATTTTCTCCCCATTCATTACCCATTAATTCAACAAATACACATTGAGGCTATATTGTATGGCAAGTATTGCTACATGTATGGGATTCAGAAGTGAATGAGACACATTTTCTTGACACCATGCAGCTTATACTCCAGCACGGGAAGACAGAAAAAAAAAAAGTTAAATGCTTATATCACACTATATGCTCCATGGTGATTACTATTATTTAAATGTATACATGAAAATAAGGAAATATAAGTATTGTGGGGATGGATTTAAATAGGATTGTCAGAAAAGACCTCATGGAAAATGATATTTGAGCAAGAAATGTTAAGAAATTAGTCTGTCAGGGTCCGTGCTGTGGCACAGAGGGTTAAGCCACAGCCTGGAGCTCCAGCATCCCATATGGGTGCCAGTTCAAATTCTTGCTGCTCCACTTCTGATCCAACTCCTGGCTAATGGCCTGGGAAAGCAGTAGAAGATGGCCCAAGTCTTTGGGCCCCTGCATCCACATACAAGACCCAGAAGAAGCTTCTGGCTCCTGGCTTCAGCCTGGCCCAGCCCCGGACATTGCAGCCATCTGGGGAGTGAAAGCAGCAGATTAAAGATCTCTCTCTGTCTTTGTCTTTCCTTTTCTCTCTGTAACTCTGCCTTTCCAATAAAGAAATAAATCTTATTTTTTGAAAAAGAAAGAAAAGTGTCTTCTGAGCAAAATAATGCCTTCCCATCCTCCAAAAAGTCTCCACTTTAATTCTTAGAACTGGTAGGTGTGTTACCTTACGTGACAGAAGGAATTTTTCAGGTATGATTAAAGTTGCCAACGTTAAAGTGGGGAGATCGTCCACATGGGCCCAATCTTGTGAATTCCATCCTTAAAAATCAACTCACCTTTCCTGTATAGAATTAGTGGGTTATGGGCATAAGAAAGAAGGGTCGGACAATGTGATTTTGTTCATTCTGGAAATGGAGGAGCGGTATAGGGGCCAATGCATATGGGTGGCCTCCAGAAGCTGAAAAAGCAAAGAAAGAGATTCACTCCCCCAGAGCTCCAGAAAGAAACACAGCCCTCTCAACAAGGTGATTTTCACCCAGGGAGACCAGCGTCTGACTTCTGCCCTACAAGACCAGCATAATAAATTTGTGTTGCTTGAAACCACTAGACTTGTGGTCATTGGTTACAGAAACAATAGGAGATTAATACAATGAGGGAGTGTTCTGCTCGTTCAATGTGCAGTGTGTTGGCCACTGAATCTGGAGTGGAGAAACAACAGAAGAGGTTGGGGTTGAAAGGCAAGAGAAAGGCAGGGGAGGGTCATGGCAGCCAGTGTAATAACATTGGTTTCTACTCTGAGATGGGAAGCCGCTATGGATGTCAGAGCAGAGGAATGGTATCTTAAAGGGATGCCACTCTATAGAAACTGTGGTGGAGATCCTTCAATGACCCAGGTAAAAGGTGATGGTGGCTTTAATGAGGGCTATGGCTATGTCAAGGAGAAGTCATCAGGTAACTATTTTGAATGTGTCATCAAGAGAATTTCCTAGTGGTTTGTATGTTGGGTGGGAAACATGTCACACCATTTTGGCCCAGGCAAATAGAAAAATTCTATTTTTGTTAGCTGAAATGGAGAAGAATGTTTTGGGACATATTTGGAAGAGGGAGAGAGACTTAGTTTCAGACATGCTAAGCTTGAGTTACTTATTGAAGAGATATCTAGTAAGCAGTAGGATATATGACTAGAATTCAGAGAACGGTCCCTCTTAGAGCTAGAACTCTGGGGATTCACAGTGAGTATAGCATTGACATTGGAAGCTGTGAGACCAAGAGTCAAGAGGGAAGAGAAATCATCAAAAATCGGGGTTTGAGGGTACTTAGTATTAAAGGATTATTTAGGAAAATGAAGAGAAATCAGCCAAGGAGTCTAATGAGGAAATTTGATAGTAGGGAAAAAAAATGAAAACCAAGAAAGTGTGTGTCCTGGTAACAAACTGAAGTAAGTGTTTCTGGAAGAAGGATGTTCAACCACTGTAAAACCATTGTAGCTTTTCGATCCAGTGAGATGAGGACTCAGAGTTGACTGATGGCTTTAGCAACATGGCGGTGGTAGATGCCCTTGAGCAGAGCAGATTCATATTAACAGAAGGGGCTGTGCAGTGCTGACCCTGATTAGAAAGTGGACTTCAGAAAAAACTGGAAAGTAAGAGATTGGCAGCAGTGAATAATGATTGCTTTCTCAAGAAGAGTTGCTGTAAATAGCAACACCCAGCTCAGAAAAGGAGACACTTAGGAAAAACTTTAGAAACATTTCGCACCATGTTTCCTGCCAATGTTTTGGGAAAATACACAAGATTTAACCCCCGTCCTGGTGTGCAACATGCTAACCTGGAAACATTGACCTCATGGATATTAACTTTGGACTTATTTTTATACCTTGTTATGCCAGTAGAGTTACTGAAGTGATATTCTAAACTCTCTTGTACAAATAAGCAAGCTTTATTCTGAGAGGTATTGCTGCCAGAAAATAAGTCTCATTATAGACATATGAGTGCAATATAACCCCCATACATGGATTGATAAAAAAAAGTGAATTATTTTTCTTTTTAATGGTAAAAATTTTGCAGTTTCCTATGAAAGGGGGTAGTGATTAAGAGCAGATTTATGTTTGGAGAGATATACATGTTCTTGGTTTCAGTTTTCCCCCTCTAAGTATTGTGGGTTCACCCCCTGCCTTTGACCACTTGCAGGAAAAGACCTCCTGACTGGTATGCAATGACTTGGCAACATCTTTAGAAATAAAAGAAAAACCCCACTGTTAGGGGATTTTCTAGCAATGATATCTAAAGAAGTATCTTTCTTCCAGGCTTATGCATGGCTTTCCCTAATGTTATTTTCTTTATGTGGGAGATAACCACATCTCTCCAACTCTCACTCAAATGTGGCATAAATAGCTATTGATATATGAGACAAAAGTTATTTTACTGCAGAAGCATGGAAAGCCGAAATACATTTAGACCTCACACTTTAGAAAATAAGATTTAAAAAAACTAGTCCCAAATATTTAGACAAACTTAGCATATAAGCAAGGTGATAATCCAAAGCAGTGGACAAAGTATTTTGAAAAACAAATGCCAGTTGTAGGTCAATGCATTATCTTAGCATCTCTGGAAAGAGGTAAAATTGGCCTCATACCTCAAATGTACACCAATATAAATTCCCTATCAAGTTGTGCTTTACATATTAAAAAATTACTGGTAGAAATCAGACAAATTCCTTTATATTCTTAGATTATGAAGACCATTTTAATTTGATACTTATGATCCATTTTAAAACTTGATTATTTTGACTATTAAAAATACAAAAAGTTTGAATATCAAATCAAAAAGAACCTTATGAGGAAAATCAAAAGACAAATGACAGGGATGAGCATTTGGGCTGGTGGCTAAGATGTTAGCTAAGATGCGCATGACCCACATAGGAATGCCTGTGTTCAATTCCCAGCTCTGGCTCCTGATTCCAGCTTCTTGCTAATGTGGACCTTGGGAGGCAGTGTGATGACTCAAGCAATGTGAGAGACCTAGATTGAGTTCCCAAGTTCTGGCTTTGGCCCTGGTCATCCTCAATCATTGCAGTCATTTGGGGACTTAACGTAAATGGGAACACCTCCTCCCCTTTCTCTCTCTCTTTCTCTGTCCACATGTCTCTTTCCCTCCATGTCTCAGATAAATCAATAGAAAAAACACAAATTATGGGGAAAAAACCTATAAATCATAGTATTTAAAAAAATTGAAACTGGCTATATGAAAATGCCTTTGTGCCATGATATGGCATGAAAGAAGAACTCCTACCTCTTATTTTTACTTTTCTTAAAAGGACTTGGTGTGTGTGAGTCTGTGTGTGTGTGTGTGTGTGTGTGTGTGTGAAGCAGACAATCTAATCAAATACGTTTGTGAACACAAAACCCTCTCATTTCAGTTAATGCTTCTTCATTCATTCTTTTCAAATTTCATTTGAACCATTAAAGCGTTTGTCCAGACCTGGAAGTAGTTGTGAGAACAGAGTTTTGACAAAAATCTTGAATCACTGGAAAGAACAGCAGGTCCTCCATATTTGTCCCTTTTAGGTCATTGCCTCTGGTCCCTGGCCTCACTACCATCATAGAGTCTTCTGTTTTCCACAATAGCAGCACTTTCTTCTCTCTACAACTTTTGTCATCCCTACAGCCACTTTCTGCTGCCCAATTCATTCGTTCTGTGCTCTCACCACTCAGGGAAGCAGCCAGGAACAGGGTCAGGAACTAGAGGCAGGGCAGTTCCTAGGGTGCATTTCCCACACACCTCTGTATAATTTGCAGAGCTGTCTTCTGCTTCCATCTGTCCCCTTTGTGTAGCATGGAAACCTCTCTAAGAAAGCTAGGATTGGCAGGTCCAGGGGCACTTGTGACAATTTCTCACTGTGGCCTGAATAGCATGACTTCTGCCTTCAGGACTCCTGCACTTGCTCCTATGAGGAAGATGTTTCTGTTGCCTCCCACCCCCTCAACCTTTATCGTTAGCCAGCAGGAGGAAGTTTGGTATCCCTGCCTCATCAAACGCCTTGACTCCACTTCCTCTTCTCTCTTCCTGAGGGCTCTGATCTCCCCAGAGATGAAGGCTCTTGGTTTCAACCGACAAGAGCCACCAACCCATGGAGTTTTCTCTGCAGGTTCATTTCTTAACTCTTCTCTTAAAAAGAATGATTATGGGACAACTACAAGCGCCATAGAACTTTCCTTACATGATTGTTAAGTAGAATTACAATTCCAGAACCATAATCCCCAATTTTGGCTGACCAGTGTCACATTATACAAGACAGTGACCCTAAAACTTCCTCTAAAAATATTCTTTTAATTCATTTTATGTATGACTATCATTTGATATTCCGAGACCTACCATAAGCAGAGCATTGTCTCTCAAATCCTGGAACAGAGGCTACAATGGAACTTTCCCAGTCATGGGATCATTCAGAAGGGAGCAAGAATGTCAATGTAAAAAAAAAATCATAGCAAGAGTATAAAATGTTAATATCAGAATTATTCATGTCTATCTCCAAATGGAAAGATTGTCAAAACCTCAAGATAAACATGTTTCTCCATGGCAGAATTTAAAGAAACGTGTGTATTACTTCTGTGAATCATCTACTGAAAAGAGCACTCATCTTGTCAGACGACCACAGGCTGAAACATAAAGCTCACATCCCTAACACCAGTGCTACATGCTGTTCCATGCTTGACCAGACTTGCAAACTCATCCATGTCCAGCCATCTGTTGAATTACTTATTTCTCATATATACCCAAAGTCCCTATGAAGAACGAAGGCCATAGAATGTTTGTGGTTTCCCTTCAAAATTTCAACGACTTCCACAGACTGTTTCTAGATACACTGGAAAGTGTTTGTTATAAACACTTCCTTAAGCTCCTGCCTTCCACTTAGCTGAAGAGAGCTTTTCTTTCTGATCCTGGGCCACGGCTGAAGTGTTAACCTATCTGCCCTTGTGCTGTTTCCTGGATGCCATGCCCTGCAACCTTGAGCTGCAACCTCAGCAAGACAGCTGTTCCTGTGGTTTCCATTTGCCAAGCAAAACAGGCTGACTTTTGGCTCCCCTTCCTTACTGTATGCCCGCTGCTCCTGGCTGACTGCCTCCTGACAGGTTGCTGTCTCTGTTTTATTAGGTAAAAGGTCCCTAAAGGCACCACTTGATTCTTCTGATGTCTGCTCAGCCAGGGAGCAAATGATACTGCCCTGACCTCCAACCTCATGTCATGACACCCAAATTGGTCCATTTTTCACAAACATCTATGGTGCAATGAAGATAATTAAACCCGCCTCCTAGTAGGTGAATTGGGTTCCCAAAAGTAAACCTTAGGGCTCTTGATTCATGCACATGTAGTCAAGGATTTTGATAGTTAATAAACAAACCAAAAGATCTAATGTTCATAAGTTTATTGGAGTTTCCAGAGGGGTCAAAAATACATGATTCATTATAAACAAGTAAAAGATAATAAAATTCTGGAGTTGTATGATATAAATAAACTCTTGCTTTGCTAATAAGAAAATTATGGTTCAATGATTTTCCCCACGTTACAACAGCTAGTCAGCTAGAAGGTGGTCGACTCACTTTCATAACATTTTCACCACACTTTTCAAAATTTGCATCTTGATAGTCAAATTCCAAGTTAGGATTTTAATAACGAACCATCAAAAGCAAACCCTATGTTTCACTTTGAATCTTCACCTGTAAAATCTGTTGCATAGAATTATTCTCTCTTCTCTTTCTTCAAATTCTTTTTTTAAAACATTTATTTAGTAAATATAAATTTCCAAAGTACAGTTTATGGATTACAATGGCTCCCCCCCCATAATTTCCCTCCCACTCGCACCCCTCCCATCTCCTGCTCCCTCTCCCATTCCATTCACATCAAGATTCATTTTCAATTATCTTTATATACAGAAGATCGATTTAGTATATATTAAGTAAAGATTTCATCAGTTTCTTAATTTTCATTTAAAAATACCTTCTGATCCCATGATACGGTTATCTGACACATGTAAAAGAGTTGGAGATCTTCAGGATAAATTCCTACATGGAAAACCAAACAGGATTATAAATAATCAGAGCCATGAAGGCCAGACTGTGTGTTCAGGATCTAAAAGGAATCAGACCAGTAAAAAGAAATTAGGGGACAGAACAGACACCAGGCAGTATGATCTGTGATTCTGTTCACATACCTCTGTAACTAGCGTGTGGGTGTGGGATCGGAATTGTCCATGGTGGGATAAATGGTTGTTTTATTTTTGGCCACTAATACTCGTAATTTCTCACCTGAATGACTTGATATCTACTAAAGAATTCATTGACTCTGCCTCTGTTTCCAGAGATCTGAGTTCAAATCCTACCCTATTACAAGAGTATTTCAAGAAGTTTGTGGAAAATGGAATTAAGAAATAAGTTTATTTTGTTGCCAAAATTTGGAACTCATATGTATATGGGTTTATATATATTTATACATATATATAAAGGACATGCAAAAAACTCATGGGAAATGTATATAATGAAAAAAATGTGTGGTTTAAAATTTTTTTTGCACCAAAATAAACTTATTTTAATTCCGTTTTCCACAAGCACCTCGTGTAGCTGTTGTTGCATGTTTTGGGGGAAGTCTGTCAATTGCTCCAGACTTGGGTTCTTCCTTTGTGACAGAGAAGTCCCCACACGTTCCTCCCAGGGATTATTATGAGGCTGAAATAAGATAGCACAAGTAGAATGCCTGGTGTTCATTGAGGCCCAATTAATGCAAGTTTAATTTGTTTTTATAAATGGGGACTGTATTAATAAATAGGAGGGAAATGCAAACAGAACAGAGCAAATCAGAGTGTTGGTTTTGTTTCTTTGTAGACTAGCGATGTTTAAAAATCCTTTCCAAGAATACTAAAAATTCCCATTACTCCAAGCACAGTGAAATTCCTCCTAATGCCATTTAAAAGTTCACTGGGTTTGAGAAACTCTATCTGCGGCTGCCATGTTGGTCACAAGAGCTGAGCAAAACAATTGCTGGCCTGGTTCGCTTTAGACCCCACGTGAGATTGATCGTTTTTCCTTGTCCTCTCTACTCTCTACTCCCTTCTCTTGTTCTTCTATTCTTCTTCCTGGCACTTCCCCAATAATTTACTGGATAAAAATCCAGTTTTTTTTCTTCATTGCAATAAGCACCCTCATGCAGTAGTGAGAACTGGAGCAGGAGAAGCCCTAAATGGGAGAGAGAAATTAGTCCCACTCCTCCTAGCTCAGAGAGTGCCCCTCTGTGACCTTTGTCATAACCTTTCTTTTCTTTCTGGCTTGATTTGTTCATCTGTTCAAGGCAAAGGTGAAAGGTCACTGGGTGGAGCCACGTTAACTACACTAGGAAATCTCCCAGCAATGTGTGGACATCGGGGAAAACCAAGAAACAAAAAAATAGATGCATGAAGGAGAAATTGCTGCCAAAACTTGTTACTGAAGCTCATTGGATTTCTTTAGAGCATCTTGCAATGCATATAAATATAAAACCAAACAAATCATAAGCCAGCCTGTTTAGACCAACTTGACATTTCAATGGAAACTAAAGCCGTGCCTCTAAGATGCCAAAATATCTGGATAAAAAGTGAAAAAAACTGAATCAACAAATAAATATCTGTTAAGCCTATTACCCAAGTTCAACCCTGTGCCCTGGCACTGATGAGACAATAAAAGAAGTTGAACTACAGGGGCTTTCTCTATGAGGGGCCTGGAATTTGCGGGAGAGATGAATAATAATACCATCCTGGCTGAAATATCAGCCACAACCACTTACGAGCTGATCACCCTTCTGTTGTTTTCGTTATAGCCTTTATCTACTATTTCTCGTATCTTAGATGCTTGCAACCCAGAGCCTTTATTCTGGGAATAGATTCTCATTGTTTCTCAGAAAAATTGAAACTCAAACTTGAGCAAGTGGAGTAGAGGGGTAGCAGCTGTAGAGGTCTATTGCGTCTTCTGCTTCTCTGATCCAGATCCCTTGGTCTCTGATCCCCTTTTGTCCTTCCTGCTTTGGGTCCACTTGCAACAGTTTCTCTCTCTCTCTCTCTCTCTCTCTCTCTCTCTCTCTATATATATATATATATATATATATATACACACACACACACACACCCTACTCCTTTCCTCTGTTTTCACTAAAACCAATGTCAAGTTTACATGCTAAAGAATAAGCAAGGCTGGCACTGTGGCATAGCCAGTAAAGCTGCTGTCTGCAGTGCTGGTTCATTTCCTGGCTGCTCCACTTCTGATCCAACTCTCTGCTATGGCCTGGGAAAGCAGTGGAAGATGGCCCAAGTCCTTGGGCCCCTGCACTTATGTGGCAGACTGGAAGAAGCTCCTAGCTCCTGGCTTTGTATGGGCAAAACTCCAGCTGTTGTGGCCAATTGGGGTGTAAACCAGCAGATGGAAGATCTCTTTCTCTGCCTCTCCTATCTGTGTAACTATAACTTTCAAATAAATAAATAAACCTTTAAAAAAAGAATAATAAGTTAACGATCCCTGTGGCTACACACCCTGCCTTCTGCTTGTTCCACTTGCCACATGGCCTCCCACACAAATTAGATCATACTTCCATTCTCTGTTAATGACCTGAGATCCTAGACACAGATCTTGGCCTGGCAGAAGCTGTATCAGAGAGTGCTAATTCTGAAGGTAGCTGATCATTGCTGAAGAAAGCCATGATTTTATTAAAGAGTACAAAATTAGAGTCTAAGAATCATAGTCTTATTTAAGCAAGGGATCTCAGAAATAAACTATTCATATTATGGCTTGAGATACACTGGAGGTTATTAGCTTACGCATGTGTAATATGTCTAGCTATGTGCAACCATCACTATTATAGATATTAAGGTCTAGGTTTAGTTTGAGCTATGTTAAAAACCAATAATAGCAATGGGTAACCTGGGTAGCAGTGAGTTATTGATATAAATAAATAAGTTCAGTTAATCCTGACCTTGGGCTACATAAGCATATTGCCAAAAAAAAAAAAAAACACACCTTCCCAGCTATCTTGCAATGCAAATAGTTTGGTATTAATTCTTCTGTTGAGGCAGTCACTTTTATATGAGTAAATATGCATTGGGCAGTATAAATCATCACAAACATAAAAACATAGTGGCATTCTATATCCCTTTATTTTTCTCTTATGCGTTTCTTTTTCCCTTCCATCTCTTAATCCAAAAGTTCAGTTCTACCCTGAATTCTCACATTGTAGTTTTCCTGGTGGCTCTGGGTCAAATTGCCTAAAGCTATTTTGCAAACTGTAATTAATTAGCCAAAAGGGAATTCCCTAAATGGCTAATTCTCTGAAAGCAATCTGTTGAATGGGATACTTTTTGCAAATTGCCTTTTGGTAAGAGGATCAATATATCTGCCTAGATGAGTGACCTTGTCCACTCCCAGAGATGGAACTACCACTGTATACTCATGTCTCCCACATAATTAGTATATCCCATAGGTACTTAATAAGTCTAAAAACCTCCTTCTCTGTTCTTTGGTCCATATGTCCCTGCAGTATTTCAGATCTCAATACAAAGCACCACTCACATTCCCAAGAGATTTGTTCATTTTCTCACCCTCCATATCCAATCAAACTGAGTTTAACCTCCGAATGAGGTAAGAGTAAAATCCACCAGACTTGTGTTTCTTGTGGGCTTCTAAGTGCTTCTCAATCAATCACCATCTCTTCATCACTGCTGTCTATTGGTGAAGGTCAGATCCATCTTGATTTCTCTCCAGGCTACTTTAGGACAAACTGCAATGAGATTATAATTAATCTGCTTCCATCTCATTTTTCCCCATCACATTTCTCCTATATCCTGCTACTAAGCTACTAATACTTAAAATTTTTCAGAAACGTCCTTTGTCTATGCAGTGGTTTGTAAAATTGTGCTCCCCGAAACAAAAACCCTGCACAATGGTCTATGTTCAAACACATTTAGAAAATGCTGCATACTATTCCCTCCTCTTGCAAAATCACAAAGGCATTGAGGTAAAAGCTTGAGAATTCATGAAGCAAAGAAACTATGTTTAATATTGTTGTGATGGATTGAATCTTTGTCCCGAGACCCCACAATTCCTGTCTGAAACTGTAATCCCAATGTGATGGTAGTTGGAGGTGGGGTGTTTGGGAGGGGGTTAGGTCGTGAGGGTGGAGGGCTCATGTATGAGTTCAGTGCCCTTAGAGAGGAGCTAGCTGTCTCTTTTGCTTCCACATGAATATACAAGAAATAAGAGCAGAGAAAAGGGCCTCCGCCAAAACCCAACCAAGCCAGCTCCCTGATCGCAGACTTCCGAACTTTCCTGAACTATTGGAAACAAATTGCCGTTGTGTATAAAGCACCCAATCTATGATACTTTCTTACAGAAGCCCAAACCAACCAAGATCACCGAATCCAGGGTATCCTATCTGCCTCTACTGCCGTCTTCTTTCCTAAGGAACAAAACTGAACAACCAGAGGAGCGCATTTTGGAAATGTAGGCATGTGGGCATCTGACGGTGCTAGGGAAGTAAAGCCAATCACCAGCCCAGTCCACTGCCTCTCTCACGGTTCCTGCCCTGTCCACTGCACAGTCCTCACCCTGGAACCCTGTATGCCTTGCAGCCCCTCGTTAGGAGCACGTTCCTTCCCGTGTGTCAGGATCTCTACCTGAAATGCCCTGGTCTAAACTCACTCTTCACTTCCATTGACAAATTCCTACTCATCTTTCAGAACCCATCTCAAGTTTCAGCTCCTCTAGAAAGCCTTTTCTAACCTTTTCTGATCTAGCTTTGGTTTTTCTCGTGATGTTCTCGTAGTCATGATAGCACTTACCACTTTTGCACTAACACTAACTTTATTTCCCTCATTTGTGCATTCTCATCAGGGCCCAAATCGCTAGGATGCAGGAAGTGTTCAAGAAGTAGCCCGCAAATTGAAATAAACTGAGCCACACAAATTAAATGAAGATGGTAAAACAGAAAGTCTTTAAGAGCATATAAAACATGATTCCTCAAAATTTCAAAAACACATTTGAAAAGCTGTTTTCATTTTTACAAAGAAGTTTTCATAGATCATATTTATTTAATTAATGCTCATCTTTAAATTAATGCTGCTAGTGATTTTTCATGCAATTTCCTTTCTAGTTTCTGTTTGCATATTTCAATCATCCATATCAGATATCCAAATATTTATTTTTATTAAGAATGAGAAAGAACAAAAAAACTGCTGGAAAAAAAACTGTTATGGCAACTTTCTGCTGTGGAAATCAACAACACCATTTTGGATCTTAAAATATAAAAGCTGATTAAAATCAATGTAAGGACACTGAATCTGTGTCTTTGTCTGACTTTATTTAAACCACAGCTGTTTTTCACTTGATTGGCCTCCAACCTACCAAACCTGTTTGGCCTGTGAAGCAAGTTTAAACCAAGCCTCCTATCTTCAGCTGTATATAAAAGATGATAGCTTTTCTTCCGTGGTAAAATTACCTCATGCCACATGTTTCTCCCTAGATTTTGCCTCCATTGTATTGAAGATCCAGGTGCCCAAGAGCGAGCAGAGATCATTCACCAAGTTGCATATGCTTTCTCAATGTGCACATGGAGACAGGTTATACCTTTGGGTATAGTGTGTATTAAATATTTGAGCTAAATATTCACCCATCCTAACTCGCTTGTCTCATATTAAAGAAGCAGTACCTCTCATCTGTTCATTCACTCATTCAACAAATATATGTTGAGTACCTACCCTGTACCCTACACTGCTGTCATAAATTCCACAGTGAGAGAGCAATAGCAATAATACTGCAAAAAAAGAGCTACCTAGGTTGGACATAGACACTGTATAAATTTCCATGCCAGGCTGAGTGAATGTATTAGGTCACATGACTTTCACAGCAAGCTTGAAGAGTAGGGGTGTTACTAACACATGTGAGACTTAGAGATATCCATGGAACACCCAAGGTTGGAGCCAGCAAACCACAGAAGCATAGTTAGAGTCCAGCCTATCTCCTGAGAAACCCCAATACTCTGTTATTGGGCAGCATAGCCAGTCAGTGGTCCACACAGTACCACTCCATTATCATCTTCTCACCGACGCGTTCTTTGGCCGCTGTCACATTGAATCCAAAGCTGTATTGAACAGGAACCAATTCAGTGGGATTTAAAATTACAAAGACATAAGAAATCAAATGAAAAAGTTAATTTTTTAATCAAACAACTTTGTAGCCCATGGTGCTGCTGAGTGTTTGATGAATATTAACTGATTGTAGTTAATGCTAAACTGTGGTTAATGTGGTTGCACTGTGTGACCTTTGAGGTACCTTTCAACTAGGAGAGTCTGTGATTAAAGAGGTGGTTGAATCTAGTTGTTTCTAGATTCCATCTCCATAGTGTCTCTTGAAACTAACACTTAATTGCAGCTATTTTCAAAGGAAAAGTCTGGACTGAGCAAGACATAGCAAGCTAAAGAGGTCATGTGCAAAAGACTGGCCAGTTTGCCGTATATGCTTGTCTCTATCCGTATCCTGTGCAAAACCAGAACTCAAGATAAAAAGTACAGCTAATGTGTTCTATGGCCCCATGGAAAATAGTTAGGAAAAAGCACTGCTTTATCCAATTGTGTAACACATTATTTTTCTAGACAAGTAATGGTGATAAATATTTAGATAGATAAATTTTTTTTATGGACCTAGCATATAAAAAGTTGCTTCATAGGAGTTTGATCATTGCAAAGAATTATTATATATCTTGAATGTGAAAGAACGTATTATGTGGACATTCATTATGAAAATGTTCAACTTTTGCCCCAGCCCACTTAGCCATGTGGTCTCCCCATAGACCAAAAGCAAGATTTTTTGAACAGTTTATTTCCTGGCTAATTTATTAAGATGGTTTCTTGGGTTATACAATATTCCCAACCCAAAAGCCACGCACTGGCAAGAGAAAAATAATCCCCTTTTTTAATTGTCAAGGAGAAAAGTATCAGACCAAATTCCAGCATGTTTGACCACCCTGACCTGGTCTTAGACCTTACTCACATTGCCCTGAGCTCCACCGTGAACTCCAAATCCCACTTTGGGTTTAAGTTTTGTTTAAAGTAGTGCCAGTGGAAAAGAGTCGTTCTTCTAGCTGCCTTGGAATTTGAATGTCAGTAAAGCGGTTAACTAGGTGCCAAGGTAGTAGGCTGCTATAACATAACATGATCAAAGTCCATCCGTGCACAGAAAAGCATAACTCTGGACTTCGTGGCAAGAAGTGACATGTTACACACCAAATCCTATGTCCTGAATGTATCTGTTCCCCTGTGAGAAACCTTTTCACAGGAATTGTGGAACTGGGTCAGCCAGTGACCTGAAAGTCCAGGGTCTGTCCCTGTGTGCCTTAAAAAGGCATTTGTTAGCAAACCAAACAAAACACTTAGATAACCCAAGAAAACTGGCAGCGACAATATGGCCATACTATAATTATAGTCATTTAAGAAAAAGAAAGTTTGTGTGACTTCAATCAGTGAGTACACCAACTGCTCAGGCTGCTGATGGAAGTGTTCCAACTCCATCTGCCAGGGTTTAAAAGTTCTGGCCCTGAAAAACAGGTCTCGCTTCAAATACTGCCTCCATCTGTCACTCACGGGTGACCTTGGGTATGTTATAGAGGTCTCACTTTCCATAATCGTACTCACAGAATTATAATATAGCTTAATTGTGACAATGTATTTGAAAGTCCTCATTACTCACTTGACACACAAAAAAATAGTAAATATTGGCTTCCAAGTCTTATTCATCCAACCAAATAATTATTCAAATTCTACAATTATCAAAGTCTGTCCTATGAAAAACAAACAAAATGAGGATGATAATATGGTGAACATTGTTAAGTTTTGTTTTTCAAATTTTTTCTTTTCTTGAATATTTTTCAACAGGACCTGCTTCCTGAAAAGGCCTGTAAGTTCTTCTGTTTACTGAATAGTGTATCTGTAATTTCTTTGGAATGGCTTCTAGGACGCAATGATTATTTTGTGGTTGACTAATTTTTCTCTGCCACAGGCCAGTTCTGAAAATTTACAAGCAATATTTGCAACCAACAGCAAAATGAAGGCTCCGTCCTTTAACTGCTGAGACCATATCATGGACGTATGTAGAGGGTGACATGATTGTAAGACCTTTATGAAAGCAGGACATCTAACAATGAACCCATCTATCTCCCTGCTGTCAAGAGAGTTTTTGAGAACTGTGCTAGACATCAGGAGTCAGGATCTCGTTAGGACTTTGCCACGGTCCTGTCCTCACTTTAACTGTGCTGCTGTGACTCTACACAAACAGCAAAAGTGTCATGGATTGCTTTAGAGATGGTGTGGGAGGGGGCGGGGAGCTGGCACTGTGGCGAAGTGGGTAAAGCCACTGCCTGCAGTTGGTCATCCCATACAGGCTCCAGTTAGTCCTGGCTGCTCCACTTCAATCCAGTTCTCTGCTGTGGCCTGGGAGCAGTGGAAGGTGGCTCAGTTTCTTGGGCCCCTGCACCCATGTGGGAGACCCAGAAGAAGCTCCTGGCACCTGGCTTCAAATCGGCCTAGCTCCGGCCATTGCTGTCATTTGGGGAGTAAACTAGAAGATAGAAGACCTCTCTCTATCTCTGCCTCTGCCTGTCTGTGTTTAAAATAAATAAATAAATCTTAAAAAAAAAAGAAATCGTATGTGTTCATACTCTTGCACATGTATGTTTTGAAACTCATATTCAGAAGGGAAATCTAAAAAATCATACACAGAGAATTTGTTACACTTTATAATATATACCAATAAAATCAGCAGCTCATTATAGTAACCCAGTGATATATCATATGGACTTGATATTTTAATATGATTGTATAGTTCAACTTGCTACTTTTACTCAAGTAAAAGCTCTAACATTTCAGTGTCTTTGGTTTATTAGGTTGATATCAAAATAATTTTGAAATATATTCATTAAATTTTGCATTCTGAATTAATTTTCTCCTTAACTTTGGATAAAACTTAACCTTCATTTTAATTTTCATGCCGTAGATAAAATTCAGCTTTGGCCTCATAAAGGTTATTTTATCTTGCACAGCTCAACGTCACATTATAACCCAATGAGACCTACAAATCAGATCTGTTTCCAATACAATTCAGGTGAAATTCTTTTTGAAACGGGGGAGGAGAATTATGCTTTCCTGGGTTGGAGTGGCCATTTTTGTTCCTACTAAATAGTCGCAAGAACCCAAGGAATGGCATCTTGATCTTAGTTTTCTCATTCATAAAATAAGAGCATCAGACCAAATAAGTAGAAACACCTATTCCAGGTTTTAAACACTCTAATTCTTTGTTTCCAATACTAGTTAACATTTGCTTTATTCTGAGGAATTAAAAACAAAGAGTTACTTGAAAATTAATGTAAGCATATCACAACTCAAAAACGTACATGTGGGTGAGCATCGATCTGCAGTCTAGAAAGATCTCTTACAAATGTTTCATACTGAGATTTGGATCTAAATAGCTCCCTGAGAAATGGAACTGTTTGAGAGAAATAATTGCATACGTAGATGCAGCATGATGAGGAAGATTTTGCAGTCAAAGATCTAGATAAAACTCCTGGGCTTCTGGTATCATTTTCATCTGTACGGTGAGACTAATATGAATATGTACCTGGTGGGGCTGCTGTAAAGATTAGAAAAACATAAAGCCTCCAGCACAGTGACTGGCTCATGACATTTCCACGCTGCCCACTTGTTTTTCTTTTCTTTTCTAGAGGTCTCTAGAGGAAGAAAGTCTGATTTCAGTAGAAGAAAGAATGAAGCCAGTAAGTTGTGAATCCCCTGAGTCTAGGAAGGCAATATTTCACAGTGACTATCAAGGCACACTTTGGGGTCCTCCAGACACGCATGCAAATCCGAGCTCTGTCACATATCCCCTTGGGGACTGCAGGCAGTTTATTTCAGTTCTTTGAGATGCAGTTTTTCATCTGTAAATTGGTTGTTGTAAAGCTTCAGAGCGAGAATGTAGCACAGTATCTATCACATGATAAGAGTTCAAGAAATGGTACCTGTTCTCATTGTGCTCAAATCCTAACAAACTGGAACAGCAACTGGAAGAGAGAAAAATATCAATGAATATTTCTGAGAGGATAAATAAGCAAATGATTATTCCTCAGAAGATGAACAACAACCAGAATCTCAATGTGTCTTCTGGGAGCAAGACAGGTCCTGGAATCCCACAGCGTCCTATGGAAGGCATGTCATCTTCAAAGACATCTTTCTTGACACGAAAACAATGACCTGTAAACCATTTGTGTTTTTGTGGAACGATCTAGAGATTCCTCATTTTTTTCTGTGCTCAGCTTAAACGCTGTTCACTGACATTTTTCATGGGTATGCCCAAATTGTCTGTTGTCAAACTTTTTGGGGTGTAGCTGTGTGTAAAAGTGGCAAAACCTTTGGGAAATCTGAAATCAAGGTTGTGTCACTTCCAGTGAGTATGTTTTGAAACTGTCGCAATAATAAACCTACAAATAGTAGACCTAAAAATTGCTTACCTAGATAATAAGAAAAATTGGCACTTCCTAAGATTAAAATAGGAAAAATAACCATTGATACTAGAATATTTACACGTTGCAGAAAGACAATCTCATGAATCCCAAAGTCCAAGTGTTCTATTGCCAGAAACTTTAAAACAAAATTGTATCATCATTTTAGAGTGATATATTAGAACAGCAATAATGTGTGGGCTCCCTCTGCTGGCTCTTTAGATTGAAAAGGTCAGAGAGAAGCTTAGTATCTTTTATTTACCCAGTCAATTGTTTTACTCAGGGTGTTGAAATTAACACAAAGAAGTGCTGATGATCAATCTCAGATCCATAAGGGAGCAGACTGCTAAATAAAGAGGCCGGAATCAATTGACTTTATATTTTTTCTGTCAGCATTTAACAATTATTTTAAGTAGGAGACAGCAGATTTTTTGTTTTATTTTATGTTTTATACAGGAGGCACAGATGCTCTTTGGAGAGGGGTCACATGTGGTCCATGGCACCTGTTGCCAGGGTAACCATGTTCTCTGTCTGCACATGTCAAGGCCAGTTGCTTCATTGGAGACAATCAGACTATTAGATTGGAGGAAGCAGAGAAAATGCAAATTATGATGTTTGTGTTGCTTCAGAAAAACTATAATGCTATATAGATTTATAGATTTATAGAATACAGAGTTTCATCTTAATAATGAATTTCTCTGAATGTACTCTTAATATTAATATTCCAAAAATATCACATTCTAGTGTGGATATAGTCACTTGATGCCCTTGCACTGGAGGCTTTATTTATTGAATTTGAAAGGGGGTGTGAGAATAAAGTGTTCTTTAATAAAATTAGAACTTCTCTTCCTAGAACCATAAAATATTAATTCAAAACTCTATAAAAATATGACCCTGCTCAGTTTGTGGAGCATTTCTGAATAAGGTTCTTCTTTTATTTAAATAAATGTTCAGTGGTCCTTAATTTAGATGCTGTGTTTCAAAATTGTTTGTTGAAGGAAGGCTGTAATTAGTAAAAGGAATGCTGGGTTCCATTCTGAGAATAACAAGGTATTAGTTGGCTTTGTTTATACGAAGACAGAAATAGAACTTGATGCAGGAGCTTGGAATTTGATCCATTCCTTATTTTAGTGTAGATTTCTGCAGGGAGATGTAAAATATTAAATATATGGGTACACATCAATGTGTAAAAATGGACAACGTGATTGAGTTTCATGGAAATTGCACTCTTCATATTTATTTTTATTGTGAACTTTCCAAGTGTGTACATAATGAAGAAAGCTTCTTTACTTCATTGGTATTGACATAATCCCTATGTCAAGGACAGTCACAAATGCATCAATATATCTAAAATTAACCTCTGCATCTGTAGGAAGATGACCGAAGCAATTCCTTAAGGTGAAACTCTCACTGCTAGGAGCTACAGGGATGACAGTTCCTTACTTTGCTTTAAAAAAGTTAGGCACATTTGACTTCAAAGTTTTCATTTTTAATTTTCTCTCTTGTGATATGTTCTACTTGGGGGTGTGAACAGATCTTCATCCAAAAAGAGTGTGCAGCTATTACTCCCTTCCATGAAGGGTTTGTGCCTATCTTCCAAAGAGGCTAAATAGAGAGCTAAGAAGAAAATGTACGTAGGGAAAGATATGCATGAACAATAAAGTGTAGATAGTGCCTTATAGACAGAGGGACCATATGTTCCACGTTCCCAGGGATGAGCTCCATGCAAGCCTATTTTCCTGGCATTATTACAAATAGTGCTCCCTTTTATTCTCAAAAATACCTGTTGTGAATGATAAATGGTGTAGCCACCCTATTTACAATCCAAGCACTCTGCCTACATTACCATTTGTTTGCTAGAACATCATTTCCAAATGTGCATTTGCTTGAACTCTAACCTCTCCAGATATTATTGTGAAGAGAGCTCTGTGGTGAATTAACTTTGAGAAATGCCACATATGATATGCAGTAGTGTTCTTGGAGAGTCCAACGCACTTTTACATATTAAAGGCTTCTTGTCTTTGCTTACTCCAAAAATTTCCAAACTTTTGGGACTACCAGCAACACCCCCACCTTTGTATAATATATATTAATGTAATGCAACATGGAGAAACAACTATCCAAGATCCACATCCTGTTCCTGTACTTACTTCACTGTACCGCACTGAAGAACTAAAATTGTGGGGAGATAACGATACCCAATAGACTTAGTTCCAAAAAGTTTTCCAGAGGAAATCAAAGGTACTGCAATGTTATGGTTCATGTCTACATTGCTTAGTTAGAAATCTCATTTACCCACTCATTCCACTGAATTCAGTTGTTGTTTACTGAGAGTCTGTCCAGTTGTTCGCACTCTCTATCCACTGTTAGAGCATGCGGAAAGGTTGCCCTGTCTTGGGACTCACAGTAGGTACGAGGCCCCCGTCCTTTTACTCACTTGTCCTGCTCTGTATCCCTGCTACACACACTGCATATATCAGTTTCTAACATACTATATCGGTTTTTAACTGGTTGCATTTTATTTCTGTTGCCTCAGTTAAGATGTCAATTCTTTGAGCAAACTTTTTTTGTGTCTGTTTTGTCGACTAGTTTTTTTCAGGAATCTAAACTGTTCTCTGTGCTTAGTATATGCTTAATCAGTTTCCTTGAGTAAATGAATACATGAACACATTGCAGGAAGTCTCAAGGGGGTGGTGTTTGGCCTCATCATTGAGAGCCTGATTTGAATATAGAGGGAAGGCTCATCTGTGAAGCTTAGCTCAGAGAAGACATGTTTCTTCAGGAATGAAGGGATGAAGGCACAGAGGCATGAGAGGACAGATGTGTGACTGGCTCTCAAAGCAGGACATAAGATGGCGAAGGCATGTTAGAAGCAGAATATGGAGACCCTGAGTGCCATAATAGTGGTCTAATTACCATTTATTGTGCAATCATCATGGGTCATGCACTGTGTGAAGGATAATAACATTTTGCCTAACAACAAACCCAAAGGCTGGTATTAATTGTCCTCTTTTTTACATGAAAACACAAAATCTCATGATGCTTAAATAACTTGTCCCAAATAATACTCAAATTAGCAGTGAAGCTGTGTCTTTCTAGGTTTTGGCATATCATAGATGAGGAGGCTTATGAATAACTGAAATGTGTTTCTCACAGTTGTGGAGGCTGGAAGTCTGGAAACTCAGGGTGCTGGCACAGCTGGGTTCTTGTGAGGACCCCCAGCCAGACTGCACACTACTGACCTCTCATACTCTAACTTGTCAGGAAGCGGGCAAGAGACTTCTCTGAGGACCTTCTAATAAAGGCACCAATTTCACTCATGAGGACTCCATCCTTGTGACCCAATGACATCCCCAAGGTTCTACTTCTGAATACCATAGGCTGAAGATAAGGATTTCAATAAATGAATTGATGGTGGAGGGGAAATATTCGGTCTATAATAAATTTGGATTCAAACTGAATTCTCTGTGATTTTAGCATTTTGTGTACCACATGGTCTTTCTATATGAAGTATGTGGGCAATGCAATAAAATCTTTTTTTTTTTTTTGTATTTTTACAGATAATTGCCACCACCATGGATTTTACAAGAATAGATTGAGAGTAAGATCATGGTAGAGAGGGGCCGGCGCCGTGGCTCACTTGGTTAATCCTCCGCCTGCGGCACCGGCATCCCATATGGGTGCCAGATTCTAGTCCCAGTTCTTCCTATTCTAGTCCAGCTCTCTTCTGTGGCCTGGGGAGGCAGTGGAGAATGGCCCAAGTGCTTGGGCCCCTGCACCCACATGGGAGACCAGGAGGAAGCACCTGGCTCCTAGCTTCAGATTGGCGTAGCTCTGGCCATGAAGGCCATATTGGGGGTGAACCAATGAAAGGAAGACATTTCTCTGTCTCTCTCTCTCACCGTATAACTCTGTCAAATAAAAAAAAAAAAAAAGATCATGGTAGAAGCTGGAATTTAAATTCTGGAACTCAGAACTGATGTCAATTCCAGAGCTGTGTTATCCAAGTCAGTGGTAGGAGCCATGTGAAATCATCAAGCCCCTCAGATGGGTCTAATGAAAATCAAAGATGTGTTCTATGAGCAAAGTAATCACAGGACTTTGAAGACCATGCCAAAAAATATAAAATAGTCAATTTAGAGTTTTTTAGAATAATTAAACATTACAACCATTTGAATATGAAGCTCAATAAATATATTGTGATCATTTCTTATAATTTTTGCAAAGTAGTTACCATGAAATTTAAAATTCACGTAGCTTGCATTCTAGCACTGTTGAAAGCACTATTCCACTTATTCTCATAAAAAGGCTTTTTGAAATCTTAGATGGTTACAGAAAGTACAGCTTGGAGTAGGAAGGCCAAGCACAATTCAGAGAAAACTTACATGATTTTTGTAACTAAAATACAGAGCAAAAACATATAATGTTTATGAATGAAATGGACTTTTTGAGATTTGATTGTTATAGCTGTTGTCTGTATTCTTGAGGAACAGTGGTTTTTCTGCTTACTACTTGTTGAATCCTTTATTTGGTGGAGCATTTAGGTTGTGAGTGTAAAGAAAATTGAAAGTATGTCATCGTAAAGATTAAAAGCCAACTGAGAAAAGAAGGGAGAATGGCAGGGATGGAGTGTAGAGTGAGAAGTATAATTATGCTCTTCAAACAGTATATATGAAATACATGAAGTTTGTTCCCTTTTTAAAAATTAAACAAAACTTTTTTTTTCAAAAGAAGGACAAGCAAAAGACAAAGAGAGGAGCCTATATTTAGGAGCTGAATAAACAAAGAAGAAAATGAAAGGAGACTGGAGAGTAATCCTATACAATAATGTCAAGGAGTAAATTTGGTCACATGTTGCAGAAAACCAGAGAAGATGAGGACAGAGAAGAGGCTGTGAGATTTGCTAAGTAGGAGATTGTTTGCCACTAGAGTTTAGCACAAGTGGTTGGGATGAAAGCTGGTTTGAAAAGGAAGGTAAGATACATACATTTTTAAGGAAATGGAAGATGTGAACATATTTATAAGGTTAAGAGAAGGAACTATTGATGAGAAGACTAAAGATAGAACACAAAGAAGACATCATTGATGAAGTGAGGTCCCTTCACCAGTGCTTGGAAAGTAAGTCATGTAGGAAAAGACTCAAGATACCTTTCCCCTGAGGCCACAAAGAAAGAAAAGAATTCCAGGGATTCCCCCATAATTTTGATTCCCATCTTCTCTAAGATAATCTGAGAGTCAGAAGGTTGAAGCCGAATTTGAGATCTTGATAAGTGTGAGATAAGCTTAGAAAAAACATAGCATCACGTACATCCTCACTGTGGAAAAAATAAAAGATTAGGGAAGAACAGGAAGATCCAGGATACCATAAATATTCAGCAGCATCTGCTGGTGCAATGATATTGGTCTTGAATCTCATCCAAGATGAGAAATTGAAAAAGTTAAGTGTGATCAAAGAGCAAGGGACTTTTGTGTCTGCTTGTGTGAATATAAATAAAACTGTGGAACACAACTATAGACTGAATGTTTATATCCTACTATAATTCACATGTCGAAACCCTAACCCTCTGTATAGTTGAATGTAGAGCTAATATCTCCAAGGAAATAATTAAGGTTAAATGAGGTCATAAGTGTGGGACACTGATCCAACAGGATTATTTTTAAGAAGACATATCATGCCTCTCTCTCTCTCTCTTTCTCTCTCTCTCTCCCTCCCTCCCTCCCTCCCTTCTCTCCCTCCATCTCAACATCTGTACTGAGGAAAGAGCATGTGAGCAGACAGTAAGAAAGCAGCCATCTCAGGACATCAACCATTCTGGTACCTTAGCCGTCCTGTCTCCAAAACTGTGAGAAAATAATATTCCATTTTTAACTCATTTTTATTTGTTCAAAAGACAGAGCAAAACTGAAGAGAGAGAGAGAAAGAGAGAGAGATCTTCCATCCACTGACTTACTCCTTAAATGACCACAGTGTTGTGGACTGGACCAGGCCAAGCAAGGAGCCAAAAACTAGAAACCCCATCAGGGTCTTACGTAAGGATGGCAGTGACCCAAGTACTTGATTCTTCATCTACTACCTCCTAGTGTTCACATTAATAGGAAGCTACATCAGAAGTGAGGAAAAGACTGGTATCCCATGATCCACTGTGCCACAATGCCCAGTCCCAAATTTCTGTTGTTTGAACCACACCATCTATGGTATTTGGTTATGTCAACCTGGAGAGTCTAATAAAAGCATGATGTCTAGATTAAGTAAAAAAGATTTCAAAGTCAGGAGAGAAGATTTTGACGGATGGGAAAGGGACGGCAGCCATCTTGTCATTTACACAATTCACTGTTTGCTTACTCACCACATCGGCATGAAGCAGGAGCCAAGTCAGTTGTGTGTGTTCTCAGATGAAGGGTATTGGCTTCTGCTGGCCACACACATTACCTGGGTGAAACTGACAAGAATAAACATGGATTTCTGTCTTCATGGGTTCCTGCTTACTGTTGATCTTCCCTTCCTTACCATCTTCCCGGTGGAATTCTAGTCAGCATCAGATGCAGAGATAGCCTTACAGGATTGTTTACCCAGTCCCCACAATGGTTATATATATCTTACCATTGCTGCTTTCTCTAATTCAATCCTGACTGACACAGCATTAAAAACCTAGGAAAACCCTGGAGTTCAGGAGGGAGACATTTCATTCATCCGTGTATATATTCTTGCTAGGTGCCAGAATCATTCATCACATAAAGCATGGATTTAACAAGTTGTTAAAACAAACAAGTGATACATAATGCCATGGAGCAGAGAGGGGGCTAAAGGCAGGAACTGCCATTTTGCTTGACTTGGATTTCAGAGGGAGGCTGACTTGAAATTGTAGACTGTTGTCTAGAAGTTAGATTAGAGAACAAGAAAACCAATCTGTGCTTTGGACCTCAAGATAGAGAACAAGGTAAAGGAAAGACTGATAACTTAGAAGATATTTTCAGGACATAATGTATGTGCTTATGAATCTTAAAGCTATAATCCACTTCAAATATCACCTTTTTATTATCTGTAACTCTAAATCAGCTCATTATCTTATATTCCATGAGAAATAGTTCTCCACGCTCCTCAAACACAAATCTTATGGTGTCGGAACCCTCGTCAGCGAAGGTCCAACCCACGGAGTCACAACACGACCGCTGTTGATCGGTTCTCGAGGAACTTTTACTCTTAGGGATAGAAGGAAAGGAAGGAGCGGGAAGCAGCCGGGAGAAAGATGGAGACTGAAGTGGCTGCCCCCCGTTCCCGCCCTTAACATGGTCTTTTATCCATTCCCAGTCCCCCGGGGCTAGGGCGAGTAGTCCATCAATCAGATCAAAGGGCACGCATAGTCTCAGGTCAGGGTGTATCTCATCCCATCAGGTCGTTTGCAAGTCTTTTGTTCAGGTTGTTTGCAAGTCTTTTGTTCAGCACTTCCTTGACCTTGTTCTGCTCTGCAGGATGAGGCAGTGCAATGAGGAGGTCCCCACAGGTGGCCGGCCTGTGGTTCCCCACACTATGGCATCCTCTACTCTTTCTTTTCTAATTTTTCCAGTATTGTTATTGCTTTCCATCATTGTCTCCCCAGTTTGACCATAAAATCCTGTCACTTCTATTCCAGGAAAGTGTCTTGAATGAGCATCCTCCTTTGCAACTTTGCAGCCATGGCCATAAACAAGACCATCATAGTCTCTCAATTGTGCATCTTCATAAACACTCAAATAGCTATTTCTATGCCTAGAATTTTTAAAAATATTTATTTATTTATTTATTTGAAAGTCAGAGTTACACAAAGAGAGAAGGAGAGGCAGAGAGAGAGAGAGGTCCTGCATCCGCTGGTTCACTCCCCAATTGGCTGCAATGGCCAGAGCTGCGCTGATCCAAAGCCAGAAGCCAGGAGCTTTTTCCAGGTCACCCACGTGGGTGCAGGGACCCAAGCACTTGGGCCGTCTTCTACTGCTATCCTGGGCCACAGCAGGGAGCTGGATCAGAAGTAGACCACCCAGGACTTGAACTGGTGCCCATATGGGATGCTGGCGCTGCAGGCAGCTGCTTTACCCTCTACACCACAGCGCCGGCCCCTATGCCTAGAATTTCTACCAAAAAAAAAAAAAAATTGAAGGCAGTTACTCTGCTGCATAAACATCACCAAATCCTTTCTAGAATCATTTCAAAGTCTTTAACATGGCACCTTTTCCATCAAGGCTCTGACAAGCATTTTCTACATCTCCCATCACTTCTCATCATCTTTCGCCACTGAACTTCTTCTGGTCATTCCTAAATGACACCATGTCTTTGAGAACTTTGTGGCTTTGCAAGTGCATTCCTGTGGCTTGGAATGCCCTCTACACCCTTTACTTGAGATAAATATCTACTAATTCTGCCAGACAAGTTCAAGTTCTCCATTAGACAGACCCCTCCTTTGATGCCCCAGAGCACTACATATTCATGTCTCACTTAACACAAAGTCCACATGGAATTATAATTACTGGTTGACATAGATGCCTCTCATTTTAGGACTGTTATCTTGAGGGCTACAATAGTAATGTCCTGGCTGGCACATGGAAATGGCTTAAGAAAAGTGTATTAACTGAATAAATATTATGGAGAACCAGACTTCACAACAAAATGTTCTGTATTATACATAGTGCACAGACTCACAGGCTAGCCTACAGCAACCTATTTCATCTAGAATGTAGCCACAACATATTAATATAAATTTGCCAAATATCATGTTATAAAACATTGAATACAAAAGTAGCATTTCAGGGGCCGGTGCTGTGGCCTAGTGAGCAAAGCCGCTATCTGCAGTGTTGGCATCTTTTATGGGCTCTGGTTCAAGTCCTGGCTGCTTCACTTCCAATCCAGCTCTCTGCTATGGCCTAGGAAAGCAGTAGAAAATGGCCCAAGACCTTGGGCCCCTGTACCTGCATGGGAGACCTGGAAGAAGCTCCTGGCTTCTGGCTTTGGATCAACATAGCTCCGGCCATTGCAGCCAAATGGGGAGTAAACCAGTGGATGGAAGACCTCTCTCTCTCTCTGACTCCGCTCTCTCTGTGTAACTCTGCCTTTCAAATAAATAAGTATTTTTTTTAAAAAGTAGTATTTCAGCTATTTAATGAGTTGACTTGTGGACTGGCTCGTGAAGCAAATCAGAATTTCTGTCACTAGAAATTTGTTTTAATGCTAATATTAAAAATTATATTTTAAATATTCACTTCTCTTTTGTTCTTTATTTCAAAAGTGACAGAGTGACAGAGACCAAGAGGGATGGAGATGTTCCATCCACTGAGTCACTCCCCAGATGTCCAGTCCAGGCTGAAGCCAGGAGTCAAGACACCCATCCAGGTTTCTCACATGGGTGGCAGGGTACATGAACCATCATTTACTGCCTCCCAAACACATCAGCAGGAAGCTGCAGCAGAAGCACAGAGTACCCAGGACTAGTACCAAGCACTCCGATATGAGATACAGGCATCCCACATGGCAGCTTAAGACTCCATGACAACAGCTGCCCTACTATTCATTTCTTGCTAATTTGGTCCGGTTGGTTTGGACTTCAGTAGATTTGCCATGAGTTTATATCAACCTCCCTTCCTGCAGTCTCCCTTTTCTTCTCCACCTTCCTGTCACATCTTTCCTTTAACCAAATGACCTCAAACACTTTCTTGAAAAAGGCTGTGCCAACTCTTTATGGAGGGCACTGAACCTGAGGTTAGTTCTAAAATAGACACTGGCACTTTGGGATATATGCCAGGAAGGATAACAACAATTTGCCCTCAATGTGCCCTCAAGGAGATTGCTTGTGTTACTAGAAGTCGTAGGAAGATGAGTGACAGAGGGTCATTGAGAAATAGCACTCCAGTGTTATATTTTATAGGAAGCAAATTGGTATAGTAAAATTAACAGTGAATTGAAAATTATAGTTTTTACTGTTGGGATTACAGGACTATTAAAGGACTGACGTTAGAAGCAAAATAGGGATAGAGAAGAAAAGCAAGACACTTGGAAGAAAAGGTGGCAGAATTTTGTAATACCCTTGGGAAGCAAATGGTAAGACAGGGTAAAAGAGAGCTGCCTGATATGCAGTAATAATGCTAATTGAATTCTTGACTAGGGGTGGGCCAGTAGAAGGGAAAATCAAATTTCTGAAACATCTTTAAAAGCTTTATAGATTGTTTGAGCCAATACTGAAATTTATGTTAGAAATATTCTAGGTACACCACAGACACAGGCTAAGGAGTCAGATGAGAGGGTGGAAAAAGTGATTAGATGAAAGATAGCTGGAATAAAGTGTGGGTCCCTTAGAGTAAAAACCAGCTCCTGAGTTAGAAAAGCAGAGGAGAATTCAGATGCTAGAACAAGAAAATGCAGGGAAGAGAAATGCAGTTCTTGTCGAGGTAGAAAGGTATCTGGGATTATATGGTGAGACAGAGAGATTTGTTCATCCTTTTGTGCCCCTGTATCTGTTTTTGGACAACACAGGCATGATTTAGAGGAGTTGTCTCTTTGCTCATTTCACACAAACACTGAAGTTATTTCAGTTCACCAGAGGACAAGGAATGCAAATAGAGCACCAATAAGAGAAGTGATGATAGATTTGAACATGAATTCCCACATGTTAAGAGTAAATCTCCTTTTGAGTCCAAATCATGGTGTCTGGTTACTGGAGAAGATTTACTGGCGACACTGTAAACCCCTGGAAGGTTACTGTCTTACCCAGCTAACAGCAAGGGAAGCAAAAGCTGTATTCTTAGTTAGACATGCTGGATTTGCAAACCACAGAAACTAATCCCCAAAGTTTCTCAAACTAAGCAAAGCAAGAAATTTATTATGTGACTCTTATCAAAAGAGACTGCTCTTCACTAATTAGGCACAAAGCATTTTACTTACAAAATTAACTCCCACTGTAAGTGCAATGGATACGTATTAGGGAATGGACTCAGGAACATGACACTGACTAGATCAGAAAAAAGTAAAAGGCTGTCTGTATGTTTCATTTTGACATTTTCAATTACCAGTTGATGTCATCAGATTTTTTTATTAGCAAAAAAATGTTGACTTCAGAACTCCAATAGTTGCTAAGCTTCTGGCTTATTTCCGATGTCCCTGCACCATACAGAATCAAGGTATCTTGGCAAAGCAGCCTTAATCATAAAAATGTGCCATTTCTCTAAGATGGTTTTTGTAACTAAGAGTGGAATTTTTTTCTTATTTTTAATACTCACCACAAAAATTCAATGCCTAAAAAATACTTGAAATTTACCTTCTAAGTTATCAAATATAAATGTCCACTAAAACTAATACTTTGGAAAATTGTTATTGTCCAAACTATACTTTGAGCCAAAATATAAGGTTCTTCATCCATAAAGATAAATAACATATTTGATCATTGCAATGGCAGAATTTCAAGCATTTCTATGAAATCGTGATTAATCTTACCATTCTATGTTAATAGTCAGATAAATCTGGTCATTATGAGAAACTCAACTAGGCAGTATAGTCAACCAGGCAGTATGTCACTTCCTGTTTCAAGATACTGTGATATTCCACTGTTACTTCATGAACAAACACACTGGCAGGGCCTCAATGTATAACTGAAGTTATACTATATATACTGAAAAATCTATGGATACCGGAGTTACCATCAACCCTCCACCCCAAGAAGAAACACTTAGGAAGTTGCTTTGCATATAGTAATAGACTTCTTTAAAAAAAAATTTTTTTTTTTGACAGGCAGAGTGGACAGTGAGAGAGAGAGACAGAGAGAAAGGTCTTCCTTTGCCGTTGGTTCACCCTCCAATGGCTGCCGCGGTCGGCGCGCTGCGGCCGGCGCACCGCGCTCATCCGATGGCAGGAGCCAGGTGCTAGGTGCTTATCCTGGTCTCCTATGGGGTGCAGGGCCCAAGCACTTAGGCCATCCTCCACTGCACTCCTGGGCCACAGCAGAGGGCTGGCCTGGAAGAGGGGCAACCGGGACAGAATCCGGCTCCCCGACCAGGACTAGAACCCGGTGTGCCGGCGCCGCAAGGCGGAGGATTAGCCTGTTGAGCCACGGTGCCGGCCTAAAAAAAATTTTGTTCAAGTATCAATTAGTGTATTTTTATTCATTTAGTGATATCCTGGATATCAAAGGCTATAGCTATATGTCTTAGGTACTTAGTAAATATTGCAGATTGGATTAATGAATAAACAGGGCATCAAGTTGTGTGAAATAAGCCAGACAAAGAAAGAAAAATACTGCATGCTCTTCATTATATATGGGCACAAGAATAAAAAAATAGAAAACTCTATTTGATCATAGAATGTTGAATTCTAGAGGCAGTAAGGAATGGGAGGGACAAAAGGAGTATGGATTTTAAAAATAGCAGAAACTAGGTGTGGTTCATTAACTGTGAAAAAGAGCTTTAATATGAGATGTTAATAGGGAAAAAGGGGTGAGAGGTATATAGTTATCATATAAAAAACTAAAAAACTATCATTTTTTATAAAGATTTATTATTTCATAGTAAGAGTTACAAGGAGGCAGAGAGAGAGAGTTCTTCCATCGAATGGTTCACTCCCCAAATGGCTGCAATGGCCAGAGCAGAGCTGATCCGAAGCCAGGAACCAGGAGCTTCCTCTGGATCTTCTACATGGGTGCAGGGGCTCAAGCACTTGGGCCATCTTCTGCTGCTTTCTTAGGCCATAGCAGAGAGCTGGATCTGAAGAGGAGGAGCCGGGACTCACCCAGTGCCCATATGGGATGCCAGCGCTTCAGGCAGCAGCCTAACCTGCTACGCCACAGTGCCAGCCCCAAATTTAAAACTATTCTAAATAATATGTTAAAAATGTTTTAAATGATCAACCAATGCTTTTAATTAATTTAAGGAGCATTAAATTAAAAAACATGATGTTTAAACCTGACTTTAACTATGGACGTATAAATTTTTAATTTACCATCTTAACCATGTATTTATTTATTTGAGAGACAGAAAAGGATAGAGACTGATGACTGACAGATAGACAGAGTTTCTATCTACTGGTTTACTCCATAAACACTGGCAATAGCCTAGCTTGGGCCAGGCCAAAGCTAGGAATTGGGAACTCAATTCAAGTCTCTCACAAAGGTGGCAGAGACTCAACTACTTGAGCCATCACCTGCTATCTCCCAGGATAAGCATTAGCAGGAAGCTGGAATTAGGAGCTGGGACTTCAGCCCAGACACTCTGCACAAGATGCAGGTTCCCAAGTGACATCTTAACTGCCAGGCCAAACACCAACCTTGACCATATATATAATCCAAAGGGCAACCTAACTTGCATTTCATCCCATTTTTTAAAACTAAATAAATTAAAAAACATTAAAATCAGATTTACAATATTTTGATGTGACTCAAGAACCATCAACATTAAAGTTAATTTAAAAAATAAGAAATCTAAAACACAAATCAGAAGAATCATAGTTAGCTTTTTTTGTTTGAAGTGTTTACATGAAAATGGTTAAAAATTCTACTGTTTTGTGAAATCATTTACCAAAACAAGCTGAAGCACCAGATAGAATAAACACAATTACATATTCAAAACTAAGAGGCAGAAAAAAATCAGCCAGATAATTGCTATATCTAATTCTCACAATCATTTTGAAAAATTTTATCATAAAACTAAATGTAATGGGCTAATTATGTAACATGAAATTATCCATCATATATTTAAGAAATATGTAAACCTAATTAATCACTTTGGATTCTTTAAAATGTTTAAAAGATCACCTTCACCCTTGCTTATGTAGAAATGACCAGAATATATATGCATAGGCTTCACTATAAAGCTACAAAAAGTAGAAGTCAGATTTGTAGTAACTTATTGTTTCCAAGCAAGATCAAGAGACCAAAGTTAGAAGAGAAACAAAGAAGAAATCAAGGGAAAAAGAGAGGAGAGAGAGAAGGAGGGAAGGAGAGAGGGCTGGAAAGAGGGAGGGGAGAAGGGAGAAGGGAGAGAAGAGAAGGAAGGAGGAAGGGAGGAAGGAATGGGAAGAAAGGAAGATGAGAGGGTTGGAGGAAATAAGTGGGAGACTTGTGTCAAAACCCTGAATGTGACCAAAAAGGAACCTCAGTTCTTCATAATAAAAAAAAAGGCATCAAAATAAGCTTCGAAACCCAAACTACTACTATTAGTAGACACGTCACCTCTTTGGATTTAATAGACTTAAAGACACTTAACAGATCAAAATCTATATACATATATATATACATATGTTTACTGGTTGTTCCTGTTATCTATTAACTTCCTCAAAATTCAGCACCCTAACTCTAACTGTAGGATAGCTCACAATTGTGAGTAGGGATTCAGTTAAAGTTCAGTCATTCTTCTTCCCATGTGTTGCTGATATACTGAACTAGTCTGACAGGTACTAAGCAGCATCACTCACCAGTCTGGTGCCTTGGGAGAGCTGGTACCCTGGAGCCAGGGCATCTAGACATGGTCTCTTCAGCATGGTATCTACAGGCAAGTACATATGCTAGCTCAGGGCACTCTAAGAGATGGTGCAAAGGGACCCATGTAGGAAAGGCCAGGCTTCTTATGACCTGACTTCAGCAGTCCTAAAGCTTCACTTCTGAATATTCTATCAGTCATGCCAGACATAAAGGTCAACCAAGACACAAGGGATGGGAACTTAAATGGCATGTGTCATTGGAAGGAGCGGGAAAGAATGTGTGACGGCTCAGACAAACCCACAGCTAACATCATCCTAAATTGAGAAAAGTGGAAGGCTTTTCCTATAAAATCAGGAGCAAGACAAGGATGGCTGCTTTCATTATACCTTCTCAGCATAGTACTAGAAATCCTAGCCAGAGCAGTTATGTAAGAGAGAGAACTAAATGGCACGGGAACTGGAAAGAAGAAAATCAAATTATCCCTGTTTGTAGATAATATGAACATTTACATAGAAAGTTCTTTATCAGTTGCATAGTTTTGAAAATATTTTCTCCCATCCTGTCAGTTGCCACTTCTCTTTGTTGAGTGTTTTCCTTTGCAGTGCCAAAGCTACTTACCTTGGGGCTGGTGCTGTGGCGCAGCAGGTTAACGCCCTGGCATGAAGCACTGGTAAACCCATCTGGGCACCAGTTCGAGACCCAGCTGCTCCAGTTCATATCCAGGTCTCTGCTATGGCCTGGGATAGCAGTGGAAGATGGCCCAAGTCTTTGGGCCCCTGTACCCTTGTGGGAGACCCATAAGAAGCTCTTGGTTCAGATCGACACAGCTCCAGCCATTGCAGCCAATTGGGGAGTGAACCATCAGATGGAAGACCTCTCTCTCTCTCTCTCTCTCTCTCTCTCTCATCCTGCCTCTCCTCTGTGTAATTCTGACTTTCAAATAAATAAATAAATCTTTTTTTTTTAAAGGAGCTACTTACCTTGATGTAATCCTATTTGTCTATTTTTGCTTTTATTGTCTGTGCTTCTGGGGTCTTTTCCAAGAAGTTTTTCCCTTTGTCAATGTTTTGCAGAGTTTCCATGTTTTTCTCCAGTAATTTGATGGTAGTAGTTAGTAGATTGAGATCCTTGATTCATTTTGAGTTGATTTTTGTATAAGGTGTAAGGCAGGGGTCTTGTTCATACTGAGATCTCATTTCCCAGTACAATTTGTACAAGAAACTGTGCTTTCTCCAGGGATTGATTTTAGCTCCTTTGTCAAAGATTAATTGGTCATAGATGCATGGATTGATGTCTGGGGTTTGTATTCTGTTTCTTTGGTCTACATGTCTATTTTTGTGTATTTTAAGTACCAGGCTGTTTTGATTATAACTGCCCTGTAGTATATCTTGAAGTCTGGTATTGTGACGCCTACAGCTTTATTTTTGTTGTTTAAGATTGCTTTAGCAATTTTGAGTCTCTTGCATTTACATATTAATTTTAGCATCATTTTTTCTAGATTTCAAGAAAATGTCATTGGTATTTTGATTGGGACACACTCACTCTGTAAACTTCTTTGAGTAGTATGGGCATTTTGATGATATTAATTCTTCTAATCCACAAACATGGAAGATTCTTTCACTTTTTTGTGTGTCTTCTATTTATTTCCTTTTTTGGTAATTTTCATTGTAGAGATCTTTCAGCTCCCTGGTTAAATTGGTTTGAAGGTATTTAAATTTTTTGTAGCTATTGCAGATGGGACTGATCTTATAATTTCTTTCTCAGCCATGACATTGTTTGTGCATACAGAAGCTATTGATTTTTGTGTGTTGATAAACCTTGACTCTACCAAACTTTATTATGTATTCCAATTGTGTCTTATTACAATCTTCAGGAACCCCTATGTATAGGATCATGTCATCTGTAAACAAGGATACTTTGACTTCCTCCTTTGCAATTTGTATCCCTTTGATTTCTTTTTCTTGCCTAATGATTCTCGATAAAACTTCAACAACTAATTTTGGGTTTGGTTTGTTGTTTTTCTAGGTCCTTGAGATGCATTGTTAGATCACTTATTTGAAGCTTCTCCAATTTCTTGATTTAGGCAACAGTTACTAAAACCTCTCTATTAATAGTGCTTTTGCTGAATCCCATAGATTTTGATATGTTGTATTGTCATCTTCATTCATTTCCAGGCAAGACACAAAATGAACATACACAAATAATAAGAGTTTCTAAGCAAATAGTGAATTTCCTGAAAAAGAAAGTAAGAAAGCAATCCCATACACAATTGATCAATATATGTTTATTGATCAATAATATATAATATATATAATATATCTCAAACAAATTTAACCAAGAAAGTAAAAGACCTATACAATAAAACTATAAAATATTGATAAACAATGTAAGAGCACACAAATAAGTGGACAGATGTCCCATGTTTTTGAATTGGAAGAATTAATACAGATAAAATGACCATACTGACAATGTGATCGACATATTTAATGAAATCCTTATCAAAACACCAATGTCACACTTCACTGAAATAGAAAAACAATACTAAAATTCTTATAGAACCACAAAAGACTCAGAATATCTGAAGTAATCGATTAAAAGAAAAAAACTAGAGACAACAGATAATCTGTCTTTAAACTAGGCTCCAGTTATAGTGACCAAAACAGTATGGTCCTGGCATAAAAATAGACACATATACTTTTGAAACAGAAGAGAGAGTCCAAAAATAAACTCACATCCTTACAGCCAAAAGATTTTCAACTCAGGTGCCAAGAACACACATGTGGGAAAGGACACTATCTTCAGTAAATGATGCTGGGGAAATTCAGTGTCCATATCTAGCAACATGAGATTACAACCCTTTCTCTCCTTATACACACAAATCAACCCGGAGTGGATCGAAGACTTAAATGTAAAATCTGGAACTATAAAACTGCTGGAAGAAAACACACAGGAAGGGCTTCATAGGAGAAGCACAGAGAATGCTTTTATGGATAAGTCCTCAAAACACAGGTAATAGAAGCAAAATGAGGCAAATGAGATTATGTCAAACTGAGAAACTTACACACAACAAAGGTAACCAATAGAGTGAAGGAACTAAAAAAACTCAACAGCATTAAAATTATTCAACTGAAAATCAGCAAATGATCTGAATAGACATTTCTCCATAGAATATAAACAAATGACCCACAAGTATAAGGAAATGTGCTCAACATTGATCATCAAGAAAATGGAATCAAACCACAAGAAGATAGCATCTCATTCCATTTAGAATTGCTGTTTGCAAAAAGACATCTAGTCAGGTGACGTGGTTTTATGTTACAGGCAGGTGCGTTGGCTATTAAAACATTATTCAGCTAACCAAAAGGCATCTCTTTGGAATGGATCAGTGCAGTGGCTACTGATAAAGTAAATGTGCAACTATAAAGATAATAAGGAATGGTTCATTGCTTATGTGAAAAAGATACCAGGAGGCATTCCCTGTTATGCCCAAGGACTATGTCAACTCTTCTACTCTTGGTCACAGCACAGTACAAAGAGTCCTTGATTACCTCTGGGACAAGCCATCTAGTATTGCTGAAGTGGTGACTATGAGTGAGGGAAAACTAGCATAGTTAATGGACAAGGCAAATGACAAAGAGAAAATTCACCTTCCAAATGGTTGTTAGGTAGAGGTGATTGTAGTGGGAGGTTTTGAACTAGTCTTGAGCCTATCTGATTGATATAAGATTTAACTTAGACAGGATTTGCATGTTCTGTTCAATATCTTCTCAGCCCAGATGTTTATAACAGGCACCGAAATAACCAGCTGCACAGAGATGCAGCCGTTAACCTCCTCTCCTCTGTGCCCATGTTGCTTTCTGCCTTGGAACTCGCGGGCTGCTATGTCAGACGTTAGCAGCAGCCCACAGGGCCAACTTCATGCAAGCACCAGTGAAGTCGCAAAGGATTGCATCGCCTCAGGGTAGCTATCAGTCAGGGAAGTGGTGATAAATTCCCCTCTCTTTCATGTTATTAGTGAGCAATTCTGAGGCACATTCCACATGTTTAAAGGGAGACTGAGCTCCAGTTACAGAAGCAAACAGCTCTGTAAGGAACCCTTGTGTTGCCTTTGTTTCCTTACCTGCTCGACTCTTAGACACTGAAGTTTCTTGGAAGAACTTCCTAAATTAAACTCTCTGCATATAAACTCTTGTTTGAGGCTCTGCTTTGTGGGGTGACCCAAGATAACATGGGCCCACCTGATGTGAGAGAAGTATGCCAGACCACTCCAGTGGGGAAATAAGCGGGGCCAGCTACATTAAATAGAAAGAGCCATAATTCCTTTTTAAATTGACTTCAAACACACGTTACAGAAGAAAAACAATGATGCACATGAGTAATCAAAGAAGAAGGAAGTGGAAGAAGTGAGAAAAAGGGAAAGGAAGGGAAGGGAAAGGAATTGAGTGAGAATCTGGCAAAAGTCAAAGAGGAAGGATAGAGGGGAAATCAAGAAGTAGGGATGGAGAGAGGGGAGTGGATTGTTCACTTAGGAGCTGTATCCCCCGCCCTACACTACCGACTGCTTGCCATGGTCCTCTAGGGTGGGAAAGGCTCTGGCTTCCATGGAAGAGGGCAGCAGGGCCTGTTTTATTTGATTTATTGGCTCCAGAGTTGTTCTCTGGTCACCTTACTCACTGATCATTCAGGGCTAAGGGTTCAGCATTTTCTCTTTATACTAAATCCTAGTTTGTGTCTTGGGCCTATGGTGACACAAATGTCTTCCTTAACCTTGTCCTGTGGCCAGGCCAGGTGCTGGGTGATGCTGCATCAACTGCCTCTTCACCAAGGGGCCTGGGGCACCAGGGCTGCCTCTACAGGACTGAGGGGTCTGGCTTCTGTTGTGGCTTTCCCAGGGATTACCCGGGTGTGGGGTCACTAGCCCGCCTTGAATAGAACTTAAGCAATAAACCATGTCTATTTATTCCCCCTTGGGCCTGTAACAACCAGGATTAGGTGGAGCCAGGGCCAGGAACATAGTCCAGGACTCCCTAGTGGGTGGGAGGAACCCAAATACTTGAGCCATCCCTACTGCCTCCCAGGGCCTGCATTAGCAAGAAGTTGGAGTCAAGAGCTGGAGCCAAGAATCAGACACAGAAGTATGGAGATACCCCAGAAATCTGAATGTAGGCCTACCACATGACCCAGCCATCCCAGTCTTGGGAATTTACCCAAACCAAATGAAATGAGCATATGAAAGAGTTATTTGTACCCCCATGTTCACTGTAGCACAATTCTCAATAGCTAAGGTATGGAATCAACCCAGATGTCAACTGATGACTGCATAAAGAAATTATGGTATATAAACACTATGGAGTACTACTCAGCTATAAAATAAAATAAAATCCTGTCTTTTACTATGAGATGGATACAACTGGAAACCATTATACTTAGTGAAATAAGCCAGTCCCAAAAAGACACTTATCGTATGTTTTCTCTGATATGAGGTAACTAATAGAGTACCTGAAATATAATGTATTGGGATGAAATGCAGATTTTGAGATTCAATGATTGTTTACAACGCTTGTCTCTTCCATTGAGGAACAGTGTTTTTTTTTCTTCACACTATTTGTTGAACTCTTTTACTTAGTGTAGGGTTAACTATAGTCATTAAGTAAACTGAAAATAGATATTTGTAAAAATTAAGAATAGGGGTGGGAGAGTGAAGGGGAAGAAGGCTTGTTGTATGGGCGTGAGGGAGAATAGAGGGGAAAGTTTAACAATGTACCTAAATCTGTATGTATGAAACACATGAAACTTGTATAACAAATATAATTTAAAAAAATTTTTAAAAAAGCATCAGCCCTGGGCCCTCCAATGTGGAACATGGGCACCTTAACTGCTACATGAAAACCCCCTACCCTGATAAGTTTTTAACTTTTTAATTCTTTAAAGCAGGTAGAGATGAAATTCATGAATAAAATTGGTCAGATGTGGACCCAATTATATATTTATTAATGAAATTTCAAGTGTCTTAAAACAACAATTGCCTTATTGCATTTTAATGTTTAATACATGTAGATTGATTTGCACTGTAACAGTCATCATTTTACACAGTACCAAAGCAACTCTTTTTTGCCTATTAACATCTGGCTATACTTTTTAAAAAAAATGACTGCATATGCAAAATCAATTTTTTATGGATTTTTTTATTAAATGGTAAAAATTAATAATTTAAAAAATAAATATTTAGTAAATTTGGATAGAGGCAGGTGCTGTGGTGCAGCAGGTAAAGCCTCCAGTTGTGACACTGGCATCTGATATCAGAATGCGAGTTAGAGTCCCAGCTACTCAGCTTCTGATCCAGATCCTGGCTAACGTGCCTAGAAAGACAGTGGAGGATGGCTGAAATATGTGGGCCTTTGCACCCATGTAGGAGACCCACACGGAGTTCAAGGCTCCTGGTTTGGTCTGACATAGACTGGGCTGTTACAGCCATTTGGGAAGTGAGATAGCAGATGGAAAATTCTCTCTCTCTCTTTCAAATAAATAAATCTTTTTAAAAATGAACTTTGGATAGTTAATTACTTTAACAGAACACAAATAGCACTAACCATGAAGGTAAAGAAGTTCGTGGGACTGGACTTACATTTAAGTCCTTGGATTATTTAAAAAAAAAACTATAACAATGAACACCAGTCACAGTGGGAGAAGATAGTTATAATGTGCACATTTGACAAGGAATCCATAACCAAATATATAAGGAATTCCTATAAACCAATAGAAAAATATGGAAGGTCATAGAGACTTTTCTTTGTCCTCACAAATTTGCCAACAATCAAACATTTAGATTTTCTGTCAAAGGACAGGAAACATTTAATTGCTTGAGGGCTGCTGGGAAGAGAATGGATAGAGAAGATACTTTAAGTAAATTCTTATTCTCTGGCACATTCCAGAATCTTTGTAATTGGCTTAGATCACTTAATCTATTCACCTTATTTCATAGTTTAATAAGCACATAATAACTAGGAATTTTACTGAATGTCAGGGATAACATGATGAGACAACAGATGGGATTTATGCTGTAGTAAACCTCAAAGATAGACAGGATGGACAACTGTATAAACAGAGATTGCAATATAACTTGATGCATAATGTTCTGGGGGAAATGTAGAAATACTTAGGCCCCAGGACACCTAATTGGAGCTGTGTACTTTGTAGCACCTTTGATGTAACTTTTTATAGTCTTCCTATTTTTGGTGTGATTATTACTCCCACCACCTGTCACCTGAGAGACTATCTGCTTCACTTAGTTGGATTTGATCCGGGCTCAAATACAGCCAATCAAATTAGTGTATAAAATTACACTGGAAAAATGTTCTAGCAGTAATTTAGGATTTGTCACATTCTGAGCCATATAATAGTTCAAGATGATTTACTGGTTTTTTTATGAGAAAAAAATTTGGCAGACTATTTTTTATAACTTATGGGAAAGCAGTAGAAAATTGGAAATTATGACTGGAGAAAATTATCACTGTGAGAAGAAAGTGAGTATATTTTTATTGTAATTATGCTAATATGTACTCGGTTAAGAGCAAAGTGACTATATCCACATAGTAAAAAGTAACCAAAGATAAGAATCAATGATCAGAATTATACAAAAATGGAACAGGCAGGTCAAATGGCATAGAATGCATTCTGGTTAAATTCAGGAAAAAGATAGTTCCTGTGAAGTGAAACCGTTGGATCATGAAGTATTTTTCCAGAGGATCGCCTGGTCTTGAAGAGGCTTTAAAGATGTGATAGTCTGATGCCGATTCCCTCCTGATACATGCGTCCTTTTTCACAAATGTGAAGATTTTAAAGGAAGCAAAGCAATGAGAAATCAACCACAAGCACCGTGTACAGACAGAAGTAGAGAGCACATTCTCCACCTCCCCGCTTTTCTCACCCCAGCATCCCCCCAAAAAGAGCAAAAGATAACAAATGCTGGGGAAAATGTGGAGAAAGGGGAACTCTTTGGTGGTAATATAAATTAGCACAATAACTATGGCAAGCAGTTAGGAGTTTCCCCCCAAGTTGAAAACAAGTCCTACATACCTGACAATCCAATGACAGGGTATATATCCAAAGAAAATGAAATCAATGTATCAAAGAGATACTTACACTCTCATGCTTATTGCAGCACTACTCACAATGAACATGGCATGGAATCAACCAAAGTGTTCATCAGTAAACAAACGGTTAAAAGAATGTGTTATATACACAATGGAGTATTATTCTGACACAAAAGGGCCAGTCCCACCATTGCAACAACATAGGTGAAATCTGGAGATCGTAATGATCAGACACAGAAAGACAAATACTGTATGACTTCTCATGTATTTAGAATCTCAAAAGGCTGAGTTCCATGAAATAGAGAGCAGAATAGTTGTTAGCTGAAGCTGTGCCGGACTGGGTGGATGGAGAATAAGGAGAGATTAATGAGCGGTACAATCACTGCCAGACAGGAGGAGTAAGTTCTGCTGTTGTTACACAGAATAGTCGTTATAATTCACAGCATGGTGTAAGTCATCATAGCTGGATGAGAGGATTTTAATGTTCATTACAAAGAAATGATAAATGTTTTAGATGATAAATAACCTAAGTAGCTTGTGTTGATAGATAAATGACCAAAATACTCCACCATGCACCATAAACATGTACAATTACTAGTGTAAATAAAAATTAAAGAATTTGCAGCAATTTTTAATCATCCCCTCAAGTTCATACTGGAAGAAAGATCTATATCTCAAAATGTACATTTTGTTGATAGCTAATAGTTTACTGATATTGATTTTGGAACAAATACAGTCATGTTCTTTAAAATAATTCAAGCCTAGATTATTGTGCTCCATATTTATAATATGGAATATCGAATACCTTAAGTTTTTTTTGTGGTTGTTTAAGTTTGGCTTATGGTTATTTTCTTAAAGAGATTTCTCTTTCCAAGGGGCTTAATTAAGCAAAATACCATACCAACATGAGGAACATCTTTGCAGCCTTAGGAGAACATTAAACTATTGAAGGGTGATATTAGTCCTACTCCTTACATAGTCAGCTGTTTAAAATATAACACTTTAAATCATTGGCAATATAAAGTAGCCACATTCTCAGTATGTTTTGGTGAATGTACATATCACTTCAGTCATGAGTAATATTGAATTCCTAAATAATCCAATTTTTTGATTCCTCTGACACTTATTTGTACTTGGATTCATCCCAACCAGCAGAGTTTAATGCCTTTTGTTTTAATATCCTATCGATATCCCTTTATTCAACTAAACTTTGACATTATATGATCACCTCTCATTGGTAGCCCCTATAAGTTTTTATTTGAGAGAGAGAGAGAGAGAGAGAGAGAGAGAGAGAGAGAGAGAATCTCCCTTTCATGCCCCCAATAACCCACAACAGCCAGAGCTGTGTCAGGCTGAAGCCAGAAGTCCAGAGTCCACTATGAGTCCCACATGGAGAGCTGAGACCCACGTACTTGAGTCATCACACTGCATCCCACAGAGCACATTAGCAGGAATCTGCACTGTAAGCAGAGCCAGGACTCAAACCCAGGCGCCCCTACTTGGAACGTGGGCATCCCCTGCAATGTCTTAACTGTTGAGTCAAATGCCTGCTCCATTCAGAGCCTTTATAATACATCTTATTAAAAGGTCATTATTGTATTCATTTTTACATAAATATAACTGAAGTTGCCCCTCATGCTTCCTGTTTTGAATTGACAGATAACATTTCTCTCTAACCATGCACCAGAGACAGTTGAATTTCTCTTAAGCAACTAACTTGTGTTTAAGACCCTGAATCACGAAACTGGTTATGATTTCCTCTTTGCCATGTCTGCTAAAAGTCAAATGTGTTGCATAACCTTGGCAACCAACAGAACACAAACTTGAGCACCAACTTCATGCCATGGTTCAGCTCGTTTTTCATAACCTTGCTTTCCTTTTTTTTTTTATATATATTTGAATGATTTGTTCCTTTTCTTTATCTGTTTTGTGTGGGGTGGTATGGTGTGTCTATGCTTGAAACCTACCTTAAATCCTCACAGAAAATGGTAAGCAATAAATTATTTTATAAAAACAAATATCTGTTACATAAACATAAATATTTTTGTAAAAAAATCTGCCCATTAAGTGTTCACTATGTGCTACAAATAGTGTAGGGGGACTACCTTACTAGGCTTTTGGACACATGTTTGTCAGCTGTGGGAAACAGGAAACTGTATTTCACATATGCTCTCAGCTGAGCCTAAGAGAATACTGGGTGTGTGAGACTTGCTCTTTACCCCTCTGGATCCATTTGAATGGAGGGAGAGGGCTGCTGGGGAAATAATTCAGAGTAATCACAGTTGGATTCAGAAATTTTCAGGCAGCCAAGGTGATGGTGGAGGTGATGGAAGGAGGAAAATTTACCCTGAAGAAAGGCTGTGATCTTTATATTTGACTTACACATTTTCTGATATTAAATGATCTATCTAAAATAACTAAATAGCAAGTTACACTTTTTCCTCCCCAAGACATGGACATTGTAACTGTCTTATGTTAAGGAACAAAATGTCTTTGTAACTCATAAAATATCAGCCTTGGCTCAAACCAGCCTGAGGATTTTTGTTACTGTTTGTATTTGTTTTGTTCTGGAATAAATGTGACACTTGATCTGAAATCTTTGCAAAACTATTCTCAGCGGAGGGTGATGCCCAGAGACACATTAAGTTGCCACAACTCAGGGTGGTGGGGGTTGTACTGCCATCTACAGGGGAGAGCTCAAGATGCTGCTAAACAACACAGTGCAGAGGACAGCACCGTGCAACGAAGAAGTGCACATTGTGCCAAGGATGGGAAAACCTGGGTTAGAGCCGCCTGCTGTGATGGAAAACTCATAGCTCTTCAGCAATAGCTAGTGTATAAATTTAAAACACTTCAAATATCTTTGGGAAAAAAAAAGAATTTTTGACTACTAGTAAATTGACAGCTCTTTGCAATTATGTCAAATTATGTCTGTAGCCCCAACATTTCGCATGAGGTCTGGCCCCAAAAGGCTTCTTGAGGAGCCGGCTCTGTGGAGCAGTAGGTTAATCCTCCACCCGCGGTGCTGGCATCCCATATGGGCGCCGGTTCTAGTCCCAGCTGTTCCTCTTCCAATCCAGCTCTCTGCTATGGCCTGGGAAAGCAGTAGAAGATGGCCCAAGTCCTTGGGCCCCTGCACCCATGTGGGAGACTGGGAAGAAGCACCTGGCTCCTGGTTCGGATCAGCGCAGCTCCAGCCATTGCGACCATTTGGGGAGTGAACCAATAGAAGGAAGACGTTTTTCTCTGTCTCCCCCTCTCACTGTCTGTAACTCTACCCCTCAAATAGATAAATAAAATCTTTAAAAAAAAATCAAATGAGACAGACTAATGGATATATTCACTATCTCATCATCTAGATTATCCCAGTACAATGCTCATATTATGTCAGTTCAAATTGCCAAAACCATGGGAGCTAGTTCCTCTGCTTATCTGAAGTGTTAATATAAGAATTCTTTGGTGTGTCCAACTAAGGATGCTATTTCCTATGCACCAGACAGCCCATCATTTTCACAACATCGGTAAGATATTCATTCATCATTAATTAGTTAAAGAATGTTTAAGAATTAATTAGTGACTAAAATTAATGGTGTATTGATATCAATAAATTAATAATTTTGTTTAAATTATTGTATAGCCAAGACCACATGCCCCCTCCCTCAATAGAACTATTTAGTTTGATACCTTTTCTGTACCATGTTATGAAAGTCAACTATCTGGTCCTCTGTATATAAAACCAAACCAAAAATGAATCGTAATGAAGAAGGGTATGGGAGAGGGAGAAGGAAGTGGGATAGGAATTGTGGTGGGAGGGTGAGTATGGGGGAAAGAATCACTATATTCCTAAAGCTGTACCTATGAAAATACAGTCATTAAATAAACTTTAAAAAAAAGTCAACTGTCAAATAAGGCGATTGTTCCATTTGTCACACAATATGCTTTTATGCAAACCTCATGCTATTAATTCAGACTGCAATTAGTGTGAATTAGTTCCAGGAAATAATACCTCAGTATACCATCACTCTGATCCAGAATATATATATATATATATATATATATATATATATACACACACATATGTGTGTGTGTGTGTGCGTATCCATTTTTTTTCAATCCTAGCTACAAGAACAACAAGCTGCCTAAGTCACTGGCTCTTTCTGAGGTTATATCCTGAAGTGGGTAACATGACACACACCAGGCAGCTTGTTTTCAAATCCCAGTCGTCTCTTAAGAGCTGCAGAATGGGTCTGCTGCTAGCTTCTCTGTGCTTCAGCTTCCTCATAAGCCAAATGAAGTTAGCAAATCTACTACTTAAGATTTTTGCTAAGCTTAAAATCATGAACTGGTGAATACTTCAAACAGTGCCTTGTGCCTATGCCATATATTATCCAGGCCTTTGATAAGCATGGCCCATTATTAATTCTATTCTCCTCAGAACAATTACAAATCTGCTGTATTTTCTAATAGCCCATTGACCTGTAAATTTTATAAGGCCTAAGTCCCTATCTAGGCTGCTCACCTTTGCCGATTCTAACAGAATATCTAATATATGGCATGTTTTTAAAGATATGTGAACTAAACAAAATAATGGGGATATGCACTTTGTCAATGCCTACACATATAAAATTTGACCCTCAAATGTGAACTATATCTAGAGAAGAAATGACCTCATACCAAAGTGCAAAAAGTGTAGACCATAAATACCAGGGAAAGACTGTATCTGCCACGTTTAAATAGTACTTTCAGTTTAGAATTAGATCAGAGTGGATAAATGAGTTTTTTACTTGACATTAAACTAAGAAAAATTGCTAGATAACAATTTTTCACAGTGAGGGATGCAGACCCCAAAACTAGAACAAAAATTTCTGTGCCTAACGTGGTCTATGTGAAGAAATGGGCCTCAATCCTCTGTCTCCTGGTGCTGACAGCCTAGTGTCTACAAGGAATGTAGACTCTAAGTACTGGCTATGTTTTATGTGCTTCTTAATAAATATATTATAAACAATATTGTACATGTTCTACTTTAAGAATTTGACATTTTAAGTTTAGAAACATTTTTATTGGGTATATTGATCCAAAGTTCAAATTTATCTTTATTAATATGAATCATGTCAGCAAACACCAGGGTGAATCAATGGAGTTTCTAAAATGCAAAGGAAAAACCACCTTAAACAGTACATTCTCTTGAGATTTGACATGAGAATCAAATTGTCCCAAATTTTTCATAAGCCATTATTTTTTATGTAGATCCTATGTACATAACATTTTGTCAAAAGTTGGAAATAAGGCTTGGGATACTGTCAAAATTGCGTCTAAGAAAGCAGTATGGTGTTTAATTAATTGAAAACAATCTCACCTTCTGCCCAGAGACTCGGCGCCGTGTGCTCTGTGGCAAGCATTTGTGGAGGTGGTCCCATACTATGTAGTGGAACGGGACAGTACGTAAAGTAATGATGGAAAAACCATCACAAAGGATCGCACGGTGAAGATGAACCCTCCAAACAGTGCTGCCATTGAAGGAAGCCATCCAGACAACAGGACAGACACACTAGCTCTGTGGTCAATAGGCACTGAAGAAATCAGACATTCCTGATGCCAGTAATGTCTTTCTAATGTTCTATGACATTATGAAACTTGGCTGTTCACTGCTATGTTACTACGCTCGTGTCGTGTGTTAATTTCACTTCTCTCCATTTCTCTGTACTGATCATTTCTCAAATTATAGGGCTGGAAGAAGGTTGATTTTTTCCACCACTTAGCTTTACTATGTTAGCATTCCCAATTATGATGTGATTTCGAGAATCATTCCAAAGTGATACACCCGTGATCTGACAGTTTTAGATATCTGAACTTTGCAAAATACACATTTGTTGTTCTTTAACATGAAATGAGAATAATTGATACTACTTTGTGGATTTTTTTAAAAATGAACTTCCTTTTCCTATTTGTTTAAGGGTGAAGTTTCCCTCTCTCCTACCCCTTTTTGGGCTTTTTTTTTAATCAATAAAGAAACTGAAGGCCAGCACCACGGCTCACTTGGCTAATCCTCCACCTGCCGCACTGGCACCCAGGGTTCTAGTCCCAGTTGGGGTGCTGGATTCTGTCCCGGTTGCTCCTCTTCCAGTCCAGCTCTTTGCTGTGGCCCAGGAAAGCTGTGTAGGATGGCCCAAGTGCTTGGGCCCTGCACCCACATGGGAGATTGGAAGGGGGCACCTGGCTCCTGGCTTCAGATTGGCACAGCACGCCAGCCGTAGTGGCCATTTTGGGGGTGAACCAACAGAAGGAAGACCTTTCTCTCTGTCTCTCTCTCCCTCACTGTCTAACTCTGCCTGTCAAAAAAAAAATTGAAATTGCCTAATATCTTTTGAAACTTAAATCAGTAAGAAGGGGGTGAGCAAACACTTATGTGTGTGTGTGTGTGTGTGTGTGGTTTCTATGTGTGTGTGTATATATATATATATATTATATATATATATATATATAATATATATATATGGCTTTGATTGTGTATTTGGCTTATACATCCAAAGATTTATACCCACCCACCCACACACTAACAAAGCTTTGGTTGAATGTTAGGTACTGTCTTAGGAACCTTGTAATATATAATGTCCTCCATTTTTATAGCTTCTGAGGTTTGTGCTATTATCCCTACTTTATAAATAGAGGAAGGAAGCCTCACAAATGTTACGGAATGTACCCAAGTCCTGAAGCCAGCAAATGACAAGCAGACTTCCCTTTCCATCCCTGAGCTACCATCTCCACATGAGGACTTTGCCAGCACTCCCGATGTGCACAAGCAGGTCATGAGACGAACTTCATCCTAATCTATACTCCATTAACCTGGTACCACCAAGGAAATGGCCATTCATCCCTCGCTTATTCTGTCCTCAAGAGCATTGCTCTAAAAGAAGTTCATATAAGAAAGCTGCATCCAGCAAGAGCACGCACAAGGAAAATGATCAGGAATGAAAATTTTCTGATTAAATTCTCTGATTAAAATCTATGATGAAGAAGGAAAGTTGTAGGGGTAGGCACTTGGTACAGTGGTTAAAATGCCACTTGGGATGCTGGCATCTCCTCCTCAGAGTGCCTGGGGTGGAGTCCCACTTCTGCTCACTATTCCAGCTTCCTGCTATTGCAAACCCTGGGAGACAGCAGGTAATGGTTCATGCACTTGGGTCTCTGCCACCTGGTTTGTGTTCCCAAATTGAGGTGGAGACTTGGATGAAGTTCTCAGAAACCAGGTTTGGCCTGGCACAGCCCTGTGATTGTGGGCATCTGAGGAGTGAATCAGCAGTTGACAGCTCTCTATTTCTGCCTTTCAAAATGAATAAATAAAATGTAAGAAAGAATTGTAGTAGAACCACCCAGGAATAGAACCTGGAGAATTTTTGTGTCTCAACATCTCATCTGCAGATTCCACTTGATCTGTATGCAGAGTGAGTAAATACCATTCAATTTATTCTTTACTAGGGACATGATTATCTGCATTTGTAAGGTTACCTCAGGAAAACCAAAGTTTAAAATAATTCAATGCCTAGTCCAAGGACACACAACTGACCCTAAACCATAGCACTGCAAACCTTTTGTTCGGATTCTAGCCCTTTACTTGCAGTTCCTAAATCATTTGTTTTTTCCATCAGCTCATTTTCACATTGTCATCCCAGGAGTCCCTCTTCATACTTTGTTTCATGATGAAAAACCTTCTAGCAACTGAAAGTCTGCCTGCTGTTTAGTCTTATCTTGATCTGCTCAATGATTCCACCCAGTGCTTCCTCTATTGGTATCATCTAATTGAAACAAGGTATTTCACATATTCATTTTTTAAATTTTTTTTGACAGGCAGAGTGGACAGTGAGAGAGAGACAGAGAGAAAGGTTTTCCTTTTTACCATTGGTTCACCCTCCAATAGCCACCGCGGCCAGCATGCTGCAGCCGGTGCACCGCGCTCATCCGATGGCAGGAGCCAGGTGCTTCTCCTGGACTCCCATGGGGTGCAGGGCCCAAGCACTTGGGCCATCCTCCATTGCACTCCCTGGCCACAGCAGAGAGCTTGCCTGGAAGAGGGGCAACCGGGACAGAATCTGGTGTGCCGACGCCGCAAGGCAGAGGATTAGCCTATTGAGCCATGGCACCAGCTCACATATTCATTTTAATGTGTATTTTCTCATGCAAATAGCAATACAAATGACAGTTATGTCTTCATATATTAATCCAATAAAGTCTATCTGATATCTGAATATGTTACGCACTTTGTTATTTTTGAGTTAAAAGCTTCTTGAAGCCAACAATTGTTTCTGATAAGGCAACTTGGCTGGAAGCCCCTCACACCTCACAGGGCCCCCCCTCTTATGCCAATGATTAATAAATACGCCAAATTGCAAACTATACCCCATTTATCTGATAGGTGGAGTCCCAATGACATTGGTGCATTCATTAAACACACATTATTTGGCACCTATTGTGCTTACAATTCTGTGGCTAAGTGCTCATGTCCTCAAAGTGAAGCACCAATTAAACACCACATATTTATTTGCCCTGGTTCTTCCTTAAGTTGAATCTGACTGCAAATATGACCATTTACTCCTTACTTTCTTCTTTTAAACTGTGATAGATAGATAATTATCTATTTGCAAAGTCCCTTCAAATTCTGTGGGTCCATAATTCAATATAGTTATATCACTGTATAAGTTGAGAAGCCATATCTCTTAACTTGCAAAATTAGATACGGTTTAATCTTCATAGTTATATAACTTAAGAAACCTTCTTTAAAGTGATACATGAATAACAGGAACTATTTTGGATGTACTATGGATTTCCCTCAATGGTATTTGGATTTAAGTATAAATGGTTCATAAACATGAGGATTATATTTCTCCTAAAATAAACATGCCTAAAATCTCACATGATATTTTCTTGGCAATATGCACTTGGATTTTATTAAACCCAAGACATTTGAAAATCAGATGAGATGCTGAGAATAAGATTCATGCAAGATCTATACCTATGAAATGAAGTAAATTAGGGCAATTTGTTGGATATTTCAAGCTAAGGAGGTCTACTGCCCTTATTCCTCTGATAGTAAATTAGGGGCTATTTATAGTACATTTCAAGGTCCAAACCACAAAGGCTAACTACTCCACACATCCATTGTATGGACCGTTTTATCCACACTTAAGTAAATTCTTCTACATAGCTTGCTTCTCTATGGACCATATCTTTCAGATTAGATAATGGGACATAGATCCTTTCCATAAATTCTTGATGTCCTCTCAAGTATAGATGCTCTTTCTTCCACATACCAAATATTCAGCATTTGCAAACTATATGCAGCTCATGACTTTCCATCTTCATATGAAAAGAGAGAGAGAGAATCTATTCCCTTGAAGCTCTTGACAATTGACTAAACATTATTTAGCTATTCCTGAAATTATATTTTATCATCCTCTTAAAATTTCCCCCTGATTCAATATATCCTTTAGCACCTGTTCAAATCATTTATTTCCTGCTACTCTATCAAATGACTCATCCAACCCTGAACACAACAACCTTCAAGATGCTATCTGACTTCTCCTTTCCTTCTCTTATTAAACATCCTCTGGACTCGCCCAGAAATGCTCCACTTCTGAAATTAGGAATTCCTCCAGTCTGCTCTGAGACAACAGCAGCCTTCTCTTTCTGCTCACAAAATCTTCTGTTCCTCTAGATTTCAATGGGCAGATCCTTGTACTTTCTCCTTCATTAGCCATTGTGTCCCTTTACCACCACAGGTATGATCCATTGCTTCAAAATTTCTCCTTCCTTGATATTGTCTTTGCAAGCATCTCAGTCCTGAATGAAGTAAAACAGGTTGTGAACAATATTTGCTATATCCCATAGTTGGATACCATACCAATAGTTGAGCTCTCTCTTTCCTTAGTGATCTGCTAACAAGACGAGAAGCAATTGAGTAGCATTCTAATATCAACCACTCCTTTTTCAAGCCATTATTCCCATACACCTCAACTCCTAAGATGTCTCAAAAGAGAAAATACAATCTCTTACATTTTATGAAAGAATATAGAATGAGATGATTCATTTATATTTAAATATTTGGAGTATTACAAGTCTACTCTCTTCCATTGGAGAGTTGGGGCATAGCATTTGTTAATTATTATTCATCAATTTCCTTAGAAGCCTGCAAGTCCTATACGGTAGAGGGCAATACTCTCTTGTTCTCCTTTGTAAATTTAGAACTCAAAACAATGAATAACATATATAAGGAGCTCAAGCAATATTAATTTAAATCAAAGATAAATGAATAATGATCAGAGAATTTTGGACAAATATATTTGTGGCCTGAAATCTCTAACTAATTATTTCAGATACTATCCTTATGTGGAGATGCCATTTTCCAAAACCATTTTAATGGATCTTTGGTGTAAATGTAACTCAAAATATACAATGCCAAGTATATTTCTCCTTAGATTTTAAACATAAGATTCTTTCATGGGAAATTTAATCCTAATGTTTATGACTCATCTACACTTCAATCATCAAAACAGCACTCCAAGAATTCCACTTGGCTATTTAATTTTGTGATTCCCTAATTGGATAATTGTTTGTATATTTGAAACAAAATTATTATTTGTCCTTAGTTATATAGATAATTGTTTCAATTATACACTTTTCTGTCTTGTGTGCAGACAATCCATAAACAAACTAAAGGACATTCTGATTTCAATATACTTAGGTCTTTATATTTTGGGATAAAGTTTTTGTTGAAAAGAATTGATACAACAAATACATAGTTTAAAAGTGGTCTTTTAAATAGAGGCCTATTTAGTAATTAATGTATAATCTATATAAGTCATTCTTAATACAGAAAAATCCTCTGATTGGTTTAGCAGTTTTCACTTTTCCTGGACATTTTCAAGGAAAAAGGAGTCTAGAATTACAAAAAGAAAATCAAGTTAGGACGCGGAAAATGGCTAAGACCTTAAACAGATGGAAAACTAAAGGAAGAAATTATTTTCCTAGAATTTTTTTTCTTATCTTTTAAAAAATATTTTGCTGTACCACTTAAACCTTTTTTTTTTTTTCATTTCTCCTCTCTCTCACCTCTAAGCATATTAACTGACAATTAAAAGTCATTGCTTCCTCATTCCTGTGCCCGTTCTATCTCCTGATGTCCTCCTCCAGATGGCTGGCTCACTTCAGTTCAGTGTCTTTTCCTTTGAAGAGAGACCTTGCTAACTTAGCCTAAGCAAAGTCCTCTTTCTCCTACTTATTCATTGTCTTCTCACTGGGCTTCACTCTTCTCATGACTCTTATTGATAACCTCACCACTTGGATTTGTATAAGCTTATTCATTTAGCTGGATGACGGTCTTTCAATAAGTTTGTGGAAAAGGAATTAAATGATGAGCTGATTTTGGTAATAAAAATTTTGAAATCTATGTATAGTTTTTTTATAATATGCATTTTCCAGGAACTTTTTTAAGACTTCTTGTGTATTATTAGGTCTCCCTCAAAAGAACCAGGAAACAACTTCTTCATTGCCAGGTTCCAATATTTGTTGAGTACATGAATAAATCTCATGTTAGTATTCGAATTGTTCTTTTGCCATTTCACTTGAGTTTGATGGTAGGCTAGAGGAAAACATACATTATGCCAACATTTCTGTGTCAGAAAGATAATGCTATATAATTTTTACTCTAGTCTAAATGTACAGCTAATGTTTCTTTTATTTATTTATTTACTTTATTTAAAAGAGAGTTACAGAGAGGTAGAGAGAGAGAGAGAGTGGTCTTTCATCCACTGATTTACTCGCCAGATGGTCGCAGTGGCCGTAGCTGCACTTATCCGAAGCCAGGAGCCAAGAGTTTCTTCTTGGTCTCCCAGGCAGGTGCAGGGGCCCAAGGTCTTCTACTGCCTTCTCAAGCCATAGCAGAGAGCTGGATTGGAAGTGGAGCAGACAGGACTCAAAGTGGAGATCATATAGGATGCCAGCACTGCAGGTGGTGGCACTACAGTGCCAGACCCCAGCTAACATTTCTTAATTCTGTTTCATGGGTAGTCTCAAAATATTAAAAGGTTTGACACTAGGCACAGCAAAACCTTAGATTTTGGTGGTTGTTTGATAGAGAAATAAGAAGTTGAATTGTTTACTATATAAAAATGGAATGTTCTGGTCTGGATATGCATCAAAAATAAATGAAAATTAGCTTCTTATTAATTGCATTCATAATATAATTGTGGTTTCAGCAAAGCAGTATTTTCATTTTAAAGTATAAATAATTTACTATTTCATTCTAAAATATACTCTTATTTTTCTAAAACACTACAAAAATGATGCTATAAAATGGCTGTGGATAGTGCGAGGAGGTTGCCAAGGCTGTTTTAACTAACACTTTTTCTTAAAATTTAATGCAAATCATTATTAGATTTTTTTTGCTCATTTACCTTGTTTTTATTTCAATGTAACATGCAGTAAAAAAATTAACAGGATTTATTAGCATTTACAATGCTTACAAAGAAAAAGGACTTTTAAAAGCAATTTAGTTCAGATTTAAGAAAAGCTCTAATTAAACACTTACAATAAATCTATTTCCAAATGTTCAGTTTGTACCAAAATTTAATTTATGTCTGCTGTCTATTTGCAGAATTTTTATATAACCTCTGATTCTTGGGATATCCAGCCCCCATTTTCCTAACACAGCAGGGAAGACATATACATATGGCCACGTAAATTAAAGGAAGATATGGAGTAGGGGAGATCCCAGGCTGCAAAAATATATACAAGCATTTACCTTTTCCAGAACTAAACATTTCTTCCATAAAAATATTAAATAGCCAACCCCTATAGAACTAGGGCCAGGACTACTTCAAATATAGCTACTCTGTATTTTAAAAATATAGGGCAGAAAGCCTTTTGGGTAATATTTATACATTTCCACACAATATTTCTAGGTCTCTAAGTGAATCATGAAGCATTATGTAGGACCAAAAAAAAAGGTCTATTCTTTACATTATCTCTTAATTTAATCTCATAAATCTCTAGTAAATATTGCAGGAACTACATTTCAATATGAGAATTCACCTCAATAGGAAGTCTTAATAGAAGGCTTAATCTTCATAGCCATATATTATCAAAGTTCAGACTTATATAATGAATGAGTAGTTGGCAGACATTCATTCTGTAAGACGAAGCAACAGCATTATTTCTCTTACCAAAAAAAAAAAAAAAAAAAAGGCAGAAAGTCCCTATTTTGGAAACGACTAGGACTTTTAGACTTTTAGTATACCCTACTACTTTTCCTGGGGTATGTAAAATAATTATATAATTTTTAATTCACATTTAAATAAAGAGATGGAATAACGTATCTAGCTAGCTTGAACATTTACTAGGTTTTATGAACTGTGGACTAAATGAATTTTTTTTTGTACATTACCTATTTAATTTTAATCAAAAAAGGAATCTATGGCTTAGAAGGTTTAAGTAACTTGTTCAAGTTTACCCTGATGACACTGAGTTGAATTGGCTTCTTGGCCATTCTACAGTGATGAGCAACTACACATCAACCCTCCATCTCTTTGCATGCTTAGCTTGATACTAATGCACTCAGAGACAATATGAGCCAATGCTTTAACTCTTCAAAACAAAGTTTTCAAATGAAATATGTACATTTTACTAGTGTATAAGTAATCTGCAAGTCTTAAAACTTATATTCCTACCCGAAGAATGGAAGATGCTTGCAATGAACAGAATGAAAAATAGATTGTGAAGAAGAAAAATCTTTCTTCTCTTAAGTTGAGATACAGCAGGAAAGGAGTAGGCCCAGGCCTTGCTGGAACCATCTGTAGGAGGGTCTTCAACCTCATGATCTGACCACAGTTTCCATTTTCACCATGCCTATGATGGTTTTGTGGAGACCTATGTGCTGCCTCCTGTGCTTGCAACATCTATAACACATGTACACCAAGACTTCACATTTCCAAACCTACAGATAGACATGTCTAAATTATGCTTTGGCTCACTAGATGGCTTTTGTTTCAAATGACGTGATCCTGGTTATACCTGAGTATAGAAACTGAATCACTGTCTAAAAAATTATATATTGACTGATTGCGTTTCCAACTTAACCATACTGTTACCTATCTTTCTCCAAACAATAAAGTTTTTCTGGGATAAATTATTTATTTGGGGCCAGCGCTGTGGCTCAATAGGCTAATCCTTTGCCTGCGGCACTGGCACACCGGATTCTAGTCCCGGTCAGGGCGCCGGATTCTGTCCCTGTTGCCCCTCTTCCAGGCCAGCCATCTGCTGTGGCCCAGGAGTGCAGTGGAGGATGGCCCAAGTCCTTGGGCCCTGCACCCCATGGGAGACCAGGAGGAAGCACCTGGCTCCTGGCTTCGGATCAGCGTGTTGCACCGGCCAGAGCGCGCCGGCAGCAGTGGCCATTGGAGGGTGAACCAACAGCAAAGGAAGACCTTTCTCTCTGTCTCTCTTTCTCTCACTGTGCACTCTGCCTGTCAAAAAAAAAGTTATTTATTTGGTTGGTGGGTTTTTAAGATTTATTTTATGCTTTGAAACAGATACAGAGAGAAATAAAGACAGAGCATGAGAGATCTTGCACCTATTGGTTCAGTCCCCAAATGGATGTGATGGCCAGGGTTGGGCCAGGCTGAAGCCAGAAGCCAGGGACATAAACTGGCACTCAGATGGGATGCCAGTGTCACAGGGGTCTGCTTTACCTGCGACACCACAACATTGGACCCTAGGTTTAAAGGCTTTTTAAGTTGGTCCATTCTCCTTTCCTGTGCTGCTATGTGATGCCTTCCTACGTGATGTCACCTATACTATGAAGATGAAGAAGAAACCAATAATCTGTCAAGTGAGGCTTCCGAGTAAAAAGGAAGCTGAAAAATTATTTATGAATCGTGTCTCCACGTAATGTCTGACTTTCTCAGCTTTCCAAAATTAGTATGAGAATGCCTTGGGAATTCCTGGCATTGGGAGGACAGACAGACTTTCTGGCTCCTGCCTTGTCAACCAGGGCTGTGTAAACAAGAAAAAGGAACAAAGTTCCATGAGGGATCATGTGGTTTTCAACAAGTCATTTAAATGCCTATACCTCTGTTACCTGCTCCTTGTAATGAACACAATAAAACCAGCATGATTCCTCACTTGGCTTTTCTAAAAAACATTTCCATGAAAACAGATGTGTATAAACTTTTTAAAAAGTTTATTTATTTTTATTTAAAAGTCAGAGAGAGAAGGAAGCAGAAAGAGAGAAAGAGAGAGACTTCCCTCCGCTGGTTCACTCCCCAATCGGTCACAAAGGCTGGAGCTGTGCCAATCCTTAGCCAACAGCCAGGAGCTTCTTCCGGGTCTCCCATGCCGGTGAGAACTTTGGCCATCCTCCACTGCTTTCCCAGGCTATTGTAGAGAGTTGGATTGGAAGTGGAGCAGCTGGGACTTGAACTGGTGTCCATATGGGAAGCTGGCACTAAAGGCGATGGTTTTACCTGCTACGCACTGTGCTGGCCCCAATCATGGACTTTTTCAATTAGCCCAAAATGCTGCACTCCGTTCAATCCTGAGTATTACCATTTCCAAACTCCTGGTGCAAAGACCACCATAATTCTCATTTCTTTCCCGGAGGTCGATTTTGCTTGTTTTAGAACTACATAGAAATGGACTTCAAGAGTAGACACTCTTCCTCAGGTTGTTTTTTGAGATTCAGACAAACTGTTGTATGTCCATTTTATTGCTCCTTAATACTCCATTTCTTAATTCCTATCCCTTATTCCATTCTTATTATTCCTTAATGTCCCATTGCATAAAATACTATTATTCATTTACTTGTTTTCCAGTTTGGTGGTTTATAATACTTGGAACTTATGAATAATGCTACTACAAACATCTGAGTACAGCTTTTTTGGGCAAACATGTTGTCTTTACCTTAAGCTGATCGGGAGTGCAATTGCTTAACATATTTAACTTTAAAGGAAAACTGACAGCTTTTTGGATTGATTGTACTATTTCATTCTTTTGTCAATTATAAATTGAGAAACTTGGGTTTCTCACACTATTGCAAAATTTGGTATTGTCATTCTTTCTCATTCTTTTTTTTTTTCTTTGTTGCTGTCGTGGTACCTGGCACCATTTTTTTTTTTAAATTAGCTTCTCAATATTCTGGAAAGAAAAAATTCTAGAATAACATCATTAAAAATAGCTCTGATAAAGCACAATCACTACTACGTATCATGAAGCAGGTACAAGATATTTTACATTCACAGAGGTATAATACAGTACTGTCCTACATCTATAATACTAGAGGATACGATTAAAAGGCATTATTTGAGACTTGATTCTACTTTCCCAGCAGAGGGCCCAAAGGATGGTATGACACAGCTCTGTAAAGAAGTGTACCTTCCTTGATGAGATTTCCTTTCATTAGTAGCACAGTTCTAGGTATTCACTGTTCTTCACAAACATCAGCTAAAAAACCGTTAAAAAGGGGGGGGGAATTTGATTCATACAAAGATGACGGAGTGGAGGCAAGCAAGATTCAACCTAACTAGTATTTTACCAGATCTGTCACATTTGAATGGTGAGAGCTCCATAGAGCTCTCATTCTAGCCATTCTAGTGGGTCAGAATTAATTATGATATTAATTTGCATTTTCCTAATGCCTAACAAGACTGAGAGCTTTGATATAAGATGGTTGATGGCTTATATATCATCCTTTGTTAAAATGTCTGAAGTACGTTTTTCTTTTTTTAATAAGCAACAATTTTTTTTAAGATTTATTTATTTACTTGAGAGACATATTAGAGAGAGAGAGAGAGAGAGATCTTCCATCTGCTCATTGACTCCACAACAGCTGATTCAAAGCCAGGAGCTTCTTTGAGGTCTCCCACACAGGTGCAAGGACCCAAGCACTTGGACCATCTTCTACTACTTTCTCAGACCCTAAGCTGGATCAGAAGCAAAGCAGCAGGGACTTAAACTGGTGCCCATATGGGATGCCCATGCTGCAGGCAGATGTTTAACCTACTATGCTACAATGCCAACTACTTATTCTATCTTTTAATGGGCTGTTTACATTTTTATTTTTGAGTTATAAAAACTCATATATAGATAACAAATATTTTCCATCTGTGGCTTATCTATTTTCTCAAAAGTATCTTTTATGAAGCAGAAGTTTTTGTATTAATGAAATCCAATTTAACATTCTTTCCTTTTATGTCTAGTGAGTGTATTATTTTTTTCTGGTTTGAAGAAATCTGTACTGCAAGGTTCAATGATATTCTTTTTTTCTAGTATAAATTTTGTAGCTTTGACTTGTCTGTTTCTCTCTATTATATATTCCAAATTTTCTTGCTTCTAGGTTGAGTTAGGAACTAAAGTTCATTTCTTCCACAGAGATATCAAGTTACATCAGCTGCTTTTGTAGGAAAAAGTTTCTTGTCCTCATTAAATTGATTTGAGGAGATTGTCAAAAATGTACTATTTGACAATAAAATTATGAAGTTGACTAAAATGCCATGAGATACTATAGCTATCAACAGAAGGTTTGGGTTTGTTGTGTAGTCAGGGAAAGAGTAAATAGAAGTTTCAGGTATGCTGTGGTATGCATTTTGTTTGGGGGAAATATGGAATTTGATAGATTTCAAACAAATAGATATTGCCTAATAAAAGATTTTGATAAAGACAGAGAGAGAAAATAGAAAAAAAAAAGTCTTCAATGTAAAATAGTCAGTAAGAATAAAGCAATAACATTCAGTATGGGAACTAGAAAAACAAAATATTAAATGTGTGTAAATAAATTTACTGATCAAGACATGTATATCCCAGGGATGGATCTGTGGTACAGCAGGTTAAGCCACTGTCTGCAGTGCCAGCATCCCATATGGATTAGTTCAAGTACTGGTTGCTCCACTTCTCATCCACCTCCCTACTAATGTGTCTCAGAAAGCAATGAAGAATGGTCCAAGGGCTTGGGCTCCAGCACCCACCTGGGAGACTTGGAAGAAGCTCCTGGCTCCTGGCTTCAGCCTGGCCCAACACAACTGTTGCAGCCATTTAGGGAGTGAAACAAAGATGGAAGATCCCTCTCTGTGTCTCTCCCTCTCTCTCTGCAATTCTGACTTTAGAGTAAACAAATAAATCCTTCTTTTAGAAAAGGCATGTGTCTCCAAATTGGATTTAAAAAATACTTTAATAATATGACAGAAACGATAAGAAAGTGTGAAAGGAGCGGCCTCTCCTAAACCCTCTCCTCCCACCCAGGGAAGCTATAATGACAAAGACCTCACTGTTCGTGTTCAATCACCGACAGCCTTACAATTCACAGCATTTTTTCCCCCTTCCACTACAGGGAACAACACCTTGAAACCCCATCCTGGCTCTATCCCCAGTCACAGGAAAATCCTGAATCTTCCAATATCCCCTTCTTATTTACTGAATCTGAGTTCTTCCCTTTGGAGATCCATTTGGTAGTTTCTATGTGAATAATACACACCACTTCCTATTACACTGGTGTTCTGTGTCATTGTTGCCACTTCCCATAAATCCTGCAGGTAAGAAGTGTTATAGAGGATTGCTTGGGCTCTAGCAGGAAATTTTGACTATGCAAGTAAAACATAGGCTTTCAGGAGTACACTATCTAAAATTTCAGCCTACTCCCTATTTCTCCTTGACTGCTTTATTTTTCATAGAACTTAGAACCAACTGACATACAATATGCTTTTGTTTCATCAGTGTTTCTTAATCATTATATGGTTTTCCTACTAAAAGAAAAGCTCCCAACAAGTAGGATTATCAAGTATTTCTTTGTATCTGGAGCCTAGAATAATGCCTTACATTGAATATTCAATATTTGTTCAATACAATAATGAAAAATAACAGATCAATGTAAATCAAGAGCCTTGGAAGCAATTTTAATGTTAAGGGAAATAGATGTTTAAGACAAAAAAAATAAGAAATAAAATTGACATTTGCAAACTGATAGAAGATTAGATTAAGAAGATATATCATGATATGATTATGTGTCATTAAATTTATGGTCCTGAAATTTAAAAAAAAATGAGTTGCTGAAATAAATGGATATTAGTACCTTCAGTGGGAAAAGGTAACGCATCCCCTTAAAAACTAACATGTTGAGTAAACAAAACTCAGCAATGAAATTGCAAGTTTGAATAATACAGTAATTGATCTATTCTATATATAGAGAGAACATTTTTAAACTCAGCAATAAAGAGTAAAATAAAATATAAGCGGATGTGCATAATTTATAAAAAAGCATCACATACACTGTACTTCTACTTTTGGTCCATGTTAGAAATTACAAATAATTTGTTTTAAAAGATTTACTTATTTATTTGAAAATCAGTTACAGAGAAAGAGAGGTAGATGCAGAGAGTTCATCCATCCATTGGTTCACATGGCCACAGTCAGGGTTGGACCAGGCCGAAGCCAGGAGCCATGAGGTTCTTCTGGGTCTGTCATGGGGATGCAGGGGCCCAAAGACATGAGCCATCTTCCACTGCTTTCCAAGGCCATTAGCAGAGAGCTGAATCAGAAGTGGGGCAGTCAAGACTTAAACCAGCACCCAGGCACTGTGGTAGCAGCTTTAACGTCTGAGCCATGGCACCAGCCCCAGAAATTACAAATATTGTAGAAATAACTACAAAATTATAGAAAATGATCTCATGTCCCTGAAAACTCTACATCTACAAAGTGCTACATGGGTTGGAATAAATTTAAAATCAAATATTTATAGCTTTTTTTAAATACACATAAAAATATAGACTATAGCAAAATAGTGTTTTTAAGGTAATGAGTTTTCACACATTTATTAAAAAAGCAAGGTATATTGAAGACAAATGGTTAAATTATTCGAGTCAACAAGCTAGGAAAAAGGAAGATTATACATTCAAACAAATAAGAAGGAACAAATTAATAAAAAATCAGAAAGAAAAGTAGAACAATGACAATAATATACAAATATAAATGATTTATTAAATTCTAAATAATTAAAATAAATTATTAAAACTAGTGTAAAGTGATGATAAGTTAGACAAACAGCTGACATTATTGTTGAGAATAAAATATATCATAAAATATATAATGAAAAAGGAGAGATAACTAGAAAAAACAATATTCAAATGTTAACATGCTACCTTTGTAAAATCATATAACAATTTTTAAAATATAAATTAAAAATACAGTTTTGGAAAATGTAATCACAAGAAGAAGTAAAAAATTTGGACAGAGCAATAATCACTAAGGAACAGATAATAATAAGCAAAATCTGTCCTTTCCCTGCCTTTAAGTTCAAAGGCAACTAAAATGGATTTTGTGGTGAATAGTACAAAACTTTTAAGGATAGGATAATTTTTAACTTACATATTTCAGAAAACAAAAAATAATGGAAGGTTATCAAGTTTGTTATTAAACTAGCTTAAGCTTCTATTTAAATTAGATGCAAAGAGTAGAAAAATGAAAACAACATGACTATTTCACTTATTGACACAGATACAAATTTCTTAAACAAATTAAATATCAGATAATTGAATCCTTTTACACTGTGGTCAGGTTGGTTTAACCAGAAATGCCACAGTTGTCCAATAGCAGCATATGTATCAGTGGAGTTATTTACTTCATTGATAGTTAAAAAGAAAAAAGTAACAGATTTAAACAAAACAGATTTAAGAAAAACCCAATTATCTTTAAAGTTCCTAGACAAATTGCTTAAAATTAATTTCCCTAAACTAATAAAATAATTTATAAGTATTTTATCAAACATTGTACTTAATGGGGAAATTGTAGAAACATTCTTTAAGATTTGAAACAAATTAGAGACCATAATTCCTACTGCTACTGAGCAGCATTCCCCTACAGCTCTTGAACAAAGCAACCAAGCAAGGGTAAAAAAGAAGCTTAGGAAAAGATAATATCAATATTTACAGATGCTGTCATTTATGTGGAAAATCCTTAAGAATTATTAGAATTATTAGCAAAGGTCAGTCAATTGACTGATACAAATCAACATATAATATCTACAGAATTTCTCTACTTTCACAATAACTTAGAAATATATAAAATATATAGAGACTGTTCACAACAGGAAAATTATAATCAGAAGTAGTCAATTCTATTAAAGAACAAAAAATGCTTGATTAAATGGAAAGATATACAATGCTCATGGATGGTCCATGTTACCATTACAAAGCTACCTATTTTCTCCAAGTAAATCTCTATGTTTAAACATAACCGCAATGAAAAGCCAAGAAAAAATTTAAAGGAAAATGTGGTGACTGATTCTAAAAGTTTATAGATGAATTAATAGAAATATTTGGGAAAATTTGAAAAAGATTAATGCTCCCACCCTGCTTTATCATTTTTTATTAGTTTCACTTACTATGTTATTACTTTTTATATTCTGGCCTAGATTTTTATTTTCATTTTTAAGTTGCTCAGCAGCCAAACTTTCTTTTCATGTCTCCAAGATTAAATGCAGGAGAAGCAACGAGAAGCCTATGCTATGTTTATTATCAGTTCTCCCCTTAACAATGTTTTTAATACCACTACTAATCCATATAGTTAATTTGTAGTGTAGTTTGTCACTCACAGGGTTTTTTCTTAACTATGAAGTATAAAATTTAAAAACACTATCATAACGGGCCAGTGCTGTAGTGTAGAAGGTTAAGCCTCCTCCTGCAGCACCAGCATCCCATATGTGTGTCTATTTGAATCCCAGGTGCTTCACTACTGATCCAGCACCCTGCTGATGGCCTGGAAAAGGAGTGGAAGATGGCTCAAGTCTTTGGGCCCCTGAACCCTTGTGGGAGACCCAGAAGAAGCTCCTGGCTCCTGGCTCTGGATGAGCCCAGCCCTGACCATTGCAGCCATCTGGGGAGTGAACCAGCAGATGGAAGACCTCTTTCTCTGTCTCTCCCTCTTTCTGTCTGTAACTCTGGCTCTCAAATAAATAAATCTTTAAAAAAATTATCATAAGGAGAGAAATTGTTTTCTGATATATATAGTATACTACAGTGTAGTTTTACATATGTACATACGTATGTATTTATATGTATATGTGTGTATAGATAAATAGATATGATGAGGGCTGAGGAGAATGTTCTGTTCTTTGTAGCGTGAGATCTGAGTGCTCTTTCAGTTGTCACAGGATAAAGGGAAATGATTCTTGACTTAGAAAAAAAAAAAACAAAGACAAACTCACCATTACACAATCCCTGCCTACTTCTCATCATCTGTTCATTCTCTGAAATGCAGTTTATCTCACAGGCGTATGTATGATGCTGCTGATAGAACTGAACTTCATCTGTAAAATCAAAAATTTTATTATGCTATTGCATAATTTTAAACTTCCTGAATCCTATATCAAAACTGCATGTGGAGAGCATATGGAAATCATGAGACTGCAATTTATATTTGGTTTTCACACCCTGATATTTAACTGAATGTGTGATAATGCCAAAAATTGTAAATAGAAATTCATTTTATTGTGGCCATACATTTATCTAATTCTTCTTATTTTCATGTTTTTTCTCCCATCCAAAATGATTTCAGAGGTCTTCTGCCATGTCTTATTCTAAGATCAGAACATAAAACTAGCACACAAACCATTTAGTGAATAGCAAAGAACTTTAGCACACATTAATCTATAAATAAACTCGGCATGTATTACATATTGTAGCAACTTCAATATGGATTGTGAAAATTCAATCCAGATTTTTATTTTTTTATTTTTATTTTTATTTTCTTTCTACTGTGTTCATCTATCACCCAAACCTATTTAATTCAAGTTGTTATCACATCTTGTTATTCTTTTCAGTTCTCTTAAAGCATATACCTAATTTAAAGTTACCTTTGAAGGCAGTCACAGTTATTTGAATTGTGAAAACAATTTAATACAGTTTTATTTTTAATACATTTTGATATTTAAATTTTAGAAAAAATAGGTTTGGGAAATATACTCTACATAACAATTGGATTTTAAAAACTAGGAAAACAGGATGAATATATCGTGCAATTATAATACCAGTTCCCATGTATATACTTCTATTTAATACTTAATGTTATTGGCCGGTGCCGCAGCTCAATAGGCTAATCCTTTGCCTTGCAGTGCTGGCACACCGGGTTCTAGTCCAGGTCAGGGCACCTGATTCTGTCCCGGTTGCCCCTCTTCCAGGCCAGCTCTCTGCTGTGGCCAGGGAGTTCAGTGGAGGATGGCCCAAGTGCTTGGGCCCTGCACCCCATGGGAAGACCAGGAGAAGCACCTGGCTCCTGCCTTTGGATCCAACGGCAAAAAGGAAGACCTTTCTCTCTCTCACTGTCCACTCTGCCTGTCAATAAAAAAAAAAAAATACTTAATGTTATTAGAATTCTGATCACAATCTATTTTGAAAGATGACTCCGGGCCACCACAGAAGAAAAATCAAACTCAGTTTTTTTTCAATCCTCTATAACAGTATGAGTTAAATAATAACCTTAGTAATTTTATAAAGAAACAAATGCTAAACATGCCAAAAATTTCAGAGAAAAAAAGACAAAAGCAACATGAACTGTTTAAATTGTTTGAATTGTTTAATCTGTAGCTTTTATACTGTTAAAGTTTTTAAAGGAAAAATTATCTTTAATTGTTAAATAATTTTTGTTACTCTTCCTAAAGCTGTTTTTCTACCCAAATCCTTGGTAACATTTGATCCTTTTTCATCTTTCACTAAAATTTTAGCAATATAGTAGTGTGAGAAAAAAAAGTCTAGGGGCTGGTACCATGGCTCACTTGGTTAATCCTCTACCTGCGTCACCGGAATCCCATATGGGCTCCGGGTTGTAGTCCCAGTTGCTCCTCTTCCAGTCCAGCTCTCTGCTGTGGCCCATGAGGGCGGTGGAGGATGGCCCAAGTGCTTGGGCCCCTGTACCTGCATGGGAGACCAGGAGGAAGCACCTGGCTCCTGGCTTCGGATCGGTGCAGTGCGCTGGCTGTAGCAGCCATTTAGGGGGTGAACCAATGGAAGGAAGATCTTTCTCTCTGTCTCTCTCCCTATCTGTCAAATAAAAAAGAAAAAGAAAAAAAGTCTGAAAAGAATTTATGAGAAAACTCCAAATAAACTTTATTTAGAAATTCAGACACCAATATTTAAATATGGAAATTAATTTAATCAACAGCTTTAACTTATACATAGACATAATTTTAATTTAAGATACCTTTTCAGCATTGATGAGGTTTTCTAGAATTAGAAAGCATATAAAAATAAAAATATTTCGATGATGATCTAAGTAAATAGCATATGTAACAAAAGAATTCTGATGGAGTAATAATTCTTAACTGAATGTGGGTAGAGAATCTGCATCCAAAAACTGAGCATTAATAAAATTAGATGAAAAAAATAAGCTAGCTGAAAGACAGCTCTGACATAAAAATAAGACTAAAGAACCTATCCTGATTTCATGGAGTTCAATTTTCAATCAGGACTTAGGTCATTGGTCTCCAAGTTCATTTACTCTTGGAAACATAAAGCTTTCTGTTTTAAGAGAAAAGGCTCATGTTAAAGACACTGAGAGAGTACTTTTACACTGCAACATGTTAATGATTTAAGTATAAACGAATCACAAATATATGGATTAAGTTTCCTCACAAAATCACATGGCTTATAACTTAAAGGAAAACCCCCTTAGGCTACATGTTTTACCAAACCTAGACCAAACTGCAAGAGTTTTAAGATGTTAAATATTCCCAAATTTTGGCCCAAAGTATCCATCCTTGAATCAAACAAAACATTGTGATCTATTTATACAATTCAGAGGAGAATAGCATGGGAACTCCAACAGTTACCAGATAGTAAAATATACTTCTTTAGGAAATTCTGAGGTTAGTCATTCTTCCAGATATAATACGTGTATTTATAACATATTTTAAAAACTCCATGAAAGCATCAACAAATAAAATGTACCCAGGCACACAAAAAGAAATCACTCCACAATATGGTAGTCCGCTATGAAAGGTAGAGGAAACTTGGTTCAACTTTGCAAATGCATATGCAATAACTATTTCTTTTTATGTTTATTTATTCTTTTATTTTGACAGGCAGAGTTAGTGAGAGAGAGAAAGAGACAGAGAGAAAGGTCTTCCTTTTCTATTGGTTCACCCCCCAGATGGCTGCCACAGCTCTGCCCATTTGAAGCCAGGAGCCAGGTGCTTCTTCCTGCTCTCCCATGTGGGTGCAGGGCCCAAGCACTTGGGCCATCCTCTACTGCTTTCCAGCCGGACTGGAAGAGGAGCAACCGGGACAGAATCTGGCACCCCAACCGGGACTAGAACCCAGGGTGCCTGCACCACAAGCAGAGGATTAGCCAAGTGAGCTGAGGCGCCGGACTCTTTTTATGTTTTTTTTCATAGTTCTTTTTTTTTAATTGTTTGTAATTATTTTTATAAAGCTTTTATTTAAAGAATATAAATTTCCAAAGTACAGCTTATGGATTACAATGGCTTCCCCCACCATAACTTCCCTCCCACCCGCTACCCTCCCCTTTCCCACTCCCTCTCCCCTTCTGTTCACATCAAGATTCATTTTCAATTCTCTTTATACACAGAAGATCAGTTTAGTACATATTATGTAAAGATTTCAACAGTTTGCCCTCACATAGAGACACAAAGTGAAAATACTGTTGGGGTACTAGTTAGAGTATTAATTCACAATGTACAGCACATTAAGGACAGAGATCCTACATGATTTTTTAAAAAATTGATTAATTATCTATGCAATTTCTAATTTAACACCAAGATTTTTTTTAATCATTTTCAATTATCTTTATATACAGTAGATCGATTCAGTACATACTAAGTAAAGATTTCATCAGTTTGCACCCACACAGAAACATAAAGTGTAAAAATACTGTTTCAGTACTAGTTATAGCATTACTTCACATTGGATAACACATTAAGGATAGATCCCTCATGAGACTTAAGTACACAATGACTCCTGATGTTGATTTAACAATTTGACACTCTTGTTTATGGCCTCAGTAATCTCCCTAGGCTCTAGTCATGAGTTGCCGAGGCTATGGAAGCCTTTAGGGTTCGCAGACTTCGATCTTATTCCGACAGGGTCATAGTCAAAGGGGAAGTTCTCTCCTCCCTTCAGAGAAAGGCACCGCCTTCTTTGATGGCTCCGTTCTTTCTACTGGGATCTCACTCACAGAGATCTTTCATTTAGGTCTTCTTTTTTTTTTTTTCCCCAGAGTGTCTTGGCTTTCCATGCCTAAAATATTCTCATGGGCTCTTCAGCCAGATCCAAATGCCTTAAGGACTGATTCTGAGGGCAGAGTGCTATTTAGGACATCTGCCATTCTATGAGTCTGCTGTGTATCTCACTTTCCATGTTGGATCATTCTCTCTCTTTTTCATTCTATCAGTTAGTATTAGCAGACACTAGTCTTGTTTGTGTGATCCCTTTGACTCTTAGACCTATCAGTGTGATCAATTATGAACTGAAATTGATCACTTGGACTAGTGAGATGGCCTTGGTACATGCCACCTTGATGGGATTGTATTGGAATCCCCTGGCACAATTCTAACTCCATCATTTGGGGCAGTTCCGATTGAGCATGTCCCAAATTGTACATCTCCTCCTTCTCTTATTCCCACTCTTATATTTAACAGGGATCACTTTTCAGTTAAAATTTAAACACCTAAGACTAATTGTGTGTTAATGTATTCTTTAATTTCTGATTAATATTTTCCTAGTTGCTAACTGTAAGCAGTAGAAACCTAATATTTACTGGATCAAAAAGCAATCCAGTGAAGTATCCAAACAACACGGAAGGTAGGAAAACTGTGAACCAGAAATGAGTTACCAAATGAACTTTCATTGATCTCTAAATTGCTTCACTCTCTGTTTCAACTCTGTCTCTCAAACTAAACTTTTGAGAAAAAAAAAAAAAAAGAAGGAACTAACTCAAGAAAATACTAGAGTTCCAGGATCTATTCACTTAGATATCTTCCTAGAAAAGAAAGGGGTCTTTGTTTCAGTGCCTCTTTAAAAATATGTTGATGGAGACACTAATCAACTTCTGTGCCTAAGGTTCAGAAGAGGAGAGGTGTTAAGTACTAGGTGGCAGACCCTAGTAGAATGACGAAAATCAAGAAAGAGGTATATTTTCTTAAATAAGAAAAGTTTTGATTGTCAGGAGAAGGCAGGGTGGGGGGGAGGCACAGAATTTGGAAATAAAATGATAGACAGCACTGGGTTGACCTTTATCGTGACGTGAAAATTTCCTTCAAGTATTTGCTTATTTTCTCTTACATTCAGGAATGTGTCATTAAACATGACATCTAGAATGGTAGGAATATACATGGAAGGTCTGAGTTTATGGAAACTGAGCTTACAAAGGTCTGAACTAATGTCTTTTGGGTTCTGTTGATAAACCCATCTTGTAAAAATATTTAATCCGTATATAAATCAGGCCAAAGATGTGTGCTGATAAAATTTTGGTCAACATGATTCTGAGGAGAGGAAATATGCTTGATGACAGAATCTACATCTAAAAACATATCAAAGATCTAAATAATTTACCAGAGTTGATCAGTTGGAAACCAAAAGTGACTTATAGGAAGACTTTGATTTGTGCCAAAACCAACCAACCAACAAAAAACACAAAGATTAAAATAGAGAAGCACTTGCTTTGTGGCAGTACCATAAGAAATTTTTAGAAAGTATATTTTTACATATATTCCCCTCCTTTTTTCCATTTCTAATCTGCTATCTTTTTCTCTCTATTCAAATTGTGTGGTTTAAGTTGGATTTGAGATTTCTTAAAATGAGCTACGAACAAACCCAAACTACAGCAATAGAAATAGGGTATCAAAATAAGAGTGAAGATTCTTCCCAACCCTTGATTCTATAACCCCTTTAGTGTGTAAATTAAGAAATAATTTTTATAATTTCATTTCTGTGTATATTGTAAGAAATTGAAGGGGGAAATATTCATTAATTTTAAAGACTTTTAGAAATTTCATCTATTGGTTCCATATAATTTTTAATATTATATGTATACTATGTCTATAAATACATAAATTAATGACAAACATTTGCAGAGTTGCAAATCAAACTTAATTCTAGTCTTATATTCACTAGACTAATGATCACTGATTATAAATTCATAGTTAAGCCTCCTCTATAAAGTTCATTGTGACGTTTCTTAGAAGACCCTTTTAGCATGAATGTTTATGGCTCAATGTGCAAAGTATATACATCAAAAAGGAAGTGTTATTAGAGTTCTCCAACTATGTTGAGATACAGAACTGAAAATATTTAAAATCTGTGATACAAAGTTGAGAAACAACCCCTAGAAGGAGAAATCATTTGTGTTCTGACATATGTTCTGGTTTATGCTGATTCTTATACCCTAAAAGATTACCTCATTACCATCTGCTCACAACTTTCAACTCTCACCTCTGACATTGTCCAGTGAGGCAATGAGAACAGGCCTGGACTTCCCAGATCCTGTAAAACTGTTATAGTATTGAATATTGTTTGTAGACAGACATATATTCCAGAGCTCAAATCTCATTGGGAAAAGACATCACTTCAGAATAGATCTTTGGCAGAGTTTAAGAAAAATCTGGGTGAATACAAGGTCAAAGAGATAGCTACATATGTTAAGTAACAGAGCTTGAAATGAATATGAAGTTAAATATTACAATGAAACATGAGAGACATAGTCAAGGAATGATAATAAATGGAATAAATTGAAAAAGCAAAATGTAGACAGTATAATAATGATTAAGAGCTAATGATGCTATGAGAAACCTGAATGCCAGCAAGACTGAGCATTGTTGTTAAGTAATAGAGTTGAAGATAACATTGAATTGTGGAATACCATTATCTTCTTCTGAAGTTTTCTGCTGTGTTCTTTTGTTAAATTTCAATGTGATTCCCTCATTGCCCATTGATGCATTTCTGCTACATCATTTATTGTGTATCTGGGAAAACGTAACTACTCCAAAAACCTAACAGGAAGTAGAAGAAATAGAAAGCATAGTCAACATATTCTCTGATATTCTACAATCTGGCATATGCATGTATAACCATGTAACATAGTTTTCCTATAAATGCCAAAAAGACAAACTTTAGACAATGTGTGCTCTGTGAGTTCAAAGGAAGGGCATTTCATTAATTCATTTTCTGATACTCTAACAAATTACTGAGGGAGGTTGGGTAACATATAAACAAAGAGGTTTATTTGGCTCACAGTTTGGGGGGCTAAAAGTTGAAACAATATGATACTGACTGTATCATGTCATCATGTCATCATGGCAGGCACACATATGAGAATGAGAAATTACATCATGAGACAGGAAGCCAGGGGTGTTTCAAAGCCACACTCTTTCATAACAACCCTTGTATGAAAACTAACCAGAGGCCCTGTGAGAACTACTTTAATCCCGTCTAAGAGCAGTGCCTCCAATTACTTAATTACTTTCCACTCATTTCCGTCTCTTACAGATACTACCACCTCTCATATTCCCACATTGCAGACCTAGTTCCAAGCACATGAATGCTTGGGGGACACGCTTAAATGATATCAAAACAATAGCAGGCATTTTTGTAAATTTAACCCACAGAGGAAGGAACCATGGAAGGTTAAGATATGACCTTGCCCCTAAAGAATAAGCATGCTGTGCATTTGTGATGGAATGGGTGTCAAACATTAAATCAGAAGTCCTCCAAAAGGAAAGAAATAGTTTCCTTGCAGACAGAGGGATGCTCCAAGCCTCTTCCCAGCTTCCTCACCTCACACATCTGTTCAGAGTCCTGTTGATTTCCTGTTGTAAACATGTCTGTGCTCACTTGTCTCTAGTCCTCTTTTGTATGAATCATTGAACCAACCCCCAAAGGTTCATTCTTCCAGTGTTCTCTCCATCATCAGCACCTTGGCTAGAGTGAGTATCCAAAAATAATGATCTGAAGAGAGCATAACTTCTTCAATTTCAGTGGTTGTCCTTTATGGTTTACAAGACCTTCTACCTAATCAATTTGTCCATGTCTCAACTTCTTGTCTCATTGCGCTTCCTCTACAGTCATATAATCATGTTCTAGTTGTTCATACCCATTCTCTATTTTGCCCCCAGGCATTTAGGGCAGAATCTATCTCTGCTTGCCATACCCCTACTGGTCTCAAATCTAAATGCAAGCTCACCCTTCCCATTTCTTCTTAAGCATTACTTCCAAGGAAGACTACTCTTAACCTTAAAATATATTAGGTCCTTCTGTTAGGTGAATCTATGGTTTTCTGTTCTTTCCTGTAATAACACCCCTCACAACATCTTGTTACTCATTCATAGTCTGTCTTCCTGGATGATCATAAGCTCTATGAGGGCCAACTTTTATTTTTCATCACCATCTCCAATATTTTGCATGTTTACAATTTAATGGGTTCTCAATAATGACTTACACAATGAATGAATATGTGAGATCAATCTAACTGGAACGAGGGACTAATATTATGGATTTCTGGGAGCAGCCTCAGGTAAGTATGATGCACTCAGATAATGGAAAAGAGTATGCACTAGACAAAGGAAATCAGATTTTATTCTTGTTTGAGAAAGAAATAAGGACATGCATAATTTATGAAGATATATCCTGTGCTGATCTATGAAATGGGTGGGGATAGAATGAATTAAGAAAAAATAGTTGTGAAATTTTTACACTATTAATTTATGAGAAACTTGGAATCTAAACTAGGGTAGGGACTATGAGAATAAAAATAAAGGGATAAATAAAAGGCCAAATAAGATGTGTAGACCAAATGTATAAAATAAAAACTTAAAAGCATGAAAAATTCAGGTAAAGGAAAGAAAATTTTTAAAGAAGATTAGATTGTAAAGATAGAATATTATATTTTGTACTAAAACTGAGCTTATAATGGAGTTCTGCCTAGATACATCCTTTGGCCAAGAGGAAATGGATTTGGAAGTATGGAATTAAAATATTAGAAAATAAAGGCGAACATTTATAGTAGGTATCAACATAGGCTAGATGTGGCCCTCCACTACACTGTCTATGGTTATTTTTATTCTACAATGGCAAAGATGAATAGTATCATAGAAAATAGTTTTTGTATAGGTGATCAGTTGTTGTAATGGTCTTTTAGGTTATATGCCTAGACTCTTCACTGTCTAACCCTTAGCAGAATATGTTTACTGAATTATAGTAATGGATCAGCTGCATAAATGATGGTAATGATCTTAAATGTAAATAAATGAATCATACTTGCATATTAATCTAGATCCACATGTATACACATATGAAACTAACTTAATTATCCAAATTTATAAGAAATGATAAATCTCTAAGTAATAGCAGGAGACAGAGAAAAAGCAGGAAAAGAAAAATCCCCCTTGACTTTCTCCCTTGCAAGCGTGTGAACGTAAAAGTCACAGTGTAATATCATTGGCATGCTCCTTAAAGAAAAGCAAATTGCATTTTCCTCTGTTTAAGAAATTAATAGTGACAAAAACAATGGCAGCCTGGGAGTTGAGCTGATTCTAACCATAACTGTGTTTATAAATTTTCTCTGCTTCATATTTTATGACAGCAAGGCCTTTTAGAGGAGCAGAAATTCCGTGAACTTTATCTCATCATCAGAGTTTTGCATGCTGGATGGTTATTTACCAGATAAAGCTAGCATTTGACTTAACAGAACTTCTGCTGTCATTAAATTCACCACAAGAGAAAATTAAGCCTGGCAGTTCATCTTCAAAAAACACCATCCTTGCCCAATGGCCTAAAGAAATATAGGAAGTAGAAGCTGTAGAGTATTGTGGGCATATGAAAAGTATTCATTACTTTCTTAAGGCAATTCATATGGTTTTGACTGTTACACACATGTTCAGATGAGGTGGAGGAAGGCATTTATCACATCAGCATAGTAGTTGTCAGAACACTTCAGTTGCAAGTAACAGATATGGAAGTGGACTAGGGTTACCAAAAAAAAAAAGGATTTTATTGACAAACATGACAAAATTTCATAAAGACAGGTGTGGGAACCACTCAGAGATGACAGACTTGAGTGCTAAAACCTGTAGGATCCTTGTTTCATCTCCCTTCCCACTGTTTTGTCTTTGTTTGCTTCATTTTAAGGGCTATTTACTTTTTCTCTTTTTTATTTCACTTTATGGAATATTTTCTTCTAAAAGGAATTTCATATCTTTATAATGTCATTTATAGAATAAAGGTTTATTCACCTCTACACAGCATTAGGTTGGGAAATCCTGGGAACTTGATTGATCAATTCCTTGGACCAATACAAGTAGCTATGATCAGCTGTGGCCAAGGGTGAGAAACTTAATGTGTTGTTCTACGAAGAGAGGTATGGAAGTGGTCACCACCTTCATCCAAATATCAAAAGCTATTTCAGATATCAAATATTTCTTTTTCTCTGATTATCAATGGACAACTTACTTGGTAACATTATTATGGACTAAATTGTGCTTCCCCCCAAATTTATATGTTGATCCTAGCTTCTAATGCATTAGAATATGGCACTATTTGGAGATAGGGTCTTTAGAGAAATAATTATATTTCATTGAGTTCTTTTGGGTGGGCTTTAATACAATATGGCTAAAATTCTTATAAGAAGAGGAGATTGGGACAGAGTTAAACCAAGATTAATGTGTCTGTAGTAATAACAAATGTCTTGTGAAACATTTCCAATTTTCTCAGATTTGTCTAAGAACGCAAATGAGAGTAAATGTGCCAATTACCCCCCACATTATCTGTCTATAGATCTTTTTTTTTTTTTTTGACAGGCAGAGTGGACAGTGAGAGAGAGACAGAGAGAAAGATCTTCCTTTGCTGTTGGTTCACCCTCCAATGGCCGCCGCGGCCAGTGCACTGCGCTGATCCGATGGCAGGAGCCAGGCGCTTCTCCTGGTCTCCCATGGGGTGCAGGGCCCAAGCACTTGGGCCATCCTCCACTGCATTCCTGGGCCACAGCAGAGAGCTGGCCTGGAAGAGGGGCAACCGGGAAAGAATCTGGCGCCCCGACGGGGACTAGAACCGGTGTGCCGGCACCACAAGGTGGAGGATTAGCCTACTGAGCTGCAGCGCTGGCCTGTCTATAGATCTTTTAATGACTGGAGCAAACCACCTTTCTACATAGCCTCCTGAGAGATGCCAGTTCACTAATACTTGCCAAAAGTCAACTGTCCCCAAGTCGACTTCAAGTTCATGTGAGAGTGAGACTGGAATGGGGATGTTAACTTTTAGGGACACACAGTGGCCAGCAAGAATGACTGTTCCCACTCTGCCTTCCTGAATACCAAAGATGTCAAGACCCTCAAATGAATACCTTCCAAAAAATAGGAGGTCCCCATAAGAAGGAAATACTAGTGTTTAACTCCGCCAACCTCTGCTTACCCAGGAAAAGAAAGCTAACCTGCCAAGAGTGGCAAATAATTTAGATTATTAGGAAGTTTCTCTAAACCTACCCATCCAATCTTTCTAAAATGTAAATACAGTTTCCACTTTGATAGATTTTAAGTCTGAGCTGCTTAGGTCTCTGCTGTCTATGTGGACCATTAGTTTAAGCAGTGACTACTTTTGACCATTTTTATCCTTGTCATCACCATGCAGGTCAATTCATTGAAAATTATTTGCACCTTCTATTAGAGGCAATATTTTGGCCTCCAATTCTGGAGAGACAGGCCCTAAAATAAGATATATAAGCTCAGAGTAATTACGTACAACTTAATACCAAATGAGAACCAGAGCAGTCTGAACTGATGCTCCTTTCAAAGTGGGGAAGTATGAATGGACCCCAAACTCTCCTCAGTTTTATTCATATACTGAATATTTCAGATGATTTAAATTGGCCCTACTACTTCCTGCTTTACTATTGAAAAGAGATTTTAGTATGTATTTTATATTCGCTCATGACAAGGTTTATTTGTTTTGTTTATTTGTTTATTGGTTACAGTTGACTTTGCAGACAGGTTTTCCTTCAATCTAGTTCTTCTAGGTCCTGTCCAAAAGAAGGTTTTATATCTAGGCAAAGTGAACCAAACTATCATTTTGGAGAACCATTACTATATACTGATTTGTTAAAAAAAAAAAAAAAGACTTTAAATGAGTTAATTGCTATATGAGAGAAGATAGTTTGAAAACATATGTATTGCCTTCACTTACTTTACAAGGAAAACTGAAGCTTTGGATCTGTTTTACAGACATTATATTGCAAATATTGTCAGAAAGCAAAGCCTAAAACACTTTGCATCTAATAACTAGTCAAAATAATCATTGAGAAAAATCATTTATTTTAAAAAAATCATTTATTTTAAAGCTGCATCGTTTTCTCTTGATAGTCTTTTTTTTTTTCAGATTAGCTAAGAATCCACACATTTAGGCATTGTATCATCCAGTATTCCCTCTACATTAAGGCCACTCTAGTAGGTAGGCTGAATAACCACCTCCCAAAAGCATACATACTCTTATTCTCAAAAATATTACATAATATGGCAAAGGGACTTGGGGATTTTGTGATGAGGAAAATTTCCTAGATCGTCCTAGTGAGTCTGATTTAACTATAAGCGATCCCTATAAAACAGAGAGGCAACTTTCTCTCAGGGAAGGAGCCCTAATGACGGAAGCAGAGGCCATAGCAGTAGCTAGTAACCAAGAAATACAAACAGGCTCTAGAAGCTGGAAAATACAAGGAACGCATTTTTCCCTAGAGCTCACAAAGAATCACATTGACTCTAGGTTTTAGATTTGACGCCTTGACTTTAGCACCATAAGACTCATCTCAGACTTCTAACCTCTAGAACTCTTCAATAATAAATACATGTTCTTTTAACTCTCTACGTTTTTTTTTAAGTTGGTATAATAGCAATGTTGTTATATTAACAAGAAACTAATAGATAATGCTAAAAGAAAATAATATGTTAAACTTGTTTTGGTTCTGATTGAAATAATATTGTTGAGTATGTTGTTCATTCAAGCATTGTCTTCTTTTCAAAGTTGCTCAAGAAAAATATTCTTTTGATGTCAGTACACAAATAACTGTGCTTTTTGAGCTAATAAAATCAATAGATGTGTCTCTGATTTTCTTTCTCATGAGTTCTTCACTACTAGAAAATTCCAATCCAACTCATTATTATGGGCGCTAACTTCATCCCTAGTTCAGCTTACCTTTCTGTCTTTGCTTTGTCTTTACCCTTGTTCTCATTGAACTACCATCTTGATTTAGATGTGTTTTTATGAAATTTCAAATCATATTCTGATGATGAGTACAAAAATCAACCATGAAACAAATCAATTCTTAAACATTTTGTTAATTTCCTTATGCTTACATGAAGTCCTTTCCATGCAAATTGAAATATAGAGCCTACAAAGAGAGGGAATTTGAGAGGGTATTTTGTTAAAAATGTGCCCAGAGTCTCACTGATGTTCAACTTAGATTAACAGATGACATTTTCACTTTGACAGATTCAAGGTATGCCACCTCAAAATACAACATGTTGGCATTTGAGAAAACAGCAGATGCAAGATGGTATCTCCAACCTCTGCTTTCCTCCCCTGAAGCAGGCCATAAAACACTTCTATGACCTTCCTCTAAAGTAGGTCATCAGACCATTATTCCTGAAGGGTCCTCCTTATACCCAGAGGAAAGGAATGAAGACAGAGGGACCAGGGAAGAATCTGAACAAACAGGCTTTGCTGTTTCCCTCACCCCACCTGGTTCATTATCACTGGGTCATATCCATGAAAATATACTGTTTTCTCATTTCCTTTGGGTCTATATTTCTGAAGGATCCTGTGTCAAGTAAAACTTATATTATATACATTTGTATACCTTTTCTCTTGTTCATCTTTTATTTAGACATCTCAGCCATAAGCTTAGAAACAGGTGGAAAAATTCTTCTCCCCTGAAGGTTTATATGCTTTTAGAAAACATCCATTGACATAAAATCTATTACACAGCCTACATTCTGGAAGCAAAGCCATTGATTGTGTGACTTTTAAAACAACATAATTGGCCGGCACCATGGCTCACTAGGCTCCACCTATGGCGCCGGCACCCCGGGTTCTAGTCCCGGTTGGGGTGCCAGTCTCTGTTCTGGTTACTCCTCTTCCAGTCCAGCTCTCTGCTGTGGCCCAGGAGGGCAGTGGAGGATGGCCCAAGTGTTTGGGCCCTGAACCTGCATGGGGGACAAGGAGAAGCACCTGGCTCCTGGCTTCGGATCAGTGCGGTACGCCGGCCGCAGTGGCCATTGTGGGGTGAACCAAAGGAAAAATGAAGAGCTTTCTCTTTGTCTCTCTCACTGTCCACTCTGCCTGTCAAAAATAAAAAAAAATTAATTAAAAAAACAATATAACTAACAATTCTATTAATTTCTACCTAGCTAACTTATAATTCTTATGTTTCTTCATATATGGTGATGATAGACTAATACTGGCCATTTTTAATAGAGTGTATTAAAATGGTTGGTTGTGTTTGAGTAAATTGTCCTTTACAATTTGACAACAGTAGCTCATTTTTTGGTTAAACCTACACAATCAGTAATATTGGCTTTCCCTGTTTGGAGAGCTCTTGTGTAAAGATGAAGAGCTGGTCTTCTCCCTTCTTCACCCAATGACCCATGACTTTGAAATAACCTACTTCATTTGACTGTTACAGAAATATCTTCATTTAGTAGTTGTCACAGGTCTCTGCTTGTTTGAGGAGTTCCACTTAGCTGTTACTCCATGTATACATTTCCTATAGTTAATGCTGATATTGGGGAATTAACCTTTCATGCCTCTTTCCATTTGATCCTACCTGTTGACATTTGTATGCCAAAAAAAGAATATGTCAGTGGCATGACAAAGAGGAGATATGAAGTTCCAAAGTGCTTGTCTGCCAAGCAGACAGGTTTAGCTAAGGAAGGTGACTGGGAAGAGTGTGAAGATCATGCCAGACATTGAGATATATGTTTAGAAACAGGAAAAAAAAAAACTAGTGGTAAAAGCTGGTGGGAGCAAAATTCCTGGGAAGTAAGCAGATAGTGGAAGGTGACAAAGTGGACCACAAAGAGGTGAATAGAGGAGGATAATTTATAGAGCTGCCTGCAGCCCTCAACATGAACACTGGACAGCTGCACAGACAGCAGCCCAATTGGTCAAAAGAATATAAGGGTTTTATTTTTCATTTCTTGTTATTGAGTGAGAAGGTCTGTGATTATGTGAGAAAGTCAGAAAAGCCAACGCTTAGAACACTCAAGGGAGCTTATGAGGAGAACGTGGGTGCCACCAAATTAGAAGATTATTTTCATAATTCTGTGGAGCCAACTATCAGAAAGCTCTCTCCAGGTAATGAATATTTGTGTTTTGTAATAGAAGGAACAGGAGAAAAAGATGCTTCTCCATGTATTTGTATCTGATGAAACACATTTACAGTCATCTTGTTCTTTTATTATCTAGCCCTCTGTAATTATATGAGAGTACCTCATAGTCCATAGAAAAATGGAATAATGCAAAAACATTTTGAAATCCATGCACAGTTTTTTCATGATATGCATTTTCCACGAACTTTTGGGATACCCCTCATATTTCATTCTTTGTTTTTTTTAAACATTCTGTTTCCTTCAATGGGCTATGTGCTCCAAGAAGACAGGAATCATGTATTCATTTTCCGGCAACAAGCACAATGCCTGTAACACAGCAAGCACTTAGTATACACTTATAAAATAAATTAGCCAAACTCAGTTTATACAGATGTCTATTAGTGTGTGTCCAATTAGATTGGTTTCTAGTTTGAAAAACATGAGAATGCTTGAAACATCCAAATAAGCATTTCTTTTTTCAGCCAATTGTTTCTCATTCCATATGCTATATGAAAGAGTTCTCTGGCTCTGGACAAGAAAAAAACTCTAAGTAGAATTAGAGCCCACTTTGGACTTTGGCTTTCTATTTTTTTTTAATTTCTAGAATGCATAGAAACTATGAAAAATATTTAACATTCAAAAGGTAGAGAATTTAGATTAGTTTTACAATTAAACAGTAGCTTCAGTCTTTCCTTCCTTTGGTCATCAAGTCTCTAAACTGATGTTTAGAAGATGTTTGAATCTATTTGCCATTCCTTTCTGTTGATGTTTAGATTTGAAAACTAGATAGCACTTGGATAATAATGTGATTCAATTTAGCCAGTGTCATATTTTAAGGAAGCAGTGAGATATATATAACTTTTACCCCCTGGAGCTAAAATGACCTCAGTATGTGCAATCTGTTAGCTTCTTTTCCTGGAAGAGACTCTAAACAAAACTTCTTTTATGGTGCTTTCGAAAGCAATGTGTTCCTTATTCACCAATGATGCTTGTCATGTCATACAAAAAACAGGTGCCCGCCCATGCATAAAGTTATCTGAGCTCAGAAGGTTCTGCTGAATCCTGTCCTTTTGTTGGCAACCCATACAAGGGATCTTCGAAAGTTTATGGAAAATGCATATTATAAAAAATTATGCAAGGATTTCATTTAATTTTTCAACAAGGTAAATCCAATTTAAATCCAATTTTGCATGAAATTTTTGAAGTGCCTATTGTACAGTTCCAATCACAGAAAGGAAATTTTGTGGAAAAACTTCCATGTTCAAACCCAGGAGTAATCAAACACCAATGGCATAAATAAACATAACTATAATGCTACAGGTAAGGAAAATATAGAAAACGAGAGAACTTTGGAGGCACTAGCTACTCTGCAGTTCTTTTTGGCAATCTCAAGCTCAAACTCTCACTGTAATTTACTTTCCAGACCAGGAAAAATACACTTGAGCTCATTAAAGACTGAATATAGATCTTATTTTCAGAAATCTTCAATTGATTATAAATGCTCTTGAAAAGAGCCGTTGGCCAAAGCCAAGATTCCTCTGCTCAGATTATGACCTTGTGTTGTGGGAACAAAGAGAGGAAGCCTGCAGAAAAGCATGTTCTCTTCTAGGGAAGCAAGTCCTGCAGGACAACGACCAAGTCAGCAACCAGAGCTGTTACCAAGCAGGCTATTTTATTAGACAAAATATTTTATTAGACAAAAGTGTCTGCTTTTTGTCAATGCTGGAAACTGATCTCCACTTCATTTATTGTTGTTTTCACTCTTTTTTCTTCTAAGAGGTCATATCTATAAACAGTAAAAAGATTTAATTATGTATAAAGAAGCAGCAGCAGCACAGTGAGAGAGAGAGAGAGAGAGAGAGAGGAGAGGGAGAGGCTGTTAAGGATTGGTGTAGTGCCATCTCCTCTATTTGTTACTGCTCAGGAAATACATAAATATGGTATTAACCTCAGCTTTGCTGAATGCAGGCTTGTGATGAAGATACTGAGCTTTAAGTCAAATACCCAGAGTTTAAGGCCTCACCCACAAATTGATACACACTGATATACGCAAGTTATTAAACTTTTCTAAATTTAATCTTAAAATGGTAATCTACTTTTCATATTATGTGAGTTTTTAGAATGATGGTGGTGTATACTTGACAAAAATTGCTAACAATTATTATCATTATTAACATTTGTTCTGAATGATGGTGTCTTTAAAAATTACTTGGCAGTAGAACATAGAGAACTATCTAAATACTTTTAAATGTGTGTGTGTGTGTGTGTTAGATTAATTTTAGGTTCACAGCAAAATTGTATGCTAGGTACAAAGTTTTCCCACACATCTCTCACATTGCACATATGCTGCCTCCCCCATTGTCAATCTCTTGCAGCAGAGTGTGCATTTGTTACAATTAATGAACCTATGTTGGCATACCATTATCAACTGAAGTCCACGTTTCACCTCTGGGTAGTTTAATCTACAGGTTTGCATGTAAATGATTTTTTATTCCAAAAATACTGAGGAATGGTACATTACTATAACTGTAATAAGGGCACTTTCCTTTCCCTTTTCATATTTTCACTAACAAAAACCAACTACTAACTTTGTGAATTTTCCATGACTAGTCTTGTTGACTTGTTTAGTTGGAAAGAGCACATTTTGAATTGAGAGATAGCTCTTTTCCCAAGACTGACAATTTCTTGAAATAAACTTACTTTCACTCATCTACTGAATTGTCTATTCAGCATCCAGCAGCAAGAACCTACTAGTAGTATATTTAATAATTCAGCAACAATGAAACAACTATTCTTTCATTAAAATGTGGCCAACTGATATACAAGAAAAGTGCACTGAGAGACATATGTTTGCAAGGATTTTGGTATTCTATTGGAATGTAGTAAGTGGAACTATAATGTAAACTTCTTAATCAAGTGTTTGTTGAATGTCTTTTAGCTGCTCTATCTTAGAGGGATGGTAGTGGTTGGAGCAGGGGACAGCAAAAAAGTAACTTAAATGTACATTCTGTCCAGAGTTTAAATCCTACTCAAATAAAAATCATGCACCTAAATAGTTACAACTGAAAGATAAAAGTGGCAAAAAGATGTGATTGAGAATTATTGGAACTCAAAGAAGGTAGAGACATTGCCTAATAACTGAGTTGTTTTAGTAACAGTTTTTGAACAAAGGCTATTAAATAAATCCATTTATTCATGGATAAGACAAGAAAAACCAAAGTTAACCAGTCAGGGGAATGTGGGGAAGGGTCATCTATTCATTTCATCAACTCAGCATTATTTGGTTTATCCAGTGCCTATTAGGAGTCAGCCGCTGTTGTTGGTGCTGGGGACAGAGCAGCAAAGAAAGGAGACCAGATCCTGTCTTTGATGTGTGCTCCATTGCAGGGAAGGAAAATTTCAGTTTGATATGAGCAATGGGGACAAAAAACATTAGTTAGAGGGAGGAGAGGCAGAAACTATTTGGATAGATGCAATGGGCAGGGTCACAGAACATTTGGAAGGTCAAGCCAGAAAGGATGACTTTTGTTGTTTATATTTAGGTAAGCCATTAAATCTCTTTGAGCTGCAAAATATCCTAATCAGATCTGAACTTCAGGAAGATTAATTAGGTATCTAACTTGTAAGATAAAATCAAGAAGAGCAGAGTGGGTAGAAGGGAGAGCAGTTCTGAAAGAAATACCCAGCCCCACGGGTCAGGGGAGAGGTAAGTCAGGTGCTGGAGGAGGTACAGGAGTCACGGGATGTGCAGCCAAGCTCCCAAGGGCCAACAAGTGCGTCTTCCAAATAAGGCAAGAAAGCGCCTGGTGAGGCCTGGGTAAGGCAGTTCTGCCCAGGAAAGATTAAGCTAGGGCAGCACCACCGAGTGCTCTGGCAGGTGAATTCTCTTCCAAGTGGTCACCGCTTTCCAAACACTTCCTTCTTTAGCTGCAAGCAGTGATCACTGAGGGAGAAATGCATTGGCTCCAGAGAAGGGAACCGACCTCCCACCCCTGAAAGTCTTTATTCCCAGGATTTGGGAGAAAGGAGCCTTTTGTTGGAGTATAATCTTATTGTGTTCCTTGTTGCTCAGCTGATTAGCAAATGAAGAACGAAATTAATGACCCAGAGGAATGAAAGGCACAGGGAAATGTGTAGGCCTTGTAAACTTAGGCCAATTCACAATTGTCTCCAACAGGAGCTTGATGTCTATTTCCCTGGTCTTTAAACCTTTGCCTTTATTCTGGGGTTTTCTTTATTTTGCATTTGTTCTCACCAATGTACTGTGAGTGAATGGATAGATGGCAGTGAGAGGGCCCAAGAGCTATGCATAGCAATCCCAGCTCTGATCTACCAAAGTGAGGTTTTCGAATAGTACCAAGATTGCTTACGAAAGTGACACACACAAGCATCTCAGGATCCCAGGGTAAAGCACAAACTGTTTGAGCTCACAGGAAAGTGGGAAAACACGTACGTGTAATCACCAATGTACCCATATGCACAGCACACATACAGACACACATACTACATCCTTTGGGCCATACTGGAAGAGAAAGGATATATTTGGCACCTAAATATTTTGTATATGATCTGCCCTACCCTGCCATGCATACGCCCCTACCTTTCACCTCCATCTCATTCCAAACTCATTGACAGCCTTATTCTAAGAATAAGAAAAAATAAATTATGGACCTCGGCACAAATTCAGTTTCACCACGTATGTTCTGTTTCCTTAGGCATTTTTTTTCTCCCAGGTTTGAAGCATCAATTTTCTCACCTGAAAACAGGACAAAGAGTAGCACCTGTTCCTAGGCTGCAGCAACAGTGCAGACAGGTGATGAAAATGCTGTGTAATTAATGAGAATCAATAAATGACATTTACCACTTTATTATCATTGTCATTAGTGGTAAACCTCTTAGATAAAGATGCTTCATAAAGAAAAGGCACAATTCCTTGAACATATACTGCAATGAAAATCCCAACGTGTCCAACAGGTCTTCAAAGTGCAAATTCACTTAAAACCCAGGCGTCCTAGGTCACCTACTATCACCCCTAAGAAGGGTGAGATACTTACAGCTCCAAAGCCTAAAATAGCTCTGAAGTGTTGGCAAAGATATTCTGGTTGCAAAGGTACAGAAAGTGCCCTTGGTGAATTTCACTCCCCAAGTGTTAACTGACAAACAGCATGCAGCACTTGACAGTCTCATTCAAAAGCAGTTTACAAGAAAGTGCCTGAAATACAGAGAATTTGGCTGCTCATTATAGATACCACTTTGGCAAACATCATGTTGAGGCATCAAAGCTTTGCTAACATTGGAGGACCTAACTCAGACTCAGATAAGTAAAGCTGATAAACTGTCCCTGATTCCAGGGTACATCTGGTTAATATAATTGTTCTTACCAGCTGACATTGCAGGCTGTATAAAAATTGATTTAAATTGTTCAAAGAGAAAATTCGTTTTTAAAAATTTCTGTGCTATTTCTTTTGTGCCTGGGTCATTTTGGAGTGGGAAGTGTGAACGTGGAAGGTTGTCACTGACAGAGCCAAGCTCTCCCTGATGTGGGACCCCCTCTATTGATTGCAGCTTTCTTAGGAGTTCCTTACCTCCTAGCTTACTTGAGGAGTCAGCTCTAATACTGTGATAGGACAAAGGCTCTATTTTTCCTTGCAATGATCCGGGTTCTGTCTCTACTACTAAAATGAAAAAGAGGAGAGGCAGCAGGCTAAGTGACAGCCTGAGATGCTTACATCCCATGTCAGGGTTCCTGGGTACAGTTCCCCACCACTTCCTAGCCATCTTCTTGCTAATGTGTAGCCTGGGAGACAGCCATTCATGGCTCGAGTCCTTGGGTTGCTGCCACTGACATGGGTGATCTGGATGGAGTTCCTGGCTCCTGGCTTTGACCTGGCCTAATCCTGGCTGTTGAGGGCATTTGGGGAATGAACCAGCTGATGGAAAACCTCTCATTCTCTTTCTCTCTGTCACTCTGCCCTTCAAACAAGTGAAATTATAAATAAATATTTAAAATGAAAACAAGTCTTTACCAAAAACATAAAGCTGTGCATGAGAAGTATCCTAAAGTTTCTTGAGTGCATTGTAAATGCATGGATCCATCAGTTGAGATCCATAGGTATATTTCAGATCCAGTGAGCTGTAGGACACGGATCATTTTCTGGATAAGCATGCAGTACCTTCCCCTTTATACAACCATACCATGGGGGCATTCCTCCCTGGAATCCCACTCCCAATTGCTGCCGCAGGAGGTTTCTCACTTAAACAAATCTTGTGTTGCTAACAAAATAAAATAAAATGAAAGAGTTGAAGAAGCTTACCATGATGCCTATCAAGAGCAGAAATGTTCTGGGAAGGAGGTCTCGCTGGCTATCAATCAGACAATTCATTAGATTACTTAAAGCTGCTTTTCTCAGGACTGGTTTCAAGAAATCCTTTTCTCCTCTATAAATAACTCAAACTTTTCAAGCCCATGAATTTAGCAAACATTTAGAGCATTAGCTGTGTTCAGGCTCAGGACAAAACGCCAAGCCCTTCCGGTCCCTGCTCCTAGGGAGCGCACCAGCTCTCCAGCATGATGAAAATATACACAGACTGCTTCCTGTGGTGCCGGAGATCCCACTACACAGACCAAATGAGGTTGGGCTGGGATGAAAGTGGAGCATGAGAGGAGAAATTCTTCGTTTGGGAATAAGCATGGTGGGAAGTCTTCCTGTAGGAATGAGACCTGAACTGAGGATGCGAATAAATTAGGCCCTCTGCCAGGGTGGAATGAGGGTGATCTGTGCTGGAGAGAAAGTACAGCCTGAGGCAGAGAAGAGCAAGGCCAGAAGCCAAAGAAAGTGAGCTCCAGCAAGACAGTCCTAAGCAGTTCAGAGTGCCTGGGGGACAGAATATCTGAAGCATGTGGTTCTCTTCCCCTAGACATTTGACTAGGTATTTTACTTAAAGTTGGAAATTGGAGATAGCAGAGTTGGACTAATCCCCATCTTGCCTTCAAGGCAGGATAAGACTTTGGACTATTTTAATTGCAATGGGAAGCTCTATTAGTCTCCCATTGCTAGAGTAACAAATTACCACAAGCTTACTGGTGTAAAACAACACAAACATTTTTATTTTATGGTTTTCAAGTTCATAAGTCCAACATGGGTCATCAGAGGTGGGCTTCTTTCAGAGGCCCAAGGGGAGAATCTGTTTCCCTATATTTTTCAGCTTCTAAGGATCGCCCACATTTCTCAGCACATGGCCCCTGATGAAAATGCCACATTCCAGCCTTCTCTCTCATGTACTCATTAGGAACCCCGTGATGACACTGGGTCCACCCAGCTACAAGAGAATAATCACCTCATATCCAAATCACATCGGCCAACTCCCTTCTACCAAGCAAGGTAACAAGAGCACAAGATTCTGGGCTTAGAAGCTGGACATCTTTGGAGCAGGTGCATTATCCATTCTGCCAAAGGGACTATTTCAGGTTGTGAGCTTAAAGCATAAAGTTTCTTGAGAATCAAGGGCATATTAGAACTCATAAGCATTCGAGCAAAATGATGTCATCATCTTATAAAATACCTCACTCTTAGGTTTTTGATCATCTTATATCCAATATGTCTCTTTTCTTCTCTCTCTTGGTCAGGAGTGTGTGTGTGTGTGTGTAATCTACATGGCCGATAGCAAACACAAGAGAGTTTATGGGGATGTAGGCATCCACATAGCTTAAAAAAATCATGGATGATTAATTAATGCATTTTGGCTCCACAACTCTAATCAATATTTCTGGCTATAACAAGTCAAAAGCAGGCCAGATCTTGATGTTATTTTTTACCACATAATAGGTGTATGATCCTTAGACAAACAGCCTGAGGTTTTGTTGGCACCTGTTCTTCATCTGTTAGAGTGGCATAATGATGACTGAGAGTTTTGGTGAGAATTACATAATATATTTAAATATTGGCAGGTGATCTACGTGGGAATATCATATGGAGACAATAATACACATAATACCTTGGCAGGAATATTTTGACATTGTGGCATTCAGTTTTTATGATGGAAAAGGTACCATATCTACATCCTTATTCCATAGCACCTTACTTCCCAAATACAGAAACTAGTCATAAATAATAGAAGCCATACATTTCAATGTGTGACAAAAACACCAGATAGAATTTCTCACATTGAGACAAACCAGACGAAATAGTGAGCTTTTAAGTAGATATGACTGTTACAATAATCAGCAATTCACAGGCAAAAAAGAATGGTGACATGTTTTCATCAGGGTTATTTTACCAAGTTGCCTTCAAATTAACAACTTGGTGGGAGCCACCACTGGCCTGGAGCTGCCCAGTGCGTGTCCTCACCCAAGTTGGCATCCTGGTTCTTCTTATGATCATTATTCACAGCTGGTGAAGAATGGAAAGCAGTAGCATTCAAGCTCCCGGGTCCTAGTTTCCAGTGTTTTCTTCTTCCTCTAAATTGTGGTTACCACAAGAGTCTGGGTACACAAGTTATTGACAAAGCTGCACAACACCTTTTCCTTGAAATGCTGAAATGGTTTTCAGCACACAATAGCATTCAATCCGTTAAGAGGGTGTGTACCAAAAACAAGTGCCTGGGACAAGCAAAGGTAGGCTCTCACTAAAAACAGGTTTGGAGATGCTCATCACATGGCACATATATAAATGAAGCAGCTTTTAGCAGATGGGCATGAAACCACACTGGGCCTGAAGTCAGACGGTATTAGCGTTAATCCTGCAGCTGGAAGGGCATGTCCAAGTCATTTATTCCATCTCCCTCATGTTGCTGATGCATTCGCTCAGAAAGCACTCATCTAGGCCCTACCGTGTGCCAGGCACTGGCGGAGGCATCATCTAGGAAAAAATGAGCAAAGCAGGAAGTGGGCATGAAGCTAAGGAGACGCTCAAAGTACAGGTCCCATTTGTGACATAAATTCTTTCCTGCACGTTTTATTGGACTCCTTCATTCCAAGGTTGGTGAAATAATATGTTTTTAGAAAGAGATTTTCCAATATGTACAGAAATGAATAATAAAAATTAAGTGTTTCTCCTTTGCTTTTATAGCTTAAAAGACCTTACCGATATCAACTAATCAAATGTTCATCTGTAATATCTTTCATAAAATTAAATATTTTATATTAGCTATTTGCTCCTTCAAGGTAAATTCTGCTTACTGAGAGGAAAAGAACAATATTGCACTATTCTGCAAATAATCTATAAATTAATAAGTGATTTTTATCAATTTTTAAGAAAATATTTATTTTCACTTTACTTGAAAGGTAGACACATAAAGGGAGCAATGAAGAGAGAGTAACCTTCCGTCTGCTGGTTTACTCCTCAAATGCTCATAACAGTGGGATCTGGGCCAAGCCAAGACAGGAGACTTGAACTCAATTTTGTCTCCCATGCAGGTGACAGAGACCTAAGCAGTTGGACTCTTATCTGTATCCCAAGGTATACAGTAGCAAGAATCTGGATTCAAGAATGGAGACAGGGTTCAAAGCAGGCACTCTGTTTGATATAGGATGGTTAAGATTCCAAAGCACCACCAAACACCAGTATCAATTCTTGTTCATTTTTAAAAAATCATTAGTTAACCAACCTATGTTTACCCTTTTCTATCACTGTAGTAGCATGCCTTTTGAGCCTACTACCTATCCACATCATTATAAGTATCTTAATTAAAAAAAAAAAACCACAAAAAAACTTGTGCTCAGTAAAATGAAGTCCTCTCTCTTCTGTTTTCTTGTATCTTGTGAGCATTTAGCCCAGGTATCAGCCTTTGTTATAGATTGAGCGGAGCTTAGCTCTCCAAACTCATGCAGCTGGTTAAACCAGTCTTATGTTAACAGTTAATGAATTAATGCTTACAGTCCATGGATTAGGGTGGAGGTTTGATCTAATTACAGCAGCTAGGAGGTGGGGCCAAGGGGAGGTCTTTAGGTCATTGGAGGCTTGCCCTTGAAAGGGTGGGTTTGTAAGCCGAGCTGCCCTCTCTCCGGCTCCTGGCTCACTCCATGCTCAGGCCTCTGCATCTGCTCTGCCATTGCTAGCTTCCACGAGATGCCGGACCAGCGAGGCCACCTGGTTTAAACGATGACCCTCCAAACCGTAAGTTGGAATAAACCTTGTCTGTCTTGGGTACTTAAATTAACAAATGGCTGATTAATACAGCCTGCCTAGGAGATTTTCAGCAGGGAATTTTGATTATCTGTCATTTTTATTATAAATGCTGGTCTTATATTCAAACGTCCAAAGTTCTGATAACTGGTCGTTTCTTTTCTACATAAAATCTATTGACCAGGGTTTTACGAGAAAGAGTTGGCTTTTGGGTTGTATCACGACAGGAACAAGAAGGCACAACAATGTTGGAAAAACCCTTATTTTGCAATTATCCCAGTAAAGATTCAACCATAGTGTCAATAAAAATGTCAATAGATGTCAATAATCCGGGGGAATATTTTTCTAAGGAGACGATATTTTAGAGCCTTAAGATATCTTCCTACTTAGTTAGAAGGGGGAAAAGCAGTCATTACAAAGTAGACTGTCTGATGTCTTCCCCAAGTGATCAACATTAGTAGCACCAACGAGAAACAGGTGTACATGATGTGCTTCCAGAGCAGGGAGGCTTCGACGGCCAGACCATCACGTGTGCGGTATTTGGTGGAGAATGCTTAGCCTGAATCAAATCAGGAGGCAACCACAGACACTCAGGGTGAGGACTGTTCCAAACAAACGGTAATGGAGGCCACTGAGTTCTGTGGAAAATTCCAGGTTGAAGCAATTGAAAGAGACTTGACATCCAAATGCATTACCTGAGCCTAGGTTGAATCTTGTACTGGAAAACAGGGTGTGTGTACTATATGAGACATCGTGATCATTGGTTTAATTGACAAAAATACAAGTGGTTGGCTGGCGCCGCGGCTCACTAAGCTAATCCTCCGCCTTGCAGGGCCGGCACACTGGTTCTAGTCCCCGTCGGGGCGCCAGATTCTGTCCCAGTTGCCCCTCTTCCAGGCCAGCTCTCTGCTGTGGCCAGGGAGTGCAGTGGAGGATGGCCCAAGTGCTTGGGTCCTGAACCTCATGGGAGACCAGGAGAAGCACCTGGCTCCTGGCTCCTGCCATCGGATCAGCGTGGTGCGCCGGCCGCAGCGCACCGGCCGCGGCGGCCGTTGGAGGGTGAACCAATGGCAAAAGCAAGACTTTTCTCTCTCTCTCACTGTCCACTCTGCCTGTCAAAAATAAATAAAATACAAGTGGTAGTATAGATAACATTGTTTCATCAATATTAACTTTACTCAAGTTGATAACTGTGCTGGAGTTACATAAAAGAAAATTCTTTTTCTAGAGAAATGCACTCTAAACTAAGATTAAAGGCCTATAATGAATGGACCCTTAAATAACTCAGAAAAAACAATTCTGCAGAAGACAGATAAATTTGGGAAATGAACGATAAAGAAAACGGCATATGATACTGGCATTATGCAAATCTGAGAAGGTATTCTCTGCTATACCTGTAGAATAGTTTGTACTACTATTTTTGCAGTTTTCCTGTAAGTTGGTATCTCAAACAAAAGTTTTAAATAATAACAAATGCATACAGTGGAAGAGTGAGGAAAGTTAAATATCTCTGCTTTAGACAATCTTATCAATGTAAATGTCTCATTATTTTCTTCTGTTTCACCCTGCTAATTGCTTATGTGGTTTTAGGCAGTTTGTAGTCATCTACTTATGAATTATTTGCTGAGTATCTCCTTGTGCAATATTCCCTGTTCAGAGGACCAACGTTTGTTGTGGTCACTGCCATCCTAGCATCTAGTACAATGTGTGAAACAGTATTAGATAGGAGAAAACAAGAATTTTTGTATAGTTAGTGTAATATCTTAGCACTTTCTATTTTATCTTTTGTTTCCAATTTTTCATATTGGGACATGTAACGTTTTCCATTGCACAGATGAGTGGAGTAGGGAATACATACAGTTAGTTAATTTACTATATATGCTGTACTGTACAGTGTATTATAGAGTGTTATTAAAAGAATGTGATCTGCATTCAAAGAGCTTACAATTTAGTCAAGAATAAAACAGATTATTTATATATTATGAGCTCTAGAATTAAAAACTTTGGCCCAAGACTATACAATATTTATTAATCTCAGTAAATGAAAATGCTGAAGTAAAATGAAACTTTTATAAATACTTCTGGCTTAGTATCTCTATCCACACATGTGGATTTTGAAGGACAGTGATATAATGAATCAATTATAGAGTTAAGAACCTGGAAATCCTCATTTTTAGAATAAATATTGAAATTATGGCAGTTCTTTCAACATTCCAGTGGAATAGCAAATTTGAAACTTTAGAAAGAGAAATAAACCATTTAAAAATGACAGCATTACCCAAGCTATACTAATAATGACCTCACCTAATTTCTAGTGAATGACTTTAACATGTGGTTACTTGTAGTTATTCATCAGCTAATTCTGTCTCTCAAATATTACAAATATATCCATGGACATATCCATGGAAGATAATACATTTTTCAATGGTTTCATTTAATAACAGTACAATGTATAACAATCTAGTTCTGATGTAAAATTCTGAACAAGAAAACAAAAAAAAAGTAGAAGAAAAAGTTGCTACTTATAAAAGAGCCAACCATTTAAACACCAGAATTACTTTAGATGAAAAAATATTATTAAAGTAGGTTGTTTCCAACTTTCAGCCAAAGAGAAATCCAAATATAAAGTTGAACAAAACTGTCAAAAACTAGCATTTAACTTTGTTGATGCCACCAGAATGGGCTCCCTTGATAGGAAGTGTTGACAGATGAAGTGGCAATCTTGGTGGCTAGCAAAGAATCTCAACTAGGCTGAGGTTACAGTCCAGTATGAAGTGAGCAGAACCCTGGCAAATCAGCCAGAGATTTGATAGTTCTAGAAAATGAGACAGTCACAGGGGGCTTGAGTAATCAAAATTAACATTACCAACCTTAAACTGCCTATTAATCACGACTCTACAGTATCAGAATCTCAACCATCGCTTTTATAGACATTGGTAAGCTTCTGTTGCATAGCACAGTGAGCTTCTGCTTGAGATGCCCACGTCTCCTATCAGAGCTCTGGTTGGAGTTCTGGCTACCATGCTTCCAATCTGGGTTCTAGTTTATAAACACCCTGGGAGGTAGCGAATTATGGCTCCGGTGTTTGGGCCTTGCCGCCCACATGGGAGACTTTAGGTGGATGGAGTTGCAGGTTCCTGGCTTCAGGCTGGCCCAGCCCTGGTTGTTGTAGACATGTTTTCAAGAAAATGGTGCAGGGACAATTGTAGATTCATTAGCAAAAACCCTAAGTATTCGTCATCTTTTCATCACTGTTAATGAAATACTTAAGTTACATACAGAGGAAGGAGGTTTATTTGGATCCACAGCTCTGTAGGTTTACAGCCCCAGGGGCTAGCCTCTGGCGATGGCGTTCCTGATGGCATTGTCCCTGGACATGCAGAGCACCTCAGGGCAAGAGGGAGCAAAGTGGAGGGAGAAACACATTGCAAGCCAGAAGCAAAGAGAGAATGGTTCACCTAGATGAGCTGACTGGAGTTTCTATATTCAGCCTTCTGGTGAGAACGAGCTCCCCAGGGAACACTCCCAAAACTCTAGGACCTCCAACTAAGCCCACCTCCTAAGTTCCATAATTGGGTTAAGTTTCTTTCTCTTGGTACCATTCATTTAGGACTTAGGGAGTTTAAACATCTGATGAATACAAGAGCCAAATCTGTTCAAGTCATAGCTATGTTATATCTCTCCATAGACAAACATTATATCAAAACGGGTCAGAGACGCTGTAGGGCCCCAGGGTGCAGGGAGGACCTGCAGGTGTAGGCAGCTGTGGCCTGGAAATCACAGGAAGTGCAGTAGCACAGCAAACTCAGCATCTGCCAAGGCCACCTACAAACTGTTGCTCATCCAGCCGGAGAGCACTTGGAACGCAGAGAACCGCCTGGGCAGTAGTGCAGCCCTGAGTCCGTCTGGGCGAGAGGTGGTGCACAGGCAGGCAGGTGCTGTCAGATGCTGGCTGTTAGTTTAAGGTCAGCTTCACCGCAGTGCAGAAGGGAGGGATTTGGACCCTCTGCCACCCAGAAGTGACTGCCAGTCATAGGGGGTTGGAGCCTCAGTGAGTGGTACCGTGTGGGTCTGACCAGCCTTCACCAAGCAGATTGCACCCAATGAAGCAGACTGGTGCCAAGAATGGTACCAAGGCTTAGGTGGAGGTCTGGAAGTGCTCCTGTGGTTTTACCACCACCCCTGATGAAGCGAGCACGACCATGCCTTCCACGGCAACATCAGGAAGGATTGCAGGTGGGCATACTTCACTGAAGATAAGCTGCTCTCCTGTGAGAGTGTCTGGTCACTGTGGCCAGGGCTCTGCCCTTTTGCAATGAACAGATCATTGCCTATACCCAGCAGAGCTGTGCTGATGCAGCCCAGGCCACACCTGAGAGCACCATGAAACATCCAGAGAGTCTCTTTGCAGGAGCCATCAGGGAGCTGAACCCACCCACTGGTATTACCATGGTCTATGAAATGAACAAGAACTTGAAGCCCATCACGTACAGGAAGTTCCTAGGGGCAGAAGACACTTTGTGTGAAGCAATGACTGCCCAGTGCAAGGCCTGAAGTGAAGACACCCAGGCCTGATACCATCCAAGGGCCATCCTGCCTAGGCAAACAGTATCGCTAGGACCACTGTTGCCAGGCCAGCACTATCCAGGAATCCCCTACCCCAGGCAGAAATTATGCAAGAAACAGCCTCTCCCTGACATCCACTCCTTAGCCCCTCTCCCCTGCACATGTCGCCCTGATCCCATATGTGGGCGTCTTAAATTGGAGCTACAGATGGGGCCCAGCGGCCCCATTTTCATGTGACCATTTTATCTACTTTATGCTTGTCCCAGAACCTGGGTAGAATAACCCCTCCAGGGGGTGGACTCAGCTCCTCTTATCCACAAGAGTTCAGAGGGTTTTGGCTTGTGCTTTGTTTGCTAAGGATCTGTTTGAGCAGATAGGCAGGAGCCACCCTAAGGCCTAGCCAATAAGCAGTTGCAGGGGGTTCCGGGAGCCAGCCCTGTACTCTGCTGTGTTCGTGTTACTCTTGTTGGGGGGCAGAGAGGGGAGTAGCAGTGGGGTCCAGTCATTCCAGTGCAAGTTGAAATTAAACTACATGGTGATTAAAATACAAAAAACTGCTTCCTCCCTGACCCCCGGAGCAGCTGGCCACAGGGATCAATCCTGAGTTAAGTTTATGTGTTGCATTTACTTTTACAATGTATATATATAAACAAAAAACCCTTCTGAGGTTTCTAGTGGCAGGAGAAATAGTCCCACATGTGGTCAACAAAAAATAAGCCATTTCTCAACCCAATAAAATATAAACTTCTTGATTTCTAAAGGGTGGGAGTGCATCCTGCTGTTTATTTTAGAATCCTGCCCCCACCTTGTTTTGTGGCAGGGAAACACATGCTGACTGTGTCCCAGTGTATCTTTCACTGTGTCTCAGTTCAGAATCTTGTTCCAGTTCCATGGCCCTGACACTTGGGCCCAGTATGCATCTTAAGCACAAATGTCCTAAATCTTTTTTCTAGATCAGTATAATAAAGGGGTATTGTGTAATTTTTTATAAAAAGGATCATAAATATCATAAGAACTAAAACTCAAAACTTTTAGAAACAAATACATTATGAAAACTTTTATAACCTTGGGTTAGGGCAAGTTCCAAGGCCAGGCAAAGTTCCTTGGATATGAAAGCAAGTGTATAAGCCATCTTAAAAATCCTGGCAAATTGGACTTCATTGAAATTAAAAACTTTTGTACTTCCAGGGGCATCATTATGAAATGGAAAGTATAAGCCACAAACTGAGAAAATATTTGAAAACTATATATGTGATACAACTTGTACCTAGATGTATAAAGATTTCACACAAGTCAATAACCAAAAACAACCCTATTTAAAAAGTGGGCACAAGGGGCCAGCGCTATGTCACAATAGACTAGGCCTCTGCCTGTGGCACTGGCATGCTATATGGGCACTGGTTCATGTCCCAGCTGTTCCTCTTCTGATACAGTTCCCTACTGATGGCCCAAGTGCTTGGACCCTTGGGCCCCCTTAGGAGACCTAGAAGAAGCTCCTGGCTCCTGGCTTCAGATCGGCCCAGCTCTGGCCATTGTGACCATTTGGGGAGTGAACCAGCAAATGGAGAACCTTTCTTTCTGTCTCTTCCTCTTTCTGTATAGCTCTGCCTCTCAAATAGATGAATCTTTAAAAAATAAAAATGGGCAAAAGGGTATATATTTCACCAAGAAAGATATATTGGTTGCTAAATGAAGATTTTCAATGTCCTAAATAGAGAAATGTTAATTAAAATCATTATAATAATGTAAAATGATTATAATTAAATGACAACATCAATTGTTCACAAGCATGTGAAAAGACTAGGGTCTCATGCATCTTGGGAGGAATATAAAGTGTTATAGCATCAGTGCAAAATAGTTTAATCTTAAAATGCTACCAATAAATCTAACATATGAACTAGCAAGAAATCTACTGGGGAATCTACCCCAAAGAAATGAAAACATACATCCACAATAACACATCTATGTGAACATTCATAGGGTCTTATTCAACATAGCCAAATCTGAATTCAAATATCTTTCAAACAATTAATGGGAAAATATGGTCTATGATTCTATAAAATGGAATACTGGAATATAATACAGATATATGCAGCAACATGAATGAACCTCAACGTTAGCCTCAGTGAAAGAAACTAGATGTAAAAGGCTAGGTATTATATGACGTAGGATATGGGGTATAGGAAATATCCCAAACGGGCAAGTTTATAGAGACAGAAAGCAGATCAGTACTTGACCAGTGTTGGGGTGGAAGCCAAGATTGGCTGCACAAAGGCTTTTTGAGAGTGATGGAAAAATTCTAAACCAAAATTGTGCTGCAGTTGTACAACTATATCAATTTACTAGAAATCATTTAACTGTGTACTTATAATGGGTATATTGTATGTATGTAAATTATAGCATGAATTAACACATTAGGAAAATGATCTTGAAATATTTTTTAGAAAAATATAACATATCTACCTGCATATACCCATCACCCACATGTTTATAAACTTGCATTTCACATTGTAACCTTTCCCTATTTAAGTATATCATGAGGCAGCCACTTCCTTAGGGTAGGGTTATTTTAAAGTGTTGATAGGAAGAAATCTTACTGCCCTTTAACTTCACAATATACTTCTGAGACAACTAGGAAGGGATAACTTTGAGGATGTTCTCTCAAAAGGGATCTATTCCCTTCATACCTCACTCTGCCTTCCCCCCTAGTCTGAACCAGAGGGTAGGGCAGCTGGGAAAATAAAGAAACCTGTGACGCTTTCTGTGACTTTAAGTGTCCAGGAACACTTTGCTCCCATATTTGGCATTTTGTTTTGTTTCTGTAGTGGTTTGATTTGGTTTGTTTAACAGAGAGATAGAATGATGGGTAGATAGGAAGAGAGAAGGGTCCGGCACCATGGCTCACTTGGTTAATCCTCTGCCTGCAGCGCCAGCATCCCATATGGGTGCCGGTTCTAGTCTAGGCTGCTCCTCTTCCAGTCCAGCTCTCTGCTGTGGCCCGGTTAGGCAGTGGATGATGGCCCAAGTGCTTGGGCCCTGCACCAGCATGGGAGGCTGGGAGGAAGCTCCTGGCTTCTGGCTTTGGATCGGCATAGCTCCAGCCATAGCAACCATCTGGGGAGTGAACCAACAGAAGGAAGACCTTTCTCTCTGTCTCTCTCTCACTGTCTATAACTTTACCTGTCAAATAAATTTTAAAAAATTAAAGATAGGCAGAGAGAAATCTATCCACTGGGTCACTTTTGAAACCATCCTGGGTCCTGTGTTTGGATATATTCAAGAAGAGGAGCAAAATCTTGAATTCCTCAGTTCTAAAAAGGTGGATACAATAAAACTGAGAGAGGCTCTGGGCTCCAGAGGAGCAGAGAAGTAGCCTATTTTAATCTGTGCACTAACAAGAGGTGGGGTAGCGGCTAAGAGTCAGGGCCATCTCCACAGAGGTCCTAGAAATCAGACTCGCTCCATTAGCTTCCCAGGCCACAGCTGTGATTCAGTGGGGGAAGCAGTATAGTGAGACCCTGAACTGGCTTAGATTGCGTGCATTCCTTCTGGCAGAATGGGAGCATGAGATAAAAACCAAGTTTGCTTACAGAAGAGAGAGAAACAAGACAATTACATTTCATCTGCACGAAATTTGTCAGGACTCAGGACTTACCCCTGCTCTGAACTGCTCTAAGACAGTGTTTCTCAAGCTGTTTTAGGTTTTATTATCTCGCTAAAGGTGTATTTTTGGACCTTGTTCCCTAATTGTCCCCTCTTCCCTACCCCCCAAAAGTGTAGCATCACAGCTATATTGCATTTATCTTTGCTATATTTTCTGTACATGTTATATTTATTTATATGTGTGTTTAGAGTAAGGGTTTATTTTGCCTCCACTATGAACCAATTTTTTCTTGCATCGAAGTAATATTAACCTTGTTGGAAATACATGCTATAAAATTCCACTTACTAGGGAAGAGAAAATAAAGGCACAAGATGATTGATTATATTAATTTATGAATTGCATTTTGCCAAATACTTTCTTTCAACACATCTCCCTTGGCCCCATATACAAACTTGTGAAATTATCATCCCCATTTTCACAGAAAGCTAGATGGCTTCGCTGCTAGGAAATAGTGGAGCTGGAATTGGGAGCCAGATAGTCCAACTCAAATCCTATGGTGTTCTTACTTGATGCTGCATTAGAAAATATTTTCTCTTGAGAAAAGTTAGGAATTTGTCTTTTTTAAATCATACAACTGTTATGAGATGAAATACTAGAAAATGTATCAAAGAGAATCACCTAATATGGTAGGTATGCGAGCCAAATGGCTCTTGGTTTGTTCATTTTTAGCTACTAACATTTTATTGGAGAAGCTGAAGAGATATTACATATGTAATATTCAATATGAAAAACGCAATGTTCAAATCACTAGGAATCTGTGATGGATTTATCTTCCTATTACTGACATTTTCATATAACTCTAGATAAGTATATTGGCATTTTCAGCATGGAGAGTCTGGCAGCTGATATAAAGACACATACAAGAGACTAATTCAAAAATTTTTGCTGAAAGAAGATTGAACATACATATGCAAACACACACAGATAAAAGGAGGTTAGTATATATTCAGTGGAATGTATTGTTATTAGTGAATGACATCCTGGCCCACAACACTGATTCTAAAACTAAATCCATAGTTTATTTATCATCTTTAAGGTACATATTATAATTTGTTAGCGCTATTTAATGATAATGATATTGACAATCAGAATCTATGTATGTAAACCAAGTATTTTGTCATAGATGATGTTTAAACATTCCTTGCCAAATCCTTATGCCAATGTTTATAAAGGAATCACTGCTCCACTGTTTCCCTAATCCTTAAGATTACAAAAGGATGCTACTCCCTGAGCTGTAATATATGATACACTGTTAGGGCTGGTTTTGAGGCACTTTTCCAGCCTTAGTCGTGTGAACAAGCAACTCTTTTCCAGCTGTCTGTATTACCACGGAAGACAGAAAACAAACTGCACAGCAGGTTTTGGCCAGCTGGTGAAGACACTACTTGAGATTCCCATGTCCCATATCAGATTGCCTGGGTTCAAGTCTGGGTCCTGAATCTGGCTAACTGCTAATAGGCACCGTTCTTAAGTCCCTGCCACTTATGTAGAAGATCCCGATTGAGTTCTGGGATCCTGGCTTCAGCCTGGCACAGCACAGGCTCTTGCAAGCACATGCAGCTTGAACCAGCAGAGGAAAGTGTTCTGTTTTTCATAAGAATAAATTAAAAAGATTGAGGAGCAAATAGAAGGTGTCCTAGGAAAAACACCTCTATCAGTAGAGATGTATGTGCAAACACTAAGGAAATTAGACCAAAGATTCTTCCTCCTCTAGCAATCTGAAACCTCTAGATACAAATCGTGGTGCAATTCAGTCCTCATAATCGTGAACACTGTGGATTGAGCCTACACTTCAGGTGACCAAAGAGGGCCTCATTAGAGCAAAATATGGTGAAAACCACCCAAGGAGAAGGGCAGTAAAAGACCCCCTGGAGGGGCCCACAATCTGGCATAAAAGGTTAAGCCTCTGCCCGCATAGGCCCCTATTTGAGTTGCAGCTACTCCACTCTCAATCCAGCTCTCTGCTAATGGTCTGGGAAAGAGGTGGAAGATGGCCCAAGTGTTTGGGCACCTGCACCATGTGGGAGACCCAGAGGAAGCTCTGGATCCTAGCTTCAGATAGGCTCAGCTCCAGCCTTTGTGGCCATTTGGGGAGTGAACCAGCAGATGGAAGACCTTTCTCTCTGTCTCTCCCCCTCTCTGTCTGTAACTCTGCCTCTCAAATTAAAAAAAAAAAATGATCCCCATAGAAGAGAAGATTCTGCACATTCTCAGAATCAAGAGAACTCCAATATGCTCTCAGTCCTGTTTGGGGTTGGCAGGGCTATTTGTGGAAATAATGTGACATTTTAATTACTATGGTATTTCTGTTTCTTTCTGATGTAATACCAATGATGAAAAAATAATCAATAAATGGAAGAGATTAGACTAAATCAAGTAGTAACCAAAAAATAGTAGAGAAAAACATGTGGATTGTAGTATACCAGCTTAGATCTATGCAAGTTGTTAGGTACACAGAGCCGACATACCGAAACACCTCTAAGTTCTAACACCTTTCAGAGCAGAAGGCATAACCCATCACAATCCTTCAAATTCAGGAAATTCTAATATAACTGTGGTTTAGAGGGGTGTTTTAAACTTCCTTGATTTTTAAAGTAATGTTTTTCTTTAATATCCTGAGGAAACATTTAGATTAGAAGATGGTGACCCAACTCTTTCCAAATATATATAGAAGAATGCACTGAATTTGAGGGAATAGTATTGAGATATAGCGGCAAATCAATGTGACGACAGTCCAATGTTTTCATATGTTATATTTTACCTGGATGAAGGAAAATTAGATTATCTACCTATATGTTATTGAATGTCGCTGTCATCTGAAGTCTAAACAGGGCCTAAGTCAAACGTCTGTGGTCAGTTTGGAAGTAATGTAGTCTTCACATACTCTTCTTCAACTTATCAGATTGACTGTAAATTAAGTAGGAGAGCTGCCTTGGTGTGCATAGCAAGAAGAAGCCAAAATTATTGAATAAATTATAAGAATCACAAAAAATTATTGGCAATAATTGATTATAAATAAAAATGTCTCAAAATGTTAGTGAATATGTACTATCAATAAAAATAACAAATTATTAAATATACAGAATCAAATACAAAAGAATAAAACACACAAATTAATATGTCATACTCAGGCTATGGTGTCATTAGAGAGGGGAAAAAGCTTTATTAATGTAGAAGTCTAACACTTTTTTAAAAAACTTTAATGAATATAAATTTTCAAAGTATAACTTCTGGATTATAGCGGCTTTTTCCCCCCATAACCTCCCTCCCACCTGCAACCATCCCATCTCCCACTCCCTCTCCCATCCCATTCACATCAAGATTCATTTTCAATTATCTTTATATACAGAAGATCAACTTGGTATATACCAAGCAAAGATTTCAACAGTTTGCACTCACACAGATACACAAAGTATAAAGTACTGTTTGAGTACTAGTTATACCATTAATTCACATAGTACAACACATTAAGGACAGATCCCTCATGAGACGTAAGTACACAGTGACTCCTATTGTTGATTTAACAATTGAAACTCTTATTTATGGCGTCAGTAATCACCTGAGGCTCTTATCATGAGCTGCCAAGGCTATGGAAGCCTCTTGAGTTCACAAACTCCAATCTTAGACAAGGCCATAGTCAAAGTGGAAGTTCTCTCCTCCCTTCAGAGAAAGGTACCTCTTTCATTTTTGGCCCATTCTTTCCGCTGAGATCTCACTCACAGAGATCTATCATTTAGGTCATTTTTTTCTTCTACAGTGTCTTGGCTTTCCATGCCTGAGAAACTCTCATGGGCTTTTTAGCCAGATCTGAATGCTTTAATGGCTGATCCTGAGGCCAGAGGTCTAACACATTTTTATATAAAGGATCTAGAGTAAATATTTCAAACTTTGTGGGCCTTATATAATCTCTTGAACATATTTTATAAAATAGCATTTAAAAATATAAAAGTCATTCTTGGTTCAAAACAAGGAATAGGTGGGGTTTTTTTGTAAAAGATTTATTTTATTTGAAAGACAGAGATAGAGAGAGAGGTCTTCCGTCTTCTGGTTCACTCCCCAGATGGCTGCAATGGCCAGAGCTGAGCTGATCCAAAGCCAGGAGTCAGGAGCTTCTTCTGTGTTTCCCACATGCAGGGGCCTAATCACTTGGGCCATCTTCCACAGCTCATGCAGGCCATAAGCAGAGAGCCAGATCAGAAGAACACAAACCCACACCCATAAGGGATGCCAGCTCTGCAGGCTGGGGCTTTAACCCAGCGCAACACAATGCTGGCCCCAGGTCTTATTTTTATACCCCACCTAGTTAGTGACGTACCACAAGTGCACAAATGGATTGAGAGATGATGGGCCTAGTTTGCCACTTATTTGAGTAATGAAACTGTCAAAATCAAGAGTATCTTTGCAAAGGCTTAAAAAGGGGAACAGTTTCCTGAATAATCTTCCCAGTACGGACACTTGTATAAGTTGATTCCTCAATTCTGCCATTTTTGTCGGCAAAGTACTTCATCAAACACAAATCTTGACTACATTAATCTGACCACTATGCAGAGTGTCAATATGCTTTGAAAAAATTCTAGTAAAATCTCCAACCTAAAGCTGTCTCTGGTAACTACCTTAGCAGAATGATGGTATGGCTTCGAGTTAGCCAGACACGGCCCACATCGTTGTGCATCCCTCCATCTCCTCTCTATGGAATTCCAAGGATGCCCTAAATTGCCTAGGTTGAAGGACAGTTTGAACCAGGTATAGGATTAAGAAAAATACTTAAGCCTGAAAACCTGCTTTATTCCCCTGTCTGTGAAATAGGATGAACATAGAATGGAGGGGAATTCATAGAGCAGTTTACATTATCCTACCTTTTCCTTGGGTTGTTATTGGGAGAAAGAGGTAGTACTACAATAAACAGCCCTCCCAGAAAACTAAGAAAAACTCTAGCAACTATGCCTTAACTGCAGTTGCTTAAAGCAACACTGATAATATGTTAATTCACTCTTGGTAGGAACGCAAATTGGTACAACCATTATGGAACTAGTGTGGAGATTGCTCAGAAAACTAAAAATGGACCTACAATTCCACTCCTAGGAATATAGCCAAAGTGAAATCAGCATATGAAAGAGATATCTTTACTTGCATATATATGGAGTTCAATTCTCAATAGCAAAGATATGAAATCATTCTAGATGTCCATCGACTGATGATTGGATAAACAAAATGTGGTACATATGCATGATGGAATACTACTCTGCCATTAAAAAGAACGAAATCCTGACATTTGCAACAAAATGGATGGAACTGGAGATCATTGTGCTAAGTGACATAAACCAAATCCAGAGGGCAAATGTCACATGTTTTCTCTTACTTGTGAAAGTTATATGCAGAGTACAAAAATTGTGTGGTTATCATATCATTTGGTATAGAGTTGGAATCATTCAGTGAAGCAATATTTCTATGTACATGAAAATATACCCCTTTTCTCCCATGTTATCATTGTCTTGAATGCCTCAATGTATATTAATATCTCAGCTTTCAAGAAAAATAGTATACATATGTATGCATATAATGTCTACATATAATGTGAATGTGGCAACATGTTAAAAATTATTACATTTTAAAACCAAAAAATAAACTTATCAAATGAAAAAAGAAATCAAAGAAAAAAGCAAGACCTACAGATCTATGCAGTAAGAGTTGTAAATGATAAGGGCAAAGAAATATCTAGGTTTGAAAGGACAAGGACTATTTAATTTTCTTTGAATCCAAAGATGGTGCAGAGGAGAATCTTAAATTCTCTGTGGGCTTAAAAGAAGCTATAAACATAAGCTGTGCCAAGAAGGACTTTGGCATGAATGACATGGAAGATGGAGAAGAAAGGCAAAAGACCTCTCATACCACTGCATTCCATGAAGGTTCAGCTGGGCACCCCAACTCCCCAGTAGGACAGACCTACCCCAGCATTGCAGTCACTTCCACTGGGAGGGCATTAGCAACTGGTCACCATCAAGTTCCCTCTCAGCAGGAACCAGCATAAGATGCCTCTGGGACTTTTTGAATTCCATCAAATGCGCAGTTATATACTCAGAATCCCTTCCTCTCTCCCACTAACTCCTAATGCTTCTTAAGAAATGAGAATCAGGAAGAAGTCATCAAAAAGCCTTGGAGGAAAAAGAATCTTAATGAGTAGAGTTTTGTACTGAACTATAATAACTAAATCTGTTTCAAGAAATTTTAGTATCTAAATAGTTCTAGAATAATTTGAGCTAGATAGTACAGGAAACTTCTCTTAGGACAGTTCTATAGTTACAAAATGAGAGTTTTATTTTTGCTTCATCAACTTTTATGAATTACCATGGCCATGAGGCATTCCATCAGAAACATAGAACAATGAAATGATTTTATTCTCAAATTGTATAAAACTAGAATACCAAATGCTTCCCAAATCTATAAGAAAATGCACATGTTTAGAAATGCAAGAACTTAGAGGTAAACAAGAAATGTGAAGAGCAAATGGGACAATGATTTTCTGCTGAAAAATGAGAAAAGTCTAAAGATGAGAGAGAGATGAGAGAGAGAGAGAGAGAGATCTTCCATAAGCTAGTTCACCCCCCAGCTGGCCACAGCAGTGGGAGCTATGCCGATCCGAAGTCAGGAGCTAGGAGTTTCTTCCGGGTCCCCCATGTGGGTGCAGGGGCCCAAGCTTTCCCAGGCCACAACAGAGAGCTTGATCAAAAGTGGAGCAGCCAGGACAGGAATTGACGCTCATCTGCGATGCTGACACTGTAGACAGTGGCTTTACCTACTATGCTACAGAACCAGCCCTCAAGTTAATTCTTTTTTCTTTTTGTCTTTTTTTTTTTTGACAGGCAGAGTTAGAGAGAAAGAAAGGTCTTCATTTTCTGTTGGTTCACCCCGTAAATGGTCGCCACGGCCAGCGCGCTGTGCCGATGCAAAGCCAGGAGCCAGGTGCTTCTCCTGGTTTCCCCTGTGGGTGCAGGGACCCAAGGACCTGAGCCATCCTCCACTGCCCTCCCTGGCCACAGCAGAGAACTGGACAGGAAGAGGAGAAACCGGGACAGAATCCCATGTCCCAGAACTTGGGGTGCTGGTGCCGCAGGCGGAGGGTTAGCCAAGTGAGCCACAGCGCTGGCCTCAAGTTAATTCTTGAGTAAACATATAGATTTTGATGGAGACCAAATCAATTTTTCTCTCAGACAAAAACTATGGAACTATGTACAGTTAAGACATGAAATGTGGGGAAGCTTCAGGAATACTTCAAACTGATAGATGAAGGATTAATAAATTAGCTGAAATAGCAGACAGCAAATATTAGACTGTATCTACTAGAAATATCAGGGATGTATAGTGAACAACAAGTTCAATTATGTATCAACAGTCTGATGAAGATGGCCCAAAGCAAGTGCAAAGTAATATTAAAACGATATGATTAAGACTATATCTAGAAGTTCATGGAGTATTTTTAGAAGGGCCACTCAGCATATGATGGCATAATAAGCATGTGTGGCAGCTGGAGGAACCAATGGCCTGGAGTCTGAGAAAGCTAAGACTTTGTACTGTATGTGATATCTGACTCTGTTTTGCAATAACCAAAGGCTTCTTGCAAGGTTACCTGGAAGAAAAATCACATAGAGTTATCCTCCATGACTTCATAGGCATCTGAAATCAGAACTGGCATTCAAGAGCAGAATTCATTGGAGCCGGTGTGGCAGTTACTAATGGCATTTTCTCTAAGATGGTTCAAAGGCCTAACAACAGCGGCCAGTCAGTAAAGGTGTCTTGTGCAGCAAGGAGCACCGTATCACTGGAAGCATTGCAAAGAATCCGCACTCAACGTAACAACTGAGACAAAACATATCTCTGGGGTTAGAACGAATGGGATTATACGTCCTTCACTTCTAAGAATTCTCAGTTTCATTATACTGTACAGACTTCTGGAGATAAAATTTTGAGTGTGGAATGTTGGAAAATGATTGCTTGATTTCTCATTTCCTTTTGTCTAAAATGTCAAGACTTCGTTTTCAACTTTCTGAATTTTATAACTAAGTGTACTCTTGAAATAGAGAAGTTAGTCAAGGATGAAATTATAGGGAAACCAATGACCTAACCTCTTTACTTAAGAAAGAGATCTCAAACCCAAAGGCCTAAAAGAGGTCAGGAAGGGATTGCAAATTATTCATGTGGGCAGGTGATTCTCTCTTCCACTTTTGAAACATACTAGCTTCGTGAATAATGATTTATTTTCCCCAGTTGTGGCTGAAGACATGATGTCTTACCTAAATTACTGCTAAATCTCAATTCAACAATCCTCTGCCTGTGTTCAGATTCAAGAGCTGCCTTTCTGGGGCTTGTGTTGTGGCATAGTGGGTAAAACCACCACCTGCAACGCCAGTATCCCATATGAGCACCAGTCCATGTCCCAGCTGCTCCACTTCCAGTCTGGCTCCCTGTGAATGGCCCAGGGAAAGCAGTGAAAGATGGCAAAAATGTTGAGGTCCCTGCCACGTGAATGAAGCTCCTGGCTCCTGGCATTGGCCTGGCCCAGAGCTGGCTGTTGTGGTCATCTAGGGAGTGAACCAGTACATGAAAGATTGATCCCCTCCCTGCCCCCATCAGTCTCTGTCTCTTCCTTTCTCTCTGTAACACTGACTTTCATATAAATAAATCTTAAAAAAAAAAAGAGAGAGAGAAAGAATGATGCCTTTGTCCCACATGGAACTCAAAGACCCAGTTTCCTTCCACATGTGGTTCTTAGATACTCCAATTCAGGCTTCAAAAGCAGGAAAAAGTGAAGGACTCTTTCAAAAATCTACTGTCTGCAGTGCTGGCATCCCATATGTTGTGCCAGTTTGAGTCCCAGTGGTTCTTCTTCCAATGAGCTCCCTGCTAGTGCACCTGGGAGGGCAACAGAGGATGGCTCAAGGGCTTGGGCCTCAGCACCCACTTGGGAGACCTAGAGAAAGCTCCTGGCTTCAGATCAGCACAGCTCTGGCCATTGTGGCCATCTGGGTAGTAGGCCAGAAGATGGAAGATTTCTCTTTCCCTCTCTTTCTCTCTGATTCTGCCTTTCAAATAAATAAATCATTCTTTAAAAAAAATGAAATCCATTACCTCTGCTCACTTTCCATGAAGGAGAATTTGTCACATCACCTGGATAAAAAGGAGACTGTAAAATGTAGTGCCTGGATGAGAAGGCAGTTTATAATTTTAAGTTCACTCTATGAAAGAACACAAGTAATTATTGGACAGCTAAGCTGTTTGCCACATGTTGATTCAATTTTTTTATCTCTTATGAGAAAATCAACTGGCAAGAGTGGTGAGCACCAGCTACTAAGATGAGGTCTTGGTGAAGTGGTTTAGATTGTGTTACATGGGGATCATTCAGAGCCATCTTCCAGGATGGGGCTGCTGCCAGGGTCTGGGGCACCGCCTCTGTGTAGCATCTGACACAGATCAGGCCGGAAAGAGTCATAGATTAGCAGCCTTTATATACTTTTTCAAGAGATGTCAAGAATTTAAATTTTTCTGTAGAACCTAGTGAATTTCAAATTTTGGACCAAGTTGTTTTTAAGTTCTTGCTAGATAAACAAAATACTTCTGTGCCAATTTTGTAACATGGGCATCACATTTTCAAGTTCTGTATAACAGATAGCAGAGAGCTTTGCAAAAATGCTCCCAACATATTCAAATGATTTACTCTATTGAAGGGATAATATTTTCTAAAGAGATTAGAAATGTTGGTTCATTTAAAAACACTTTTCCTAAGAATGTACAATCCTCATGGTTAAGAGTTCAGAACATTGTCTTCCAGACATAAAACTTGCTTAGGTATAATTTTAGATCCTGATGGGGATCAAAAAAAAAGAATATAAACCAGAAAATATGCCTTCCCAGTTTAATTTTATGCTTGATTAAAGATGATGGAGGTATTGGAAAGACAGGGGAAACCAAATGAAATAGAAATGAACAAGAGACTGCAAAGTGTCCGTGGGCGATTTGACTTTGGCACGTATCCGTGGGTCTTGTTCACCAGTTCTTGCTTGTTTGTTTTACCAACGGGAAAGATTGCTGGTTTTGCTCTGAACATTTTGCACAAGTTAAATTTGACATTTTCTTTCTCCTCTAATGCTGTTTCATCATATTGTTTCTGAACCAGTGATATCCCTAATGCTTTTTCCAAAAATGGAAGCTGTGGAACTAATTATTTTAAACATCAGTCATGAGAGTTGCTTCTCTTTGCTTTTTCATGAAGATAGCTGGCTCCACGCAGTGCACTGAATTTAATATTAATTCTGTCCTCACTTAACATTCAGATTTGGCCCAAATTGGTCTAAATACATAGTGTACTACATACAGCTCAACCAGATTCTTGCTTTCTATAGAGGAAAAAAAATGGGAGTCTGGCTAGAACTTTTCAGTCACATACATAAATGACCACACAAAAAAGTTTATTAAAGCAGAAAAAGTGGATTATATATAGTTCTGAAGGATCCAAGTTAATTTTTGCTAAAATACTGATCAAGCTTTCATTTTCCTAAATGTTTATCTGGGCATCTAAGCAAGATATTGGTACATTCTGATAAGAAATTTATTACTTTTCAACTTTGCTTCAACTAGTACCAATAAGAGTCTGTTGATGTTTCCGGCACCGTCTGTTACGTGGGCAAAACTCTACCCTCAATAGACAACAGCTCTTACACCATTGCCTCACGACAGGGACAAACACTGATCTGATAATAGCCTGATAGTAGCTCTCATAGGGGTTTAGCAGGCTCAGGAGCACCAAGATGCACCATGAAAATCCCAGTCAATGATGCTCCTTCTTAATGGCAGACTAGATAAAGATCTGTGTGAAAAACAGATGGAAAGGGATAGCGATAACTGCCACAAGCTTCCAGATCCACCACAGAAGACTTCCAACTACTGATAGAGGGACTTGTAATCTAACCTATTCATTTTAGAAGAAAACTTCTTTTTAAAGATTTCCTTATTTATTTGAAAGGCAAGGTTACAGAGAGAAAAGGAAACACACACACACACACAAACACACACAGGGAGAGAGAGAGATCTTCTATCTGCTGGTTCACTCCTCAAATGACTGTAATGACCAGGTTAGGCCAGGTCAAAGTCAGGAGCCAGGAGATTCTTCTGGGTCTCCCACATAGATGTCAGGGGACCAAGCACTTGAGCCATCCTTTGCTGCTTTCCCAGGCACATTAGTAGGGAGCCAGATTGGAAGTGGAGCAGCTGGGACTTGAACAGGTGCACCTATGGTATGCCAGCACTACATGCCATGGCTTTACCTGCTGTACCACAGTGCCAGCCCCGAGGATGCTTTCTAATGTTGACTGATATGCCTACTACTCTTGTCTCTTTCCACATATTTTCTGATCTCCTGGGTTCCCAGCTAGAGATAATTATCTTCACCCTTTGACTTTCCAATGAAATTTATCTTTTCCCATCAAATCTGAGATATCATCCATTGGGACAATCCTGAATTCAGAGATATTAAAATCAGGGGGCAGGGACAGAATGATTTTACTTTCTGACTTGAGTTTGAGCTATACACGTGTTATCTTAACCACCCTCAGTACAAATTCTAATCATTTTGTACTATCTGTTGTAAAACCTTAGCACTTTTTTTTTTTTGCTGGCATTCAATACATACTTAAAAATGAATGGGCAGTTCTTCAGGTTGACCTGATAGGAGATCAAGTTTGCTGAATCTCAATATAGTGCTCTTTCTGCCAAATAATATCATAAATTCCTACTAAGCAGACATTAGAAACTCTAATACAAAAAATAATGAAAGAGCTTACAGTTAGAGAGCTAGTAAGAGTTGGGGCAGGAATTGCAATCCACTCATTTATTGATTTGTACAATAAAAGTGTATTGAGCACTTAAGTTTTACCAAGCACTGTTCTGGCTACTAGGGACAAGTCTAGGCCCCTGACTTAATTCAAGTAATATAAAAAAGAGGATATGTACAATTCAAATATGAAAATCACTAGGTATGAATACTTTGTGACAACCAGAGAGAGATGACAGTGACCAGATCTGTGAGAAGTGCATACAGGATGACAAGGCACATAGAAGTGTCTTCATCTTGCTACTACTGACTCTTGGGAGCCAATGATTCCTTGTTGTAGACTTTGTCTTAAGCATTGTAGCATGTTCATTAGTGTTGTTGGACTCTGCCCACCAGATATCAGCAGTGCAAGTCATGGCAATTAGAATGTCTCCAGACAGTGCTAAATGTATCGGAAGATAAGATTGTCCCTGATTAAACACCCCTCACCTAGAGTAACGTTGCCCCTTGTTAAAGACCTCTGAAGTAGCAAATGGAATCAGGCTTGAAAGCAAAAGAAGTTCCTGGTGAATAAGGAGAAGAAGCTAAAAATGAGCCTATAGAATGAAGCTCACCCCACCCTTAACCCCCATGCACAGATTTTAAGGCCAGGAAAGATTTCTGGCTTTATTCTGAGACTCCCAGGGGCCGGTGGAAGATGCAGTTTCAGCTTGATGTGATCTTAGCTGCATCACCCAAGGGTTACTCTGAGTTCTGTGTAGAGTATGATTTGGGAGGAAACTAGAAAAGAGAGGGTGAGGTCACATAAGCTACTGCAGTAGTCCAGGCAGCAGAAGATAATGGCTTAGAAGCAAATGGCTGGGATGGAAGCAGAAAATCAGAGACAGATTCAGATGAGCAGAGCCGATAGGAATTACTGACCAATTAGATGTGGGAGATAAGGGAAAGAGAGGTTTAAGGGTGAATCCTTGGTCATGACTAGAACATATGGGTGAATGATGGCGACATTAGCAGGAGACGCAGGTGTGGAAGGCAGGGAGAGAAATCCAGACTTCCAGCTGCTCCACAGCCCACATTCATGTTTGCTGCACTGCCTCCCTGCAACTTCCTCTCTTATCTCCTTGGGAGTTTAATCACAGAGGATTCCTCTTTCAGAGTTTGCTTATACTTAATCTCTCTAAGCCTTTGTTTCATGGTTTGACAAATGGAGTTAGTAAACATTGTATTGAGAACCCACCTCGCTTAGACCAATGAAGTGGAGATCCAATAAATAAGAGTTTCTAGTACTAGTTCCCAATTTTGAGGTGGAAGCACTCATTCTTCATTTGACTGTTAGAACTGAGTGTGTAAGGGGAGCTGAGAAGCCAGAGTGTTGTGGCCAGCGTGAATATGGAGGCAGGCTGGCTGGACTGTGGCACCTAAGCCAAAGCCATGGTCCCTGATTTCCCTTTCTTGGATAGTGCTAGGTTAGGTCAGCCACAAGAGGAGTCTGCAGGCAAGGTGGAAGGCAGAAGTGAGGTAGCAGCCCTAATACATTCTGAAGTTAGGTGTAGGACAGGTGTTGTGATTGTCCATCTGTATTGTCTCTGAACTGCAGGTTCCCCTTGTTTGCAAGGGCCACACCTTATCCTGCCTGTTTATGGGTTCCTCTGAGCTCATCTCCCACCTCATCTGATTCCTAGACTGGGAACCAGTGCAGTTCTATAGGGCAGTACGCCAGCTCTTCCAGCAGGGCACCTGTATCACTGACAATGAGGCTTGAAAGGGTAAGAGACAGAGGCAATTTCTAGACTTTTCTTTGTTCCCCCTCCCCTGCTTCATATTCATCTTCCCTTCTGGTTACTGACCCTGCTAACTTTTGGCCTCAAGCCCATTACAGAGGTAGCAGAATGACTATGTTGCTTTAACCAGTACCCATATAAACTGGGTAAGATGATCACTGTGATAAATCCCTTCCTATACATTGCCTAGAGTGGTTCTGCACTCCCTGTCACATACAGTCGTACTGATATAGTAGGTGTTATGTCAACCGTCTGCCTTTAATTGTGCATGTGTCAATGATGCAAACCTCCATCATCAATCACATTTAGATAGTATATACTATGTGTCAACACTGTTCAATGTGTTTTACATGAACTCATATAATCCTCAGAGTACCACACTCACACTTTTGTATTATTCCCATTGGATGATGAGTACACTGAGATCTTGAAATCTGGCCTAAATATACCTCTGTACTTTGTTTTTTAAATTTCTATTTACTTAGGAGAGAGAGAGCAAGAGAGAGCGATCTCCCAACTCCTAGTTCACTCACCAGATGCCCTTAACAACCTAGGGCCAGGCCAGGTGAAAGCCAGAAGCCAGAAACTCAACCTGAGTCTCCTTGACATGGGTGACAGAATTCCAAGTACTTGAGTCATCCCCTGCTACCTCCCAGGGTACAGTTTAGCAGGAAGCTGGAATTAGGAACAGATCTGGGACTCAAACCCGGGCACTCTGATATGGCATGCAGGCATCTCAAGCAGCATCTTAACTCACCTCTGCTCCTGTATTTTTGAATTCTTACATAAAGAACTGCAACCTGACTTAGTATGCAAACACATTGCAACCTCACTAAGAGTGTATCCTGGTAACCAGTGGCTGAGTCCCAGCCAATCACAGCAGCCAACTTCAGCCAGTCACAGACTTCGCACTGAGCGGATAATATCTTTGCAAGGCAAATGCTGAGCTGTAGCCAATCAAGCTGTTGTGTGTATTGTTTCCTTTTTCTATCTATAAATATTGCCTGCTACATTGCTGGGTGGAATCCTCTGAACCTCTCCTGGCTCAAGGTGCTGCCTGATTCATGAGTCATTCTTTGCTCAGATAAATTCTGCTTATTTTAATTTATCTAAAGTTCTTTGAGAAAAAAAAGCAACCCAGAGAGATAAAGAGATCTTTATTAAGATCCCATAGGAAGAAGATATCCACGATGCAAACCAGATAGTCTGACCTCACAGACTGCTTGTACCTGCTCTGGCAGGCTGCCCTTGACTGGGCTGATTAGAAAACGCTGTTGTTGTTATTGTTGTTCAAAAGCCACTGATACTCTCTTCCTCTTTATTTTTCAAGAGGTCTTAACCTTCAAGCCTTCCCGCTCCTCACCCAGCGTCTCAGGCTCTCCAAGTTTCCTGTGCCGCCCTCGCCGGTCCTGTGCTGCTTTCTCTCCCAAGTTCCTGGGGTTTGGCACTTCAGTTGCTCATGAGTCTTTTCCCGCCTTGATGTCTTGTCCCTCTGGCTCTTTGCCTGGAACACAATGTCCTGTCCTTCCCGCCTGGAAAAGTCCTAGTCACGCTTCAAGGGCTAGTTCAAGTATCTGCCTCTCCAGGGTGTCTTCCTCAACTCCTTCCTGCAGACAACTAGCGCAGTACATATGCTAGTGCACTATGCTTTTCTTTTCTTTTCTTTTTTTTTTTTTTTGTCATCAGAATCAAATTCTTCACCCCATATGTAACTTCCCCAAGGGCGTGAGCCAAATCTTATTCACTTTTGATTTTCCAATGACTACCGGGTGCCTCACATGGATGTACAAGACATCTAATACATGCTTTTATTCTTCATCCAAAATATATTTTACTGAGGTTGAAGTTTCTTCCAAACATCACTCCTTCAGAAAAATTCTTGCTGTACTTCTAACATCTTTGAGAGATATAGACTTCAAGTCTTTTTTTTTACTTTGTTAAATATTGGCTGATATATTTTTTTTCCTGAACAAAACGAACAGATCTTGGCAGTACCTACACACACACACTCAAGTTTAAACAGAAAATAAGTTGTACTTGTTGTAGGCTAGTCCTCCAAGACGGCTACCTAGCCTATAGTAGACTTTTAGTTTTATGCTGAGTGGACCTAGATCAAAGGGCAAAAGTCGTAAAACTGAGGATCGCAGGCATTGAGAGGGAGCTGAGCAACTGATAAGATTCAACTCCTCTCATCCCACGCTGTGTGCATTAGAAGCTGTCCTCCCTGTGAGGAGTTAGCATCCAGTCATCTGCAGACAAAGATCAAGGGCTTTATAAGCTACAGGTCTCATAAAATCTCCTCTCACAATACATTGGTTTAATAAATGCTCTCAAAGCCAATGGTGCTGATTTTATGATGTGTATTCAGATAGTCAAGGAAAAGGCCGAGGAAAGAAAGAGCAGCAATAAAAATCCACCCCTTGATGAGTCATTGTAAGCAATGTGCAGCATTGTAAACTTGGAGTGAAAGTGAGTATTGGACTAGCAAAAAGGATGCTTACAAGATCGAATCTGATCCAAATCAGAACAAGCTTCTCATTTCACTTGGGACCAGGTTTTGAACCTTGTGGGTATTCAATAAACAGCTGTTAACTATACGAACCTATCAGTGGTACTCTGCCACTCACCTGTGGTCCTAATATGAAACTATCTGCTAAGTTTAATTTTATACTTTTACTCAATTCACAGGTGGTTTGTTTTCTTGTTTTTTTTCTTGTTTATTTTTTGACAAAAAGCAACAAATCCAGGCAGCAATGTTAGTAATCCATCCTAGAGAAAAAATGCAAGCAGAGTGTGTGGTAAACTTAGCCGTGTAATGAAACCATTAAAAAGGATTTTTCAGTTCCCCTTTCCTTCATTCTCTGGCTTTACACGAGTTTATGAATCGAGAACTGTCATGGACAGGGCAGAGCGGGTGTAAGCCTCTCTTTGGAGTACTTGCCAGCGAGAATGAAAGGGCTAAAAGGAATCCAGAACGCTGCTCTGCCTGCATTCTCTTAGCTACCTCTCATCAGAATCACCATCATCACAAACGATTTATTGCAATGGATCCTAGGAACGCCACAGGAAGGTCCTTTTTCAAAATGATTCTAGCTGCTGCTGTGTTTTTTTTTTTCTAACAATGCATAAATTTACCTAAAAAAAAATATACTGATTCAACCAGGCCTATTTTCTCTTCTCAAACTTGGAAGCATATAATCAGAGATGGATTAGAGTTAGGTTAGGAAATTCTGTCTTAATCCCATAAAATAAGAAGAGTGAATTGGAAGGACTGGATTCTTATTTTCTTTGAAAAGAAAACTACGGGCTCTTCCTTTTAAAAACAAAGACATTCAAGTTCCACTAATTAGTGTTAGATGTGTTTTTGATTTATTTCCTTTTTTCCCTAACCTTCCCAACTGTTTGAGTTGCTGTGTGCCTCCAGCCCCGTGATTAAACAGGATGCACGTATATGAACAATTGTGCATCAGAGATCTCAGCGATCTCCAACAGCTTTGGGAAAGCTATCACCACTCTTGCAGAGCATTAGCTGGTGTTAACGTCGAATCTAGCTGCTGATCAACTCAAATGAAATGAGCTGCTCCACGGGATTTAGGGATGTGTAATACAGGCAATATTTCGCACAGCCCTAGTTAGTAAAATATTACTTGTTTGCGTTGATGAACTCAATAAACATAGAATTTAAGGCTTCTTTTGCTTACATGATCTTAGCCTTTCCTTCCCTTTTAATTTTCCCCATCCTATCAGTCCCCAAGTTTGTGGCAGATTATGGTTTCTTAAGATGACCACCTCAATCTCCTGTCCTGAATTTTTTTAAAAAATCTTACCACTCTCTACCAAGATACAGATTTTATGCTGCCTTCCCTTGAACCTAAGTTGACCTTTTCATTGCCTCAACCAATATAGTAGAAGCCATGTTGTGTGTTGTTGAGGTTGTGTTATAAATATTTGATTCTTGGAAGTTAGACACTATACCACAAGAAAGCCCAAGCAGCCTGTGGATAGGGCCATTGTAAGTGGAACTGAAATCTCAGATACTCAACCTTAGCTAAGTTTCAAAGTTACAGCCAATGCCAAGTTAACAGCCATGCAGGTGAGCCATCTTAAAAATGGATGGACCCTTTTGAATTGCACCAAATATTTCCATGTTGGGTATAAACAAGCCAATTCTACTGATGCACAGCCAAATTGCAAATTTACAGGCAAAGCAAATAAAGAGTTGTTGTTTTATTCCACTACATTTTGAGATGGTTTGCTTGGCAACCATAGGTAACTGATACATTCCCCTAGTGTCTGTATAAATATAGCTGTCTATTCTCATCACCAGTGTTCCAAATTTAGGTTCTCATCATCAGCGTAGAGTATTGCAAAAAATCACTTTTTGCTTTCCCTCTAGTCTCTCCCTGGTCCGTTTGCGTTTCCACAATCCATTCTCTATCTTACCATTTTACATCTGTGTCTCAAAAATACAGAAAAGTTCAAACTGTGATCTTACAAAAATTTTTCAACAACTATTGGTGATTTTCAATTCTGGCTCCCATTAAAATTGTCCAAGAATATATGAAACCAAGGCTCAAACTTCAACCTAGAGATTCCTATTCAGTTGATCTAAGGTGGAAACTAGTCTTTGATATCTTTAAAGCTCTCCAGATATCCTAAAGGGCAGCCAAAGTGAGAACAATTGAAGCTGTTGGGGGAAGAAAAGAACATATCAGAATGAGTATAATGAGGACAGGGCCAACATCACTGTCCAAAATATAAATAAAGGGTGAAGAGAGGACTGATTTATAGTTTTCAAAGTAGGAGGAAAACAGATCAAAGTATCAAGCAAAGGAAATGATGGGGAATAGAAAGGAAAATCTCAGAAAGATATTGAAGACAGACTCTTCATCAATTTCTCTTACTTTACCTAATTAAAAGCAAATTAGTATGGAGACCAGACTTGAAGAATCCCTGAAGAGACAAATCAATAGGCCCCATAAGTGACTTCACCCTTGTTTGATTTGCAAACATTTGGGAATGTAAAACTATACTTGTGCCATTGGCCATTTCTTGCAAAGGCTTATTTTAAAGAAAAATTAAATTAAATTCAACCAAATCAGCAGATGCCAAGTAACTTACACTGTTGTAACTGTAGACTTTCCAGCAGGATAAACCACATAAGACAACTGTATAACTATACTATAACCAGCCACATTTTTTCCCTTGTTTTTCTTCTCTGTTCATCCTGGAAAAGTCTTACCTTTGAGTTTTCTTGTTGGAACCCCAAAACCATTTCTAATTTGGAGCTGCCTAACTGAAAATTGAATTGTTTACTCAGATACATTCCTCTTTTTTAGAGATGTATTTATTTATTTGAAAGACAGTTACAGAGATATCTTCCATCCACTGGTTCACTCCCTGTATGACTGCAATAGCCAGAGCTGGGCCAAGCTTAAACAGGAAGCTGAAACTCCTATCTGGGTCTCCCACTTGGATGGCAGGGGCCCAAGCATCTGAGTCATCTTCGGCTGTTTCCCAGGTATATTAGCAGGGAGCTGGACCAGAAGTGGAGCAGCCAGGATTCAAAGTGGTCTCATGTGAGACACTAGCATAACCTGCTGTGCCACGACACCAACTCTACAATTTTGTTTCAGCCGCTTATTATAATAAAATTATGCACATGGTCCTGATAGACTATGCAAATTACAGTTAACAGAAGACCGAATGAGCCCAGGAGGACATTTCATTTCATACTTCATCATATTCCTCAACCTTGTCACAATCTCTTCACTGGCTTCACAAATAAAGTATTGAGTGTCTGATGTTTGTCATACATGGTGCTGGGGATATACAATAAATGATATCAGACCAAGTTCTTTCCCTCATAGACTTTGCATTCTAATTGAATGTGGCAGACAACAAGTATAAGGGAGTGGAGTAAAACACCTGAGGCTGTTAATAATATAAGGAAAAATAAAGCAGGAAAGGGGATAACTGGGACAGTTGGACAGGAAGTAGGGATGACACATGAGACAGAAAATATTTTCCTGGAAAGATTTTCTCTGGGCACAGACCTGGCAGTAGTGAGTAGGCTGGTCATGTGATAGATGCCTGTGAGTGTTGAAAGAAGAACTAAAAGCAAGTGAGAACATGTTGAAGTTTAAAAAGTGCACAAGGAGGCTGGTGTGACTTGGGTGGTGGGTTATAGGAGATGAGGTCCAGGAGATAACAAGGGCCAGAAGGAAGGGGGACTCTGGGTGGGGGGAATCCATAGAATGCTATGAATTTGCTCTGGGAGGGATGAAAAACTATACAGTGTTCCCAATGAGAGAAGAAGCAGGATCAATATTCTAATTTGCTCACTCTAGCAGCTCTAAGTAAAAGTAAGTACTTTTACTTTTTCAAAGTAAAAGTATAAAAAGAAAAACAAGAGCTAATTCTCAAAAATTAACAAAGTTGTTTAATGAAGACTGACTTTGCTGACAAGGGGAATCTGTAGTATGCTTTGGAGAATGGACTGCAAGGAGCAAGGACTGATTCAGACCGTGCATTTCTATTTGAACATTTTCTGTAATGAAAATGTGTAGTTTTCATATTAACACAATTTAACACATTAAAAATAAATTGAAAGAATATTTATTAACAAAAATTCCATTCTATTAGTAATCTATTCCTTTAGGCCTGTTTCTCAAGGAGAGATATTCACATGGGCAATGGATTGTGTATTATTTTGCTAGGGCTATCATAATGAAGTATCCACAACCAAGTTGCTTAAACAGCAGACATGTGTTTGTTGTCTCAGAATTCCTGATGGTAAAATCCCCAATTCCAGAATCGGCAGAGCCATGCTCCCCCCAAGCCTCCAGGCAGAATCCTCTCTTGCCTCTTCATAGCCTCTTGTGGTGGACAGCAATCACTGATGTTCTTTGGCTTGCAACCACATCAGTCCATGCTCTGCTTCTGTCATCACATGGCTTTCTTCACATCATCTTCCCTCTGTGTGCCTTCGTCCAACTTTCAATTTGTAAAGGACAATGGTTATTGAATTAAAGCTCACTTTGATCACTTCACCTCAAGTCTGCAAAGACATTATTTCCCAATAAGGTCACATTCTGATATTATATACTAACATCTTTATGCAAGCAACAATGCACAAAGAATAACATAGGAATTTTGTGCAAAAAGTAAGATTATTGAATTATGGGTGGCTACCCTGGGAAATGAAATATATGACATGTCTTTTTATTCTGTCATTTTTCCAACTCCAGCAGACATTGCCCAGAGAATGACTGCAAACTCCATGAAAAAGACCTGGTTACTTTTTAAAACTATCATGCATGCATCTGTGGGTTTACATTTAAGACTGGATCCTTTCACCTTTATGGCCACATAACTCCTAATGCAGGTTTCTTGGCATTCAAGAGGCACTCCCATCTTTCAAACTGGCTTCACAGTTCCAGGGGAGTGTGGATTAGGCTTTTAATTATTAGGTCTGAGAGAGAATGGGCATCAGACTATAAACATGTTTAAAACAAATCTAACTTGTTGAAGAACTTAGTTTTGTCTAATGAGGGTTTTTGTTTTCTGCCCCAGAATTAAAATTGCTAGACTGACAGATGAACTTTTTTGAGCAGCTCAACTTGGTTGAACGCTGGGCTTGAGAACCAATAACAAATCCCATAAAGAAAAAAATGTAAGCAACACACAATGCTTAGCTTCAAGATATCCTGCAGGCAAAGCACATTCTTATCAAAAAGGCCACTAGTGACCCAAGTACTGAAGTCTAACTGAAATTAATGTGTTGGCACACATGCTATACAAAGAAAGTGAGCATTCTGTAATGGGATAGAAAGCAAAAGAAGATGAAAAACAAACACCTACTTCTTGATATTTTATCAAACATCATGTTTGGAATTACTCTGAAAATACACACAGTGAAGCATAAACTGCGTTTGACCCATCTATTATCTGGAAGTTAAATATCTCCAAATTCATTTATTTCCTCTAATCAGCTGCTACACATTTTCCCCCAGCTTCTGCCATCTGCTTTTAATTACCAAAACAATTCGCAGTACAAACTGAAATGATAAATAGTTAATCATCACAGACGTTCAGTTTACAGGTGCAATCAAAACTAAATGAAATATGCAGATTTATTTAATTTTAAAGAGTCAAACTTAAATGCAACCAGAACATTGTGAAAATTATCTTATTTCTTTGACATTTTTGAGAGTTCATAAACAAAACCACTCTAAGTAAACAGCCATAAATGAATTTTGATGAACAAGATTAACAAATAGTGTTATTTTGGGCAGGATGCTTGAAATCGAGGTTGAAAGACCCAGACTAGTAGATTGCATGGAAAGGAGTAAAAAAAGATGAAGAAAAATAGCACCCCCTCCAATAACAACAACAAAAGCTATGGACATCTGAAATTAGAGAGCCTAAGTGTTTCAACAACTGGTAAGCTAAGTTTACCTTCATACCATATTTATATTGACTTTTTCTGACAAGGGAAACCAAGGTAAGAATGGGAAGTGAAACACAGTAGTGAATGTCCACTATGTGTTTAGTACACCACAAATTCAATCTGTAAACAGTTCTGCAGATATTAGTTCTCCCACTTTAAAGATAAGAAAACTGAGCCTGGAAGATAAAATAAAGTCAAGTTGAGAGTCAAACCCAGGGCAGTCTGTGATTGATGGGAACCTTCCATGGCCTGATTAACACATGATGAATAGCAAAGAAGTTGATAAGAAAAAAGCTACACTGTATTTCTCTTAAAGGACATTACTGGTTTGACAAGTGTTAGTGTTGAAAAAAAGTTAATTTTCTGTTACTACATGTCTCAGCAAGAATGAAGTCCAAATGATTTTAGGCACACATACACATTTATATACATATTAAATATTTAAATGTTTCCTTTTTAACATGGTGTTTTTCAGTTTTAACAATGTGTTAAGCTCTGAGTGATTAAAAATATAGCTTTAGGCCGGCGCTGTGGCTCAACAGGCTAACCCTCCGCTTTGCGGCGCCAGCACACCGGGTTCTATTCCCGGTCGGGGCGCCGGATTCTGTCCCGGTTGCCCCTCTTCCAGGCCAGCCCTCTGCTGTGGCCCAGGAGTGCAGTGGAGGATGGCCCAAGTCCTTGGGCCCTGCACCCCGTGGGAGACCAGGATAAGCACCTAGCACCTGGCTCCTGCCATCGGATGAGCGTGGTGCGCCGGCCGCAGCGCACTGTCCGCGGCAGCCATTGGAGGGTGAACCAACAGCAAAGGAAGACCTTTCTCTCTGTCTCTCTCTCTCACTGTCCACTCTGCCTGTCAAAAAAAATATATATATAGCTTTGAGATTTTTTTAAGAGGATCAAAAAATGATTCACAAGTCCAAGAACTAATATCTTAGACTGTAGTAATAGGTTTTAATTTTATAGTTGTTCTCTGAGATGTATACCTCTTTCTCAGCATAGTGCATGGAGTACTCACTTTGGAATAAGCTCGAGCATCTACAAATTCAGGTTCCCAGGCATTATTCCAGTAATACATATTTTGAGCAAACTCAAGGTCATTTATTAGCTTTCTTGCACTTCCACTGAGTATTAAAACCATAAGTATCAAAGGCTGATTACCTCCAAAACATCACTACAACAATCTGTTGATAAGGCAAATGTGTTTATAGTTTATTGTGGTAAGGGAGAACTTAACAGGAGTCTTAGTCATCCTCAGAGCCCAGAATGGGGATATTAATAAAGAGTTTGAAGCTTGGTTTCAATTGGGCCTCTCAGGGGGAAGACTTGGTTAGAGTTGGACAAATGTCATAACAGTAAAGGAGTGGTGGGCATAGCAACATGAGGAGCTTGAGGCCAGAGGATTGAGACTTGCAGTACAAACTGTCAATTTAGGCTTTCTGTTGGAGAGCCAATGGGCTCCCAAAGTTAACAATAATGCTATTTATGTCTTTGTTTCAGTGGGTTGCTGTGAAAAAGACTGGATATCTTTGGGTTTCAGAAGTAAAACTGCAATAATAAAGTGTTACTGTTACTTGAGGGAACAGTGAAAAGTCAAGGTGGTAATAGTGTGGGAGAAATTTGCAGGTTGCCAACATCCAATGTGCCACTTCATGGTCACTTCTCTCTAGGAGAAGGTTCATCCAGGTTCCCAAAGCTTTAAGACTAGCTGGTTATTAAACTGATGGGAAAACTGTACATTAAACATCAGACTTGCACAATTCCTTCTTTCCAGCCACCTAAAAAAGGGGGACCCTTTGGTAAGCTGGGTCATATGACCCTCCTGAGTAGATTTTTGAAGAAAACAAGAGGAATAAATAGACTTGAGAGGAAATAGATAGGAGAAATTGTTAGGATCAGTTGTCCAAAGAGATGGGAAGACAAGATGAAGAGATGGAAGGAAAGGCAAGGAGAGAACAGAACTGTGACATACACAATATGGGTAGATTTTAGAGAGCACAAGGATGCTTAATGGGCTACTTCAGAAATATTTGTTATATTCAATTCTTTCCATGGGCTCCCTGTGCCATCATTGGTAAAAGTCCTTACTTGCTGAAGTCCTTACCTCTGTCAAAGGGCAAATGCCACGAGTACTCCATCAAGAAGCCACCAGGGGTAATTAGACCATGCATAACACTTGAGAGTGACAGCAGCACATGCTACTCAGGATCTTGCCATTGGTCACCATGCAGAGAAGCTCCTGCAAGACAGCCAGCTCATCCACTTCCCTAGGATTCTAAGTAGGAGAGACATCAGGTGACACCTAAGAGCCCAATCCACCATGCATTTGGCAGTTCACTAACAGGGCCTTATTTAACTATAGCATGCAAAGACTTGCTGACTTGAGGGATAGTTTCTGTATATCTGAGTAGGATCCACTCCTCATGGGCTTTTTTTATTTTCTGATACATACCTCGGAAGATCTGTGTAAACTGAAAGAGACAAAGATCAAATAAACCTTCCTCAGTCTCTACTTTCTCCTCTCTGGGACATACCTATTCCAGTCATTTATTGAAATACTGCTTTCAGATTATTTATGCAGCTACCATTAGGCTGAGAGGGCTCCAGAGCTTTGATTCAGTTTGATATGCAAACTGAAGTGCAGTGTACACTGCAAAACAAAAAGCTCAGTCAGAAAGTACCAATTAATCTCCAGGGCTTTTCCATCAGATCATACTCAAACAAGGCAAATGCCTAACAGTAGCTAATCAAGGAATTTCTTTACTTTCATGTAAAGAAATGAACACTCACTGCCTATAGTACTGTGGTGAAACTCTCAAAAACTACTTGTGGTTTTGAATGTTACATAACTCACTAATTCTTTAATGCTCAACTACCAAAGGGTTAAATATAATTATATTATTGCCTTGCCTTTTGTCCCTAGTGACATCTTCAGCTAACCTTTTCAAACCCAGAGTATCTCAAAAGGTACTTTGGGAGTTTTGAAATTCATACAGGTTTTTAGAAACACAAATAATAAATAATTTCCAACTCTATGCCTTAACTTACAAAGAGAAATCATGATTATAAAGATGTTGGTGAATTTTTGGTTTGAATATGATATTTTAAACTTGATGAATTTTCTCAGTAAGTTGGAAATGTAAAATGTTCTAGAGAGGAATGGCTAATTCTAGGTAATAGAGACAATAAATAGTTCCTTCTTGTGTAATTGCCATTCTAAATGAAGAATGATGATTTAAATATAAAATAATTTGTTTATCATATCTGAAAGATAGTGTGACAAACCAACACAATTCAAATAGAAAGAGCTATTATTTTTTCAGTAAGAAGAAATCCCCAGCTATTATTTAACTACCATAAAACTCTTTAAATACACTTTTCCTCCTCTGGAAAACACAATGTGGCAGCCCAGAGCAACATCTCCATCTCATAGCACCTTTTTGTGATGAGAGCTGACTGCCAAGGAAGCTCCCAGCAGACACAGGCCTGAAGAACTCCTCTCTTGAGTCAGGTGTTTTAATTATTTTTGACACCACTTTCCCAGTATGACTCCTTAATCCTCCTGAAATTTTAAGGGGGAATAATTCAAGCACTTGCTATGTTATATACATTATTTCAGTGGTCTCTTTCATCTTTTCTGTGGTCTCTTTAATCTTTTCTGTTCATTCACAGAAATATTTCACATGTGGACATGTGGACTTCCCTAGAAGCATCAGACAGATATGTTGCATGCTTAAACACTTTCTTAAATAAAGACAGTGTCCTCAGTTTAAAAGCTTTTTGATTATAGGAAATTCATTATATTGACTCTGTCTCTTAGGCAGCCTGATGAATACAGAAAAGCATTGAATTTGGAAGTCAAGTACTTTGAACTGAAGTCCTAAATATTTGCCTTAAGACATTAAAACATTTGTGAGCTTTAAGAATTTACTCTTCTCCATGAGGGAGAAATGAGTTGTGTCATGCAGTTATTGTGTGGATTTAAAAGCGTTAATTATGTATATGAAAGAGCTCTGTAAACTACGTATAGAGTGTCTGACTTGATACAAGCCTATAATGTAGTTCCTGTGTAGGATCCAAATACATACATTACAATGGAGTCAAGATAAGCTAATAAGCCCACCACCAGTGGATTAGGGTACCTTTTTCCCCACATCCTTGCCAGCATTTGTTGTTTGTTTTTTTCTGGAAGAGAGCCCCTCTAACTGGGGTGATGTGAAAGTTCTTTGTGGTTTTGATTTGCAGTTCCCTACTGGCTAAGTAATCCTGAGCATTTTTTCAAGTGTTGATTGGCCATTTGAATTTCCTCTTTTGAGACATGTCTGTTCAAGTCCTTTGCCCACAAAATACTCATTTGCATGATTTATGATAAAGACTAGCCAACTCTTGGGGAAGTGACTGATCATTTAATAGTTTCATAAACATTGATTTTTTTTTCTAATAGACTCAAACACCCAAATGTCCAAAAAATAAAATAAGGTAGTCATTTTAAAATGTTTCTCTAATATGCCTTTTTAAAATTTCTTACATCTTATGGTTTTTTTCAGGCTGAATGCTATTTCATCGTCCATATACACAACATTTTGTTTATCTAGTCACCCACTGATGGACATCTTGGTTGCTTCCACCTTTTAGCTATTATGAGTAATGCTGCTATGAACACTGATGCACAAATATCTGTTTCAGTTTCTGCTTTCAATCCTTTTGGTTATATTCCCAGTAGTGGAATTGCTGGATAATATGACAATGCTATTTTTAATTTTTTGAGGCACTGCCACGTTGTACGTACTGTTTTCCATAGCAGCTGCACCATTGAACGTTCCCATCAGCAGTGCACAAGATTTCCAGACTCTCCAATACTTAATTTTTGTTTTATAGCAAATATTTTTGAATTATCTAATTTAAAAACACATGATTGTCAAGTTCAAAGAATAGTCTTCAAAAACTATGAAATAGAATCAAGAAAAATTTAGTAAAATTTTGTTGCATGTGAAAATGTCCCTAATTGTGATGCATATAAGGTGTGTATCTAGAGACTTCTCTATAGCAAAGTTCTTGAGAGTTGTAGGAAGCTTCTTTATGTAGCCTCACCTTGGCCTTTCCATTATGCCATATACTCATTTAATAATTTGTTTGTGTAAATTATCCTAACACACATTTCTAAAACCACTTCTCTCTCCTTTGTCACCACCATCATCGCCTTGGTGTGGCCCTCATTAACTCTAGTCTGGCTTGGAAGGTTTTCCTTTACTCTCTTCCTCTCCAAAAGCATCATCCAAAGAGCAAATATGGTTATGCTGTTACCTTGCTTTTTTGCCCCAGCAACACCTTTTACAGAGCTTCTGAAATATTGTATGTCAAGAAATATTTTGTCACAAATGAAGTTCACAAGTGATCCAAAAGTATTGATTTTCTTAAATGGTAACTAGCTTAAAATAATAATTGATACATGAAAATAAACGTGACTACATTATATAATTGACAGCATACTTCTACAGATTTAAATCTACAGATTTAAACAAAACCATAGGCTTCCAAAGTATTTTCCAGGGTAGATGTTTGGCCTGACAGTTAAGGAACATGCCTTCCATATTGCAGTGCCTAAACTCAAGTCCCAGCTTCTAACTCCAGCTTCCTGCAAACACAGCCCCAAGAAGGCAGCAGGCTGTGGCTTAAGTAATTTGGTTCCTGCCACTCATCTTGGAGACCTGGATGGAATTCCTGATTCCTGGCTTTGGAACCAGTCACTGTGGCCATTTGGGATGTGAATCAACAGATGGGAGCTCTCTCTTCTCAAATAGATAAATAAAACTTTTATGAAAACAAAACAAACACAAAAAATTATTTCCCAAGTGTAGACTTGGGACTTATATCGTATTATAATGCAACAGCTTCAGGTTTTATTTGTGTGTCTGTTGTAAGGGTACGTTATTGGGGAGCCTTGAGAAATACAGATCACAATGTAAACATAATCTCCTTAGTGTGTCCGTTGGGTTCGCCTCTGAAATGGTACTTACCTCTGTCTACAGACTCACTTCCTGCTACCTCCTTCTGTATTCATGCCTCATGTTTCACAAATGTCACTTTATTTTGGACTCCAGAACATAACCCTGCTATACCATGACTCCTTGGTTTTGCATGCTATTTCTGCCACGAAAGGAGTTCCCATTCCCTATCCCCATATCCAAGCTGCTCCATCTCCACTCAGACATCACTTCTGTTTGTGGCCTCTTTACTGTCCTCTATCCTCCACCTCCTCAGAGTGTAACTTCCTCATACCTCAGTTGTACCTTACTTATTGCTAGTATTATTTTGTGCTATTATCTTGCACATCTGTCTCCTAGATTACAATGTTTTGAGAGGGTATTTCACTGAAAGCATAGTTTTGAAAGATAAATGACATGGGTTTGAATCCCAATGTTACCTTATACGTGCATGGTTACATCAAGTTGACTAATTTCCCTGCTCCTGCCTGTTCTTTGTACAATGGTCAACACAAGTGCTTACCTTGAGTGTTGTTATTAGAGACATACTATACATACAGAGTTATTTCACATATGTGCTTAGGAGACCTCCTGGAAAACAGTAAACATTTGCAAATGTCAGTCACTTGTCTTTGATTCATTTTAGAATCTTTAGAACCTGCCACAGAGAAGGTACTTGAGACATGTTTATAGAAACAAATTTAATATTCTTTTCACATGTTTTTGGTGTTTAGTTGCTTCTCTTCAGCCAAAATAAAAACATACTTTTTAAAAACAGAAAGGAATATCAAAGACTGAGAAAACCCAAATGTACTACTCACTTCCCTGGTGTTTCAGATTAATAGGCGTGCCTCATCCTAGTGTTGGTGGTGATGGTGCTGTGTCATAATAATTAAGTTGAAAGAGAAAAGAATTAAAAGGACAACAGTGATAGTTTGAAAGGAGTTTATTACCCATTCTGCCATCAGGAAGTGATTCAAACCTCCATGCAGAATACCAAAAGAGAACCTATCCTGGGAGAGACTTCTTTCAATGATAACCCATTGCACATATGCTGAAAGGAAGACATTTGTGTGTTCAGACAATAATTCCACATAGAGTGAGACGACTTCCAGAACGCAAGTAGAGTTGCTTGGACTGCTAGAAGTTTTGTTCAGCATCTTGAGGGTAGTGATAGATGAGCCTAAAAGGGTTGCTTTAAATAAACCAAGCTTCTTGGATTAGCATTGGTGGACTTAGAGTCCCCTGGGAAAGGCCTGTCTCTTGTGATTTCCAGTATACTCCACTTCCAAAGAGCTGGAAATACCACAAGAAAACCACTGTTCTCACGGTACTTTTGCCTTTTCCAGTTCTGGTTTTAGCTCAGAAAAAAAAAAATGGTATGTGCAGATCAAAAATGTCATGTATATATGACTGAAGAATCAGAGTATCCAAACGTTTGATCTCTAAACTAAATAGAATTCACCATGAGTTTCAAATAAAATAACTGGGCATATTCTCATAACTTTTAATGATGCAGATTTATGCTTATAAGTGAGTCATTTATTGCACATTGACAATCCTATAATTGCATTATATATACATTGATTGTTGGCAAAATGACAGAATGAAATAACTAAAATTGGTTATTTCCTCTGAATTTTTGTTTAGGGATATTTACTTAAACTACTTCCAAAAATGTGCTGTAAATAAATAAGCATATTTAAATAAATATTTGCATGTTTTCCTAAAAGAGATTGACTTTTGTCTATTTATGAGTTTGGTAGAATAATTTAATTCCATGTTTAGATTATGTTTCGATAAAACGCAACAAATATTTATGGATCACTATGAGCTAGGAAGAGTGCTGAGAGCTAAGAGCTAGGGACATACTTAAGGACACTGTTGACATATGCTAATTCTTTTTGAATATGTGCAATTAGGAATGTTTAGATAAGATAACCAAAGGAATGTGAAGGGAGAAGGGAAAGGAAAGAGATATGATGGAAATCTTCAAAGAATAGTTTAGGGGTATGACTTTATTCAGTGTCTTAAGGTTTTACCTATTATAATTAGCAGGAAAAAAATGACAAATTTGAGTGAAAATGACCTTTTTAGCCTGTAACACTTTGAGTTTTGCATGCAATTAATTTTTATGTTTAAGGAAAAAGTAAGACAAAATTGTTTCTATTTTTTCTGACTGGTAACTATAGCAACTATTCACAAACCAATTAAGTGGATCCTGGAATCAAGGTGAAAGAAATGTTATGCATATATATTAGTAGACACATGTAACAATCTACATTTATGTAATATGTACATTAAAATACAAGTGTATCTAATGGTTTCAGAATATGGGGTCACTCAGACATGCTTGGGTCTGAAACTTTGTTCTACCTTTTAAATTTTATTCTGTGTGTGTGACCATAATTGCTTAACTTCTATTAGCAGCAGAGTCTACTTTGTAAGATAAAAATTATGATACTTACCTTAACAAGTTACTGTAAGCATTAAGTGGTGGTTGTGCATATAAAATGTGTACTTGTCTGCATGATGAGAAGGCAGATCTTTGAATCAGCAGTTGTAGTACAAGCAAGGTTTACAAAGAATGCAATAACAAACGGCAGTATTACAGTATAAACAAGGTGAATGAGAAATAGTGTTGATGAATTTCAAATCTTGAAGATGGGATTGAGGAAGTAAACAATTTTAGAATTAATAAATTTATTAATACCACAAATTGTAACTACTATGGTTAAGAAATAAATCCATCCAAATAGTTCATAGTTGTAACTGAAGTTTAGCATATGACAGTATCTAAACTTAGTTGTTTCTACTGAATCCAGAATATACCTAAATCTAAGGTTTTCAGGATATATCTCTCGGAAGGATATTTCTCTACAATTTAGTGAATATGCCCAAGAATTATTAACATGTAAGCATGTCTCAACTCCCATCTGTTTCTTTACTGTCAGCTCTGAGTCATGAACACCATGGTGATATCTGAGTTGCTACTGAAATTCCTTCTATATACATTGGACGACATATCTAATCCTCAAATAATGCCTATGGCTGGCAAAGTGTACAAGTATGGTCTTCTTGTTAGTCAAGAACATTAGCAAGACATGACTCTTCCTTAGGGAATCAGTCACGTCTCAGAGAATTGATTTTCTCCTGGCTAGAATAAATCCTTTGTGTCAAAGACAGATCACAGTCTTATACCTAAAGAGCTGCCTGACCACTGGAGAAACAGCAGCTTTTCCAGGGCTTTCTGGATCTCACCCCTCACAGTAAGGAAGAGTGGACCGATTCCCCAAGGATGCTCAGTCTCAGCTGAGATAAGCAAGTGGACTTATTCAGGGACTCCCTGTCAGCTGTAGGAAGAGAAGTAACCTGCACTTCCCTGGTGGGAAGAACCATGAGAAGACCATCTGGGCTCCACTCTTGAGCTTGTCATTGTCCCAGAGGCAAAGGCATAACTGTGGCCAACAGTCCTCATCATCCGGCAAGAAGAGTTAGAGCAGCAATGGTATCAAACGAGAATAAAGCTTCTAGCTATTCAGGGAAATTCTCTTTAATAGCCAAATGGCTTAGAAAGCTCTTAGGATGTGGCCTATGGCATCTTTGGGCACAAACTGGGGATCGAGATTAATGAGGGTCATCTAGTAGCAAGAAGCAAATCAGACCCTAGAGAAGATGTGCCAACACCACAGGAAAAATACACTGCTTCTTATTTTGTATCCCAACTACATTCCCAGGCTTAATTGGCCCGGGGAAGTACCCGTGACATATGTGACTCCAAATTCTCCAAATCCATGTTTTCTTATAGTTAAAACAATTAGTGAGCGCAGAAAACATTAAAACAGATCGTATTTCTCCTTCTAGGGGAAAACCTCAGATTTGTTTGCTTTTGAATCATGAAAAAGCTCAGAATTTTTCTCTCCTTCTGGTAAGTCATTAACGCCTGTTTTGTGAGATGTCACTTTTTGCCAAAGATTGTTTAGAAATGAACAATTAGAACTTAGTGAAGCATCTTAGATGAAACTTATTTGTCAAGTGAACTAACACCATATATCATGTTGTGATTTTTCTTCCTTAGCAACAGCATAATGTGACATCGGGAGACATAGTGCAGTGCTTCTTTGTATTTGTATGAAAGTCATGAATCAGGATCGAGACTACATAGGGTAGAAACAAAAGGGAAAATATGCCGATGGACATAAATAAGATAAAAGCCATTTTACTCTTGTGACAACAATTTATATGGTTTTATTTGTGTGTGTGTATGTGTGAGAGAGAGAGTGACAGAGAGAGAGAACTAGAATCACAGATATTTATTTTGAAAGAGTTGGCAATATTTTAATCCCTAAAGGTGGTTATCATAAACATGAAAATCATATTGAATAAGATTCAAAAAATTAGCACAAAAAAGCCTAATCTTTGTATCAGTTCAATCATTGTGCAAAGAAATTGGAAGGAAAGAAAAGAAATCTATAAAAATTTCATTCCTGCCTAAAATGATCACATTTTATATTTCTGCCTATATAGTATGTAACATAGGTACTAATGCTATACAAGGATTGGAATTTGACTTCTTCTCCACACTCTCACTATTAAATTTTGTACAAATTGATATATCATAGTAATATTTATATTTTTCTCATTTGATCCTCCAGGGACAGAAATTACCCATGTGTTTATTTTTGCATGATAGTCATTACCAAAACCTCAAACCTTGAAGATCACAACTTCACAAGGGAAAATTCCAAGTAATCCCCAATCAAACACTGGTTCTTTCCCTGTTTCTCATTAAAGCAGTTTTTAGAATTATAATCACCCTTACATAACATCAGTGTTGGAACATGATTAAGATAAAGCTGAAGTCAGATGGCTCAACCCACAGAGCGAAACAACATCTTAACAGACAAGCATCCTTTCTCTAGAGTGGAACCAGCTTGCAGTCTGTTGATAGCAGCTACTTCAGTGTAGCAAACTGCATGAAAGCTTCAAATGTTGGAACTGGCAGGTTTTAAACCTTTATATCTTCTTGCCAGCTTTTGAAAGGAGTCATGTGACACTGAAATGCTGTCTTCAGTGTAGAGGGAAAAGAAACATGCTCCCTCTTGGAAGTTCTCAATGAACATGAAAGTGAGAGGTCTCCTCCAATGCCAAGGGAAAGCCTTGAAAGCTGATAAATGTTTTGTCAAGATTAGCCCTTTCCCTCCTGGCGGGACAACCACAACCGAGGACAAATTCCTCTAGCTGTCTTCTTTGCCATAGGCTCTTTATTCAGGAATCAAACCACTTTAAAGACACTTTGCACTCTGTGGTGTTGAGTACTCTGCCCAGAGCTTAAAGGAAAGGAGAGTGGACTAGGACCCTGACTCCAGGTGATGCAGAATGGGGGTGGACACAGATGCGCTGACCACCTCCTATAGCTGGAGCTCGCCTCCCCTGATTCTGAAAGGGATGTGCTCTGTGAACTGTTGAAAGGACTTATATTCCAGGCTGCTTGTGTTTCCAGGTGGAAGAACTACCCCTAGACTAAGGTTGTCTTTCTCTCACCTCTTACTTCTTCCTCTTGGAGAAGGATCAATGAACTAGCTGCTTGGAGAGTGTCAGAAATGGACCTGGGACCTGTGCATGCTCTGTGTGAGCCATGCCTCCCAGGCTGTGCCATGCAGCTGAGAGGGCTTTTGTGTACTGCTCCCCTCTGTGTACTCAGAATTCTGCTTGTACCTGTGCATCTTTCCAGGGTGGGGAGTGGATTATGGATTTAATTATAGAATAAAAGATAATAAGCCATTTTCCTGAAAATGTTGAGCCATATTCTAGAACCAGCTTTATCAATTCAACAAAACAGTTGATACTTGGACTTGCATCTTTCTGGCTCCTGCATTTGCTTCAGGTGTGTTCCAAGCTTGTTTAGAAGAGAGGGGGTCTACTCAGTGACCCCCTAAAATCCTAGTAGTTTCCACTACATAAATAAGTTAATGATCACCAATGAATGGGTGGATTTCAAAGACATTTTTCTGTCATTACCCTCAGAGTTCTTTATTAAGCAAACAAAAAAAAGAAAAAGAAAAAGTGATTAGGAGAAGTAAAAAGAAATGTGATCACAATGAGGGAGGGACATTTATTCCAAGCTTTTCATGTTTCCACATGGAAGGACTCCACCTCGCCCATAAAGATTGGAAATGACGGAACCAGAGTTCAATCCCAGATCTGTTGGCCTCAAAGCTCTTGCTTTAACAACTCTGCCAATCTGCCTATTTCGTCTCAGTAATGCCAAAGTCAACTGCCTTGAAACCAATCAGTAAACACTTGTTGAGATGAATAGAATTCACAGTGGGTTTAAAGGCAAGTTGTGTTCGTAACAAAGTCTTAAAAACTGCCCTCTTCACTCAGTTTTCATTTATGGACTTTACAGTTAACAAGTCACCTTGAACTAGGATAAGCTACATAGCTGCGAATAACTATGACATTAAAAAGCTGAAAAGACTTACTTGCCTAAAAAAATAAAGAATCCTGAATATGAAGTATATTTAGCAAAGTAGTGACTAAAGGCATGATGATAGCCAACAGATATTTGTCAAGTACTAACACAAATGTTGAAAGGATGAATTTAATTAAATGAATCAATTTGAGGAAATGGAAATTTAGGTCTCATATAATGGGAAAGCATGTTCACCATGGTAACTCTTATATTACAGAAAAATCTCAAGGGAAATAGACTATCTTCTGCTTTAGACATGTAAAAATAGTTATTTATCCAAGCGAAAAGAAAGAATATGTCCATACAAAGACTTTGTATGGCTGTAGCTGTTTTATTTGTAATAACCCCAAATGGAAAACAATCCAATTGTCCATCAACAGCTAAATAAATTAGCAAATTGTGATATATCTATACAATTGAATTCTATTCATCAATAAAAAGAACTAGTTATTTGTACATGTAAAAGCATGGATGATTTCCAAAATAATTCTGAATGACAGAAGCAAGGCCAAAAAAAGAGTATATACTTTTCAATTCCATTTATATAAACGTCTAGAAAATGATCAGTAGTATGATAGGAAAGTCAAGGAAATGGAAAAGAATAATTACAAAAGTGAGTAAGGTAATTTGAAGGAATGATTTATATGTTCATGGTGTAACTGTGATGATTTCATGGAGGTATACACATGTCAAATTATTTCAATTTTATTCTTAAATGTAGGTATATCAATTATACCTAAATAAAATTGCTTGAAAAACAAATGAACAAATATATTGTAAATAGTAGACTGTGGAACCTACTAGAGGGTAGGGCTATAAGGCATTGTCTGAATAATCTAGGGGATAGAATGGCTATAGTTTGGGGGCCAGCACCTTGGCACAATGGGTTTATCTGCTGCCTGTGAGGCCACTATCTCATATAGGTGCTGGTTCAAGTCATAGCTACCCTGCTTCTGATACAACTCCCTGTTAATGTGCCTGGGATAGGAGCAGAAGATGACCCAGGTCCTTAGGCCCCTGCAGCCTGGTGGGTGACCCAGGCTCCTGGCTTTGGTCTGTCCAAGCCTCAGCTGTTGCAGTCATTGGAGTAGTGAACCAATAGATAGGAGATTCTCTCTCCATGCCTCTCTCTGTCTCTCTCTCTCTCTGCCTTTCAAATAAATAAATAATCTTAAAAAAATAGAGAAAAGAATGGCTACATTTTGTCCGTTCTTCAAATACTTCCTAATTAGTCTATTTCACCTTTGGTTGGTAACTTTTCCTACATTCTTTTCAAAAATTTATTTATTTATTGAAAGTCAGAAACAGAGAGGCAGAGTTCTCTTACCTGCTGGTTCATTCTGAAATGCCAAAGCCAGCAGACAGGAACTCGGTCTGAGTCTCTCATGTAGAATGCAGGGACACAACTGCTTGAGCTACCACCTGCTGCTTCCCAGGGTACACATTAGCAAGAAGATGGAATCTGGAGCAAAGCTGGGATTCAAGCCCAGACAGTCTTATGGGATGTGGACATCTCAAGCATCATCTTAGCCTCTGACTCACACACCCATGCTGTATGCTGCTACTTGGAGTAAGGAATTAAAACAAAATTCACCCACAGTCCCACCACCCAGAGATAATGGCTAACAACTTTTGAGAATTTTTCTTTCCAGCTTTTGAATAACAGGGTCATACTCTATGCATTTAAATTTAATTTTAACATTATATTTATACAATTCATTCTGTTTTATTAGCCTTTCTTTAAACTTTTCAAATACACAGAAAACTGTAAACCATTGAACACTTATGTTATCATCCCTTGGCCTTAGGTTTTTGCTAAAGTTTCTTTTAAAAAACAAACATTTTAAACTCTAGCTCTCCTTTCCTCTCTTCTTTCTCCCTTGAAGTCAGCAAAGTCTTGAAATTGGTATGTATCATTATCATATAAGTTTTTATATTTTATCATATAGGTGTCTACGTATAACAAAAACATACCAAGATGTTGTGGTTTTGAAAGTTCCATAAACTGTCACAAGGAGATTGTGTTGTAGCTTTTTTCCATTTACTGTTTTTGACATTTCTCTGTGTAGATATATGTCAATTCAATTCATTTCTTTTGATTATATCCCATTGTAGGAATAACTCAACATAGCATTCCTGCTCTTAATAGTACAGTATGATATTCTCCACATCCTTGTGGTTTTCCCTGTCTGGAAGCTTCTTTCCCCAGCTCTTTCTGGCTGGCTCTGTCTCTTTTCTCAGGTCACAATTTAGAGATCCTCTTCAGATTACCCTATCCGTGGAAGTGTCCTCCATCCTCCTCTCCACCCTACAATTGGTTAACTCTGTGTGTGTGTGTGTGTGTGTGTGTGTATCATCTGTTCATTCCTCTTAGAGCTTTTGCTTTGCATTTTGTCCATCTCTTCCTGGTATTATTTTTCCAGTGGACTGTAAGTACTCTGAGATCAAAGCCTCTGTCTTCATGGGTCACCTTTGGCTTTCAAAGAAGCATGCCACTTTAGAAAAGTGTGTGTCATGTTAAAGGGGCTCAACTTACATTGAGAGAAAGAGCAAATGAGCTGATAGTTTGAAGATAGGTGCAAGCTCAGTTCTGGCTCTAATTCTGTGAGACCTTTTTCTATCATGAATAAAACAATGGAGGTTTAAAAAAAAAAGCAGGGGGAATTTAAATTTCATATCTTATCCATCAGCCATGCATGGGCCAATCTACTCTAATTGGTCACATTGCTAACTCTGCTGTAAAAATAAGAAACTTCCTAAATGTTCTGGCTTTAAGACTTGAAAGCTATCATTCAGCACCTCAAATTTCTCTTTTCAAATTGTCAACTATATAGAAACCAAAATTCTAGTCATTTGGTTAAATCGTCAGATCAAAACCTTTGCTTTACCCTGAAAAGTATTCAGTGGGACCATAAATAATTCATGATGATTTTGCAAATGTTTTACAAATATATACTTTAAATCTATGCAGTTTATTTTCTATCAAATTTACTTAGGACATAGATGTTTATTTTTCATATTTAAATAGTTTCTCAAGCTTCAAAAATCTGAAAAGAATTATAAACTTACATATATGTGTCACTTTAAATTTATAGAGATGGCTTTTTATTAACATTGAAAAATTAGAAATTTTGGATAATTTAACTTTTTAAAGAATTATTTATTTATTTGAAAGTCAGAATTACACAGAGAGCGAGAGAGAGAGCGAGAGAGAGAGCGAGAGAGAGAGCATCCACTGGTTCACTCCCCAGATGACTGCAATGATCGGGGCTGGGCCAAGCTATGGCCAGGAGCCAGGAGCTAGGAGTTTCCTCCAGGTCTCTCAGTAACAGGGGCCCAAGCTCTTGGACCATTCTCTGATGCCTCTCCCAGGCCATTAGCAGGGAGATGGATCAGAAGTGGAGCAGACGGGACACACACCAGTGCCCAACAATGATGCTGGAATCACAGGCAATAGCTTCACCTGCTATGCCAGCCCCAATCATGTTTTCTCTGTTTTATTTTTTAAAATTTTATTGTATTTAAGTTATTTTATTGTATTTAAGTTCATGCATTTCATATATATAGAGTTAGGATTATATTGTTACTTCCCACCCCATCCTCGCTCCTGCCCAACGCTCCAACAATCCTTCTTCCTCCCTCTCCCATTCCTACTCAATTTTTACAAAGATCTATTTTCAGTTTACTTAATGATTGCAAAGTTAAACATAGACTAAGTAAAGAGTTCAACAAATAGTATGAAGAAGAAAACACTATTCCTCAGTGGAGGAGACAAGGGCTATAAACAATCATTGAATCTCAAAATGTCCTTTTCATTCCAATACACTACATTTTTGGTACTCTATTAGTTACCTTGGATTAGAGAAAACATGACATCTGTCTCTTGGGTACTGGCTTATTTCACTAAGTATAATGGTTTATAGTGTGTCCATCCTGTTGCAAAAAGACATTTCATTTTATTTTTTACAGCTGAGTATTATTCCATAGTGTATATATACCATAATCTCTTTATCCAGTCAACAGTTGATGAACATCTGGGTTGGTTCCATATCTTAGCTGTTGTGAATTGTGCTGCAATGAACATGAGGGTGCAGATAACTTTCATATGATGATTTCTTTTGGCTTGGGTAAATTTCCAGGAGTGGTATTGCCGGATCATGTGGTAAGTCTATAATCAGATTTCTGAGGTATTTCCATACTGACTTCCACAGTGACTACACCAGTTTACATTCCCAACAACAATGGATTAGGGTGCCTTTTTCCACACATCCTTTACAGCATTTTCCTTTGTTGATTTCTATATGAGAGTCATTCTAACTGGAGTGAGGTGAAACCTCATTTTGGTTTTGATTTGCACTTCCCTGACAGCTTGTGATTCTGAGAATTTTTTTCAAGTGTCTGTTGGCCATTTGAATTTCCTCTCGTGACAAATGTCTGTTCAATCTTTTGTCCATTTCTTAACTAGATTGTTAGTTTAATTGTAATTGAATTTCTTGAGCTCTTTATAAATTCTGGATATTAACCCTTTTGTTGCATAGTTTGCAAATATTATCTCCCATTCTGTTGGTTGCCTCTTCACTTTGCTGCATTTCTTTTGCAGTTCAGAAGCTTCTCAGCTTGATGTAATCCTATTTGTCAATTTTGTTTTGATTACCTGTGCTTTTTGGAGGCTTTTCCAAGAAGTCTTTGCCTATGCCAATGTCTTCCAAGATTTCCCTAATGTTCTCTAGTAATTTGAGAGTATTGGGTTATAGATCAGATCTTTCATCCACTTTGAGTGGATTTTTGTGTAAGCTGTAAGACAGAGGTCCAGTTTCATACTCTGCAAATGAAGATCCAGTTTATACAGCACCATTTGTTGAAGACACTGTCCTTGCTCCAGGGATTGATTTTAGCTCCTTTGTCAAAGATAAGCTGGCTGTAGATGCATGGATTGACTTCCGGAGTTTCTATTCTGTTCTCTTTGACTACCTGTTTTTGTGCCAATACCAGGCTGTTTTGATTATAACTGTCTTAAAATCAGGTATTATGATGCCTCCGGCTTTATTTTTGTTGTATAATATTCTTGTAGCTACTTGGAGTTTCTTGTGCATCCATATGAATTTTAGCATTTTTCTAGTTCTGTGAAGAATGTATTTGGTATTTTGATAGGAATCACATTAAATCTGTAAATTGCTTTTGGTGGTATTGATTTTGATGATGACATAGAAAACCTAAATAACTTATTTATCAAAAGAAACATGTAAATGAACATAGTAATTTTTAAAATAGTGTACACTGGGGCTGGCATTGTGGCATAGCAGGTAGAGTTTCTGCCTGTGCCTGCATCCCATATGGGTGACAGTTTGTGTCCAGGCTGCTCCACTTCTAATCCAGCTCCCTACTAATGGCAGTGAAAAGCAGCAGCAGATGACTCAAGTACTTGGGCCTCTGCCAGCCATGTGAGAGACCCACATGAAGCTCCTGACTCCTGGATTTGGCCTGGCTCAACCATGGCTGATGCAGAAACTTGAGGAGTGAACTAGTGGATGGAAGATCTCACTCTCTCTGTCCCTCTATCTTCGAATTCTGACTTTCAAAAAAAAAATAAAATTTTTAAAAGATTTTATTTATTTATTTGACAGGTAGAGTTACAGACAGAGGGAGAGACAGAGAGAAAGGTCTTCCTTTTGTTGGTTCACTCCCCAAATGGCTGCAGAGGCCGGAGCTACACCAGTCCAAAGCCAGGAGCCAGGTGCTTCTTTCTGGTCTTCCATGCGAGTGCAGAGGCCCAAGGACCTGGCCATCCTTCATTGCTATCCCAAGCCATAGCAGAGAGCTGGATTGGAAGAGGAGCAGCCAGGACTAGAACCAGCGCTCATATGAGATGCCGGCACCACAGGCGGAGGATTAACCTGTACCACGGCCCCGGCACCAATATTTTTTTAAAAAATAGGGTTAAAATAGGTTTATAAAATATTCCTAGAATATGTCATTTTTAAATACATGTAATTTTTCTTGAATTAAAAATTAAGAATTGGCAGCTCATGACAAGAGCCTTGGCTGATTGCTGATGTCATAAATAAGAGTGTCAATTGTTAAATCAACAACAGGAGTCACTGTGCATTTACTCCCCATGTAGGATCTCTATCCTTATGTGAATTAACGGTATAACTAGTACTCAAACAGTACTTTATACTTTGTGTATCTGTGTGGGTGCAAACTGTTCAAATCTTTATTTAGCATATACTAAATTGATCTTCTGTATATAAAGATAATTGAAAATGATTCTTGATGTGAATGGAATGGGAGAGGAAGCGGGAGATGGGATGGTTGCAGGTGGGAGGGAGGTTATGGGGGGAAAAGCTGCTATAATCCAAAAGTTGTACTTTGAAAATTTATATTTATTAAATAAAAGTTAAAAAAAACATGTAATTTTTCTTGAATTAAAATGGAAATGGTTAATTTTATTCTTTATATATATATATATATATATATATATATATATATATATATATATATATATAAAGCTTTTATTTAAAGAATATGAATTTCCAAAGTACAGCTTATGGATTACAATGGCGGCCCCCCCCACAACTTCCCTCCCACCTGCAACCCTCCCCTTTCCCGCTACCTCTCCCCTTCCATTCACATCAAGATTCATTTTCAATTCTCTTTATACACAGAAGATCAGTTTAGTACATATTACGTAAAGATTTCAACAGATTGCCCTCACATAGAGACACAAAGTGAAAATACTGTTGGAGTACTAGTTATAGTATTAATTCACAATGTACAGCACATTAAGGACAGAGATCCTACATGATTTTTTTTAAAGAATTGATTAATTATCTATGCAATTTCCAATTTCATTCTTTAGATATAAACTATGTCAAAAATTCTCTGTATCTGCAGATTCTTTAAAATGGCAAGTTTCATTTTGTAGCTGTAATATGTATGTTAATAAAATACATAATAGTGACCATTAATTATGTGCTTATCAAGTGGAAGGCACAACTAAGCATCACTGTATATATTTTATTGAAGCATCACAAGTACTTTCTAATGTAGATCTTATTTTTCACACTTTCTATGCAAGTAAAAGATGCTTAGGAAAGGCTATTTAGCTCCAAGTAAGTGGTAGAACTAAGCCATAACTCTAAGCTTATATCCTTAGCCACTACACATGATTGGAAATTAGGTATAGCATAAATAAAATAAAAATAACCCTTCATTCTATAATCCATGGATAATGATAATTAATGTTCTACTTCATCTTTCTCTAGTTTTTAGAATTTGGGGTGGTTTTTTTTTTGGAAGAAAGATGAATTTTTTTAAGGTTTATTTTAAAGGCAGATTACGGGGGAGGGCAGAGGCACAGAAATAGAGAGATCTTCCATCCAGTGGTTCACTCCCAAACAGCCACAAGAGCTGGGACTGAGCCAGGCCAAACCTAGAAATCAGGAGCTTCTGGGTTTTCCACATGGTTGGCAAGGACCCAGCTCCTTGAGCCATCCTCTCCTGCTTTCCCAGGCACGTTAACAGGGAGCTGGTTTCGAAGTAGAGCAGCCAGGACTCGAATTTGCACTCTTAGGGCATGCTGGAATCAGAGGCAGTGGCTTAACCAACTGTGTCACCACACTGGGCCAGATTTGGGATTACATTATATATATATTCATCTCTCACTTAATCTTAGAAATAGTTCTCATGTCATAAAATATTTTTCTAAAATTGATCTTTGATGGTTGAGTATTACTTAGTATTGATGACCAATTCTTTCACCATCACCCTGTCTCAAAATTGCTTGTATTCTCCATTGCTTCTAACCCTTCACATACCCACTAAGTTTCTCAGGTGTTCTTGTTTTAAGTCATTCCATTTTCTAAACCATTTTTAATTAAGAAAATTAAATATTAAAAAGTCCCAATAGTACCCAGAAAGTATTAAATGCTAAACAAATGATTATGGTAAGGCTTTTAAGAATAGAATAGTTTTCTTTTTTTTTTTTTTTTTTTTTTTTTTTTTTACAGGCAGAGTGGACAGTGAGAGAGAGAGACAGACAGAAAGGTCTTCCTTTTGCCGTTGGTTCACCCTCCAATGGCCGCCGCGGACGGCGCGCTGCGGCCGGCGCACCGCGCTCATCCGATGGCAGGAGCCAGGAGCCAGGTGCTTTTCCTGGTCTCCCCATGGGGTGCAGGGCCCAAGCACTTGGGCCATCCTCCACTGCACTCCTGGGCCACAGCAGAGGGCTGGCCTGGAAGAGGGGCAACCGGGATAGAATCGGTGCCCTGACCGGGACTAGAACCCGGTGTGCCGGCACCGCAAGGCAGAGGATTAGCCTGTTGAGCCACGGCGCCGGCCAAGAATAGTTTTCTTAAACATTAAAATTATTTAAATAATTTTCAACATAATTTGATGAAATGCTGGTTTACAATCTTAAAAATTCTCTCCCAGAGTAGGCGTTGGTACATATTTAATAAAGACAGATTAGAACTGTAAAAACATGTTTTTTTTTGCTGATGATTTTTTATATGACTGAAAAAGTATTGATAGCATGATATCTAAAGCAACAAACTATTCCAGCACATGCTGTAAAAGTATGGATTGACCTTGTATGTTATAGAAGGTCATTGCCCTGATGAGTCGGGCTGTCTTCATATCCTAAGATTGTATGTCCCAGGCTCCAGGCTACTGTAAATTTGATACAAGCAATGATGTTTCAAGCCCAGATTCATGAAACCATTCAGCAAAAGATAAGGCATTGATATCATGATCATTTTAAGAAAGAGCACTGATAAAAAATATACTGAAGCATTTTACTGATGTCTAAAATGACAGTACATAAATGAGTTGTTTTAGATTGGCATCACTCAAACCTCCGGATTAAAGTTAAAATAACTATCCATTATTCAATTCAAAAACTTTTAAATGTTTTGAAATATAAAACATACAAATATTAGCTTATTGGGGATTAAGCAATAATTAGTAGTCAGAACATCCTATTATCAAGTCTAGAAAAATGACTAGATATAAATAGCCACTTGAGTACTTTCTGCAGTATCAAAGAACTTAAACTCTATGCACAATTAGAGATCTTTTGACTTCTCTGAATTAACACTTGTGCTGTGATTATTTTTGTGTGGAAAATGTAAGAGGTTTTATTATCCTGTTTGTAAACTACTTATGTTCAAAACAAATGTGATTATTAAAAGACAGTTTGTGTTAAATTACTTTTGACATTACGAAATAAGCTATTTTATAGAGTATTGAATGTATACAGCTTTTAGTTTATTATCTTATTTTCATTAAAATAGACATTATTTCATGTATAAACTAATTCTCACAGCTATTCTTCCTGGTACAAGGAGCTTTAAAATGTAACTGTAGATAAGGAAAAATAAATATTTAATATTCTCTTTCTTTTATACCTATTTTTGAAACTTGTACTAAGTATACAAATATCTTTTGTTTCTACAATCTAATTTCCTTTGCAAATAAAGCCAGAAGGATCTAGTAAAGTTATTAAGTAAAATATTATGCTGAAGGCAATGTAATCAAATGAGTTACACTACTTCTGCAGGAATCAGAAATTCAGTCAAAAAAACTTGATGTTTCTGTCATTGGTAATTCACCATTATGTAACTTTTGATTGATACTTCCCCTAAGTTACTAAGAGAGAAGTTATTCTCTCCCTGCTTATACAAATTGGCTTTGGCTCTTTAAAATGGAACTTGCAGGCACCCAACTCAAGCCTTTAGTTACTAACATGAAGAATAAACATCTTACCAAGGTCTTATAATTACTGAAATAAATGTTCTTGCCCAATCTAGAACATATCTAAAGTTGTTGCTTGATTTTCAAAAATGAAAAATCATTTGACCTATGATACTTTTTAAGAGTGAATTTCTGCCTAGTGCAGAGTAAACTTGCCCAGATCATTCAGCGGGCTAGTGAAAGTTTCCATTTGGTTAAATCCATCAAATTTTGTCACACACTCCTATTATAAACCTGAAATAAATAGGAGGGGAGAAAGGTTAAATTCATTAACATATTGCCTGACCATGTACCTCAAGTCCTTAAAAAGACTTTTCCTTTCGGAGTGATCAACAGCAATCTAAAAATGTCTTTCCCTCATGATAGGAGACTGCTTATTTCTCTGTGGATAAAGTCATTTCAATAGCAAAATTTAAATCAGGAACAGGAAACTCTGACCAAAGATAAGCATCTTTGTAATTGTTTACAGTGAACTCACTCAGAGTAATTTACTAAGGAAAAAGGGCTGGCAGAACAGCCTTTGCAAATGGCCATGACTTCTGCGCCAGAATCTTTAGTTTTCATTCCTTTTTTGCAAATAAAAAAAAAAGAAGAAGAAGAAGAAAGAAAAAAGCAAGCAGGCAAGCACAATCCTGTACATGTTGAGTTTAGGGTTATTGAATTTGGGATTTGGAGGGTGTGAATTTTCCCATCATAGTCTGTCTTTGCTCTTTGTGAGTGACGTCTACACATGTGCCCTGAGAATTTAGTGACTTCCTTACATGATGAAGCCTAGAGGGATATAATAGATGGGGCCTGAGTTGAGTTTTACGCATAATAATCTGAGAAAATGCCAACATTGTGTTTCAGAAATTCCTCCTTACTATACAGGTTGAAAATGTCCACTTGTTACACAATTGGGTACTTTTAAAAATTCCTGACCTATATCCAGATGCTCTCTGAATAGGGAAATGCCACTCCTTTTCCAACTCAATTTATTCTTGTCATTACATATAACAACCAAAATGTCAAGGAGTCTTAAGAAAGAAGCCTTGAGTAAAATGTATATTTTGTTGCCTTTGGTTAAGTGTGAGGATAATTTAAATTGCACAATCAAAATAGGCTAGAAATCTATGGGATCATAATGCTTTTCAGGACAAAAGATGGCATTACGTATTCCAGGTCCCCTCATCGTTTGTGTCAACTGAGGGCTCTCCTTTGCATAGAATCTATCCAGCATTACAAACATTGAATGGCTAGACGTTGTATGTTTTGTTTCTATTTCCACTTGTTAAAGACTAAAGTGAGATTTACTTTGTGGTCAAGGCATACTCTTCTTTGTTCTTGAAGTATACCCTTGGGAAATTAAAGTTGTGTGCCAAGGATTGGCTTTCAATGCAAGTAGGATCAGCATCAGCCTCTAGGGAAGGGCACTGTGACAAATGGCACTCCCGTGTCTGAAGCTCAGAAGTAGAGCCCCTGTGATCTGAACCAGTGCCCTTGGCCTCTCCTCCCTGGGCACGACAGAAGTGGCTGGAGAAACAGCCGGGAGTCTCCTTCATGCTGTGTTGCTCCACACTGTAGACATTCAAAAATGAAAAATTTGATTGAACCACTTATGTCAGGACATTTTGTTTAACGAATTTTTGTCTGTTAAATTCATAGCTGTATCTCTAGGTCTATTATAGTACTTTCTACATAGTAGGGTTCTAATAAATGCTTGATTGAATCTTTCCAAAACCTGATGTCCCAACTCTAAAGCAGACTCTTAAGCAGATGAGAGCTACTTAAAGAGTCTAAACTTTTAAGTATTTTATATCTATCAGCTAATTTAATCTTTATAAAAACCTTTGGAGAAAAAGCTTCATAATCTAAATTTTAAAAAGAAAACATAGGCAGGTATTTCGCCCAGTAGTTAAGATGCTGAAGACCCAAATTCCAGATTGGAGGGCCTGGGTTCGAGTATGAAATCTGCTTGATTCCAACCTTTGCTAATGTACACCCTGGAGGTAGCAGGTGGTAACACAAGAACTGGGGTCCCTGACACCCATGTGGAGAACTGGATTGTGTTCTTAGCTCCCAGCTCCACTCCCAGGTCTAGCTCAGCATAGTCCCAGTCATTGTGGGTGGATGAGAGCTCTCTGGCTGCCTATCTCTTTCTGTCTCACCTCCAAAATAAATAAATACATAAATAAAGCACATTTGATTCTATTCTCCCTTTTTGGAGAAGAATTATTTTAAATGTAATTGTTGAATACACAATCCATTCACTTCATTTAGAGTACACAAAGTATGAAATGATTCACCAGTGCTTCCAGCCATACCAATTCTCCTGTCCACAGAAAATATGTGCTTCTAGAGATTATATAACAATATATTGCTTCATTTTATCTGTTAATAGTTTATATTAATATTCATAATACAGTTTAATATGCAGTTTTATATTTATAGAATCTCTGTTCTTTATTGATATTAATGAGAATACTTAAATAATAAAGATTTGGAAAGCTTCATTTTTGTATACTGTCTAGAACTTTTAAAATAGCACTGGATTTACCTTTTCATTAAAGGTTAGGTCAATTTACCCAGTAAAAATTCCTGAGCCTAGTATTTTATAGTTTAAAATTTGTTTGACATGTGTCTAAATGTTTGATAATGGGATATTTTAGAGATTTCTCTGTCTTCTAGAATCCATTTAGTGAATTTTATTTATTTAGAAGAATATGTAAAATATACCTGTATAAATGTGAATTATCTTTTAATATTCTTGTTTCTTCTGTAGTTAATTTCCTCTTAAATTTTGCATGGTATATTTGTTATCTACTTCACATTTTTAAGCCAAAAAAAACATTTTGTATATACTTACTAATATTATTTTCTGATTTTTATGTAATTTCCTTTCTAAAATTAATGTCTTTGATCTGGTTGTTTATTTTCTTTTTATTAGTTTAATATCTAATATCTTATTACATAATATTTAACATCTATCATCTAATGTTTAACATTCTAATATACTCATTTAATTTTTTCTTCTTTACTGCTTATTAACATTGTATTTAAAATCATGAATTTTCTTTTGCCTGAGGATAAAACTCATAGAACATACATTTTAGCCATATTCTATAGGCCTAATGAGAACATTTTCATTTCATTCTTTTCTAGGTGTCCTATAACTTATAGTTGGATATTCTTTTTAAAAAAAGATTTATTTATTTGAGAGGCAGAGTTACAGAGAGAGAGAGGGAGAGACAAAGTGAAATGTCTTCCATCTGCTGGTTCACTCCTCAAATGGCCACAATGACCAGAGCTGGGTTGATCGGAAGTAAGGGGCCTGGAACAACTTCTGGGTTTCCCATGTGGGTGCAGGGGCCCAAGCACTTTGACTACCTTCCTCTGCTTTCCCAGGCCATAAGCAGAGAGCTGGATGGGAAGAGCAGTCACTGGGACACGAACTGGTGCCCAAATGGTATGCCAATGTCTCAAGCAGAGGCTTAGCCTACTATGCCACAACACTGGCCCCAGTTGGATATTCATTTTATCCAGCGTTGTTTCAATAGTTTTTGCATTTTCTTTTGTTTCTGGGTTCTTTTTTTCACTTCTTTTTTCTAGATTTTCTCTATTTAAGTTTTAGTTCCATTACATTGGGGATCATTCAATATTGTATGTGTTATGTCTACATTTCTAAAATGTATTCAGTCTTTCCTTGTGGTTAAGTTTTGTTAATATTACAGAGGCACTTGGAAACAGAAAATCTTCTGGTTTTAGTAGATGTGTGAGTGTATGTGTGTGTGTGTGTGTGTGTGTGTATGAATGTATGAATGTGTAGTTACTGATTTTCTATAGCCTTTCCCTTTATTTTGTATATCCAGATTGTTGTCATGAGTTATGATTTTGATTCACATCACCCACTATAAATCTCTTCTTATATTTCATAATAAAAGAAAACATTTATCTATTTGAATATAGCTAGAGATTTTTTTCACTCTGTAGGTATTGATGCTATATCATTTGATGCTCTGAGATTAATAACTATTACATATTGCAACTTTAGCAGTAAAATACACCCTTCTGTATTGAATCTTTAAGAACTAAGCTCTTTCTGCCCAAGAGTAACATTATTAGATTATTTGTTTTTATTGACATATAATAATTGTACATATTTATGGGGTATAATGTAATATTTCAATATATGGGAGGGGGGGAGAGAGGAGAGAGGAAGAGGGGGAGAAAGGGAGAGAGAAAGAAAGAGAGAAAGAAAAAGAAAGAGAGAAAGAGAAAGAGAGAGGGAGAGAGAGGTTTTCCATCTGCAGGCTCACTTCCCTGAGGGCCACAATGGCTGGAGCTGGGCCTATGCAAAGTGAGGAACCAGGAGGATCTTCCGGGTATGTCAAGGGGGTACAGGGACCCATGGACTTGGAACATCCTCTACTGCTCTCCTGGGCCACAGCAGAGAGCTGGATAGAAATTGGAGCAGCTGGGACTCCAATCGGCACCCATATGGGATGCTAGCACTGCAGGCAATGGTACACAGCACTGGTACCCCTTACTCTTTTTTTTTTTTTTTTTTTTTTTTTTTTTACAGGCAGAGTGGACAGTGAGAGAGAGAGAGAGAGAGAAAGGTCTTCCTTTGCCGTTGGTTCACCCTCCAATGGCTGCCACGGACGACGCGCTGCGGCCGGCACACCGCACTGATCCGATGGCAGGAGCCAAGTGCTAGGTGCTTTTTCCTGGTCTCCCATGGGGTGCAGGGCCCAAGCACTTGGGCCATCCTCCACTGCACTCCTGGGCCACAGCAGAGGGCTGGCCTGGAAGAGGGGCAACCGGGACAGAATCCGGCGCCCCGACCGGGACTAGAACCCGGTGTGCCGGCACCGCAAGGCGGAGGATTAGCCTGTTGAGCCACAGCGCCGGCCTCTTTTTTTTTTTTTACTAAATCTATTTTCAATTAACTTTATACATATATTATTTTCTCTATTTTTAGAAAGTCATTCAAAAGATAGTATGGAAAAAAAACTTTTCTTCAACAGTCAAGACAAGGGCTATTAAAGGTCATTGCTTCTCAAAGTGCCAATCTTACTTCTACAGATTGGCCTGTTAGATGATCTATTATTTATCACAGGTCAAGAAAAAGATATAGTATTTGTCCATTGGGCACTGGCTTATTTCACTAAATATAATGTTTTCCAATTTCATAAATTTTGTTGCAAAAGACTAGATTTCATTTTCTTTTTTTTTTTTAACCACTGTGCAGTATTCCATGGTGTGCATATCCCATAATGTCATTATCCAGTCTTCAGTTTACAGGCATTTGGGTTGATTCCATGTCTTAGCTATTGTGAATTGAGCTGTGATAAACATGGTGGTACAGATAACTCTTTCATATGTTGATTTAATTTCCTTTGAGTAAAGTTCTAGGAGTGGGATACCTAGATCATATGGTAGATCTATATTCAGATTTCTGAGATATCTCCATACTGTTTCCATAGTGGCTTTACCAGTTTACATTCATAGCAATAAGATAGGGTATTTTTTTCCCCACATCCTCACCAGCATTTGTTTTGATTTCTGTATGAGAGCCATTCTAACTGGGATGAAGTGAAACCTCATTATGGTTTTGATTTGCAGTTCTCTGATGGCTAGTGATTCTAAGCATTTTCTTATGTGTTTTTTGGCCATTTGAATTTCTTCTTTTGAAAAATGACTGTTTAGATGTATAAACCAATGGAACAGAATAGAAACACCAGAAATCAATCCAAACATTTACAGCCAACTTATATTTGATTAAGGATCTAAAATGAATTCCTGGAGTAAGGACAGTCTATTCAACAAATGGTGCTAGGAAAACTGAATTTCCATGTGCAGAAGCATGAAGCAAGACCCCTACCTTACTCCTTACACAAAAATCCACTCAACATGGATGAAAGATTTAAATCTATGACCCAACACCATCAAATTATTAGAGAATATCAGAGAAACCTTGCAAGATACAGGCACAGGCAAAGACTTCTTGGAAAAGACTCCAGAAGCACGGGCAGTCAAAGCCAAAATTAACAATTGAGATTATATCAAATTGAGAAGTTTCTGTACTGCAAAATAAAAAGTCAGGAAAGTAAAGAGGCAATCGACAGAATGGGAAAAATATTTGCAAACTATGCAACAGAGAAAGGGTTAATAACCAGAATCTACAAAGAGATCAAGAAACTCCACAACATCAAAACATACAACCCATTTAAAAGATGGGCCAAGGACCTCAATAGACATTTTTTCAAAAGAGGAAATCCAAATAGCCATCAGACACATGAAAAAATGTTCAGGATCACTGGCCATCAGGGAAATGCAAATCAAAACCACAATGAGGTTTCACCTCACCCTGGGTAAAATGGCTCACATTCAGAAATCTACCAACAACAGATGCCGGAGAGGATGTGGGGAAAAATGGACACTAACTCACTGTTGGTGGGAATGCAAACTGGTAAAGCCACTATGGAAGACAGTTTGGAGCTTCCTCAGAAACCTGAATATAGCCCTACCATACAACCTAACCATCCCATTCCTTGGAATTTACCCAAAGGAAATTAAATTGACAAATAAAAGAACTGTCTGCACCTCAATGTTTATTGCAGCTCAATTCACAATAGCTAAGACCTGGAATCAACCTAAATGCCCATCAACAGAAGACTGGATAAAGAAATTATGGAATATGTACTCTATAGAATACTATACAGCAGTCAAAAAAATAAACCCGGTCATTTGCAACAAAATGGAGGAATCTGGAAAACATTATGCTGAGTGAATTAAGCCAGTCCCAAAGGGACAAATATCATATGTTCTCCCTGACCAGTGACAACTAAACGAGCACCAAAACGGAAACCTGTTGAAGTGAAATGGACTCTATGAGAAACAATGTCTTGATCAGCCCTTGTCCTGACTGTCGATGAACAACTCACTATTTTATTCATTTTAGTATTTTTTGTTCTACTTAATACCATTGGTTGAACTCTTTAATTAACACAAAATTATTCTTAGTCATTTAAATTTAACTGAAAATAGATCCCTGTTAAATATGAATGGGAATAAGAAAGAGAAGAGATGTACAGTTCAGCATATGCTCACTCAGATAAAACCCTAATTAGAGCTAAATATGTGCCAGAGGATTCCAATTCAATCCCATCAAGATGGCATGTACCAAGGCCATCTTACTTGTTAAAGTGATCTGTTTAATAATTGATTAAAAAGATAGGATTAAGTGTCAAAGGGATTACATAAATAAGATCAATGTCTGCAAGTAATAACTGATAGAATTAAAAAGGAGATAATGATCCTACATGGGAAGCAGGATACAGAGCAGACTCATAGAAAGGCAAATGCCCTAAACAGCACTCTGGCCTCAGAATCAGTCCTTAAGGCATTCAGATCTGGCTGAAAAGCCCATGAGAGTATTTCAGGCATGAAAAGCCAAGACACTCTAGAAAAAAAAAAAAAATATGACTTAACTGAAAGATCTCTGTGAGTAAGATCCCAGCAGAAAGAATGGGCCATCAAAGAAGATTGTACCTTTCTCTGAAGGGAGGAGAGAACTACCACTTTGACTATGGCCTTGTCTAAATAAGATTGGAATTGTTGAACTCAAGAGGTTTCCATAGTCTTGGCAGCTCATTACAAGAGCCTTGGGTGATTACTGACATCATAAATAAGAGTGTCAATTGTTAAATTAACAACTGAGTCACTGTGCACCTGTTCCCCATGTAGGACCTCTGTCCTTAATATGTTGTGCTATGTGAATTGACGGTAAAACTACTACTAAAACAGTATTTTATACTTTGTGTTTCTGTGGGGTGCAAACTGTTGAAATCTTTTCTTAGTATATATTAAGTTGATCTTCTGTATATAAAGATAATTGAAAATGAATCTTGGCCAGTGCCGTGGCTCAACAGGCTAATCCTCTGCCTTACGGCGCCGGCACACTGAGTTTTAGTTCTGGTCGGGGTGCCAGATTCTGTCCCGGTTGCCCCTCTTCCAGGCCAGCTCTCTGCTGTAGCCCAGAAGTGCAGTGGAGGATGGCCCAAGTCCTTGGGCCCTGCACCCCATGGGAGACCAGGAGAAGCACCTGGCTCCTGCCATTGGATCAGTGCAGTGTGCCAGCCACAGCGCGCTGCCGCGGTGGCCATTGGAGGGTGAACCAATGGCAAAGGAAGATGTTTCTCTCTGTCTCTCTGTCTCTCTCTCTCTCTCTCTCTCTCTCACTGTCCACTCTGCCTGTCAAAAAAAAAAAATGAATCTTGATGAAGAATGGGATGGAAGAGGGAGTAGGAGATGGGATGGTTGTGGGTGAGAGGGGGGTTATGGGGGAAAAGCCACTATAATTCAAAAGTTGTACTTTGAAAATTTATATTTTTTTAAAGCTTTTATTTAAAGAATATAAATTTCCAAAATACAGCTTATGGATTACAATGGCTCCTCCCCCCATAACTTCCCTCCCACCCGCAAACCTCCCCTTTTCTGCTCCCTCTCCCCTTCCATTCACATCAAGATTCATTTTCAATTCTATTTATATACAGAAGATCAGTTTAGTATATGTTATGTAAAGATTTCAACAGTTTGCCCTCACATAGCAACACAAAGTGAAAAATACTGTTGGAGTACTAGTTATAGCATTAATTCACAATGTACAGCACATTAAGGACAGAGATCATACATGATATTTTTGTAAAATAAATTAATTTTCAATGCAATTTCCAATTTAACACCAAGGTTCTTTTTCTTTCATTTTCAATTATCTTTATATACAGAATGTCAATTCAGTATATACTAAGTAAATATTTCATCAGTTTGCACCCACACAGAAACACAAGGCGTAAAAAACTGTTTCAGTACTAGTTATAGCATTACTTCACATTGGACAACACATTAAGGACAGATCCCTCATGAGACGTAAGTACACAGTGACTCCTGAAGTTGATTTAACAATTTGACACTCTTGTTTATGGCGTCAGTAATCTCCCTAGGCTCTAGTCATGAGTTGCCAAGGCTATGGAAGCAACACCTGGGAGAAGATAATCTTAAAAAAAAAAAAGAAAGAAAAATGACTGTTTAAATCATTTGCCCATTTCTTCACTGGGTAGTTTGTTTTGTTGCGGTTGATTTTCTTGATCTCTTTATATATTCGGGTGATTATTCATTTATCAGTTGTACAGTTTGCTAACATCTTCTACAATTCTGTCGGTTGTCTCTTTGCTGAGTGTTTCTTGTACAGTACAGAAGCTTCTCAATTTTATATAATCCCATTTGCCAACTTAGTCTTTGACTGCCTGTGTCTCTTGGTTCTTTTCCAAGAAGTATTTGCCTATGTCAATGTCTTGCAGCATTTCCCCAATATTCTCTAATAATTCGATGGTGTCAGATCATAGATTTAGGTCTTCGATCCATTTTGAGTGAATTTTTATGTAATGTGTAAGTAGGGATTTTGCTTCATACTTCTGCATGTGGAGATTCAATTTTCCCAGCACCATTTATTGAGACTATCTTTGTTCCGGGGATTGATTTTAGCTCCTTTATCAAAAGTAAATTGGTTATAGATGCATGGATTGATTTCTGGTGTTTCTATTATGTTCCATTGATCTATCCATCTGTTTTTGTACCATTACCAGACTGTATTGATTATGGCTGCCCTGTAGTATTTTTTAAAATCTGGTATTCTGATGCCTCCAGCCTTGCTTTTGTTGTATAGGATTGCTTTAGCTATTTGGGGGCTCCTGTGTTTCCATATCAATTTCAGCATCATTTTTTCTACATCTGAGAAGAATGTTCTTGGCATTTTGTTTAGTATTGCATTGAATCTGCAAATTGCTTTTGGTAGTATAGATATTTTTACGAAATTGATTCTCCCAATCTTTGAACATGGAAGATTTTCCATGTTTTTTGTATATTCCTCTTTTTCTTTCTTTAATGTTTTATAATTCTTAGCATAGAGATCTTTGACATCCTTGGTTAAATTTATTGCAAAGTATTTGATTTTTTGGTAGCTTTTGTGAATGGGATTGATCTTAGGAATTCTTAACCATGGTATTGTCTGTGTATGCATAGGCTATTGATTTTTGTGTGTTGATTTTATATCCTGCTCTTTATCAAACTCTTCCATGAGTTCCAATAGCCTCTTGGTGGAGTCCTTTGAATTCCCTATATATGGAATCATGCCATCTGCACATAGGGATAGTGTGACTTCTTCCTTCCCAATTTGTATCCCTTTGTTTTCTTTTTCTTGCCTAGTGGCTCTGGCTAATATTTCCAGGACTATATTGTAAAGCAATGGTGAGAGTGGTATCCTTGTGTCATTCCAGATCTTATGGAGAATGCTTCCAGCTTTTTCCCATTCAATAGGATGCTGGCCCTGGGTTTGTCATAAGTTGTCTTGATTGCGTTGAGGGATGTTCCTTCTATACCCGATTTGCTTAAGGTTTTCATCATGAAAGGTGCTTTCCATGTATCTATTGAGATAATCTTATGGTTTTTATCCTTCAATTGTTAATATGATGTATCACATTTTTTGATTGGCAAATGTTGAAACATCCCTGCATACTTGGGATAAATCCTACTTGGTCCAGGAGAATGATCCTTCTGATGTGTTATTGGATTTAATGGCTAGTATTTTGTTGAGGATTTTTGTGTCTATGTTCATCAAGGAAATTGGTCTGTAGTTCTCTTTTTTTATTGTATCTTTTTTCAGAATTAGGCATTTAGGTGATGCTGTCTTCACAGAATGAATTTGGAAGGATTCCCTCCTTTTCAGTTGTTCTGAGAAAAATTGGAGTTAGTTCTTCTTTAAATGTCTGGTAGAATTCAGCAGTGAAGTTATCCAGTCTTGGGATTTTTTGTTGTTGGGATGGTTTTATTACCAATGCAATTTCTATCTTGGTTATGGGTCTGTTTAGGTTTTATATGTCTATATGGCTCAGTTTAGGTAGGTTGCATGTTTCCAGGAATCTATCCATTTCTTATAGGTTCCTGGTTTGTTGGCATACAGTTCTTTGTAGTAATTCCTGATGATTATTCTTATTCTTTGGATGTCTGCTGTTAATTTCCTTTTTTTCTCGAATTTTATTGATTTGAATCTTCTTCCTTTTTCAGTTAAAAGGGCCAGTGGTGTGCTAATTTTGTTTATTTTTTCAAAGAACCAGCTCTTTGCTGATCATTTGTATTTTTTGTTTGTATTTCATTTATTTATTCTCTACTTTTAATTATTTCTTTTGTCCTACTAGTTTTGGGTTTGGCTTGATGTTGTTTTTCTATGTCCTTGAGATGCATTCATAACTCATTTATTTGGTGCCTTTCCAATTGCTTGATGTAGGCACCAATTGCTATAAACTTTCCTCTTAACACTGCTTTTGCTGTATCCCATAAGTTTTGAAATGTTTTATTGTCATCTTTATTTGTTTTCAGAATTTTTTTTTATTTTTTCTATGACCCACTGTTCATTCAAGAGCATGTTTTTCAATCTCCATGTGTTTGCATATGTTCTAGAGATTCCTGAGTTGTTGATTTCCAACATTATTCCATTGTGGTCAGGAAAGGTGCATGGTATGATGTTGATTTTTTTGAATTTGCTGATACTTGCTATTTCCTAGTATATGGTCCGTCCTAGAGAAAGTCCCATGCACTGGTGAGAAGGATATGCATCCTATGGCTGTGGGATGGAAAGTTCCATAAATATCTATTAAGTCCATTTGGTCAATAGTGTCAATTAACTCTGTTGATTCTTTGCTGATTTTCTGTCTGGTTGATTTGGCCATTGCTGAAAGTGGCATATTGAAGTCCCCCATTACTATTGTACTTGATTCTGTTTCCCTTTAGATCCATTAATATTTCTTTTAAAAAGCAAGGCACCCTGTAATTAGGTACATATATGTTTATAATAGCCACTTCCTGCTGTTAAATTGATCCCTTAATCATTACATAGTACCCTTCATTGTCTCTTTTTACGGTTTTTATGTTATAGTCTGTTTTGTCTGATATTAGGATGGCTATACCAGCTGTTTTTTGGTTTCTGTTTTCAAGGAATATCTTTTTCCATCTTTTCACTTTTAGTCTGCAAGTCTCTCTCTTGGTGAGATGTGTTTTTTGAAGGCAGCAAATAGATGGGTTTTGTTTTTAATCCATTTAGCTAGTCTGTCTTTTAGTTGGAGAGTTGAGGCCATTTACATTCAAGGTGACCATTGATAAGTAATGACTTTGCCCTGCCATTTTTCCATAAATATTCCTATCATTTACTTTAGGGAGATTTTCAGTCTTCATAACTTCTTTCACAGTGATGACCATATTTCTGTGTTTCTGTAGCACATCCTTAAGTATATTTTGTAAGGCTGGATGGGTGGTGACAAATTCATTCAAACTCTATTTATTATGGAAAGTCTTTATTTCACCTTCATTCATAAGTAAGAGCTTTGCAGGATACAGTATTCTGGGTTGACAGTTTTTTTTTCTCTTTAGACTTGTATCTTGCCATTCTCTCCTAGCCTATCTGATGATAAGTCCACTGTGAGTCTAATTGGAGATCCTCTGAAAATAATCTGGTATTTCTCTTGTGCACATGTTAGAATTTTTTCTTTATGATTTACTGTGGTGAGTTTGACTACAATGTGTCCTGGTCAGGATCTTTTCTGGTCATGTTTATTAGGCTTTCCATGTGCTTCCTGTACGTGGGTGTCACTTTCTTTCTCCAAATTAAGGACGTTTTCTGTAAGTATGTCAATAAAAATGTCTTCTAATCCATTGTCCCTTTCCACATCATCAGGAACTCCTAAGGCCTGTATGATAAGTTGTTTGATAGTATCCCATAGATCTCCAACAATGTTTTTTTTAGTTTTCTAATTTCTTTTTTATTGTCTGACTGTAAAATTTCCAGATTTTTCTTCTAGCTTGGATATTCTTTCTTCTGCCTCACTGATTCTGTTGTAAAGACTTTCCATCGCTTTTTAAAATTGATCTATCGAAATTTTCACTTCTAGTATTTGATTTTGCTTTCTCTTTAAGATCTCCATTTTGTGTGAAATATTTTCATTCATATCATATATAGTTTTGTCTAGTTCGTGAATTTGCTTCTGATTTCTTCAGAGTAATCCAATGATTAGTTTTTTGAATTCTATTTCTGGCATTCCTCCATATTCATATTCATGTTCTAATGTTGAAATTTTGTAGTGTTCCTTTGGAGGAGCTCATAATGTCTTCCTTATTCTTTTTTTGAAATTTTGCCTTTATTTCTTGGCATTTGTAGAATTATTTTTCTCTTTGGTTAGATCTGTGGTTTGCACGTATGCAAAGTATCCAACTGCTGCAGCCCTGCTCACTTCTTTATTGTGCTGGGTGGGTCGCAGAGTCCTGCATCCAGCAAGTGCTTCCTCTCTGTAGGGGTGGCTCTCATTCCCCTCTTATTGCTGGGCACATGGCATGGTACAACTGGCACAGGAGCTTGGGCAGCTGCCCTCTGCCTGTGTCCAATAATGGTGTCAGCTCTCTCCCCACTGGCCACAAGTCTTTCCTGTAATGGGGCGGGGTGGAGGGAAGAGATCCCCTACCTTTGTTTTCCCGTCTCTGGGCAATTGGTCCCCTGCTTTCATGGGGGAATCCACGTGGAACTCCAAAAACAGTTCACTAAGCTCTTCCTCCCATGATGTCAGCAGTGCCATGGCCCTTGGCATCCCCTCTCATCTGGCTTGCTGAGGGAGATGTCCTCCTCCCAAGGTCCAAGTCAGCAGGTCGTCTTTTGTGTTTCTGCTCTTTCAACACAGGTCTGGACCAACTCCACTACTCTGAGAATGTACTCTCCTTTTTAAAATATTAATTTTGCTCCATGTAAATCAGAACATCCTGTTGTTATTCTACTGTTTTGGAAGGCTCAAATCCAAAGAGTAAGATTATAACCTCTACTTTATTTTGTTTTCACTGGTTCAATGTATGCTTATCCATCCTGGTATTTCAGCCTTTATGACTCATTTGGTTTAGGTGTATCTCTTATATACAATGTAAAATTGGGTTTCCATATGATCAACTCTGAATAGGCCTAATTGTAGTCTACCATTATTTACTTATTTACTGAACTAGTTTCTATTAATTTCTCACAGTTTGCAATTCAGTTTCTTCTTTCCTGGTCTCTCCTCTACTACATGATTTAATCAGTTGTATTATCATTTTTAGTATTTAAATTTGTGATTTTAAGTATATTTGATCATTCATTAATTAACTAGTCTTATTTAAGTCCTTAATAGTGTTATTTAAAATGAAAATAACTAATTTTCTCTGCCACTCCTATTTTTTGTCGTAATTTTTTCTATATTGTCATGGTGTATATCACTCTCCATTCTGTCATCCTGATCCTCACTCTTGTTTTAGTATTTTATATAGATCCATAGTTAAAGATTCAGTGAAAGGGGCCGGCACCATGGCTCACTTTGTTAATCCTCCACCTGCGGCACCAGCATCCCATATGGGTGCCAGGATCTAGTCCTGGTTGCTCCTCTTCCAGTCCAGCTCTCTGCTGTGGCCTCGGAGGGCAGTGGAGGATGGCCCAAGTGCTTGGGCCCCTATACCAGTGTGGGAGACCAGGAGGAAGCACCTGGCTCCCGGGTTTGGATCAGCGCAGTGCCGGCCTTAGCGGCCATTTGGGGGGGTGAACCAATGGAAGGAAGACCTTTCTCTCTGTCTCTCTCTCTCACTGTCTAACTCTGCCTGTCATATATATATATATATATTATATATATATAATCTTTATATATATATAAAGATTCAGTGATATCAATTGTGTTTTGTATTCATTCCTCATTTCCTATTTGGTTAAAAGTTTTTTCGCTATGAGAATCCTCAAGAAGGTTTCATGAGACCAGAATTCTATAAGAAATCAGTGTTTAGTGTGGTGGGATGCTGCTATTATATTTAAACATGTTTGAATAGGTACAAAATCCTTGGTCAATGCTTTGCCTTTTCTTGTAGAGGTTACTTTACTTCCTCCTAGCTTTGAATTTTGCTATGGAATAATCTGAGGAGAGCCTGTTGCACCCCTCCCTGCCAAAAGGGGATGATATTTTATTCCACTCCTCAATGACTTCTTTCTTTTTCTCTGAAATTCAGTATACTTAACAGTTAACTCAACATTAACTCTCCTAGCCAGTTTTCACTGTGACATGACATATTCTTGTGTAGGTTCAAAGTCCTTTTGTTTTAAGAAAGTGAGTTAAAATATTTATTTTGATCCATTATTTTCATTTTCCCTGATAGGAATTGCAACTTCTTTTATTTTTCTATTTTTTATCCTCCTCCCCCTCCCTCTCCCTGCCTCCTACTGTCCCCTGTGGCTTTCCTCTCCTGGCTGATCCTTCTCAATTTTTGTATTGTTGTCTCATAGTTAACACTTTGCTGTGCTTTCAGCCATGGAATCTCTCGTGTTTATTCTGCCTTGCTGTTTTCCATTGTCACTATCCTTCCTCTAATATTTCAGTCATTTCCTTAAAATTCCTGAGCATTGCCAATTCACGTTTCATTTCTTCCAATTGCCTCATCATCTCTGCCCTGAGCTCTTGCATTTCTTCCCAATGCTCTTGTTTTGTGGAAGAATTTCTTCATCATGTGTTTTTAATTCACTTCATACATGGTTTTTCTAGTGAAAGATCTCAATCTACTGTTTATTTTGCCTATTCCTTTTCTCTCTCTCTCTCTTTCTCTCTCTCTCTTTCTTTCCTTTTTTCTCTTTTTAAAGCTCATTTCTTTTTTCTTTATAAGGGAAACAAAATCTGAGAATCTTGTTAACTGGTTAATACATTTTTATCTCTGACTCATAAGAGAACCCATTTTATTTATTTTAATTTTTCCATTGTTTATATTAATCATGGCATAATCACCTACAAAACTGTCACTCAGCATAAGAACTAGAATATTTAATACATCACTTCATTGCAAATCCTTCATGTTGTCTAAAATCTTCATCCAAACAAACCGTTATCCTGAAATGACTTTACATACTAATGCCATTCATAATAAATCTGTATCACATGTTATATAGATATGTAACTATTCATATATACACACACCCAAATCCATCTGGAAACATGGTGTTTCAAAATGTCTTCAACATTATAAAAGCCATTAAATATATGAGGAGTTTTTCAAATTAACTAATGGTTTAGAAAATAAAGATAAAATTGTCTAATACTCAATTCTACTGGGAAAAAATAAATATAATATGATTATGTCTTTGAGATCTCTTCTACACTGACTTTCTTGTCTCTTTCCCTTTTTCTCTGCTATGTGAAATTTTTGTAAATTTCTAGGATCTTTTATTTTCATCATTCACTTTTGAGAAAGGTGAGTTTCAACTTCTGAGACCATAGTTTTTTGTTGGTGGTGTTTTTTTTTTTAATTTATATAGGGAATACACTATGTTCCTGGATATCTGAAATTTCTGCAATCCAGAAGTCTGGATGTGAGTTATATCAGCTCTTACTTTCCTGAGTAAATCATTGTTGATTTATATATACTTCCTATATTTGTCACCTGTGCTACCACAATTGTAAACTAGGGTTTTAGGTTTCCTTTTCAGTCTTTCATGAATTACATTCTCACTTTAAAAAAGTTTATATTTGGGGGATATTAATGAAGCAATGGGCACTGGACTTACCCTCTCATCTGAAGTCACTTAGATCCAAATGAAATATATACTGTAGCAGTTTTCAGTTGCTGATCCATAAAAGAGGAGAAACAAATGAGGTGATCTCTACAATTATGTCATGTTAATTCCTGCAGAGAATTTCCAGGCTTCTGTGTGGAGAAAGGAGATCCAGTAAGAACTCAGTTGTCTACAGGAACTAAGGAGTTTAAAGTGAGCATCCAAGGATACCAAAACAGCTCAAGTTTGTAAGGCAGAATACCTTATAGACAATAAAAGAGCTGCATAGCGGGGGGGAAAAAAGCCAAACAACTCTGGGTGCACTTTGAATATTCTGCTTAGTGCTGATCACTACATATGTGAAGAAACTATCAGGGATTCACCAAATGAATCAGGCAGAGTAATCCTTGTAGCTCAAATAAGGCCAAGAATAGCCCAGGACCCAACTAGCTGGAATAGAAAAATGTGGCAATGCATGGGATTCAGGTAGAGTACTGCAAAGCAAATTTTCTCAGTAGTAGGAAAATATTACCTCTAGACTAGCTGTTCTACTCCTGTGATACAAAGCTTATAATCAGGACTCAAAGAATCAAATGATTTCTAATTTACCTACATCCATGAACCAAGGTATAATAATACTTCAAAGAATGTGACCAATTAGTGAGGTACAACTTACAATATCTAACATCCAATAGCTAATTACCAGAGACACAGAAACACGTGATCTAAGAGTCCTAAAGAGAAGAAAAAATTCAATTAATCAGGATGAACCTAATTGACAGATGACTATAAGATATAAAAATAGTTGAATAAATATTATTCCCATGTTTCAGAAGAAAGAATAAAATGTGATATCATTAAGGACATAGCAGATCTAAAAAAGATCCAAGATATAGTTTTAGAGATAGAGAATATAATGTCTGACATTTAAAACTGAGATGAACAGATTAGATGCAACATAATAAAAGGCAAATTGAAGACAGTAATAGAAATTATCCAAATTGCAATATAGATAGAAAAACTGAAAATTTTTGAGAGTACATCACTGAGTTCTGGGATAAATCTAAGAATGTCTATTCAGAACTTCAAATAAAGGGAAGAGATAGAACAAAAACTTTTTGAATAAATAATATCCAAAATTTCCCATGGCCAGTGAACACTATAAACTCATAGATCTAAAAAGATCTAAAAGTTCGGAGCAAAATTGACTTGACAAAATAATGCAATTCACGTTATAAACAAATTCCCACAAGTGGTGAAGAAAATATATTAAAAACCTCCACAGTAAAAAATAATAGCACAACAAAAACCCATATTTCATACAGAAAAGTAAAGACAAAATGCAACATAAGTCCTAGGATTGTGGCATAACATCTTTAAAAAAAAGAAAAGCACTGAATTCTATACCCAGTCAAGTAGCTTCTTTAAAATGTAGGAAAATCTTCTCCAGTCATTATGAAATGCTAGAATTCATTACCAAAAGACATACACTACAAGGAATGTTAAAGAAGTGGTTAGGTGAAGGACAATGATATCTGATCAATGTCTGGATCATTAATTTCATGAAAAGCAATAGAAATGGTAATCATAAAATAATTATTTTAGTTTTAAATTACATAAAAGTAACTTGAATATTTAAAGCAAAACTATTACATTGAATCTGGGGGATTATATTTATAGAAGTAAAATGTATGACAACAGTAGTGAAAAGGTCAATATTACCCTGATGCCAAAATGAGAAGATATTACAGGAAAGAAGACTACAGATCAATATCTATCATGAATATAGATACAAAACAGTATTTCAAATCTAATAATATGTGGAAGAGTAATTTAGCATGGCCAAGTGACATTTGCCCTATAGTAGAAAGTATATTAGACTAATATTGAGTAATTGATGGTAAATATTTAATGAATTAAAAATAAATAAATTTAATTGGTGTTTTAAATATTTTCAAAAATCAATAAAACTCAGTGTATTAAAAGCCATATGATCATGTTAGATGTAGGAAAATCACTTTCTGATAGCCAACATCTATAATTAAAACTCTTAGGAGATTAGAATAAAAGCAAATGTATAAAATATAAAAGTCTTAAGAACTATGGAAAAATCATTTGGAACTAATCAATAAATAAGTTTGTGGGCTATTAAGTCCCTGTCAAAAAATTTGACTTAATATCTAAGCAACAATGAATCAAACTAAAAACTTTTAAATACCATTTATAATATCAACAGTATGAAATGTATAAAGATAAATTTAACAAAGGATTACAAGACATAATTCAAATAAATTCGAGCTGTTTCTAAGAGAAAATGAAGACCTAACTAAGTGAAGAAACAGACAATGTTCATGGCTGTGAAGACTCGTGTTATTAATGTACCAGTTCTCCCCCAACTACTCTTCAGTACAACCCTGATTAAAATCTAAGCAAGATTGTTTGCAGCTCTTGACAAGCTGACTCTGAAGTTTATATGAAATGCAGAGGACCTTGAAGGCCAAAATAACTGAAAAGAAAAATATGAAGAACTTATACTACTGGATATTAAAACTAAAAATGTGTAGCCACTAAAACATTGTGGTATTTTCTTTCAGTAAGCAAAAAGTAGAGCTAAATGCTAACTTCATCCACACACAAAGATTAACTCAAAATGGATTGAAAATTTCAGTAAAAGAAATAATGCTATAAATTTTTTAGAAAAAAAAACTGAGAAAGTATTAATTACCTTGCATTTGGCCAAGATTTCTTTAATAGAATATAAAGCATAAGCTATAAAAAATATCAACAACTTAAATTTTCTCAGAATTGGATCATTTTGCTCTTTGAAAGATACTAATGAAAGAGAAAGGCTAGCAAAATACTTACTGTATCATATGCAAAATGTATAGCTGACAAGTGCCATATCAGGGATATATAAAGAGCTCTCGTGTTCTACTCATAATACAACTAATCTAAGAAAAGTCAGGCAAGAATCACAACCCACTGTTTACCAAATACAGATGCCAAGTAAGGACATGAAAAGTTGTTGAACATCCTTAGTCATTATGCAAACTCAGTTTATATTACAGTAATACTTTACTATAAGCCCAATGAAAATCACTACAATAGAAAAGAATGACCATGTTAAAGGTTGGCAAGGAAATGGAACAGCTTGAACTCTCTTACATTACTGGTAGAAATGTAAAATATTTTGACAGTGTCTTACAATGTTAATGTGCATTTGCCATTTTACCCGGATCTTTTACTTCAAGATATTTTTCCCAAGAAAAATTAAAATATATGTCCATACAAAGAATTGTACATAAATATTCATGGCAGTTTTGTTTGTAAAACTCCAAAACTGGTGAAAACTCAAATGTCCACCAATAGGTGAATGGATTTTAAATGATTATATAATTTATGATTGCGTTTAATTTATATCGGGGTAAAATTTTTTGTAAAGGGTCAGATAGTATATATTTTCAATTTTGGGGTCAAATAATTTCTTCTGAGCTTTCCTGTAATAAGAAAGCAACCATAAATAATACTTGAGATGGTCATGCTTGGCCAACAACAGCCTGCACTTTGCCAGTTGGATTTAGCCTACTGGATTTACCAGTACCCAGTCCTTATACAATGAACTGTTACTACTCAGCAATAAAAAGAAACAACTCTTGATACATATATAATATGGGTGAATTGTAGCATAATTTTGCCAAATAAAAAAGAAAACATAGCATATTATTTCATTTACAAAATTCTAGAATTTTCAAGCAAATCTACAGTTTAGCTCTTAACCTGAGCAATTTAAGGCCATGTCAAAATTTAATTGCATCCTAAGTTACCGCATTGATATCCAGTGGAGAAAGGAATCCAGTGTTGGTGGAGAATAATCCACACATTTTTGTGACCATAGGAGAAAAAAATCAAATTGCTTTTCCTACCTCACACAATCTGATTTTTTTTTCTCTTAAACTAGTCAATGTCCCATCTCACTATAGGTTAGTCTTACTTTTAGGTTTGGTGAACCAATCTTTGCTCATTTCTCTTATCCCAAGGGGAACCACATGGATTCATATACTTAAATGAAAATTTTCACTTCTGTTACTGACTAGGAAAAAGGAAAGTTAAAAGACAGAATGGCAAGTCAGAAAGAAGATTTAACAATTGATTTCTATATGGAAAACAAAAAGTTATTGGCCTCAATCACCATATTCAATTGAAAGAAAAATATGGGTAGATCTGTTACATGTTAACAGGCTTGTGTCTGGCTATGATGACTGTATAATAAAACAGTGGGACCATATCTGAATGACAAATATTTAAAAGTTCATCTACCTCAAACTTGATTTCTCTAATAGATGTTTAGAACTCATGTTGATATAAAGCAATGAACTAATCAGTGGAAACTTCTCTTAAATAATTCTTGTGACATGAAGACAATGAACAGTTCTGTAGTACATTTTCTACATTTACAGCTGTTTAATGAGTAGAGAGACATTCATAGATATTAAAATCTGTTTTCCAGAAGATCTTGGGACACATTCCAAAGAGAACCAGATACTCAAACAAAAGAAAAGTCATAGTGTATCATATATTTACAACACTGAGACATTTAAACTTTAGGAAATTAAATAGCACTGGTTAAAAACTCAATTTTCTAAATACTAGCAGGTTAATCATCTTGAAAAAGTTTATCCAACCATATCTATCACATAGGAATTATAGTAAATGCCATTGTTGTAAGTCAAGTTTCAAGTGGCTAAGATAGTCTTTTAATTTGTACTATTTTAGTCACATCTATTCCCATCAGTCACATTAAATCTACATTAAACAAAACTAATTGCATACATCCATGTCTTTATGTTGAAAGCACAACCCTTCATTATGTAGACTCTTCTATCTTGAATTGTGCCCCATTTGTCAAGGTCCCAAAGTGTATCAGTTTTCTACATATAAATTTTAAAGGAAGATACAAACCAGCATTATAGTATACAAGTGAAAGCCTTTCTTTTATCCTAGAACTTGGTCAATGACATTTTATTTTTGTCAAAAATCCTGATTAATCATACTAAGAACTAGTATGTAATCATTCTATATCTCAATATTTAATTGTAAGAAAATAACTTCTTCTTTGAAAACCTGAACACATTCCATGTGTTCTCATGTTTTACAGACAACTTCAGTGGACTGTTAACAATCATTGGTAAAATCTAATGGACAGTTTCTGGTTACTCATAATGAACTACGTACATTTAAAAAATAAGCCCTCTGGGGCGTTTTGTAATTTTATGATTCAAGAAATTGAAAACCATTGTTATAAAGGTTTAGAACCATTCTACTGTTTCATAAATAGTTATATATGGACAAAACATCAACACATCACATCAGTTTAAACATTTTATAGCAGCAATTTCAGAATAACAAGAGTAAGATTTGTATTTGTAAGAGAAATCACATTGTACATGGGTAAAAGTCTGTATTAAGTGTTTACAACTGTGTTTTGTGAGTTTTATATGGCACATTTAGTATGTTTCATACTAGAAAAGTCTCACAAACAAGAGCTTTCTTTGATAAAGAGTAATTCATTCAAATACACTTTTGGGAATGAATCTTCTTCCCTTCTAGCCATGAAGGCCTAGTGCCTCTCAGGTTCCCACACACAGACTGAACTTTAACCACAGTTGTGAAAGATAAGAAGCCACAACACTTCTTAATTACCCATGATTGGCCGGCATCGCGGCTCACTTGGCTAACCTTCCACCTGCGGTGCCAGCATACCAGGTTCTAGTTCTGGTTGGGGCGCCGGATTCTATGCCGGTTGCTTCTCTTCCAGTCCAGTTCTCTGCTGTGGCCTGGGAAGGCAGTGGAGGATGGCTCAAGTGCTTGGGCCTGCACCCGCATGGGAAACCAGGAGGAAGCACCTTGGCTCCTGGCTTTGGATCAGCGCGGTGCACCGGCTGCAGTGGCCATTTGGGGGGTGAACCAATGGAAAAGGAAGACCTTTCTCTCTCTCTCTCTCTCACTGTCTAACTCTGCATGTCAAAAATAAATAATTAAATAAAATAAATTACCCATGATCAATTTCCAAGAGCCAACTCAAAATTCTAAGACAGAATTCAAACAACTATGCCTATTCTAAAGTTCCAGAAATCTGCTCAAGTATGTATCTTTTTCTCATAGTACAGAAAATGAATATGCAGTAAAGTCTTTGATATCTTAGCCAAGAAAATCTATCTCAAAGGTCTATACTGAATCAAAATCAGTAGTTCCCATACTCATAACTTCTTTAGATTCCACCAGGAACATCTGTTCACCTTGTAAGATTTCTAGGAGAGGAATATTTTAGTAAATATTTTATGACGGAGGATTAAAAGGATTTCACATCTACCTCTGCCTCATAACCTATAGTGAACAAACTCATCAGTGCCCATACAACTTGTGTCCTTTTAGTTACTCTTGTATCTCTACTAGTTGTCAATTCAGAGAGAATAGCTCTCTCTATCCCCTCTATTTTTACCACCTAAAATTCCGGCCTTTGCTGCCACAATGCAGAGAAATCATCAAAGCCTCATTTTAACCAAACTGGTTTTCCCTACAAAAGAAATATCTTACCAACTATGTAGGTCCCTTGAAAAATCTGCAGTAATTCAGGGAGTCCCTGATATTGTATGGAAGAGGACCTGTTGTTTTTGTCCCTGTGCTAACCATAGCATCTCAAACAGCTACTCAAAGAAACTGTTACAAGCATCATATTGGTAACTAAGATTACCAAACTGTTCAAAAATGATGTGTTACACACAGAAACACAGAAACACGGCCATCAACATGAAAGAAGGTAAACGAAGGGAACCTCACAGCAAAAGATCACAGGGAATTCAAAGCATACATTTGGATAAAGAAATTATGGGACATGTACTCTATAGAATATTATACAGCAGTCAAAAAACAATGAAATCCGGTCATTTGCAACAAGATGGAGGAATCTGGAAAACATCATTCTGAGTGAATTAAGCCAGTCCAAAAGGGACAAATATCATATGTTCTCCCTGATCAGTGACAACTAATTGAGCACCAAAGGGGAAACCTGTTGAAGTGAAATGGACACTATGAGAAACAGTAACTTGATCAGCTCTTGTGCTGACTGTTGTTGTACAATGTAATGCTTTATCCATTTTAGTATTTTTTTTTTATTCTAGTACTATTGGTTGAACTCTGTAATTAACACACAATTATTCTTAGGTATTTAAATTTTAACTGAAAAGTGATCTCTGTGAAATATAAGAGTGGGAATAAGAGAGGGAGGAGATGTACAATTTGGGACATGCTCAATCAGTCGTGCCCCAAATGATGGAGTTAGAAATGTGCCAGGGAATGCCAATACAAACCCATCAAGGTGGCATGTACCAAGGCCATCTCACTAGTCCAAGTGATCAATTTCAGTTCACAATTGATCACACTGATAGGTCTAAGAGTCAAAGGGATCACACAAACAAGACTAGTGTCTGCTAATACTAACTGATAGAATCAAAGAGGGAGAGAACAATCCAACATGGGAAGCGAGATACACAGCAGACTCATAGAATGGCAGATGTCCTAAATAGCACTCTGGCCTCAGAATCAGCCCTTAAGGCATTCAGATCTGGCTAAAAAGCCCATGAGAGTATTTTAGGCATGGAAAGCCAAGACACTCTGGAAAAAAAGAAGACCTAAATGAAAGATCTCTGTGAGTGAGATCCCAGTGGAAAGAATGGGCCATCAAAGAAGGAGGTACCTTTCTCTGAAGGGAGGAGAGAACCTCCACTTTGACTATGACCCTGTCGGAATAAGATCGAAGTCGGCGAACCCTAAAGGCTTCCATAGCCTCAGCAACTCATGACTAGAGCCTAGGGAGATTACTGACGCCATAAACAAGAGTGTCAAATTGTTAAATCAACTTCAGGAGTCACTGTGTACTTACGTCTCATGAGGGATCTGTCCTTAATGTGTTGTCCAATGTGAAGTAATGCTATAACTAGCACTGAAACAGTTTTTTACACCTTGTGTTTCTGTGTGGGTGCAAACTGATGAAATCTTTACTTAGTATATACTGAATCAATCTTCTGTATATAAAGATAATTGAAAATGAAAAAAAAATCTTGGTGTTAAATTGGAAATTGCATAGAAAATCAATTTTAAAAAATATATCATGTAGGATCTCTGTCCTTAATGTGCTATACATTGTGAATTAATACTATAACTAGTACTCCAACAGTATTTTTCACTTTGTGTTGCTATATGAGGGCAAACTGTTGAAATCTTTACTTAACATATAGTAAACTGATCTTCTGTATATAAAGAGAATTGAAAATGAATCTTGATGTGAATGCAAGGGGAGAGGGAGTGGGAAAGGGGAGGGTTGTGGGTGGGAGGGAAGTTATGGGGGAGGGAAGCCATTGTAATCTATAAGCTGTATTTGGAAATTTATATTATTTAAATAGAAGCGTTATTAAAAAAATAAAATAAAATAAAACAAATATAAATATTAAAAAAAACAAAAATGAAAGAGCATTCATTGGCTTGGCTTTTACATTGAAGCAACCAATATGAAATATAAGATTTCTTGATGTTTCTAGCAAAAATAGATGAAGGCAAAGCAGACATGTAGTATCACTCAGCTCTGTACTCATGAGCAGGGTTTGGCCATTCCTGCACTAGAAGTTATTGATCATGGTTTTCCTTGAAAGGGGCCTCCGAAATAAAAGATTTGTTTCTGAGAGAAGTGTGAGCCTCTCTGATTCTATTTAGTATATAACCGTGTGCATTTAGTCAGCCATGGATATTTAACCTCAAAGATACTTAGACCCAAACCTCACATTCCAACTTGTGTTTAATCTTGGTGTTAAATTGGAAATTGCATAAAAAATTAATCAATTTAAAAAAATATATCATGTAGGATCTCTGTCCTTAATGTGCTATACATTGTGAATTAATACTATAACTAGTACTCCAACAGTATTTTTCACTTTGTGTTGCTATGTGAGGGCAAACTGTTGAAATCTTTACTTAATATATACTAAACTGATCTTCTGTATATAAAGAGAATTGAAAATGAATCTTGATGTGAATGCAAGGGGAGAGGGAGTGGGAAAGGGGAAGGTTGCGGGTGGGAGGGAAGTTATGGGGGGGAAGCCATTGTAATCTATAAACTGTATTTTGGAAATTCATATTCTTTAAATAAAAGCATTATTAAAAAAATTCATTAAAAAAAAAGCTCTACAATGCTTAGTCAACTCATAGGTCAATGGTAGAGATTTTTCTCTTAATTCACTTAAACAGTACTTAATTTATAAATAGTTATGGAGAACCTACAATATTCCACATACTGTCTAAGATGCTGGGCCACAGAAATGACCCTCATCTGCCCTGGCTATCCTATTCGCACATAGAATTCATCTCTGCATGTCTCCACCCTGCACTGAGACCCAAGAGATTGACCCTTAAGGACCAAGTCAACAGGGCTATGTTTGTCCTCTGATTCCCTGCTGGGTTTGTCCAATGGATGGTTCCCATTTCTTTACACAATAAGAAATGGAAACATAGATAGTCGATGGCAAGAATACCCATTCATGGAAGTCATCAGAGACCAATGCTCCTTCTAGCTCCTTCTAGAAATAAGAGCAGTCAGGATATTTATTCCCTATGTCACAGACTGAAAATTGGTTGAATCTGAATCTCTACCCACAGTTACAGCTCTTGCTGCTTTAGCTCTCACTAGTTTTGTTAGCAACTCATTTTCTGGTCCCTTTTGGCCTGAGGATAGCAGTTACAATCTGTTGTTGGTAGTCCCTAGATGTATTGGGGTTATTTAGTGTCCATATCCTACCCACACCTTTATAAATAGCCCACTCTTTGCACTCTCTTTAAATATTCCTTTCATATGTCATCCTTTTCCTGCTGGGGCTGACTAGTATATTGTCCTTGAGGAATTTTTATGCCTAGTGCCTTAAGACGCATAATGGATAATTCTAATCATCTACACAAAATCCATTTTCTTCTTATTTACAGAACCTTAAATGTATTGAATTAGTGCTGTGTCCAGCTAAAAATACTTTAGGTACTCAGGCTGCATGTGCTGATCATTAAAGATGTACACAGAAGTGTACCAGGTGCATCTTGGTAAAAGAAGCTGTATTTCTGGTAGAAATTAACTACATAGACTTTCCTCTTTTTTTTCTTCCAGTCTGGAAATCAGATTCAGTGTCTGGAAGTACAATAGTCATCCCGAGACAACACTATCTAAATTCCTTCCAGAGAAAGATGGAGTTGGAAGCTAGAAGGAGCGTTGGTCTCTGATGACTTCCATGAACAGGTATTCTGGCCACCAACTACTTATGTTTCCATTTCTTATTGTGTAAATAAATGAAAACACTATTTGCTTAACATAGCCAAACTCCTGGTATGTGCAGGTTATCAAATTCCAGCTCACACAGATGTTTCAAAAATGATTCATTTCTTAGGGCATCAGTAGAAGGTTTTCTTTTTCTTTTTCTTTCTTTTTTTTTTTTTTTTTTGACAGGCAGAGTGGACAGTGAGAGAGAGAGACAGAGAGAAAGGTCTTCCTTTTGCCGTTGGTTCACCCTCCAATGGCCACCGCGGCTGGCGCGCTGTGGCCGGCGCACCGCACTGATCCGATGGCAGGAGCCAGGTGCTTCTCCTGGTCTCCCATGGGGTGCAGGGCCCAAGCACTTGGGCCATCCTCCACTGCACTCCCAGGCCACAGCAGAGAGCTGGCCTGAAAGAGGGGCAACCGGGTCAGAATCCGGCGCCCCGACCGGGACTAGAACCCGGTGTGCCAGCGCCGCAGGCAGAGGATTAGCCTAGTGAGCAGCGGCACCAGCCAGTAGAAGGTTTTCATGCAGATAAAATAAGGAATCCGTGTGTCAGCCTGTGACCAAGCATTGTGTACAACAAAAAGAAATTCTGAATGGCAATAGTGGGGCCTAAACTCAGCATGTGTGGGGAAGAGAAGGAGGAGATTGGGGAAGAATGTGATGGAAGATAGGCCGCAGCCACATTGTAAACAATCTTACCTACTGTGTCAAAGATTTAGGTTTCCTTCTGCCAGCAGGAGTCCATCAAACATGGGCTTTCAGCGGCAAGTAGTGAAGCAATGAACAAAGATAACAGGTCTATAAGTGGGGGGATACAAGGAAGATTGAGAAGCTCATGAATGTAATCTGCACAGAATCATCTGTTGTTGGTTTCTTGATAATTCTCATAGTTTTCCATGACTAAGAGCATTTTGGCAGTTAGATTCCAGACACTATATCCAAAAGACAAGATGAAGAGGGTGCTAACTAAACATCCCCTTTTCTTTTATTTTGCATCAGAGAGGTCAATCTTCCCCAGAAACTCCCATCATACTTCCCCACAAGTCTTATTGACAGAACCTGGTTCCAGAGCCCTAGGCTAATCTCTGGTGAATGGAAATGTTATTACCATGGGTAGCAGAGGATGCTAATGTTTCCTAAATCTCTTTGCCTAGCTTTCTGCTCATCTTTCCAATAAGAAAAACCTCAACTTTTGCCTCTGTGCAGAGGGACAAAGAATAATGAGCATGCTTCCCAGACACATTTTTGATCCTGGACTCAGTTCCAGTCATTGAGTCCTGAAAGGCAAATTGTGTGGAAGCCTCAGACTAATGACTTAACTATTTATGGTTCTTTCCTGCTGGTCAAGGATTGAGACATACTCTCCCTGAGCACATTGCTGGCAAATTAGGCCTCCACAAAATAATGATTCTTTTAGCAAGAAAGGAAAGTGTAGCTATAGAATATACCAGCAAGAGTGTTTATAAAAGGAGAGCATCCAGTACATTTCAGTATGATGGAGTATTACTGTATTTTCCTTTCTGAAAGGTCATTCTGCAAAGTATATAGAACAAACAGAAATTGAGAGCAATGCTCTAGTAGGTCAAGGCCAGGGTCATGTGAACCGCCTTGGACAGCGTCAATAGAAATGGAAAAGCCAAACTAGCTGTGAACTAATGACTGGATGGCAGGAAGGTTGAGAAGGGAATAGAAGACAAGAAGGCACCAGCATTGCTATCACAGAAAAATAAAGCAGATTGAAAGAAACCATAGCCTTCTGCACTCTAGTGTTTTCTTGTTGGAACAAATGATTTATAGCCACCCAATCAATTATCAGTTAAATGTTTCAACTAAGCATGTGCTGCGTGCCAAACAGATCTTTAACAATATATTGCAGTTGAATTAGCTTCAAAACTAAAGAAAGCTTTTGTAAATGGAAATTAATTGATAGTTTTGGGAATTCTACCGGGTTCTATCTGGATAATAGAAATTGCTACACATAGAAGGACCTCTCCCTTCAAGGAACTCACTATCCCACAGGTTCAATGAGGGATATATACCTGGTACAGAATTGGTGTTCAGTATTGCTCTCTAGAATGGTTGGCATATTCAGAGTTATAAAATGGGACAGTAGGTGCAGGTGTTGTGGTACAGCATATTAATCTGTTCTGGATGCCTGGTTGCCATTTTGGAGTGCATGGGTTTTAATTCTGGGTATTCTAACTCAGTCTAGCTTCCTGCTAACGCCAGCCCTGGGAGGCAGCAGATAATGGCTCACATACTTGGGCCCCTGCCACCCACATTGAACATTGGATGGAGTTCTGGGCTCCTGCCTTTGGCTGTTGCAGCCATTTGGAGAGTAAACCAGCAAACAGAAGATTGGTCCATTTCCTTTTCCCTCTATTTCTCCATTTTCCACTCCCTTTGCCTTTATCTCTCACACACACTCTCTCCCATTTTCAAATAGATGAAAATAAACAAATATTTATTTTAAAAAATGGAACAGCGATGCATATTTGGAGATTCAAATATTTTAGAGGCACAAATGGGAAAGCTGATAGTTATTTTAGATAAACAAAGAAGGCTTGGCAGAGGAGATGATGTTGGATTTAGCTCATCTTTTGCTTTCATTATTTCTTCTCCTTTTGCTCCACTTCCTTCACCAGTTCAAGCATTTCTTTTATTTAGACCTTGACAGCCAGCTCATTTATGGTCATTACTTTAAACTCACATTAAAATGTTTTCACTTAGTGTGCATTCATTCACTCAACCACAATTTATTATAGCTCCCATTATGTGCAAGAATTTTGATAGAGTTTTGTGTCAAATATTTTGTTTAACAATGGCAATAAACTATGAGGTAAGTGATTATCAGGGTTAGATTAAGCTATTAATAACAGAGTTTAAAAAGATAGAAATATCTTTTTCTAAAATGTAAAAACCTGATGGCTGATGTATTGACTCTACTTCACTAAGGGAGGAAACCAGTTTCTTTTTAATGCACTGGCCTGCCTTCCTTCAGGTGTAGCTCTGTCCTTTTTTGTATAAAAAGAGCAGCTGTACCTCCTGCCTTCCTATCTACATTCCAGACAGCAGGACAAGAAGAAACTTAAAGAATAAAAGAGACAATGGACTGGGGCACTCACCAGTCACCTTATGAACAAGATTACTCAGAACTGCTGTGTGACACTTTCAATGCAGTCTTTATTTGAGAAGATTTATCTGTCAGCTAAAAATTGTGAGTTTGATTTGTATGGAAGAAAGAGGAAGTAGATATTGACAAGGGAAGTCTCTGCCATGATTATAACCTTCATTTTTACAAATGAGGAAATAGAGGCTCAGAGAGTGACTTGTCCCTGATAACACATTTGTTTTGTGTCAGTCAAGATATGAATCCCTCTATTCCTGATCCAAATTCAGCACTGATTTCACTGTACAGGAACAGCATCTCTGAGTTGAAATGTCAACTGAGGAGCCGGTGCTGTGGCATAGCTGGTAAAGCCACTGCCTGCAGTTTTGACATCCTATAGGGGTGCCAGTTTGAGTCCCAGCTTCTCCACTTCCAATCCAGATCTCTGCTAATGTGCCTAGGAAAGCAGTGGAATATGGTCCAAGTACTTGGTTCCCTGTACCCATGTGGGAGATATGGAAGGAGCTCCAGGATCCTGGCTTCAGATTTGCCCAGCTCCAACCATTGCAACCATTTGAGGAGTAAACCAGTGAATAGAAGATCGTGCTCTCTCTTTCTCTCTGCCTCTGCCTCTCTATAACTCTACTTTCAAATAATAAATAGATCTTTAAAAAATAAGAAATGTCAACTCAATCCTCTTTCAAAACGTTTTATTTTCCATTGCATAACCTGGCACATTATCACCATTGTAAGCTTAAAAATTTGTTCTCAACCAGCCAAAGAAGTGAAGGCATCATATTGACCCTCATTCTGGTGCTTGATTTTCTTTCTTTATCAGGCTATAATGCCTTAACTTCACAATATTTTTTTATCCTCATAAGTTCTTTTTGATCTTACCACTCTATCCTAATACATACCAATGCAAATATTTTTGCTTTTCTTTGCCTCAGCACTTGAATGCCTTGCACCTGCTCACTGATATACAATTGTCCTGAGGCATTCTTTGATATCTTTGCCCTGCATCATATCTTCCTACATCACAGGTGATCAGGAGCCCTCAGGATGGTATGGCTGCAGAAAGCTTCATCATATCTTATAGATGAAAGCCATCTATAATGGCAGTTTTACAACTGCTCAAACTGACCTCTTATCATCCTCTCCTCTGCTGCACCTCTTAAAAGGTGCTTGTATTACTCCAGGGAGCCTCTGCAGGAGCTCCACTAATCCATGAGCCTCATGACTTCTGCATCTTTATGAAAAATGCTGTATATATTTTTCAAAAGTATGAAAACCTGATTTCCCAACAATCCTAAAATCTATTTTAAGCTAATATCCCTTCTTTTCAGTATTCTATCCTCTACTCTCATCTATGTGCTATATCAAAACTCTTCTATTTCTCACCTTCCTTAGAGGACTCAAGATCTGGACTCCTCCTAATGGAATTGCTTGCTCTTTCCACTCTCCTTGTCAGAGTTGTCTTCACTGCAGCTCCTGACATCTGGAACTATCGCCTGCTACTCCTGGACACTCTATCAATCTTCCAATCTCATAATATTAAAAATAGCATTCTTGCCTGCCAAATAACTACAATTGCTCTGCCCTCATATTTTAAGTATGGTCTTATCTGACTCTCAGAAATACATGTAATATAAAACTTCTATTGTTTAGGAATTTTAATTTGTCAACTGGCGAGTGCTGAAACCTGAATGCAACCATTTCTCAATGAACTAGGGAGATTTGTTGGCTTTTTGAGGGAAGGCGTTGAGTATGGTGGTCCCCTTCTTGAATGACTCCTGTTACATAGGATGCAAGCTGACACCCTCCTCTCTCTCCTATTGGTAAAGAGAAAGTAAAGAGTGTATTATGAAGCTTGGCATTTACCATTATGAAATGGAGACTCACGGAGCACCTCCAACAGGAAACTGTAATGTACAAGAGGTGTTCTACTGAAAATATGAAATCATAGATCAAGTGGTGTATGAATAGCAGCAGCTCTCGAGAGAATGTTTCCCCTACAGATGTGCATTAGTGGTTTAATGACAGCACTTTTGATAGTTTAAACCTTGTAAAGGATTTCATCTGGTTCTCATCCCTGGAAAAAATACTTTTGGAGATGAAAGAGTCTTTGAAAACATCTACTTAGCAGGAAACAAACCAACTAATATAGCCATTTATTGTTTTCTATTAAACATATGGGGAGAAATGTACTTTATTTTGACAGTCACCAAAAATGTTTCAGTGGAATATATTTGGAATTATGTTGTTGGGTTCTTTCTTCTAAACATTTTTTTTTATTTTTTAAAAATTTATTTATTTATTTGAAATAGTTACACAGAGAGAGAAACAAATGTAGAGCAAGTGAGAGGTCTTTCATTCTGGTTCACTACCCATTTGGCTGCAATGGTCTGAGCTATGCTGATCCAAAGCCAGGAGCTTCTCCCTGGTCTCCCACATGGGTGCAGAGGCTCAAGGACTTGGGACATCTTCCACTGCTTTCCCAGGCCATAGCAGAGTTGGATGGGAAGTGAAGCAGCTGAGACTTGAACCAGCATCTATATAAGATGCTGGCACTGCAGGCAGTGGTTTTACCTGATACGCCACAGCACCAGCCCCATCATCTAAACATTTTAATCTAAAATGTTCTCTTTATGTTGTAGGAAAATATCAAGATTCAGTTTGGAGGATCTTTTAAGGGATATCCCTCAAAAGTTGATTCTCAATGCCACAGCTATAATTGAGCTGACCCAGAAATTTGTTCAATCATTAATGTTAGGATAAGTTTCTTGATTGAAAAATAATTTTCTCATTATATCCAGTAATTTAGCTTTCTTACTTTATCTCCTCATGTAATTCTTTAAATTACTGAGAATCCTATTTAATAAATAAATATCAATAAAATAAATATTGAATATTCTGTTACAATTTATTTGCAAAACTTAAACGGTTTATGATATCCTTGCTTTTTCTCTCAAATGATCTACACGAAAGACAGTCACTTTTGTGGCCGATATTGAATAAGGAGTTAAGCTCCTGCCTGCAATGCTGGCAACCCATATAGACACCAGTTTGAGCCCTGTCTGCTCTGCTTCCCATTCAGTTCTCTGCTAATGTGCCTGGGAAAACAGCAGGGAGTAGCCCAATTCCTTGGGCCCCTGCATCCACATGGGAGACCCAGATGAAACTCCTGGCTCCTGGTTTTGGCCTGGCCCAGCCCCAGCTAATGCAGCAATTTTGGGAGTGAACCAGCAGATGGAAGACCTCCCTCTGTGTCTCTGTGTCTCTGTAACTCTGACTTTCAAATAAATAAATCTTTTTTTTAAAAAAAAAAGCAATCACTTTTTAAAAAAAATCTTATTTATTTAAATTAGTTGAGGAAATAAAAATAATTGCCAATATATCTTTAAGCACCTTCTCATTATAAGTAAATAAAATATAGAATATAGAACAATATGTATATGCAAAATATTAACACAATGAATTAAATCCAGTTTCATTTTAACACCATTTTAAAGATATTTAACTTATCACTATTTCTTGGTAACATAAAGGGAAATTAAAATATTTTAAATGAAAAATTTAGATAATATCTTTGATCCATTTTGATTTGATTTTTCTATAAGGTATAAGGTAGAGGTCTTATTTCTTTGATCCATTTTGATTTTTGAGCCATCACCCACTACTTGAGCAACTTCCCAGGCTGCACATTAGCAGAAAGTTGGATCAGAAGCAGAGCCAGGGCAATATATATATATATATATATATATATATATATATATATAATATTTTACATTTTATATATATTATATATATAATAAAATATACTTTTATTGAGTATATATAAAATGTAAAATATATAATGAATTTCAAAAGCAAAAACAGCCATTTTTTGCACTGTTGGTATAGCCTCAGGAGTCTGACTGTGATATTGGATACATCTTCCGAAGTGGAGTCTTAACTGCTGCGCTAACTGCCCACCCCATCTCATAAATTTTATGCTGTGGCCTTGCTGTCAGCCCAGGCTTCTAAATGACTGTGCTGTGTTGAGTCCCATGTAGGCTCAAGAAGGGCCTGGAATGTCAACCAGAAATGACCTTTATTATTTTAAACCAGTTATGGTAGTAGACTCTTTTTCTGTTACCATAGCAAAATCTATCCTAAGTAGAATGCTTAGATTCCTGATATCCTACCTCTTATTTTTCAGCCTCTACGTACATGTACTTAATCATAACACTTAACCTGGCCCATTTTAAGAAGTTAATAAAATCTAATAAAAATATTCACAGATGCAAGGAGATCAAATCATATTAATATATTGATATTTCTTACCAATCTTTCTATGAATATTCAGTGTGTGTATGCATTTACAAATTTAATAAAAAATGTACTGTGTGAATTAAAAAATTAAGGTAATAAAACATAAGAACAAAGGGAAATGTGTTTAAATATTCAGCTGAGCTTAAGGAATTGAAAGCTTTTCTTAGCATAAATATAAGGGAAAACCACTGACAAAATTAATTGCATTAAACTTTAAACTCATGAATCTCCAAAGCAAACTAAAAAGGACAAAAGAAAATGTACTTGTACAGTCTCAAGTTGAAATTTATGTTCATAAAAACCATAAATAACATTGTGCAAGAAAAAATGGCTGTTTTTACTTCTAAAGTTCATTTTACATTTTATATTTTATATGTACTCAATAAAAATATTGAGATTTCATAATCTAGTTTTCAGAGGAAAATCAATTCACATGAAATAATTCACAAAACAAATATAAGAGATGACTTTCATAATTAAAGGTTAAGTTTTGTAATACAGACTGAAAATACTGTAAGAGTTTAACCATTTCTGAAATATTTGGAAATATTTATGAGAAAGCAACCAGAGACTAATTCTTAGGAAGAAAACAGACAGTAAGTCTCACTTTGGTTTTCCATAACAAGATTGCTTTCTCATTGCCTAGGATGTACTTGATCTCTGACTTGAAGTGTGCTGTGATTATGCAAACTGTTAGAGCAAAAGCAGTCAGTATAAAAGGAAGAACAGGTATAGAAGGGCCTAAACCAGCCATAGAACCAGCTCTGGAGCAGTAAGTCAAGTCACACTCTAAACAATGGCTGGGAGGAGCAGCAAGCCTGAATTTGCTTTAGGTTAGTGTTTGACCCAGGATGGGTATTGTTATTGATGGCAAGTGTGCTTAAAGACATAGGCATGTCAGGGGCTGTCATTATACTGTAGTTTAAAGCAGAAAGCAGAGCGGCTGTACTTAGTGAGTGTCCAAGGGTGGGGTCTAGTTCCCTGGAAGAGGGGCTTAGAACCACTGTGTAGGAAACCAAGGAATTTCCTATAACAAGCAGGTTACTACTGGAAGCAGGTCAGACCTCTAGCAATGACTTAAAATATAAAATAAGAAATAAAGCTTAAACCAAATAATATAGACAGGGTCATTAGCACTGGAAACAATTAAAGAGGACATGCTGGGGTCCAAAGAGCTTACCCCAAAATCATTAGAACGCTTCAGTCAGCACAAACCAACTGCAGCTTTTACCTGCTGGTATAGATAATGTTTTGAAAATGCAGTCAGATTTGAGCACTAGGTTAGGATAGAGTTCAACAAGACTGGAGATCTGTGTTACCTGAAGCTGAACAGAATTTTCAAAGTCAGAAGTTGACATGTCCCAAAGACATCCACATGAAGAAACTTCAAAAACCCTGTAAAAAATGGAATTGAAAGACAAATTTGTTTTTGTGCAAAACATTTTGAAATCCATATATATGAGGAGTCTTCAAAAAGTTCATGAAAATGCATATTATGGAACACATATCTAAGGATTTCTAAATGTTTTACATCACATAATAAATGGATATTTTACTTCCATTTTCATGAACTTTTTGAATAAATGTATATTTTAATTCCATTTTCACAAACTTCATATGTACCATATTAGTTGAAGGCCTACAGACATCTGAAGTAGGAAAAGCAAGTGCATTTTCTTTATTGTATGGAGGTGCTATGACATGTCACACTCCTGTGGACAATGAAACTGATTCAGGCTTCTCCTCAGTGTTCTTTTTGACTGTGGGAGACTCACAAAGCCTTTTATAATAGAGTAATGGCCCAGAGAAAAAGATAACTGTATCATGAATGAATGATTTTGGTGTATCCAGATGACTGAAACTCAAGTTACCATTAGAAAAATAAAGTTGTAAAACCTCGTGGAGTTTCTATGTAGGGACTGGTACCTCAGTCTGCTGGGGCTACCATAACAAAATACAATAGTCTGGGGTAGTTTAATCAACAGAAATTTATTTTCTCAACTCTGAAAGGTAGAACTTCATGATTAAGATGTCAGGAGGGTTGAATTCTTTTGAAGCCTCTTCCTGTCTTGTGAATGGCTGTCTACTGCCTGTGTTTTTACATAGTCTTGTCTTGTGCCTCTCTGAGTTCAAATTTCTTTTTGTAAGGACAACTGTCATATCGGATTAGGGCCCACAATGATGACCCCATTTTATTTTAATTATTTCTCTATAATTCCTGTCTCCAAATATATAGTCACATGCTGCTGCACAAAGGGTTAGAACATCATCACAAGAGAGTAGGGGAGACACAATTTGGCCCTACTAGATGGTATGAAAATCACAGTTTGGGAGCTAGGAATGCACAATAGGAGAGAGGAAGCCATGAAAGATTTTGAAACAGGTGGCATAATGAAAGTGAACTTTAGGAAAGCTTAGTTTGGCAGTGGACCGTAAAATGAATCTAAGCAAAGATTAGAAAATTAGGCTACCAACAAGGTCATGGAAATTATGCAATCATGAAAACAGGGTGGGATTGCCCCCTTCCTTTTTTAAACTTGGAGTAAAATCTGTCATAAAACAAATATACTTCTGTAAATGGTATCACAAACATTTTGGTTAATGCTATAAAAAAGATAACAAAAATATATCCTAAGCTCTGCATTAATGTTATATAACTTGATATAACATACAGCTGGTACTGGAATTTTTTCCTGTTCATCATTCATTTATTTATCATGCATGCATTGGGCAGAACTATGCACCCTGTACAGAAAGTTAAAAGTTGTAGCCTTCCTCTAACAGGCCCTAAATTCTTTATGTTCCCTAAAAGTGCATAGATTTTTTTTTTCAAATTTAAACATTTTTACTCTCTTTGCCAAAAATCTCCTTCTCTAGGGCTTACGTCCATGACCAATCATTAATTTACCCCCCCATAAACCACTGGGAAATCATTGGAAAGTATGACATTGTCTTCCTAAGGAGAGTCCTGCTATAAACATGCCAGAGAACACATTCTCATACCCAAAGCTTCCACTGAGTGCCTTCAATCACCCTAATTCCCATTGACTTCAAAGAGAGCTCAGGAAAGATATAGCGGAGAAATTAGGAGCTGGCAGGAATTGTACCAACACATCTTCAAACCACAGTGTGTTAGAAACACAAACCTTTCATGAAGCTAAGTGCCAACAAATGATACTTAGCTTTTTCAAAGAGCTTCCCAATGGTCTAATTAAACATTATGAGGTCAATCAGTATTATTAGCCTCCTTGCATAGATAAGAAAATGGGAACACAGAAAGGTTAAGTGATGTGCCCAGGCATTCACAGCTCAACAGCACTCATATGAGTGTTTGAACTCAGAGGGTCTGACAGCCAAGGAATGCTTCAGCCCACCATCTAGTTCCCCTCAGAAATATTCTGGTGCATGATAATTATCACCCACCATTTATGAAAATTATTTATAACTATGTGATGTTTGATTTAACTGCCAAAGGTGAGGGCATTTACTCCACTTCAGAAAATAATGAATTTCTCATCAAACAGTTCCAATCCCAAAGAAGTATATTGGAAACAGGTGAGATTCTGCTAAACATGGAATTTTCTTATTAGAGAACTCCATAAGATTACTGGTAACTTATATATATATATATATATATATATATATATATATATATTCACTCTATAAGGTTATCAGTAATTCATATGTTTCTGTGCATCTTGGTGAGAAATATAAATTAATATATTTTCAATGAAGATCACTGAAGTTCCTATAAGTTCATAAAATTTCTAGAACCCTATCAGTGCAAGAGACCATGAATGCTATCAAGTCAAATCCTACCGCATTAAAATGATACAACCAAAGTAGTAGCCTGTGCATATATTGTTAAATGACTCCTATCACACAGAATAATTAGTGATAGCTTAATTTCATCCTCTTGATACAGAGATTGATACAATGAGGTATGATTTAGGATAGTTCCTTACCTATTAATAATAACTTTGTTATAAGTGCATATAAGAATCATCCTTAGTAAATTCAACTAATGCCTGTATAGTATGCACTGAACTTGTCATCTCTGTCATGTGTATTTCAAAGATTTTTTAATTTTATTTAAATTATACAAGTTTCATGTCTTTCATATATACAGATTTAGGTACATAGTGATATTTCCTACTCTATCCTTCCTCCCACTCATACTCCAAACCTTCTTCCTCCTACCCTCTCACATTCCCACTCAATTTTTACAAAGATCTATTTTCCATTTACTTAATGATTATATAGTTAACCCTGTACTTAGTAAAAGATTTCAACAAATAGCATGAAGAAAAAAGAAAAAGGAAAAAAATGGCACTGTTCCTTAACAGAAGAGAAAAGGGCTGTAAATAGACATTGAATCAAAATGTCCATTTCACTCCATATATTACATATCAGGTACTCTATTAGTTACCTTGGACCAGAGAAAACATATATCTGTCTTTTCGGGCCTGGCTTATTTTACTAAATTCAATGGTTTCCAATTGCATCTATTTTGTTGCAAAAGACAGGATTTTATTCTTTTTTTACAGCTAAGTTAGTACTCCATAGTGTAGGTATACCATAATTTCTTTATCCAGTCAACAGTGGATGGACATCTGGGTTGATTCCATATCTTTGCTATTGTGAATTGTGCTACAGTGACCATGGGGGTACAGATAACTCTTTCAAATGCTGATTTCTTTTTGTTTTGATAAAATCCCAGGAGTGGGATGGCTGGTTCATATAGTAGGTCTATATTCAGATTTCTTTTTTGTTTTTAATTTATTTATTTGACAGGTAGAGTTATAGACAATGAGAGAGAAAGAGAGAAAGGTCTTCTTTCCATTGGTTCATTCCCCAAATGGCCACTATGGCTGGCACTGCGCTGATCCAAAGCCAGGAGCCAGGTGCTTCTTCCTGGTCTCCTGTGCCGGCCTGCAGCACAAAGAACCGGGTTTCCTGAAACAGAGAGTGGGAATGCAGGGACAAGGACACAAAGAATGGAGCCAAGACAAATCCTGATCAAGGCTCATTTATTCAACAAACCCAGTAGTATTTAAACATGACCAGCTGTATACAAGAAGGCACACAAAAGATTTACATATCCAAGAGACTTGTGGGGTTACAAAGAGTTCCCAAAGAGTTCCCGATAAGGTTCTTCCCCTTAACAGCTCACAAAATGTTATCAATCATTGATTACAAAGGTATAATAAAACACCGAGGTGATAAATGCAGGTTTCAGGTGTGGCTGATTATCTACACCATTTCTTGTGAGAAGTCTAGCAGTGAGATACAGTTCTTCCTGCCTCTTCCTGGAATCTCCTTAGCCTTTTGTCTGTGCCTGGATGTCTCCAGCCATATGTTTAAGTGTAAACAAAAGGGGCGACTGCCTGTGGCTGCCCACAGTCTCCCATGTGGGTACAGGGACCAAGCACTTGGGCCATCCTCCACTGCCCTCCTGGGCCACAGCAGAGAGCTGGACTTGAGGAGGAGCAACCAGAACTAGAACCCGGCGCTCATATGGGATGCCAACACTGCAGGTGGAGGATTAACCAAGTGAGCCATGGCGCTGGCCCCTATATTCAGATTTCTAAGCTATCTCCATACTGTCTTCCACAGTGGCTGCACCAGTTTACAGTCCTACCAACGGAGTACCAGGGTTCCTTTTTCCCAACATCCTCACCAGCATTTGTCATTTGTTGATTTCTGTATGTGAGCCATTCTAACTGGAATGAGATGAAAACTCATTGTGGTTTTGATTTGTGTTTCCCTGATGCCTAATGATCCTGAGCATTTTCTCAAGTGTGTTGGCCATTCAAATTTCCTCTTTTGAGACAAGCTAGTTGTAGATGCGTGTATTGATTTCTGGAGCTTTTATTCCATTCTGTTGGTCTACCCATCTGTTTCTGTGCCAGTACCAGGCTATTTTGATTATAACTGCCTTGTAGTGTGTCTTGAAATCAGGTATTGTGATGCCTCTGGCTTTGTTTTTGTTGTACAAGATTGCTTTAGATATTCATGGTCTCTTGCATTTCCATATGAATTTTAGCATCCTTTTTTTCTAGATCTGCAAAGAATGTCACTGGTATTTTGATTGACACCACATTGAATCTGTAAATTGCTTTGGAAATATGGACATTTTGATGATGATAATTCTTGAAATCCATGAACATGGAAGTTTTTTATTTTTTAATGTGCTTTTCTTTTTCTTTAGTGTTTTGTAGTTTTTGTAGAGATATTTGACATCCTTGGTTAAATTTATTCCAAGGTATTCGATTCTTTCTGGAGATATTGTGAATGGGACTAATATTAAAAATTCATTCTCAGCCATGACATTATCTGTGTATACAAACGGTATTGATTTTTCTCTATTGATTTTATATCCTTCCACTTCAACAAACTCTTCTATGAGTTCCAATAGTCACTCAGTGGAGTCTTTTTTATCCCCTTTCTATAGGATCATGTCATCTGCAAATAGGGATAGTTTGATTTCCTCCTTCCTAATTTGAATCTTTTTGATTTCTTTTTCTTGCCTAATGGCTCTGGCTAAAACTTTCAGGACTATATTAAATGCCAATAGAGAGAGCAGGAATCCTTGTTTGATTCTGGGTCTTATGAGGAATGCTTCCAGCTTTTCCTCATTCAATAGGAATGTGGGTTTGTCATAAATTGTCTTGATTGTGTTGAAGGATGTTCCTTCTATACCCAGTTTCCTTAAGGCTTTCATCTTGAAACGATGTTGTATTTTATCAAGTGCTTTCTCTGCATCTATTGAGATAACCATATGGTTTTTTGTTCTTCAGTTTGTTAATGTGATGTATCACATTTGTTGATTTGTGAATGTTGAACCATCCCCGAATACCAGGGATAAATCTCATTTGGTCTGGATGAAAGATCTGTTTGATGTGTTGTTGGTTTCAGTTAGCTATTTTGTGGAGGATTTTTTTAAAAACAAATTTTATTTATTTGAGAGATAGAATTATAGACAGTGAGATATAGAGACAAAGAGAAAGGTCCTCCATCCGCCGATTCACTCCCCAAATGGCTGCAACAGCCAGAGCTGTGTCGACCCGAAGCCAGGAGCCAGGAGCTTCTTCCATGTCTCCCAAGCAGGTGCAGGGGCTCAAGCACTTAGACCATCTTCTATGGCTTTGCAAGGCCATAGCAGAGAGCTCGACTTGGCCCCCATAAGGGATAAGGGATACCAGCACTGCAGGCAGAGGATTAACCTATTGTGCCACAGTGCTGGTCCCAAGGAGGATTCTTTTTATTTTTGTGGCATCTGTTGTATTTTCTTTTTCATCGCTAATTTTATTGATTTGGGTCTTCTGCCTCTTTTTTTTTTTGGGGGGGGGAAGTGGGGTTAGTTGGATAATGATGTATCAATTTTGTTTATTTTTCTAAAAAACAACTCTACACTGGTCTTTTATATTTTTTGCTTCAATTTTGTTTATTCTCTAATTAATTATTTTTTCTCCTACCAATTTTGATTTTGGTTTCTTGTTTTTCTACATCCTTGAGATGCATTACTAGCTCATTTATTTGGCGCCTTTCCAATTTCTTGACGTAGGCACCAATTGCTATAAACTTCCCTCTTAACACTGCTTTTGCTGTATCTCCTAAGTTTTGATATGATGTATTGTCATCTTCATTTGTTTCCAGAAATTTTTTGATTTATCTTTTGATTTCATGTATGACCCACTGTTCATTCAAGAACATGTTGTTCAGTCTCTATATGTTTGCATATGTTCTAGAGATTTTTGGATTGCTGATTTACAGCTTTATCTATTGAGAAGATGCATGGTATGATTTCAATTTTTTTTTTAATTTTCTGGAGTTGGTTTATGGCCTAGCATATGGTCTATCCTAGAGAAAGTTCCATGCATAGATGAGAAGAATGTTTATTCTGCAACTGTTAGGTGAAAAGTTCTATAGATATCAGTTAGGTCCATTTGGTCAATAGTGTCAATTAGCTCTGCTGTTTCTTTATTTTCTGTCTAGTTTATCTGTCCATTGATGAAAGTAGAGTGTTGAAGTCCCCCATTGCTGTCATATTGGAGTCTATGTCTCTCTTCAGATCCATTAACATTTATTTTAAATAGCCTGGTGCCATGTAATTGGGTGCATATACATTTATTATAGTCACATCTTCCTTCAGTTTTTTAAATTAGTAATTGTATTATATATTTTTAATCTACCCCTTCTTATTTTATATGAGATGTGGAGGTCTTCACTGCTAGGCATAACACCACTCTCAATATATTTGTTGATGACAGGATCAAAATACTTAAAATTTTATTTTGGCAAAGGCAGAAACTACACAGCCATTCTCAAGAATTCCTAGTCAGCAAATACAATGGTCTCTTCCTTTGAATCTGGAATTTACCATTCGTGGAATGGTAAAATAAATTTCATCTAGTGTGTGACTAGGACTAATTAGTAGTGACATCCTGGAAGGCTGTGTAGAGTGAGGAGTTGAAGGCTACATGCAGATTCATTCAGAGAGATAGCTATGGTTAACTTACATTTGGGTAGTGGGCATGGAGTGGATTGGTATAAATACATAAGACACATGCCAGCCCCCTTGTCTCTTGTTATAGCATCTGTTTTGTGTGGGATGTAAATTTTGCCCTGTGTTTGAAATACCACTTTCATTCAATCTCCAAGCAAACTGAATAGATGGCCCTAAATGGTAATGTAATATTTTAGACAATCAATTGCATAACACACTTTATCTTTCCAAAATAACTCCATAGTAACATTAAAATTTCTGGTTGCTCCTACTTCAGTTCAGACATTACATGAGATTATTACTGGGGCATGTCTCAAACACATTTCATTAGTTTATTACTTTGAATTTATATCACTATTAGATGGATTGAAGATTCTCTTCAACCTCTTTCCTCCATAAGACTGTGAGTTATCTGAAAGGAAAGTCCATGACAAATTTACCTATCACCAGAACCAGCTTAAACCATGATATACCTTTAACAAATTGTTATTGATTACCAACACTGCAAATGGAATGAACAGTATAACAAAGGGCACACTAAAGGACCTCTTCCAATGCAGTAGTTATACAAATGTGTCAGCTGACCATATGATTGGCTGTCTCCTTAGAGCATATGGTAGAATTCTCCAGTGGCACCTCTAAATTATATTGCGAATTTCTAATGAATGTAGGAGTGGCCCCATCTGGTACAAATACTTGAAATTGTGAATAAAATTAATTTTAGGGAACATCCCTTATCCACTGCTTTGCTTTCTGTGGTTTCACTTACCCCAGGTCAACCATGGTCCTAAAATATTAAATGGAAAATTCCAGAAATAAACTACTTATACATTTTAAATAACTTTTACTACAGTATGCTTTATTGGCTATTAATCTCTAACTGTGACTAATTTATAAATCAAACTTTGTCACAGGTATGTATGTTTAGGAGAAAATTTAGTATATATTATGGGCTTTGGAAATACCCACATTTCAGATATCCCTTGAGCTTCTTGGAACATAACTCCTACAGGTAAGGGAGGACTACTGTAATTAAATGGACTTTTACGATTGAGGCAACCACAACTGTGCAGATAAAGCCTATGTCATCCACAGTGGTTGCCTCACCTCAGTTCTGGTCTCAGGTTGGACTCTGGCTTTTTTCATTCTTCCACTTCTCTTTCATCCTGGCCTGCCACTGTCTCTCCCCATGAGCCCTGGGGCCTGCTGTTGGAGATGTCTGGTTCGTTAATGGGACAGGAGCAATATATGTGCTTATTCTGAGTTGTTAGTGCTCCAGGTACTTCAATATATGGGCAGCTTAGAGCAGTTTTTGAAGCAACAAAGGACATTACATTGAAGACTAGCTTGTGCCCTGCCCATTTTGCTGCTACTCAAGTCAATAATTCACTGGAAAGGAATGTTGCACACTGACAGTTTTCTCACATAAAATACCCATTGCATCTAAGCTCTGTATACCAGTGTCTCTGGAAATGTGAGGGAAAATATATTCCCTTAGCTAGAGCAGACGGTTTATGTTTTTCTGAGGCTCAGCCTCTGAGCAGATTTTCATTACAGTCTCCAATACATTTAGGAAAACAAAGTTGCCAGAAAACACCCCGTGTTCATTTAAACAGGCTTGAAGCCTGGGAAAACCTTAGCATAAAACAATAACTCAGTTATATTTATAATCTTAAACACCATCCAGAAGAGCATTTCAAAAATTATATGCTAGGAAAGATAAGACTCTACCCCATAATTTCAGGAACAACTGTACGTCAAGCTGCCAGATAAATATATACAACACATTCACATTTAGCTGAACTTATATGACTTCAATCAGTGAAACTGTTTCCAGACCCAAAGGTCACAAAAGCTGTTATCAAGTTTCCTGAGCCTGCTGCCACATTCGTGTCGGAAACCAAAGGCCACACTCTCTTAGCTTCCTCAAGCCCTCCACAGCTGATAGTAAGAGAGTCTTCTCCCTGCTCTTTCCGTCCATGCAAAACACCTTCCCACTCCCTCTTTCCCTGGCAACCAGCTCTTCCTTCTTTGAGCAGGTGAAAGAGCTGGTCAGCCACCACATCTTTCCACCCTGAAATGTCATTTGCGAAATGTTTAGGCTGGACCTTCAAGGATATGAACTGACATGACCATCGAGGGCAGATGTGGAGAAATCCCACAGTAGCAGGCTCCAAGCCAAATTTACAGTGTCAAGTTATCTGCCTAAAAAATGTGACAAGGGCCATGGAGGTGCCCAGAGTGGGAGCCTGCCAATTAGAAGGAGTGTGAATGAGACTTATGTGGCTGCCCAGGGTGACAGGGCTACAGTCATCATTTGGCAGGAGGCAACTGAAAGATAGGTGTCTGACAGCATAGCCAGGTTCCTCCAGAGCTTACGCCTGGTTCTGGGAACTGTACTTTCGGTTGTAAATTATCTGACTCAGATTTTTAAAAAAATGCCTCCTGCTCACTCCAACAATTATAACAAGCACTTTTCTTCCCTTAGGAAACTAGAGCTTGACAAGTTTAGTCAATGGTCCAGTGATGTGGGATCAAGGAGGAGGAGAAAATAAGCACTGTATTTCCATATTTTAAACTACTTGGAGAAAAACTGATGAGAATTAAGAGTAAAGTGCAAAATAGGGACCAAGATCAATGCTATATCTCATTCATGCTAATTTTTCAAGCATCATGAATATTATATTTGGCCTAAAATGTTGCAAAGCAACAGGATCTTTCCAAACCAAATCTAGTAGGACTAGATTTCTCTAAAAGGAGGCTGAGATAGAAACAACAGGATCAGAAACATATGAATATTATAATTAAGTAGAGAGAAGTTCAACTCTATTTTAGACAGTATTCCTGTGTACAATCTTCAAATAGACATGAAATACTGAATTAGTCAACCCCAAGTGATGAATTTTTCAGGGTGTGTTTAGATGACATATAATGGCTAAGTTGCAAACTGTCACAGGAGTGAGATAAAATTGTATTGAAATATGACATTTCAGGGCTCCAGGCACATGTATCTTTCAAGGGAACATTGGCAAGAATCAGCATTACAATAGCTAGGGGGACACTTGTGAGGTCTATATCATCTACAAGATAAAGGGGTGAAATAAAATAAATTCCAAGGTCAACTTCAATAGTATTAACTTCACTTTTTTTGCTTTTTCTCTACTGTAAAATAACACAGTTAAAATTAAGCATTAACGGTTTAGTGTTGACTGTATGCCAGTTTAAACATGTTCTTAGCACTCTGTGTAATAACTCACATAGTCCTCAAAACCAACCAGGTGAGTTAAGTACTGTTGTTATTCCCATTTTAAAGATGAAAGATACTTGCTCAAGGATCTATGTCTGGTTTAGTGCCTTGAAGCAGAATTCAAGTCAGGTAGCCTAGCCACCGAAGCTTATGCTAAAGGCATCTGCAGCTATAAATTACAAGATTAACATTGTGATTGGTTACACATGCATGCCAAAGTTTGAATTTTCTTTGGATGAGATACAACAGAGACAGATCTTAAAAGCAGAGGGACAGAGGCATTGCTTTGAGGCACTTTCTATTCCATATAACCTACAGGATTAGAATATAGGATCAAATTCAATTCAGGCTCCGTTTATGTCAAAAATGTTTCCCAACATCAGAAAAGAAATTTATTGATTTTACTTAAAATTTAATTTACTTTAAATTTAATATGCATTTGCTCCTGCAAAAAACTTCTGCAACAACACTTTCATGTGATATATTAAAGGTTTTTTTTTTGTAGTCCCCAGAAAGATCATTGATATAGCAGGTCGGCTCTTATCTCAGGAGAGTTCTCTACAGACAAGGAGCAATTGGAAGATCTTACTTCTGGGTGGCCCAAGCAATTCAGGATGGTGTCAACAAAATGATACCAGCTTCTTTAATAAAACAGAAAGATAATGCTCATTCCTGAATAACTAGGTGTATTTTTAACACAGGATGAGTATTCTGAAGTTCATCCTTAGTGTCTAGGTAGCTGACTAGTTTTACTAAGTCTCTGACATCCACCTATCCTAGCTGCCTGCAAGAGCTGCAGGAAGCAAGGCTTCTGTCACTCTCTGCATGCACGTGCTTTTTACCTTTCCCTTAAGACTCTCAATGATATTTTGCCACTTGTAGACATAGCTGCAATTCTCTTAATTTTCAGTGGCGTGTGGTGCTCTGATTAGAACCCAAGGCACTGGCTCCCTGCTACCCACGCTAAAAATTCAAGTTCAATTCAATATTGCAGTAGAATCTCACTAGAAGGAAGATAACTTCTGTGGAAATTAGAAAAGAAAAATTGAGGTGCTCTCCTCCATGGGTTCTCATTATGCATTTCATTCTTTGCAATCACTGGAAATTTCTCCCAATTCCCTATCTTTCCACTTTATAATTTGAAATTAATCACCATTCGTATGCCTGCCTTCTCTCCAAACCACTGGGAGACCACCCCAGGATTCTCCCTTTTGTGCCTCAGGGAACTGATGCCAGCCAGCTGCTCTGATCTGCAAAAGGAGATTGAAAATAAAGCATAAATCATTAAAGCAGGAAAATCTACTGCTTCCTTGTCCCTCTGGTCCTAGGCTGTTCCAAATGTCAAGGCACATCAGCAATTTAAAGTTCAAGGATGATGTATTAGTTCTGATTCTGTACTGAAGAAAACTGGCAGCCCCGGAGTGGAGAGAACTGCACAAAATCTGCGTTGGCAGACACTTTGTGTCTCTCTCCATTTGGGAGGGGGAGGATTGGAACAACTCTGGGAATCTGGCTGTCTCCCTTGCTGTAGAGGAAAAGAGAAGTAAATAACTAATGATGACTAGTTTTGGCTTTGAATGTCCAGCAGTTATTAAATGCACTCAGGCTTTCAGTAAATTAAGAGAGTTGATGACCCACAGGGCTATGCACACCATTTATGGTGCTGAAATACTTGAGTACAGCTTGATTTTTGAACCAGGGTTTAAGCACTAAGACTGAGAGTATGAGCAGGAACAGAGATCAGGATTCAGAACATGTAGCAATTGGAGACCATGTTTCTCCCTCAAAAAAATGTCAGCACATATGAAGGTGATGAATAAATATGGCACTCAATAAGAAGCAATCGATTAGCAAACTCTGCTGAAGGTAGCAAGCAGAACTTGCTTCATTGCAAGCCTTGCCCAGCCAAAGTGTTTCCCAACAGCATCTCTCCATGGGCTGGGAGACAAGTCCAGCAGAGCAGCCATTGAGTGGACTAATCATGTTGTGTCTCCGGAGAGCCCAGTCTGAATGCTTGTGATGCTATCATCGGGAGAAACTCCATTAAGTAAACCATGTTGGTCAAAATGGATCATTGGTCAATACGGACATAATTACCTAAGAGTTATGTCTGGCCAAATACCATCAGAGCTTTTCCAGATGGCATCAGCATAGTTGTATAATTTTAGAATACTCAAATTTGTACTCTGTAAATATCCCAAGCACAACAGCATTCAGTAAAATCCAAATTGCAAGCTCACCTCTCTGAATATTCTAATCTGCTGCACCTAAGTATTTTTCTTTCTTTTTCAACCATAACACCCTCTCACTATAAAATACACATAGACACAAGTTTGTTTTCAACAATTGGTCTAACTCCAGATTATTTTATCTTGTCAGCACCTTACAAATGTTGTAGTGAGCAAGAGGATATAAAATGCTCATGAAATGTTCCTCCTGTATCATAAGCTGTGGGAGGTAGCAGTTCCATCTGGTTAATACCTAATAGTGAAAGAGTTCCTCCTTTGCTCTTAAAAATGCCTCTCTCCCATACAATTTCCCACAAATGCCTTGTGGAAAAAACTCCCACTATAATTGTCACATACTTTATACTCTCAGGAATGACCAATTTTGTGCATTGTTTGGGTTTCATCATTATTTGGAGTTTCTATTATTTATTCTAAGTATCTGATAGAGTGAATTGTTGATGACCTCTTGAATTAAAACACAAATTGTGAATATAAATTTTATAATACAGTAATATAGTAAGTAAATTTTTGGCTATCTTATTTTTCATTAGCTCCATATGATTCAACTATACTTTTTTTTTTTCCCATCCATCCCACAGTTAGCTAACATAAACTCATTGTGTCTACATAAGAAACTGGCATATTCTTTTCCAGAACAGATGTACTTTCATATTTCTATAAGCAACGCATGAGGATCTACTTTTTCCATATCCTAACCAGTATTTGGTGCTGTCATTTTTTTTTAAATTTTAGCTGTTAAGATTCAGATACATTATTTTTTGATAATACATTGTGGTTTCAATTTGCATTTTCCTAATGACTAATGATGTTGAATTTTTTTTGCACGTATGATTCTATTTTGATAGATAAGCTCCTCAAAATACCCCCTATCTGGAGGAATTTAAATCATGGCAATGCCATTCAAATTGAAACTTTACTTATATTTTTCTTAAAGAAATGTTAGACATGATCAGAGACGTCTGTGATAGGATTTGGGATGCTTGCAGGCAGTCACAGCGGTGCACATATCTTTGGAAAATTCTGAGTCCAAACAATTCTCTTGTGAGTAAATATTTGTAGTAAAAAACCCTAAAATTATCAATTTATTATTGTTTAATTTCCTTGCTGTCCAATAATTATTTCTCAAAGAATTTGTGGTTGCAATTAGTTTAAAATGTCCACATATTCGCAATTGCCTATATGTTTTCTCAGTTCTATGTATTTTCAAAATGTATTTATTCAAATACTCAGAGTATATAGTGATACCTTCTCATTCTGAGCAGTGTTAGGACCCTGAATAAAAAGCCGTAAGGCTAACGAAACTTTGGCTTTCAAGGAATTTAAGATGAGCAAAGATTTTAAAATACACAAAAGGGGTGACTTCATTTTATGGTCCTAGATGGTAATTTCTCTCTCCATTTCAAGTTTGATTTTTCATTATTATTCATGTTACATTTGTGACTAGCTGAACAAATCAAATTTGAATGCTCATAGATTTCATAACACCGTTTTCCTGAGATCTTTCTAGTTTCCCTCCTTCCTCTGTTGTTGCCAGGGACCTCAGAGAGGAGGTAAACCCATAGGGCTCCTCCTCCTCGCTCCAGCACCGCCTTCCCTGCCTGCTTCCAGGGAAAGGTGAGCAGGAAGCGTTCCTTCTCAGGCTCTTCTCTTAAAAGCTTGCCACTGTATCAGAGACTAAACCTCCAACATCGTTTGAAATTAACAGTAAGAGAGGCTACTCTTGAAATCTAATGTCTTTCGGCGCCACAGCTCACTAGGCTAATCCTCCACCTGCGGTGCCGGCACCCCGGGTTCTGTCCCGGTTGGGGTGCCGGTTCTGTCCTGGTTGCCCCTCTTCCAGTCCAGCTCTCTGCTGTGGCCCAGGAAGGCAGTGGAGGATGGCCCAAGTGCTTGGGCCCTGCACCCGCATGGGAGACCAGGGGAAGCACCTGGCTCCTGGCTTCGGCCATTGGGGGGTGAACCAACGGAAGGAAGACCTTTCTCTCTCTCTCTCTCTCTCTCTCTCTCTCTCTCTCTCCCTCTCTCACTATCTAACTATCTAACTCTGCTTGACAAAAATAAAAAAAAAAAAAGAAATCTAATGTCTTTCAGAATAGAAAGAAATAGTTCATTTGATAAATGGAACCATCAGGAAAAGCACCTCTGTATCATTTAAAACAGTTGCTTCCTAGATGGCGCATGTGTTTAGTTCTCTTAATTATTCAGTGAATGTGTGCGTGTCTTTGGGCTCTCAGGATTCGAGGTGCTGTAGCCAAGAGTTCACCCACTAGTGGGAGATAGAAATGTAAGTGGAAAATTAAAGCAAGTGTTGTAAGTGCTTCTGACATGTCATGGGGACAGAGAAAGAAGGAAATAACTTTGTAGCTGGTGACAGGGAGAAACTGGTGAGGACAGATTTCCCTCATGCCAATTTTTAAGCTATAAATATTTAGAATATGGGTCAAACTTAAAGAGTAGTTATTTTTCTAATGCTCCCTTTCACTGTTAGGGTATTTTTGGTTTTTTAAAGCTTATTAATTTGTTCCTATTTATTTGAAAGCAGAGAGAGAGCGAGAGAGAGCGAGAGAGAGAGAGCGAGCTTTCATCACTGGCTTACTCTCCAAATGCTCACAACACCCAGGGCTGGGCCAGGCTGAAACCAGGAGCCTGGCCCCAAGGACTTGAGCCAGCACCTGCTGCATTCCAGGGTGTCCATTAGCAGGAAGCTCAGTGACAAGTGAAAGTGTGACTCAAACTCGGGCATTCTGAAATGGGATGCAGGCAACCAGGCTGGTGGCTCACTCTGCTGTATCACCACCCTTGCCCAGCTTTGTGATGCTTTTGAGTGTTTGTGCTTTAGTAAATTCCCTTCAATTTATCTCCAACTGATTTTATTACAACCCCATAGGAGAAATCTGAGGTACACTAGAGGCTTTCCCTGTTATCTCTAATATTTACTGACTTCTCTTAGTCAATTCTACATGTAAAGCAAACATGTCCTTAAATCCAATGGCAACTTGATTTTTTTTTCAATCAGTCTTTAGTATGAAATCCTTATCAAATGCTGTGTGAAGTTCTAAACAAATGAGGTTCATTGATTTCTGTTGTCCAAATGCACATTTACCTCCTCAAAGAATCTTGGTTGGGAAATATTGGCAAGGGTTATGTTTCATGGCATAGTATACTCCATCACTGGCCTGTCTCCTTTCTATTATTAGACTGGGAATGAAAAAAGTCCCAAAGCTTTACTTGGTCTATTTGTATCTTTCTTAATGGTGCATTATTTAATGAGATAAAACCAAATGCATAAATATTTTTAACATCTCAATTTCTTACAGCAAAGCATGTAATAGAATTTTGATAATGGTCTGAAGTTACTATCTTTATTCCAAAATACTTTAATCCAACTTGACAACAATGCCAAATCTGAGAGCACAATTAAGCATGTGCATGTAGGCTTTTGCATTTGCAAATCAACATACAATTTCTCTGAAGGCGTGGTTAGGTATTCAGTTTCATACAATGCTTAACTGTGTATTTTAATCCAAAATTATGAGCATGAATGGATGTCATTTAAGGTATATAATTTTGGTTTTAACAAAGTAGATATGAAGTTATTTTATCATCTGCATGTCAATGATGGTTCTTTTCACACACACAATTGCCTTAGAAATATATATATGTAAACTGAGAAATTCATTCTTCTTTTTTATTTAAAGAAAAATCATGTTCATGTTTATAAAGTATTCCTTATTTTTGTGGTAAAATTTTTAATGCTTCATTTTTATGATGTTAGGAAAAGAGCATGACTTGGGGTTTTTTTAAGCAGTATGTTTGTTATTACTCATGAAAAGAGTTTTATGCTTTGCTCTTTGGCTATATTCTGCTTTATGAATGTAAGTAAATTTATGAAAATATTACACATTCAACTCTTTTCTATTTCCTTTAATGAAACATTCTTTCCTATCTATGCTTGTCAATGTTTATCTGAAGTCATATCTCATTATGTAAAAGAGGGAAATCTTTGGCTTATTTTCACAGAATTGTTTGACACTTAAAGGATTAGAGAAAATTTGATTTATGTTCTGTAACATAAACCCAAAGCACAGAAATGAGCAATATTCTGAGATCTAAATACAACTACTGATAGAAGGATCCAGTTGAGTTCCTTTGGTGATTTGGAATTCCTTCTCATCACAAACAATCTGAAGCTATCCTTATTTATGTGATTTATAGATTATGACATCAATAGTTAAAAAGTAAATAGCATGAGATATTTTTGACAAATATGTATCAAATGCCTATTCTTTCTTAGTTCCATGATGTTTGAATTATCAGCTTTGTGTTTTCTTTCTGAAGAGGGTAGTATTTCTAACAGAAAGAAATTAATATAGACTCTAAGAGTTAAAACTGCACTTTTCTTTTGAAGAAAAAAGGATGGATGAAATGCACTATTTTCTATTAAATAAATATAGAAATGTCTGATGCCAAAAAAACTGATAGTGCAGATTACATATCTCCTTAATTGATGTTTATAATGATGATATAATGATATTTGGGAATAATTCCAAGAGTAAGTTTTAAAATACTAGTAGATAGGAGGCACTTAAGTGATAGTGCTATTAGTTTTCTTCCTAAGAATAAGCTCTCTTATCCTAAAAAGACATGTTTGAGTGCTCAATGGAGTTTACCAGTTGCTGGTTCGCTCTAGACAATTATGTTAATATGATTCTATTTAGAAAAAGAAGGCTAAAGGAAAGTCCATGAAAAATTAAGTTGCCAAGATACTATGAAGGGTCCATGATCCTAACACTTAACCCCCACATCCTCAGAAGCACTTCCCAACTCTGTAATTTTCAAGAGATTCCTATTTTGCTCTCTTGGTGATGATATACAAGTTATATCATTCAGAAAAAAAAATATATATAGCCCATTTCTTTCTTTTAGAAATGTATTCTCTTTTCAGACAATAAAAACTTTAGCATACCAGTATTTATTTCTTACTTTAAGTCAAGTTTAAATATCCCAAGATGAAATGTTGGGCTAAAATGAAATCCAGGCAGCCAGGCTCCAGGGACAATGATCCTAATCTCATTATATTCATTAAGAAGACAAAGATTAACAGATTACCAGGAAACTGTCTCTTCCTTCAGGGGCTCTCAGAAGACTAGGGGAGACAGACAGAAAAGCAAATAATTGCAGTAGCCTCATAAACAGTAGAATGGAGCTGGCATAAGTCCCCAGGGGAAATAGGAAAAGGCATCATGGTGCCTGGGAAGGTAACACCTGAACAAAGTAAGATGGATAACAGCCCTCTTTGGGAGGACCGATTACTTTTGGAGGAGATAAAGGCATAGTTAGAGCTGAAAAGAAGGGAATTTGCGTGACATTTACAAGGAACATGTTCTGGCTGGAGAGCTGCTAGGTTTGGGACTCAGGTTGGAGAAAGGTGTGGCTGGAGTAAACAGAGGCTCTGTGAGCTCTCTTAGGAGGACCGCCTTTGACTATTGAACCACTGAAGAAGGTAAAGGCTGAGATGGCCCAGCTGATATTTTAGGGACCTTTCCTAACAACTGGGCATAAAGGATGGAGGGGTGGAGTAGAAGTCAGAAGGAGGCTATTGCTGCAATCAAGGCACAATCACAGAGAGATCTGACCAAAGTAATGAAATGATCACAGACAAGGCAGAGATCTGAAAGGCATTTTGGAGCCAGAGTCAGTAAAATTGATGACAGGGGAGGAGGTGATGAAGAAAGACAATCAGTAGGATAAGATTCAGGCTTAGTGGAAAGGTAGATAGTGGCATCAAGTAAAGGAGAGATAATACCAGAGGAGATGCATATTTGGGGAGACATTAATAACTCAAGATGATACCATGCGAAGGTGGAAGTGCCTGTGTCAGTTTACAAAAAAAGTCTATTTATATTCATGATTTTACTATAGACTGAATTACACCTTGCCCCCAAATTCACTCCCAGTACTTCAGAACGTGTTATTTAGAGACTGGGCTTCCTAATGGATAATTAAGTGAAAAGGACGTATCCAGTCTGAGGGGTGTCCTTATAAGAAAGGAAATTTGGATAGGCGGAAACACAATGCACAAGTAAGGAGGAAAAACCATGTGAGGGCAGAGTGAAAAGGTGACCATCTGCAAGCCAATGGAAGAGGCTTCAGTAGAAACCACAACTAATAACATCTTGACCTTGGATTTCTAGGTTCCAGAACTGAGAAAATTAAGTGGCATTTTGTTAGGATGCCCTAGCATACAACACAGAGATTATTCTAGGTTTATGCACCACTTCCTTCAAATGTTTGCCAAAATGGCCACCCCTTCTCCATGCAGCCTACACAATGTCAACACCTCATTCTTTGGGCTCCATTTTCCCTACCTGCTTTACATCCACCCTATAATTTCTACAGAAAACATCAACTAAAAATTCATTTTCTTAGTCCATTCATCTAGAGTTCTCCCTAAAAACTACACCAGACACGTCTAACAACACTGACTGTGTGCATAGTGGCTGAGACTCCTGTTCATGTCTTCTTGGAAGATGTCTAGTGGCGTATTGGATTAATCCCAATGTTATTTCCTAACTCCCTTGTCATAAGGCAACCTTATCTTTACAGAAGCCCATAAAATTGCCCACATTACAACCACATTGACATCTGTATCTCCACAGTGAGCCAGATTGCCAATTTCCACTTTAAAAAATCACGTGGTTGTTCAAGTCAATTCTGGAGGCAAAATTCACCAGGATTGAAATAAATCTGTCTAAAATTAACTTTTTACATTTTCTATCAGTTGATATCATTTAAACCTGAATATATAGAAAAGCTTGAAGAAAACCTTCAATAGGCAAGGTTTGTAAGAGCTTATTGGCCACTTTTGGAGAAGATTCTATCCCTGTTTTATGGTTTAAAACCATGTATTATTAGAAAAGTCATCAATTTATTCACCCAAAAAGTTAATAGATTGCAATTATCTTACTGTCTGTAGTACTGTGCTAGCTACTGGAAAGATAAGCAAACCTGGATATTTGCATCCTTACAGACTAACTAGGAAGAAACAGAATCATTAAAAAGTTTTAAGAAGATACTTGGTCTGATTCACCTTAGTTCCATTGAATACCTTGGCTTAATTTTTTTTTTTACATACTTCTGTCATCTTCAATTCAACTTCAAACACACAATTCAGAAGAAAGCAGCTGTTTGAACCTAAAGCAGCTCTTCTGGCTTAAGATGCTAAGGGTATGGTGTTGATTATGTTTGGAAAGCTGTGTTATATTGCAGCTTCAAAATGTTGATGTTGGGAAATAAACATCTCTGGGTGTCGTTTGATACATTTTGTCCCCAAATATTCCTTCAAAATTTGAAGCTCTAATCCTCAGTACCTCAGAATGTGACTGTATCTAAACAAAAGAACGTCTAAAGAAGGGATGAAGTTAGATGCTAGGGTGGGGATTGATCCAATGTAATTGGTGTCCTCCTAAGAAGAAATTTGAGGGTGGACATTGGCCTTAGACACATAGGAGTGCCTTGGTTTAATTCCTATTTTCAGTCCCCGATTCCAGCCTCCTGCTAATGCAGACATGTAGAGCAGCAGTAATGGCTTAAAAGATTGAATGCTTGGGGTCTCAGCCGAGAACACCAGCCTCCAAATGGGAGTTGTTTTGAGTCCCAGCTGCTCTACTTCCAATCCAGCTAAAGCACTCGGGAAAGCAGCAGAAAATGCCCCAAGTGCTTGGGCTCCTGCACGCATGTGAGAGACTTGAATGAAACTCTTGGCTCCTGACTTCGGTCTGGCCCAGTACTGGCTGTTGCAGCCAATTAGGAAGCAAACCAGTGAGTGAAGATTTCTCTCTGTTCCTCTTCCTCTTTCTCTCCCTCTCTGTAACTCTACTTTTCAAATAAATAAAATAAGTCCTGAAAAAAAAAATGGATTGAGTTCCTAACACCCACTTGGGAGACCTGGATTGAAAGCTCTGCTCTACTCCTTCCAAGCTTTGGGCCCAGGCCCAGGCCCAGGCATTGCAGCCATTAGGGGAGTGGACCAGCAAGTGGAAGTTCAATTTCTCTTTCCTTCTGTGTCTGTCTCTCTCTCTAAAAGAAAGAAAAAGAAAGAAAGATCTATCTGTCTCTAAAAGAAAGTAAGAGAGAGAAAGAAGACAAAAGCAAAATAAGACTTGAAGAAACAAAGGGAGAAGAAATGTGGACAGACACTAGGGAGCGCAAGTGCAGAGGAACAACCAGGTGAAGAGAGGTGGCCATCTGCACGGCCCAGCATGAGGCCTCAGAAGAACCAGCACCGCTAGCACCTTGCTCTTGGACTTCCAGCCTCCAGATGGTGAGACAACAAATTTCTGTTGTCCGAGTCACCGGGGCTGTGGTATTTTGTTATTGCAACCCGAGCTGACTAAGACAACAGCTACTTGAAGGCAAGGCAAGATCTGTAAAAGGGAAACCAATGGGATAGCCCAACCATAATGTAATTAATTTGAGCATTGCCATATGTGAGAGAGCCAGAAAATTCAAACCAATCCATGGAATTTTTTACATTATTAAATATAAATGAGCACAGCACACTCTCTTATAATTATGTCCTGCTGTTTAAACAATAAACTGCAAAGAGTGTGAAAATGTTTTCACTAGGCTCTTTTATCAGTATGAAATCTGTGACACTTGATGTATCAGTTCCTATCACTGCGGCCCTCATTTCAATACTAAATAAAGGTTTATTCAGCAATCTCCCCTTCAGTCTTCTCAATGAACCGTGATCATTTCTGGCACATATGGAAAACAGAGCAAACTTTCTTGAATTAATAAAATTAAGTCTGTCAGATGTAGGCCAGTTGGGTATTAAATTCAAACTAGACCAAATACTGGCTGAACATAGTTGCAGCTTGTATAGATCAGATTTGGCATAAAATTCAGTTTGTGATGTAATGTAAATTGTCAAAGTGATACTGCTTCAAATTCCTTGTGGTTTATTTTTAAAATGATATATATCATACAGAAAAATAAAGCTTAACTAAATGTGAAAATAACTACTTAGAAGAACAATAGAATGAGAATGTAAATGGAGCATTCATTAGGAACTGGCACATGGTTCTGCATAATAATCCAGAATTTCATTGTTTCCATTTGGATGAAACAGAAACGGAGAGAAGGCCCAGAAAAATGTGACTTTTCCCTTTTTGTCTATGTGAAACTTAAATATAGATAGATAATACGTGGATGGATGGATGGAACACATTTACGATCTTGAATGGGTGTGAAATTTCTATTGCATTTTTACTAATGAGAAAAGAATAACCTTTTGACATAACTTTCACAACAGTGACTGTATCAGAATTAGCTGAATTAACCCAACATTGTTAAACTGTATATACCCTTTGAGACAAATTCAATATAAGAATTTGAAATACCAATTCCATATCAGAGCTACCATTTCAATGATTTAAGATTTTGTCAAAATATTCCTTAGCTAAAACCAAAAATCAAATCCCAAATGTTCTACAGGAAAATTTAAAAATGTATATTATAGCAGAAAAACTGATCTTTTTGTCATGTAAAGAGAAAACCCAGACTAAAATTTAACACCCATAGCTACTTTTCTAATTACATCAGAAAGAAAGTTATCTATACACAATTTTTCTTTCAATTAGTGCATAATTTCTAAGAAAATTTATTTTCATAAAGATTTTTTCCTTAAAAATTTTAAAATTAACATGCAATACATTTAAAAAACTTACTTGAAAGGAGACAGAGAACTTCCATCCGCTGGTTCACTCCCCAAATGGCTGCAATGGCAGGGACTGGGCCAGGTAGAAAGCAGGAGCCTGGAGCCAGGAGCTTCTTCTGGGTCTCCCAAGTGGGTACAGGGTCCCAAGGACTTGGGCCACCTTCTACTGCTTACCCAGGCCATAGGAGAGAGCTGGATCGGTAGTGGAGCAGCCGGGACTCCAGCTGACACCCATATGGGATGTTGGCATCACAGGGCGGCAGCTTAACTTGCTGCACTATAATGGCAACTCCAAAACTTGTGCATTTTATGAGGTTCAGTGTACTGCTTCAATAAGTATATATGGCAAAACCAATCAAACTAGGCAGCTGGCTTTTAGATTTCTTTATCTTCTTTTTTTTTTCATTTTTTTACAACTTTTATTTAGTAAATATGAATTTCCAAAGTACAGTTTATGGATTACAATGGCTTCCCCTCCCCCCATTACTTCCCTCCCACTCGCACCCCTCCCATCTCCCGCTCCCTTTCCCATTCCATTCACATCAAGATTCATTTTAAATTATCTTTATATACAGAAGATAGATTTAGTAAATATTAAGTAAAGATTTCATCAGTTTGCACCCGCACAGAAACACAAAGTGTAAAATATTGTTTGAGTACTAGTTATAGCATTACTTCACATTGGACAACACATTAAGGACAGATCTCACATGAGGAGTAAGTACACAGTGACTCCTGTTGCTGACTTAACAATTTGACACTCTTGTTTATGCTGTCATTAATCTCCCTAGGCCCTAGTCATGAGTTGCCAAGGCTATGGAAGCCTTTAGGGTTCGCCGACTTCAATCTTATTCCGACAGGGTCATAGTCAAAGTGGAAGTTCTCTCCTCCCTTCAGAGAAAGGTACCTCCTTCTTTGATGGCCCCGTTCTTTCCACTGGGATCTCGCTCACAGAGATCTTTCATTTAGGTCTTCTTTTTATTTTTTCCAGAGTGTCTTGGCTTTCCATGCCTACAATACTCTCATGGGCTCTTGAGCCGATCCGACTGCTTTAAGGGCTGATTCTGAGGTCAGAGTACTATTTGGGACATCTGCCATTCTATGAGTCTGCTGTGTATCTCGCTTCCCATGTTGGATCATTCTCTCCCTTTTTGATTCTATCAGTTAGTATTAGCAGACACTAGTCTTGTTTGTGTGATCCCTTTGACTCTTAGACTTATCGGTGTGATCTGAACTGAAATTGATCACTTGGACTAGTGAGATGGCATTGGTACATGCCACCTTGATGGGATTGTATTGCAATTCCCTGGCACATTTCTAACTCCACCCTTTGGGGCAAGTCCGATTGAGCATGTCCCAAATTATACATCTTATCCCTCTCTTATTCACACTCTTATATTTAATAGGGATCACTTTTCAGTTAAATTTAAACATCTAAGAATAATTGTATGTTAATTACAGAGTTCAACCAATAGTACTGGAACAAAAAAATACTAAAAGGGATAAAGTATTAAATTGTACATCAACAGTCAGAACAAAGGCTGATCAAGTCACTGTTTCTCATAGTGTCCATTTCACTTCAACAGGTTTTTTTCAGACTTTGATCCCTACCAGGTCCTCTCTTCCAGTTCTTTGTAGAATATGTAATACAGTATTATATAGTCACTCACTGTTTTGCTATGGCACACTAGGCCTTGTTACTTCTTTCTGACTGTGTTTGGATACATGTTATTCAATCTCCCTGTACATCCCTTGTGCAAACTTCCCATCCTCTAGTAATCACTGTTGTAAATTCAGATCAACTGGTTTTAAGCACACATATGACAGAGAACATGTATCTTGTGCATCTGGATTATTTCACTTAACCTGATGAATTCCAGTTATACTCACTTTGCTGCAAAGATTTCATTCCTTTTTAAGGTTGAATAATATTCCATTGCATATACACCACATTTTAAATCTATGCACTAGTAGACATCTATGTTGATTCTGTATCTTTGCTATTGTGAATAGTGCTGCAATGAACATGAAAGTGCAGGTATCTCTTCCATACGCTGACTTCATTTCCTTCTTTATATACTGAAGTGGGATAGCTGGGCCATATGGTAGATCTATTTCTAGTTTTTTGAGGAACCTCTTTGCTGATCTGCATAATGACTGTACTAATTTGCATTCCCTCCGACAATACTCCTTGTCTCCACATCTCCACCTGTATTTGCTAATTTTTTGTCTTTTTGAAAAATCTATATTATCTTAGTGAGATGGCACCTCATTATGTTTTTTATTTTCATTTCCCTAATGACTAGTGATATTTAGCATTTTTTCCATGATTCTTTTAACCATTTATATTTCTTCTTCTGAGAAATGTCTATTCAGATCCTAATTTTTAACATCACAGCAAACAATAAAAATCATTAATTTTAGCATGAGACACTCAGATGGAGTTTCAGACTGCACACTTGGCCCATCCCTCTGCCTGGCCCTGCCCTAGCATTACAATTCTTTCAAGAGTGAACCAGTAAATGGAAGATCCATCTCTCTCTCTACCTCCATCTGCCTGCCAGTCGCTCTGCCTGTCAAGTAAAATAAATATTTTTACTAATTTTGGGGTCTAATTAAAATATAAATATATTTATGTAGTCAAATATTTAGAGCTCTTTCAAATAATTATACTGTTTTTCACCCATTCAGTAAATTATCTCAGTATGTATTTATCAGCCAAGTGCAATGGTTCAGACATGGTCCCTGCCCACATGAAGTTTATAGTCTAATGAGAAAATTAAACAGTAAGTAAACACAAATATAAAACAGATAAAAATTTGATTGCCTATTATGTAACAAGGCACTGTTCAAAATACTTAAATGTATTTTTTTTTCATTCAATCAATCCTCATTAATAGTGGATAGTGGGTGATCATTATTATTTTTAGCCCATTTAACTCATGGAGGAACTGAGGAACAAAGAAGTTAATCAACAGTCCAAGGTCATACAGTCTATAGATGGCTTTTAAATCCATGCAGTCTGACTCAAGAGCGTGTATTCTTTTTAAAAAACAATTATTTTTTTGAAAGGCAGAGTTACAGAGAGACAGAGGCAGAGAGAGAGAGAGAGAGAGAGAGAGAGAGAGAGATCTTTCATCCATTGGTCACTCCCCCAAATAGCCGCAACGGCTGGATCTGAGCTCCTCCAACATGGATGCAGGGGCCCAAGTACTTGGTTCATCTTCCACTGCTTTCCCAGGCACATTAGCAGGGAGCTGGATTGGAAGTGGATTAGCCAGGACTCGAACTGTCACCCCCATATAGGATTCCAGAGCTAACAGGCCACTGCATTAACATGCTGAGCTACAGTGCTGGCCCCAAAAGCCTGTATTCTTGACTCCTATATAGCATACCCCTCTCAAATATACCATTGTAAATTGTGATGAGCAGTGCAAAGAACAATACCACCTACAAAAAAAAAATGTATAGGAAGTCTAATTTAACTTGAGGCTGTCAAAGAGAAGCCCCTCAAAGGTACTTAATTTTTTTAATCTGGATTGTGAAGAACAATTAGAAGTTAAAAGAAGCTAGGGGTGGGTTGGGAGGGGAGAGTCTCTACCAGAATAAACAGCACATCTCCAGGTCCTGGTATTTAAAAAAAAAAAAAAAAAGTTGGTCAAGAACACTTTTTCCCAAACTTTGCATTGCAAAAGGCCAAGATGTATTCTATATAAATTCTTCCCCTCTCTCTCTCTCAGTACATTTGATTTTAGTTGAAATCCAAACATTTCTACATAGACTGTCAGTGTTTGTAGGCTTGGCTAAGCAACTGTGCTACAAATTGCACTTGTTCCATAAGTCAGAAATGAGGAACTGTTAAGCAGAATAAGAATCCTGAAGTTTTCTGAAAAAGACCAATGAAAAAATGCTTAAATACACAGAGGATCGCAAAATTGCTTTGCAAGGTACCAATTGTATCCGCAATACAATTAAAAAATAAATAAATAAACCTAGTGACAAAAACGATCACTTTCAAATGTGTTTCTACAAAAAACAAGATACCATGTTTCTTGGTATCTTGAACCAAATTTTAGCCCTGCAAACTGTATGTTTTCAATTTTGTTGTTGCAATCAAGAAAGGCTGCCAGGCAGAAGGATAAGTATAGGCAAAATTAAACACATAAAACATCATGGCGTGTTCTCAGAACAGCAAGGAGCTCAGATTTGGCTGAGTTGGATAGAGAGAAGTAGAAAGGGAAAGCTTTCAGGAGAAACGTGAGGCTGGACAGGGAAGTAGGAACCAGATTGCAGGGGAAATTATAAATCATGCCAACAGCTCTATCATTTAGGAAAGGAAATCTCTCATAAAGTTTCAGGTAGAGATGCACATTTAGGGAACATGAAGCAGAGAGAAACCTACGAACCAGAGAAAATGAAACTAGCTAGCAGTTACAAATCTGTCCATTGAAACAATAGTGAATTTGTAATAATGGTACAAATGAAGTCTGAGACTAGAAAGATAAAAATCACTGATAGCATATGTATTTTTATTAACTGTAAGTCTTTGAAAAGTAATCATCATAAGCTATATATGGTGACATCCATAAAACTGGTGAGCTACCATATGGAAAAGCAGACATCATGTGCCTAAAATAAAATAAATATTCAATAAATAGTATTTTATTTGATAAGTTTCAATACTAACCATGTTCCAGAACTCTAGTATTATTTGTGTTCCATGTTTGGTAATGATCACCTCCACAAGACGTCAAAACAATAAATTCAGGGGAAAAGTTTTAAAATCATTTTGTAATTTGAAATTTACAAGCATTCATAGCACTGATTGTCCACATCTTTAGTGATAACAGGCCAAGAGGCATCATTCAAAACCATCTGTTTACCATTTCTTATCTTCAGGCTCATTGTTAATTCATTAAGATCCTGGTTTAGGGTCTAGACCTCAAAATGATTAGTCCATGTTATTTTGGGGAAAATATTCCAACCATGGACTTCCCTGAACTGAACCCCTATGTCTAAAATATTCACTCAGAACTCAACTTGAAGAAGCTGGGGTGGGATGCAAGGTAAACACACGCTATGTGCAGCATTGGGACGGGTATTTAATGCTCCTTCACTGTACTGCCTGTGAGTTACCCCTGTGACTGTCCATGAGGAAGCCAACACTCCGAAATACCTGATGCACCTTCTTCTGGAAGCAGATAGAGTGAAAAAATGTAGGCTTTGACATAACAGCATCCCTCAGTGTTAATCCTATCACCTCTACCAGTGCCGTGTCTCCAGGACAAAAACCTTATCTCAGTCATCTGTCTTTGTTCATCATTTAACAGAACAAATGATGCAGAAGAGAAGAGTAATCAATTTTAAAGGAAAGAGGGAAGAAAACTTTATAATGTGGCAATCCAGAAACCATTTTTAGAAAAAGTTCAGAACACGTTTAAGAATTCTACCCCCTGGAGCCAGTGCTGTGGTTAATCCTCTGCCTGAGGTGCCAGCATCCCATATGGGCACCACTTCTAGTTCCAGCTGCTCCTTTTCTGATCCAGCTCTCTGCTGTGGCCTGGGAACGCAGTAGAAAATGGCCCAAGTCCTTGGGCCCCTGCACCCATGTGGGAGACCCAAAAGAAGCTCCTGGCTCCTGGCTTTGGATCGGCCCAGCTCTGGCCACTTACTTATTTATTTGAACTTCAGAATTACAGAAAGAGAGAGAGGGAGAGACAGACAGAAAGGTCTTCTCTCAGCTGGCTCATTCCCCAAATGGCTGCAATGGCCAGAGCTGGACCAGTCTGAAGCCAGGAGCTTCCTCCAGGTCTCCTTCATGAGTACAGGATCCCAAATACTTGTTCCAAGTATTTGATCCGAAATCTCTTGTTCCATTGCTCTCTCAGATGCATTAGAAGGGAGCTGGATTATAAGTGGAACAGCCAGGACTCCAACAGGCCCAAATGGGATGCAAGTGCCATACCCACTGGGCCACAACATTGGCCCCTGGACAAGAAACTTTTTACAAAGACAATGTAACAGCACTTGTTCTTTGTTCTGCCACTATCTGTTTTCCCATTTTTCTACAACAATAGAACTTTCCAATTTTAGCTAACCGTACAACTACCTAGAGTAACAATCGTACTATCTATGTGTTGTCATAGGAGTAAGGCCTGGCTGGTGGCATATAAGGAAAAGTAATGTGCACAGTTTTCAGGCTGTGTCTCTCAAGGAAGCACTTATTCCTTCTTCCTGAAATGCAGATGTACTGGGTGCCCTGTTGAGCATATATTGAGGTCAACAGCCTCTAAGCCAGGGATGGTAGAGCAGCTTGGGTCTGGGCCTGGGTCTGAGCAGCCATGCCAGCCCTGTACTACCCACCTTCATACTGTTAGGTAAGAAAAAGCCAATATCTCACTGCATAAGGCAGTGTTTGGGATCCTGATTACGTGTCCTGAACCCAGATTCTCATGAACCCAGGGGCCCATGATGGCAGATTCCTGTGTCCCATTCTATCTTCAAATCTCAAGATCTCCTTCCCACTCATAAAATGGAACACACGTTCCTTGGGAACCAGAAATCAGCGTATTCATTTAGTTGCTCAAGATAAGTGTTAGAAGCAATTCTCAGTTCACTGAAACATTTCCCTTCAAAATCCGGAAGGTCATTTAGCCAAGTGGCTTTTCTCTTCTCAGTGTGACAAAAACCAAATATGCCAAAATATACAGCACATCAAGTTCTTATTTTGAAAAGAGTGAGGACATCAAATGGCCTATCTACATCTGTGTGCCTCTATCTCTCTCTTGTTCTAATTTTAAATCTACTGAAGACTCATAGCTTTATGAACTGTTGGCTAATATCAAAGCAATTTTTAACACAGGAAAAAGATGTTTTAAACTGGCCCCTTTGCAAATAAGTAGGGTACAACATTCATGTCCAAAGTCCCATATGGCATAAGGTTGTCTTTATAATAATCTCCTATTTCTACTCTGGTTTCAGCTGTAGCACAGGAATATCTTAACTGTATCAGTAAAAACAAAACTCAGCTACATGTTGGAGTGTCTGATCATTGAACCTTTCTCCTACAATATAAATGCATGTGAATTTTGAAAAACTCAATAGAATAACCTCTAATGTTTTGATTTTACAACAGTGGGGCAACCCTGCACTGCAATTAGTGGAATGTGTGACTTTGAGCATGTCACTTTGCCTTCCTAAAGCTTGATGTTTCCACCTATAAACTACAGAGAGTAAGCATTCCTGACTCATAGGATTGCGACATGAAACAGATCAAGACCCGAGCAGAGTGACTGGCACATTATAGGATTGCAGTAAATATTAGCTATTATTCATGCTATGATGTGATTAGTATTGGCCAAAAACATTTACAGTACCTGTACTCTAAAATTTGATCTTCCTACAGGAAGATGGAATTCCTTGATCATTATCTGCTCTAGTTATTTAGTCCAACTAGGTTTATTCTATGCAATCCCTGTATTTACAAAGTGGCTAAACAATCAGAAGTGAGTCTATTCCCATGAAAGAGAAGGAACTAATAGTACAAAGGACACTTTTCAGTTAGCTCTTTAATAGCTACTTGAACAATCATATCAAATTGCTGTGGGTCTCTGTCTAGTGACAGTCAAATCAATACCTCATGTGCTTATTATGTGTTTGACAATTAACAAAGTATCTTTCATTATTAATGAAATATAATTACTACTCCACTTATTTGAACACTTAATTTTAAAAGTCCACTCAGGAAACATCTTAATCCCATGTGATTTTCATAATAAAAATTATTATTGCTGGTTGTGTGTGTATGCATGTGTGTGTGTGTATGTATATATATATACACCAAATTGTGTAATAAAAGTTGCTATTAAATACTTTGACATGTGGGAGGAAACATGAATATTCTCCCTTTGTGCCACAAATAGCTATCAACCCCAAATTATGAAATAACATAATGGAAAGGTTACTGGAACTTCATTCTTTATAGGGCTATGTCAAATAAGAGTAAGAAGATAATGTAAATCAAAAAAAGGTATGTATGCAAAATGGACTTTGTCATAAAACAGAACTAATAATTGCATACTTTTTTTAAAAGATTATTTATTTGAAAGAGTTACAGAAAGAGAGACAGAGAGATAGGTCTTCTATCTGCTGGTTCATCCTCAGATGGCCACAACAGCCAGAGCTGCACCTATCCGAAGGCAGAAGCCAGGAGCTTCTTCTGGGTCTCACACACGGGTTCCGGGGCCCAAAGACCTGGGCCATCCACCACTGCCTTCCCAGGTCATAGCAGAGAGCTAGATGGGAAGAGGAGCAGCCTGGACAAGAACCGGCAGCCATATGGGATGCCAGCACTTCAGGCCAGGGCTTTAACCTGCTGCATCACAGCACCGGCCCCAATAATTGCATACTCTTAAGTGGATTAGGAGTAAAAGTTCCAAATGTAGTACAAGGAGTAGTAAACGTTTCCAACTGGATGGTGAAGCTTCCCTCGCCTTCATTTAGTGCTTATTTAAAAATGTATGTTGTATCGTATTTAGGGAACCAACATCCATTCAGCACTCTGCAGATTACTTTCCCACCACCCTTGCACCTTCACACCCCACCTAGACTAATCAAGAAAAGAACAGGTTTCCTGATTTGGAGAATAAAAGTGAAATACAATCTTGCATCTTGATTGTTTCTTTAAAGTACTGAACTAAGGCCATTTTGCTTAATTTCTTTTCAAATCGTTTGTGTGTGAATGTGGCTAACACATGATACTTACAATGTAAAAGGACTTTGAAAACCAGATTTTAATAATCCTTAGGTGGCTCTATGCAAAGCAGATGTTCTACTATATTTTCCAGATGCTAGCTGTAAGCACAATTAATTAAAGACAGTGCTTACATATCATTTTAGTGCATTTCAGTACATGGTTAAAACTACGTTAGAGAAAAAGGAAAATGAACAAAAGCCAGGACTGCTTAACTGCAAAGCAAGTTGCCAAGAAAGATCAAGTTCACATATGTTATGCCATTGATAGGCAGAACTAAAAAGCAACTATAACCAAACTACGAAGCGCTTTCTTGGTACATTCTGACAGCACTAAGAAAGATAAAATGCTAGTATTGTTTGCAGTTTTGCATACTACATGCCTATGCGAAGATTTCATCTCAGTAATTAGCTGGTCTAGAAATTTTTAGACAACCTAAGAGGTCAATTAACACTTTAGGAATAGAAAACCTCATAAAATAGATTAAATTATCTTTATCCAATCTGCCAGAGAAGACACTTTCTACATTCAGATAACATGATATTCATTTTGCTCTTTCAATATCTTGAAGGTTTTCTTTCATTGAGCACTATCTTGTCTTTTGTGTGATCTGTAAATCATCTCTCTTCAATATTTAATTTAACGCAATGAACACTGAGTACCCAGTAGATTTAAAGACCTATACTGAGGGAAACAGGGATAAAGCCAGCTAGAATTCCTTGCTCAGAGATACAAGTCCTCATTCAGAAAATGACAAGGAGTGGGTGCACAGAAACACATTTTACCTAGCAACACCAGAGAATTGAGTGTTTTATTTAATAAGGCTTTCTTATCTAACATGTTTTGCTTGGCTGTGGTACTAGTTGCTTAGGAGGTACAATTGGGAGACTACTAAATTCAACACCTTGCGGCTGGTGCTGTGGTGCAGTGGGTTAAAGCCCTGGCCTGCAGTGCCAGCATCCTATATGGGTGCCGGGTTGCATCCTGGCTGCTCCACTTCTTATCCAGCTCTCTGCTGTGGCCTGGGAAAGCAGTAGACGATGGCCCAAGTCCTTGGGCCCTTGCACCTGAGTGGGAGACCCAGAAGAAGCTCCTGGTTCCTGGCTTCAGATCAGCTAAGTTCTAGCCATTGCATCCATCTGGGGAGTGAACCAGCAGATGGAAGACCTCTCTCTCTCTGTAACTCTGTCTTTCATACAAATAAATCTTTTTTAATAAGTAAATAAATTCAACACCTTCTCTTTGAACAAAAATAAGATCAGGAGATTCTACCAGTGCACACACCCTAGGGTGCTGTGGGCTCTGCAAAGCATTGTGCCAAAACTAATTAGCATTGATATGTAGTCCTCTGATGATAAAGAACTTACTCTAGTCAAGAGCCTCTGTGGCAATCTGGTATACATTTCTGTGGCAAGATTACAGTTTACAAGTGTGGAAGTATCTTTTAGGATCAGGAAAATGAGCCCAAGGGTTGGTTTTAACCCAACTATAAAACAAACCATTGCTCTAACCCATGAACACTCATTATCAGGTTTTCTCTAGTTCATTTGTTCATTTTACTTGCTTATTGTCTTTGTTTCTCCCCTATTCCTAGGTGAACTCTAGGAGGGACCTGCTCCATCTCTAGTTCTGAACACACATCAGACATCGAAGAGAACATAGAGTAAGTATTGCTGAGTGAATTTAGTCACAAAAACTGGAGTGCTACCACTAGAAATACCATCTTACCCCATGGGAACACTAAAATAGGATGATTTCTTGTTTGATTTTATTGTCTGTCCTTTTTCAATACTGTTTCCTCCAATCTTACAAAATTTACAGACATTTATCTGTTGAGAGTTTGCAGCTGAGCTATGAGTAATAAGATAACATTCAGAAAACTCTCTGAATTTCTATCATAAACAATTGTATGTAAATAAAAGAGGACATGTACAATTGGCAAAATATGCACTTTGTATTCATGGAATAAATCACACATTTACTGGGTTTCTACAGGGAGCCAGACACTTCCATAGAAGTCACTGATGTTAATCCTCATCAGCTCCTATAGGTGGACAGGATGCTGTGGGATTTACCAGCTAGGAACAAAGCTCGTATTGGCTGAGCTTCTTAAGGAGCTGGGATTTGAACCTAATCTAATCCAATATCTTGTCATAACTTCTGGGTTTTTTAATGTTTATGTTTCCATCCTAGTAGACAGTTCAGTGCTGCATTATTTTTCTATCTGGCCAGGGAATGTGCCCTGGTAAAGGGCAAGCCTTCTTCCTAGAAATATCTACTGCTTACTGGAAGCAGCAAAGCCTGATCCTTAGCAGCTTAAGTTCTGGAAATAGGCTCTTTGCAATTGGCACTGTCACTCCTGGTAAGAATTGCTTTGGAGTTAACATCTTTATGCTTCAGCCGCTTCACCTATAAAACAATGATAATAAACAATAAATGATAAGCAGTGTTAATAGGAATAGATCATTGGTTATTTGTTAGCCACTGTTCTAGTTCTTGACTTTTTTAAAAAGATTTATTTATTTGAGAGTTACAGAGAGGCAGAGAGAGGGAGACAGAGAAATCTTCCATCCACTGGTTCACTCCCCAAATGGCCACAACACCCGGAGCTGTGCTGATCTGTAGCCAGGAGCCAGGAGCCTCCTCTAGGTCTTCCACAAGGGTGCAGAGGCTCAAGGACTTGGGCCTTTATCTGCTGCTTTCCCAGGCCATAGCTGAGAGCTGGAGTGGAAGTGGAGCAGCCGGGACTTGAACCAGTGCCTATATGGGATGCCAACATTGCAGGCAGTTTTACCTGCTACACCACAGAGCTGGCCCCTACTTCTTGACTTTTTTTAAATTTATTTATTTATTTTAAAGGTAGAGTTACAAAGAGGCAGAGAGAGAGAAAGAGGTCTTCCATCTGCTGGTTCACTCCCCAAATGGCCACAATGGCTGGAGCTGAGATGATCCCAAGCCAGGAGCCAGTAACTTCCTCCAGGTCTCCCCCGTGGGCGCAGGGCCCAAGGACCTGGGCCATCTTCCACTGCTTTCCCATGCCATAGCAGAGAGCTGGATCAGAACTGGAGCAGCCAGGACTCATCCTGGTCCCCATATGGGATGCTCACACTAAAGGGGGCAACTTTACCTGCTAAGGCACAGCACCAGCCCCATTTTGTTTTTTTTTGACAGGCAGAGTAGACAGTGAGAGAAAGAAAGACAGAGAGAAAGGTCTTCCTTTGCCGTTGGTTCACCCTCCAATGGCTGCCACGGCCGGCGCGCTGTGGCCGGCGCACCGCGCTCATCCGATGGCAGGAGCCAGGTGCTAGGTGCCTTTTCCTGGTCTCCCATGGGGTGCAGGGCCCAAGCACTTGGGCCATCCTCCACTGCACCCCTGGGCCACAGCAGAGGGCTGGCCTGGAAGAGGGGCAACCGGGTCAGAATCCGGCACCCCGACTGGGACTAGAACCCGGTGTGCCGGCGCCGCAAGGCGGAGGATTAGCCTGTTGAGCCACGGCGCCAGCCAGCCCCACTTCTTGACTTTTAGAAGAGTTGAAAACATGTCCCCAAGGCTTCCATCCCATGGGAAAAATAAATTTCTGCAGAACTTCCTTAAAAAGCGAGACTGAGTCTACTTATATATCTGTGGAAAATGGAAAAGGAGAAAAGATTTTAATATGGGTTTTCATACAAATTTTTCAAACTCCTGTTCTGTAAACTTTCATAGGTTATGGAGACAAACCTATTAGCACTGATGTCAGGATATCTAAACTATCTCACTTCATTCTCTTTCTTATCTCTATTTCACTCTGGAATTTATCATGAGATTTTTAAAAAATGAGATCTTTGTTGAAATATATTTTACAAATCCCATGATTCACTCATATACAACCTAGAAATCAATAGTTCTTAGCATATTCACCATGTTATGTAACCATCACCACAATTTTAGAATATTTATACCACCACCCACATACAGCCCCAAAACCATATCCTTTTTCCTCAACTTCTCCAACCCTGGGCAACCACCAATTTACTTCCTGTCTCCTGGAGACTTTTTAAATGATTCAAAGGTTAAATCAGTGAATGAATTTAAATTTCATAGCCAGAGTATGTAAAAAATTTATAATGAAAATTTGCGCTGGCGCCGCGGCTCACTAGGCTAATCCTCCGCCTTGCAATGCCGGCACACCAGGTTCTAGTCCCGGTTGGGGCACCGGATTCTGTCCCGGTTGCCCCTCTTCCAGTACAGCTCTCTGCTGTGGCCAGGGAGTGCAGTGGAGGATGGCCCAGGTGCTTGGGCCCTGCACCCCATGGGAGACCAGGAGAAGCACCTGGCTCCTGCCATCGGATCAGCGTGATGCAGTGGCCGAAGTGCGCCAGCCGCGGCAGCCATTGGAGGGTGAACCAATGGCAAAAGGAAGACCTTTCTCTCTGTCTCTCTCTCTCTCACTGTCTACTCTGCCTGTCAAAAAAAAAAAGAAAAGAAAAGAAAATTTGCATCATTTCTTACTCAGAAATAAAAATGTTAATGATATGTAAGGAAAAAAATGTTTTTTATTTGTTAAAGGCAGAGACATAGAGAGACAGACAGAGAGAGATACAAAGATCTCCCATCTACTTCTTCACTACCAAATACCTTCAACAGCAAGGACTAGGCCAGGCCAACACAAGGAGCTAGGAACTCAATTTGGTGGCAGGGCCCCAAGTACTTAAGCCATCGCCTGCTACCTCTCATGGTGCACATTAGCAAGAAGCTGGAATCACGAACAGAGCCAAGACTTGAACCCAGGCACTCTGATGTGGAATGGGGCATCCCAAGCATCTTGATCACTATATCAAGGGCTCCCCCCAGAAATCCATGTTACAATCAACACATATATATATGTACTATCTACTGTGGTACAGAAAATGGGAGCGAGAGTAAGATGCTACCTAGTCACAATGAACTTGAGAAAAATGGTACATGAATCATCAAGAAATGTCTGGCAAGGTTCTCTGATCACTCAAAGAAAAGGCATCTGTGATGACCAGCAGACAAGGAAAAGAAATTCAGATCATGCCATCAGGGACTGATAAAGTTAAGAGGGGCAGAAATTATCATTTTCAACTACAAGTCAGGCTTGAACTTTCTTTATAGTGCAAATTGTGCACTATGTAGCGCAAAAAGCCTGAGTTTTCGATTTACAAAACACATATGTGAATATTAAGTGGATCCATCCTCTAAGTTCTCTTAAAACATTCTGGGGAATACATTCTGTAAAGTAAGAGATATGAGAACGGCTTGTTTTTCTTCTTACAAAATTTCTAATTTTGTGGAGCAGATTATTTCTGAGATCAAGAAAAGTAAATATAGAAAAACTTCAGGAAAAAAACAAGATAACTTTTTATATCACAAAGAGACAGGTGGGCTCTTTAGAGATGGTCATTGTGTGATGACTGGGGGATTTCCTGATTGAAACCTGCTTCTGTGTAAATCCACTTCCTTTGCCAGATTCTGAATTTCACTAGATTCTTCAAGGGGATCCATTAAACACAACTTCCCTTCCCTACCTGGATTCTGGATGACCTGAAAAGTAAGGTGAGAATAAGGTTGATAGAAGTTAAAATATTACCTTAATATTGAGAGAGCTGGGTTGGAAAATACGGCTGACACCTGCAGACTAATGAGATACTAACATCGCAATCAAAATCCCTAAAGAGATACTAACAGCACAGTCGGGATCCCCAAATGCCTGGAAGGAGCCTGTCCCAAGAGAAGCAGCTGAGGAGTTAGGCTCCCTGCCTACAGCTATCGCCCTTCATGGGCCACACCTGCTGCTATGATTTGACTTGTAAATAGCTCCTAAACTCGTGCAGACATTTAAAGCACAAGTCATAAGGTGATAGTACAAGGAGGGTGGAAATGAACCAGTTCTGGTGTTTAGGAGGTGGGCCTTCCGTTGCTGCAGGCAGGCTCTTGGGAGGTAGTTCTCGCAAGAGGTTTGGTTATAAAAGCCTGAGAGTTAGGCCCAGCTGCTCTTTCTGCTTCTTAGCTCACCAGGTGATCCTTCCTCTGCACATTTTGTGCCATCTGCTGCCCTCACCAGATGCCAGAGCAATGGAGCTTGGATTGTGAACCTCCAAAACTGTAAGCTGGAAAACCTTTTGCTTTTATGAAATTAGTTTCTAAGGGTATATCATTGCAGTAATGAAAAGCTAACTCATACACATGCCCACTTCTGGGTAGATCAACCTACCTGCCAAGTGGCAGTGACTTGGAGTCACCTGGAGGGATTTTTAAAACACACATTGCTGGGCGCCACCTGCAGTGTTACTGATTTGCATTTCAAATAAGTGCCCAGGTGATACTGGTGCTGCTGGTCTGGGGATATTTATACTTTAAGAACCCCCCATCCCATTAGGGCAGGAAAGGTGCATCTCCTACAACCACAGTAGTCATTGGTCATGTTCTATTCTCTTCTCCCTTTCATGATAGGCATAGTGCTGGTGGACAGTGATAACAAATCATTTGCTGGATTGAATTGAATAGTAATATACTGCTGCTTTCTGTTGTAATTAACATAGGAAAGCTTTATGGAAAAATTTGAAAACATCACTCTTGAACTCTCATCCGGTTTGAAAACTAACTTTAGTATCATCTTCATTTAAAGTTCTTGATTCTAAAACTGAACTGGTTTGCCACTTCCTGGGAGCAGACTGAATGTACATTAGGTGTAACTTGAGGCTACGATGTTACTAAACTGCCTATTTCTATACAATTTGCCACTGAAAGTACCGGAAGTTCTCCCCAAAAGGGTATTTGCATCCTGCAGTTTTGAAAGGGGATCTAGTACCTTGAATAACTGGGAAAATTAAAACCAAGATTGTGTCTTTTCTGCTGACTCTCACTAAACATTAGGTTTACTTGTCTTTGTGTATCTGCCAACTCCAATTTATGCTCCCTCACACTCAAGAAAAATCCCTCATCCAACATTCTAAATTATATGCAGATTTTTTACAGAAACAGAAAAAAATTTCATCCTCTGTTTTGCTACAGTTTTTTTTAATTTTTTATAACGCTTTTATTTAAAGAATATAAATTTCCAAAATACAGCTTATAGATTACAATGGCTCCCCCCCCCATAACTTCCCTCCCACCCGCAACCCTCCCCTTTCCCACTCCCTCTCCACTTGCATTCATATCAAGGTTCATTTTCAATTCTCTTTGTATACAGAACATCAGTTTAGTATATATTAAGTAAAGATTTCAACAGTTTGCCCTCACATAGCAAAACAGAGTGAAAAATACTGTTGGAGTACTAGTTATAGTATTAATTCACAATGTATAGCACATTAAGGACAGAGATTCTACATGATATATTTTTTAAATTGATTAATTATCTATGCAATTTCCAATTTAACACCAAGATTTTTTTAATCATTTCCAATTATCTTTATATACAGAAGATCGATTCAGTATATACTAAGTAAAGATTTCATCAGTTTGCACCCACATAGAAACACAAAGTGTAAAAATACTGTTTCAGTACTAGTTATAGCATTATTTCACATTGGACAACACATTAAGGACAGATCCCACATGAGACGTAAGTACACAGTGACTCCTGAAGTTGATTTAACAATTTGACACTCTTTTTTATGGCGTCAGGAATCTCCCAAGGGTCTAGTCATGAGTTGCCAAGGCTATGGAAGCCTTTAGGGTTTGCCGACTTCAATCTTATTCCGACAGAGTCATAGTCAAAGTGGAGGTTCTCTCCTCCCTTCAGAGAAAGGTACCTCCTTCTTTGATGGCCCCATTCTTTTCACTGGGATCTCACTCCCAGAGATCTTTCATTTAGGTCTTCTTTTTTTTGCCACAGTGTCTTAGCTTTCCATGCCTAAAATATTCTCATGGGCTCTTGAGCCAGATCTGAATGCCTTAAGGGCTGATTCTGAGGCCAGAGTGCTATTTAGGACATCTGCCATTCTATGAGTCTACTGTGTATCTCGCTTCCCATGTTGGATCATTCTCTCCCTTTTTGATTCTATCAGTTTGTATTAGCAGACACTAGTCTTGTTTGTGTGATCTCTTTGACTCTTAGACCTATCAGTGTGATCAATTGTGAACTGAAATTGATCACTTGGACTAGTGAGATGAACTCTGTAATTAACAAACAATTATTCTTAGGTGTTTAAATTTTAACTGAAAAGTGATCCCTGTGAAATATAAGAGTGGGAATAAGAGAGGGAGGAGATGTACAATTTGGGACATGCTCAATCAGATTTGCCCCAAATGATGGAGTTAGAATCGTGCCAGGGAAATCCAATACAATCCCATCAAGGTGGCATGTACCAAGGCCATCTTGCTACAGTTTTTAAAAAAGCCAGTTAGACCACATTAATTTCAAGACAATCCAGCTAATAAAACTTCACAAATTTCAGATCCTCATTAATTTAAAGTAAATGAACACTGTGTACAGTGAAAATTGTTGTAATGGAAACATGAATCCAGAACTCAGAAATGAAATGATAAATGCATAGGATTTATAGTGACGGAAGCTTGCTTGAAAGAATTCAATAATCATGTCAAGTCTGGATACATTGAATTCCATGAGCCACTCTTTGACTGCCCTCTAGTGGCTAAATTTCAGCGTGCTGATCTCTGTGGAGTACTTGATTTTTATGAATTACTCTGGGCTACTATGAATTACTATGAGATTTATATAGGTTTGTAGGGTTTGAAGAAGACTATGTGATCCTTATTGCTTATTTCTCTATACAACCAAAGATAATTTATTTTAAGCCTGCTGAGGCATATATTGATTTTTAATTTGCAATGGTCACTTGGTTGAAAGGGCCTTCAATAATGATAAAAACAGTGTCCTCAGGGATGAGCACAAAAAAGGAGTTTGCTGTCTTGTATCTTCAGTGACAAAGCCTTCCCATTATTTAGTCAGACATGATGTGATGAATATAGGGGCTGTCACAAGGTTGTAATGTTGAATTTTTAAGCTTTTCATGTTATCTTATGATAAAAGACAAGCATAGACTTATGGAAATATTTTTATCAGAAACTGATATGATGTGTGTAAATCTGCAAGTGTATTCTTGAAAAAAAAAAAGGTTTGTTAAATATCTAAGCTGGACAGAATGAGGCAGGACAGTTGATGGAGTTAAAGTTAGATCATTAATATGGGTTTAGTATTTAAAGATCTGTAGGTCTCCTCCCCCCAGTCAGGGGGAATCAACACTCCCTCCACCTCCCCAAATCCAACTGTCTTCTGAGTCGCCCACCATAATCCATTTAATGAATTCAGGCTTTCGTTACAGCCCAAGATAAGCAAAGGATTAGCTACATCAATAATTTATTCTCCTATATTTTCAAAATCAAGAAGAATGGACTGAAATGAGAAAGATACAAGACTGAGAAACTAGAAGAAGATTTAGATAAAGGGCATCTTTTTTCTGGCCTGAACGCTTTATTCTCTGGGTCGTAATTCATTGGTTAGCTTCTTTATTTTGCTGCCACCTGCTGGTACACGAGATTCCTAGTGTACTGAGCCAGTGCAAGAGAAAAGTCTAATTTGTTGCAGCCTGCGCAAATCTGTAAGTTTTGAGGATAAGTCCCTTGAGGGAATCATAGTCTTAAAAGGTTAACAACAGAATCTGATTACTTTAAATGCAGATAAAAGTGTAATGTACAGGGGGTGAGATCTATAGAAAAAGAAATGAGACAAGAAAGTGGATCCAGTGCAATACCATCAGTAGGCTGGAGCCAAAATGTCACGGGCAGCAGGGAGGTTTCATAATGCCTGTGGGTACAGTACTTCAATATCTGTTACAAGGTCTGTCCAGTTCCTGTAGTTATTTGTACAGTGACAGAGCTAAAGGCATTGCAGAATGTGAGGAGGTCTCCAGAAAGTCATGAAAAGTTATATTGTGAAAAAGCTATGCAAAATTTTGTACACTGCAAGAAACCACTTTTAATTCAATTGTCCATGAACTTTTGAAGTATCTCATGTATTTGAGCTACTAAATGCATGTTCCGCTAAATACTTGCTCATCACTTGCCTATTTTACTGCCTATTTAAAACAACATCGTCCAGAGTTGATGGAATCTCATGTTTAAATAAAATAGATGGACAACGGAAGCAGTGCAAGATCACTCTTAAATGCCACTAGAGAACTAGCAAATGCATAGAAATCCAAAAAAGAACATACTTCATGCTATACCCTTAGTGTACAAGGATTGGCTTGATGTCAATCAATCTATATTTTGGGGTTAATTTGCTGAGAAGTTTTTTTCATCCAAAATCAAAATAAAGTATCCTATCCAGAAGTATGTTGTATATGTTTTAGTCCATACATAAAGTCAAAACCAGGCTATAAAAAGATTTCTCAGCAACAGCTAAAATATCTACTGCTGGGCTGCATTATGGAACGCCAGCTTCCCAGGAGCATCATCCGTCACTCTTGAGAGGTTTTAGTTCCACAGCAGGAATCTCCTGCTACTGAAGACATTGCAGCTTATGTTGCAGGCTTAGGCAACTGTCTCAACATAACAAATTGGGAGACTGCTGGGGTCATGATGGAGTCGTGGCTGTAGAGTTCACTCAACACTGCTCATTGAGTAAACAACACGTGGTATTGGGATAAAATGGCCAGAGGACTTTGTGTTGACAATGATTTTACTGACTTTACTGGCCTATACAATATGAGGATTTGATGGTTAACATAATTCAACTGCAGTTTACATAGCCAACAGTTGGCCAGATGGGCAGTCTGGCCAGGCCTTAGAAACAGCTAAACCAAGGCCTTGGGTGCTTCCAGTGTTCATCAGTTGTGCTTTTTAATTCATGATCACTTTATCCCTAGAAAAGAGCAGAAAGTCTTCCTTTACAAGGTGTCATGGCATCCAAAAGCTTTCTAACTTCCATCTTCCATGTCCTACCACTTACAGTTGCTAGGAAAAGGCATTGATTGGCTTGAATCACGGGGTGTACACCTGAACCAGTCAAGGCCAGAGGTAACACGGGGTAACTGTTGCAAGCACGAACTCTAAATCCTAATTCTCTGATCATGTATCTGTTTCCTCATCTGCTAAGTAGAAATACAATGACTGACCCAGAAGTTTAAGAATTGAAGGAGATATTTATAAGCATTTAAGACTATGCTAAGTAGCCATTAATGGATGAATAAAGAAAATATGGTATGTAACTAGTACATACAATGGAGTATTGTTCAGCCTGAAAAAGAAGAAAATACTACCATTTGTGATGACACAGATGAATCTGGAGGGCAGTGTGCTAAGTGAAATAAGCCAGACACAGAAAGCCAAATACAAGGGTAGCTCAAAATGTTTCTAGAAAAATGAAATAAAAAGATAAACTTATTTTTGGTGAAAAAAAATTTTAAATCTATGCACAGTGTCTTCACAGGACACATTTCCATGATCTTTCTGAAGACCCCTGGCACTGTGATTGCACATATACAAGGTCAAATTCCTAGCACAGAGTAGAATGGTAGTTTCCAGGGTCTGGTAGGGAGGGGAAAATGGGAGTAGTAAGTTTCACCTACACCAGGTGAGTACGTTTTGAGATCTTCTGTACCACATGTTTCCTATGGTAACCAACATGGTAGTATGCATTGAATAATTTGTTAGGGCAGTAGATCTCATGTTACACGTGCATGTGTATGTGTGTGTGAAAGAGAGTGAGCAATCGAGAGAATAAAGTAACACAAGAAAATTGTGGGTTGGTGATTTACCTTCGTTGTGATGATATCAGTCAGGGATGTGTTCATATTTCCAATCTTATCAAACTATGTACATCAAGCACATGCTGTTTTCTCATCAATTATATATCATAAAAGCTGGTTTTTTAATGCCTGATGCAGAACAAGTACTGTGTGCATGATTGTTATGCCACCAGAACAGCTGTCTTTAATCATTAGGAGAACTTTAAAAAATGCATTTTACCTTGGTCTCATCCCCAGCTAATTGCTTTGGAGAATTAGCCCCAGAATGAGGCTTTTCAATGTGCTTCTCAGAAAATTTTCATATATGTCCAAAATTCAAACCACTACACTAGTTTACAAATTTCATGGATGAAGTGATTTTCTTTATGTCCACTCTTCGATTTTTAATACCCAAAATCATTTCTGGCACCAAAAATGTACTTAAAATATTTATTGAATAAAAGTAACGAGGCAGCTATAGAAGCTGTTGTATCTATTCAAATGAGGACAGGTGTACAGGTGTGTGCATGCATATGTGTGCTCACTCATGCGTGCTGATTGACCAGTAGAATTTGCAGGGATATGGTAAGAGTAAAATCGAGGGCCACCATAACATATTTGTTGATATTTATTAGAAAGCAAGCTAATCAATGGCATAATAAACTATTTCTTATCTCTCTACATAAGCATAAACTTCATGACGTAGAGATCCAGATAAACATTGACAATTTCAGGACTCCTCATATTTCCTCTCTAGAACATGGCAGGCCATAGAGAGCCATTTGCTGGCTCCTGGTGCCCACTCATGACTACAATTCTGCTTCCCTATCCCAGCTCTGCTTCTCACTGCAGGGACCTCTGACACCCAATTATCTACATCCAGCTCTCACCCAGAACCCTGTCCACACCGCTCACACATACCCCTCAGCATCCAGGTGGGGAGCAAAAGAAGAGGAAATGACTCTTGGTTCATTTGGACAAGGAAATATAGCTGATCTCTTACCTGAATGTCTAGGAAGAGGTATGTAGGGCAATTACATGAACTCGGATAAGTATACCCCCTAGCCTACTGGGAGAGGCATTGCTGGAGGAGGCAAAAATAAACTCTTCTAAAGCACAGAGCCCAGTGTAGTGTTCCAGGATTGAGATGAGGAGTGCTCTCTGTGAATGAACATGCCTGTACACATGCACCCCCACTGCAGCTGAGAACATCACCGGGCCCATGATATCTTGCAATACTTTACATAATGAAACTTGAAGGAGTCATTTCTAACTCTGTTCAAAACTTGCAGGCACATATTTCTCACCTCATATCATCAAGATGTGCACAGTCAAATCCACATATGCTGTGCTTTTTCTACTGTAAGCCTTTCAATGACCTCCCATGGCATTTATAAAACAAAAAGGTTACAGGTGATTCTCATGGTACTTATTTTCTATACAGTTACTGGGAACACTGACTTAATGAATGCTGAGCCATTCATTCTAGGTGAGATACAAGATTACATTCCTGTGAGCTTTTGGTCATATTTTCATCAGCTAATCTCTACATACCCTCATAAATGTATATTTTTAAAGTCATCTTATTTAATACATGTCGTTGCTTCATTAGCATTGAGTTAACAGTGAATAGCACTGTATCCCCTGCCTGAACAAAGCTTATCTAATACATGTATTTTCTCTATAAGGCACTTGACAACTTTCTTGTGCATAGGAATGCTAGCCATCACTTCAGTGCTACTCTTAGGGACCATTTTAAACAGTGAAATCACCCACTACAAAAAAGCACAATAATATGAAAAAGCATTGCTTCAGATATACCTTGAAAGGCATTGGTTTACAGTGAGCTGAAGCAAGAAGGCAGAGCAGAACCTTGTTCAAGTTTACCTGAGAACATGCACACCCGGTGATGCAAAGTTGTCGACACAGTGCACATCTCCATGTGATGGGGAAAGTACTGTGAGAATTGATTTGGGGGGTAGCAAATTTTAGTTGGTAGGCAAATCTGTAACTAAGGAAATTTGTGGTTAATGATGACCAGCCAAATTTAACATGATGAGGTCTAAAATCCTTCTCCTGGAATCTAGAGCTCTCCATGAGTTGGCTGTATTTTGTTTTTCAAACCTTAGCTCCAATCCTCACCAATTCTCCCCTCTACACTGCCCTGTCAGACTGAAATAACCTTTCCTCCTGCACAGCCACACACTCTCTGTCTCCTGTTTCTGTTGATTTAACCCAATATTTATCAGAAACATGAGTGTCCCAGAAGCTGCATGGGGTGGAAGAGAATGGTTCCTTTCAATAAATGTATGCATTGCAATAGTAAATGGCCCTAATATTAATTACCTGCATTAAAAGCAATCTATTCTGATGAATTCAGTGACAACTCAATCAGACTTTATAACAAGGTCTATATTGGTTGAGACAGCAAAGAGAATGTTATTACATGACAAAGTGACTCAAGGGCATCAACTGCTGTGACCAGACCAAATATGATATGCATAACTTGACCATGTTTTTGGCAGGTTCATTGCCAAATATTTCTTCTACACATCCCAAGAGATAAACTCATGGCTGAGAATAACAATTTTGAATAATTCCTTTTCTCTATGAAATAAACTGTAGGGTAGAATTACATAGAAGTTGCATGATAAAACTTAATTCCAAGGATTGGGTTTCAACTTTCTGAAAAGGCAAATCACACAGAAAAGTCTGCTTTAAATGACAACATTATTGCCATCTGATGACTTGTTATGCTTCATATAACTTGTGCATATACATTTTTGATATATGATATATATGTATATATTCATAAATATAAATGTATATATTATAAAAGGATAATTCCAAAGTTCATGGAAAAATTGAATTAAATGATAGGTTTATTTTTGTGTAAATAATTTTTATATCAATGCCTAGGTTTTTCATAATATATATTTTTCATCAACTTTTTAAAGATCCTTCCTATAGAGGAGATGAATGTGTATGTATGTAAATATGTGTGACTACATTTATTGTCTCATACTTTTAAGGCTAGTTATAATTCAATTACATATGAATTTTGAAGAAAATCAAAATTAACAACAAAGGACCTGCAGTCCATGTGTATAGTCCCTTACAGTTTTAAGAAGAAATACAGAGTCTGGCTTTTTCTTTTTTCAGCAAGATATTTGGAATAAAGAAATGTATGCTTTCCTCATTAAGTCTTTATATCCTTAGCTTCTATTTTGGTATCTAATGCCAGGACATGTATCTAATTACCCTTGTGTCTATTAGAGAAAGTTTAGAAAACCAGATGTTAAATTCAGAATTAATTTCAGCACCAAGAGTATATAATGAAAGATGGATTTTCCAAGTGTTTCAGCAAGTTCATAGTCAAATAATTCAAATGTGTGCTCAGTATATGTACATTTCACTTTTTAGGTGGCAAGGAAAACATATGAGTCAATTCTACCCTTAGATGACACAACAGGCTGTCCATATTCCAAAAGTCCTGGGCTGTCCCCAAATGTATGTTTTATGTTCTACCTTTTCCCTACATTCCTCTTTACTTTATCTATTCTCAGAGAACAAAATAGGGAATTCTATCATCAGAGAATGCCTATCAATACATTCCTATGTTATCTAAGTAAGTTCATGTTCAGGTTCCAGGTCTCAAAGACAGCCTAATATAAAAGGCTGCTTAAAACTGGGAATGAGATCTCACTCTAAGTAGAATTTTTTAAAATTCCAAGACATAGGCTAGAGGGATATGGAAACTTTTTAGACACAGCTTTGCTCTCATTCGTGAATAGGGCTTGGGTCATCCAACCTCACAGGTACTTGAGAAATATTCCTAAATCCTCATTAAATCAAAAGCTAATTACTTGGTCTAATAAGTGGGCTCCTTGTCTAGTGGAACAGTCTAGAGTGATGATTCAGGAAACCTAGCTCCTCATTGGCAAAATGCTTAACTGAGTAGATAGACTAGCTTCAACCAGGCATTGACCAGCTGCTTTCTGTTGATGTTTCGTCTCTGCATTGAGATGTACTGTATCTGTCTTAAGTGGCTAAAAGAAAAGTCAGCAAACCCGGAATTGCAGCTGTCATGGCTAACAGTGTGACCCTGGGTGAGTGCTGATGAAATAAAAGAACAACTAAGGAAAAGAATATTAAAATGTTCAAAATTACAAATGAGAAATCACAAAGAGAAAACTGTAGACTGATATCATTGATGAACATAGATACAAAATTCCTCAATGAAACAGTAGCTAATCAAATCCAACAATACATCAAAAAGATCATTCATCCAGACGAACTGGGAGGGATGGTTCAACATATGAAAACCAACAAATGTGATGCAATTCAATTGACAAATTGAAAAATAAAAATCATATGATTATCTCAATAGATGCAGAGAAAGTATTTGATAAAATACAGCATTCTCTCATGATAAAAACCTTAGGCAAATTGGATATAGAATGAACATTACCTCAACACAATTAAGGCTATATATTTTCAAATGCATAACCAGCATCATATTGAATGGGGAAGAGATGGAAGTGTTTGCACTAAGATCCAGAACCAGACAAGGATGCTCACTCTCGCCATTACTGCTTGATATCATTCTATATGTTTTAGCCTGGAAGTTTAGCTATTAGGAAAGAAAAAGAAATAAAAGGTATATAAATGGGAAAGGCAGAAATCCAATTATCTCTGCTTGCAGAGATATACATAGGGAAAGTGAAGGGCTCTACTAAAAGATTATTGGAACTCATAAAGCAACTATGGCAAAGTGGCAGGTTATAACTTCAACTCAAAAAATTGATAGCATTTGCATACAAAAACAATGCCATAGCTGAGAAACAACTTGTAAGATCAGTCCCACTCACAATGGCTACAAAATAATTTAAATACCTTAGGATAAATTTAACCAAGGATATGAAAGATCTCTTCAGTGAAGATTACAAAACAGCCGGCGCCGTGGCTCAACAGGCTAATCCTCCACCTTGTGGCGCTGGCACACCAGGTTCTAGTCCCGGTCGGGGCGCTGGATTCTGTCCCGGTTGCCCCTCTTCCAGGCCAGCCCTCTGCTGTGGCCCAGGAGTGCAGTGGAGGATGGCCCAAGTGCTTGGGCCCTGCACCCCATGGGAGACCAGGAAAAGCACCTGGCACCTGGCTCCTGCCATCGGATGAGCGCGGTGCGCTGGCCGCAGCGCGCCATCCGCGGCGGCCATTGGAGGGTGAACCAACGGAAAAAGAAGACCTTTCTCTCTTTCTCTCACTGTCTACTCTGCCTGTCAAAAAAAAAAAAAAGATTACAAAACATTAAGGAAAGAAATAGAATGACAAAAAATGGAAAATCTTCCATCTTCATGGACTAGAAGAATTAATATCATCAAAATTTCCATACTACCCAAAGCAATTTACAGATTCAATGCAATCTCAATCAAAATACTAAGGATGTTCTCAAAGTATTCTTATCAGATCTGGAAAAAGCATCCCTAAAATTCATATGAAGCCACAAATGCCTCAAATAGAAAAAAAAAAATCCTAAACAACAACAACAAAAAGTGAATGTATCAGAATACCACACTGCAAAACACGTTCAGGGCAGTTATAATCAAAACATCTTGGTATTGGCACAAGAATAGACATGTGGACCAGAGGAGCAGGCTAGCGACTCCAGAAATAACACATGCATCTACAACCAACTAATCTTTGGCAAGTGAGCTATATTCACTCCCTGGAGAAAAGATAGTCTCTTCAATACATAATTTTGGGAAAATTGGATCTCTATGTGCAGAAGTATGAAACAAGACCCCTACCTTATGCCCCATACAAAAATCATCTCACAATAGATCAGGCATCTAAGACCTGAAACCATCAAATTACTAGAGTAAATACTGCCAGACATTGTCACAGGCAAAGATTACTTGGATAAAACCCAAGAAGCATAGGAAATAAAACCAAAAATAGACAAATGGAATTACATCGAGCTAAGAAGCTTCTGCACAGCAAAGAAAACACTCAACAAAGAGGCTTAGCAAGAAAAATATTTGCAAACTATACATCTGATAAAGGATTCATATTCAGAATATGTGAGGAGTTCAAGAAACTCAACAATAAAGCAAGCAATCTAGTTAAGAAATATACTAAGGATATATATATAGGCATCTTTCAAAGGATGAAATACAAATGGCCAACAGACACATGAAAAGATGCTGAGGATCACTAACAAATGAAAACCACAAATGAAAACCACAGTGAGGTTTTACCTCACCCCAATTAGAATGGCTAGCATCCAAGTCAAAAAAAATAATTCTGGCAAAGATTAAATAAAAATAATGATAAAAATACATTTAAAAAATCAAAAAAATTATGGGGGGGATACCCTAATTAGTTGTTGATGGGAATGTAAACTAGTACCACCATTATGGAAGACATCATGGAGATCACTCAGAGATCTGAGAGGCCGGTGCTGTGGCTCACTTGGTTAATCCTCTGCTTGTGGCGCCAGCATCCCATATGGGTGCTGGGTTCTAGTCCTGGTTGCTCCTCTTCCAGTCCAGCTCTGCTGTGGCCCGGGAAGACAGTGGAGGATGGCCCAAGTGCTTGGGCTCCAGCACCCACGTGGGAGACCAGGAAGAAGCACCTGGCTCCTGGCTTCAGATCTGTGCAATGCTGGCCATTGTGGCCATTTGAGGAGTGAACCAACAGAAGGAAGACCTTTCTCTATCTGTCTCACTGTCTATAACTCTGTCAAATAAATTTTTAAAAAGAAAGCTGAAAATATGGGTCAGCACTGTGGTATAGTGGGTTTAGCTGGTGCCCGCAGTGTCAGCATCCCATATGGATGCCTGTTGAGTCCCAATTGCTACACATCTGATCCGGCTCCCTGCTAATGCACCTGGGAAAGCAGAAGATGATGGCCTAAGTGTTTGGTCCACTGTGCCCTTGTGAGAGCCTCAGATGAAACTCTTAGTTCCTAGCTTCAGTCTGACCCCACTCTGACCATTGCAGCCATTTAGGGAGTGAACCTGCAGATGGAAGACTTCTCTCTCTCCCTCTGCGTTTCCCTCTAACTTCACCTTTCAAATAAATAAATTAACCTTTTAAAAAATAATTTGAAAATACATGTACCATATAACCCAGCCATCCCAATCCTGGGTATTTATCCAAATGAAATGAAATCAGCATATGAAAGAGTTATCTGTACCTCCATTTTTATAGCAGCTCAACTCAAAATAGTTAAATATTGAATCAACCCAGATGTGCATCTACTGATGACTAGAAAAGAAATTATGGTATATATACCAATAGAATATTACAAAGCCATAAAAACAATGAAATCCTGTCTTTCACAACAATACGGGTGCAATTGGAGACCATTATGCTTAGTGAAATAAGCCAGTTCCAAAAGATAAACATCATGTTTTCCCTGATTTTTGGTAATTAATACACAGAGTACAAAAAAAATGTACACAAGTGTAATTGACAGTTTGAGATTTGATTATTGTTTACAGCCCTGCCTACACTCTTGAGGAACAGTAATTTTTCTACTTACTACTTGTTGAATTCTTTATTTAGTGGAGTGTTAATTAAAAGTATGGGGGACTGACATTGTGGCATAGTGATTAAAGCCACAACCTTCCATGCCAGCATCCCATATGGGTACTGGTTTGGGTCCTAGCTGCTCTACTTCCAATCCAGATCCCTGATAATGTACCTTGGAAAACAGTGGAAAATGACCCAAGTGCCCTGCACCTACATGGAAGACCTGGAAGGAGCTCCAGGCTCCTGACTTTGAATCAGTCCAGCTCTGGCCGTTGCAGCCATTTGAGGAATGCACCAATGGATGGAAGATTTCTGTCTCTCTCTTTCTCTTTCTCTCTCTCTCTCTCTGCCTCTGCCTCTCTGTAACTCTGCTTTTCAAATAAATGAGTAAATCTTTTTTAAAAAGTATATAATAGTAAATATTACAAGAAAAATAAAAATGGACGGAGGAAGAAAGGTGGGAACAAGAGAGCTAGGGAGGGTATAGTAGGAAGTATCATTATGCTCTTAACACTGTATATAGGAAATACATCACAGACTGATGATCTATCCACATGAGTAAGGCAGTCACTGAATAAGTTCCACCAAGAAGTCACATTTTAGGAGTGAAGTAACTGTGGTCCTGACAAGTTCAAGAGAAGAGAAGGAGAGAAGATGCACCATCCTCTGTTTTCATTGTAAAATTTCTATGATAATTTTAACATGGTAGAGAATGTAGTACTGCTTATATTGCCCCACATGCCATGAATGAAGCTCGCATATGTGGTCATCGCCAACAAAGCCCAGAAACAACATTTGCAAGTGTCCTTGGAAGCTACCACTCACAGAAACAATGATACATCAGCATTAAATAAACGATGCTAGAGAATTGCAAAGGCAACCAGATGAACAGAGCTTCAGTCTAAAGAGCTTACAAAGAGCCATGGTATTATGAATAATATCAGCATTGCTCCCTGTATTAGCATCTCATTACTACAGTGAAATAGCAAAGACAAGCTACTTTCAAAGGGAGACAGTTTAGCTTGTCTCATGGTTTTAAAGATGCATCATCCAAGATGGGAAGCCCCATTGGTTTGGCCATCTGGTGAGGCCCAGGGATGGCAATGGAAACGTGTGTGGGAAGGAACAATCACATTGTGATCCAGGAAACAGACAGTGGCTAGATTTAACTTGACTTGTGTAGCCAGCCTTCTTGTAGGAACTACCTCCTGAGGGCATGTTTCCAGGGATCTATGGACCTCCCACTAGGCCCATCTTTCCTCCTTCTTAGTATCATTAATTTATGACCTTGGAGATTACATGAGTTCAAGAGCCAAAGCTGGGGAGACTACATTTGACACTAGATAACACAAGAAGATGGATCCTGAGCCACAGCAAAAAGAGAGGGGGACAGGGCATGAGCACTGTGAAGAGTATTCAGTTGCACTAAGTGGACAATAGGACAAAATGACAAATATGTAAATATCTCTTCTTAGCCCAGTATTCTAAATCACTATATCTTATATGAGTCCACAATTTTTATATTGATTTTTAATCAAATTCTTAGATGGTGGTCCTACTATTATACAGTTGCCCAGGATTCCACACTTCCTAAGAGCAGTCAGTGTGATTTTTGTTTGTTTGTTAACCAACATGGAAAGAATGTCACCACTTTTCCCTGAGGAATCCCATAAGAAAATATCATTTGACTTTTTCTTCTCTCCAATGAAGCACCACAACTGTAAGACCACAGACAGAAAAGGAGAATGGCAAGTAGAAGTTAGCACACTAGATGCCCATGTATATACAGTCTTTGCACCCTGGATCTACAGATCTACCCTGAAGCAAAATGACTTAGAAATTGTGGAATTTCACTAGTTTGAAGTTAAGGAAGATTACTACCTTCCAGGAAAAAGAGATTCTTCAAAATGCTAGCAATTACTGGAAAATTAAATTGCATAATTATACCCCAGTTCTAGTGTCTACAGTCTCAGAGGCGATTCCTTGAAATTGCAGATTCCTTTCTTTTTCATTCCACAAAATAAGTACCTAATTTTATGACCAGCCAACATCATTTTGAGAGATTTATCCAAATTAAAGGTAGGGTTTATTCTGCAGCTCCAAAGGTAATTCACTTTTAATCTCAAAAAAAAATTTAACAGATGTGTGTTAGAAGGATACATGATAGCTAAAAATATCTGCTTAATCAAACTCCAAAGAACAGCAGAAATCTTAAGGAAATTGTGAAATATACCATCAATGCATTCCTGGCTATAGTTTCTCACTTGACACTTGGCATCATTAAGGAAATGCTCGAGACTCTTGTGTTCAATGGCTTATAACCAGGAATTTTTTTTTTTGACAGGCAGATTGGACAGTGAGAGAGAGAGACAGAGAGAAAGGTCTTCCTTTTGCCATTGGTTCACCCTCCAATGGCTGCCGCGGCCGGCGCACCACACTCATCCAATGGCGGGAGCCAGGTGCTAGGTGCTTTTTCCTGGTCTCCCATGGGGTGCAGGGCCCAAGCACTTGGGCCATCCTCCACTGCACTCCCGGGCCACAGCAGAGGGCTGGCCTGGAAGAGGGGCAACCGGGACTAGAACCCAGTGTGCCGGCGCCGCAAGGCGGAGGATTAGCCTGTTGAGCCATGGCGCCGGCCCATAACCAGGAATTTTTAAGAGAGTTTGATGCCAATATCCCTCATAACCTATTACATCATTCTTTTTAATGTGTAGAGGACTAGTGATTCAGAATAAAATGTCAATTATAATAGATCTAAGTATTTCAGGTCTGTAAAATACTTTCACACTAACATGTCTGCTAGCCCATTGTGTTGACAAATGCCCTTAATAGAAATAATTCAGAGAAACCACTAAAGTAGAGATAGTCTTCTTGGATAGTGTCAGAATTTTGGTTAACTGTGACATATACGAACCCAATCCCAAAGTATGGTGACTTTATTATTCAGATCTGGGACTGGGAAGAAATTAGTCTAAAAGCAGACTAAACATCCTGAATGTCTATCTGCCAGTCTATACATTTTCACTCTGACTATCTTTGCCTATCTGTATAATTCCATACTGTTCAGCTATTATTTAATATGTTGTAGAGCCTCTATATTCTGGAGGAAATCTGTAAACTCTTCAATACATACCACATTTTTTATAATATCCTTTTCTATGAACAGTATGCATATGCTTTAAAAAGGAACTAATTAATTCCTTATTTCATTCAGTATACACTGACATGAGCAAAACATACGTTATTTGTGGTGGATAGAATGGTATTATGGAGCTCACATCCTAAGAAAGAAAACAGACATCAAACAAGCATTTACAAAAGGCCCTGTAAGCCTAGCAGCTAGAATACACACTTAGAAATCCTACTGCCAGGGTCAAATCCCAGCACTTTATAAGCAATGAGCTCTGTCATTAAAAAGTGTGTGTAATAACAATACATCCTAGAGCTGTTGCAGGGATTAAGTGAGCTGTACTCACAGGAGTGCCTGCTACGGAGTAAGATTCAACATATGTTGACAATTATTGTTAACATGCATGATCGCTGCCATAAGAGAAGAAATACAGGATGCAGAGCAATTTTAACAGTGAACTACATAAAGTATGAGAAAACAAATGTAGCTAAAAGTTTGCGTTCTACAGAAAAAATTGAGCAGACGTCTCTTCCTTTTGTTCACCAAAATTGCAGCTCATACTTCGCTCATTCAGCATGTGTTTATTGAGGTTCTGTGAACTGCCTGTGCTGGCTAGGTATGTAGGAGAAAAAAGGCCTTGAGTTCATAGGGTTTAGTGTATCCTGGGGAGCAGCCAGAAGTGACTCAGTGACCCACAGACTCCATTGGCCCAAGTCTATCAAGTGGTAATTTCTGAAGAGGCAGAAACTTTATGAGGAAATAAAGTGTTAAGGACATAGGGTTCCCTGTAAAATTCACCTGCCACTTAGAACTGATCAGATTGCCATTAACTTGAGGTGCCAGCTTTCACTTGACTTCTCCCTCTTACTGCTTAGGAACTTGCTACTAGATTATAAGACTTTAAATCTTGAAAAGCAAGCACCATAGAGGCATCATTAGACATTGGCAAATCTTGCATAAAATGTGTCACAGATGGCCGGCACTGCAGTTCAATAGGCTAATCCTCCGCCTAGCGGCGCCGGCACACCGAGTTCTAGTCCCGGTCGGGGCGCCGGATTCTGTCCCGGTTGCCCCTCTTCCAGTACAGCTCTCTGTTGTGGCCAGGGAGTGCAGTGGAGGATGGCCCAAGTGCTTGGGCCCTGTACCCCATGGGAGACCAGGAGAAGCACCTGGCTCCTGCCATTGGATCAGCGTGGTGCACCGGCCGCAGCGGCCATTGGAGGGTGAACCAACGGCAAAAGGAAGACCTTCCTCTCTGTCTGTCTCTCTCACTGTCCACTCTGCCTGTCAAAAAAAAAAAAAAAAGATTGAATTGTAATAAAAAGAAAAAAAATGTGTCACAGAAAACTTCCTAACCATCTTTCAGAGCTAACAGGACTTTAGAGTGGAAAAGTTCTAACTTCTTGTTTGGTAGCGGGTGTGGAATAAAGATACAAGCAATGTAGTATAATTACAAAAGTTCCAGTCTTAAATTTTTGAAGACCTTGTTTCTTTCACTCTTTTTTAAAAAAAGATTTTATTTATCTATTTGAGACGGAGAGAGAGAGAGAGAGAGAGAGAGAGAAAGCCTTCCAACCGCTGATTTGCTTCCCAAATGACTATAATGAGTGTAGCTGGTCCCAACTGAAGCCAAGAGCGAGAAGCTTCTTCCAGCTCTCCAACATGGATGCAGGGACCAAGCACTTGGGCCATCTTTCACTGCTTGCCCAGGCCATAACCCGAGAGCTGGATCAGAAGAGGAGCAGCTGGCACACAAACCAGCCCCCAAATGGGAAGCTGGTGCCTCAGGCAGAGAATTAGACTACCACACCACAGTGCCACCCCCTCTTTCACTCTTTTAAGCAAATTTTTTTTAGTTTTAAATTTTAAAATTTAATTTATAATTAGTTTTTAACAAATTCAATGTGATTTATAAATATAATTCTAGGTGCCGGCACTGTGGCATAGCAGGTAAAGCCACCACCTGCAGCACTGGCATCCCATATGGGTGCTGGTTTGAATCCCAGCTGCTCCACTTCCTATCCAGCTCCCTGCTATGGCCTGGGAAAGCATTAGATGGCCAGGTGCTTGGGCCCCTGCGCCCACATGGGAGACCCAGAAGAAGCTCCTGGCTCCTGGCTTTGGAGCAGCCCAGCTCCGGCCATAGCGGCCATTTGAGAAGTGAACCAACAGATGGAAGATTTCTCTCTTTTCCTCCTTCCCTCCCTCTTTATTATTCTGCCTTCCAAATATATAAATAAGTATTTAAAAAAATACAATTCTAAGGATATTTCCTTGATTTGCTGGATCTCTTTTTCAGCCTGTTCAGTGTCTCTGTATCTTGGGAACATTACCCTCCTTTTTTTCCTGTAGGAAATGGAGCTCAATTGACTCCCCTACTCCACTGTAGTCCTATAGCCCAGGCCAGGCAAATCAGCATACTCCATCTTCATGGCCACAGGGATCCACCCAACGAGGCGATGCAAAGCAGTTTAAGGAGTCAGCTCCGGTGCTTCTAGGGGAGCTATTAGCAAAGAATTACTTTCCCTACCCTTGAGTTGCCAATGGTTTCCTTCATGCCTGAAGATTCCGGCACCTTCCACCTAACTTGATTCTGCCGCACAGCAGAGCCAGCATGACCACAAATAGGACACGACTGAAAAGCATTGAGAGAGAACAGCTGAGTGCTGACAACTTATTCAGTCTGAAGTGGGTACAAAATCAAGGAAGCAAAAATGTACCCTTGTTTTCCTAAGTAAATTCACTCTTTCACCTGATATCAACACAGTTAATGAGACAACTCAATGTACCGGTCACCATGGTGCCTGTCCTCTCCCTTTCCTCAGAGTCCATTCAAAGTGCCACAGCCTCCAGCAGGGGGAACATCCAGCCCACGGTCTAGGGAATCCTTTGGTCTGGCCCTGTGTACGTGACTGCAGGCAGCACTTGAAATTAAGTAAATTAATGGCAGGCTAATTTTTAATGAGCTATTTCGTATGGCCGGTGAATGATGTTATAAATATCCAAATGTTCCTTGGCAGAAAAAAGGCTCCCCATCCTTGTGTAGTGTGAGAGCCCTCTGCTGTTGAATCTCCCCCTGTTGGTGCCCTCTGAGAAGTCTGCTTCTCTGTCTATGTGGGTCTCTGGCTGTCTTCTCTGGCTCTGTTGTGTGGTCTCCAGCCCCACCCACATCTCTCTTGACAATCCCAAAGTCCTCCAAAACACCATATTTCTGACTTGACATACTGGACAACCACTTCCATGCTATTATTTGTGTGTCACTGTGGCATAGCATACCTCTTGGGGTTTGGGTGAGCTGAATGGAACAGGTATCCTTGAAAATTTAAGCCCTTGTACCCCAGTGTGTGTCCACCCTAGTCCTACCCAGGGTTGGGACACAGCTCCCATTCTTGGGATTTCATGAACATCTACACTTTCTTCTCTCCTCTGCAGTTGCCTCTTTTCTGAAACCTAGTATAGTAGTAATTAATTTTTACATTATGATCTACTCTTCTCTATTTCTGTTCATTTTGATATAAAAAGTATCATCTCCAGGGGTAGGGGGGAGGGTAACTTTAAAAGCCTCCTTCAAAGTTTGAAGCCTGATAATGTACTGTATTGATTCAGACTGAACACTGCATTTCCCCAGGCAGTGAGTGTCAGCTCATCGCTTAAATAAAGAACAAGAAGGAAATTGCTGGTGTTGAAAAGCCCAATCTGAGATTGGCTCCAGCAAAAGGGGAGGGGCGTGGAAAAGTTTGGATGAAATGATTTGGTGATAATTGCTGAAGTCAGGTGGTGGTTCATGGTACACACATCCTATTATTCTTTCCACTATTTTACTACTATTTTTTCCTGTTTTCTTTGCTTGAATACTCTCATATTGAAAGGTTAATTTTAAGCACAAGGAGACATCAATATCAAAATTGTTATCAAATTATTACTTCTTTATGCAATGATATTCAGGAATTAAGTAAGAAATTATTAAAGGAAATTAAGTTGGAAAGTAACTGGATAAAGCATGCATGGCTATCATATGGTGGAGAGTGAATTTGGGCAAAAGTAAACAAAAAGTAGACCAGTGTACTGCCAAGGTAAATTGAGCCACAAGGTGGAAGAGTTGAGGGGTGCATGTGGGGGACCTTAAGCCAGGAGAACATTGGAAAAGAAGATGTCTGGTGTTCCATCCAGATTTCTGTTTGGGTTCCTGGGAGAATGGCAGGGCCATTTACCAACAGTTCAGTATAGACTCAGAATTAGGCAGTAAGATATTTGACTCAAAGTTGAATTTACTATGAAATTTTTGAGGGACTTTAGGAGACTCAGCCAATTTTATGTTTAGATTTTGTATATGTAAAATTGTGGAAATGAAATATCTTAAACTATCAAGCAATTACTAAATATTGTTTTCAAAAAATTCATAATGTATGATATATAATATGACTCCAGTAACTAATCTTTCATGAAATGAGGCAACACTACACAGCCGTGGCCTCTAAACCCTGCTTTTGAAAATTTCTCAAATAAGTTTAGAAGGGCAAGTATTTTAGAGAAAAATATGGAAACACTAATTTTCTTTTACATCAACAAATTAAAGAGAAATAAGATATGTAGAGAGGGAGATCATAGTAACACATTTGAAATAAATATTTTGAGAGAAAGCAATTCCAAATGTAATCAGTAGAAATTCTGACTTAGATCATCAAAGAATTTATATGAATTTATTTTAGTAATGTGTCAGATTCAAACACACAGGAAAAGCAAGGAGAGTAATGAAGTTTGAATGGACTCAGGACAATTCCTTTCAGCCTAATAATATGGAAAACACATAAAAAGCTTTTATTCAAGATATGCAATGCTCATGTGGATATCTGCAAAACTAGCATGTTACTTGTCTGTCTTCTTGCAAAGGAAAAGATGGAAGCTAAGAAACTGATTTCTAAGCCATGAAGCATAATATTGAAAGCTGACTTTAACACCTACAGTATTTTAAAGTTTCTGCTTCAGGGTTAGATATAAAATCATTTTCTTTTCTGATAATCCTTTTAGGTATAAGACTTCAAAGCTTTTCTGAAGACAAGAGTCCTGTGACCCAATGTGCATAGTTTTTATTATAAAATCTTTTCCCTTTATGAAAGTAATGGCTGCTTTTCTTAAAGATGCATTGATAATTTATTCCTGGACATACAAAGCATTTTCCGGCACTGCAAAAGAAGGAAGATTCATTTTGTCATATTGTGATATGCTTACTCCCATTGATTTAAATTCCCAGCACCCTCTTTAAGTCTGACCTCTGTCCGACGTGGCCTTTATTTCTCTCATCTAAGGTTCCTGCAGGGGTCTGGAATGCCACTACAGAGTGAGCGTGTCAGCAGCATTTCTTAGCAAAACACTGCCAGAAATACAGAAAATAAACATCTTTGAAAAATAGCTGGGTTGAAGTGCTTCCAAATTCAACTCAGAATAGCTAAACTCTTTTAAAGCCTGTTGAATATTAGAAAAATCAGGTCACTCACTGTACTTCGGCTTGCAGATTGCAACAAGACTTACAAATGCTGAGAACTGAAAGGGGAGTTTTGTAGCAGCTCTGTTGGTTCTCAAAGGGGACTAAAGCTGAGCACTAGGGACAAAGATGCTCTCAGGGGGATAGGATATCAAGCTGGGGTTGCCATGGGTTGAAAAGGAGCTCAGCACCTAATTAAAACTGCTTTCACAAACAGCTCCCAAAGCAGAGCAAACCAGTATGTTTGCGATCAGTGATCACTCTCAGGGCCAGGGTGGGTACCATAAGCCAAAGACTGGAGAGGATGATAACTTGGCCTTTTGGGACATCTCCATGCTGACAGATGGTGACCCAAAGGGTAGTGAGAATCAATGGTTCTCTATTGAAGTCCTAGAACAAGGTCACATTTGTCTTAGCTATGCAAGCATATCTTACCCAACTACCAGTTCAGAAATAAAGCCTGGAAAAAGCTCTATGGGAAAAATAACAATCCATCTTTCATGTCGGGCATAAGAACAGTCTATCCATGAAAGAGGCATCCCAAGCCTTAACCATGTCTCAACAATACTGCCTCTTCTGAGTATACTTCCAAAACCTCAGGGTCAACGGGGGAAATTCCATGTCTCTCTGTAGGGTGTGCATTTTAACCACCTTTTGGGGATAGAAAGAAAATCTCATTGCTTTACTACCTTTAAATCATATGGAGACATGCAGCTCTAAGATTCCATGTAGCTTGAATTTCAGGGAATTAATTGTCTAACCTTATTTATTCCCATGGGTTTCCCTGCTTCCAAGTGATACATAAATCCTATGTCTCGTTAGCATGACAAAGCATCAGAGAGGGCCACATGGTTTATAGCAGAGATTCCCAGTGATAACATGAAAACCAGTGGATTCTGCTCCTGTTGGGCCACCCTTGAGTGCAGAGGTTCAGAGCTCCTCTAGCCAAGCTTCCCAGCTACGCACCAAGCATATCTACTGGTGGCTTCTTCCGGGCGTGCAAACCCAGCTCCTGGACCTTTCCCTGTCTCGGATTTTGCCCTGCTCTCTGCTCCCTCTCTGCACACACATTAAATCTTGATAAGCTGAGGCATTCAGGAAAAATGGAAGCTGAAAGCTATGGACCTAAGTTCCCCATAGATAAGACACATGGTAGCCCTTGTCACCTTTCCCAGACAGAGCTGGAGAGAAAGGAAGGGAAAAGGCAGCAAAAACAAAACAGGAATGTCTCCTTCTCCATTCTCCCTAAAAATAAAAACAAACACAGCTTCAAAAATGTCTAGTGGCTTTCCCAGGTGACAGCGTTGAGTGGCATATGAAGTTATCAGAACCCAGACCTAAATCTAAAAAGAGTCGATATTTCAGAAAATGATGTGTAGAAAGGAAATCATTTCTTTATATAAACTAAATATGTGCTTAGGGGAAGAAAATATTGACAGTGGGGACAATAGTAAGATCAGCTGGTTCCAGGGTTCTGATCTTTGCCCTTCTTTCTCCAATATAAGATATATGTAGAAGGCACTTGAGGCCAAAGGAGAAAGCAGAAGATGAGAATATCAGCTTCGGGGTTGAATGATCTGATTCCTATGTCATTTGCATAGTTGCAGGCCAGATTTACTTCCTCATAGGTTAGTGGATTGAGAATTCAGTAACTCCCCTTGTAGGCATCTGTATTGTACAACAACAAGTATCTAGCTTTTTAAGAAAAATTAGAGAGGGGGCCTGGCATTGTGGTTCAGTGGGTTAGGTTGCAGCCTGCAACACCCACATCCCATCTTACAGCACCAGTTTGAGTCCTGGATGCTCTGCTTCTAAGCCAATTCTCTGCTAATGTACCTGAGAAGTCCATTATTAGAGAGCTGGCCCAGGTGCTTGTGTCCATGCCACCCATGTGGGAGACCCAGATGGCGTTTCTGGCTCCTGGCTTCAGCTTGACCCAGCCCTGGCCATTGCAGCCACTTGGGAAGTGAACCAGTGGATGAAGGACATTTTTCTCTCTGTCTTTCCCCCTGTCACTCTTTCAAATAATAAAAATAAATCTTAAAAAAAAACAAATTTTTTCATGTTATAAAGCAACTATTTTAAAAACGAGGGAGGGAGAGAGATTGAGAGAGTGAGTGAGAAAGAGGAGAGAAGCAGAGGAGTGGTGGTGGGGTGGAACTGTGGTCCCCTTATCATCTAACGTGGGAAGTAATGTCTTGCATTTTTTGCTTTGTTCTGTTCCTTAGAACAAGACTGTGCCCAGCCCGCCCACCAGGGAGGGACTACACAGGGCCTGCCTGTCGGGAGGAGGGGCTCCTGGGGCATGTGCTTATGTTGATATGCTTGTTGTTCTGAGCAGCCAGACTGCGCACAAACCTTTGCTTTGTTATTTGTAGCTATGAGACCTCCAGTAAGCTATCTAACTAGTTTGTTCCTCAATTTCCTCACCTGAGAAATGCCAATATTAATGGTACTTATGGTTCTTAAGGAGTTAAATTGTATTAAATGAGTAATAAACAATTCCTGAAAAAAAAAATCCAGAGTAGCACCTGGCATGTGGTAGACCCTCAGAGAATGTTAGCATTAGATCAATAATGCTGTCCAATATAAAGCACAATTTTGAGCTAATGATGTCTGCTCCAAAGAGGGGGCTCCTATGTGTAGTTTATGGAAAGAATGTGCCACAAATGAAGTGGTCACAAAGAAAGCCAGGCCAGCACTGCGGCTCACTAGGCTAATCCTCCACCTGCGGCACCAGAACACCGGGTTCTAGTCCTGGTTGGGGTTCTGGATTCTGTCCCAGTTGCTCCTCTTCCAGGCCAGCTCTCTGCTGTGGCCAGGAGTGCAGTGGAGGATGGCCCAGGTGCTTGGGCCCTGCACCCCATAGGAGACCAGGAGAAGCACCTGGCTCCTGGCTTCGGATCAGCGCGGTGCGCCGGCCACAGCGTGCCAGCCGCAGCGGCCATCAGCGGGTGAACCAATGGAAAAGGAAGACCTCTCTGTCTCTCTCTCCCACTGTCCACTCTGCCTGTCTACTCTGCCTATAAATACAAAATAAAAATTAAAGCCAAAGCAAGCACCGGTCTTGGAAAAACTGGACATGTCCACGTATGCCAGCACTGAGCATTTTTTGAACATGGTGGAATTGCAGTGGACTAAAGCATAATCTTAGGAAGTCCTTAACTATTTATTTCATAGTCCTGACTTCATAAATCTCTTAGCACCTCATTGAGAACATTTACTTCCCGGGGGGGGAGTGGGGCAGGCTTATTTAGCTATCAGAGCCCTGTCATTTGACTGCCCAGTGTCAGGCCTTCTCTACCCTTCCTTCATTGTAGATCCCATCGGCCCTGCCCACAGATTCCCCCCCTCCCCCGCCCAGACACACAGATTCGCACAGACACATAAATATGCACACAGTTCTTAGATAGAAACATCAGTTACAGCTCAGAACTGACTCACATTTTATGGAAGTCTTTACCAATCAACATTTTCAATGAATGAGATTTTACCTTAACTGCCCCCTAAAGCCCCCAACTTGGTAAATGGCACCCATCATTTCCAGCCACCCAGACCCTTGCACATAAACCTGGTCCTCCCTCTTTCTCAGTTTTCCCACCTGAGGCCTCACCCTCTCTACCCAGCCTTCCCCGGACACTTCATTCTACACCAAGGACAGAAACCTTCACATAATAACATTAGTGTTTATCACTGGAGGGAGGTACTAAAGTCAGTTTGACCTTCAGGAATCAGCCTAGATATGAATGAGACTGTGCTAAGGAACTGGAGCTATGTTTCCTCACAAGAAACTAGACAGTATGGCACCAAAAGTAACAAGAAGACAGCAGAAGGGCACCCAGCCTGTTCCTGTACTCTCAACTCTCAATAGCTAATCAGAAGTAAACACAAATAGAAAATCAATTCACAAAATTTTGGTAGGTGTTTGGTGTAGTGGTTAAAATACTATGTAGAATACATGCAACCCAGATCAGGGTGCATGGATTGAGTCTTGGCTCTGCTTCTGACTCCCTCTCCCTGCTAATACACCCTCTGGGAAACAGTAGGCAAAGGCTCAAGAACTTGAGCATCTGCTACCCACATGGAAGACCAGGGTGGTCTCCCTGGCTCATGGCTTCAGCTTGGCTGTTGCAGGCATTTGGGGAGTGAACCAGTAGGTAGAAGACCTCTCTATTTGTGTGTGTGCATGCGTGTGTGTGTGCACGTGTGTGTATGAGTGCATCTCTGCCTTTCAAATGCATGAACTACAATTTTAAGTAATTAAAATTGCTTTTCCATGCATTCAGAAAAGCCAACACATCACAACTGCTTACAGTGCTCCAATGCTATACTGAATTCCTTCGGAAAGTGGAAACTGTTCCTCATTCCAACAGGTCATCTTACTTGGTCCCATGGGCTCAGCAATGCCATGGGTAACTACCCTGTAACTCACAAAGGTCCTCATAGACTTTACTTGCAACCCTTGTCTCTGCCAGCTCAGACTCAGTCCCTGGAGTCAGGCCGAGCCAGAGTCCCTGAGGGCCTCTCCCTTCCCCCTTCAACCTGATTACTCTCCCCAAAGGAGAACCTCAAGTTTCCTTCTTGCCCCAACCTGGCATACTTAATATGGAAGTGGCAAAGTGAAGGAAAGTCTTCCACCCTTTATGGCAAAGCCATGAATTCCAGGAGAGACTCAGCTGGAAACCTTCTAACAGAGTGTTGTCTTAAAATGCCATGGCATTAATCCAAGAAGACCAGGAATCAAAATGCTGTCATCCGTTTAACACGGAAACTAACTGACAGAGAGCCAGGGCCTCACTGAGTGGGACTTGGACAGGTTTTTATGGGAGCAGGAAAACCACAAACCCCTGATCAGGGGGCAGTGTTCAAAGGAGCCACGAGTGAGCGAGGCCCGTCTACCGAGGACCAACATGAAGATGGTGGCGTTGGAGTCTACTTGCTTCTCATTGGCCCACACAGTGGTACCTCCAAAACAGTCTCTCCAGCTCCCACCTATTCTGGTGTCAGCTCAAGCTCCCGCTCTCTCCCCTTCCCTAACACCTGCTCAGTATTTGCCATGAGCTGATTATTTTGCCTGAAGTCCCCAGATGTGAGGGAGTCTTGTGCAGACATGGACCAGAACAGTGAGGACAAAGAACAGCTCTTGCTGTCATAGAATGCTGAGTCAGCCATTCTCAGATGCCAGCAACCCAACGTTTGTACTAGTTGTAAAAGCCTTGCTTGTAATGTATAGGACATCTTCTCTAGAGGGATCTCCTGTTTTTGCCTTCCACCATTGCTTGTCTTTTGTTAGCTGCTCCCTTGTTTTATCTTGGGGATCCAACCCTCCCACAGTTTCATTTCATGTACTTCCAATGGCACTCATTCTACCCCTGGCTTTAGTGACGGGTGTGATTTTCACTAGCCTCAGAAGTGGAAGTTTAAAGTATCTGAAAGTATCTCATCACCAGGCCACAGTGATTGGCTCAGAGTGTTCCTCAGGCCCAGGCCAAAGCAAACAGAGTTAATCCAGAGACTATGGCTGGAATTTTTAGAAAATAGAATCTCTCTTTCTTCTTGGGGTTGCTAATCAGGCAGGATATAATCCTCCAACTCCTGGAGGCCACACTGCTTCCTCTTGGAGTCAGCCTGCCTGAGAACGAGGCCGACCCAGAGAGAAGCAGAGGTTGTGGTTGGAACAAATATTGTTCCTGTGGATATTATTTGATTACCTGGATTTAGCCATGCTGGGGCTTTTAAATTAAATAAACCAGGATATTCCCCTTTGGGCCTAAGGCAATTGACGATGCATTTCTCTCCAATGCAACCCAAAGCAACCAGTTCACCTTCTACAGCTTTTCTGGCGGGAGGTTTTACTGCTCACTTGAATCATTCCAGATGAACAAACCTCCATTTTCCACCAGGGTTCTGAATTTGGGGCCCTGACGCTCAGTTCTTCTTTGCATTGAGTGAGAGCACTGTTGATGCATCACTCATTTGTTCATTTTTTTCCTTGTTTGCTTAGGGAATAGCAAGTGCAAGAGTCTTAAGGTGAATTCAAATGTTGTGTCTTGAATGAACAGATAACTAAAGGTAGAAAAACAATGTGTGTGAGGAGTATCATCGCACGTGTGATGTTCGATGGGGTGAAGACACAAGCAAACTGGAATTTGTTGTAAGAACAAGAAGCCATGGGAGTGTGCGAACAGAGAAATAAAGGAATCTGCATTACAATGTTTCAAAGATTCTGAATTTTATCCAATGAGGACTAGAGGAAGCCAAATCTTTACGCCACTTGACAGTCCTTTAGAAAGTTGAAGTCTTTAGTGCCTTCCACAATTTTCCTCTCCTGCAACACAAATATCACTTACTTCTTCAAACATGCTTTGTATTTCAGAGTTATCAGTCTCTACAACAATATGGTGTCTTCTTCTTGACTTGTTCTAGTTTTTTTCTTTAAATCATTTATTTGAAAGGCAGAGTCACATACATACACACAAACACATACACAAGGAGAGGGAGGGGGAGGGGGAGGGAGGGGGGAAGGGGAAGGGAGATCTTCTATCTAGTTATTCACTTCCCAAGTAGCTCCGGCTACCCCAGGATGTGCCAGACCAAAGCCAGGAGCCCAGAGCTTCTTCCATACCTCCCATGTGGAAGCAGAGGCTTACGCCCTGTGGAGGCAGAGGCTTACGCCCTCCTCCACTGCTTTCCCAAGCAAAAAATTAGCAGGGAGCTGGATCCAAAGTGGAACAACTGGCAGCCACATGGGATGCAGGCAGGCAGACAGGTGCTTTACCTGCTACATCACAACACCGAGCACCTAGTTTGTTATTTTTTCTTCTAAAATGTAACTCTCAGGCTGAACACAGTAACTTTGGAGATTTTCCCAAACAATGGATAATACTTTGAGAATGCTATCTTCTTTATTCTGTCTTCTCTATCCCTGTTGGTAAAGTATAAATCTTCAGTACCATTTTAGGCAACCATGTTGTCCTATTGACTTTTTTTATTTTTCATCTTATTTTTAAACTATATGCAAAAATTTTATATATTTATGGGGTGTTTTTTACTGTCTCAGTACATGTATGCATTACATATTGTTCAAATCAGGGTGTATGTCTATCCCCTCAAACATCCATTATTTCTTCTTGATTAAAACATTCAAAATCTCTTCTACTACATTTTTTTGAAAAATATATATTACATTATCATCATCCAGGGTCCCCCTGATGTGCAATAGAACCCAAGGACTTCTTACTCCTATCCAACTGTAACTTTGTTCCTTTTAATCAAGCATCTCCCATCCCTCCCTGCCCTCTATGCTCCCCAGCCTCTGATAACTGCCATTAACTCCCAATGGATGAAATAAGTGTTTTTGGTTTTCACTTATGAGTGAGATCATATGACACTTGTCTTTCTGTGCCTGGCTTATTTGCCCTACCCTGGCAGTCTCCAGTTACATCCAAATGACAGTATTTCATCATTTTCATGGATGAATAGTATTCCATTATGTATATATAGCATAGTTCCTTCCTCTACTCACCTGTTTATGGGCACAGATTGCTTCATTTCTTGGCTATTGTGAGTAGTGCTGCAATAAACTAAGAATTCAGAAATCTTTTTGACAGAATGACTTCGTTTCCTTTGGATATATACAGAGATGTGGAATTGTTGGATCACATAAAGTCAACTGATACATGGAATTCTGTCAATTTCTAATTTTTTTTAGATTTATTTATTTATTTGAAAGAGTTACACAGAGAGGAGAGGCAGAGAGAGAGAGGTCTTCCATTCGATGGCTCACTCCCCAGTTGGCCTCAATGGCCATAGCTGCACCAATCCAAAACCAGGAGCCAGGAGCTTCTTCCAGGTCTCCCACATGGGTTCAGGGGACCAAGGACTTGGGCTATCTTCTGCTTTCCCAGGCCATAGCAGAGATCTGAATCAGAAGTGGAGCAGCCGGGTCTTGAACCAGCACCCATATGGGATGCCGGCACTTTCAGGCCAGGGCATTAACCTGCTGCACCATAGCGCTGGCCCACAATTTCTATTTAAATGTCATTTTATGGGAGAAATATGCAGACACTTTTCTGCTGAGATGATTCACGACTCCTGGCAGATCTTTACACACTACAGGCAAAGTGGCACATAAAGATGGATCTCACTCAATTTTTGTGCATGCAAGATGAGATAAGAAAATGGAGCTTAACTTGAACAAATGACCAGATTGTGCCCAGAGTGATCTTCCCAGTAGGGGATTAATCTGCTTGTAGCCTGCAAGGAGAGAAGCCTTTAAGGGACTCAGATGTACAAGCCATCTGTAGTCACTTGGAGCAGGAAACATCTATATGTAAGCCCTAGAAGTTTGGTTTCTTTACTTTTAATTCCTGGTTTTAAAAACTCAGAACAAGATGTGCCATGCCACTCATGGTTGGGCAGAAACCATGGCTTATTTAAGCAGATCAATAGCAGCTAGTTTGATTTGGAAAGTTGCCAAATTGCTCCTGGGTATTTGTTTCCCATAATAATGAGATCATCAAAACTATCCACTTCATTCTTCAATGTTCAGCTCAATTGTTTCAGTAAAGAGCATGTTAGTATTTTTAGAATTATCAATAAGTATAATGTATGCTGATTTCTCCTGTGGGAAGCTTCGATTCTCAGTCCAAGGCACTGCAGCTTGCCTGCTAAAGGTGCCCGACCTGCGCACACAGTTCATGGTGAGAAGCTTTAAGTAACAGCTGCACACACCTTTATTTCATAATGGACCATTAAATGCCACACCTGGTTGATAAAAATATGAGGTTGTTTGTGTAAACACAGTAATTAGTTAATCTTATCAAATTTTTAAATGCTCTATTTTAGGGAAAATTATTCTGTATTCCAGCAGCTACTATTACTACTGGTCAAGGCTACTGCTAGCTCAACTGCTATTTAGAAAATGAGGCAATCTTCCTCTTAGCAGATAAATATCCACAGTAGGCGTCCTAGAGTAGCAAGAGGACCATGACTGGGCTGGGGCCCTTCTTCACTATCAGCTGTGTATTACCAGAAACCACTCCAAAAACTCACAGCTTAAAATGACTATTAATGCTTATAAATCTGTAAGTTGGAGAGCCAGTTCTGCTGAGATGAGCCACTCTTGCCTTTCTCCACCGTTCGTCTGCTCTCAGTGGCAGATTGCTAGGATAACCTGCTGGAGCAGCTCCCCTCTGCTCTCACCTTCCAGGAGACCAGCCTACATTTGTTCTCAGGATGGAGGCAGATACCCAAAAGAGAAAGGGGAAGCTGCAAGTCCTTCTGAGACCTGTCCTTTAAAGTGGAATGCCATCACTTTGCCGCACTCTGTTAGCCAAAACACATCACATAGCCAACCCAGACCCAAGGAGTGGGGAAATAGACTCCACTTGTTGAAGGGAGAAGCTTCAAAGCCACATTTCAGGGAAAAGATGGGAGGTGGAGAATTGCATTGATCTAACATATATTCCTTCAACCAGCACCTGGGCCACTGTGACCCTGACCGTGGCCACAACTTTGTTAGACAGCTGACAAAGCAAAATAATAGCCAACACCTTATGTGCCTTGACTGATTTAAACAAGTAATTGTGGTGGCACCAGCACCCCGGGTTCTAGTCCCGGTTGGGGCGCTGGATTCTTTCCCGGTTGCTCCTCTTCCAGTCCAGCTCTCTGCTATGGCCTGGAAAGGCAGTAGAGGATGGCCCAAGTGCTTGGACCCTGCACCCACACAGGAGACCAGGAGGAAGCACTTGGCTCCTGGCTTCCCATCGGCGCAGTGCACCAGCCACAGCGCTCCGGCCACAGCGCGCTGGCCATAGCGGCCATTTGGGGGGTGAACCAACAAAAAAGGAAGACCTTTCTCTCTGTCTCTCTCACTAACTCTGCCTGTCCAAAAAAAAAGACCATAATAGCTAGCATTTATTGAATGCACACTATCCACTGAACTAAATGAATATGTAAGAGTAATATCTTTTTTTAAAGATTTTATTCATTTATTTGAGAGGTAGAGTTACAGATAGTGAGAGGCAGAGACAGAGAGAAAAGTCTTCCATCTGCTGGTTCTCTCCCCAAATGGCCTTAATGGCTGGAGCTGAGCCGATCCAAAGCCAGGAGCTTCTTCCGGGTCTCCCACATGAATGCAGAGGCCCAAGTGTTTCTGCCATCTTCTACTGCTTTCCCAGGCCACAGCAGAGAGCTGGACCAGAAGAGGAGCAGCCAGGACTAGAATTGATGCCCATACGGGATACCAGCACTGCAGGCAGAGGATTAACAACTGTGCCACAATGCTGGACCCAACAGTATTATATTATTTGATAAGCACAACTACATGTGTTGAAGGCTTCTATTATCATGAAAAACAAACAGAAGAACTGAGATACATATTTAAAATGTCATTTGAAGTCTAAAATTTTAATTTTATTCAATATTAAGGGAAAAACCTATGTGTAAGACACATCTTTTTCTCATTTTTAAAAATTTTTGAGATAACATTTTTAATTTGTATTTTAGCCAAAGGCTTACTGCTCCACTAAATAAAAGAGTTCAACAAATAAAAAGACCATAGTTCAGCAGGAATATAGGCAAGGGCTATAAATAGTAATCAAATGAAAAGACCGCAATTTTACTCATATGCAGTAAATTTTAAAATAATTACAGATCATTAAAACTGTAGTAGCATATCATTAACAATCTGTTTGACAAAGATACAAAACAAAGTACAGCAAAACCATATTTGCAGCAACAATGTAACTTTAGGCATTTCTTGGTTTTGATTTTTTTAAAATGGTGTTGACTCAATCTATGATTAAAATCAATTGAAAGCATCACAAAAGGCATGCACTCCACAATTAGAAAAATCCTTAACAAAATCAATAACTTTTAAAGTTTGAGATAGCCTTAGAAATCATGATTCAAGGTTGTTATTTTATAATGAAAAGCAAATAGCAAGAGAGACACCCAGATTCACTTAAGGGCATTTATAGAAGCAGATATAGAGCTTGGATCTTTTCCACCCAGCACTTTGCCCACCATCACACATGGCATCCGTTCTTCAGCTTTGATCATCTGCTGACATGCCTCATTTCCCAGAGGTCTATTGTTCACATGAATGAATTGGGGAAGAACAAGAGTAAATGTAGGAGAAGCAATCTTAAAGGTTATTATAGTGATTCAGGCATTAACAGTTCTGAAACAGAAGAATGGTAGAGGAGATAGAGTTATATATATTCCTTCTTTGGTTAAGGGTTATCAGAAAAGTTAAAGTGAGGCATCTGAGGTCAGTAGCAAGGGTGTTAGCAGTGCCAGTCAAAGAATCATACTCTCCAGTGAAAATCAGGAGACCAATTTCGCACGCTGATATTGTGCAACATACTACGCATCCAATTGAGAATCTCCTTTAGGAAGTTCTAGGTGCAGTCTGAGATTCAGGATGGAGAGGTGCAATAAGTGCATTGACTCATTCTTTCTTTAAAGTCTTAAAGGCATGGACCATCCAGCCATGCACACAGGGAGTGGAGTGATTGACAGGGTGGTTGGTACATGCTGTCTTGGAATTTCCACATTCACAGGACAGGGCAATCAGAAGAGCATTCCTTGTACATGTCAAAGAGACAGACTTCACTGTGTGTTGTGAGGGGCCCTAGGGGCCACATTATTTGCTGAAGATGTCAAAGGAACAGACTCTGCAGTGTTCAGTGATTGGCCCCAAATGAAATTAGCCAGGAAATGGTTGAGTAAAAGCTCTCCTCCGCCTTTCGGGAGCTCCTTCAATTTTCAACACTGCTTCTCCCTTCTCATTTCCTGTAGGAATCCAGAGGGACTTCTTAATTTTCTTTTTTTAATGGATTTATTTATTTATTTGAAAGGCAGAGTTACAGAAAGGTATAGCAGAGAGAGAGAAAGAGGTTTTCCATCTGCTGGTTCACTCTCCAGATAGTTGCAATGGCCAGAGCTAAAACAATCCGAAGCCTGGGGCCAGGAGCTTCTTCTGGGTCTTCCACAAGGGTGCAGAGGCCCAAGGACTTGGGTCATCTTCTACTGTTTTCCCAGGCCATAGCAGAGAGCTGGATCGGAGGTGGAGCAGCCAGGACTCAAACTGGCGCCCATATAGGATGCCTGCCCTGCAGGCAGTGGCTTTACCCAGTACTGCCACAGCGCTCCATTTTCTAAACCAGATTTGTTATTGTAGTCCCTGTTCCAGCTCAAACCTTTGCAGATATTGAAAAGCCAATTTGCTTATTTAAGCATGGACTTCGTACTCTCCTGGTGCCCAGCACTGGCCATGGAGCATTCCCACTGACATAGCCGGCACCTGCAATGCCGGAATGAAGGAGCCCATGGCACTGGGCTCTTCTCTTTGTTCAGACTCTTTCCTCTTTTTGTGAGTAAAATGTCCTTAACCATCAAACAGGAATCATTCTTCAGTCTACAGTGCTTATTGTAGAAATTAAGCTGAGGAGGATCTCATACTTGCCTGACATGAATCCAATAAGTTGCATTATACAATGTTATTTAGGCAGAATTAGAAATGAATGGAAAGCATAGACTTCCTGCCAATCAACAGCATTATCAGTATAACAATGCCTATTTATTGAGTGTTTGCTGTGCACCAGACACTGTAGTAAACTAAGATATATGTAATTATTTCATATAATCCTCTCAATTTTATTATGATGCAAGTGTGGCTTTTGTCCTTACTTGACAGGGAAAGAAACTGAAGTTTAAGAAAGTTAACTAACTCAAACAAGGCAACACAGCTAGTAAGAGTCAGAGCTAGAATGCAAAGCATCCATTCCCTTCAAAGCACATTCTTAACCACTAAACTAAACTAAATTCCTGTGTATTCAACAGTTTCTCCAAATGTGGTTTTGGGGGATGCTTGCTCTGCTCAGATTGTCACTTAAACTGTTCGTGACAAGAGCTTCTCTTTTGTTTGTTTGACCATCTACATAGGCTGAATGCTAAATGTGGGTTGTCATTCACACATTCCCCACAGTACAAACATTGCAGTAAGCAGTCCTGAAGGGACTTGAGCTGGATAGAACAAAGCATGAAAGTTTCCAGAGTACTTCATTTAAATTGTAAGCTAATGTAATAACGATCAGGGTCATGTCTCACATGAGACAAGAACTTGAACCCTAGACTGCTTTTAATGATGCGAACATGTCAAGAGACACCTCCTTCACAAACAAGGAGTATGAAAGGAAAAGAAATACTGGATAAAATGTGGGGGGAATGATATATGACATTTGACATAATTAAATGAAAACTCCATTGGTTTTAGCAGGCAATAATAAAATGAACCAACCAGAATGGCTAGATTGGGGAAACCTATTGGATTTCAGTTTATATAAACTTCAAATGGGAGAGAAAAGCCAAGAAAAGGGATTTTTTAATGCTAAGAAATATAGTGAGTGAAAATTTATAATTTTGTTTGATTTTACTTTCTCAAACTTGCCCAGCCCTGTCATGATCTGAAATTTCAACCCCAAATCTCAGCCACCATGTATTCTCTTTGGATGGAGACAGCATATAAAGAAAACAAATAGAGTAGCCAACATTTGCAAAGTTGAAGGCCTCAAGTTTTCGGAATCTGGGTTTGTCGGGTTTGCCTTATATCATGATCAGCCACTAGATGGCAAAATGTGACATAAAATGTGGGCTGCTGTAGCAGTTAAAAACCTGGTGAAGGGAAAGCAGAGCTATTTGAGTTGGTGAAAACCTACAATAGCACAAAGAGATGGAATATGGTCATTCTTAACATGTACACATTACTTCTAAATTTCTTTGCTGATTCACTCTATTCTTATCCAGAAGCCCAAAGACAGACCTAGTTGACTATGGGGCTTAATTCCTGAGCATCACTTAACAATGTTTCTCAGTGCCGCCCACCAGTTGGCCTAGGTCCTGATTAATGATATTTTCTGTCACCTCCCCTCCATCATTCCTCTCCACCTCTTTTCAGGATTCTTCACTATTTATCCATAGACGGAACCCTGTGGTTGTCACTCATGTTGAACAGAGTACTTGGCTCACTTAATGAACTCCTTTCTCAGCAACAAACTGAATTCTAGGTCTCAATATGAGTCAAAATGAGCTCCATGATACACAAGGCATATTTCTTTCAAAATGAGTGTAATGGTTGATCTTGTGTGTCAACTTTCTAGGTTGAGGGATACCCAGAGAGCTGGTTGAGACTTCATTTCTGCATGTGTCTGTAAGCGTCTTTAGAAAAGAGGTCATCATTTAAATCAGCAGACTGAATAAGAGCACCCCTGACCAACATGGGCAGGCATCATTCAGACTACAGAGGGATTGGGTAGAATGGAAAGGCCACAGACGTGCAAATTCGCTCTCTCTCTTCTTTTGCTGAATTCCCATCCATTTTCCTCTTCCCTTGTGCACTGGAGCTCCTGATTCAGGCCTTCCACCTTGGACAGGACTTTGCACCCTTCTCTCCCTGGTTCTTGGACCTTTGGACACGGAATGAATTCCATGGCTGGTTTTCCTGGCTCTCCAGTTTACACACAGCACATGGTGGCCTCCATAATCACCTAAGCTGATTCCCACAATAAATCTCTTCTTGTGTATCTTTACTTCTTTGTCTGGAGAACCCCAATGCAACGGGCCACAGAAATGTTACAGGAAAGCCAATGGAGAGGAGAGGAAAGGGATGAAAGTCAGACCAGATAAGCAGCTCATTCAAAGTTCCTCATCAATAATGGCTAAAAATAGAGCCAGATACCCCTGACACCTGATTTGGCATTCCACTTAGTCAATAGTATCTTTCTTTGATCATAAAATCAAAGAACAGAGTAGCAATTGAGGGGAGAAAATCCTGCCAAATGGGCTTAATAATCTTTTCCAAGTGCTATCAGTAAAAGCAATAACAGAAATTCTTTTTTCCTGCCACCCTCTCTGATGTTCTGGGCTTACTCATTTCTACAATGCTGTACCTCCTGAACGTGAATTGTGTTATTGGAATCTTTCATTAAAGATGAGGAAAGTGAAGGGGAGACTGGGGTTTCCTAAAGCAGATGGGCTTTGTGAGAATACTGAACAACGCGTGGAGACCTTATATCACTTTGTACACAGATCTCTTACAAAAAGTGGAAACACCTAAGCCATGTTCTGCACAAAACGTTCACTAACCAAATGTGCAGAGCTGGAGTGAACCTCCCTTCCTCTCTGCCAGGGACATAATAGAGACTCAGAATTTACAGAAAGGAAAGAGGGAGAGAAGAAAGGGGAGGAGGAAGTGGCAGTGAAATGAGAGAAGAAATCACTATGAAGATACAAGAGCAGTAGGCAGGGCACTGTGACATAATGGCACCTAGATGGGTGCCAGTTCTAGCCCTAGCTACTCTTCTTCTGATCCAGCTCTCTGCTATGGTCTGGGAAAGCAGAGAAAGATGGCCCAAGCACTTGGGCCCCTGCACTCATGTGGGAGACCTGGAGGCAGCTTCTGGCTCCTGGCTTCGGATATGCCCAGCTCTGGCAGTGCAGCCATTTGGGGAGTGAGCCAGCAGGTGGAAGACTTTCTCTCTGCTGCCCTTCTCTCTGTAACTCTACTTCTCAAAAAATAAAAAATAAAATAGGGCAGGCTCGCAGCTTGGGATGCCTGCATCCCATACTGGAGTGGCTAAGTTCCAGTCCCTGCCCACTTATGATCCAGCTTCCTGCTAAGGTACACCCTGGGAGGCAGCAGGTAATGGCTCAAGTATTTGGGTCTGTGGCCCAACGTGGGAGACCAGAATGAGGTTCCAGTCTTCTGGCTTCAGTTTGGCCCAGCCTGGCTGTTGCAGGCATTTGGGGAGTGAACTAGCAGATGAAAGGTCTCTCCCTCTATCTTTGTCTCTTTCTCTCTTTGTCTCTTTTTCTGTCGCCTTTGAAGTAAATACAGATAAATACATTTTCAACAAAAAGACATAATACTTGTAAAAACAGCAAGAAGCATCATTCGTTTGCTCAGTCGAGATGAACAAATGTTAGTTCTCATCTCAGATAACCTGTTTTAGGCTTGGCCATTATACAAAACATTCCCTAGCCGTTCCTCCTCTGGACTAAACAATTCCAGCTCCTGAACTTTCCCGCAGAACTTTCACAAGGTGTTTTTTGTTGCTGTTCTTATCTGCACCGATTTTGATTATTTTTAAAATTTAAATCATTTGAGATTGTATTCAAATGTTTTTCATTATCCTTTACAATGTTATCCTCTTTCCAGGAAGTGAATATATGGTTAAAAGAAAAAAAAGATGGATTTTTTTTTTATTTTAAAGGAAAACCATATTTTGAAGACCAAGGAGTATTCCAAAAGTGCCTGGAAGATATGTATTATGGAAAAAGAAAACTGCATTGATTTCAAACTTTTTGAACCAAAATATGATTATCTTTTAAGTAAATTTTTTATGAAATTTTAAAAGTACCCTCATATATTTAAAACTAGAAGATTGTAACAAAGACATTTTTACATGCAAAACAATTTTAACAGGAATTTAGTCTTTTAAAGGGATAAAGTAGATTATTATTGTGCCCAAACTTTTCAGTACTCCAATATATACACATATATACATACATTCACACTCACTCGCACACACACATAACCTTCCCTTAATAGGAAAATAGTTCATGCTAATTCTCATATTTACCATGATTATAATATTAAATGAAAAAAAATTAAAATACTGTTGCAATAAGTTCAGAAAATGTACCAAAAACTCCATTCAAAAATATAAAAATTCCGAAAGCTCGTTGACAGGTGCTGTTGGAACAGACAAGTAGAGTTGAAGAGTTGCCCTGTTTCTAAGTCAGCTGTGCGTGCACCAACTACAGGATCACCCCGCGGGATGCCCTGAGCAGCGCTTCGCAAAGTGCTGACTCCTGGACTCCTTCCACTTCCAATGTGCAGCATTAGAATCCCAGGGGGTGAGCTCTAGAAAATTGGCAGATTCCCCAGATAATTCTAATGAGTAGTTCAGATTCAAGGAATACTCATGTCAGCATTGACCTTTTAACTTGGTAGATCAGTCCTTTTTTTTTTTTTTCTCCTCCTTTTCTTTTAGAAGCATAATGATTTTTTTTAAGTTAACATTTAAGTACTGACAATAAAAATGTGAGAAGTAGTACTTCTACCATCCCTAAATCAGACTCTTCATCTGTTTCATAACTGATTGTTGTGCAGAGAGAATTTGCTTGTGCTTCTAGGAACTTGTAAAGTGCTTTGATCTTCCAGATACTAACTCTTATTTTTAGGTATCCACGTAAGATAAATCCTACAATCGCTTTCATAATTCACTTACTTGGCCAAGTATCAAGTGTGTACCTCACAGTGCAGTGTTTGATTTCTTCTGTATAGTGAAATCTAATATAAGACATTGTCTTTTTGATTAGATAATGGGGATGTTTATTTCAATTGCCAGATGGTTGGAATAAAGGGAAACTAATGCTGAGCTCTGAATGCTAAGAGTCAATGGTTTGAGTCCAAGAAATGGCATCCCAAGCAGAGGACTATGATCCTGGTATTCTTAATGCTCCATTCTCCACCAGTCATATCACTTAAGGTTTAATTGCCTTACATATGATGTGTTGAAAATATGTGATACTTGGAATTTTTTGAGATTGCAATCATGTGATAGGTTATAACAGCAAGATATATCGATAAATTATTAAAATTTGTTTCATCAACTTTTTTTACTTGAATATATTTTTCCTCATAAAACAATATTTGGTAATTTGAAAGTCCCATGAATATGACTTACTAAATGTTCCTCTATGATAGTTTTCCTTGAGCATATTGACTTTTATTTTATATTCCATAAAAGGTTTGATATTTAGTTCTCATAGAGGTATACACTTCACCAAGAACTTTCAGATCCATTTGATTCTCACAACTACTCAGGGGGTGAAAGGGAATATATTGTGCATGTCAATTCAATGTAAACTTAATCTCACATAAAACTTAATGTTATTAATAATCAGTGTGAATTTTATAATTGGTAAAATATTAAGAAGAATGTTTTGGAAATTAATGTAGCTATAAAGCTGAATTAGCATGGAAAAATGGATGAAGGAGAAATCTATTGATGAAACAACTAAGCTACGTGAATGTTTCTTTTCATTCAGTGTGATATAAAAAAAAAGTTTCATACTTTCAAGGCTTAGGTTGTTATCTCTGTCATTAACTCACCACGTTAGGGTATTTTGGCCATCAGTGGATTCTGTGTCTCAGTGTGCCCAGTATGGCCCCATTTTACACCTCTAGCTAGAGCACTCCAAAGTTATTCACACTGAACAATAAATTGTATGATCTTCCAACTATGAATTCCTGGACCACAATTTGACCAATATGAGACAATTTGCCTATAGGGCTTCATAGCTTACAGACTCAGTAGAAGAAATCTCAGTGTTAATTCATGTCATCTTGTTTAATATCTATACTACTCTCACAAGAGTACTGAACTGTAGATAAAGAAGATACAGGAAGTCAGGCTGCAGGTACAAACATTATTGATTCACAAATAGGTTGAGGTGTTTGGAAACTAGGACATATTTTCCCCCCATCAACAAAGTTAGAAATTATTACAAAATTCCAAAGCTAATTTCAAATGCATGTTGGGGACGACCCACCCCCAAAATGGGCAGGCAATAGAATGAGCCAGCCTGCAGAGTAGGGCTGCAGCGAGAATTGTGCTTCCAGGAAAGTGTCCAATCATAGTTGAGGGCCACAGAAAGTGGACAAACAAGGCAAACCCCAGCCTCTGCTGCAGGAAGAGGCCTTTGATTTCTTGACAGGATAATGACACAGCAAGGGCTAATCTCCCTTGGGAATCATAACCAGATGTGTTTCAGAGTGTTGGACCTAAACCCCTTCTGAGATATGATTGATATGTTTACTTGAAATGTCAAAGAAGATAATGGAGTGGTGACTTCCAGCCCCCACCTCAACTGCCTGGCCTACCTCCTGCCCTGTTTGCTCACAGTTCCCGTCCCCATGGGTCATCTGCATCTCTCCACCAGATTTCAGGAAACTAAAGGCAAAGGAACACCTTCAGCAGTCAGTCCCTCTCTCTAAACTCTCTGTGGTAAACAAACTGACTTTCATTGGAATCTCTGCTTGGACAGAAGTCCTCATATTGCTCATGTGTGCCCTGCTGCTGCTTCTAGTAAGTGGAACCCCTCCTCTTTCCTGCACTGTCCTCTCCAATCAGAATAAAGCGCTGTGACTTTGCAAAAGCCCCACCCTCTCTGAGAAGCTACTCCCCCTTGTTTGCATGTGAGAGACATTTATAAATGGCATGCTTTAAATCAAGAGCACCTGAATTATCCCAGCTCCAAAACAGGGATTACTATCAAGGCAGTTCTTGTGTAGGTTCACTTGACAAATATCTGCTATGAATTTATTTCATTACAATTTGCCTCACTTTTAAGAAAACTAATATTTGAATGCAGAGATTCTGATTGTGGGCTTCAGGTTCCTTTGCTGTTTTATTTAATCAACCATAAACTGAATCAATGAATTGAAATTATAAATTGAGAGATGAATTTCCTGGGACTTGATTTTTTACTCTTGCACTGGGATTGATGTCACTCTTTTCTCTACCCCTGTCACCAATACCATCCTTTTCCAGGAACACATTGTGTGAGTGTTGAATGAGCTGCACTGAGCAGATCTAAAAATCTGTCATGTTGAACAATTCCAATACTAGAACAATCCTAGAAGAAGGAACAAGTAAAGCCTTTGTCCACCAAAATATATTCTGCTATGTATGTTTCTCCATGGGTGATTAAAATAATATATGGTACCTGCTTCTGAAATCTATATCATTAATGTATTCAAAACAAACAAAATTCTCTTTAAGCTCCTAGGAGAAAGAACATCATGCCTATTTGGGGGAGTGGTTAACACTTCTCAGAATGTAACACATCTTTCTACTATGATACCCCTATTTAAAATAACTTTTGACTGGAAACAGTTTCCAGCTCTAATTTGCATCAGGATTTTAATAAGATGATGTCATTAAACTGGTTTATTAGATGGCTCCTAGCATTTTATTCAAATGTTTGTATTGTTAATATTTGCATAGAACACGTCACAGACACCTCCAAATTGAATCTGTTCTGCTCTTTCTGGGTACTCCCTATTCCCAGAACCCTGTTCCTCTCATGGTGTTTCTTCTTTTAATCCAAGATGCTGTAGCCTCCTAGGCACACAAACAAAAACTAAGCACCCAGCAACCTCTATGTATCAATTAGCAAATATTGGTGAGTTGAAGAACCATATTTCTTTTTTTAAAAGATTTATTTATTCATTTGAAAGGCAGAGTTAGAAAGAGAGAGAGAGAGAGAGAGAGAGAGAGAGGTCTTCTACTCATTGGTTCACTCCCCAAATGGCTGCAATGGCCTGAGCCATTAAACCAGGATCCAGGAGCTTCTTCCAGGTCTCCCACGTGGGTGGCAGGGGCCCAAGCACTTGGGCTGTCCTCCACTGTTTTCCCAGGCACATCAGCAGGGAGCTGGATATGAAATGGAGCAGCCAGGACTAGAACTGGCACCCGTATAGAATGCTGGTGCTACAGAGGGCAGCTTAACCCACTATGCCACCGCGCCCGGCACAGAACCATATTTCCTACATGCTACCAGAAACTCAAGTCCTCACTAAACATTGGAGTCTGTGATTATCCATCTCTATCTCTTAGGCAAGACACTCATCATTTCAAAATTCCTGTTGCTACATCAATAAATTCAGAGATAGGGACTTTAACTGTAATTCCAAGGTTCTCATCTACAATATTGTAACTGCATTCCCACAATGCTTTCCCAATGAGCGGTGAGTTGCCAACACTTTGTACCTATCTGGCTTGGTTTCCCATCCAGCATGCTTTCCAAAGCGTCCTGTGTTTGATTTCGTGGCAGCGCTTAGCATTCTCAAGCTCAGCTTTCTGCTTATTAACCATATTTCTACAGACACTATGATTCCTCAAAATCACAATTCATACATGGAGGCTGTAACCTTTATTGCTTTAGCTTCCCCTCCATGTATAATTCCTATTACATGAAACCTCAAAAATAGGTTTGAATTCATTCGTAGAGGCCACCCTAGCAGAAGCTGCCCTCATTCTTCTGGGATGCCTAAGAAATCCTCCTTAGCTATTTCCCCTTCACCTCCCTGACTCATCCCATCCCAGTCTTCCTGGAGCCTGACTCTGCACAACCCATGGCCCTTCAAACAAGCCTGAACTCACATCTGACCACTGCCTGCCTTTACAATTTAGCTTGTGCCGTTATCACCCTCATGCTGCTGTGCCAGACACACCAAGCTCTCTCCAGTTGCTCTTCCCTGTCTCAGGACCTTTGATCATGCTGTCGTCTCTGAGAGCCACAGGAGTTATCTGCTAGAAAAAAAGCATATGATATACCTTAGTCATTACTGCAGGAAATTGTCTTCAGAGGCTGCACATTAACCCCTTCTCAAACCGATCAAGCACAGTTGCTTTTCTAAAAAGGATATGAAGTTCCTATTTTGCCTTCAGCAGTATTTTTGTCTGCAGTTCGCTAAGTGGAATATCTAAAACTGTTCACGTGTAAAGCATATTTATCATCCACTAATGCTGAAATGCAACCAGTACTGGGGGAACTATCACAATGCTGAAACATTTGATTATACGACCCACAGGGATCATGATTATTCACAAAGAATACCCTAAGGTTATCACTTACGTTAGTGCTCTTCTTTGTAAAAACAACAGACTGTCCTTTCTGCCCTATATGCGGCTCACAAGAGCATAAAATGCCAGTGGATTCATCCCCCAGAAAGCAACACAACTACATTGGGGGTATGTATTTCAAATACTTCCAAGAATATAGCATCTCAAGAAAAGAAACAATCACTATGACCTGGTGTTTCCCAGAGTTGAAGATTTCATGAACATACAAGAAATCACGTATCTTCAATAAGTTCCTCCCATGGCCAGTGAAGTCATATTTTTTATGTTGTCCATCGGCTTAGAAAATCTAGAAATAGCTAATGCAGTACTGTCAGCTTATTTATACTTAAAATCGAGTCTTCTTTCATGAAAGTTCATCCTATATTTTACCAAAGCAATCTTAACTGTGAGGGAAACTATAAAATTCAAAGACCATTGGAGGCTTCTTTTTAGTTATTTGTCCTCCACATTGTCTAAGTTCTGATGCAAGGGGGATACTCTGATAATCAGTAAATAACTAAAGCTCTGATGGGTACAGAAACCTACAGCCTGAACACCAACCATCTGACACTTCCAAATCCAATGTGAATTGTTCTAAACTCATATTTTGGAAACTGAAATAACAAAGACATTGATCCTTGAAGTGCCTGGGAAAGTGACACACTTCCTCCTGGTCTCTCCAAGCCTCTCTCTGCTCTGCCCTGTGAATGCAATTGTGTTTACATAAGGATTAGTTCTCCTGACAACTATCTGGGTTTTGATTTAGGAACCGAATAAGACTCTACCACAAAGAGCCACTGGATCACAGACAGTGTGTTCTTTTAATTTACTTCCATAAACAGGCAAAAATTGAAGTCAGCTGGCAGCACAAGCCAAATTAAAGAGCTGAGTGTGAGAGACACAGTTGAATCAAGATCAGTGTTTGAGGTGGGGGTGGTGGGAGGTTGGATTTTTAAGTTTCCAAAGAAGATATGTAGTTAGGTAAATAGCTAAGACTTTCACTTTAACTGCGGCTTAGATGTATTGTGCATTGTTTACTTTTAAAGAAATCAAATTTAGACTGAAACTAATATCATTCCTAAAAATGCTTTTCTTACTTAAATGATGTATATGAACTCACAGTGTAATACAATGAATGTGCAGACCATAACCATCCCTAATATAATTATACTGAATATAGCTCCATCTGCTAAGTTTGTGGGCTGTGAATCTGCCTGATATGACTCATAATCAACTCTTAATGTTTCTTTTAATGATTTTAATGATTACTCTAATTCTGTCCTGCTAGTTTTTCCTTCTCCTGTTATCTCCCAGTGACCTTGCTGTTATGCAAGTCTCCTGAGATAGAGCGTCCCCATTGTGATGGGGGGAGGGAGTCAGCAAAACCTTAAGCCTGGACTTCTTGATCATTCATTAAATAGAACAAACACTTCTCAAGGCTATTAAAGGAAGGGGTAGGTGCAATGCTTTCAAATCTGGGTAACATGGGCCAATATGGTCTAGTGGTTAAGATGACTATAGAATCACATCTGGGTTTGAGTTACGATGCAAGCATTTTACAGGAAATTACTACATTTATTTGATTTTTAATTTTCTCATTTGTAAAGTAAATATAATCGTTTTTCATATGGTTGTTCTGAAAGTGAAATATCACCATGTATATTACATGCTTAGGGTAAAGTCAAGTGCATTGAAAGTGTTTAACAGAATAATTATTCCCATTATTTTATCATTACTACCACTGAGTAGGTAGATTTGCATGGCCCTGCAAATTGCTCAGCTCTGAGAAATACAGAAAACACATATGAAATAGGGCCTCTGTCTTCAAGAAGCTTATAATCTAGTTGTTAGTTTTAATTATGTAAAGGAGCTACAGTGCCTGGAAAGTGCAATGTGTTACTCTGCATGAGCTCAGGGGAAGAGAAGAGCCATAAGGGATAAGAGAGAAGAGCCTGGCATGATTGAAATGGTGGTGAACGACTTCTAGGCAGAAGTGGGATTGCAATGGAGCCTTAATGGAGTGAGTGTAAGGGATGGCAACGCACCGGGCCTATTTGAGGAATAGGGAACTTTACTACCGCAAGCCTTATACTGGGGAATAAGGGAGGACCAGGTCGTGCTGGAAGGGACAGCTTTTCCCAAAGTGAGAAAGGGCATCTCACATTCGCAAAAACACATGGACAGGAAGAGAGGAAGATGGAGAAAAGGACAGTGGAGGAGAGACAGGCAAATGGAAAGATTTCTTTTTTGGTTAAATGATTCTAAGATGTTGGCTGAGTGAAAGCAAAACACATATCTTCATTGTCGAACTTTAGAGACCTTGTAATGCTAATATGCATAATAGAAACGTAACTGATTTTTAGTGTTTAATTACAAAGTATCTAATTATGTTCTAAATGTCATAATTCCCATCGTGATGAAATATAAGGGTACTTCAAAAGGGTCATGAAAAATGGAATTGAAAAATAAGTTTTTCTGGAGCAAAAACATTTTATAAACCTGTGTATCATTTTTGAATAAAATGTATCTTCATGAACTTTTTGAAGACCTCTTAATACCAAAGGTGGGTTTTTTTTTTAAAGATTTATTTCATTTATTTGAAAGGCAGAGTTAGAGAGTGAGCGAGCGAGATCTCCCATCCGATGGTTCACTTCCAGAATGGCTGCAACAGCCAGGGCTGAGCCAGGCTGAAACCAGGAATCAGGAGTTTCAACCCAGTCTCCCATGTGGAAACAGGGCCCAAGCACTGGGGCCATCTTCTGCTCTCCCAGGCACGGCAGCAGGGAGCTGGGCTGGAAGTAGAGCAGCCAGGATGCAAACTGACACCCATATGGGATGTCAGGGCTGCAGACGGCAGCTTAACCTGCTGCAACACAGTGCTGGCCCCAATACACAAGTTTTAGAATTCTTTTGCACCAAGATAAACTGATCCTTTAATTCTATTTTTCATGAACATTTTGACCTACCCTTTTAGTCAGTCCTCTATATCCAAAAGTTCTATATTCATGAATTCAATCACTTGTGTATCAAAAATACTGGGGGAAAAATTGAGTCTGTGCTGAACATGTACAGACTTGTTTCCTTGTCATTATTGTCTAAGCCATACAGTATAACAACTATTACATAGCATTCACATGGTATTAGGTTTGAAAGTCTTCGAGAGATGATTGAAAGTATGTGGGGGGATATTCACAAGCTACATGCAAACACTATGCCATTTTACATAAGGTACTGAGCATCTGTGGGCTTTGGTGTTCCTGGAACCCAACCACCGTGGTATCCATGGGCCAACCATACATAGTTATATACATCTCTCTTCCCTCAAAAATAAAGTAAGGGGGAATGGTGAGACTCAGAATAGATGAACAAAAGTGAATGCAAATAAGAAATGACTCCTCCCAGGGCCGGCACCACGGCTCAATAGGTTAATCCTCCACCTGTGGCTCCGGCACACCGGGTTCTAGTCTCTGTTGGGGCACCGGATTCTGTCCCAGTTGCCTCTCTTCCAGGCCAGCTCTCTGCTGTGGCCCGGGAGTGCAGTGGAGGATGGCCCAAGTACTTGGGCCCTGCACCCCATGGGAGACCAGGTGAAGCGCCTGGCTCCTGGCTTCAGATCAGCGCAGTGCGCCAACTGCATCACATCGGCCGCAGCGGCCATTGGAGGGTGAACCAACAGCAAAGGAAGACCTTTTTCTCTGTCTCTCTCTCTCTCACTGTCCACTCTGCCTGTCAAAAAAAAAAAAAAAAAAAGAAATGACTCCTCAGATGTGAAGATTGAAGTTTTCCTTTGAATTTGATGATGGAGGTCAGACAAGGTTGGGTTATGTTGCATTCAAAGATACAAGACTTTTGGAGGAAAAAGGGAGTGGGAAATTTCCCCTTTGATGAGCAGATGGCAATGGAATGTTGATATAGATAAGAAGCAAAGTTTTTTTTATGATTTCTTTATTTATTTGAAAGGCAGAGTTACAGAAAGATAGAAGGAGACAGATTGATTTGCTGATTCACTCCCCAAATGTATTGCAATAGCCCAGGCTGAGCCAGGCTGAGCCAGGCTGAGCCAGGAGCCTAGAGTTTCTTCCGGGTGTCCCATGTGGGTGAAGGACCCAAGCACTTGGACCATCTTCTACTTTATGAGTACATTAGCAGAGAGCTGGATCAGAAGTGAAGCAGCCGCGTCTTGAACTGATGCCCATGTGGGATTCTGGCTCTACAGCTGGTGGCTTTTCCATCTATGCAATAGCTTTGGCACCCATAGCAAAGTTATGAATAGCAATATGAAAATAGCAAAAAATAACAATATGCTTTTATTTTTTATTTTTTAATTTATTTTTTATTTAGTAAATATAAATTTCCAAAGTACAGTTTATGGATTACAATGGCTTCCCCCCCCCATAATCTCCCTCCCACTCACACCCCTCCCATATCCCCCTCCCTCTCCCATTCCATTCACATCAAGATTCATTTTTAATTATCTTTATATATAGAAGATCAATTTAGTATATATTAAGAGTTCATCAGTTTGCACCCACACAGAAACACAAAATGTAAAAATACTGTTTGAGTACTAGTTATAGCATTACTTCACATTGGACAACACCTTAAGGACAGATCCCACATGAGAAGTAAGTACACAGTGACTCCTGCTGCTGACTTAACAACTTGACACTCTTATTTATGGTGTCAGTAATCTCCCTAGGCTCTAGTCATGAGTTGCCGAGGCTAGGGAAGCCTTTTGAGTTCACCGACTTTGATCTTATTCCGACAGGGTTCATAGTCAAAGTGGAAGTTCTCTCCTCCCTTCAGAGAAAGGTACCTCCTTCTTTGATGGCCCCGTTCTTTCCACTGGGATCTCACTCACAGAGATCTTTCATTTAGGTCTTCTTTTTTTTTTCCCCAGAGTGTCTTGGCTTTCCATGCCTAGAATATTCTCATGGGCTCTTGAGCCATATCCAATTGCCTTAAGGGCTGATTCTGAGGCCAGAGTGCTATTTAGGACATCTGCCATTCTATGAGTCTGCTGTGTATCCTGCCTACCATGATGGATCGTTCTCTCCCTTTTTGATTCTATCAGTTAGTATTAGCAGACACTAGTCTTGTTTGTGTGACCCCTTTGACTCTTAGACCTATCAGTGTGATCAACTGTGAACTGAAATTGATCACTTGAACTAGCAAGATGGCATTGGTACATGCCACCCTGACGGGATTGTATTGGAATCCCCTGGTACAATTCTAACTCCACCATTTGGGGCAAGTCCAATTGAGCATGTCCCAAATTGTGCTTCTCCTCCCTCTCTTATTCCCACTATTACATTTAACAGGGATCGCTTTTCAATTAAAATTTAAACACCTAAGAATAATTGTGTTTTAATTACAAAGTTCAACCATTAGTACTATAACAAAACAGAGAAAAATACTAAAATGGATAAAGTATTACATTGTACATCAGCAGTCAGCAAAAGAGCTGATCAAGTCACTGTTTCTCATAGTGTCTATTTCATTTCAACAGGTTTCCCCTTTGGTGCTCAGTTAGTTGTTGCCAATCAGGGAGAATATATGTAATTTGTCCCTTTGGGACTGGTTTAATTCACTCAGCATAATGTTTTCCAGATTCCTCCATCTTGTTGCAAATGACAGGATTCCATTGTTTTTGACTGCACCATTTATTGAATAAATTTATTGAATAGACTGTCCTTACTCCAGGGATTGGTTTTGGATCCTTGATCAAATATAAGTTGGCTGTAGATGTTTGGATTGATTTCTGGTGTTTCTATTCTGTTCCATCGGTCTATCCATCTGTTTCTGTACAAGTACCATGCTGTTTTGATAACAACTGCCCTGTAGTATGTCCTGAAATCTGGTATTGTGATGGCTCCAGCTTTGTTTTTGTTGTACAAAATTGCTTTAGCTATTCAAGGTCTCCTGTGCCTCCATATGAATTTCAGCACCATTTTTCCAGATCTGAGAGGAATGTCTTCGGTATTTTGATTAGTATTGCATTGAATCTGTAAATTGCTTTTGGAGAATGGAAATTTTGATGATATTGATTCTTCCAATTCATGAGCATGGAAGATTTTTCCATTTTTTGGTATCCTCTTGTATTTCTTTCTTTAAGGTTTTATAATTTTCATTGTAGAGATCTTTAACGTCCTTGGTTAAGTTTATTCCAAGGTATTTGATTGTTCTTGTAGCTATTGTGAATGGGATTGATCTTAGAAGTTCTTCCTCAACTGTGGCATTGCCTGTGTATACAAAGGTTGTTGATTTTTGTGCATTGATTTTATATCCTGCTACTTTGCCAGACTCTTCTATGAGTTCCAATAGTCTCTTAGTAGAGTTCTTTGGGTCCCCTAAATAAAGAATCATATCATCTGCAAAGAGGGATAGTTTGAGTTCTTCCTTCAATTTGTATTCCTTTAATTTCTTTTTCTTCCCTAATAGCTCTGGCTAAAACTTCCAGAACTATACTGAATAGCAGTGGTGAGAGTGGGCATCCCTGTCTGGTACCAGATCTCAGTGGAAATACTTCCAATTTTTCCCATTCAATAGGATACTGGCCATGGGTTTGTCATACATTGCTTTGATTGTATTGAGGAATGTTCCTTCTATACCCATTTTGCTTAGACTTTTCATCATGAAAGGGTGTTGTATTTTATCAAATGCTTTCTCCACGTCTATTGAGATAATCATATGGTTTTTCTTCTGCAGTCTGTTAATGCGGTGTATCATGTTGATTGTTTTGCGAACATTGAACCATTCCTGCATACCAGGGATAAATCCCACTTGGTCTGGGTGGATGATCTTTCTGATGTGTTGTTGCAATTTATTGGCCAGAATTTTATTGAGGATTTTTGCATCTATGTTCATCAGGGATATTGGTCTGTAATTCTCTTTCAATGCTGCATCTTTTTCAGGCTTAGGAATTAAGGTGATGCTGGCTTCATAGAAAAAATTTGGGAGGATTCCCTCTTTTTCAATTGTTCTGAATAGTTTGAGAAGTGGAGTTATTTCCTCTTTAAATATCTGGTAGAATTTGGCAGTGAATCCATCTGGTCCTGGGCTTTTCTTTGTTGGGAGGGCCTTTATTACTGTTTCAATTTCTGTCTCAGTTATGGGTCTGTTTAGGTTTTCTATGTCTTCCTGGTTCAATTTAGATAGGTTGTATGTGTCCAAGAATCTATCCATTTCTGATAGGTTTCCCTGTTTGCTGGCATACAAGTCCTTGTAATAATTTCTGATGATTCTTTTGATTTCTGTGGTGTCTGTTGTTATGTTTCCTTTTTCATCTCTGATTTTATTGATTTGGGTCTTTTCTTTTTTTAGTTAGTTGGGCCAATGGGGTGTCAATTTTGTTTATATTTTCAAAAAACCAGCTCCTCATTTGGCTGATGTTTTGTAATTTTTTTTGGATTCAATCCTGTTGTTTTCTTCTCTGACTTTAATTATTTCTCTTCTCCTACTAGTTTGGGTCTGGTTTGCTGCAGATTTTCTAGATCCTTGAGATGCATTGAAAGCTCATCTATTTGGTGCCTTTCCAATTTCGTGATGTAGGCACCTATTGCTATAAAGTTTCCTCTTAACACTGCTTTTGCTGTATCCCATAAGTTTTGGTATGTTGTGCTGTTATCCTCATTTACTTCCAGAAAATTTTTGATTTCTCTTTTGATTTCTTCTGTGACCCATTGTTCATTCAGGAGCATGTTGTTCAGTCTCCATGTATTTGCGTATGCTCTAGGGATTCCTGAGTTGCTAATTTCCAACTTCATTCCTTTATGGTCTGAGAAGTAGCATGGTATGATTCTAATTCTTTTGAATTTGCTGAGACTTGCTTTATGGCCTCATATGTGGTCAATCCTTGAGAAGGTCCCATGTACTGCTGAGAAGAATGTAAATGCTTTCTGTGTAGGATGAAATGTTCTGTAGATATCTGTTAGATCCATTTGGGCTATAGTGTTGTTTAAATCTACTGTCTCCTTGTTGATCTTCTGTCCTGTTGATATGTCTATTCCTGTGAGTGAAGTATTGAAGTCCCCCAGTACTGTTGTATTGGGGTCCAAGTCTCCCTTTAAGTTTCTTAACAAATTTTTTAAATACACCAGTGGCCTGTAATTAGGTGCATATACATTGATAATCGTTATATCTTCCTGTTAAATGGATCCCTTAATCATTATATAGTGCCCCTCTTTGTCTCTCCTAATAGTTTTTGTGTTAAAGTTTATGTTGTCCGATAGTAAGATGGTTATGCCTGCTCTTTTTTCATTTATGTTGCCAGGGTGTATCTTTTTCCAGCCTTTCACTTTCAGTCTGTACTCATCTTTTTTGGAAAGATGTGTTTCTTGTAAGCAGCAAATAGATGGGTTTTGTTCCTTAACCCAATCAGCCAATCTGTGTCTTTTTAACTGGACAGTTCAGGCCATTAATGTTCAATGTGACTATTGATAAGTGGTAACTTTGCCCTGCCATTTGCCAAAGATATTTTCTAATATATGCTATGAATTCCCTGTGATCTTTTGCTGTGAGGTTCCCTTCCTTTACCTTCTTTCATATTGATGGCCATGTTTCTGTGTATAACACATCTTTAAGCATCTTTTGCAGGAATGGATGAGTGGCGACAAATTCTTTCAATTTCTGTTTGCTATGAAAGGTCTTTATTTCACCTTCATTCACAAATGAGAGCTTTGCAGGATATAATATTCTGGGCTGGCAGTTTTTTTCTCTTAGTACCTGGGCTATGTCTCGCCCTTCCCTTCTAGCTTGCAGGGTTTCTGCTGAGAAGTCTGCTGTGAGTCTAATTGGACATCCTCTGAGAGTAATCTGATGTTTCTCTCTTGCACATTTTAGGATCTTTTCTTTCTGTTTCACTGTGGTGAGTTTAATTACAACATGTCGTGGTGAGGATCTCTTTTGGTCATGTTTCCTAGGGATTCTATGAGCTTCCTGTACTAGGATGTCTCTCTCCTTCTCCAAAACTGGGAAATTTTCTGCTAGTATCTCACTAAAAAGGCATTCTAATCTTTTCTCCCTCTCCATGCCTTCAGGAACTCCTAGAACCCAAATGTTGGGTTTTTTAATAGTATCCTGTAGATTCCCAACAATATTTTTTAGATTTCTAATTTCCTCTTCTTTTCTTTGGTTTGACTGTATATGTTCCTGTGCTCTGTCTTCTAAGTCCGATATTCTCTCTTCTGCCTCACCCATTCTGTTTGTAAGGCTGTGTAATGTGTTTGTCATTTGATCTATTGAATTCTTCATTTCATTATGATTTCTCGTCACTATCACAGTTTCATGTTCTACTAGTTGTTTCATTTCAGCTTGATTCCTCCTTAATATTTCATTTTCACGAGAGATTTTCTACCTTGTCCATTAAGGATTTCTGTAGTTCAAGAATTTGTTTTTGAGTACTTCTTAGTGTTCTTATCAATTTTTTGAGATCTGCTTCTTTCATTTCTTCTATCTTATCATCTTTGTAATCTTGAATTGGGGTGCCTTTTTCATTTGGGGGCATCCTAGTGTCTTCCTTGTTCTTGTTACCTCAGTTTTTGCATTTTTTGTTTGGCATATTGGAGATATTCTTTGGTTTCTTCACTGTGGTGTTTTTTCTTGTTATACTATGACTCTAGATTAAGTGGACTGTCTGCTTTCAATGGAGCCTTAGAGGCTTGAGATGGGTGTGGCCTGAAAGCTCTGTTTGGTTCCTCAGGGTTGAGGGTGTGCCAAAGGTGACACTCCCAGGTTAGACGTGGTAAATCTCTCTTTTTTTATTCAAAAGGGAAGTAATTCTGCACAGCTGAAAGGAATTGGAGGTGGTTGGCAGGCAAATGATATACCCACAGGAGCCAGAGTTTGGAAGCTCTTTCCCAAGGACCACACGGGGAATCTCTCCTGCCCTCAGTGTGGACTCAAATTCTCCTGCAGTCTCCCACTGGGTTGCCAAGGTTACCAAATTGTAGCATCTCTCGAGAGTACTCACGTGAATTCTGTGAGTTCTCTCCCCCGCCGTCTCTTTTTTCACAGTCTCAGTTCATTAGCACCACACATTCATTACGTTCTTATCTCCTGTTATTACACACACACACACACCAGAGTCAGGTTTTTCTGCTAGGCTCAGGGCCGGTGCAGACCTGAGGTTGCCCTGCTTATGACGTATGTCCAAAATGGCACCTGCTCTTTGTCTTGCTCACCTTTGAGAGGTGGGCATAGAGAGAGAAACTCGTGTCCGTATCAGCCACTTTTTTTCTCTCTCTCTTCTAGTTAGCCTGGTGAACTTTTCCCCACAGGGTTTCAAGCCTTGTTTGCTCTAGTCTCCTCTTTCCACTTCCCTGCTGGTGTCTCCGGCTATTGAGGTTCGGCTCACCTCTCATTCCAGCGCTGGTGTGTTGAGTCTGTCACTGGTGTCCCGAACTGTGGGCTCCCACGCTCTCCACGCAGGTCCAGTGTGAATCACTAATTCCAAAAGAGTTTCCTCTGCTGTTTCTTCCCCAGATCTTCCTTGAACCTGCAGTATCTCCACTTTTATTAAACTGTCTCTCCCCGGACTATCAGTGTGCTCCCTTCCTATTCTGCCATCTTGCCACTCTGGCTTCAACAATATGCTTTTAAGTATTTGAGTTAAGGCAATGTGTAAAATTTGAGTAAAATCTATGCAACACAAGCCTTATTTATTTATTTCTTTTTCTAATTTCCTTTTATTTGAAATTCATGAATTGGGTAGCATACATTCTTGAAAATAGAATGAGAGTTCACCCATAAAGGGCCTATGTATCAGTCAGCTGCTAGATCCACCTGGGGCTGCTGGTTGAGGATGAATTCAAGTTGGTGGGTTCCATATGTACTCTCATTCTCCACCTAATTAGACTAGACTCATGCATTCAAATGGTATTTGACAAGCCCAAATGAAAAGCAAAAACACTCAAAGTCTTTTGAAGTCTTAGATTGACTTGGCTCATTGTCACTTCCTTACTTTCTGTTGGCCAAAGTGAGTCACAAGCCTAGCACAGGGAGTAGCTAGCATGTCATGTCACAGAGTTGTGCATGGAGAGATGGAAATGTTGTGGACATTTGTGCAATATACCATACCCTACATGAGTCATTTTCTCATGGAAATCTAGTTAAAGGACTTTGCTTAATTTGCTGTGTAGAATGACACTCTGCTCAGAAAACTGGATCAATTAAATAGAATGAGAATCTCTGAGCCAAGATTGACTATGAAGTTATCTGTGAAGTCTCCAAAGACCTTTGGCAAATATTAAGCTTTCCATAAGTCACAGAATGGATTAGGGAGCCAATGTTAGTTGTCACCTGAGGGACATTCTAAAACCAACTGAAAGATAACTATTTTGAATCTTCAAAAAGTTAACCTGGGTTATGATGTGCCTCTGGTTTATTTGACCATGGAAAAAATTCCTCCTTTCCTTTCCTTAGCTTCTCCTCTCCTCCTCCATTCTCTCCTTTCCTCTCCCTCCCCCACACCACCACTTCTCTTTCTCCCCTTTCCCTAGGACTAAGAAGTAGAAGTAACAGGGATGAATGGCACAGTGGTATAGCAGATAAAGCTGCCACCTGCAGTACAGGCATCCCATATGGGCACTGGTTCAAGTCTCAGCTGCTCCACTTCCTATCCAGCTCTCTTCTATGGCCTGGGAAAGCAGGAGAAGATGGCCCGCATGGGAGACCCAGAAGAAGCTTCTGTCTCTTAGCTTTGAAAGAGCCCAGCTCCAGCTGTTGCAGCCAATTGGGGAATGAACCAATGGAAGGAAAACTCTGTTCCTCTCTCTCTCTATCCCTGTCTCTGCCTCTCTGTAACTCTTCCTTTCAAATAAATAAATAAATCTTTAAAAAAAGAGAGAGAGAGAGAGAGAGAGAGAGAGAAGTAACAGGGAAAGGGATTAGGGTTTATCAGACAGAAGCCCAGCCCCATTTCTAAACTTGGGTATCAGGTTACAACAACCTCAGAAGATTCTAAAACAAATGATAGAAGATATACATGCCCCCAGCACTCATGCAGCCAAGAAATTCAACAAATGTTTGGTGAGTGACTGCTTTGGGGATATCCATGCAGGTTTTTAAATTTTTTTTTACTTTTTAAAGATTTACTTCATTTATTTGAAAGGGAAAGTGATGGAGAGAGAGCGAGAGATAGAGAAAGATCTTCCATATCCTGGATCACTTCCAAAATGGCAACAACAGCCAAATCTAGGCCAGGCCAAAGCCAGGAGCCTGGAACTTCATTCAAGTCTCTTACATGAGTAGCAGGAGCCCAAACATTTGGATCATCTTCCTGTGCTTTCCCAGGTGCATTAGCAAGGAGCTGTATCAGAAACTAGGTTGCTAGGACTGGAACTAGTGCTTTGACATGGGATGCCTGCATTGCAGGCAGAGGCTTAACCTGGTACAACACAAAGTGAGCCCCTAGATAGATTTTTTCAAAAAGACTCAACCAATATGACATCCTTAACAAAATTCATTATCCAAAAGATGTTGCCTATTTGCTATTTCTGTGCAACAAAAACATAGGTACAAATTTTCATTAGGTCCAACTGACTCATGTAGATTTCTTTATATACAGTCTCTTTTAATCCCAGATTTCAATAAGATAAAAATGAAATGAGACAAAAATGCCCTTGACATATTTAGCCTAATGGTTAAGACACCTGTGTCCCATATTGGAGAACATGGGTTCAATACCTGCCTCCAGCTGCTGACGTCAGCTTCCTGCTAATGTCACCCTAGGAGGCAGCAGTGTTGGCTTGATGAATATCTGCCATCCATGTGAGATATTTGATTTCCTGGCTCCTAGATTAAGCCCTTTGTGAGTATTTGGTAATTCATTCTCCCTCTCCTCCCCTCTCCCCTCTCCCCTCTCCCCTCTCCCCATCTCCCCTCTCCCCTCTCCTCCTCTCCTCTCCTCTCTCCTCTCTCCTCTCTCTCTCTCAAGATTGTTCATACTTGTTCATAAGGTATTTTCATGTCCTTGTAGATGGACTATACATAGGCAAGACTACATGAAGGAATTCTCAGCCGCACTGTTCACACATTCAAATGGCATAGAATATATATCACATAGTTTTATGGTGCTCACTCTCTCCTCTTCTGTGTCTCAACTAGATGTGCTGGAAATGTGGGATCCATTCATTTCTACAAATGAGCCTGCTGCATAGAATGTACACCCTGAAAAGGCTGCCACAATACATCCTCACTGTAGCAAGGGATGGCTGATGGGCCTCACTCTATTTAATCTACAAGGGCCCACAAGAGCTTGCCTGGGACTGCTGACATCAAAAGTCCCTCCCACATCGTTTTCTCTGACGTAGTATTTAGAAGTCAGCTGCCTCCTAGTTATTTACTCTGGGGCCCTCTAAGCACATAATTAACCTCTCCTTAAGCTGCCTTTGGTGCAGGTTTAAGGTGGTAATACATAGTTGGAGGATTGTTTTTTAACCATTTCATGTTCTTTCTAAGTAAAAATGATCACATTCATATATGCAATCGATCAGGGCCAATAGTTAGCAACAGGGAACGTTTGTTGAGAGTCTACTGTGAGCCCCACATTGTGTTAAAAGCTTTATGGTGCATTAGCTAATTGATTTATGTACCAAATCTACTGTTTAGCTTCCCCTCACCATCTAAAGTTACCTTTCAAAAGTGTAAATGTGACAATCTACACAACCTGCTTAAAATATTTTTCTTGAAGTAAAATCTGGCCTTTCTTCCATGGCCTACAGAGTCCTCCATAATCTCCCTTTGCCCAGCTCCCCTGCCTTAACTGTCTCCCTCGCTCACACTGCATTGTCTTCTTTCCCTTCAACTCTCAACCTCATTCACCAGTCACCACCTTTTCACCTAGTTTCCCATCACCCCAGGACTCTCTTCACCATATTTATCCCAAGACTGCCTCTTTGCTTCATTTAGATCCTAGCTCAATGTCATCTCTCTAGAGAATCTTTCCTGGATCATCAAAGCTGGTGCCTGCTTGCCTGCCTGCTCCTCAGTCTCCTTCTATCTCATCACTCTGTGTTCTTCATGAAAGAATTATCTAGGTTTATCATCTATATTCATTTGTTTCCATGCTTTGTCCATCTCTACTCAAATGTTAATCTGAAGGATTCGTATCTCTCCTCTAAGCTTTGTTCTTTATGCCTAAGATAGTAATTTTTGACCAAATGAACAGCTTGGTGGTATTTTCAGCCAGATCATGAAGGTAATACTTGTGCCAAGTAATTTCTCCAACATCACACAAATAATGAGTTTGAACTTAGGCAAGTCACTTAAACCTAGTGTGAATTCAGGGGTGCCTGAGACCAAATCCCATGACTAACACTTATGCTACCCAATATATGTAGTTTATGCTTCTATTATGTATAAAACTCACAGAAATATACCTCAACCTCTTTTCAATAATGAAGCAATTAGATAAATGTATACAAAAAGGAAGATAGTTTACTCCCTTCTTCTATCTTGGGTCTGAAGAAGAGAGGACCTATGTATTATAGATTGTCATAGAGTTTTGGTTTTATTAAGGTTAATCTGCAAGGGAAGGAAGACAGACAAGGAAAGAACATGACTCCTAGCCAATTGTGAAGTGTCTTGTAAGGGTTATGATCATTAATACCTACTTGTTACAAACACCACTGCACAGATGAAGACAGGGAGACTAGAAGAGTTGAGAAATACGCTTGAGGTTGCACACCTTGGTAATAGTAGAAGATGGATATTTTTCTGGTGAATTCAAAGTCTGAATTTTCCACAACACCATGGACTCACGGAGTAGAAACAGCGTTCTTTAAGGGTAAAGTATGAAGACTTTTCCTATTAATACCACCTACATTTCTTCTTGTGCCGGTACTTGAATATTCCCAGAATATGTTGTATTAACAATCTGACTTCCTTCCTATACTGTAATAACAGAAAGTTATGCAAAATTAAATAAAGTCACATTATTTAGTAAAGGCCCACAAGAAACAATCCAGAAGGCTGGGCAGTGCTCAGCAGTAGATACGATTTTGAATCTTCCAGGGAATTAAAGAATATATTTTTTCTTTGAGGTTATTTAAAACGTGAGCTGTCTTCTCTTTTATAAATGGATCCAGACTGATTTATGTGGCAACTGGATGTCAGTCGCACTACTTTTAATTACATTTAATTAAAGTTCAGTTTTGATGTTTCTCCCGCCTTCATGGAATGTGGATCAAGACATTACACACAGGTGTCAGCCAAGAGCCATCTAAACTTGAAGTTGACATGAAGGAAAATCCTACCTGAGGAAACACCCACTTTTCTGGTTTCTCTGGATTCTCAACGAAGATGTCTCTACATTTAAACACACCTGAACACGATTGGCCTTGGCAGTGCTCTGGCTTCTCATGGAACCAGGGCTCACGGAGGTGAGAGGCATTTCAATGCTCTTCCTCAGAACTGTTAACATAAGAAGTAGGGTGGGATAAAGGGAGACTGCTTGCAGCTGACAACATCTCATCAAGTCAGCAACAGCTCATTTCATGACAAAGCAGTCATTCTCCCATCCTTACCGGAAAAATGTTTTTACTTCATCCCCTACACCTGTCTCTTGGCAAAGTGTTCATTAGGAATTTAAATTCTTTGGAAACCAAAAAGATTTCCAAATGAAACTACCTCCCTGCAAGTGCTCCACTGGCAGCCTTTCTCTCTTACTTTAGAAGACACATTTAGACACACTGTTCCAGCAGAAGGTTATTTGGGACAACAGACATCAAACAAACCTCCAATCTGAAGGCTGCAAAGAGGGTTCGCTCAATGCCGTTGGTCACCTCCCTACCACAACTAGCTGCTCTGTATCTACAAAACCCCATCTGTGCTGATGGCAAACAGGGCATTCTCCAGAGCACTCTCCCACTTCCTCCAAGCCTTCCGGTTCTCTGGTGTTTTGTAGCACCTGTCCCACTTCCATTAATGCAGGATGGCTGCAAAAACAAAGAGGTTCTACCTGCTCTCTGCCTCTTTCAATACAGAGCTTTTCTTTCTGAAGTTCAAACAAAAAAAATGTTGTGCTGAACTATTGAAAGATCTTGCTTAATGGAAAATGCCAATGTTTGGATGTCTCCAGAAGTGATATTGCTTTGCTGATACATCTCTAAAACCATGTTAGTCTTCTTTTTTTCTCATAAAGTATGGCATTGTTTCATTTATGACTTAAAATCCCATGGAATTTCACATCTTCCTTGCTATGGTTTGCATATTGGTTTAGGTGTCTTCCAAAGGCCCAGGTGTTAAAGGTCCAGAGTCTTATGCTAATGGTTAATGAATTAGTGTGATGGTATTTGATTAAGGGTGGTGAGTTAATCCATTATTGGTGTCTGAAGGTTGGGCTTTTGGGATGTGATTATATGGGATTATGTTGTTGGAGTTCTCATGATCATGGTGGCCTTATGAAAAGAGATACGTTCTCTCTCTCCTTCACTCTCTTTTTCCCTCTCTCCCTTCTCCCTCTCTCCCTCCCTCACCATGTGATGTTCCTCCAACATCCTCTGCCTCCTTTCTCATCAGATGCCAACCTAATGTGGTCATTCAGCCTTGAACTGTGAACCTCCAAAACTGTAAGCTAAAATAAATCTTCTTTCCTCTGTAGCTCCTCCCAGGTACTTTAGGTGTGGTAAGAAAGGCTGACCAATGCATTTCTGATCCTTTCCTCATTGTAAATTGAAAACGGTTCTTTACCTCTGGAAGGCTGAATTCTATCCCTACCTTTATGCCACTCACAAAGGACTTGGATTTTTTCTTCATGAACAAATGTCCCATTTGAATCAATCACCCACTCCCTCTGTTCTGAATTCAAAGGTACTCTCCATCTCTTTTCCCTGGATTTATTAAAAGATGTCAGCTCTTTTTTGATTCATGATACAAACATTTACTCTTCTCAGGAACAGGCTAAGTCTGCAAGTTGACTTAGGAATTCTGGTCTTTGGCACAATTCATCTCCAAGAAACTTACATTTTCTATTTTCTTCTGTAATTTCCTGAATTTAGAGTCTAAAGTATGCCAGAGAACTGGATTATCCAAATATTGAAATGCAATACAGTTGTTAAAAAGAGAATGTTTGGGCTGGTGCTGCAGCTCACTAGGCTAATCCACTGCCTGCGGTGCCGGCACCCCGGGTTCTAGTCCTGGTTAGAGCACGGGATTCGATCCTGGTTGCTCCTCTTCCAGTCCCGCTCTCTGCTGTGGCCCGGGAAGGCAGTGGAGGATGGCCCAAGTGCTTGGGCCCTACACCCACATGGGAGACCAGGAGGAAGCACCTGGCTCCTGGCTTAGGATCGGCGCAGCGCGCCAGCCATAGCAGCCATTTGCAGGGTGAACCAACAGAAAAGGAAGACTTTTCTCTCTGTCTCTCTCTATCTCACTGTCTAACTCTGCCTGTCAAAAAAAAAAAAAAAAAAGAAAGAAAAAGAAAAAAAGGAAAGAAAAGAAACAGCTCATAGTGGGCTCGGTCACAACACAGATTTCTGAATATACACCTCAAGGCCCGCCCTGAGATTCTGAGTAATCATTCTGGGCTAAGACAGGATTTTCACTTCTGAGCAGCTGAACAGGTGATGCTGGTGATGTTGCTCCAAGAAGCAAAGTTAAGCATCACTGTGTGATCAAACTTTTAATTTAAAAAGTATCCATGAGACAATAGTGATGAGAGGCACAGACAGGGGTGTGGACAGAGAAAGATTCAAAAACAGAAAAAGCTCAAATAAAAAAAAAAAAAGAGTATCTTTGGTCAAGAGGATGTGGACTCATGCAGAAGAATGCCTGATATGTTTTAAGTTAAACAACAAAAAGAAGTTAGAGAATAGTCTATGTATTTTTGCCTTATTTACAGTAACATTTATATCTATAAAAATGATACCTATTCATGAAAAAGTCCGAAAAAAGCACATTTTTGGAAGGTCCTAAGTAGGAGAAAAATTTTTAGTTTTTTTGATTTATACTCTTCTACTTTGATTCTGTACCATGAGCATGTATTCCTTTTTTTAAGAAAATGGCAGTAATACTAATAAAATTGGTAGGGGACCCATGTGATATCATTGTGAGGTTATACATAGACTCATGGAATTTTAGCTTTGATTATTTTTCTAGGTCAGTAAGTACCTCTGCCTCTTGTTGATAACACTAGCCCATAGGTCTTCTTGATTTGCCATGCCTTTAAACAAACCATGAAATTTCTTCTCTTTAAATTTAAGGATGCAGAATTCATTCTACACTGAAGGGCTTCCATATAACCTTTTCTCTACCTGGTTCATGCAAGTTCTTCTCATATATGACACAGAGCTAGACTTTCCAAGTCCGTTTCTGATCAATACTCCATTATGGACCAGTAGCCCATATAGACAGTGAGAGATCCATTTTCTTCTTCCTGCCTTTCCCAATGTTTCCAAAAGAGCACGTAGGGGCTGATGAGCAAAAACATCTGAAGGCAGGCCCCCAAAATAGTTTCCACAATCAGGGAGAAGCTGCTCCTATGAGGAGTGACCCCAAGAGAATGCAAGTAGGAACTGCAGAGTGGTTTCTCAGGCAGAACAGGCTGTCAAGAGGTGCTGATGACAACAGATAGCACACAATATCCGTGATCAACCAAAGTGGGGTGAGTGGTGCCAGGAAATCAAGGTCATGGGAGATTGGCACTGAGTGGTGTGCTATGGGCAAGGGAACAGAGCCACAAAAATAAGGCGCTGGAGGAGGTACCACTTTGGCTAATTAGAAAGTCAAAGAGAGGGGTGAGGGCTCAGTTACATTAAGCAGAGCACAACAAAAGGTTGATTCATGCTGAGTTTCCTGCAACTTAGCACTTTTTAATCCTTCCTAGCAAGGAAGAGTGTGTTCCACTGCCCAAAGTCAGACTGAATCTATAGGTCATGTGTTCCAAATTGTGGGAGAGTAGAAATTTGGAAGGCAGATTTATTAACACATTACACAGGCTAGAGTAAGGGGTGAGGATCATGGCAGGGTCACTTACCACAAGTCATGAGTGGGGTCAAGGTCAGTCTGATGGTGACACCAAAAAGTTCAGAGAAATGATAAATTCTGGCCATGCCCCCTGACTTCTGCACCTGGAAGTCAACGCATATCCTGAAAAGTCTCTCCAGCTATGAAGCAAAAATAAATAAATAAATAAAAATAACACACTGAAACAAACAAATCATTGGAATTACATTCTGTGATATTCTATCAGAAAAGCTATGATTTATGTGTCATCCACAAAAAGAAACATCCACAGCATTTAACCCTGGAGGCAATTTTCCCTTTATGTCTACATTATGTCTCCATTTTCTAAAAATCACATTGAATTATTTTCCTGGAAATTGTAACATTTCTAAGAGGCCAACTTCCCCATTGCCAAAATCTCCTCTTGGCTTGGTCTCTCTCATCTCAAGTTTTGAGACATTGTCCATTTTACATCTCACACAACATTACTCACTTCTTCATCAGGTGGCTTGGATAAGTTGCAATGTTTTCCTCTTCCAGGACCCAACTGTTACAGCAGGCAGCTTGTTGGAAAGGGTGAAAGAGTGATAAAAGTATGGGTAAGAGGTAGCTTTAGCTGCCAGTAAAAAGGGTTGAATTCTAGACAACCCAAGAAGGCCCTGCTACTTACACTCTGGGACGGCACCAGAACTCAAATTGTTGGTAATATTTTGGTATTATTGGTAATAATACCAAATATTGGTAATATTTATTTCGATTATACAAATTGCAGGTGGAGAAACACAAACAGCAACTTGGGCAAAGTTAGCAAGCCACTCATTGTGGTATTTGTAAATTGAACACCTGGTGAATAAAAATGCCTCCAAATCTACCCCCTTTTGCAATTTAAAATAAAACTCCACTCTCATTATTTAGCAAGAGCATCTAGTACTGAAAGGCAATTTGCATTCCTGTTCAAACTCTGGCTAACTATACTCAGGTTTCTCATTCTGAAGACATGGTTGACCCAAATACCATTCTGACATTACCTGACAGGACTTATCCTGATACATTTCCAAGACTGTAGACTGTAAGGAAAACTTTCCAGGACTTTCCTCCCAATCCTATCATTAAAAGTTATTATGGCTGAGGCCGGCACTGTAGCACAGTGGGTTAAAGCCCTGGCCTAAAGGGCCGGCATCCCATATGGACACTGGTTCTTGTCCCGGCTGCTCCTCTTCTGATCCAGCTATCTGCTGTGGCCTGGGAAAGCAGTAGAAGATGGCTCAAGTCCTTGGGCCTGCATTCATGTAGGAGACCCGGAAGAAGCTCCTGGCTCCTGACTTCAGATTGGCGCAACTGTGGCCATCTCTTTCTTTGATGGCCCATTCTTTCCACTGGGATCTCACTCAGAGATTTAGGTAATTTTTTTGCCAGTGTGTCTTGGCTTTCCATACCTGAGAAACTCTCATGGGCTTTTTAGCCCAATCCAAATGCCTTAAGGTCTGATTCTGAGGCCAGAGTCCAGCATTCTTCTATAGAATACCCCCTGTAAGTGATTTTCGTTCTGCCTAATGTTGCCACATTGCATTTAGGTAGGTATGCCTTCACAAGGCTGCAGCCATGTTCCATATCCAGAAGGCTGTGGCCTTCTGAGAACATTTAGGCCGTATCCTCAACACCTCCTTTCCTCCTTCTTTGTTTTAAGCAACCATCTAAGGTTTTGGGAAACCAATGCAGAAATGCACAAAGTAATACAGGGCCCAAAAAGGCACAATGCCAAAATAATCAACACAGGAAGAGCAAAAGGCAATAACCAATTTAACCATGAGCCTAGCTGCCATCACTCTGGATGAAGATGAAGATTAAAAACCTCTTTTTTGGGAGGCTGGCACTGTGGCACAGTAGGTTAATCCTCCACCTGCAGTGCCAACACGCCATACAGGCACCAGTTCTGGTCCTGGTTGCTCCTCTTTCATTCCAGCTCTCTACTTATGGCATGGGAAAGCAGCTGAAGATGGTCCAAGTACTTGAGCCCCTGCATCTCTATGAGAGACCTGAAAGAAGCCCTTGGCTTCAGCTCTGGCCATTGCGGCCATTTGGGGAGTGAACCAGCAGATGGGAGAGCTTTCTCTCTGTCTCTCCCTCTCAATGTCTGTAATTCCATCTCTCAAATAAATCAATAAAAGCTTAAAAAAATTCTTCTTCAATATTATCAATTTCCTTTTGAATCAAATTAGAATTATCTGTAATATTATTTTTTAAGATTTATTTTATTCATTTGAAAGAGTTACAGAGAGAGGTAGAGCCAGAGAGAGAGAGAGGTCTTCCATCTGCTGGCTCACTCCCAAATGGCTGCAACAACCAACCTGAGCTGATTGAAAGCCAGGAGCCAAGAGCCAGGACCCCCTTCCCAGTCTCCCACGTGGGTGCAGGCCCAAGGACTTGAGCCATCTTCTACTGCTTTCCCAGGCCATAGCAACTGGGACTCGAACCAGTGCCTGTATGGGATGCCAGCACTGCAGGCCAGGGCTTTAACCAGCTGCACCACAGCACTGGGTGTTTTACTATAAAGTTAAAACAACATAACTCAGGGAATTGTTGATACCCAATATGATACTTTACACAGGACTTCCTAAGAGTATCTTAGCTTCAGGAATTACCATTGTTAACCTGGTTGTTCCCAGGCAGGTTTGTAAAGATGGTAAAATGTGACCGTGGAGGATAAGATTTCTGCCAAAGCACTCTTAGGGAAGATATTTTCTTCCTGTATATCTCAGCGTGTGGCTGCAGCGACTGGCTAAGGATAGTTTATGACCTACCAACAAGAAGAGCATTGAGCCCTTGTGGGAACTTTGGCTTCACAAGGACATGCAGCTGCTCTCCTGGGCATGCTTATCTAATGTCTTGCTAAACATGTTTCAGAGAAACCTTAGAGTTATATGAGCATGTGCATGAGCTGTACAATAGGCTGTTGTAATCCTTACCAATAAAGACAATGCACTGGGTTAGTCTGGCAGCACTTTTCAGAGGAAGAGTTTTCATGTCCTGTCTCTCCTTTTGCTTGTGCACCCCAACATCTGGTGCCTGAACAGGGACCCTTGGCACAATGTGCAAGGGATGGTTCACCGCACCTGGTAGGGGTTCCAGAAGCACCGCTCATCTCTTTGAGATCCCAGACCTGTGTGGCTTCTTGCACATTGCACTTGTCCTGCACATCATGAGTTGGCTCCAAGGCCTTCAGGACCCAATCCCTCAGTTCCATCTAAGGTTTGAGGAAGGAGAGATGACACCTTGGCATCAGAGACGTCCTCACCCTGAGAGATCATCAGTTACTTGGGAAGACATCAAGTCATTAATAGTCTTAGCTCAACAATTACTTCAATAAAAACACCAGGAAGAAACTCCTGAGATTCTTTGGATAGCCATAATGACTCAATTGACCAAAAAACTCATTGCTGTTATTAAAAATAATAATAATAAAAAAGTGGTTCAGGGCATTTCCAATTAGAATCAGAGGGCTCCGTGTAATACACTGATGGTAGCAGTTCTTCACGCATTGGATGAAAGTGCTTTTGTGACAGGGTTTCACAATCTAAGAAGGTAGAATTGAATTTTGAAAAATAAGTTAGATGATTAAGAATGAATAAAATAATGCCATACTTTGATTAATTTCCCCATGGGGTTCCCCCCATTTTTATTTGATTTTGGAGAAGGCTTTTAAGATTACAATGCGCCTGTTCAACAATGGCTTGACCTGTAGGATTATGGAGAATGCCATGAGTAAGTTTGATGTCACATAATTGACAAAAATGATTGAAAACAGAAGAGGTATTAGCAGGCCCATTATCAGTTTTTAATTGAGTAGGTTTGACCGTGACAACCACAGCCATTAATAGATGTTTAATGACATGGCGAGTGGATTCTCCCTTAAGTGGGGTCACCCATATGTAGCCCAAATAGGTATCAATAACAACATGTAAATAAGAGAGGGATTGTAATAAAGGGCAGTGAGTGACGTCCATTGACAGCAGCAAAAGGAAAATAATGAGGGGTTTGAGAACATTGAGAACAATTAGAGATAATAGCACAAGCATCAGAAAGAGGGATTTTAAACTGTTCATGAAGAGATTTAGCTGATTGATGGAAAAATGCATGACTTTGAAGAGGATCAGTAAAGAGAGCACTGACATCTAAAGCTCCATCCATGCATTTATTGCCTTTTGACAGAAAACCAGGTAAAGGGGTGTGACTGTGAATATGAGTGACATATAAAGGAAACTGACGTTGGGATAACAAAGTTTGTAAAGTTAGAAAAAGACTAAGTAAATTAGAATCAATAGAAGGACTAATTTGGGCATTTGGTAAATTAAATAATAAATTAGAGATACATTGAGAATCAACAATAAGATTAAAAGGTTGATCTTCAAACAGCTGTAAGGCCAAAATAACTTGCTGCTAACTCACTACAGTGAGCTGTTTTTTGAGGCAAAGTATATTTTATTATTCAGCATGAGTCCTGTTGGTAGGTAATAACTCCTCTTATAGAGGATCCATCTGAAAAAAAATAGTAAGAGCTTGAGTAATAGTGACCTTAGAAATGATAGAATGCAAGGAAAATGGCAAAGTAGTAAAAAGAGCCAATTAAGGATCTTTAGGGAGATTATAGGAGAGTTCTACATAATCAATGAAAGCAATTTGATAAGCAAATTGGAATTATAATAAGTTTTCATGTTCCTGTTTGGAAAAAGATAAATATTAATTCAATTAAGTCCAATTAAAGTGAGAGATCAATGTTGTCCTTTGGTAATTAAATCAGCAATAGCTTGTAAGGTTGAATATTGCAAAAAGGGGTATGAGGTAAATAAAGCCATTTAACTATATAAATTTTTTTAGAAACCTTGTAAGCAATACTGGTGGGATTAAAAGGAGTGGGAAGCATAGCTAATTATAAATGGGCATTTTTAGGAATATGATCAACAAAACTTTGTCATTGAATTAGATTAATATCTTTTAGAGATTGTTGAATTTGAGGAGAAATTTTAATGCTGTCAGCTGGATATGTTTTTCCCTTTAATGTTTCACAAAGCAGTTGTAGCTGTTGGATAGTTAATTTAAAATAAGGACAAGCCCAATTAAGGTGACTTAAACATTGTTGGAATTTACCAAGGTTAAAGGCTGAGGCAAATGCAGCTGGGGAAGGGAAGGAACAGTTGGTCGTAGGTAACTTATGATCTAAATAAGATTGGGGAGACTGTGTTTGAATTGTTTCTGGTGCAATGTGTAAACCATATTGCAACAAATCAGCACTAAAATGTTGTAAATATGAATGAACAGCCAGCCAGGCCTGCTATTAAAATATCAGCCACATAATGAATTACCATAAGGTCTAGAAATTTAGATCTGAAAGGAGTTACAGCTTGATGAACATAATATTGACATGATGTAGGACTAGTTAGTATTTCTTGAGAAAATACTTTCCATTGGTAGTGCATTGTGGGCTGAGCATGGTTTAAAACTGGCACTGTAAATGAAAAGAATTTAATAATAATAATTTATAAAATAAATAATAACAATTTAATAATAAAAGAGATGTAAAAAACCAATCCTTTAAATCAATAACAAATAAAGAATATTCTAAAGGAATTAAATTAAGATTAGGTAATCCACACTGAAGGGCCCCATGGGCTGAATGCATTTGTCAACTTCCCACAAGTCACGGAGTAGTCTCCCCTCACCAGATTTCTTTTTTATAGTAAAAATAGGTGTATTTCAGGGGCTGGTAGAATGTTCAGTAGCACCTAATTGTAATTGTTCTGGTACTAGGGCCTCCACTGCAAGTAATTTTTCTTTAGGAAGGGGTCATTGTTCATCCCATACTGGTTCTCCAGGCAGTTAACTTAAAGGCAGCACTGTACGGGGAATGGTTGATTCAGTGGAGGCCCCTATTATAAACCTGTATGGATAGTAGATTGAATTTGTTGTAATAAATCTCAACCCCAAATAGGAAAAGGAATAGGAAAAAGATAAGGGTGAATATAAGCAATGAGGTGCTGGCCTCCAGGATCATAACAACCAAAACATTTTTTCTCAGGATTTAAAGGGCCAGGGCTAATAAGTTAGTTTTGTACACTTCAAGTGCAGTTAGTTTTGTATGTTTTGTTGCTTACCATTTGACACTATTTAATCATTTTCCCCAAAGTAATTCAGGTTTCTTAGCAACAGGCTTTAGCAAATCTTTACAATCCTGATTAGCATTTCCAAAAGCCAATTGTTTTAGTAACACTTGTGCTGTCTCCTGATTTTCCACTAGAAGCCCTGTGGCCTTCTGTAATTTGTCAGTAAAAGACATGTAGTTTTCCGTGGGTCCCTGCTTAAGGGCTGAAAAGGAGGTGGAGGGGTCACGAGTGTCAGGTATCTTTTTCCACGCCTTTAAAGCAATATTAGAAATTTGAGTGTAAGCCTCTCACTGAGGGTAATTAACTTGTTGATTTGGATTAGCAAATACCCCTTCCCCTAGTAATTGGTCAGCTCCAATAGGCACGTTGTGGGTCAAATTATCCATGGCCTCCACCTGAGCAAGGTCTCCATACTCCTGGGCCCACATAGAACATTGTGCTGGAGTCACAAGCACTTTTATCAAAGTTCGCCTGTCCCATGGCACCATCTCATAACCTCCTCCAATGCTTTCCAACAGTCCTACAGTATAAGAACTCTGTATGCCGTATTCTGTGAGACTCTTTTTGCTCCTTTTTTTTTTAAAAAGATTCATTTATTTATTTGGAAGTCAGAGTTACACAGAGAGAGGAGAGGCAGAGGGAGAGAGAGGTCTTCCATCCACTGGTTTACTCCCCAATTGCTGCAACAGCCAAAGCTGTGCCGATCCAATGCCAGGAGCCAGGAGCTTCTTCCAGGTGTCCATGTGGGTGCAGGGGCCCAAGGACTTGGGCCATCTTCTACTGCTTTCCCAGGCCATAGCAGAGAGCTGGAAAGGAAGTAGAGCAGCCAGATCTCAAACCGGCGCCCGCATGGGATGCTGGCACTTCAGGCCAGGGTGTTAACCTGCTGTGCCACAGCGCTGGCCCCCTCTTTTTTACTTCTTTAAAAACAGTATAAGGTAGAGATTCATGCTGGGCTGGGGCATTCTGCAGTCTTATAATAGGGCAAACAGCTGCTAAGGGATCCCCTTGCTCTTGGGCTTCTTTTAACATTCCCTGTAAGGCTGATTGTACCATGGGTATTTCTACAGCTGCAACAACTGTGGGAGAGTCAGATGGTTCAGACTCCTGTGACTAAGCTGGAGTGGCTGGGTGGACTCCTGGCCAGGGAGAGCCGCCAATGGGCTTGCAACCTTGCTGATTGCATCCCAACAGCAATACCATGCACGGAGCACAGGAACAGGAGCTCCTGGCTCCTGATGTAGTTTTTGTCCTATTTTTCTCCGAATCCATCAACTTGAAGGTACTTTCATGAGGATACCAAGGACAATAGCTGTCTATTTCTTGAAGTAATTGCCCAATAATTTTTTTAGGGGATGGAGTATTCTGCCTGTTTAAGCAAATAATACAATTCTGCCCTATGCTTCCATTGGGCAGGGGACAAAGAATTCCCCATCTTAATGACTCACCAGGATCTAGAGGAGAGGAAGGACGTCTTTGTAAGCGTTGCCGGGTGAGGTGAGCTGGCCTTTGCATGCTGTGCCAAGGAGCTCTGTTCAGGCGCCACTTGAAGGGTTTCAAAATGACGAGAAGGGACATGGGAGGCTTCCTCAGGAGAGCGCAGCCGGATGGCTCCAGCCACATCTTCCTATTGAGTGAGACAAACAGGTGCACCAAACTAAGAGCACAGAAGCGCGGGTAAAACCTTAACAAGCATACATCACAGGAAAAGGGATGCAGGCGGGCTAGGGCTCCATGTTCCATAACCAGGAACAGCAACATTATCATAATCGCCTAGCACATCTCCATGGCTAACACAGGTTCCTGAAACCAGCATCCTTCTATAGAACACCCCTGCAAAAGATTCCCCTTGCGCCTACTGTTGCCACATGGCATTTAGGAAGGTGTGCCTCCACAAGGCCTGCTTTAGCAGAGATGGGGCTGCAGCGTGTCCATATCCAGAAGGCTGTGTCCCACTGAGAACACTTGGGCAGTGTCCTCTGCAGAGGGCTTCCTTAACAAAGTAAAGGCTGCCTTGCTGGCAGGCAGGACCACTCCTTAGGCCCCCTTCTGTCATCAGTACTGAGTTCTATGACAGGTGCAGGAGACAATTTGTAAATAATTCATCATAAACAACTAGGTTTCTTCACTCCACATCTCATAATTTCACCATTGTTTTCCCAAAGGAATATACCCTAAACAGAGGCCACACTCAGCTATTCCTGATCCATGCACGTGCTCTTTCCTCTGCACCTCAGCCAAATGCTGTTTCCCAACACTGGTTCACAGTGCTCCCTGGCTTACCCAGAATGTCACTCTCTGCAGTTTCAGGTACCCATAGTCAACCACAGTCTGAAAATACAAGAAGATATTTGGAGAAACAGCGTGTGACCGTATTCACACAACATCTACCGTGGGATATTGTTATAGCCATTCTGTTTATTTTTGTTTATCTCTTACTGTGTCTAACATAAATCAAACTTTGTTATATATTCATGTATATATTAAAAAGCAGAATATATAGGATTCAGTACTATCCGCTGTTCCAGGCGTCCCAGGAGGTCATTGGAATGGTTCCCACATGGATGAGAGATCGCTATGTTTTAATGCTTAACACAGCTATGCATTTGCAAGTATTTAATATAAAACAAATTGATTTTCTGTTGTTCGATTTTTTAGAGAGATAATAACCTAAGCCTAAAGCAGTGACTTGCATGGATTCCAGGTGTGCTGCCTGTGACGTCTCAGTTGGAGAAGCTCCATGGCAGCCTAGATACCATGACAGGTGCTTTTTACAAACTGCTGTGTCCATGCCTAGCAGAGAAGCCGAGTGAACTCCCTGGTTCTGATAGTCCATGTGGATTCTACTTGCATTATAATGCTCAACCAAATGCCACTCAGTTTCATCACCTTCTGAACTCTTTCAATGCTCTTGACAAGATAATTACCTCTCACTTTATATAATAGGAACATTTCTGAAAATGTATATGCAATCCGAATCTAAAATATTTGATGCTCTAGGGAACAGTACTTGATTTGAAACAAACTATGCAAGATAAAAATAATTGGGTTTAATTTTCTTTGCTTAGGAGGAATTACCACTTATGAAAGCAAACATATTGTTCTTTAAATATTAAATATATTAAACAAGCTAAATGTAATTAATGTGAAATCTAAAATACTAAAATAAATTGAAGAAGATATCCATCAGTTTTTATTTTAAAAATCTATTTATCTGAAATACAGTTATAGAGGGAGGTAGAGACCGAGAGAGAAAGAGGTCTTCCATCCACTAGTTCACTCCCCAAATGGCCACAATGGCCGGAGCTGTGCCAATGCGAAGCCAGGAGCCAGGAGCTTCTTCCAGGTATCCCACGTGGGTGCAGTGACCCAAGGATTTGAGCCATCCTCAATGGCTCCCAGGCCATTAGCAGGGAGCTGGATTAGAGGCAGAGCAGCCAGTACTTGAACTGGTGCCCATATGGGATGCTGGCACTAACGGTTGGGGCTTTAACCCACTTGGTTTGCATGAAAAGTAAGCCTCTGGAGGGGGAAGAGGACCTGGAGTGTGAGTCTCAGTAACTTTTCGAGAAGCCATTTTTTCCTCGTCTGTCTCCAAGAAGAGTAGGAAAAAGGACACATCCCATCTCTGTAGTAGACCTAAATTTTTTTTTTTTTAATTTTTGACAGGCAGAGTAGACAAAGAGAGAAAGAAAGGTCTTCCTTTGCTGTTGGTTCACCCTCCAATGGCCGCCACGGTTGGCGTGCTGCGGCCGGCGCACCGCGCTCATCCGATGGCAGGAGCCAGGAGCCAGGTGCTTTTTCTGGTCTCCCATGGGGTGCAGGGCCCAAGCACTTGGGCCATCCTCCACTGCACTCCCTGGCCACAGCAGAGGGCTGGCCTGGAAGAGGGGCAACCGGGACAGAATCCAGCGCCCCAACCAGGACTAGAACCCGGTGTGCCGGCGCCGCAAGGCAGAGGGTTAGCCTGTTGAGCCACGGTGCCGGCGGTAGACCTAAAATTTAACATATAGATGACTAAAGCTTGTAGAAAAGTAACTCCTTTATTTTCTTTAGCGTCATCTTGGTGATGGCAGACAAAAAAAAAAAAAAATCACACTTTCCTCTTCAAGGCCACGCTCACAATTTAGAATGACCTCTTTTCAGTGAACTCCAGCTCACTTTTACAAACGTCCAGACAACTCAAATGTCGAACTCTTTAAAGAAGAACTTAACTGATGTCCACGAGGCCGGAGCCAATTGTAATTATGCGGAAAGGATAAAAACAGTACAGAACATTTTGGGTCACGCCATGCGAAGATGGCCTCCCTGATGGGTGTCCTTTTCTGACCCAAGCCAAATGGAAGCAACTTCAGGGCTTCACTCCTGTGGCTCTGGGCTCTGCATTTAGATTTTCTGGTTTCAAATCCTTCTGACTTATAAATCTTGCTGATGGCGCAAACTGAAGCAAATCATGTTAATCCTCAGTTGTAAAGTGGACAACTGCTTCATAGGAATTAGTGGCAAGGATTACATTAGATAGCACCCATAAAAGGCTTTGACACCACCGCCTTTCACGCTGTCTGTGATAAAGGACTCATTTTCGGGAGTTAAAAAATTCCCAAACAGCTTTGCACAGACACTTTTTGTAAAATAGACTAAAATGAATTATTAGAAATTAAATAACAAAAAAAGCACATGTATCTACAACAGATGCCCACAAGTTACTATAGAAGTTTCTAACCACATTTTTTTTTTTTTCACTTTCTTTTCTGCATCCCCTTGCCACCAGGAAGAGTTTGCATGCCCTGGTCCACTGCACACCCTTTATTTAGTAACACTACACAATGTCTCCACAAACCAACACTCCAAATGTTAACTATTCTTATTCTTATTGAATCCCAGTAGGAAGATAAAGAGGCCAGCACCAGGCTCACTAGGCTAATCCTCCGCCAGCAGCGCCAGCACACTGGGATCTAGTCCTGGTCAGGGCACTGGATTCTGTCCCGGTTGCCCCTCTTCCAGTCCAGCTCTCTGCTGTGGCCCAGGAGTGCAGTGGAGGATGGCCCAGGTCCTTGGAGACCAGGAAAAGCACCTGGCTCCTGGCTTCGGATCGGTGCAGTGCGCCTGCCGCAACGTGCCGGCCATAGCAGCCACTTGGGTGAACCAACAGAAAAGGAAGACCTTTCTCTCTCTCTCTCTCTCTCTCTCTCTCTCTCTTTCTCTCACTGTCTAACTCTGCCTGTCAAAATAATAATAATAAATAAAAAAGGAAGATAAAGAGCGAAGATAAGGTAGTATGCACACGAACTCAAGCACAATGTCATCAGTTAATGATATGTATTCTTTAAGGGCAGAATTGACAGGAAAACTAAACCATGACCATGTGTATAAGCTTCATCCATTTATCTTTTTAAAAGAGAATACGATGGTTTAGGAATCATTTTACTTCATCAGTGGGAAAACTAAGACCTAGAACTTTACAAGGACTTGCCAAAAGTCATACAACTCAATGGTTCTGAGAACTAGTTGCACCTTAGAATCACAGAGTTTTGAAAACTCAATGTCTAGATGCTACTGTAAATGAATTAAATCACCGTCTGTGGTGCTGCAGCATGGGTTTAGGAGTTTGTAATAAGCTGACCATAGCTTTCTAACATGCAGGGCTTGATTAAGTTTTTCTGATAGAACCTATTAGTGGAGAAGAGAGCACTCTGTCCCTAACCCATTATCCACAAGACTGCCTCACAATTATATTGGAAGCCACACTGCAGAGGAAACATGGGTTTTGGAGAACTTAGATGAATAAATTTTATGAAAATTAAATTGAAATTAGAAGGAGTTGTACATTAAGCATATGACTAATAAACCGAGCTCATCATATATATGAAGATATCAGATTTAGACTCTAAACATCTACATGGGTGGTTGGGTGAACCTCCAAGGAAACCCAATGGATCAGCCTGAATGGAAGGGTGATAGGGTGGACTCTGCATAACCTTTTAGATTCATCTTGGAATTCAGGGCTCAAGAAATTTTTTTTATGAAATATCCTATTTCATCCCTTCTTCCAGAATTGTAATCAGAACTCTGGCCTGTGTGATGTATTATTTTTCTCATTTGGTTTCCCTTGGAAGAGAACAAGAACTCTGAGTCTTGGCCACTCTTCGGTCACATTCTGATTTCCCCATTCCCTGGGCCAGAGTGCTTCATGTGCTTTTTTTTTTTTTCTTTTAATATCAATGGAATTAAAGTGCATTCTGTGGAAAATGTACCATGGAGATTTATAGACTTCAAGAACATAATAAAAATTAAGCTAAATGTTGTTTTCTTAAAGGTAGAGGTGGTATATTTGATGTGCTTGCCAATGTTTCGTTTTGGGGGAAAAGCATTCAAACTTTCCAAGGCTGCCTTTATTTTGTTTGTATTCAAAATATTGATTCCTAGACCTCCCTTGTGAAGAACTCACTCTGAACTAGTCTTAGGTGTACAATAATGAGTGGGACGAATTTGATCACATCACAAACAAAATTGTGTAATCTACTAGAGCAGAAGATTCTGAGGAAGAAAATATTCTCTGAAAAATTGCACTCATCGTGTCTTGGTTAGCCTGACTATCTCAGACTTCTCATTAAGTCTCATCTTCAATATCACCGTTCAGGGCAGTTTGGATCTTTGTACTACATTATATATTTTAAAAGAAACCTATTTTGGGTAGCACTTCTCATGACTCTGTTTGCTTACTGCATTTTCCCTGCTGTCGTGTGAGTTTCATGTCTATCTTATTCTATTTCCAGCACCACAGTACTATTACAGTGCCTGGCATATAGTACTGTTCACTACATTTTGTTGAATGAACACATCATACACTCTTACCAGCACATGCCCACCATACACATTGGTTAAGGATTGGCCAAAAGAGTAGCTGGGGGTATACTCATATTAAAACCTTTGAGAACTCCTTAAGTTCTGCTTTATAAAACCTATAAACTTCTCAAACCTTATGCCATCATTACAAAATCAAAAACCACATCTTAGGTAGTTATAGACAGGCTGAAACCTTAAACTTGGAATCAAATCTTGAATCTGCCACTTGCTGGCAACGTACCTAATCACACAAAGCCTCAGTTTTCACATACATAAAATGTCCAGCCATAATAACAATAATGAACAGCATACCGCAGACCATGGTTGTAAGAATGGAATAGGATAATATATAATTTAAAAGCTACCAAAATTTCTAGCCCAGAATAAATCCTCAATTAATGCTTGTTGAATCTGAATTTGAGAAAAAAATGACAATTTTGGATGGAAGTTTTCCCAGGTCAAACAGGCTGTTTCAAGGTGGAGAAGGCTTGGACAGCCTTGTTCCTTGAGACTCGGCTCCCTGGGTCCTTGAGCTGCAGCTCCTGCAGCGGTAACTTCTACTCCACCTGTGGTTTCTGGAGTCACATCACAGATTTGGAGTCATTTGAATTAATTTTTCCTCTACAACAATATCATATAATCTGAAATTTCTATTTCCTCTAATTTTGCTCTGATTATTTTTTAAAAGTCAGACTCCAAATGATTCTAGAAAGTACATGTGAAATAATATATTGGTATATTGACTACTTGCTAAATTAATTCTGGAAAGTTTACCTAATACCACATTCAGGAATTCACAAAGTTTGTTTCATTTTTGATCTCCCTGATTTATTTTGAGGGGTACTTTGTACCTCCTTTTTTGTGTACAAGTCTTGCCTTTATCCAAAATCAACAACATTTTGAACTGTTAACATCTTATAAAGTTTATGACTTTAAGGAAATTACTTAACTTCTTTCTTTGTACCTTAGTTTCCTTAACTGTTACATGGGAATAATAAGACCAATAAATATTTAGGGTTGTTTTGAGCATTGAGTGAGTTAATTCATGTGAAGCACATTGAAAGTGTCTGGCACCTCATAAGAATTTAATAAACATTGGCTACTTTAATTGGCCTGAGTAGAAGGGTCACATACACACCATATACGAAATCTTCTAGAAACATGAATAATTACTGCTTAAGATGACTTTTTCTGAAAATATTACCGTGTGGGTTCATTTTGCCCAGAGGGCATATTGAACAGTTATTTTCAAACTTCCATGTCAGTGAAGACTAAGACTAAAAATCTCACGAATGCACAGAAATAGCCCTCAGTCGTCTATAGACTGGAGGTTCTCCAACTGAGTGCACTAACCCCCTTAGTACTAATACCTTGTGTGTTTTTAAAGAGGCAGAAGCCTTGGCTCAATGACCCAGCTGTAGTGAATGAAAATCTGAGCGTATGGTGCGAGATTAATCACTCCAAACAGATTCATTAAGCAATCTCTACACATGTTAAAATCTGAAAATAGCTATAGTAGAATGAATTTATTACTTTCATATCATGATAACCTGCTCATAAAAATGCCATAATATATTTTGCTGTAGTAACAGCAGAAAAATGCAATGGTAGCTTACTTCACAAAAACAAAGGTCAATAAACACATTTTGAGTAACTTTGTGTGCCAGATACTGTGAACTGAAATTTTCAAGGTTGAGAATGATTCTGCCCTGGAGAAGTTTACACTTCAGGGAAACTGCTTAGAGCCCAGTCTCAAAAGCCATTTTCTCCTCAAAATGTTCCTAAAAACTCTGTCATGTAACTCGTTCACATCTAGTGATTCTATTATGTAGGAATGGAACTCTACAAAATATACTAACCAACAAATACATATACTAACCAACAAAATCAACTAACCAACAAATACAGATAATATGTTTGTAAGAGCACGTAAGAGTATTTTGATAAACTTCAAGGCAAGAAGAGAAAGTATCTCAGATGTGGAACCAATATTAACGATGCTATATAAACCAGAGTGTCATGTCCCTGGACCCCGGGCTAGGCAAAACTAAGCACATGGTGCTGTAGGAAGCCATATTTATTCTGGGGATACCTGTAGTTTTCTCTGGGGATGAGGATGCTCCTGTGTGTGGGTATGAAGCCTGTGTGTCTAACATCATTCAAAGCCTCCTACAATCTCTTATATTAAGGTTGTAGCTAGCATCTAACAGTACATTGTAGGGAAATCCACCATAAGTAAAATACCTCTCTTACATGTTCATAAAACTTAGGTTCCTCTAGAACCTGCGAGGTGCTATCCTAGAGCCCTTGTGCAGCATGGGTCCCTACTGATTACTCACAAAGCTCAGCAAATTCCTGAGTCAGCATTCCAGAGGCCAGAGTCATGTGCAGGAGGAGATGCAAAAGAAAGGCACAGCTAAAAGAATAAACAAGAACTCTTCAGGCTAAGTTGTCCTAGAAAATCACAACATTTTAACTGAGTGAAATACAAACATTTTGATCCTACACATATTAAATGATTTTTACTCAAAGCAAATAACATCTGATATTTTCCTCTTTTCCTACTACTCATGAAAAGAAGAGATTCCCTTCTCCTGTTGGAATGCATTCATTCTTGTCTGAATTGACTATGGACAGTTAGGTATTTAAAGGGACAAGGAAGTAGATATGAAACACAAGGCACACATTGCGCTTTTATTCCACTCCTGAAGTTCTCTACATTTGAGTTAAAAAAAAAAAAAGGAGGCACATTTGCATTTGTATTTTTCACCCCTAATTGAGGAGCCAGATTCTAATGGAAGAACAAGAAGCTGAAAGGGTGCCAATGAAATAGCTGGGTTTCATAAGCCATGAGATGCTTTCTCCATACAAATAGCATTTGTGGTTTCAAACAGGGAGTCTCTGTGGCTGGGCTAAGTGAACAGCAACTCAAACTCAACTTCATGTGGCTGTCTTGACCAACAGGAAATGTGTAAACAGTTTCATGGCCACCCAACTGTCAGGTAGGGGACTGCCATGCTCCTGCCCTGTCTTGTCCCCCTTTCTGCTCCCTGTTCACCTAGCCACTCTCCTCAATTCAGAATGTAGTCATCATGCATGCTGGAATTAACCTTAACTCGGCATTTTATGCAAAACATAACAAATCGCACACTACAAGCTTTTAGACGAGTTATCTCTAATTTGAGATATTGTTTTGCCTTGGACTTATGGGTTTACTGAAACATCCTTCTGAAAATAGAAAGAATAAAAGAGCAAAAGAAGGAAGATAAGAAGGAAATGGAATGAAGGGAGGGAAGGAGAGAGAGAGAGAGAGGAAGGAGCAAGGGAAGGAAGGAGGAATGAAAGGAAGAAGGATTGGAGGGAAGAAAGAGAAAGGAGAGGCAGAGAGAGGAGGGAAGAAAATATATGGGATCTTCAATAGGACAGTAAAGATAAATGTTAGAGGTACCCTATAGAATCCCCCATAACTGCCTCTAGGGTATTTTGTGTTAAAGGCAGACTAATTCAGTGTGACTGAGATTAAACCAAAATTCAGATTCCCAAGGCTCAGCTCTGGGCTCCTCTTGCTCCCAGCCATCTCCCACTAGGTCACACAGAAGAGGCAATGTGTTTATTTATTGCTCTATTATGACTGAAACCAGCATTATTTGGCACTTGCTTTCCAAAAAGTTTAATGTCAGAACTTCAATTCCATGAAACAACGAGTTTGGTCAAGGCCAAATTGCTTTGAGAGTAACTTTTTTTCTCATGATAGTTCCATTGCCAGTGCTAGCCAAAACCCAAACTACATACCCAGATGAAAATAAACATAAATCAGGAAACCTCAGAAATGGTCTGAGCATAGTGTGAAGACTGAATGAATGATGGCTTCGGTTACCCTGAACTAGATCTTTGAATTTTATGCAAATAAAATTGTTATTGTAAAATAAAATACCTCCCCCAACAAGAAATATCCAGAAATTCAGCCTGTTCCATTAAATGTTAGGCAAATTCCAATGATTGATGACACATTCCAGTTATTTCTTCAGTTATTCCTGGTAAGGGGTTCAACAAGGAATCGAGCTTTTATTATACAACAAAGGGGAATCTTGTATCTCTGACACTCAAAATCATTCATGCTTGGAGAAAAGCAATGGTAGCACCTTTTGTGAATAGGACCTTAATGTCAGAAAGAACCATATATGAAATGCTCTGGGTTACTACCATTTTAGTTTTGGGTAAACTTAGTGACCTTTTTTCCCCCAATATGGACAGGATGAGGCACATAAAAGCATTTATTAAAGGACATAATTTTGCCTGAAAGCAAACTCTATTTGTGCCCCCACAGGATGTTGGTGCTCTCCACAGACCTTGTGTTGATTATCCTCTGTGGGAAGTAGCGGTCAACTCTAATTAACTAATTTACTTTCAACAAGTGTTTAATTAGGGCCCTTGCCCATATGCTGTGCTCTTTTGAAGATTCTGCCCAAGGTAGGAATTTTATTAAAATAAAAAGAATGAATCTGTCTCTGGCATAAGAGGTCTTTGACCATGTAGAAAATAATCTGAATCCATGGACAATTATTAAATTCAATATATTAATATGTTGAATAACTTAGAATGGACACTAGGCTATTCATCATCAGGATAAAATGCAGTGCTGTCAGAGACTGGAATGGAGGACGAGAACATGAAAACCAAAGCACAAAATCCCAAACAGGCAAAGTACAACCACTATTGGTAGACAGAGAATAGTCCGTATTGTTTATTAACTGCATGCCAGACACTCTCTGTACTGTATCTCATTGAATATTCACAAGAATTCTAAAATGTGAAACATCTTCATTTTGCAACTAAGGGAGCTAAAAGTGAGCTTAAATAATTCCCATGGGTAGAGGTGGCAAGTTGTAGACTTGTGATTTAAACCTGTAAAGTCACAGAGACTTTAAGCACAACTTAAAGAGGTGCTTCCCAAACTCTAAAGTCCATAGGAACCGCCTGGTAATCCAGAAAAACTGTAGATCCTAGTGTAATGGATTTGAGTCATGGGTGGGCTTTGGATTTCTGAGTTCCTAACCAGCTCCAGGCATGGTGGCCGTTGGGAGCTCATGCTGTTAACCCTCGAACCACACTTTGAATAGCAAGAACTTGCAGGAACAGTAAGCATTTCAACAAACTAAAATGTGGTGGAGAACATGCCAGAGAATCCTAAGGCTCATCAAGACTCAACAAATTGATCAATGCCATGGAGCCAATACAATAGCCCAGGGCCTCAGTCTCCTTACCTACTAAATAGAGTACTAAATGAACTGTATAATTTCAATCATTCCTCCCAGATACAGTAGAGTAAGACTCTATGATTCTGTTATGAGATGGAAAATGGAAGGACATGAGACTCAAATGAGAATTTCATGAAGAGCTTTGAGTAAGCTGTTGGGTCTCACTCTCCAGATTCCCAAGCCCTTAGCAATGTAGTAAGGATAAGAAGGGATGTAGAAATTTGCATTTTTAACAATACCTCTCTTGATACTGATATTTGTGGTCCCCGCCCTTGGAAAAATACTACCCTAAGTAATAAGCCAGTTTAGGCCAGTGCCACTGCTCAATAGGGTAATCCTCTGCCTGTGGCGCCGGCACACTGGGTTCTAGTCCCGGTCGGGGTGCCGGATTCTGTCCCGGTTGCCCCTCTTCCAGTCCAGCTCTCTGCTGCGGCCTGGGAGTGCAGTGGAGGATGGCCCAAGTGCTTGGGCCCTGCACCCCATGGGAGACCAGGAGAAGCACCTGGCTCCTGGCTTCAGATCAGCACAGTGCACTGGCCACAGTACACCTGCTGCAGCGGCCATTGGAGGGTGAACCAACGGTAAAGGAAGACCTTCCTCTCTGTCTCTCTCTCTCACTGTCCACTCTGCCTGTCAAAAAAAAAATAAATAAATAAAGAAGCCAGTTTAGAATTTGGCAGTTTCTACACATAGTCTTTATATATGTGATCCAGATATGTTTAAACGAAAGATAATATCCAAAGATAATGATGGATCCTATTTACTGAATGCATTCTCTATGCTACACATGCAGAAAATATTATGCATTTTTTATGTATGTATATAAAATATCTAGTCTTCACAAAAATCCCTGTGAATGTTTTTGAGCTGGTCTTCAAGTTATGTGAGCCTGTTAATTTCCTTTTTATTTAAGCTATATTGAGTTGGGGTTTTGGTTCCTTGACCCCCAAAATACCTTAACTAATTCACATATTCTATGCCAGCCACTGAGATTCAAAAATGAGTTTCCCCAAAAGGCTCAAGAGCTCATGGCAGGAAGAAAAGAAATAAGTAAAGTTGTGATAAGTTTCAAAACAGAGAGGTATTCAAAATGCTATGGAAACATGGGCTGGGGGAGAGAAAAACAGGAGTGGGGAGTCTAAACCAGCTACTGCAGAGTGAGCAAACAAAATGGATGAGTAGGGAATTCAGGGGCAATAATTGATCTGTGCAAAAGCACAGGCAAGCTTGTGAGAGAGCGTGACCAATCAGACTCTGCAAGAACACAGTCTTCTCTGCCAGGCTAGTGGAGATTATCATCAGGTCTGTGTAGGCAACAAGGAAGGATTTTTGTCTTCTCTGGGCACTATGTGGAAATGCATGGCAGGATACCACTTTGACTCGATGGACATATCTCAACTTGGCCCCTCATTGTCTGTGTGATCTTAAGTTACTTAACTTGTCCTAATCCCATATTTCCTTGTCTGAAAATAGGAATTAATGATGGTTAATTTTCATGTAGTTTAAAGTTAAAAGATAGTCAGTATAAAGTTCTTGGCACATTATTACTTTGAGTGTGATTCCTGAATGTGTGCCAACAACACAAACAGAAAGAGACATTGCCCCTGCTCTTGAAATACTCAACATGTAGTTGAACAATATTCAAGCCTGTAGTTTGCTGAGAAAAGGAAATGCATAGGATAGTATGAGGAGCACTGATTTTAAAACTTAAGTTAGCCTACCAGTTACATCATCAGTTAAGATGCCCAGGTCCAACATCAGAGTTCCTGGGTTCAGTACTTGCCTGCACCTCCTGATTCCAGTTTCCTGCTAATGAAAACCATGGGAGAGAGCAGTGATGGGTCAAATAGTTAGATCTTGCCACCTGTGTGGAGACCAGGGTTGAATTCCACATTCCAAGTGGGGGGGTGTTGTGAGTATTTGGGGAGTGAACTGTTTCATGGCATATTCTCTCTCTCTCTCTCTCTCTCTAAATTAAATAATAAAACATTAAAGAAAAAACAAAAATCAAACTTAGTTTTATTTATATAGTGTTAATTTAATGATATTATAAACAGGTGATCAAAATTGTATTTAAGATACTGGCTTTTATAGCTGTGTGGAGAATTTACTGAAAGAATGAGAGACAAGATTAGTTGAGATGGTTATATTAGGGCGAGCTAGGAAGTAGCAGTTGGATAAAGAAAACTAGATTAGAGAAATATTTGGGAGCAGAATTGCTTGGATGCCATGCCTCAGCTAGGAGTCTAGGATGGTGTTCACATTTCTATTTTAGGAATGATTAAGATTTATGTCATTCTCCAGATCCAGAGAACAAAAGACAGAGCTAGAATCAGCAGACTTTTCTCATTCTCCTCTTCCTCACACTTCCCCGGCACTTGATGATCCCTTCCCTGACCATCTGGGTAATCAATATGTAATTTCAACATGCTGCATTGTTATATCCTGCCACTGTGCCTAAGCTTTTCTCATTTGGGCTTTCCCACAGTGCAGTTGTTAATCTAACAACATCAGTACTACACAGGAACTTGTTAGAAATGCAGATCCTGGGGTCTGTTCAAGACCTTCTGAATCAGAAACAGTGAGGCTGACGCCAGCAGTCTGTGCTAAAGCTAACCCACCAGGTGATTCTGGTGCGTGTTGCATTTTGTAGAATCACGAGTCTACAATCACTTTCAGGGCTCAAAGGTGCTTCGTAACATCCTGCTTTCACGTGAGGAAACAGCTCCAGCAACATTCTGCCAGACCCGGAAGAGGAGAACCATGGCTTCCCAGGGAGAGCAGTGGAGCCTGAGGACAGGACAACCTAATATCCCTCACTTACCTACAGGTAAGATCCCTCTGGGAAAATTACAGTGGGTTTGGGTATCTCTGTAACTGTTGTGGAACAACCTGGGTGTTTTCACAAAGCAAATTGGAATGTTCAGAGTAGCCATGACACACAGTGCAAAACTATTTCCAGATTATCCAGGAGCGAAGCCCCCAGGTTTACTAGGAGAAAAATTGGGGACCAGTGGAATATGTGAGAGGTAATCAAAAGGAAAAATGCCCCCTCAAACATGCTGCTCCTGCACACTGGGTCATTCTACTATTCTTACAGACCAGGCCACTTAGACTCCAAGAGGCAAATATAATAGCCCATCATGTCAGGTCAATGGGTAGAATTTCAAGGGTCAACAAGCCATGGTCTTAAAGGCTCCAGTTACAAACTAGAATACCAGACAGATGCTCAATTGTCTACTGGCTTCTGCGGCACAACTCCATGCTTCTTGGCAGAGGGTGGGGGCTAGTGGTAGAAGACCTGTTCCTTGGCTCGCAGGGAAAGCAGATTAATCCTATCATGACCTCTGGGTCTCTGCTTCAACTGCCCATTAAATGTCTGACTAAATGGCATCCCTGGGTGGACTGCATAGTTTGAGAAATGCTATGATGAAATCTCTTCCTGCCAGTTTTCAAAGTAAAATTTTATGTACAGAAGTATTGTCTTTCTCATTACACCATTGATTTCCTCACTGGATAAGTTCTATTGTTGAAAGTTTGAAAATACCTAACTTAAGCTGTCTCACCTCTGAGCATATAAAACAGTTCAAGCATCGTTTTCTCTAATGGTGAGGGCTGTGTTGGGTGAGCTATCTAAATATCTGCAGCTGCTGACCACCACTTAGTTTTTTACAGTTCATCTCCTCCCTGACTCTAAGCTAATTACACCCACAGTCTGGCTCATAGACATCCATAGGCAGGATCTAGATATGTAGGACTATGCAGAGGTCAAATAAAAGACCTATCCTCTGATTGCTTTTTGTTCCCACTCTTAATAGGAATTGTTTAATGCAAGTAGCTATATCTAAAGGGACCCACAATCTCACCTAATTGTGACCAAGGCCTTTGAGACATCCACCATAACCGCTCCCACTCCACTGTCTCTGGTGCGGCAGTTTTGCCACCAGGATCCTTGCATGGTGGAATATGCTGGGGACTCACCACATGATCTTGATCAAGTTTCTTAGCTGTGGAATCACGATTTTCCTTGTCTGTAAAGTGGAGGTAGTTATGAAGGCTAAATGAGGGAATATATGCAATGTCAGTGTTATCTCTAGTACATGGTGCTGAATAAATTTTAGCAGTGCTACAATGACAATGAATGGCGATGATGATGAGTGGTTGTGGTGGTGGTGGAGCAGGTTGTAGTGATGATGATGGTGGACAGGATGATATGGTTTAGTAGATCATATTGATACTTGTGCCAGGCCCCTGGTTTCCATTTCTATCACTTACACTTTCCTCCAAAGATGATTAGTGACTGTTGGGTGTAAAACTATGAAAACCTCAGGATCCATTTGGACAACAAAGTTGCTCTGGAACCAAGAAAACACAAAAAAGAAAGAATCTGGTTCTTGCCTTAACAGAATGGCTTTGGCACAGCTTTTGCTGATCTTAATTTTGTGATGATTAACACCAAGAATATTAAATCCATGCTGGTACCAGCTTAATGTGATTTGGAAGCATTTAACTGAAGAGTGGGCCAATGGCTATAGGATCTTTGTGGGAGGAATAGCTGGGACAAATCATTGGCAGGCGCAAGTAGCAGTGTGAACCACTCAGAAACTTAGGGTACTTTATTTGTAAACTCTTTAGGTTCTCCTAGGAGGAGTTTGAGGAGAGCTAGAAGTTCAAAAATAGTAAATAAAAAGCAGAAACAGAAAAAAAAATTATCACAGGATGAATTTTCTCCATGACATTCAAGGTAAAAGATAGCCACTACGTAGCTGTTTTACTCCCGTTCCAGTTCTCTCACCCACAAGACCACAAATGAGAGGCTGAACGGATGGCTGGGAACATGAGGTGGGCCTGGCCCGGATCCTTCCTGCCCAACATGACTTATCTGGTCAGGAACCATTTCCTAGAAAGCTGTGGCATGAGTCTGCTCCTTGGCAGCCAGTCTTCCATCCTGTCCTTTCACCCTTTACCTCCTGGTTCCCCAATAGCAGAATGCACCCATGTGAATCATCAAGCCCTCTAGAGTGGGATAGGAGATAATTTACAATAACTTATTGATGACGACGTCTTTATTTTTTCAAATCAATTGTAATCTACTTCAGCTCTGCACAACTCCTGGGAAATCCAATCATAGTCATTTTTTCATGGATTCCCGCCCTCCCTTTCTGCGATTGGGCAGGAGTCAAAGAAGATATAACTAATGTGAACAGCAAGTCCAATTGCACCTGCTGATTCTGAGGTTTCTGATGGAACAAACCAGCATTCTAGTGTCTGGTATTAGGCATGGGAAAAGTTAGTTCAGCAAACAGAAAGCACCACAGGAAGTTTGCTTCCACTTAGCAGGGATAGCAGTAAGCTTTCCTGTTTTGCCTAGGCATATGACAACTCTCCAAGTCTGATCCATAATTGAATTCTCAGGAGACTTGACTGTTTTAGCATCTGGGCTGGTTAATGTCATGTTTCAACTTGACCACAGGATGCCCAGATAGCTGGTTAAGCATCTTTTCAGTGTGTGTCTGTGAGACTGTTCAGGAAGACAGTAGCATTTGAAATGGTGAATTAGGTAAAGCAGATGGTCCTCCCCAGTATGGATTGCCATCTTCCAAGTTTGTAGGGGATATAAACAAACAAAAGGGTAGAGGAAATTAGAATTAACTGCCTGCCTCACTAGCTGAAGCATTAATCTGCTGTTATCCTCAGCGCTTCTGGTTCTCATGCCATCCTATCTTGACTGAATCTATCATTAGCTCTCTCTCAGGCATTTGAACTACCTGTAGTTTTCCTGTGTCTCTCACTTGCAGAGAGCAAATCACAGGCCTTCTAAGCCTCTATAATTACTTGACTCAGTATCTTATCGTAGATCTTCCTAGATTGATGGATAGGAATGAAGATTTATCTACTCATACTTAGACCTATATATGAAGGGGCTTCAAAAAGTTCATAGAAAATAAATGCTATGAAGAAAATTATGCATGGATTTTAAAATTTTAATTTCATTTTCCATTAGCTTTTAAAGGCCCCAGGTGAGTGTATATATTTTCCATTGATTCTGTTTCTGTGCAGAGAAACTATCACACTAATCCACATGTTTAACACCATTTTGATATGATCTAGGTATTACTGATGTCTTGGTAGGACAGAAGGTGTGAAGCAAATCCAAAAAAAATTAAGTTGGGGTTAGAATTGTGGCATAGTAGGTAAAGTCAGTGCATGCAACTCCAACGTCCCATGTGGGTGCCAGTTTGTGTCCTGGCTGCTCCACTTTCTATCCAGATTCCTGCTAATGGCCTAGGAAAAGCAGCAGAAGGCAGCTCAAGTACATTGGGACCCCGCCACTGACATGGGAAACCCAAGTAAAGCCCCTGATCCTGGCTTTGGCCTGGCCCAGCACTGGCTATTGCGGCCATCTGAGGAGTAAACCAGTGGATGGGAGCTCACTTGTGCTCGCTCGCTCTCTCTCTCTGGTTCTGTCTCATCCTCCATATATATAACTCTAACTTTAAAATAAAATTTTTTAAAGTAGGGATTTTCTATCTTTAAGTGGGGATCTAGTAGTGTGATGTATATGGCGATCTTTTCTCTTAAGTGAAACAAAAGACTCAACAATAAGAGAAAGAGAAAAAGAAGGGAGGGAGGAGAGAGGATGAGAAGGGGTGGATGGAAGAGAAGAGGAGGGAAGAAGGAAAGGAGGTATTATTATATCCATAGAATTGCCTCTGTGAACTATATTGAATCCGTTCTCTTTGTAGTAATATCACATTAACACAAGACTTGATGAGAATAGTGTTGTAACAAATCATGTAGTATTTATCACAATTATCTGATGTGTAAAGAAATTATTTTTAAAAATAAAAATATTATAGCTAGCATCTGCTTGTTAAAAACTAATGACATAACTTGTTAGACCTCTTCATAATTTTAAAGCAACATATAACTTATTTGGGTTTACTATTTTGAGTCACTTATTATGTAGCCCAAAAGACTGCTAGTTTTGAGTACAAACTGGAAGTATAATTGAGCAGGGATCTGAAAGCATAAATTTTTAAACAGATGGCTTACATTTCCACTGAAAACACAATTATTTTTATAGAAAACTTATTTAATAAATATAAATTTCAAACGTACAACTTTTGGATTATAGCGGTTCTTCCTCCCATAACCACGTTCCCACCCACAAACCATCCCATCTCCTACCCCCTCTCCCACCCCATTCTTCATTAAGATTCATTTTTTTTTAAGGGAAAGAGTTTATTGGGGGAAACCTGACAGACTGGAAGGAAGGGGCAAAGAAGGAAAAAGAGGGAGAAGGAGAGCATAACAGAGAGAGAGAGGGAGAGAGAGAGAGAGAGGTCAGGAGACGGAGAGAAAGACACATGTTCAGGAGCAGGTCCTTTTAAAACTTTGCGGGGTGGGGGGCAATCAAGGAAGCAGGAGCAGTGAATCCCATTAGGATGGGGGTGGAGCTGACATTGGTGGTTGGGCCATGTGGCTGCCTGGCTTCCAGCAATGGTGGTGGGGGCTAGAGCCTAGGATAGTGTCAGGGTGTAGATTACGCCATAGATAAAACTGCACCATTTTGGCCATTTTGCTAACATTCCCCCCTTTTGTTTTTTTATAAAGCAGGGTTTGTATGGGATTATATTATTCCCAAACATCCAGGATGGGTAGAGGGACAATGATCTGTCTTTAGAGCTACTTCCTGCTGACATGGGACGATAAGGTACTCTTCACCTGCATGGGGCAATGTCTCAAGCCGCTGTCTCCTGGGTGGGGAGCCAAGTATATCCCAGTAGCAGCATTTGGTTGACTGCCTGGTTGCTGAAGGCCTTCGTTTGTTCCATTATCAACTGTCATAAACTCTTAAACAGACATTGTAATATAAAAGACAGGGTGAGAATCGCAACCAATGACCCTAAGGGTGACATTACCCAGGTAATGAGAGGATTTCATAGAGGAGAGGAAATGAGGGGGGTCTCTGGACCCTTGTGAGGATTGTTTGATGGATGTGGTTTAAAGCTGATCCCAACCAGTGGCGAAAAGCCACTCATCTTTTGCAGGTAGAGGGGTTTGTCTGTAGAGAAATTCTGAACAATCATACAATATTAAGTGGGGGAGAGGACCATCAGAACACACAGGTTGGGAATAGAGCCATTGGTGGTAGAGTAGAGGTTATGATTACAAAGAAATGAGGCCCAAGTGGGCTAGACAGGGTGTAGAACAAAGGACAGAGTCATTATTAAAGGACCTAAGAAAGGAACTGTCTAAGCCAAATAGAAACGAACAAAAAGAGCCTGATAATAATCAGGTGGGCTTTAAGGCCTTGTCAGTTATGAGGCCCAGACCTATATATGGCTTTTTTTTTTTTTTTGATGGACAGAGTGGACAGTGAGAGAGAGAGAGAGAGAAAGGTCTTCCTTTGCCGTTGGTTCACCCTCCAATGGCTGCTGACGCCAGCGTGCTGCGGCCAGTGCACCGCGCTGATCCGAAGCCAGGAGCCAGGTGCTTCTCCTGGTCTCCCATGTGGATGCAGGGCCCAAGGACCTGGGCCATACTCCACTGCACTCCCTGGCCACAGCAGAGAGCTGGCCTGGAAGAGGGGCAACTGGGACAGAATCCGGCGCCCTCACCAAGACTAGAACCCGGTATGCTGATGACACAGGCGTAGGATTAGCCAAGTGAGCCACAGTGCCGGCCTTACATATGGCTTTCACATGGGGTACATCCTAAGGCAGATGTGAATCTCCTTGGGGAAGGCACCCTCTTGACTTCCATAACCTAGCTGGCCTGGGAGGAGAGCTGGCCAGGTAAAGGCAGGTGGCATCTATAACAGGAAATTTACAGTGCTGCCTGCAATGTTGCTGACCCTACTTGGCCATCCCCTCTGCAGAAGTGGTTACTTTGGAAGCTGGGCCGAGTGAAGGGCTTTTCAGCTTGCAGCCAGCAAGATCTGTGGCTCTGACCTGAAGTCCTTCAACTCCAGGGCAGGTCCATTTCCAGTGATCCAACTCTTGGCTGGCAGAGCTGCCAGGGCTCCTCATAAGCTGACTTCTGCTGAAGTCCTGGATTTCCACGTCAAAAACCAATGCAGTGGACTGGCCTGTTGGGTCTGCTTGATGGCAGATCACTGTACAGAACAGCTTTAGTAGGTCTGTCACCTATCATTAAGATTCATTTTTAATTATCTCTATATACAGAAGATCAACTCTATACTAAGTAAAGGTTTCAACAGTTTGTGCCCTCACAGACACACAAAGTATAAAGTACTGTTGAAGACTAGTTTTATAACATTGATATCTCTATATGGACTCACGGAGTGTTCTTTATGACATAAGACAAACCAGGAAAACGATTTGAGCCTGTTTTAAATAGTGTTCATAATATGCTGGCATCTTCTTGATGAGCAGGAGTAACCTTGGCTGAGATTTAGAAATATCTATCTTTGTAGAAGGCAGAATCTTCCTAATGTGTGTCTCTTTGCACAATTTAGGTCAGTAATTTGGAAAAATAATTGTAATAACTGATAGAAAAATCTAGAATTTCTCTGAGATTTTAAAATTTGTCAAACACTGAAAAATCCTCAATCCAGAGTACATAGGGAAATAAAAACTAAAACTAGTATTAAATACTTTATAATTTAAAACATTGGACAGATTGAGAATTAAAGTGTTTCTTTTTTGGTAAACAAACAAAAATTTACCAAAAGTAGCTTGAACAGTGCTTCTTTATTACATAATTTACCATTTAGAGAAAGTATCTTTTCTACACCTTCGTGAATTATACCCTCTTATAAATTTGGGTGAATTTCAAACATTTTATCCTTTGCACTTTCAGTACCATGAAACTTCCTTCAGATTTCCCTTAATGTGTTTCTTATTGGTCAACATCCCTTCCTCTGGAATAGCTTCATCTATGTCCACCGTTGCTTTCCACATTTATGTCAATAAGTGTTCTTTCACTAAGTTTCTCTGGCTGCACATCTCCAGTTGAAAGTGTCAATATTCCTAAGAATGGCTATTTTTTCTACAACTCTGTGTTCATTTGATTTTAAGTTTCGCTTCCAGTGTTGTCACTTTTAACCTGTTTGCTGCACTTCCACCTTTGTGGGCCAGTTCCATATTTAAATGATCAATTTTTCTGAAAGTCACATGGATTTATCCCTGGGTGACAAGGAGGCAATAAAATGATACTTTTTGCTGCGTAACCAGTAAGCAATGACCAATCCCTGTTAGACTTCAAAAGAAATTACATGCCTGATCATTGATCATTGTGTGAGGTCATTTGTAGATTAACAACCTTACAGTAAAGTATGCTTTGTGCAATCCCTCTCCATGAGTATGCCATGGTAAATAAATTTGCTCTGTGTTCTTGAGGGACTGGTGTTATTTAAATTGCTTTTTTAATTTTTTTAAAGATTTATTATTTGAAAGTCAGAATTACACACAGAGGAGAGGCAGAGAGAGAGAGAGGTCTTCCATCTGATGATTTACTCCCCAACTGGCTGCAACAACCAGAGATTCACTAATCTGAAACCAGGAGCCAGAAGCTTCTTCTGCATCTCCCACATGGGTGCAGGGGCCCAAGGACTTGGGCCATCTTCCACTGCTATCCCAGGCCACAGCAGAGAGCTGGATCAGAAGAGGAGCAGCCGGGTCTAGAACTGGCACCCATAGGGGATGCTGGCACTTCAGGCCAGGGCTTTAACCTGCTGCACCACAGTGCCGGCCCCTAAATTGTTAGAACTGAAATCAATGCATATCACCTCTATGTGAGGTGAGGAGCCACAGTACTTTGGTTGTCCACTTTGCCTTCGATGACAAATGATCTAAGGGTCTATACTGAGCAGCAGGCATTATTTGGACATATAGACAGAATCTTGGAAAGGAAGGACTTGCACAGATTAGTGACAGAGATTTAGGGAGTGGGTCAGGGATAGGCCCAGAATGCGAGCCTATTTTATGGGAGTGCTCATTATATGTGAATTATATGTGAATGCTCATTAAAGATCCCTTCTACAGAAAATGTTCTAGGTATAATAGAAACAAGATGCTCTCCTGTGTATATGAAGTCAGTCTCATTCTTGGTCCCCTTATAGCTTGATTAGTGAACTCATGAACAATGTGTTATAATGGTAAGGATGTATTTTATGCAAGATCGATAACATAGACTGCTCTCAACAAGGCTACTCAGATTATCCCCATTTCTCAGTATGCAAAATTCAGAAGAAACCAACATGACTTCCCAGAGAACCAACCAGGTCTCTGGCAGAATGGTGCTTATATTACAATCTGTCATCATAAAAAGAGACTTCCATACTTCTTGGATTGGAGTTGCCTCCCCCACCCACCACCTTCTAAAAGTTAACATCCATAGTTTTTCCTCTATGAGGTTTCTGCATGATATTCTTTAAGCAAGAAATCTTTCAGCAGAAGTGAGCTACAGGATTGTTCCTCAGTGAGTTTATTACTATTACTCTGTACTTCCTATTACCTATATAAAACAAGGATTTTTAAAGATTGATTATAGTACCACTTGGCATTTAAAGCCTTACAAAGTTGAGATGGAGCACACACTCTGACCAATGATTGATAGGTGATAATTTTCCTTCCATAATTGGAATACATGGGTCTGAAAACCAAGAACTAGATGCTACTATGACATCTCCCATTATTATCCTTCATCACCCATTTGCAAAAAATTTTCTCCCTTTCAAAAAAACAAACCAACAACAACAAAACTCTAGGTTTTGCTGGTCAGAGAAGGTGGCACTCAAGAGAGAAAGGCTTACTCATGGGACATAGTAACATTTTTTTCAAGATTTATTTTATCTATTTGATAGGACCAGCATTGTGGCATAGCCAGTAAACCGCAGCCTGTAGTGCTTGGCATCCCATATGGGTGCTGGTTCATGTCCTGGCTGCTCCACTTCCAATCCAGCTCTCTGCTATGCCCTGGGAAAGAAGTAGAAAATGGCCCAAGTGCTTGGGCCCCTGCACCCACGTGGGAGACCCAGAAGAAGCTCCTGGCTCCTGGCTTCAGATCGATACAACTCTGGCCATTGCAGCCAATTGGAGTGAACCAGCATGTGGAAGACCCTTCTCTCTCCCTCCTTCTCTCTCTGTGTAACTCTGACTTTCAAATAATAAATAAATCTTGTTTATTTGAAAGAGTTACACAGAGAGAGGAGAGAGGGAGAGAGAGAGAGGTCTTCCATGCACTGGTTCACTCCCCAAATGGCCACAACAACCAGGCTGGGCCAGGCTAAAGCCAGGAGCCAGGAGCTTCTTCCAGGTCTCCCACTTGGGTGCAGGGGCCCAAGCACGTGGGCCATCCTTTGCTGCTTTCCCAGGCACATTAGCAGGGAGCTGAAACAGAAGTGGAGTCTGGGACTTGAGCTGACATCCATGTGGGATGCCAGCCATGCAGGTGGCAGCTTATTCAGCTCTACCACAACGCTGGCCCCATAGCAACTTTTGCACTAGATTGGGAGCTGGGATTGGCTTCTTGCTATTTGGAGCTTTGTATGCTGCTTTACAAACAGGGGCAACAATGGTACCAGTGCTTCCTGGATCCAGATTGGGGTCTGCAAACTTTTTACATAAAGGGACAAATACCCCTTTCTGTATGAGTAGCTTTGTGTGTTAGTCTGTCATGCTGACTGCTGTGGTGGGGTGGAAGCAGCCACAGTCAACACTTAAATGAATGGACATGGCCATATCTTTACAGATACGGTGTATCGAGGCACATATTCAGAAACAAAACCACCGACCTGGACTTAAGGTTATGGTTCACTGGAGATGCGGTTCCTGGCTCTCTGCTGTATAGTAGCCCATACAAGGCTAACACAGTCTGTTGATGGACTGAAAGGGTAAAGGAGCCTGAGAAGAGAGAGCTCTCATGGTCTAAAACTTCAGTGTCACACCTCAGACCAGCTCAATACTGTCTGCCAGAGTGGACAACACATTTACTGTCCTCTTCTCTACGATTCCTGAAATGACAGAGGTTTTCTAGGGAAAACGACAGAATCACCATGGTTGGGGGAAACTCTCTGATATGTCCACAAGTTCTTACCTTGCTTTACCTGGTTTTTAAATACCCCTCTCCTGGACACTGTATCAAACCTTGAGTCTCCTTGAATATTTGTACACACAATAAGTGACTCACTCTATTTTACTGAGAAGGAAGCCATGGGATATATTTATTCTCTTGTCCTCCTCAAAAATGCCTCTCTCTGAATATCTTATCATTAGAAAATTGCTTCATATACCCAGAATATTTACCTTAAAAAATAAGACAAGTGGGGCACCCAGTTAGTTGGCAGTTATAATTATTTAAGTGACTTTGGTTTGTGTAGCTAAGGAATCTTGTGAGTGTTCAGCCATCTGGCTCACACATGGAAGAGAGTAAACTAACCGAATTGGCTGAGACCACAAGAAGAACCATCTGGTCAGCTAACAAGCATTGCTTGAGTGCCTACTCTGTGCCAGGAATTGAAACCAAGGGTGAAGATAACAGTGTGGTCATCCCAGGCTCAGTGAAAGAAAGTTTTTATTTTTTTCCACTTTGGATTCTCAGACAATGGAAATAGGCTGTTTTGAAAACCCTTGAAAACTCTATTTGTTAACCAAAGAGCAAATGACCACATCATATATTGTAAAAAGTGTGCTGTCCCATTAAGGAAAAAGATTGAAATGGTTGAATTACTTTAAGCTTAATGTTCCTCTGAGTGACAATTCTGGGTCCTTTCCCCAGTATTCGTTTTCTTCTCAGCACATCATGCATATCCCCTTTCTACTTGTGCCTACTCTGGATAAGCATTTGTCCTCTCTTCCTGATTCCAGCTCCCTGCTAATGTGGACTGTGGGAGCAGCCTAGCTCCAGGTATTTGGAGAGTATTCCAATGGATAGGTGCTCGCTGTCTGTCTCTCAAAAAAAAAATGTGTCTACCTACAGATTCATCTCTTTGTTTGTGACTCGGAAGTGGTTTTCTCTAGTCCTAGTGATCCCTCTACGCAAGTAATACTTAGCCATGCCTAGTGGAAATTTTCATTTGAAGTCCTGTTCTTGGCCCAAATTAAAGCATTTGATTAAATATATCCTTAACTCAAAACTAAGTACTCTTCCTGTAACCTACATTTCTATAGATAGCACCTTATGATTCTTTCAGTAACTTTGCCACAGAATCTTTTTTTTTTAAGATTTATGTATTTATTTGAAAGAGTTACACAGAGAGAGGAGATGCAGAGAGAGAGAGAGGGGGGGGGGGTCTTCTGTCCGTTGGTTCACTCCCCAATTGGCCGCAATGGCCGAAGCTGCACTGATCCGAAGCCAGGAGCCAGGAGATTTTTCCAGGTCTCCCACATGAGTGCAGGGGCCCAAGGACTTGGGCCATCTTCCACTGCTTTCCCAGGCCATAGCAGAGAGCTGGATAGGAAGTAGAGCAGCTGGGTCTTGAACTGATGCCCATATGGGATGCTGGCATTGCAGGTGGCAGCTTTACCTGCTACACCATAGCGCCAGCCCCTAAAGTCTGACTTCTTGAATCCTAGAAGACAGTATTGCATTTAGTAAATTTGTTCGGTAAAGAAACCCTGATCTTCTGTCCCTTGAAGACATTGCTAAAAGATGGAAAGTACAACTGCAGCCTGTGAGAAGATACAGCAGATGGCATAGCTCATAAAGCAACTATATCCAGAATATATAAATAACTCTTATAATTTACTAAGAGGAAAACTAACAATACAAAATTTTAAAGTGGACAGATTATCCCACCTAAGAAGATATGATGCCAACCAACCAAAAATATGCTAACAACATACAAATTAAAACATAATAAACTACTATACACCTATTAGAATGTTTAAAATTAGGAAGGCTGACCATATCCTGATTTGTTGAGGATGTGGATCAATTGTAGGGATGTAAAATTGCCAACCACTTTGGAAAATAATGTGTCCATTTGTAGAAATTTTATATCTTATGACCCAGCCATTCTACTAGAAATCTACATGAAGGAAAGGAAGGCATACATGCTCACAAAGACTTCTACCCAAATGTTCATAGTAGGTCTTTTGTAAGAGCCCAACATTGGAAATGACTCAAATGCCTTTCAACACATTGTTGTCTTTTCATACGTAGAATATTGCAATGAAAAGGATTGAGCTAATGATACATACAACTTATAGATATCTTAACATAATTATACAGAGCCAAAGAAGCCATATGCAAAGAGTATATTCTATAAGATTACATTTAAATAAAATTCTAAAAAATTTAAACTAATTTAGAGAGACAGAAAGCAGATGAGCATTTGCCTGAGAACAGAGATACATACAAAGATATTACAAAAAGGGGCTGGCACCATGGCACAGTAGGTTAATCCTCCGCATACGGTGCCAGCATCCCGTATGGGCACCAGTTCTAGTCCTGGCTGCCCCTCTTCCAATCCAGCTCTCTGCTATGGCATAGGAAAGAAATAGAGAATGGCCCAAGTGCTTGGGCCTCTGGATCGGCACAGCTCTGGCCGTTGTGGCCATTTGGGGTGTGAACCAATGGAAGGAAGACCTTCCTCTCTGTCCCTCTCACTGTCTGTAACTCTCTCTCTCTGAAATAAATAAAATCTTTTTAAAAAGATATTACAAAGAGCCACATGGAAACTATTGGAAGTTATGGAAAGGTTTGGTTATCTTGATCATAGTGATGACTTCATGGGTGTTTACATGTTGAATCTTATCAAGTTGTATGCTTTAAATATATGCTGTACTACTATTTAAAATATTCCCACATATGTTTTAAAAAGAGAAGGACAAGAATTCAGAGAGGAAGAAGCAGCCCCTTGTATTCATTGTATTTGAAAAGACTGAACATCTGGATTAATACAATCAGAGAGGAAGACTTTCATTTTCAAAATGAAAATCTGGCTAAGGATATTGCTGCCAGTATAAGACTCAATCATTAATTAATTCATTTAACATATATTAGGACTTCTGGTCTTTAAGCACTACCCTGGGCACTAGGGATAATCCATGAACAATGCAGGTATAGTTCCCACTGTCTTGGAGATTAACTTCTGTGGAGAGAGGGGAAGACATGCTTACCACATTGACAAATGGATCCTGTGCCATTGCCAGGAATAGTAAAACAGAGAAAGGAGACCATTAGGAATGATGGGAAAGAGGTTCCTATTTTAGTTTGGGTGGTCAGGAAAGGCCTTGGAGGTGAAATTTGTGCAGAAAACTCTTCATAATGTCAATACATTTATGGCATATTTTCCAGAATTTCAATTGTTTTAAAAGTTTTGAGTTAGCAAAATTCTTTGTGGTCACTAGTAGTTCTTTGACCCTTCATGTGATTCACCTCCTGGATCTTAAAGAATTTGGAGAGTTTGTTGGTGGCAGGGGTGAGTTACAGAGACTTTAGCAAAAAATATATAAATGAAAGGCCTGTGAGATTTCCAAAAGCCAAACACCAATTAGGAAACCAGTTTCAAATTAGAATCATCTCCCATAATTACCACTGTGAAGGGAATTATCTTGCCCCCCCCCATAACAGAACATCTAGTTCCCTTTCATTTTGCAGCTAAGCCCATGTATCCTGCTTTTGATTTACATTTTCTTGTCTGTACTGATTTTTACATGCTGGAATCAATATATTCATAGCAATGAATGATGAGGTCATCTCCTCTGTATTATCACAATTGTCTTTGGTGTTATCTATTCATCCACCCATCCAGACCATACCAAGTATTCACTATATGCTAAGCACTGACTGGATCATGAGGTTATGACAATGAATCTGATGTAGTCCGTGAACCTGAATTGCTTACTATCAACCAGAGATAGATCAGGTGAGCAAATAAGGAAGAAAACTAATTTTAGGTAGCATTGATTTACCAGGTAGAGCAGAAAGAGTAAGATGGCTTGTCATGTCCTGTTAGGGCATGTCCTCTGATCTTTCTGTGAGCTGGAGCTCCAGCCACTCTCCCCTACCCCTCTTCTTGGAATGTCCTGGATCTTATTCTTAGGAACCAGCTAGCCTTGGCCAAAATCACTGTACCTCCTATACATTCTTTAAAAATATAGTATAAAACATTTAAAATGTAAAAGTTTTTTTAAAAATAATAAAAACTTCTGAAATTTAATATGCTTAATACTTTTGACATCTCATATGTCCCTGACTCCTTTATCTCCTTCCTAATCACAACGCAAAAGAAGTAACTCCCATCTTGAATTTGGTATCTATCAACCCCATACACTTCTTTCTATTTTTACTGGATACATACATACTACACTTGTATACAGTGTTGACTGTGTGTTTTAAAACTTTACATACTTGTAAATGACATCACATTCTAAGTATTCTGGAAACTGAATTTTCCTACAAATGTCTAAGATTAATTCTTGTTGATATGTATGAAGCTAGTTCAGTTACTTCTCTGCTTATATTCTTCCATTATGTGAACATTCCATGATTTATTTCTGCTGGGGTTGACAGACTTTCAACAATGCTGTTTCAACAACACTCCCATAAACACTGCTACACAGGGTGCCATGTGCACATGTGTGAGAATTTCCCAGGGGTATACTTGGAAATTGAATCATTGGATCATCAAATACACAAAGCTTCCACTTTATAGATGTTACCAAATACCCCCCCAAATGTTTTTAGCAATATAATTTCCCACCAGCAGTATATAAATTCCTGTTTTGCACATTCTCACTAATTCCTGGCATAGTCATATATAAAAATGTTTTCAAATAAAAGGGTGTGAAATAGTACTTCAATATGGCTTGAGTTTTCATTTTTCTTATGATTAGTTTATTTGTCACTTGAGTTTCCTCTTGTATGAACAATTTTTCCTATTTCTTCAAAGCAGTACATTGGAATAGCTCATTTTATTTTCTCCATTTATAAATTTATTAAAGTTTTTATAGAATATATTTGAACTTTCTGAAATCTTAAATTAGTAAAATTCTCCTTACCACCATTGTCACTAACCACTCAGTTTTCCTCTTAGTAATTAACTTTTCTCGAATTTGAAAAGTGGGAGTAACACAGAGTAATGCTTCTTTAATTCTTGCTGTTCATTGAGAAGTGGTATGGGAGGTATAGTAAAATTTAGGATATTATGGCAATTTTTGAAGGCTTCTAGAACCCTTGAGCAGAGAGGCAATGATAATTGATGGTGGGTATAGAAAACTGAGGATGCTAAGTGTCTGGGCTCAGACTAGACCTGTCCAGTACAGCAGTCCCAGGATCCTTAGGTTGGTGGGCTGGACCTGTCTGTCATAAGGGTAATGAATACTTGAGCTGTATAGAGATGAGGGAGTCAGCACGTGCTTTCCAGTTGTTCTTTATGAAACCTGTTCAGTCATGCAATGTGCTGCACATTGCTTTAGGGTTCTCTGACACTGTGCTGGATAGTATACTGTATTTGTCAACTATTAGTGTCCATGTTTGCTACATAGGAAATGCTTTATGCATTAGTTCATTGGACTTACCAACACTCCCTGCAGGTTGCTAAATCATTTCACAGATGAGGAACCCGAGGTTTGTACAGGGCATAGTCATAGTCCTCCTTCCTGTCGTCCTCAACAAGGCTCCCCCAGAAAAAGACAGGGAGAAAAAGCCACTTTTAAAAAGCAACCCTCTGGGTTTAATATAGAAATAATAAAGCCCCAGATTTAGGTAATTTGTGAGCAAGTTTCATTTCTGAACAAATACCAAGCTAGATCTAGGATCCTAGCCTTTCATATGCTAGCCAAAATGAAGGTCTCAACTCTCTCAGGGTCTCCACTCTCTGGGGCTATGAGAAGTAGTCAAATGTGAGCTCAGGGGTCTAACTGCAATTGCTAGACAATAAGCTACCCTTTGAACAAGTTTCTCTGATGAAAAACTCAATGTCTTTTACAAAGAAATTAGTCATTTGTTTTAAAAAGTGATACGTTCCCCCCTGAAGTTCCATGTTTTCGGCAGAATGAGCCCCAGCCAATTTTGTTTTTTACTCCAATCGAGTGTTTTTTACTCATTCTTCAAACTCTCATGGCTACTAATCCACAGAAGCTGTTTTCTCCTTTGAAGTTGCTTTATACTTCAAGTAGACTGGAGGTTTTGCCAAGTTTGGCTTCAGGAGACCTTCAGAGATTGTTTTCTGTCCAGGTTGTGTCCTCTTTGTGGGGTGGTTGGCTTAAATTTCACAGGGAGGACCTAGTTGCCTAAGTCCAAGGCATTGTGAATAACTATTTCCAGCACTGGGAGAGGAGTGTGTGTGTGAGTGAGAGAGAGAGAGAGAGACAGACAGACAGATAGATACAGAGAGACAGTTTAGTTTGGTTTTGCTGAAATGAGCCCATGAAATCTGAAAACCTTATATACTTTAAGTGTTCTAAACATCTAGATACATCAGATCTAGAAAATACCATGTTTCAAAATAATAATGACTATACAATGGTTATTCTCTTTATACCTTTATTTTCCCATGGAATTATTAGCTAAGTTAAGATACTGATGAAATGATCTGAATACATGGCCTCATAAAAAGTTGTGCCAAATTGACTGTGAGCGGCAATGAGCAAGTAGCACATGAAAGTGGTTAAGAGTATTACCCAAAGTTCCCATTACTGTGTTCAGCCATCTCGCCTTACTATGCACTAATATTTCTCTTAAATAGGGTCATGGATCATTAATTTCCTGGCCTTGAAATCTCTTATTATTAAAAGTGTTACTTAGCAACTTTTAGACATTGAAGTTAATCCAAATAAAAGAAGCCAAAACGTCTGTTGGTCTGTTCACTCTTATTGTAAAAAAAAACTCTACTGATGTTCTGTGCTGTAATATTTCTCATTTGCTTTCTTAGAACCATATTGTCTTGACCGAGTGAAAGAAAAAAGAGTACAGTGTGCATTCCCAGGTTTTCCATAGACTAGGGAACAAAATCATAAGCATCTTTGGTGTTCATCCCACGGATCCACCTCCCTGTTCTTCATACATAAAAAGGGTTCTTATTTGCTCCAAATGTTGTATTTGGTCTTTAGAATAATATATGCTTTTTAACATCTGGTCAGTGTAGAAAGCAGGCCCAAACAAGTCTCTTTTTCTGCAGCTATGATTGATTGATTGCATTTTTTGGGGGGGGGGGGAGCAGTCAGATATATCTAATTGGTAGAGCTACCAAGATTTGCAGATGGAAGTAGCACTTGTGTTATGTTCCCACTGTGCGTTGATACTCATCTCTAAGTCACTCACCATCCTGACTTACAACTTTGCTTACATCTGGGACTAGCTTTGTGGGTGTGACCTTTGTGGTTGCACAGGACTCCACTCTTGGTTTTAGTGTGTGCTGCAGCTCTCTTGAAACTGCCAATGTTTGAAAGAGGGACTTGTTCTTTTATATTGGCCCCACAAGATACATAGGAGATCCTACTTGTTTATCTGCATTCTCCAAAGATGAACTGTCTGAGAGAAAGAATGGTATTTTCACGTCCAGTTTGGTACATGGATTAGCAAAATATTAGAATCAGTTTAAATGTGCCTGAAATGCAACATGGGTTCTCATGTAGGCAGTAGGAACCCAAGTTCTTGAGTCATTTTCTTTTGCCACCAGTGTGTGCATTGGCTGGAAGCTGAAATTGGAAGTGGAACCAAGACTCTAAATTAGGTACTCCTATATGGAATGTAGGCATCCCAAGCAATGGTTTAAACACTACAAATACTCGACTCTCTAAATTTTAAAATAGTGAAATAGTCTTTAAATATTTGTTTTTGATAATTTTAAGAATGCCTCCATCTTTATTGATGACAGTAACATAAAATTACATGAATGTCTATCAAAGATTGTATTTAGACTATAAAACCTTTTAAGTTATATTTTACTTTTATTTAGTTTTTCATTAATTTTAACATATTCAATATAATTTGTACATAAAATTTTAAGAATATTATAATTCCTTCCTCCCATTCCCTCCATCTCTCCCTCCCTCCCATTCTCCTTCCCTCTCCCTTTCTTTCTTTAGTTTTTGAGATAAAACATTTTCAATTTACATTATGGTAAAAAGGCCTAGTGCTTCATCAAATAAGATGTTGAACAAGTAAAAAGCAAAAAGGGCCGGCACCATGGCTCAATAGGCTAATCCTCCGCCTATGGCACTGGCATCCCAGTTTCTAGTCCTGGTCGGGGCCCAGGATTCTGTCCCTGTTGCTCCTCTTCCAGTCCAGCTCTCTGCTGTGGCCCAGGAGTGCAGTGGAGGATGGCCCAAGTGCTTGGGCTCTGCACCCACATGGAAGACCAGGAGAAGCACCTGGCTCCTGGCTTCGGATCAGCGCGGTGCGTCAGCCTCAGTGCGCTGGCCGCAGTGGCCATTGGAGGGTGAACCAACGGCAAAGGAAGACCTCCCTCTCTCTCTCTCTCTCTCTCTCTCTCTCACTCTCTCACTCTCTCACTGTCCACTCTGCCTGTCAAAAAAAAAAAAAAGGCAAAAAGACCCTAGTTTTGTGGGAATACAGGCAATGGTTGTAAACAGTAATTGAATGGAAAAATGACCATTTCATCAGCATACAGTAAATTTTAAAATAATCACAGGTCATTAAATCTATAGTAATATAACATTTTATTTTTAAAGATTTATTTATTTGAAAGAGTTATAGAGAAGGAGAGGCAAAGAAATAGAGAGAGAGATCTTTCATCTGCTAGTTCACTCCCTAAATGGTTGCAATGGACAGGTCTGCACCAGGCTAAAGCCAGGATCCAGGAGCTTCTTCCTGGTCTCCCACATGCACAGGGACCCAAGTACTTGGGCCATCTTCCACTGCTTTCCAAGGCTCATTAGCAGGGAGCTAGATTAGAAATGGAAAAGCTAGGACTCCAAACAGCACCCATATGGGATGCTGGCAGTGCAGGTGGCAACTTTACCTGCTATGCCACAGTGCTGACCCCTAGTACAACATTCTTAACCATTGGTTTGACAAACGTATAAAGCAAAGTTTTACAAAACTACTTGTGGCTACATTGATACACATGGGCATTTATTTCTCTTTTTATCTTTTTTTATTATTTGTTTTTAAAACTTTATCTTCCGCATATACAGGAGAATATGGGGTATTTGTCTTTGTAGGTCTGGCTTATTTCAATCAACATGTCTTCCAGTTGTATCCATTTTGCTGCAAATTGTAGAATTTCATTCTTTTTATAACTGAATAATATTCCATTGTGTAAATACATCACATTTTCTTTATCCATTCATCTGATGATGGACACCTTGGTTGGTTCCAAATTTTGGCTGTTGTGAACAGTGCTGTAGATACGCTGTGTTCAAGTCTTTTGGGTATATACCAGTAGTGAGATCGCTGGAGGATATGGAAAGTCTGTTTCTAGGTTTTTTAAGAAATCGCTATAATGTTTTCCACAGTGGCTACACTAAGTTACATTCACTTCAATTGTCAGTAAGTGTTCTCTTTTCTCCATATCCTTGCCATTATTTGTTTTTCTCTCTTTAGGATTTTAGCCATTCTGAAGGGAGAGGTAAATTATATTTTAAATTTCTAAGAAAAGATGTAAAATTCAGTAAATTCTGAAAACCGATGATGGTTGAACATAAGACAAGCTTCCTTATACTAGTCATTCAAGAAATATAACTTGGGGATAGCTTTGGGGCAAACACAATCCATCCAACCCTGCAAATCACATTGCACCACCTGGCGGTGCTGTCAAACAACAAATCTTCCCTGGAGGGGGCCTTCTGAGAGTCAAATCCCAAAATAAATATGCGATAATGAGTGAATTGACTTCCTGCACTTTGGCAGCATATTTTCTTCACAACTCTATTGTAGCACTTTGTATTCCAAGTGTACAAGTGCCTGGGCACCTCTGTTTCCATCACTAAATCTCATGCTGCTTGAAGGCAAGGGCCTTGTGTTTTCCCTGTGCCCTCCCTCCCAACATATAGCATAAAATCTGGCCTATGAGTGGGGTTACATGAGTGTTTTAAGAATGCATAAAGAATGTGCCAAGTCAGGACTAACTTAATGTGCATCATATTATTTGACATTTATTGTTAAATAGGCTTTATAAATGTATAAATTAAGCAGATGAAAGAGACATTATTTCAATTTAATTAGGATAGCCAGTGAGTCCTGGAGAAAACATGTCCATCAGACCTTTTCACAGACCACTGATCACAATTTCAGATTCAGTAATTATTGAACAATATTAATTATGGGTATAAAGAGAATTGTGGAACTCAGATAAATTCAATAATTCAGCCTATGCATAAATAAATATATATATATCACCATAAATCACTGCAGAAATATTAGTTAATATGTGCAAACCACTATGCTAAGTGATCTAGAAAAACAATCATTTAAACCCAAGAGCCCTATCTTCAGAGAATTTGTAACCTAATTACAAACGTGAATGCTTCAGTGCAGCAAGAAGAGTGACCAACCATTGTTTATAGAGTCTAGACTAAATTCAACAAAGCTTAAACTTTGTTCAACCTTCAGCTACACTCATTTCTCTGCAGTTTTCTATTAAATCATCCAAGGTCCACATGGAATCACAGGGTGAGTTTTTCCCCAAAATTATTCTGGGATGTGTTTGGATTGGCATTTGAGCACCAGTTTTTTTCTCTGACTGTAAATCAAAGAAATAATCATTTCTAAATAGATTCAGGCCCAAATACCTTCAGTACAGCCTAAGTATATATCCAGCAGGCAGAATGTCATATATTTTAGTTCATTTTGACAAAATACTGTTTAAACATCTAGAAGATGTTTTAAAGCAAATTGTTTCATCACTAAACTCAATCAGTATTGAAAAACAAAAAAATTATATAATCTGAGAAAGTATATTTAATAATTGGTGCCAATTTTTAGATGGTGGTCTTTTGAATTTTCTAAATTTCCTAATTAGGGTACAGAAAATTTAATGACAAAGAACTACACACAGGCACCTAATTACAGTGGAGTACCACTGATACTGAGAAGTTAAAGAGAGGGTAACTAGCATACCATCCATTTTGTCTGTTGTTATTCCACAAAACACATCAGAGTTCAAAACTATAAGATGAAACACATTCAGCCAGCCTATTTTCAAAAGCTCAACAGTCTGTGTTTTGGAAATGCACTAATTTAAATTTAAAGACACATATTTAATGTTTCCCCTTTGTAGGTTTTCAGCAGCATACACACATGGAGTCACCATCTGTTTTCAGGCTGGTTCATTACCAATTCATGCCCCTGCTCTGTATTATCAGATCAAGAGGGTGGACATAAATTTGGCCACCTGGGCACTGGTGTCATTAACGTGCACTCCAGCCGCACACTCGTAAAGTGGTTTTGCTTGGAGCTGTGACTTGTTGATGCTTCCTTTTCCCATTTGATCAAGATTTTCTCAGTAAGCTCTTAATAATGTAACCACAGGACAAGAAACTAGAGAACACAAAGGACTTTCAGGAATATTTTATCTCTAAGTCCAGAATAAAATTTGTGTCAGGGAACAGTGAGAGGAGAAAAAGACAGGGCTACACAACAGACACAGAATCACATAGGATTCTGTACATGTTGCTGCATGAATAGGCATATGAGAGTTCAGGGCATTCAACCTGATTCTGACTCATTCAGGATGGCAACCTATAGCTCTTCACCTCAGTCACTTAGTTCATCATAGAATGAAGGCATCACCTTTAAAACAGATGTTTTACTTCCCTAATTAAAACTTTAGCTGACCCTGTGTCACTTTGCAAACTACCTGGAATTGAGAGCTGATGTGATAAATTATGAAGTCCATTAAAACAGATAAATTGGCTTGATTAGTTTTTACTACCCCTTTTAAACATTGAGCAAAAAACACAGAAGCACAACTATCTTGGGAAAATGAGAGGAAGCAATTTATGGCATAACAGTCACATCTTTTAGAGAAATCTAATGTAATTGAAGAATCTTACTAGTAATATAAAAATTCTCCCCCTTGACACAAAAACTTTCTTCTGTTTCTGGGTTGAGTCAGATTTTAGTAATCATAAAAATTGGGAAGAACATATTGGACCATTAACATAATACTTTAAATTAGCCATTTGCTGACCAGCTACTGTATCCATAATTTTGTGGAAGAAAAAGATATCATACAGAGTATGAGTGATCACTTCAAATGGTTTCAGTCTAGTTAGCGAAGCAGGAAATATAAGTTGTAACTTATTTAAAAGGGTTACTAGGTAAAACATTGTATTCGCTGTAGAAATTCAGAGGGAGGTATCAGTGGTAAGTCAGAGAAGGCAGGCCACACCTAGAGGAGGTGATGGTTCATCCTTATGTATTAACTTTGCTGGATCTGCCATCACAGAAGACCATAAGCCGGGAGGCTGCAAACACAGGAATCTCTTTCTCATGCTTCTATAGGCTGCAAAACCAAGGTCAAGGTATCAGCAGAAGCCTTTCCCTTCGTTTGCGGATAGCCATCTTCTCATTGCTTTCTCACATGGCATTTCTCCTGGGTACCTACCCTCCCTGCCTTCTCTTACATGCTCCACCTTATGATGTCATTTATCCCCAAGTGCTATTTCAAAGGCTCCATCTCCAAAGATAATCACATTATGAATTACGGCTTTGGGAGTGTCGAATTCAGCCCATGATAGATGGCATTTGGACTAGGCTGTTCTGTAAGCAGGATGATCCATGATATGACATGAGAAAACACAGTAGCAGATTCATTATCATCACTACTCCCATTTCAAAGCTTGTCTACACCTTTTGCAGAGTAGTCATAAGGAAAAAACATATTGCGATCATGTGCTTCTTGGGCCATATAATACTATACATGTGAACTTGAGAAAGTTAGACAATAAATTATTGTATCACCACTTTCAGAATACCTGTCCATCTCTTTTGTCCAAATGAGACAATTCATTAAAAGAAGAGGTTATGGTTCTAAGTTTGCAAGCAAATAATCTTTTGATTTTTCTGCTTTTCTATAACAATTGATCAAGTTTCAGTTAACTATGTTATATAACTATATAACATAGTTATCTATCCCAAGTAAAAACAAACTGAAAAGCTGCATTCCACAGGATGCAAGCCTACATCAAGGTAATTAATAACCCAGAATCTCCATGACTTAATACAATAAATACTTTTTGCTCAAGCAAAGTCTGATTTAGCTTGGGCAACCACTCAAGGCAACTGTTTTCCATACAGTGACTCAGAGACTCACGTTGCTTTCACCTTGTGGCTCTGCCTTTGTGGTCACAGCCAAAAGAGAAAAGAAATCATGGTAAAATATACACCAGTACTCAAGTGCCCCAGCCCTAAAGTGACACACATAAATCCTATCCAAATTCCATTGATTAAAATCAGTCCCAAGGAACCATAAAACTTCAAGAAGATTGAGAAACGGAATTCTCAATGGCAGAAGGGAGAGAACTAGATGTGATAAGTCCTGGAAGTCTCTGTCATACTTGGCTTTTCTGGGTAGTATAAGCAAGAGAAAGTAAACTCAGGAGAAGCATATGTGATGGGGAAAAGGATCAGGGACATATTTATTGAATAAAAATAAAACTAGAATGCAGGTTCTTCAAACTTTAGTTGTCTTATTTTATACAGTAGACCTTTTAAAAAGTACTTTTGCCACTCTTTTACTTTCCAGTTAAATGCCATGATTGTTTGTGCATGTGCAAGACCTCACTCTGTTCAAACATGTATGCTCTCACATCAGAGAGCTACTACCAGAGGACCTCAATAATTACAAGTTTAAAAAAATCCTCACTGTTGAAAATTACAAACCCAAGGACCTTTAATTCACAGAATGGTTTGTTGTTCACTTGATATAGTTTATTAAATTTGAAAGAAATAAAGGAAAATTCTTTGTACAGCCATTGAGATAATTATTTCATCATAAATGTAGATGAAATTGGTAGGTGATATGGTAACCTGAAATTAAGTATCATTATCACATTTATGGCAAGAGTGGTTTCCAAAGTTTTTAAGCATTGACTTATTTTAAGTTCTTTCTACAATGAAACCATTTTCAAGAAGATTATAAACTGTTGGTCAGTTTTTTTCTTGGAGAGTATACAGTAAGTAAATGGATTTGAGAAGAGTAAAACTGTCAATGATATTTTAGTCCTAAGATAAAGAGTAAGGGGACTTTGCACGTCTTGATTCCTAATCGTTGCCCACTCAAAAGTGTCTACCAGCTCCAGAATTCCTCCCCTGTAAACTTTTTTTTTTTTTTTTAAGATTTATTTGAAAGTCAGAGTTACACACAGAGAGAAGGAGAGGCAGAGAGACAAAGGTCTTCCCATTCACTGGTTCACTCTTGGGCCATCTTCTTCTACTTTCCCAGGCCATAGCAGAGAGCGGGATCAGAAGTGGAGCAGCCAGGACTTGAACCGGCACCCATATGGGATGCTGGCACTGCAGGTGGCGGCTTTACTCCCTAAGCCACAGTGCCGCCCCCCACCCTCTGTAAACATTTTACTCACCACTTTGATGATTTCTCATCCTCTGGTTGGTGACTAAGTCTGTTCTCTCCCCTGAATATTCTTCCCCTGATCATCCTCTTAAATTCCACAGACTTAAGTGCCATCTATACACTCATACATCTTACAAAATTATATCTTTAGCCCTGAACTTTTTCCTCAGCTTCAGATTTATATGCAGCTACCTTCCTGATTTCTACACACAGATATCTAACAGATACATTAAATTTAGCAAGTGAAAAAGGACTTATTTATTTTCCAGTATTTTCTAATTTTCTTCATGTCCTCCACCCTGTTCCTTAGAACAAGAAATTGATGGGATATCTTTGGTTCCCTTTCTTCCCTCACCCCATGTGGAACTCATAGGCAAATCTTAAGGTTTCTTCTACCAAAATATGTCCTGAATCTACCCTTTTATCTCCGTTATTACCATCTACCAACCCACACCATGTGGATCTCATCTGATCAGTATACTAACTTGATAACTTGTCTCTCTGCTTTCTCTCTGAAAACCCACCTTCTACACAGCAGCCCAAGTGAATAGTGCATAGGAGTCAGAGCACATCACTCTCTGCTTAGAAACACTCCAAAGGTTCTCCAAGCTCATAGACTAACCTCTAAGCTGCCACTGAAGTTTTCGTGACCCTTCACAACCTCACCTTTGATTCTTCTTGATCACACACTGATCTCAAGCTCCTCCTGACTACACTCTCCTCACTCCCCCTTTCAGGTTGGATTTTGGTCATACTAACCCCACGTGTACCTTAGTACTTATTCCCTGTGACGGATTTTCTTTCCCAGATTTCTGTATACCTATAATTCGGACTTCATGCCAAAGAATATACCCAGAGATGCCTGCCTTGATGTTCCTGCAATTATCACATGTTCTGTCTTTGTTGTAGAAGGGCTCAAGAAAACAGGAAACATGAGTCTAAAATTCACCCAGCAGCCAAAATGAACAAGCCAGACAATTGGCATAGTGCAGTCACTATTTAAAAGGCTTTGCTTTTAAAAGATACTCAATGAATACTACGTTTTCATAGGCTATGACAGGACATGGGAGTCAAACTCTATTAAGGAAAGGCACAAAGGTAATAGGGGACACAATTAAGGCAATATGGATTCTGGAATGCAGTAAAGGAGCTAGTAGGTGTATTCAAAATATTTTAAAGAGTAGTTTTCCTGGCTGTGTTTAAAATGAGTCCAGGACATTAATTCATGTAGATTAAGGCTTCAAGAACAAGGGTATAGGCTGGCGCCGTGGCTCACTAGGTTAATCCTCCACCTGCAGCACCGGCACCCCGGGTTCTGGTCCTGATTGGGGTGCTGGTTCTTTCCCTGTTGCTCCTCTTCCAGTCCAGCTCTCTGCTGTGGCCTGGGAAGGCAGTGTAGGATGGCCCAAGTGCTTGGGCCCTGCACCCACATGGGAGACCAGGAGGAAGCACCTGGCTCCTGGCTTTGGATGGGCACAGCACACGGGCCGTAGCGGCCATTAGGGGAGTGAACCAACGGAAGGAAGACCTTTCTAACTCTGCCTGTAAAAAAAAAAAAAAAAAAGGGGGGTGGGGGATAGTATACCACTGAAAAATACTGCAGAAAAAACACAAGTACTGATTTGTAAAGCTAGAAGATGATGTATGTGGTTCTCTGATTAGAATGCAGGGACTAGGATACGCTAGAAGGTAGTGAAGATGTTTATATCCCTTAAGTTTTAGAAGAAAATCTATGCAGAACAAATTTTTGCTTTTTGGGTTTCTTATTTTTCATCTTCTTGAAATGCAAAGTGAGGGGGCAGATGGGAGGGAGGGAGGGGATAATTGATCTTCCATCTACTAGTTCATGCCCCAAATGCCCATAACAGCTAGGGCATAGCCCAGCTGTTACAAAGATAGTACATAAACCAACAAGATATTATCTCAGGCCAGTGCTGGTTTGAGTCCCAGCTGCTTCACTTCCAGTCCAGCTCCTTGTTAATGGCCTGGGAAAGAAACAGAAGATGGTCCAAGTGCTTGGGCCCCTAGACATGGTAGAAGTTCTGGGCTCCTGGTTTCTGCCTGACCCAGGCCCTGTCATTCTATTTGGAGAGTGAACTAATAGCAGATCTCTCTCTCTCTCTCTCTCTCTCTCTCTCTCTCTCTCTCTCTGCTCTTCAAATAGACATCTTCTAGGCACCAGCAAATCCAGTTTGCAAGCCCAATCAGCAGAGCCATTTATTTTGGTATAGCTAATAAGCTGGTAATTTTAAATTTTTAATGGTTTGAAAAAAGTCATGATACATTGAAACTATGACATTTTCATTTAAATGTCCATAAATGGAATTTTATTTCAATATAGCCATGCCCATTCATTTAGGTACTGAGTGTGATTACTTTGACGCTGCAATAGCGGAGCTGAGTGCTTATGATTGAGACCACGTAGCTAGCTCCCAAGGCCTAAAATGTTGACTCCCTAGCCCTTTACAGAAAAACGTTTGCTGACCCTCTTCTCAAAAACAGGTAGAAAGGTTTGTGGCTCGGTTATAACTAAGTTAACAAGAAGGGGCAGCCGGTTGGTAGACAAGAATCACATTAAAGTTGAATATTTCCTGGACAGCATGCCACCACAGCAGCTGACGCTGTAAAACCCAAGGGGCAGTCAGTTGGCAATGCCATTAGCGAACCTTACCAGCAGATATCATACTCCTTAATAGGGACATCCTTTCTCCCAGGGATAAGTGACTGTTCCAGTGTGACTATGTCCGATGTGTGGAAACCCAGGCCAAATAAACACAGCACATATTCCTAGACTGTAATTTCACCCTAAGGTTTTTTTCCAGAGGATGCTGACCACTAGGGGAGGGGTAATTATGATGCATTTAAAAATTAGCAGTCATTTTTATTAAGAATGCAAATTCTGCATAAATTTGTATATTAATATGGAAGTTAAAATAATGCCAATTCGGTTTATAAATCCAGGGTTATGAATTTGCTTCTCTCTGCCTTTAAATGCACTTCAGTGGAAAGGTTATGAAAACACTGGAGGGAATGCTCTGAAGAGTAGTTCTGGGTAAAGAACACTGTCGCTCTCTGGAGCATTAACTTGAACCTGGGAAGCAAAGTGTTGTAACTTCTCTGTCAACTTCAATCTGTTGGTAGTGTTTGCTTGGAACGCCGTTGCTGGGAAGGATTCTGAATCTGTGTGTTTTGCTCAGAAGTCAAAAAAGCATGATTAACAATGTCTGGTAGAGCTGGCAGAGGCAACATGGCAGTTTGCTCTAATAATTCATCCTACATTAATATTGGGAATCGGACTCAATCTTTATACAATACACAATTTTCAGACTGTTCGATAAGGAGACTTTCAAGAGTTCATAGAAAAATGGAATTAAGGGGGCTGGTGTCATGATGAAGCAGGTTATCTGCCACCTGCAATCCCAGCATTCCATATCAGAATACCAGTGTGAGTTCCAGCTGCTCTGCTTCTGATCCAGTTCCCTACTAATGCACCTGGGAAGACATAGAAGACGGCCCAAGTTCATGGGCACCTTCCACCCATGTGGGAGACCCAGATGGTGTTTGACTCCTAGCTTTGGCCTGGCCCAACCCCAGCCATTGTGATCATTTGGGGAGTGAACTAGCAGATGGAAGTTCTGTGTCTCTCCCTCTATGTCACTCAAATTTTTTAACATGGAATTAAAAGGTAATGTGGAGGCTGGCGCCGCAGCTCACTAGGCTAATCCTCTGCCTGTGGCACCGGCACACCGGGTTCTAGTCCTGGTCAGGGTGCTGGATTCTGTCCCAGTTGCTCCTCTTCCAGTCCAGCTCTCTGCTGTGGCCCGGGAGTGCAGTGGAGGATGGCCCAAGTCCTTGAACCCTGCACCTGCATGGGAGACCAGGAGAAGCACCTGGCTCCTGGCTTTGGATTGGCACAATGCACTGGTTGTGGCAGCCACTTGGGGGTGAACCAACGGGAAAAGGAAGACTTTTCTCTGTCTCTAACTCTGCCTGTCAAAAAAGGTAATGTGGGCATGGACGTTTGAAGTTAGCAGTTATGATGCCTGCATACCCAGCTCCCAATTCCAGTTTCCTGCTATGGCTCTGGGAGATAGTGTTGATGACACAGGTAGTTGGGCCCCTACTATACACATGGGAGACATGGATTGGGTTTATGGCTCTCATCTTCAACCTGGCCCAGCCATGGCCTCTTGGGGTATTTAAGGGAGTGAACTAGCAGACAGGCACTGAGATATTGTCCACTCCTAACCACTCACAATAGCCAGGACTTGACCAGGCCAAGAGTCGAACTCCAAGCAGGACTCCAACGTGGATGACAGGGGGCTGATTACTTGACCCATAGTCTGTTGTCACTCAGGATGCATTAGCAGAAAACCGAATCAAGAGCAGAACAGAACTCAAGCTGGCACTCCAGAATGGGGTATAGGTGTGCCTAGCAGTGGTCTAACTTACTGTATTACAATGCTTGCCCCAACTAGTCACCCTTGAAGTCAGTTAGGACTTCACGCTTTAAAGGACATCAACCACTATGGTGAATATGCCCCCCAAGTTCACCAGAAACCTTGAAAATTTTATCATAATTATCTCATTCCTTCAGTCTTTTCTTAATCTCCATACATTATCTGGGTAAAGAGGGTGTTTAAAGGACACTGTTATGTGAAAAAGCAAGCTGTATTCTGTAAGAGTAGGAAATGAGTCAGTGGAGCAAGTAAAGCTGGGAACAAGAATATTTAGGCATAATGGAGGAGTCTAGAAGAGAGACAGAGGACTAGATCCTAGAACACAGTGACAGAATGCAGAGAAATTCAGGCGATCATTCCCAGGTAGACTCAGTTTAGGGACTAATTGGTGGAAAAGAGCAATGGAAGTAAATGATAAATACAAAAGTTTTTGTTTAATGAGGTAAGGATATTGACTATTGAACAAGGCAGGTAAGCAGCTCATTTGGAGGCCAAGTGTTGGTGATTATGCTGCTCTTTGCTAGTTCACTCATATCTACTCCTTGTGTCCCAGGAAACCCTCTGTATCACAATACCCAGACTGCCTTGCCCACTAGCTGCTGGGCTCACTTGGACAGCAGCAGACACTGGTAGAAGACTGAAGCAGGGAGGTTGAGACACCTAGGGTATGTTCTCCTCACTTGGACTCAGGCAATCTTTCTAATAGTGATGAGATCACAGTTCCTGACATTTTTTTGTCCTTGGTTCCAGCTCCTTTTGTAATTACTGTTCTAGTCCCAGCATTGGTTCTAACTCTAATGCGGCGGCCTTTGTGTCTGGCTTCTGGAGACTCCATTTCTTCCTGTTAGCCTCTAACTCTTGGGGCAACAGTAGCTGCTCTAGGTTGTGTTGTTGACCTATTTTTGCTTTTTACTCTTTTATCACCTCAGTAACCAAGTGCTGGCATTTGATTCCTTGTTAGAAACACCCAAGCTTGCTTATGTCATTGATTGTGTCCCAGATAATTCAGCAGTTAATATCTGTGCATATGTTGCTTATAAACTGAGTTTTGGGGAAAACTCAACACCAGCAGATGTAAATAAATTCCTTTAAGTATAAAAGTTTAAATAATGTCTAGAAATCAAGCAATGGATTGAAGGGTACCAATATTCTCCTACTAGTATTCTACTTTGTTAAAGAATCAATATGCATTCAAAGAGGTGATAACTATTTGTGGTTTTCAGTATTTACTATTGCTGCTTTACTGTTCTTTACACAAAATTTTACGTAATTTAGTCAAAACACATCCCTATAGGCAGATAACACTGTGAGCCCCATTTTACAGATAAGGAAATTGAGACTGGAGAGATTAGAGTCAGTTTGCCTAGGGCAAGTAATTTAAACTAGTTAGTATCCTAGATATTGCTATTAAAATCAGTTTTCAAATTTTTTTAAAGAACCATTATTTGGGGGTAAAATTATTTCATTTTTGTCTCCATATGTATGTCTTTGGGGAAAAGAAAATCTTCACAAAATGTAATTTTGAAATTTTTTAATGCACAAAAAGAACATCCCAGAAACAGAACAGGTACTGACTTAACAATGAAGCACTCTATAAAACAGACCCCTCCCCACTTAGTCAACAGGAATACACTGTAAATAGACTCGAAAGAGGTGAAGACTTCAGGACTAAATGCCAACCCTGCAGTTGTATACTACATTCATGTATGGCTTATTATCTCCTAGGGACAGTACTTCCATCATGATGTATATGACAGTTACATTTACCAGTAAGAGGCTTTTGACTCAAACGTTCAACAAAAATGCTAAAGAGGTAGTTTTGCCAACGCAAGGTGAGAGAAAAGCTTTACCTTGCTTTGGTTATTTCCTCAAAAATCAGCAAACATTGCTTTTTCTAACTTTTCCCTTCATCAGTCAGGAAGATAGTTTTTGAAGAAGCCAATCCATGACCCTCTAAGAAACAGTTGCCCCAAGCAGCTGTTTTTCAAACTATTGTTCTGAAAGTCACCTGGGAAGGTTCCCATTGTGGATAGGAAGGAGATTCTGTTAAGAATTGACCAGCAGTTTTAGGAATTCATCCTGGTTTGTGGCCAAATTCCATGCATAGTTTAATGAAGCTAACTTCAGGGACTCAAGAATACTGGTAGATGTCCTATCACTGAGACGTGGGGAATGTTCTACATTTTTTAAAGTCAAAAATTTGAACAATTCTCTAGCTGGCCCATGAAAGGGCCTCATGAGTACCTGCAAGTAACTGCATGCAATCCCTCCAGTTTCAGTCGTGTTTCGTAGACTCAGCATTTCTTCACCTTAAAGGGAACTGTCGCTTCTGAGGGCCAGCTGCCACATGCTGCTTTATTGGTGTGGGTGACACATGGAGTGGGGAAGGTCTGTCCATAAGCTTTGACACTGGGCACTGACTATGTACAAACTAGCTTATCCTAGTCTTAGAAATAAGCCCACCCCTCCCCCCCAAAAAAAAAGTTTCAAGAGGCAACAAGACAATTTTCCATTTGCAAACCTAGAACAGTTATTTACCAGGCAATGGTTAGGAACCACTAGAAACAAAGTGACATCATATTAATCCGGTCTGACTTGTTACATACAGGGAAGCATAAATATACAGTAAATAAGAGCTTTATATGTAGCCCCAGCAGAATACGTACATATTAGAGCTGCTGTGACACCAAGCAGGCATTTCTGTAGCACATCCCCAGCTAAAAGCAGTTTCATCACTCAACAGTCTCAGGGTCACAGACGCTGGGACACCGTGGGGTAACACTAAGCAGATAGCCACATACACTTGTCCTTGAAAATGCATGATGGGAGAAGCAAAGGTCAAGGTGAACCATGACTCGCCTGCCGAGCATCCTTCACATAAATAGGCACGAGTCCCTTCTCCGGTGGTGGCTGGCAGCCTCGCACCTCGCAAGCACCCGTGCAGCCAGGGAGAGTCAGCACACAGCGAGCCCATCACGTGCCTGCTTCCACTGAGTCAGGCTAACAAGCTCCCGCATCACAGTCTCCAGGTTCAGGTCAAAGCATAAATAACTCGGAACCACACCCGTGGCTCTTCCTTTCACAATGTTACTGGGAACAGGCACCAGTCACAGCAGCACGGAGGCTGTGTACCAGTGTGCAGGAGTAGAGAGTAGCTTTGTGCACCTTTGCAAAAAAAAAAAAAACAAAACCCACAGAAACCCAAATCCACCATCCGGGCCTTGTCCCTTACTGACTAGCTCTGTCTGTGGCGAGGAAGACACTGTGTTGCTCCTGGGCCCTTTCTATCAGCTTCCTCTTCTTCTTCTTGTTCCTCTTCTCCTTTGCTTTGGGTGTTCTCTTCCCTATAATGGGGGAAGAGAGAAATGCAAAGATGTCAGAAAAGGCTCTTTCTCTAGAAAAGAAAACACAAAACATGGCGAGTTTTGCACAGGCCCATCTGGAAAACATCACCTATGGAAAAAGCAGCCTCAAAGAGAAAATTGTTCACATTAATTTTGATGGAATAATAATAATTTACTAAATTGGATATGCTGTCTAAAACAGAGACTGATCTTCCTGTTACAGGGAACTGGCATATTTAAAAACCTCCCAGTGGCCTGATCAGTCTTTCAAATATCATCCTGCCACAAAAATTTTATTTATCCCCTCCTACTTTTAACAATGCTACCCTTTACTAGACATCTTTACATCTTTCTACTGCTCCACATGTCAGTGGCTCAAAAGAAAATAAGCATGTATCTACAGTAAATATACCAGAAGTTTCAAACTCCCCTCTCTGCCCCATGGGAGAAAAAATATTGCTTTTAACAGTTTTCCCTCCATGCTCTCTACATGCCAATATATGAAATGACATATAGAGAACATTTTTTCATTTTCTACAAAAAGTCATGAGGACATCATTCATTATGAGCTTAATGGCTTCTTTACCCAAATCCCCGGGGACCTGTTGTTCTTGTTACAAATGGAGAACAAGAAGAATGCCTGTTTGTTCTAGTGAAGAGGTGGTAGGCATCCTACCACCAGAAAAAGACACCAAGTTATCCTACTTCCCCTCTTTGTCTTAGCCACTATGAAGCCCAGGCCATAGCTCCACAGTTGAGGTTTTCCTCTATGGGGAAATTTCAGATGCAGCTTTCTCTTTGCCGTGGCTCTAATTTTAGGTTGTGGATTATAGTCTTACTTTGGAAGATCTCAACATTCTTTCCAAGTATGGATATGTAAGTTTTCAAGGATGTGTAACATGGCCCTCTAGGTTTAAAGACATACAACTCATGAGATTTTTTTAGGACAGAAAAGGTATTAAAAGTCTACATTTGTGAGAAGATAATACTGTCTACCCTCGGTACAGGAAGATTTTTCCTTAATGGACTAGAAAGAATCCTATTGACTGTTCTCTCCTACCCCCTTTTCTTCCGATTTTATCGTGTAGTTCTACAACACTTAAGTATTCTCCTTCTATAAAATATAGCTGTTCAACGTGATGGGGAACCAGTATATACAAAGAGAATATTTAGTTCTAATATATCTAACTTAGAAAATTCAACGCCCCAGACTTTTTCATTATAGGACATAGCTGGCCAACTTTTCAGTCCAGACTTCTCCAGAAAGTGGCTGATGTAAAAAATGAAAAAGAAATTGACTAGAAATTATGGAGATAAGTACCTTAGGAAACCAAGGTCATACAAGATTAAGGGAGGCCATGAGATTCCCAAATAAGGGAGCAGTTTCTCATTTCTACTCTGTCTGATCAGAAAAGATCTGTTTAGATTGAGGAAGGAAAACAGTCTCACTCTTGAAGACTCTACCACAATGACTGGCACTTAGTCAATATTCAACAAGTGTTTGCTGAGTGAAATTTTTTATCATAAGAAAAAAATACGTTTTTGAATAGGATGCAACATTAAAATAATGAGAGCATGATCATGCCCCCATATTAAATTATAAAGGTCCTTGAAGTTAACTTCTGGTTCTCATTAAATTCTGGCATTAATGTTATGATGGCATTTTGCCATCTTTAAACGAAGTTAATCCTAGCTGATGAAACTGTAGTCCACGCCATCATTAATCAAAGCAGCTGTAAAGCTACAACTATTTAGTAACATTATCTCTAATGATGAGATATACCTAATGAGGGCAGAGAGATGAAATACTTGAAATAGTATATTTTAAAAGAAGATTCAATTATACAGTCTTATGAAATAGTTTATATGGAGAAAACAGGGAACCAAGAAATCAAAACTCCTGAATTTATAAAAATCATTTAAAAATTATTTGGTTTATGCTTAATTTATACAAAACATGGAATTTCTTTTAAAAATAATCTAGTATTACTAGATTCTAAGTGTACTCTGCTATAATAAAAATACAAAGCTATGTTAAGAAAAGTTCATTTTATTTTTCACCAATTTTTTTCAAATTTTTATTTTTCACAATTTTTTTTTTTTTGACAGGCAGAGTGGACAGTGCGAGAGAGAGACAGAGAGAAAGGTCTTCCTTTGCCGTTGGTTCACCCTCCAATGGCTGCCGCTGCCAGCGCGCTGCAGCCGGCGCACCGCACTCATCCGATGGCAGGAGCCAGGTACTAGGTGCTTTCTCCTGGTCTCCCATGGGGTGCAGGGCCCAAGCACTTGGGCCATCCTCCTCTGCACTCCGGGCCACAACAGAGAGCTGGCGTGGAAGAGGGGCAACCGGGACAGAATCCGGCGCCCCGACCGGGACTAGAACCCGGTGTGCCGGCGCCGCAAGGCGGAGGATTAGCCTGTTGAGCCACGGCGCCGGCCCACAATTTTTTTTTCAAATAAATCATGTCATTGAAATTTAAAAGTACTACTTTAACAGTAAATCTATGCACAAATACCAGGAAACTCATTTTTTAAGTGCCAATTTCATGTCATTACCTAATAATTATTCTGAAGTACTTTTTTTCTGATGTAACTTTCAATATCAAAGGGTCTTGAGGTTTGCTGGCTGATATCATATGAAAATATTGAGTGATTTCTATTTCACAGAAAGTTTGTATTTTGGCTAAATATTTAGCAATGCTTCTGAAAACTCATTCCTATAAAATATCTAAAGTTATAGTATGTTATGTTACCTTCATAATAATAATTATTATTATATTTCCTTATTGACAATTAGCTACATGATACTGATTCTAATGAGCCATGTTTTGGGGTCTCTAACTACAAATCTAAACATTTTCCACAAGTGTTTTCCAAATGACATCTCTTTGCTACTGCTTGGTTGTTGGTTTTGTTGTCAGCCAGTCCCATTACTCATCTAGGGTAGATTGTAAATATTAGATAGTAAAGATGGTTACCCAGATTTGACCACAGAGAGGCCTAAACTAATTGAAAATACGTTGTGGCCCATGATAGGCTGTTCAGACTTTAAGCTCAACTCAAAGGATATTAAAACATCAGCTATAGCAAGGATCTCAAATACATTTTCTTCTGAATCTTACCAAGACTCTCAAACAGAAAATAAATCAGTAAGATTAAAGCTAACCAAAATATGTACCCCTACTATCTATAGAAGTGAAAAGAAGTCCTCTTGGACATAAGATTTGAGTCCAAGAATCACTTCAAGAGTTCAGATTGCTATACATTCATACCTACAGGAAGTATGATACCAGTCACCCAAAGAACAACTCAACTCATGAACTTGACTGTACATTCACAAGTAAAAACATGGAATATATAAAATACAAGATGAGAAACAGCTTAAATTTGATGAGGCAACTGTCAACCTCCAGCATATTTAAGAACAAACTCTGCTCATCACCCTGAGGACTTTGGGAATGTACAAGTACCCTTCAGAGCTCACTACTTATGTGAATCTCTTCAAGATCAGGCAGAATCAACTCTACAGAGCATTTTCAGTACTGATATGTGGATGTAAGATTATTTTAAGGAAAGCAATGTGGTTTAACAGAGCAAGGCTACCAATGGCAGAAAAGGAACAGGAACCTGCTATCTTGGCATGGTCATGTAACTAGGATGACTGCCTGCCAGTTCCTACATACACAGAATAAAGATGCTACATTCACCTGTCACTACAAAGTTATGATGCCATGTAAAAACTTGTGTTCCTATAATGAAAGGAAGATGTAGAAAATCACCAGCTAAGCAAGATAATACAAATGAACAAAGTTAAATACTATCAAAGCCACTCTTACCAACAAAATTACATTGACTTGCACACATGTGGAAATGGTCCAACAGGATAACCTATCAATTCTTCTACAGAGAAAGTTGAACAGTCCCTTATGGAAATATTCCTAACATTCAGCTGTGGATTACTGCTATTAGAATCAGAAATGGGGTACATTATTTTGCATCAAGCTATCAGACAGACTCACAAATTACATGAAGCTGTGAAAATACGGACTCAACTGCCAGTCACTGATTTCATCTTTCATAAGCTCCCAAATTCAAGAAAGGCCCTCAGGTGGCTTTTTCCCTCACTAGGTTCAGGTAAAAATCTTTACATCATTAGAACAGTGGTTCTTGTACATCCATCAGTAAGGGGTGGAAGCTGTCTGGAGTTTCCATAATGATTACTAAGTGTTTGGATGAAAATAGTGTAAGGCTAAATGCAAGAAAATAAAATTGAAAAAAAGTAGCTGCGACTATAAAAAAGAGCTTCTATAATATATATATATTTATGAAATATATATATATATATATATGAAGGAGCTTCCAAAAATTCATGGAAAATCTGCATCCTGTTTTTTCCAAGAACTTTTTGAAGCTACCTCACATACATACATGTAAATTGGAGAAAGCAGGACCCATATGGCAGCTGTAGTTAACCACTGTTATAGCCACAGTTGTGACAAAAATAAGGACTTACAATCAGGACTGATTTTTACTAAGTTCTGATATATTTGTGATGCCCTGACTAGAAATCTGGGCTTCACTGCATCTATGAACTTCACCATGGAGACTCTTATATTTATTTGAAAGGCAGAGCAACAGAGAAAGAAGAGACAGAGAGACATCTTCCATCAGCTGTTCATTCTCCCAAATGGCCAAAACATCCAGGTCTGGGTCTCCCATATGGGTGGCAGGGCCTCATCCAGTTGAATGATCAGACTGTTTTCTAAGCACATTAGCCCGGAGCTTGACTGGAAGTGGAGCAGCCAGGACTTGAACAAGTACTCCAATATGGGATGCAGACATCACAAACAGCAGCTTAGCCTGCTGTGCAAAATGCCAGCCCCTACCATGGAGACTTGGGAGTCACCTCAAAGGCACCCTTCAAAGCAGCTCAAACAGATGGACAAGAAGCCAATGTAACCATCACCCCTACAAATTTGGCCAATTTCAGAGGATGCTTTGGAGGCACAACATAAAATCTGAGTTGTAGACAATGACTAGCAATCAAGCTATTTCTTTTTCTCACATGGGCAACTTAAGTTTGTCTAAGAAGGAGTAGCAACAGAGATTTATTTATTTAAGAGTGATTAATGATTCTCTGGGAAAATGCCAGCTGGTTCCTAAAATATTTTAAAGGCTCATAAAAATAGACAAAAGACCTAAATACAACTCATAAAGGAAATAAAAATGGCTAATATATTTGAACAATTAAAACTGCCAAATAAAATAAGATGCCACTGCAAGGATTCTTAAAAGTTAGAAGACCTAATGTTGGTAAGAATGTAGTAAGACAGGCATTAGAATGTATTAAGAGAATATAAAATTGATACCACCTTTCTTAAAAGCCATCTGGCAACATTTACAAAAGCATTAAAAGTATTCATAACTTTTGACTCAGATCTAGGAATCTATCCTAGGAAAATAAACTTGTGTAAAGATTTATACATAGAGATATTTATTACTCATATAACACTGAAAAAATTATAAATTACCTAAACATCTGACTGTAATTTTTCATGAGCTCTTTGTTTTATGATTGCTAAAGCAATAAGATGTTTTCAACTATAAATTTAGGTATTTTATATTTTAAGGGTACAGAAATTATTTTTCAGAGTACTACTATTGAACATCCCAAAAAATTTATCATAAATGGGTGTAAGAAAAAGGCTGTACTATAAGAGCCTGCCTACTATAATGGTACACAGGTTCCTACAGAATGTCACTTGTAGTTGAAGCTAAGATGGAAAAGCTTAGGAACTACTGGCCCATATCTTTCAGTTAGTTCAAAAAGTTTTTATTCTAGAAGGTCCAAACTAGCAAGTATGATGATGCTTTGCATTTAAGTTGCTTAACATAAAAAATCTTCCCACCCCCCGTAACAGTTCAGAATAACACAACACTTCTAATTGGGAAAAAAACCGTTTATGGTATATAACAATGTTATATGTATATACCAAAAAACTTCAAAAAAAATCATTGACATTTCACTTTTTCATTTGACAGAGTTAGAGAGAAAGGTCTTCCTTTCATTGGTTCACTTTCCAAATGGCGGTTATGGCTGGCGCTATGCCAATCCAAATCCAGGAGCCAGGTGCTTCCTCCTGGTCTCCCATGCAGGTGCAGGGCCCAAGCACCTGGGCCATCCTCCACTGCCCTCCCAGGCCACAGCAGAGAGCTGAACTGGAAGAGGAACAACCAGGACTAGAACCCGGCGCCCATATGGGATACCGGCACCGCAGGAGGAGGATTAACCAAGTGACATTTCACTTCTTTCTTTCCATTTTTCCAAAGTTTTTGAGGCCTTCACCTTAAACTGTAAAATAATTTCATCAAGATAATTAGCATATCATCTTGCTTTTTTGTGATAACATTTAAAATGTCTTTGCAATTAATTTCAAGCTATACAAGTTACTTGTATCATCAGGAGTCAGCTGTGAGGATAAAGAGGAAAGAAAAAAGCAAATAAATCCATTTTCACTTATTTATCATATAAATTTCTGTTAGTGGCATCCATCTGGTTTGTTATAAACACCTCTTTTCACTAAAAGTATTTCACTGATAGATAAGTATATTTTGAAAGGACCAGCAACATTTAATCCTTTAATGTTTATTTGCTTTAATCCAATTTGCTTTGAGAAAAAAATAACTGCTAGACAAACCAATAAATGTTGTGTTGAAAACAAGCCACTCCTGAGAAGAGTATCTTGAATCTCAATTAATCAATTAAAAAACTTCCAAGTGGTAGCTTCAGCATCACATCATTATGAAAGAGCATGTGTTTTAAAAGCTGTAAGCCAGAGATCATGTACAGATAGGTGTTCTTGGAAGGTATTAGTAGGGAGTGATTATAGGCCAGCACCACGGCTCACTAGGCTAATCCTCCGCCTGCTGTGCCAGCACACCGGGTTCTAGTCCTGGTCTGGGCACCGGATTCTGTCCCGGTTGCTCCTCTTCCAGTCCAGCTCTCTGCTGTGGCCCGGGAGTGCAGTGGAGGATGGCCCAAGTGCTTGGGTCCTGCACCGGCATAGTTGACCAGGAGGAAGCACCTGGCTCTGTAGCGGCCATTTCGGAGGTGAACCAACAGAAAAGGAACACCTTTCTCTCTGTCTCTCTAACTCTGTCAAAAAAAAAAAAAAAAAAAAAAAAGGAGGGGGGTGATTATGGTCCAAAAAAAGGAAAGTAGACTTCTCTGAACATATAAATGTGAGGATCATTCAGAATGCCAGAATTCAAAATATTTGTGACCTACCTGGATTTGAATTAATTTATGAAAACTGGGGCTGGCACCATGGCATAGTTGGTTAAGCCTCCACCTGCAGCATCAGCATCCCATATGGGTACCAGTTCAAGTCCCAGCTGTTCCATTTCTGATCTAGCTCCCTGCTAACACACCTAGGAAAGCATGGAAGATGGCCAGAGCGCTTGGGTCCCTGTACCCACATAGGAGACCTAGAAGAAGCTTCTGGCTTTGAATCGGTGCAGCTTTCTCTCTCAGCCATTTTTGATGGTTCAAAAAAAGTTTGTCATGGTGCATGAAGATAGTTTCCTAATTTTATGGTATGAATGGAATGTGTTACCTTGAGAATCAACGAGCACCTGTTGAAGGCACATGGGCAGTGTGCCCATGCATAGCATGCATATCAGAATATTCATTTTCCATGAACTTTTTGTCCCTTGTCTAAGGACATCTCCTTAGGTGCAAATCCCGTTTGATTTTTAAATCTGTTTCATTTTCAAAATGAAAAAAATAAAATTAATCCTGAAAATTAAATTACCAGTAACATTACCTGTGTAAGATAGTTCTTAAGTTCCTAATTTTAGAGATCTGAGGAAAATCTTAGTTCTTCAGATAAAGAACATGACCTTTAAGGGTCCAATAAGATATTTGCAAGCCTCTACCACTTCACGTGCAGCATTAAGGACCACAGCAGAGAAACCTGGATGAGATTAGGGTTTATTCCATAGAACATAGATCTTGGATATTGGATACTTAAAACAGAAAAAGCAAAGTGGTTCAAACACAGAATTCTATAGACTTGAAAATGAGTGAGAACAAGAAGTGGTTTTAAACTAAAATTATTTTCATAAATATTTCAGGTTCACTATAAAGGACAAAGTTTTGCTAGTGGAAACTGAAGCAATACTCTTTTACAAACAATTTAAATATGGTATCTGATTCTACCACAAGGGGGCAATAATTCACTTTTATTGTAAGGGTATTGGTTAAGCATTATAGGTTTTATTTTTGCTTTTTAAGATGAAAATGTACAAGGGACCTTTGCAGCTCTAACTTCTTAAATTGTTTATTTGAGCTCCAACTGGAGGCTTGTCTTCTCCTTCCTCACTTATAGGTAAGCTCTATAGCTGACTAAAGAGGAAGTAACAAGAGCCAAACAGCATACTAGGAATAACATTGCACTGCTGTGAAAAAGATGTTTAAGGGTCAAGAGGACTAATAAGAAGAGTAAGATGGGGCTGCTATTCATACAGAGACATAGGGGAAGCATTATCCATAAGCCCACAGTGCCATTTCCTTACAGGGAAGTCAGCAAGTCCTTTTCCTAGATCCCTTATTTGAGAACAGAGTTACAAAACTAAGAAAAAAAAATCTGCTGTCTTTTGCCACAGATAGTCCACATAAATTTGACATCAGGAATGAATGCTGATCATCTGCTGGTGATTCCTGATGAAGGATTCTGATGTCGACCTCCCTGCACCACAATCAGGTGGACCATATTGGAGTGAGTGCAGAGATAGTGAAATGTATTAGGTATTTTCTGTGCCCTGCTATAGTCCAACTGTGTCAAGTGATTGAGCAATGAATCAAGGGAGGTATAAAAAAATCTAGAGAGCCCCTCCAAGGTTCCTGTAGCTAATTAGCAGCAGAGCCGGGCCTGGGGCACATATTTAAATTTATCTCCTTAATACAAGCTTCAATGGCTTGGAAAGTCACTGGACAAGGATAGGGTTATTTTTCAAGAAAAGTAGAAGTATTAGAAAGGCCACTGATATTGCTCTAGGTTCTATGAGAAAAATCAATGGCCTCATTGTAACTGTGAGAATCCTTTCCAAACTGTCGAGTACTACATAAATGACAACCTAACCTGTAACTTAGACTTTCTGTAAATTTGTCCTGCATTGATTGGTTGCTTATTCTTCTTCTTACCTTTTAGCAAGATGCAATATGTCACGCTGCCTGGGAGGGGTGAGATGGCAGACATTCTTACTGGGTGCCCTGCACTGCAAGTGCTTCATACACATTCTCATGTAACTGAATACTAGAAGAGGAAAGTACATACTCAAACCATGCTGCCAAATGTTGTGCAGCTTCTTGTCCTAGATTTACTCAAAATGAGTAAAATATTCAGAAAATTATCAGGCATATTTGACATTCTTAAATCAAGTCAGGGAAAGCATCAGGTTTTACAGAGAAAGTGATACTGCTGTTTTCATTTGATTACGGGCTATGAGATAATCAGAGAAGAATTTCCAGTTCCTTCATAGATGACTTCACATTTATAACAGAACATACCTTTTAAGATAATTCCATTAGAATGAGGATATAATACCTTCTTCTTGGTCTTAAATCAATAACCATTAACTAAGTGAAAAAAAAGTCCAAGAAGAGATATTTAAGATTACCATCATATGGCAAACATTTATTCAATTTGGATTCAACACAATTTCTATGGAGTTTGAAGACACATGAATGAAAAGAAAGTCAAGTGTCTCCTCGTAGCTGCAGAAGAACTTGAGTTACCCCTGAAGCCTACAGCTCACCGAAGGGCAGGTCTTACCTGAAGAGAGTGAACACAGCACAACCTGAGGGAAAGCAGACTCCACACAGGATCATAAATGCAGTCCTTCCTCTGTGTCCCCCTAGCACTTTGAACCTCCATCATTCTGAAACCTGCCCACTTCTCTTGTGGTTTGTTTGGCTGTATATCATGGCTGCTCATTTTTAAATAAGTAAAAATAGCTACGACTTACTGCTAACGTGCCAGAGTCCTACTTAGAGTCTTTCCAAACACCAAGTTACAGTAGTCATTAAAACTTAGCTCAGTTAAGAGGACAAAGATCTATGGGTTAGATCTGTACACAGAGTCTATCAACAAAACTGTCTGCTCTTCCTGGGCTCCATGTGGCTTCTGCCCTCAACTTCAGATCTACTAATGGTCACTGTAGGCTACCCTGGCCCTGAATAAACCTTGGATCTCTCCAGCTTATTACTTCTCTCTTTCAATTGCCAAAGTCTCCTTTGCTTCAGTTACATATTCCCAAGATGGGAATTCAACATGTTTTGGTCACCCTACAAGTTAATCCACAGTGTCATTGCTGCCTGGCCAGCCACTGGGTAGGCCACTCCCTGACCCAGCCTGGAGCAGCAGGGGTGCAGTCACATGATGCCAGATTCGGAAGGCACCTGGAACACAAGAGTGGCAACCTGGATTTGGGGGTCACGCAGCTTTAGATCCAGAGCAGAGCCATGCTGCTTAGAAGCTAGTGATCTTGGACCAATGATTAACATGTTCTAAGCCTATAGTCAAAATGATGCCTGCCTCAGTACTGATGTGGAGTAAAAGAGAATACAAAGTCCTAAATACCATCCCTGGTACATAAATGCTAAAAAAAATTCTAGTACCATGTAAAGTGTCTCACATGTATTATTTCTAATTCTCAAAACCACCTGAAAGTAGGCGTTATTTCCATTTTGGTGATGAAGATATAGGTTTAGAGAAGTAGATAGCTCTCAGTCACATAGCAGTGATTCAAACCAACATCTGGCAGATTCCAAAACCTGCACCATGTCCACTGTACTGTTTGGATCCCTTGTGCCCAGCAAAATGCCTTTGATCTCATAATCAGTCAAATGGCTGCTGAGCAAACAAATTAATAAGTAAACACAGGGCTGGCAAAACCATCAAGCTCCCTGCACAACTCCATACAGTACCAGGATTCCCTTGGGTCTCATTAGCTTCCCAATGGGCCTGGCCCTAACCTGTATTTCTCACAATATTCTTCAGGGCTAAAGCATCCAAGGCCTCAGTTTTCTGGGGGTCAAGCAACACATTTAACAGCTTTAGCTTACTACCAACAGGGTGCTCATGGTAAAACCCAAGGGAAAAGAAACACAGGAGTCTTATTTTGCAGCTGGAAGTTGCAAGAGGTTTAGACTTCTGATTCCAAAGGCCAGTTCTCAAAATTCTCAGAATTTTTTCAAGTGTAGTTTCCCTCCCCATGCACCAACTCCTGAAGCAAAGTCCAGATTTTAAAGCTTTAGATGTGATTGAATATGAAGTGAAGACTGGATGCAAGTCTGCAGCTGCAGAAATGGGGGCTTTGGAACAAGATAAAGGAGACAGCATTGAGTATTTCAGGATGGATAGCCCCTCTCCTCTCCCAGTTGTGCTGAGGATCCATGTCCATACTGTAAAGTGAGATAAAACTCTTCCTCGCTGCACTCTCTTCCCTAAGATCTGAGTGGATGATGCCCCAAGAAGGAAGCATGCATAAATCTAGTTGCTAATGTCACAAGGAATGCATGGCCAGGAAAACAGCCATTAGCCTTCCACTCCCTGCTGTAGGTCACTCATGTTGCCACAGGTTCATTTCTCCATGGTTATGTTCCAGAAACTTGACTTATATTACAAAATATCTCAATTTATTCAATACACAGGTTCTGTTTTGAAATGTAATCTAGTTGACTTGCAAAAATTTGAGTTAGATCCCCCAAAAAATTGCATTAGGAAAAGTTAAAACCATAATCAAATTTGAGGCTTCTTCCTAAGTAGGATGCAGAGTTGGCACTTAAAAATTGCATACCTCAGACCAGGTGACACACCATTGGTATCAAGGTGTTACTAGTTGGATTACAGACAGAAGAAAAGAAGTCTATTACATTTTTTCCCCAAAATATTCACCCATCATCACTAACATCATCACAAAGGTATAAGCTGTGTGCCAGGTACTATGCACTTTACATGAATTTTTTCATATTAAAAATATCTTATGAAATAGTTACTTTTATCCACATTTTTCAAAGGAGGAAACTGAGAAGCAGAGCGGTTCGGCACCCTCAGATGCCCTATGCAGTAAGAGTTTGAGTTGGGATTTGAACTTCGGCAGTCTGGTTGCAACGCTTATGACACATTAGCTATTTCTCTCCTCAGCTTGTGTCAGAAGTATGATCTTCTGAGGGAAGAGAAAGAGGAAGGGGGAGGAGGCCAGCATTACTCTACTATTGTGAACTCCTGCAAGTCTCAAGAACTGGTCCTTCAGTTAAATGCCTGAGCCATTAATCTCATAAAATAGAGCCTGGGGCCATAGTTGGTTTGCTATAAGACCAGGATGATCATCAGCATATTTTCTTTGTTATTCTTATAAGACAGGGGAAATATATTAACATTTGCTAAAGTAAACAGTCTATCTACAAGAAAAGGCCGAACGTTTGGGTCACTGTAGAGTTTTGCCAACTACCCAAGTAGCACCAACGGATATCAAGTAGGGGGAGATTATTGGACAAGAAATCCAAATAACATGTTCGGGACACCTCATGATTATTAGTGATATCACATTTTTAAAGTTTAAAAAAACCTAAAACTTTTCCGGCTGATCTTGGATCTTAGTATCTTTGTCTATGACTATCCAGATGTTAAAACCGAATATGGCTATTTTTATAAACATCCTAATATCTAACAAAATTGATTTCTCCACCATTGAAAAAGGCAGTTCCTGCTCCAGAGAAGGTGTAGAGACTGTTAAACATTTAACAAATTAAAATCAAAGGACGTTTCTGTGTACACACAGATATGCAATAAACATCTGTGATGTTTCCCAGATGTTGCCTATCATGTTTCTTTCATGATGTTCTTCTTGATTTTGGATAACTCACATACTGAAGGAAACATGTGAAACCAAAATTTTGTAAGTAATATGAAAAGATTTAAGATGTAATAGAAATGATTTAAAATGAATTAAAGGTATCTAAGAGATCTGCATTCCAAACTACTATGATTTCAGTAAAAAAAAAAAGATTACCAGAGTTTGACATGAAAAATTATATATATATATATATGTATACATATTTGCATTTATATGTAACATATTGGGGAGCTATTATATGCTACAAAACAAACTCTTCATGGTCTAAGTGAGGCAGGCCCAAGCCCTGTACTGAAATTCAAAGTAAATGAAACAATGTAATCAAATTAAAAATCTATAGAACTCAATGAAACAAGAATAAAATCTTATGTAAGAACAGGCAAAGGGTCTGACCCATTTTATCCAAGAGAGAGAAATAGCCAATGAGTATATAAAAAAATACTTAACATGTTCAAGAAAATGTATATTAAAACCACAGTGAGACATCACCTCCCAATGTTATTACAAAGATGAATGATAACAAGCATGAAGGTGTGCAGAAAATGGACGCCTGCAGACGGGTGTTGGGAATATAAATCAGTGCAGCCATTGTGAAAAATACCACGAAGCTTTCTCAACCTAAAAATTGAGTTGCAGTATAATCCAGCAACCCCACTGCTGGGTATATACAAGTCATTCAAAAAGTTCATGAAAATGTATATTATGAAAAATTACACATGCATTTCAAAATGTTTATACACAAAAAATTTGCATTTTCTTTGAACTTTTTGAAGTATCCTTGTAACCCCAAAGAATTGAAGTTAGATATCTGTCAGTTTCATGTTCATTTCAACATTTTAATAGCCAAATATGGAAGCAATTTAAGTGTCCATAAATGGTATATACACAAAACAAATGGCATATATACTCAATAAAATACTACACAGCCTTTAAAAAGGAAATTCTATCACTTTCAAACATACATAACACTAGAGAAAAATATGGTAAGTGAAATAAGCCAGATACCAAAAGACAAGTTATACATGATCTTGCTTATACCTGAAATTAAAAAAAAACACCATCACATAGAAGCAGAGGGAAGAAAGATGGTTACCAGAGGCTGGGAAGGCAGACTGGACAAGAAGTGAAAAGGCGAATTGTTGCTTAAAGGGAATAAAGTGTTAAGATTGGTGGAATAACTCTCAGTGATCTACTGCACTGCATGGCAACCATAGTTAATAGTACTGTATTGTATGCATGTTTCAATTTTGTTATAAGACTAGATTTTCAACATCTTCACCACAAAAAAAGCTGATAAATCTTATTAACCTATCATCAAGTTATCAAATCTTTCTACAATGTATAGATAGAATAAAACACCACACTTCGCCCAATAAATATACACAGTCTGAAATATACTAGTCTGAAATCCCTGACTCTAAGACTGAACAGAACCAGTTGTGGGTTCTGAGGTAGAAGTGAGATGACTCCTGCACATTCACCACACCCTATGTGGCTTCTGACAATTTAAGCCAGTGGGTCCAATTAAGGGTACAAGAGAAAATAGAGATTCTGAGAAAAGACAACAGAATATTAACAGGAGTGGCAAAAGTTCTTTTGAAAACAGAACTACTTTCTATCTGATAAATGGATAAAATGGAACTACTAAGATGTGAAAAAGGATTCCTGAGTCATCATTTTCAAAAGTTAGGCAACCATTTTTCTGACAGCTTAGAAATCTAAAGCAATTAATAAAGAAATTTCTGGAAAATTGCTTCCAATGAGTTTGATTCTAATACAAAACATGATAAATGTGGGTGAAAAATTAAGATTACTACTTATATATTCTTGTATTTTTGTGTTTTCCAAGTCTTCCTATACAAAAATTTTTAATTTCACCAAAATAATGCCCAGAACTCATGATCTATATCTATTTAAAGCTCAACTGGGAAGCCGGTGCTATGGCGCAGCAGGTTAAACATATTGGAACACTGGTTAGCGTCCTAGCTGTGCCACCTCCAATCCAGCTCCCTGCTACTGTGCCTGGGAAGGCAGCAACAGATGGTCCAAGTGCTTGGACTCCTGACACCCACCGGGGAGACTCAGATACAGTTCCTGATTCCTGGCTTCAGCCTGGCCCAGCCTTGACCATTGCAGCCATCTGGATGGTGAATCAGCAGATGGAAGATGTTTCTTTTAACAAAAGCAAAAAAAAAAAAAATCAAAAACAAACAAACAAAGAACGTATTGAGGATTTTAAGACCCATTTTATTTCATTTTATTTTGTAAAAGAAAAAAAACAGAGCTCCTAAAACAAGCAAACAAAGTAACAAATCCTTTGTCACAGAGAACTTGGGAAGCCTAACTTATAGGCTGTTACATAGGCAAGTGTGATGAAACTTCAATAGGTTCTAATATAAATCAAAATCAAATCTTTGAAAGACAATTGCGGGGCCTATGCTGTGCTGGCACTATGGCAGAGCAAGTGAAGCCGCCACCTGAAGTGCCAGCATCCCATGCGGGTGCCAGTTCAAATCCCAGCTGCCCCACTTCTGATCCGCCTCTCTGCTATGGCCTGGGAAAGCAGTACAAGATGGCCCAAGCCCTTAGGCCCCTGCACCCATGTGGAAAACCCAGAAGAAGCTCCTGGCTCCTGGCTTTGGATGGGCGCAGCTCCGGCTGTTGTGGCCATCTGGGGAATGAACCAGCAGATGGAAAACACCTCTGTCTGAGTGTAACTTTTAGTTTTTTAAAAGATTTATTTGAAAGACAATTGCAAGTCTTTCAATGACCCCCAATTTAATCATAAATTGTAGGTCACTAACAGTTTCAGTAGTAATAAGGTAGGCTATTTTTTTTTTTTTGACAGGCAGAGTGGACAGTGAGACAGGGAGAAAGGTCTTCCTTTACCTTTGGTTCACCCTCCAATGGCCACCGCAGCCGGCACGCTGCGGCCAGTGCACCACGCTGATCCGAAGCCAGGAGCCAGGTGCTTCTCCTGGTCTCCCATGGGGTGCAAGGCCCAAGCACTTGGGCCATCCTCCACTGCACTCCCGGGCCACAGCAGAGAGCTGGCCTGGAAGAGGGGCAACCGGGACAGAATCTGGTGCCCCAACTGGGACTAGAACCTGGTGTGCTGGCACCGCAGGCGGAGGATTAGCCTAGTGAGCCACGGCGCCGGCAGATAGGCTATCTTAAAAATAATGGAGAATGCACAATTTCTGAGATGAATGCATGTTCATATGTTCACAGGTATCTAAAATATAATCCACAGAATGCATGGGCATACCAGTAAGTGAACAATTTACATACAGATAAGTGTATATGCTCATTTTTTTAGCAAAAAATATATATAATTTTAGGATTCTGACCAACAAATTACAAGTTTCTTTAAAAACTGTGGTGAATTAAAAATTATAAATTCAAGCTGAATTGCAAAATTCCTGTAGTAAAATCTGTTTCTCTGGCTCTGAGAAAAAAATGGGTTTCACAGAGTGGCAAAGCTTCTTTATGGGCCCAGTTATTTCTATTACACAACAAGGTGTAGCAACTCTTACGAAGGACAGAGCATGACATGAGATCTCTCTCCCATTTACAAACAAAACATGGAAACATGCAAAATCTGGATAAGACAGTTTGTTGGGAAGTGATGGGGCGAGGAGGGCAGGCAGGTGCCTGCTGGAGGTAGAGTTAGCTTTTTCTTTAAGCATCAGGCATCAGAAAGGTATAGAACTACAACAGTGCAGTTGCATAGTTGGAAAGGAAGAATAACTTTCCCTGGAAGGCCAAGTATAGTTGACAAGTAACTGAGTATTGAAAGATTGCTAATAGGCCGGTGCCACGGCTCAATAGGCTAATCCTCCACCTGCAGCGCCGGCACACCGGGTTCTAGTCCCGGTCGGAGCACCAGATTCTGTCCTGGTTGCCCCTCTTCCAGGCCAGATCTCTGCTGTGGCCAGGGAGTGCAGTGGAGGATGGCCCAGGTCCTTGGGCCCTGCACCCACATGGGAGACCAGGAGAAGCACCTGGCTCCTGCCACCTGATCAGCGTGGTGCACTAGCCACAGCATGCCGGCCTCAGCGGCCATTGGGGAGTGAACCAATGGGAAAAGGAAGACCTTTCTCTCTCTCACTATCCACTCTCCCTGTCAAAAAAAAAAAAAAGATTGCTAACAGAGGATTCTGAAAGTTCCCAAACCAAAGCCATGATTTATGTCTGAGGTGATAGTTATCCTGTTATGATCATTACACATTATGCTATTGAAATTCCACACTGTACCTAAGTAGGTATAGTCATTATATAATCACTTAAAATATGTATTAAAATAAAGATGGAAGACATTAAAAGAAATGCATTCACTGAAGTTACCAGAATGGTAGGCTAATATTTCATCCACAATAGGAGGTGATTTGAAAGCTCTTAAGTTGTATAAGGACTAACTTTGTCACAAATCCTATCTGAAGGGCTCCCAATGAAAACACACACACACACACACACACACACACACACACAAAACAAAAAACCTAAACCCTATGGGGGTTGTAAAAAACATGATAGTCTAGGAAAGTCTCCACTGGAGACATAGTTCTAAAAATGTAATAAATGTATCATATGCCAGCTTTTCCTAATATTAAAGTTAGGACAAAAAGGAGGATTCAAGCATAAATTTTATTCCATATTTATTCCATGTAACCCTACAAATTAGTTTTCCTTGGAGATAATGAGTTTTTCCCAGTACCAGAAAGATTTTGTTATAGTGGTAGAAACTAGATCAGTCCCCATTTAAGGGTTATTTGAATGCATAATATTATGCAAGTAAAAAGTTTCTTCCTCAAATACCACTCTGGAAATTCTATATAATCAAATACAATTGGTATATGCACCTGTATATGTATATATTCAAAATTAAGTACAATGAGTAAAACATAAAGCAGATGAAGAAGCAATCAAGTATTCACATATACCTCTGGTATAGGTATAAAAAGAATTATGCAATAGACACACAATAAACAACTGTTTCAAACTTCTTCAAAAAGTGTATTCACTTTGACTCATTTATTGTGAATAGAGGATTCTATCCTGAGAAAATATTCAAAATACAGAAAATGACTTTAGCAGTTTCCTGAGAATTATATTACATGTCCATGAACTCAATCTAGAAATCCAACTCAGAATATTTCTTGCTGAATACATTTGCCCTAAAATCTTTTACATAGTTGGGGCCAGCATTGTGACCTAGTAAGCTAAGCCTCTGCCTGCAATACCAAAGTCCCATATTGGCCCAGGTTGGAGTCCTGGCTGCTCCACTTCTGATCCAGTTCTCTGCTATGGTGTGGGAGAGTAATAGAGGATGGCCCAAATGCTTGGGCCCTGCCACCCACGTGGGAGACCTAAAAAGTTCCTGGCTGCTGGCTTCGGATTGGCCCAGCTCCGGCCATTACGGGTGTCTGGGGAGTAATCAGCAGATGGGAAACCTTTCTCTGACTCTCTAACTCTGCTCCTCAAATAAATAAAATCTTTATTTAAAAAAAAAAACTTTGACATAGATATTAAAGTTATGTCTGTAGTGACTTTTCAATGACTTTTAAAAACCACTTCTTTTTGTTTAAGATTTATTTATTATCTGAAAGGCAGAGTTAGAGAGACAGAGTTAAAGAGGTCTTCCATTCACTGGTTCACTCCCCAAATGGGTGCAATGACCAGAACCGGGCAGATTTGAAGCCAGGAGCCAAGACTGACTTATAGGTCTCCCACAGCGGTGCAGAGGCCCAAAGCCAGAACTTTCTTACGCGTCTTCCACACCGCTGCAGGGGCTCAAGGATTTGAGGCATCTTTCACTGCTTTCCCAGGCCATAACAGAGAGCTGGATTAGAAGTGGAGCAGCTAGGACTCAAACCCGTGCCCATATGGGATGCCTGCACTGCAGGCAGCGGCTTTACCAGCCACACCACAGCACCAGGCCCAAAAACTACTTTCAATCTAAAATAAGTCTGTAAAAATGTTTCTAAGACTACACGAACTGATTTTAAACAGTAAAAGTTAAATATCTTTAGAAGAAAAATATATTTTCTTAAATAATGAGATTATAGGTAAGTTGTTTTCCTTTGCAAGTTTCTGTACTTCCCAGCCTTTTTCCCCATCATCAATAAAGAAATGATTCTCATATGGATTGCTAAATTCTCAACAGGAACGGCAGAGATCCAAGAAGTAAGTGATGAGAGAAAGTTACTGTAAGCTTAGATTTTTACATCCAGCAAAATACTTTTCAAAATGAAGCTAATAACATTTTAACACACAGCCACTGAAGTAACTAAAAACTAAAGGAACTTCTGAGAGTTGTGTCTCAAGAAGAAGGAAATGGACCTCAGGAGTAACGTGGGAGACAGAAAGCAATGCTAAGGGCAAGGAGGAAGGGAGTAAATTTGAAAAAGCACTGAATATATCAAGCAATGAGATCTAATTATGGAGCTGAGCAACTAGGTGGAACGAAATACTGCACAGTATTAACATACTCATTGAAAGGCAGGAGAATGGTGGTGTGTATTAAACTACTTGAAAGTCCCTATGTTGTTTGGATAGATGCATGAAATTCCAATAAAACTTCCTAAAGTATTTTGAAAAGAACTGAAATAGCCAAAACATATTCAAATAGAAGGTAAAGAGCTTCACCTCACCATATTTTAAAATTATTATACATGTGAAGTAATTGAGACAGCATGATATCAATAAACAGTCTGACAAAGAGGCTAATGAAGATCACACTCATGCACATATAGACAAACTGATATGACAGAGCCATGGAAAAAACAATGGGCTTCTTAAATTATGCCAGCATGAATGGTTATTTAAAACAAAGAAAAGAAATTCTAAAATCTACTTCCAGATCATACCACACACCAAAGGAAAATAAATGGTTTAAATATGAATGTAAAAAAATTTAAAACTTCTATATTCTCCTACATTTTGTTCCAGAAGTAGAGAAGTGTTACTTAAGGTTCCATAGAAGATTCATGCAAATAATTATAATACCCTACATTCAGAAAAAGGTAGCAGTATAAAATGTGAAAGCAAGATGTAAATTATGGAAAGGTACTGGAAACAGAAAAATCAACTTGTATTTTATTTAAAACTTCCTATCACCATATTACTGTTTATACAATAGTAAAAATATTTACAAGGGGGTTCTTCAAATACTGTATAAAATGTGCACTAAAAATGACTCAGATTTCAAATTTTTGGCACCAAAATAAGATCTTATAATCCAATTTTTCCATTAACTTTTTGATGTCCCCTCATAGGTAACTAAACAACATTGTTTTTACGCATATGAAAATATCTTTAAAATGCAGAAAAGAAAGGAAATTGCTGGCAGAAAGATTAGAACAAGTCTCCACCCAACTGTGAGGAAACCCAAGGTAAAGACAAGGAGAACCCATATGCACAGAGAATTGCTCAACAACACCTAGCTGGTCCATCCATGCCAGTTCAAGAGTGAAATGCAGGACTAAGAAGCTTCACAGGGATCCACCTTCACCAGTTAAATGACACAACAGGATGGGTGTCCTCAAGCAAGAACTTCCCATCAACTCTCAGAGCCATGCAAAGCTGATAGGACTGTTGATTTCCATCTACTGACTCTGGGGGTGTTTGTCCTGTAGTAACCGATGACCAGAATAGACACTCTACTAATAGAGAACTGCTGAGCTAGGACAGAAATGCATTACATGTTCCTTTTCTTGGACTTATATTCTATTTAAATGTTTTTACTGGCAAGTACATGTCACTCATAATTATAGGATTTGATTCACAACTTCAGGTTAGGATTTTTTAAGTTGTTAAAGCAAATATTGCAATAGCACCATTTCAGGTAGCATGGAACATCAGTACGGATAACAGGGTACAAGATCATATAGTTACATTCATCTTTCAGCACTTGGATGTTACTCTACTACTTTATTTTTCTTTTGACCTTAATACTAGCAGTATCTGAGGATAGTCTGAATTTCATTTTTGTTCTCTGGATATAAAGTGCTTTCTTTATAGATGCTTGTGGGGATTTTCTCTTTGCTTTGCATTCAAATGTTGTTGCCAGGCTGTGTCTGTAGATCCCCCTTTCACATATCAGTTTCTTTGGCTCAATAAACCCAGAGAATTTTTCAACTCATTTTATCATCCTTTTCAGTCAGCATTTTCATGAGTTCATTTTCTAAAATGTGTTTTCCTCCATATCATTGCTCTATTTTTTGAAATTGCCTATATTATACTTGAAATTCCCCAAATTATAACTTGACTGCTCTTTTAGGTCTCTTCTTTCTCTTAGCTGACCTGAATTCCCTCTTAATGCTGTCATGTCGTCTTTTGTCTCGGCCTATTCACTGCTGCTTTCTAATGTATTTCTGAATAGTACATTTCCCTGCATCCTATTGAGAACAAACTTTTCCCCCTGAATTTTACATACACCACAGAAGTTTGAACTCTGCTAAATTTAAGAATGATTTCTCATATTCTATAATTACTCTGTAAATTCATTTTCTTCTTCCCTCAAAAACAAAGTCTGATCATATGTTTTGACTCCCACCTCACTATTTATCCTCATGTTGATTAAATTCCATTTTCATCCCAACAAATGAATAGCACTTGACTTGCCCTTCTTCCAACCTAACCTGGTGTTTAGATGGCTTTGCTCTATGCAGCTATGTTGAACCAAAATGGAACATTGCCTTAGCTACTGTCTTGATCTCTACCATGCTCAAGGGAAATGCTGAGATAAAATCATTAGTATTTCATCCTCTTTGGAGTCCTTTCCATCATCCCCCTGACTTACAAAACTCAAGAGGACCACATGATCCAGGATACAGTGTGCCACCCACTTACGTGCTTGTCTCTGGGGATATGGTGGATATTTGTAGGCTTAGAGAGTAAAATGTAATAAAGAGGGATCTGGCTTCATAGACAGTTTATCCTTGTCATTAGGAGCTTTAGCCCTGAAGCCACATTGTGTGGATTCAAATCCTGGCTCCATTCCTTTACTTTCCCAAACTGCACAGCAACTATTGGTCATCTCTGTGTCCCTACTTCCTCACCTGTAAGTCAGGAGACATAATTGTACCTATCCTGTACAATTATTGCAGTTATTAAATGACTGAATGTATTTAACAACAATGTCTGTAATAAGTGGTCACTAACAGCCATACTTATCCTGTTATAAAGCAGAGGTCATGTAATAAAATCTAATCTGTCCAGTTTTCTAATTGATTCATTTTTGACTCACAGGCTAGTTGGCCAGGAGCAAACAAAGCTATTTCCTAGCTTTCTGTGGGCACAGTCATCGACAGCATAGTATAAATTACCCTCCACTTATGCTTCCAATGCAGTCCTCTTGGTCTTTGGCTTCTGATACTTCTGGATTCTGACAGCAGGTCTACTCTTGTAGTTTACACTGTTACCTATTCCATCATTTTAAGTATTTTAGGGAGAAACCAGGAGGGGCGGTAGCAAGGGTGAATCCATCTACATACCACCCTAAATCAGAGTCCAGTGACTACTAATCTTAAATATATTCAAAGGCCAGCGCCGCATCTCACTAGGCTAATCCTCCGCCTGTGGCACCAGCACACCAGGTTCTAGTCCCGGTTGGGGCACCAGATTCTGTCCCGGTTGCCCCTCTTCCAGGCCAGCTCTCTGCTATGGCCCAGGAGTGCAGTGGAGGATGGCCCAAGTCCTTGGGCCCTGCACCTGCATGGGAGACCAGGAGGAAGCTCCTGACTCCGGATCAGCGCAATGTGCCGGCCACAGCGTGCCAGCCGCGGCGGCCATTGGAGGGTGAACCAATGGCAAAAAGGAAGACCTTTTTCTCTGTTTCTCACTGTCCACTCTGCCTGTCAAAAATAAAAATATATATATTCAAGCACTTTACATTACACAGAAAATGTGCAACTAAGGTTTTTTTTGACTGAGAACCATTCACATGTCCAAATCTGTTTTGCTTACACCAATGGCAAAAACAAATACTAAAATTCCTGACTAATCAGAAATGTTAAATGAGCATCTGAAATACTGCAGTGCCAAACAGGACCTGATGGCTCATCCATTTTATCAATTTCTATCTACATGCATTTATCCTTGAAAGAGTATTTTAGTGACCCAAGAGAATACTTGAGTATTCTCAGTAATCTGAGGGATGAAGTAGCTTTTGATTATTCGAACTCTAAGCACCTTTCTGTGATTACTTAAGTACAGTTTCTCAGAAAGTAATAGTTGGCCACTGGGTTCCATATAATCTTTATGTTCTTTACATCTTATTAGATCACCCTTCACCCTTTTTAAACCTATATAGTTAACAGGTATACTGCTTAGCTGACAAACTTTGACTTATATTTATATATATATATTTATACTTAACTTATATTTATACTTAACTTTATATAAATACATACTACCTTTTAAAAGGTCATATATTTTAGAGACCAAAAATTTAGTCTTGCCAAAGTATTCGAAATTACACTGTAAAGATTTCTCCCAATGCTGCTCTAGCTTAACCTTTTGATTCTCTTTACCAAAGGTACTTGGATTATATTAAAGTAATGGAACTAGGAGACATGCCATTCTAAAATTTTTGTAAGAAATATTTGAAAGTAGTGAGTTCCTTAAGTGGATACTTTCCAGCAATCATCTTAGTTCAGGAGAGCAATCTAGGGTAGATGTTAGGAACAGGCCCTCTGGAGAGTGTTTTAATCTTTCATTGTGCCACTGTAACTTCTCCAAGATTTCATAGCTGGGATCTTCCCGAAGCTTCTGTTTTTAGTCTGTGAAGTGTGAGAAACAATTACCTACCAGGGCTGGTGCTGTGGCATGGCAGGTAGAGCCCCAGCCTGCAGCACCAGCATCCTATATGGGAGCCGGTTCGAGTCCTGGCTGCTCCACCTCTAAGCCAGCTCTCTGCTAAGGCCCTGGGAAAGCAGTACAGGATGGCCTATAGGACTTGGGCCCCTGCACCCATGTGGGACACCTGGAAGAAAAGCTCCTGGCTGCTGGTTTAGGACAGGCCCAGCTCTGGCTGTTGAGGATGCCTGGAGAGTGAATCAGCAGATGGAAGACTTTTCTCTTTCTCTCTGCTTCTGTCTCTCTGTAACTCTGCCTTTCAAATAAAGAAATATTTAAAAAGTTAACATACCACCAACTTCATCTGGTAAGTAAACAAGAAAATGAAGGAACTTTTAGCCCAGCTCCAGGCACAGATACACTCAATACATGTTACCAGTGGTAATGGTGGTACTGATAATATGATAGCAATCATGAATGTCAGTGAGAGAAGATCTCAGCCTTCCTCAAGCCAATCACATGAAATAATCCATTCCAGAGTCAAACCAGAGGCATGGTTAGACCACCTGCCCTGACAGTGGTGTAAGTTCACTATCACGGCCATGTGTGTCAACTCAGTCACACCATGGTGTGCTAGAAGCCTTTCTTCCTACCTCCTATGGATGCTGATGAGTGACAAAGGTGGGGTTCACTGCACATTGCCTGACTTTAACATCTTTGCAGAAGTAATTTTTCACTGTTTGGAGAAGATAACACTGTGGAAGGACTCATGTCCTACAAAGTGAGGATCATGCAGCCAAGGGAGAACACCCCAAGGAAAACAAATGTGTGGAGGAGATAAATTCCCTTCAGGATGGATGTTTACCAAAAAAGAATTACATCCACAATTCTCTCAGCTGGGGGCGAATGGCAAGTTACATGCCCCCCGTGTAGCAGCTGAAAGCCAGCCAGATCCTGTGGCTTGGCTCCCTCACAAGCTTTAAATACACTAACTTGCAGAACGGCACCCAAGTAAGCAAATATGCACACTGCTGTCGGCTAAGAACTGAGAGGGGACACAGTGAACTTTTCCAATAACTGCAAGCTTGAAGGGATTATACAGATAAATGAGTTCAGTTCTTGCTAAGGTAGAAAACATTTCATTAAATCTTCAAAACTCTCTGAAGGGTACTTTAAAACATGATCGCACTCCCCAGGGCCCGTCTCACTGTAACACTGTCTGGGATAGGTTGTAGGAAACCTGGAGCAGATGGACATTGCATCTGTCCAACAGTTGCCTGTCTTTTCCCACCGACCCAAATAGGCTTCACACCTCACAGAGGTGCAATTCTATCTGTAACTATTCACTGGTTCATAAAGAAGCTCCAAGGCAAAGTCTCCTGGAGAGGAAAAGCACTGTTGGGTAGGATTACCTGCTCCCAATCAGATATGGAGGTATTCATAGGAGGAATTCATGTATTGGAGCAGACGTTCAGGGCAGCAGTTAAGATGCCACCTGGGACACCTGCATCCCACATCAGTGTCTGGTGGGAGTCCGGACTCCACTCCTTTTGCAGCAGAGCACCATGGGAGACAACCAATGATGGCGCAAGTACTGAGTCCCTGCCACCTACATCGGGGGCCTAGATGGAGTTCTAAGCTCCTGGCTTCAACCTGGCCCAGGCATTTGAGGAGTGAACCAATAGATGGAAGATCTCTGAACCTCCCACACTCCTCCTTGCTCCGCCTTGTCTTGTTCTGCCTTTCAAATAAAATGAACATTTTTTAAAATCTTATAACAATCTGCATATCTGGCTGTCCAGTTATTTTCAGCCCTCTGAGTGATTCTGCTGCTCTTTGGGTTTGGAAAAACTCTTCTCTAGATCGATACCGTTAAGACTGTTTTACATGTATTCTTTACATGCACTACTGTCATCAATGCCATTGTTAGCTAACATTAACATGTACCAGGTACTATGCCAAACATTTCACACATGGACCATGACTAAGTATTCATTACAACTTCTGAGGTAGGAATTATTTTACAAATGGAGAAACTAAGGGTTTGTCACGTTACACAACCACAAAGGTCACAAAGCTACTAAGTAAAGCAGCCAAGAATGAACTCCACAGCTTTTAGTCTTTAACAATAGGTTGTCTCGCTGGTTTTCTAAGAGCATCAAGGGTTAGAAATAAAGTAGGCTTTCAAGAAGGATGGAGATAAAGGAGGAGGAATTAAACTTTGCAGGCTGCATAATCCAGTTCTCCATCACTCTAATTGTACTTGTTTTTCAATGCCCCCCAGTTCTGAAGCAGCAGCCCCCCTCCATCTGCTAAGTAACTATTAACACTGTAGGTCCATTCATTCATCTGACCTAGTAAGCATCTTTCATTAGACCATATTGTCACTAGGATTTTTCATGATACGTGGATACATTCTGAACCGCAAAATTGAGTAAGAAACACCAGGGCATTAACGTTATATAGTTTTGGTTTTGTAACAATTTCAAAATGTGTTGCTTCATCCCTAAATAAGTCATCTAACTCATGATGAGTACTCAGTAAAGCCTTATTAAATACACAACTATGACCTCACATTTGGAGAAACTGGATTATCGTCAAAATAGGCACAAAACCACCCTCCCAGATACACAGCAGAGCCAGGCACTGAGGTTGGCCCCATTACCAGTCACTTGGCTAGAGCACCATGTGTCATTTTTCATCCCATGACTGTATGCTATGGTTCAAATCCTTACTTAACTAATTGACATGCTAAACTACCAAGTAGGATTTTATAATCCGATTTGTTTCTCATCATTTAGGCAGCTGGTTTAACCAAATTGTGCTAATTTGTTTCAGGCCATACATAAAATTCAGCATGGAAAAATAAGAGCACTTTGCCAGCGAATAAGAAAGTTTAGATTCCTCACATAAAAACCTTTGACATTGAATTAAGCTAATTATAAGACAAAATTTAAGGTTTAAACCACTTAATAATTCTTTTTAATCTTGCACTAAAAATTGATACCAACAATGAACAAGAGTTACTTTGTGTACACTGGGTCTCCTCAAATTAATGCTACTTCCTTCATAGTGAAAAGAAGTTTTAATATGAAGTGTGTCTTTATTCTTCACTTATCCTCCAAATCATAGCTTTGCAGTATTTCTGGCTCCAAGATAGCCAAAATCCAGTAATGCCCTTGGTAATTTGAGATACACAGTCCACATTTGACACAAGCCTTCTTTATTTTCCCTTTAAATGCCATCTGAACACATGAATGTTATCACTCTGCATTACTCTATGTTTGGGTGCTTGACACTCACAAAATTAACGGGATCACTTGGATCACGTCAAACACACACTATGCCAAAACTAGAAAATAAATCCAAGTAAAATAGAGTAAAAAATTGCAGAAATCCAGTTTACACAAAGCTAACGAATTACAACTAACATGAAACAAGCAACTGAAGGAAATTTCAGAGTATTTCATGTCCCTCACTACATAATAGCTCTATACAACACAGCAGGGAACTCCTAGGGGGAGAAAAACGTCCAACAAGACGCATTTACCTCATTTTCTTTTTATCATTCCAGCAGAGAAATTTCCATACAGCCAGATATTAAATTTGAAGTCCAATGTTGACATTCCTTAAGTACTAAAAGAGGGTTTGTATACACAAACATAAGCTGGTGTGTATGTGTATAGGGGGGGGAGGGTGTACGTGTGTGTTTTATGGGGGGGATGCAGATCAGCAGCTGCCACCACTTTGGCTTACTTCATTAACAAAATACTAAAAAGTTGGCTCAAAATTTAAGTGAAGTGACCATGCTAATAGAAAAATGCAGTGTGTTTTTAAAAAGCGACCTTATCATTAAAAAATTAATACCTAGGAACTTCAGAAATATCATAGGTATGTTTGCATTTGTTTCAAGGTAACACCTAAATGAAAGATAATCAAACATGATAAATATATCCACTTTCTCGAGTTGATCTCAGTAAGAAAAAGGAGTATTCAAGAAACCTCTGAAGTCATGAGAGTAGGCAAAGAGTGAGGACTGATTAAGGAAGGGCAGGTATCAAGTTGGGGTGTGCAGACTGGATATGTGGGTACGGTAGGAAAGCATAATAAAGATCGGGGATGACTTCTCGATCATGGCTGTTTTGAGAGGGAGCCCATGCCACTGTCTACTAGAACATAGTAGGCGGCAGAGCCTATTTGAAAGGAGAATTAGATGTGATTTTTGGTATGGACTTTGAACTTGAAGTACATGTGGGATAACCAGGTCAAAAGGTGAACATCAGGAACTGGATCAGGTACCAAGAAAGAACCGGTAAGGAAAAGAAGAAAACCATAAATCAGAGTGTGTGTGTGTCCTAACAGATGAATTTAAATTAATCATTCTCTTTCATTGATTTCTATAAATGGTGGTCTTAAATTTGCCACCCATTTAAAATGTGTATAAAATATTTTTAATATCACCATATTAACAACTTATAAAATTCTGAAATCCACGAACAGATTTCTGGGGGAGCACATGTGGCAAGTTTTACCTCTGATGACTAGCTTAAAATTCATATTCATAAAGCAATTTTTCAAAAAGAAGTTGACATGTCCTTAATTCTATTTGCCTTGGCTGGCGCCACTCAAGACAGAAAGCTTAGAAGAACAGAAGCTATAACTATCATTGTAAAATACAAAAGGTTATAAATTCAACATTTGAGTACAACTTTGGATTCATTTCAATCCATCTACAAATTAAAGACCTTGAAGTACTTGGACCTGAGGAGCTGGCCTTAAATACTCAACTGTGAATATTTCAAAAGTCTTTGCTGTTGTGAAAATCTTGGACCCTCATCTTCAAAAGTAAAATTACATTTTTAAAATTGTTCCTTTTTTCCTCTGAGTTCATTAAGGAAGGCATATGCTCTGTGTCTATAATGGCAAAGTTACAATTCACAAATGAGGAAGTCCAATTTATAAACAAGGGAAAAGAGTTATCCTTTATTAATAAATAAATGAATATAATTGAAAACAGAAGTATTTTAAACAAATAATAAAATTATGGACCTTATTTCAATGTTTTATTTATATAAGACAACAAATGTCATGTATTTCATATATATAGATTTAGAACCATGGTGAGACTTCCCACTCTATTCTCCTTCCTCCTTCCTTTCTTATTCTTTCAATTTTTACAATGACATAGTTTTGGTTTATTTTATAATCATAAGCTTAACCCTCCACTAAGTAAAGAATTTAACAAACAGAAGTAAAACACACTGTTCCTCAACAATACAGTCTAGGGCTACATATAATACTCAAAATGAGAATTCCACTTATATACATTACTTTTTTGTATTCTATTAGTTTACCAAACAGTTCTTGCATGATGTCATAAGGCTGGTATGCATGCTTTGCTTGAAGCATTATAACCAATATAAGTCCTTTCGAACGCAATTTGGCACTCTGAATATATGGGCAAAATATATTCATATCATTTCAGCCAGTAATTCTACTACTCAACCTATTCCAAGAGAATAATCCAAAACAGAGAATGTTATGATCATAATGATAATTACAAAAATATTCTCTTGGAAAGTAAACCTTGGTCTTTTTCCTGATGGTAATACTGAGACAATACCAATGGTACAAAATGTAAGAACTACAGGTATAAAGGAAAGGCAACTTTATATATACCTATTCATTCAAGTTTTTACTGACTACAAACTTGCATGCTAGGAATCATTAGACACTGCAGGTTGAGTATTGAGTATGGCAAGACTTCCCATCATAAACATAATTCCACTACCAAGAAATAACCAGTGCTCATATTTTGGTGACTTCAGGATTTTTCTCTTCTCAAATAAAAGAACACTCTCCCAAAATGAAAGAAGGTCTTAAGTGTTCAGCTTTAAAACTTAGGTAAGCATGATTAAAATACATGCATAACATAGGCTTTTTAGATACACAATATTTCTCATTGTCAAAGGGTTATACTTATATTCAATGTACATTTTACATAATACTCAGAGTTAAATATAAAACATCCAGGAAAACATAAATATTATGTACTGCTGTAAATCTTTAATAATTTAAAAACTTGTTTTAGAAAAAAATGTATTAATAACCCCAAAGTGTTCTGTTTCACAGATCAAAATGCATGTAATAATTACCTTAGACTTTTTATAAAAATCTCCTATACTGGGTTCTGGATTCATGAGAGATAAACTTGAACTCCTGAAAGGACTGAGCAGAGTTGGTCAGACCATGACCAGGTCTTCACATACAGAGATTAGGGACCACTGTCCAGGCCAGGGAGGACAATACACCAGTGCATGGGGATATTCAGAAGACACAAAGGCTTACAACGGACTCATGAGGGATGCAAAGGGTTCTCCACTGAGTGTTAGAATGCTGCCCTTCTTACCTTGTGAGTAAATGGCCTCATGAAGAGTAGCAAGGAATCCAAAACAAGATTACTGCTTTCTGGAGCTTGAAGAACTCTAGTGTCTTAACCATCCTGCATCAGCTGAAAGAGTTGTCACAGGTACACCAATGGAAGTAACCACTAGCACCTTGCACATGTTAGCCACGTGCCGACAGTGAGCAATCTCCTTAAAATCTCATAAGCCTGCAACTTAGATTCCATGGCCTGCTCCCCACTCTACAGGAAAGAATTTCAGAGATGTATTCAAGTCTATGTAATAAGTGGCAGCCATGGGGAGACGAGTTCAGGACTTCTACTCTCTTTACTGCTTTACCTTTGCTCTTTATACTCCCTTGCTATTAGGGCTTCTATGGAATAACCAAACAGAAACAGATGGACCAGGTGTGCAGCAGTGGAGCCCCAAGATGTACTAGTGTTAAGATTTAAACAGGTGGGCATGATTCAGCTGGGAGATGTCACGTTATCAAGGAGCTAAATCACAGGAGATACACCAAAGTACTTACCCCTAAATACCCAAAGGTGCAATTCTACATTATGAATTTTCTATAAAGTTATTCTCACCAAGGCTTAGAAGCTAGGTGCTTCACCAAATGGATTGATGCATATCACAGAGAGTACTCCCTTCACTAATTTCAGTAGACCAGTTACGAAAATATACATTTTGCTTATATATACACATATAGAGGAAATACCAATATGGTATATAAAGATTTTTCTTCTGTATCTACTTAAAATTCTGAATATCCCCACACTAGGATCCTTGAAATGAAATTGCAATAGAGTAGTTCTATACCAAACAGCATTCTAACATAAATTTGTGTCCTTAGAGTTGCAATTTCAAGTAACAGAACACTTAAAAGAACTTTTATTGCCACATTAAAAACTGAAAATCTAAAACTTTTAGCTTTGCTACATTTCTTGATATGTTTATTAAATCAAATATTTTGCTTCTGTTCAGTAAATTGTTCGTGAATATAAAGCCTAAAAATTATTCAGAAGAAATGACAATTAACCCATCAATATTCACATGCTTTCTAATTTTCTGACAGTTTCTAATTACCCACACTTTGCCTAGGAAATTTCTCTAGGTACTTGCTTTAAAATGCATTATCTTTCACATAGGATTCTCGCAGAATCCCTTACCATATTGACATGAAAGGTCTTTCTTTTCAAAATACACATTCTCTGTCTACAACACTATCAGCACAAAAGATCATTTGTTAAAGCCGTAATATCCCACCCACTTAGTGAAAATAAATAAGTACAATAAAAAAACTCACTCCACGGACCATCAACCAAGTCGACTAAAATTTGTGCTGCTCACGTGATAGTAGCTATAGAAACATGTAAAGTATTTGTAAGTGAAACACAAAGTGTAAGTTCAGCAAAAACAAGTCACTCCCAAGACACAAAATAATCTCTGAGGAGACAGGTGACAGATGTGCCCAAGGACCAAAATAAAACAAAGATATGGCCAGCCAAGCTGGGACTTTAAATGCAACAAAAGCTCATGTTGGCACACGTTGGTGCCAAATATATTCTGCAACTTTTAAGAGTAAGGCATTTCGATGAACTGAGGCAGAAGTTCTAGAACTGAATCGAAACAAACATCCACCTCCGATTGTCTGACGCAACTGTTAACCCACCTCTCACCACAGCACACTCACATTGTACCAAAGCAACAGAGATTTTTCTGTTAGAGTTTTTAATGAGTGGTGGGAATCAAATCAAAGCTTTGAATCAGCACAAGACGCATTCTGAACCACTCTCCATGATGCATGTCAGGTGTCAGGAGAGCCTAACAAATCTACACACAAGGAGGAAGGGGATCATGGGGGAAGGAAACATGTTTGTGAGCAAAAATGAGGTAATAATTCTTGCGTGTTATCAACTCTGGCCAAGTCTAAACAAACACTTTTTTTACTTCCAGTTATTACTGAGTCACATGGTCACTGGCAGGAACTGTTATCACTTCATTTTCTGCAGAACGTTTCAAAAACTTGAAACCTCCCACACTTTCCCCATGTGAACGCTCTTGATTTTTAAACAACCATTAAGTGTTTGAATCCAAAACTGAATATACTCAACAGCCTGGTAGTACAGCTGGCCCATTCCAAACTTTTCAGCAGGAAGAGTGGGAAGAAAAAACACTAAAGTTACTAGGCCAAAGGGCACAATGATGACCAAGTTTTTACCAGGCAGTTATACAGAATTGCCATTTAAATGAGTTAAATTAGCATTAAGAGTATCAGTCTTGTGCCTTTGCCTGTACTTTTCTGTTCAGTAATTCAAAATGAAGAACTTCTCCAAGAGCATCGGCTACATTGCTGAAAATAAAGGGATAGCATTTCCTTTAATTACATTGTCATTCATTTATTTATGCATTTGAAAGATAGAGGAGGACGGGGAGATGAAGAGACAGAGAAACAGAGAGAGGATCTGCTGTCCATTGGTTTGCTTCTCAAATGCCCTGCTAGGGCTGGGTCAAGCTGAAGCCTGAAGACTGGGCATCAACCCAGGTCTCCTGAGAGGTTGGCAGGGAACCAATTACTTGATACCGCTTACTGATACCTCTCAGCGTTTGCCTTAGCAGGAGTCAGGAGTCACAAAGGAGCCAGAACTCAAACCCAGGCACTCAGACACAGGATGTCGGTATTCCACGCAGCATCTTAACTGCTGCACCAATTGCCTACCCCAAAAGAAGTAGCATTTCAAAATTTGCTATAAGCCGGTTTTCTTTGTGATATTGACCACATGAACCTTCTTTACTGAGCAGTAACATAAGGCAGAGGATCCAGTAAATTAACTGCCAAACATGATGCCAACATTATATTGATTTAACAACAGAAAATTATCTAAAATGCTAAGTCTAGCATTTACTGCTAGCTTGCTAATAAAATTAGTCCATTTTCCTGAAGCTGTTTTACAAATAAAATGTCTACTTTGGATAAGTGTGTCTTTAAAAAAACAGTATCTTTTCTAAAAATTGCTGAGTATCATCTCTGAACCTTTAGAAAATCTCTAACACCAACACAGCCAAACTGAAGTCTTTTAAGTCAACATAGCAAACGCAGCTTCTTCCAAGTTACAGCTACCCTCAAACCTTACGATTCTGCTCTTACTGCAGTATTGTTAGTCCCACCTACCAACAATTTGAAGGGAGTTCCTTTGCTTGCCACTGAACTGGCTGAAGAAAAAGCTTGGTCCCAAGAGGATTTCCTGTTCTTCCTGAGTTTAGGGCTAGTCCTTAAATTTCCAGAGGTGGCCATTTCTGCTTAGCAGATAAAGTGTTGGATTTTGCCTTTAAAGGAGCTTGAAATGGAAAACACCAGCTTTCATAACTGGAGCCAAGTTAAGTATGTGTGTTTCATAACAGACACTAGCCAGAAATGCAAGTCATTTCTACAATGTTCTAATCCTGTTATCAGTCCCTTGAGGCACACCCCTCACCCTTCTTCCCTCCTGTGGCTACAGCTCTACATTTTTATTGCATGTTTTAAAAAAAAGAAAAACACTAGTAAAGCTACTCTAGATTGTGGTTTAGGTGTCCCAAGAGAAGACACTGAGGTGTGGACTTGAGCAGTTTTCTAATTAAAAAGTCAGATGGTCTGTTTCTCTTAGAAAGGCTCTACTCCCAGTGAAGGCTTCGCTCATGGCTTCTTGGCCCCAGGCCATCAGCATCTGCCCCAACCAAGCTCTTCCTGGGGTAGGGTCGATCAGGAAATGGAGAGTCAGAATGTTAATGAAGAAAGAATTTGGAAATATAAAGCCTTTCTCCAAGCATAGTCTTGAAGGAAAATTGATTTTATAGAAATGGCTATCTGAACATTTTAGCCAATAGATGAATGACTAACAAGCAAACACATTGAACCATTAGCCCACTGATGAAAACACCACTCACAACTCCCTTCTGATAGTTATTTTTTTGTTTTGTGTGGTTTTTGTTCAAGAAGAAAAATCTTAATACAGCTCTTTAATGAAATTCAGGCAATTAGCATCAGCATTTTCCTGTGGTATCTGTGTTCCCTGATGTCAGCATTTGATTTTTGCTTTAATTTCAGTACTAGATTTGTTAACTTTTCAAACATTAATCACTTCTTTATCACAGATCATGGTTTTTGAAATACTTATTTTAATGAAAAACTATGTATTGTGCAAGAAAAAAAATGTATATTTTACTGATTTCTCTCAAGCCCATTGACCAAGGAACCCCAATTCCAAAAACAAATTATTTCCAGACTCTACAGTAGCTACTCGAGATTCACCTGGGACTGTGACATAGATCACAGTAGGAATCCAAAGAGGAGGCTCTTGGAAGTCACTCTTACCTTCTTCATATAGAAAGTGCCTTCTGTCATGACTTTGCTCAAAAACCACAGGAGAATCTAAGAACTCGGGGATGACACTGGCCTCCATTACAATGGCCTCATTAGATCCTAAGTCTACACGATGATGATTAGAACAACAACAGCCTAATAAGTGAGTTGGGAATAAAGATCATCACAACAAGTAGTAGATTCGGAAGTCACTTCTAGATAGGCAGTTCACACATGATATACATACAAGTGTAGACCATTTTTCATTTTGTGATTTTAGGCTTCATCTATACAATCCATTAAGATAGATAGCCATAGGCAAATCTTTACACAAATTTTAAAACCTATCACAATTATTTTAATATAAAGAAATCTGCATCAACATGAAATATGAAATAAGATGAAATTTACATAAAAAACCCACTCGGATAAATATTTGCTTATATTGGGTATGGGGGCCACTTGGACTGTGAGTAGTGAATCTCACCAGTGAGGAATCAGCACACCCAGTAAGCTATGTGGTCCCACAGTTAGAACTCAGTAATGGTGTAACTCTCAAGTAAACCTTGAGTGAACACTCCAGAATAGTGTAGGTGGATTCTTTATAATTAGTGATTACTATACCAGGTTTACCCTTTGAAAACATACCAAGGGAAAAAAACATAAAGGACAGACATTTAAAGTAGGTTACACAAAGGCACATGATTTTGAAGAAACATGAGTGTAGAACTTTCTCACAAGACCACATTGCTGCCTTCAATTATCTGCCACCATCCATAATAGTTTTGGAGTCAGGGTGTTCTGGGCCAGCCTTTGAGGGGTCAAAACTATTTTAACTTTAGGGAAGCAGCTCGGACCAGAGATCTGAGAGAATAATCTGTAAGTATCCAAAGAACAGCCCTGATCTTCCCTAAGACTCTCTCAAGGTGACGGGGCTGCCCATGGTTACTCAGAAAGCAGGAAAGATATCCCTTCCAACTCCAGATTCCCATCAGAAGCAGGGTTGCTTCCAATTCAAATTACATTTACCAAGCCCTAGAGACAGCAGGAGCTGGTCTCCTCTGTTAGAAGGGGGAAACGTACTGGCTGAGGAGCTAAATGTATTATTTCAGCCCATGTTCACATTCTGAAAAGCGTATTTGCAGGACTGCAATCTAACAATTCAATAATGTATCACGTTATTAATACAATGTCAACATACAATTATATGAAATTTCAGTAAGCTTGATTTTCTTTATACCATAAGGATCAGAAATTGAGATGTAAATTTAAGATACCCAGCCGGCGCTGCGGCTCACTTGGCTAATCCTCTGCCTGTAGCACCGGCACCCTGGGTTCTAGTCCCTGTTGGGGTACCAGATTCTGTCCCGGTTGCCCCTCTTCCTGTCCAGCTCTCTGCTGTGGCCAGGGAGTGCAGTGGAGGATGGCCCAAGTCCTTGCTCCCTGCACCCACATGGGAGACCAGGAGAAGCACCTGGCTCCTGACTTGGGATCCCGCGGAGGCCATTGGAGGGTGAACCAATGGTAAAGGAAGACCTTTCTCTCTGTCTCTCTCACTGTCCATTCTGCCTGTCAAAAAAAAAAAAAAAAGCCATATATAGGTCTGGGCCTCATAACTGACAAGGCCTTAAAGCCCACCTGATTATTATCAGGCTCCTTCTGTCAGTTTCTATTTGGCTTAGACAGTACCTTTCTTAGGTCCTTTAATAATGACTCTGTCCTTTGTTCTACACCCTGTCTAGCCCACTTGGGCCTCATTCCTTTGTAATCATAACCTCTACTCTACCACCAATGGCTCTACTCCCAACCTGTATGTACTGATGGTCCTCTCCCCCACTTAATGTTGTATGATTGTTCAGAATTTCTCTACAGACAAACCCCTCTACCTGCAAAGTTAAGTGGCCTTTTCTCCCCGTCTTGGCTGGAATCAGCTTTAAGCCACATCCATCAAACTGTCCCACAAGGGTCCTGAGACCCCCCCCCCATTTCCTCTCCTCTATAAAATCCTCTCATTACTCTTCGGATCATTGGTTGCTATTCTCACCCTGTCTTTTATACTACAATGTCTGTTTAAGTGTTTACAGCAGGTTATAATGGAACAGACGAAGGCCTTCAGCAACCATGCAGTCAACCAAATGCTGCTACAGGGATATACTTGGCTCCCCACCCAGGAGACAGTGGCTTGAGACATCACCCCATGCCAGTGAATAGTACCTAGTCACCCCATGTCAGCAGGAAGTAGCTCTAAAGACAGATCATCGTCCCTCTACCCCTCCTGGACGTTTGGGAATAATGTAATCCCCATACAAACCCTGCTTTATAAAACACAAAAGGGGGGAATGTTAGGAAACTGGCGCAGTTTTAGCCAGGTGGCCGCGTGGCCCAGCTACCTGAGCCAGGCTCCATCCCCATCCTAATGGGATTTGCTGCTCCTGCTTCCCTGCCTGCCCTCGGGCAAAGTTTTAAAAGGACCTGTTCTCTTGTGTGCTCTTGGTTCCTCTCTCTAGCCTCCTCCTCTGGTATCTTGGCTCTCTCTCGCGCTCCTCTCTGCTCTCTTCTCTTGGCTCCTCTCCTCTCTGTTTCTCTCTCATACTCTTTTTCCTTCGCCAACCCTTCAGTCCGGTCTATTGGGTGTTCCCCAATAAACCCTTTCCCTTAAAAAATTTTTGAGATACTGGAGCTGGCATTGTAGCTTAGCAGGTGAAGCCTTGCAATGCCTGCATCTCGCATAGGCCCCCAGGTCAAGTTTGGGCCATTCCACTTCCCATCCAGCTCTTTACTAACACCTGGGAAAAATAGAGGAAGATGGCCAAGTATTTGGGCCCCAGGACCCTCTTGGGAGACCTGATGAAGCTCCTGGCTTCTGCCTGGCCCAGCCCTCACGACGGATGGAAGCTCTCTCTTTCTGCCCCCCCCCCCCAACACACACACATTCAAATAAATATTTTTAAAAATCGGAGACACTTTGACTCCCTTTTAACACTGGCTTTGTAGCCTAGAACAGCACTAGGAGGTAAACTTTCTAAACTAATTTTTCCCTTTTGTTGATAAAATGAAATAACTTGTATTTAAAACACTAAAGTCTTTTTTGGCCCCTCTCAGGAAAATTCAGATGCCAGAGGAGCACAATCTTTTTTTCTAATCAACGGGAACTACATTTTTGCTTTTCCAAGTTCAGGGATGAAGATATTTTTGACTAAAAACATTCTGATTTTGTTGCTGTCAAAATGAACAGATGCTAAACATTAAAGAAAAGTTTGAATGCATGGACATGCTGGTCTTGAAACAAAGGTATAAAATGAACTTAAATTGTGGTTACTTTTTGTATTCGAGCTTTGTTTCTTAGCAGGCTTCCGTCCCCAGTAGCGGACAAATGCACTAATTTTCTCAATATGGAAAATGCCAGCATTAAAGCCAAATAAAGTTGAGTTTCAGATAATTACACTAGATTTCATCAAAGCAACTTGGCACTCATCAAAATTCAATACCAGTGAGCTGATGAGATTTCATCAGGCTGCTTAAGCAGCAAGGAAATAAACAAAAGTGGAGAGACAATGAAAACAATGTGACAACTGTCAAACAAAATACCAAGTACAACATTGAGCACTGCCCTGAATTCAGTGCTGAAACCACTAATTCTGTCTTCTCTCTTACACATGTGTGCACACACAAATGTATAAAGAAAATAAATGACCACATATTTTGAATTTTCAAATTATGCATTCACTGCATAATACTGACTGTGGACCAATTTGTCACTACTTAGTAAAAGTTGCATCAAGTGTCAGCAATTTAAAAACTGTATAGTAAGAAAAACTTGTAAAATATGGGTGCTTAAGAGGTCACCACCCTCGCTTGAACTCCTTTAACCAGGTTCTTAATAAATGTAAGCTATTATAAAAAGGAATGGTTCAAATTAGGCTACTACCCATGTTATAGTTTTGCAACCAGATACGCTCACATGTCATCCACCTGGTGGAAAGATTTCACATAGCGGTTCTTTGGATATACAGGTCTTATGTTTTTGATAAAGGAGAAGCAAACTGGTAACGGCAATACAGAGCACACTGCTTCAAACAGTGCTGCAGAAGCTCGCCAAATAACTCTTAATTCAAAGCATATTTGATGACTGTATTAAGTCAATCCATGCACTTAGAACTGACAATTATACCAAATAGAGGAAGATCTGAAATGCAAGACATTTGACATTTGAGGCAAAAATTATTTTAAATTACTCAAGTTAGCAATACCATTCTCAACATGTAAAATACAAGAATACTACAAGAAATCTTTGCACAGATGCAAGACAGAGGCATGTGGTTTCCTTCTACAGGTTTTAACATGGGATAAAAAGAGAGGGACAGGGGGATAGGAGTCCACACAATATCTTCCCCAGATTAGCACTCAGTGGTATTTTACCGTTTATCAAAGGTTCATTTCCTTTTGTATTATCAATAAAAAAAAGTGCTAAGCACTGGTATTTTGAAAAATAAACTCTTTATATTAGCCAAAGTCCATTGTCCATTTCCTAGTTGTAAGTCCTAGATGATCACGACTGTATGACTAATTCAAGCTCCTAGTTTTGGTTACTATCTTGGAATAGATATTTTTTAAGATGTATTTATTCATTTATTTGAAAATCATAGATTCCATTTGCTGGTTCACTCCCCAAATGGCTGCAATGGCCAGGGCTGGGCCAGGCCAAAGCCAGGAGCTTCTTCCAAGTCTCCCATATGGGTGCAAGGGCCCAAATACTTGGGCCCTCTTCTGCTGCTTTCCCAGGCATTTTAGCAGGGAACTGCATCTGAATTGAAGCAGCCAGGACTCAAAGCAGTGCCCACTTGGGATGCCAGCACTGCAGGCTGCAGATTAACCTTCTACACCACAGCATTGGTCCCAGAAGGGATATTCTAAAAACTACCTTAAAATTATGTCAATGAATAAAAGTCATCATAGGACAGTATCCTCAAAAAGCAAGCAGAAAACAGTTGAGACCTGCAAGAATTTTCTCCTGGAAACAAAGAAAGATAATAATGGTTGAATAAACAATTGAAGAGGCAATTCAAGATTAAATAAAATTTTGTTTGCAGCATATGTACTTGTATACCTTACATCATGTTTAACTATCTATACTTTGTGTATTCAAATAAGAGACTCGTTAAGTTTGAGACTCAGAAAATGTTATAAAATGTATGGGTTCACCATGGACTCTTGCAGTATCAGGCACAAATAGGACCTATATTACTAAATTCAATCCATACTGAGTTTCATACCAGTGTTTTGAGAAATATTGTAAAGAAATGAAAGGCCAGTTTCCAGAGAAGATACACACAGTAACATGGAAACTCTACTTGCATTACCTGAGAAACTTACAAGGGTTACCATGGGTTGAAAGATAGAAGGGTTGGGCTGGTCCTGTGGCATAGCAAATAAAACTGTTGACTGCAATGCCAGCATCCCATATGGGCATCATATCAATTTCTGGCTGCTCCATTTCCAATCCATGTCCCTGCTAATAGCCTGGGAAAGCACTGGAAGATGGCTCAAGTGCTTGAACCTCTGTACCCATGTGGGAGACCTGGAAGAAACTCCTGGCTCCAGGCTTCAGCCTATCCTAGCCCTGGCTGTTGTAGCCATCTGGGGAGTGAACCAGAAGATGGAAGACCTTTATACCTTTCTGTCTCTGTAACTCTGACTTACAAATAATTAAAAAAAAAAAAGATTAAAAAGCCTGCATCAGACAGAAGGCTGTATAGGTTTGATGTCTAAGCAAGAATCAAGTATTGCCTTTCCAATCTACCATTATCATCACAGGGAATCCACCCAGCCTCTCACCATAGTTCCCAACAAATGAAGTAAGATTTTTCTAGGAAGGCACACTTATTTTGCCCGAGGAAAACTCATGCATGCTGAAAACCCAACATATGAAAGAGAAAAAAATGAAGGTACCTAGTTGCGTCCAGGATAAGAGTTCAGATCCCTGCCAGATAGGCTTCTCCCCAAGCCCTGAGAAATTTCACACACCACGATATCCTGCACAAAATCAAGTCTGAATACCCTGAATACATAGCTAGAGTTTCCTTCCCTCCTAGGAGTCATATCTCCTCAAGACTTAATGACCAACATATAATGATAGGCTTAAGGAACCAAAATCCAAAGCAAAAACATCTTTAGGTACACACAGAAGCAATACACATTATGACATTTTTGTATATATCTGTACCCACCTTCAAATTTAGGCTCATTACATCCCCATTGACTTGGGTGGCTGTTTTACTTGTTACAAACTCTATCAATGTCATACCCGTGCTTTATGGAACATTCACACACCCAGGCCTGAGGTTTGTAAAAGAATCCCCACAAATGAACAGATACCTGCTCTTCCCATGATAATCCTCCAATCCTCCCCCAAATTCTTCTGTCCCCCGCACCAAAAAACATCTAGCAACATCAAATCAACCCATAAGACTCAATGTGGTAATCAACTATTAATTATTTTGAATGATTTCCTAAGGTCATTCCTTCTCCCTACTTCTACTCCCCTTGCTATATGACTTATGAAGTATTTTAAGCAGACTCTTCAGATTTACATAACTGATAAGCTATACTCACATTGTTTCATACTTTGGCTCAGTCTGTCTTCTCCCTTCACTCTTTATTCATGTCCATTTGTCCAGTCCTCCCTGGATCATAGGTTCCAGGTCTATACTCTAATGTTGTCTCCTAAACCATGATTAGCCTATACTATTCATCCTACAATCTAATACTTTAAAAAAGATCTGAAGCAGATATAGAAAGAAGACAGACTGCGTGCATGATCGAGAGATCTTCCATTTGCTGGTTTACTCCCAAGATAGATGCAATAGCCAGGGTTGTGCCAGGCCAAATCCAAGAGCTTCTTCCAGGTCTCCCACATTGGTAGCAGGGGTGCGAACACTTGGGGCCATTAGCAAGGAGCTGGATTGGAAGTGGAACAGCCAGAACACAAATCAGTGCTCATTTGGGATGCCAGTATCACAGGCGGTCCCTTTAACTGTGTTGCCACCACATCAGCCTCAATGTTCATCCCTCTCAGCATCTGAGCTCCAATCAGGATACTCAGCAGCTGTTCTCACCATTTTTAGAGCTCAGTGTTGCAATTTTACCACCTAGATTATACTGTAGGTGAGGTGAAATGAGTTTAGCCTTGTAGATACCGACACATCTGTTGGCTGTAATGCAAATTTACCCTTCCTCTTTCTGCCTAACAAAAGTTAGAGTGATCATCTAAGAAAATAAAAAGGCTTTAAGTAAAGACAACAGGAATGAAGATGGACAGTGGATAAGCAGGACCAGTAATGACTCACACTTCCTGTTCTTTCACTCTAGAAAACAAAGTATAAATGGCATTACTGAATCCTACAACCTATGAAGCAAGCATGTGTAATTATCCCCAGACCACAGATGCTGACACCCGACTTCAGCCAGATCAAGTGAATGTCTCCAGTTAGAGTAACTATGGGATCCTGATCTTTCTGAATGTGAGGAACAGATTCCCAGACAGGGAGGACAGTCTGGGTAACTCGAAGGCTAAAATGCCTTCAGAAAGATGGCCTTCCTGATAGAAATAAGGTTTAGCTATGCTTAGTTGGGTATGACAGCAAGATGTTAAGGGAGAGATGCCAGTCAATGGACAAAGACAATTGGGCTGAGTGTCTGATGCAACTATTTTTTTTTTAATTTTTTTTTTTTTTGACAAGCAGAGTGGACAGTGAGAGAGAGAGACAGAGAGAAAGGTTTTCCTTTGCCATTGGTTCACCCTCCAATGGCTGCCGCTGACGGCGTGCTGCGCTCATCCGATGGCAGGAGCCAGGTGCTAGGTGCTTTTTCCTGGTCTCCAATGGGGTGCAGGGCCCAAGCACTTGGGCCATCCTCCACTGCACTCCCAGGCCGCAGCAGAGGGCTGGCCTAGAAGAGGGGCAACCGGGACAGAACTCGGTGTGCCAGCGCCGCAAGGCAGAGGATTAGCCTGTTGAGCCACGGCGCCGGCCTGATGCAACTATTAAGACACAGCTTGGGACACCCACATGGAGTACCTGGATTTAAGGCCAACCACCGGTCCCAATTCCAGCTCACTGTGAGGTAGATGATGGCTCAAGTACTTGTGTCTTTGCCATGCAGACAGGCAACCTGGATTGAGTCCCCAGCTACCAGCCTTGGCTCCACACAGTCCCAACTGCTGCACACATTTGGGGAGCAAACCAGTGGATGAGAGATCTATTTTTCCCTCTCTCTGCTTTTCAAATAAATAAATCTATTTTATTTGTTTACTTGAAAGAGTTACAGAGAGAGAAGGCGAGGCAGAGAGAGACAGAGAGGTCTTCATCAAGTGTTCACTCCCCAGTTGGCTGCAACGGCCAGAGCTGCAATGATCTGAAGCCAGAACCTTCTTCCAGGACTCCCACACGGGTGCAGGGGCCCAAGAACTTGGGCCATCCTCTACTGTTTTCCCAGGCCATAGCAGAGAGTTGGATCAGAAGCGGAGCAGCCAAGACTTGAACCGGTGCACATATGGGATGCCGGCACTACAGGCGATGGCCTTACCTGCTACACCACGGCACTGGCCACAGTAAATACATTTTAAAAGGAAAATGATTCATATCTGAATGAAACTTGCAGCTGTTAGATAGGATGAAATCAAAGCAGACTGAAGAAGCAAGAATAGTAAGCTGGCCACAAGGAAGTAGAGAAATACTGCAAGGTTAGTAACACAATTCCAACAAAATGCAGCAGAAAAAGCCCAAACCCCACCCAGATGCAACTTGCTCCCTTTCTACTCACAATAATCCTATGACATACTATCTCCTTTTAATATATAACTAGGCTTTAAGAAATTAAGAAATAATCTGGCCAGTTATCTTTCAATAAGTTATCTTTCAATAAGTTATATTTCAACTGAGTTCCTGACCTGGCCCTGCCTGTGGTAGAAATATGGGATATGAACTAGAGGATAGATGATCTCTCTTTCTCCCTCTCCCTCTCTCACTGTCTTTCAAAATGAAAACAAACATTATTTTAAAATTATGTTAGGGGGCCGGCACCGTGGCTCACTTTGTTAATCCTCTGCCTGCGGTGTTGGCATCCCATATAGGCACCGGGTTCTAGTCCCGGTTGCTCCTCTTCCAGTCCAGCTCTCTGCTGTGGCCTGGAAGTGCAGGGGAGGATGGCCCAGGTACTTGGGCCCCTGCACCTGCATGGGAGACCAGGAATAAGCACCTGGCTCCTGGCTTTGGATCGGTGCAGCACACTGGCCATAGCAGCCATTGGGGGGGGGGGGGGGGTGGCGTGAACCAATGGAAGGAAGACAGACCTTTCTGTCTAACTCTGTCGAATAAAAATAAAAATTATGTTAGACAACCACTTGTTAAACATGTTCAACTGTGTGTTGGATGCCTGAAGAGAAAGCATTACGGAGAGCTCCGATCATAATGGGTTAAAGGATTGGAATTAGGGGAGAACAAACACGGGTTACATTGCTTCCACTCCATGCCACTGCATAGTGTTCTCCTAAACACAGCACTCAACTCAGAATCCTTCCCAACACAATGTTCCAGGCAGCTACTAGTAACTAACATGCTAGAGAAAATCATCTTAGCTCAGACAATTCAAGTTGGATCTTTAAGGAATATTTTCCTTCTTGATTTGAATCCTATTTAATTTGTGTACTTTAAATGTTCAGAATAGTCCAAGTTTGCTGGTAAAGGAAGCCCATGAAAAGGTCAATATTATAAGCTAAAAAAGAGAATACTGTATTCAAGGATTCTGGGATGGAAAATGGAAATAGTAGTTAGGAACAAGTATAGTTCACTTAGGGTGAAAGCAAAATGTGCATAGATTAGAAAAAAAGATAGAAAAGGAAAAATTGCATAAACTAGGGAATGGCCTGGCTTAGAAAGTTGGCAGACAGTGATATAGGGGTCACAGCAGACTAGAAGCCAAGGCAAAATCCTGCACTCATTAGAAAAGCAAGCATGACAGAAAAATGCATAAACACCAGAACTCAGAAGTATCCTCTGGTAATTCTCCCATTAAACTCAGACTGTGCTCAATGCTCGGCCCCAAAGCCGAGATGCACAGCTTGTCCTCCTCCTCACACTTCAGCAACACAATGTCCAGTGACTTCCGTCTTCAGTCAGCTTGGCCCCCAAAGGCCCCCATGCTCAGACATCTCCGATGGCTCCCCACTGTGTACAACGTTAAATTCAAAATCCTGGTCCTCTCCATGCACACAGCTGCAGGTTTTGTTTTTTGTTTTTTTGCCAATTTTACCATTCTCCAACTCTGGGCTACAGTCAGACTCCTTCGGATACATGAGGCACAAGCTTGTGTCTGCATCTTTCCCCACAGTTTCTGTCTAAATTCATCTCTTTTCACACACCTCTCTTAATAGAGCTTAAGTTTTGCTCTCTGGGAAATTATTTCCTGGCTACAACAGCTAAACATTTTTACCAGTATTTCTATAGTATCAGAGCCTGTAACAATATTTGGCATTTAAAACTTCAACTTGGCTTCTCTGTTATTCTGTGATACACATTCTCTTCTTCCCTAATTATACTATATGTTCTTTGGTTTGTACCACTCCCAACATACCCATTTCTTCAGAACATGGGAAGTAATAGATGTTTAAATAACTGGTTTGAAAAACCTACAGACTTGGCAGTAGAAAGCCACAGACCACTTGAAATCCCAGCTCCAACACTGGATTATCTTGAGGAAATAGGTTGAAAAGAGAAATAAGGCACCTTGAGACAAACTTTAATAAAGTCAATTCAACTCGGTACACATTCATTCCAAATCCCCATGATTTTCTCATAATACAGTTTTGAAACAGATTAAGATGATCAAAGACCAGACTTGGAAAAGAAGCAAAAATCACAAAAGGTTATTTAAAATACTAGTGCAGAGCTTGAGATAATCATCAGAAATAACTCTGCATCTAAATATGTAACTCCTGATTCTTAATACCTTACTATCTACAAGACATGTTTATTGGCAAATATGAAAGCCAACTGTCCAAGAGATGTGCACATTTTCTAGATTCTTTAGATATCCAAGTGAACTTAATACTCACTAAAAGAATCTTATAGTAATTCCAGTCAAATGTAACAAGTCAAGAAGTCCCGATCCCTTTCACTCATGTCCTCTGTTGAATCATGCTATGATTATACCTCCAACATTCACTGAGCAATAAACACTACGCTGTCCTCAGCCTTCTCAAAATATGGATGTGATAAAGATGCTGTTGAGAATCCTACTCATTGTCCTGTCTAATACTGTAGAAATATGATCAGTTTTTCTCCCTATAGAACTAGAACAATTTTCTGTGAGAACTCCAATTTCCTTTATTCTGTGACCCAAGTCATACCTCTTCCATAGACATGCTCATGCTTCAATATATCTGATATTCATATAGATATGTGGATACTGATATCTGTACATGTCTATACATACATGTGATGAGTTTCCCTTTGAAACCTGTTATTAAATTGGTATTGTATTTTATAACTAGGTCATTTATTTTAAGTTAATACCTATGAAGAACTGCATCTACATTTTCCTTTTGCCTAATAAAAATCCAAAGTCATATTTTGGCTGAATTATCTCAACATACATTGATATATATAACCTTTTTATTGGTCTGCAGTGCTTATTCTAAGTTTTTTTCTAGTTCTGATTTTTTTTACATTCTTTAAGTTTGTTTTGCCATGTAACTGTATTTTTTAAGTTAACCTTAAGTACTTTAAGTAATAGGCAGGACATAAGGGCACATCATCGATTTTAAAATCTCTCTCAACCAGACAACATCAAATGCTTTATTTCTGGTGTCCAATGCCCTCATGTATAAGAAAATAAGATCAACACAAAGAAATATTAGGTCCAAGTTTCACACCAACAGATCAGTTTTAAGGCAGAAACAACTGTCTTCAACTGTCTACATTTTTAGGTTAAATTAATGGTAATAATCTTTGCTACTTCTGATACACAAAGTAATTCTATCATCTTAAACACTTCTGTGTGATGACAACATGAATCATGCTGGGATTTTAGTGCAACTCTGTCATTCTTTCCATTAACATGTTCTCTTCTGGCCTCCTAGTCCTGTGGGATAGCCCCAAGTACAGCTCTTGGTCAAGTCAGAAGCTGGAGAAGAATTACAGGAACTCTGAGCGAGCCAAACGCCTGCTCGCTTTCATCAACACTGTTTGAAGATCTCAGAGGTGTCTGATGAGGAGAGTAAGTTGTTCTAAAAACCCACCAGGGGATTTATACTTAAGGCTTTCTTATGTTATGAGCGGGGAAAAATAAGTGTCCTTTGTAAGGAAAGAAAAAGAAAATCTACCATGGATACCATGTGCATCCTATTAAATTTTTTTATTTTAGAGTGTTGTAAACATTGTTTTATGTATTTCACATTAAAAACACACAGTAGCTTCCTGCTGCGAAAAATTCATAAAAGAAAGCCCCTTTGGCATGTTCCCGTCCTTGCCTTGTTACACATGGAACGTCAGGCTTTCGGTGGCAATACATCAAGAAATCCTTTTTACAAGTATCCATAAAAGAGACAAGGACACGCTGCCCCAGACTACGATTCAGTGGGACTAGCAGAGCTTCCAGATGAGCAGCTGCAGAGGGGGGCACAAAGGTGTGGCTGCTTCCACTCCCTCCCTGTTCCCTGTGGTAAGCAAGGCTGGCCCAAGGACAGGTGCAAAATGAAATTGGGAGATCAATTGTCTTGTATCTGCACCCCCAGTGTCCATGTTGTGAGTGCTTTGCCTCACACTTCTGCCTGTGTCCGCGCCTACACCCAGGGCTGCACGTGACTTTCCTTTCTCTGGTGTTCTCATGATCTTCCATGCACACCCCTGGAGTCCACTCCTCTGCTTCTGATTTCCTCAGACCCCCAGGTCTGATAGGTGAGAATTAGTACATTCGAAAGCAATGCTTGAAAAAGAGAAGAGTGGGCGTTTCACTCAGTGGTTGTCTGTACTTGGAAGCTCACATTTCATTCCAGAGCGCCTGGTTCTAGGACAGGCTCTCTGCTGCCGATCCAGCTTCCTGTTGGTGTGCAACCTTGGAGGCAGCAGATGATGGCTCTGGTGCTTGTCCCTCATGTCAGCAGATGATGGCTCTGGTGCTTGTCCCTCATGTAGGAGACCTTACTGGAGTGTCTGGCTCCTGGCTTTAGCCTGGCTCTTTCCTGGCTGTATCGGTAATTTGGGGGCATGGACCAGTAAATGGAAAACTTCTTTCAAATTAAACAGAACAAGTTACCAGCAACAAAATCAGATTCTAACAGTTATTCTCTGCCTGCTTGCAATAGGCTAAGTATATACATTTGATATAAAATATTTAAAAGCAGGATGATTGGAGTGAGTGAGGAGATATTTAAGAGCTATGAAAGAGGAATGTCAAGTACTTTACCTCAGGGAAAAGTTTGCAGACAGATGAATCTTTGGTAAATATCAACTTCATGCAAATCATTTTATATTAACATCTAAAAAGTGGTGAAGCCAACTTTTGCCTAGTAATTAAGATGCCACTTGTATCTGGATCTCAGATCAGAGTACTTAGGTTCAAGTCCTAACTGCTCCCAAATTGCAACACTGCTAATGTACACCCTGGGAGACCACAGATAGTGATTTAAGTATCTGAGTGCCTGTCACCCACGTAGGAGGACCAGATTCAGTTCCTGGCTCCTGGTCTTGGCCTGGACCAATCCCAGCAGTTGCAGGCATTTGGAAAGTCAACTAGCAGGTGGAAGCTCTATCTTGCTCTCTTTCAAATAAATAAATTTTAATTAAAAAATGGAAGTAGCAACTGTGGTGGGTGTTTGGACTAACAGGTGCAGTCAAGAGGCCACATGCCATATCAGTATCTAGGTTTGAGTCCCGGCTCCAGCTCGTAACCCTAGCTTCCTGCTAATACAAACCCTGGGAAGCAGGAGTGATGGCTCAAGTAATGGGTTCCTGCTACCCACATGGGAGATCTGGATTAAGTTTCTATCTCCTAGATTCATCCCCAGCTAGGAGCTGTTGTGGGAATTTAGAGAGTGAACCAGTGAATGGGAGAATACTTTCTCAACCTCTCTCTCAAAAAATAATCTTCATTAAAGTTACTTATGGAATATTTTTAATCACTTAAAAAATTATACTTAAGGGCCAACACTGTGGTATAGAAGGCTAGGCCGCTGCCTGCAGCATTGGCATCCCATATGGGCCAGCAAGTTCAAGTTCTTGTTGCTCCAGCTCCTTGCTAATGTGCCTAAGAAAGCAGCAGAGAATGGCCCAAGTGCTTGGACCCTTGTACCCAGACAGAAGACCCAGATTAGGCTCCTAACTTCAGCCTGGCTCAGAGCCAGCTGCTGTGGCCATTTGGGGAGCCAATCAGCTGATAGAAGAGCTCTCTATTTCTGCCTTTTAAATACTTTTAAAAAAAAAATTGTAAGTACCATCCATATATTCAAAGTACCTGGCAAATAGTATAATCTGCTTAAAATGGCTAACACAAACCACTGATTTTTCAAAGAACTATAATGAAGAATTTAGTAAACAGAAAGGCAACAAACATTCTCCTTCTGATGTTCTCTTATATAAAATTTTCAATATCAACATTCCTGACACACTGAAGTTTCAAAAGAAACTAGATTTTCTCTTATCCCCTCTCTTCCAAACTACTGTTGAGGTTGGCATGTATAAAGCAGACCACATAAATTGGAATTCAAATGTAAACAAAATGTACAAAAATAAAGAACATATGTCTTAAGCATATTTTCTTGACCCTATCCTACTGAAAATGTGCTTATTTCCTGCTCTCATTTAATCCATCACAATCTACAACCACTTTTAGTTGTATTGTTCAATACCTACTCCCATGTTGCTGTCAGTCTATATTCAGAAAACAAATTAGAGAGGTCTAATTACTATGATCTTTTAAATAGTAATGTTTGCAGAGATGGAAGTTCTAAGTTGCTAAGTAATATTTTGGTCTCTTACCAAGTTAAAAACCACTTTTGGAAAAAAATATAATGATCAGGTGGTATTTAAAAAAAAAAAAAAACTATTTTTTTGACAGGCAGAGTTAGACAGTGAGAGAGAGAAAGGTCTTTCTTCAGTTGGTTCACCCCCCAAGTGGCCACGACAGCCAGCGCCTGTGCCAATTGGAAGCCAAGGCCAGGAGCCAGGTGCCTCCTCCTGGTCTCCCATGCCGGTGCAGGGCCCAAGCACTTGGGCCATCCTCCACTGCACTCCCTGGCCACAGCAGAGAGCTGGACTGGAAGAGGAGCAGAATCTGGCGCCCTGAACAACACTAGAACCTGGGGTGCCAGCGCCACAGGCGAGGAGTATCCTAGTGAGCCATGGCGCCTGCCAATCCAGTAGTATTTCATAAGCAAAATGAGTTATTTTCAAATTGAAATATACATATTTCATATTTAAGTTTTAGTATAGTGCTGAGAAAAATGTGACGAGGGCCTAAAGAATTGTGCAATACGATCACTAACAACTGCACTAGGATGAGGTGAGGTAGTCACACTCAAAAGTGGCAAAAAGCTATACTAGCATAGAAAAAGTCATCTGAATTACTTTAGAAGTCTTATGGCTGAAATTTATCACAAAGAACAAAACAATGCTAGACACATAGCTATAAGGTGTGGGGTTTGGGCTCAGCTCAGCCCAATTCTTGGTATAGAGTAAACTGAGTATCTGGTCAGAGATGTGTCCTGGACATGGTTCAACACCAGGCAACCAGATTGAGATCGACTTTGATGAACTAAGGAAAGAAAGAATAGGGGCTGGCACTGTGGCACAGTAGGTTAATCCTCCACCTGCGGTGCTGCCGTCCCATATGGGTGCCTGTTCGAGTCCCTCTTCCAGTCCAGCTCTCTGCTATGGCCTGGGAAAGCAGTAGAAGATGGCCCGAGTCCTTGGGCCCCTGCACCTGCATGGGAGACTGGGAAGAATTACCTAGCTTCTGGCTTCAGATTGGTGCAGCGCCAACTGTTGTGGCCATTTGGGAAGTGAACCAATGGAAGGAAAACCTTTCTAACTTTACCTCTCAAATAACTAAAAAATCCCTTTTTAAAAGAAAGAACAGTCTTCAAGCAAGCATTGTTTCATAGCAGGTTTAACTGCCACCTGTGATGCTGGCATCTCATATGGGTGCTTGTTCAAGGCTCAGCTATTCTGCTTCCTAGCCAGCTCTCTACTAATGTGCCTGGGAAAACAGCAGAAGATTGTCCAAGTACTTGAGTCCCTGCTACCCCCATGGGAGACCCAGATGGAGTTCCTGGCTTAGGCCCACCCTTGGCCATTGTTTCCATTTGAGGAGCAAACCAGCAGATGTAAGATCCATCATTGCTTCTCGGCCTTTTGGTGAATATCAATGTGTGTACTAAGATCCATCTTTCTCTCTTTCTCTCTGCAACTCTCCCTTTCAAATAAATCTTGAAAGAAAAATCTGGAAGTCACATTTTTTAACCAACACACTGACGACCAACAACACTAAAATTAAAGGACAAGAAGGCCTTAACAGGGAAATGGAGCACAAAGCCAATGGCTAAATGCTTGGTCATTTATGAGAAGATCTTTGGGATACATTTCATTACCTACTGCAAGTTGAAAATTGTCAAAAGGGGGTTGTCATGGCAGGGTATTACGTTTTCTAAAAGCATTTTTTAGAACAAAACTAAAATGATATTTTGGATAGAGGGAGAAAAGGCTACTTTGATGTTGTACAATTATGGTTTTACCTTTGATCTTTATCAAAACAAACAATAACAAGGCACAAGAAAATACATTTCCTAAGCAGAAAGATGTTGGTCCTATCTTTCTCTACCTAGAGGTAATGTTACATGTCACTTTGGGCCAGTCAAAGCCTCCCTGAAGCATATTACCTTTGTCTAAGATATGGTGGGGAAATCAGGAATATTTGTAACAACAACAAAAAAATGGTCATTGAGTTAGTAGCTAAAAACATTTCCCCTAGATCTTCAAAAGCTGACCTTCATTAAAATCTCCTGATCAAATATAATTTCCTCAATTACTCTTAGCATTACTTATAAAATAGTATACCCCCACCCCATTTATTAGTTCACTACCCTGACTTCTCATTTCTCTAACAAAGCAAATGGATGACTCCCATTAGAAAAAATTTTCTAAGGACTCATTTTTTCAAAAAAGATTCATTTATTTCAAAGGCAGAGAAGATAAGGACAGAGAACAGGAAGGAGAGGAAAGAGAGGGAAGGAGGGAGGAGAAAGGGAGAGAGGAGAAAGGGATGGAGGGAGGGAGGGAGACGGGGAGAAAGGGAGGAGGAGGGAGACAGAGACAGACAGACAGACAGAGAGAGGGGAAGGAGGGAGGGGGAGGAGAGGGAGAAGGACTATCTTCCACCTACTGGTTCACTCCCTAATTGGCCAGAACAACTGGGGATGGGTCAGGCCGGAGCCAGGAGCTTCTTCAGGGTCTCCCACATGGGTGCAGGTGCCCAAGTTCTTGGGCTGTCTTCCTGTGCTTTCCCAGGCACATGAGCAGGGAGCTGGACTGGAAGTGAAGAGGCCAAGATTGGAACCAGCTCTCTTATGGGATGTTGGCATTGCAGGCAAAGGCTTAGCCCACTTCGCCACAGTGCCAGCCCTAATAAGGACTCTTTGAACCATTCGATGGCTAGATTAATGATGGTACATAGCACTGCTCAAACATTATCTAATGGAATAAATTAATGAAATTGGTAGTTCTAAGTCTTGATAAAACATTGAGACATTTCATATGGATTTAACAGATATTCCAGGTTGAGGTCATGATGTTGGCCACTTCTGTGAAAAACACCTACAAATGACACCTTCTCCTATACATTAATATCCTCCAATATCATACCTTGGCAATGACTTCGTTCTTCCATTTGTAATTTAACTACACATGGGGGCGCTGATGTGGCACAGCAGATTAACGTCCCAGACTATGGCACCTGTATCCCATACGGGCACCATTTCAAGTTCTGGCTGCCCCACTTCGGATTCCAGCTCCCTGCTCATGTGCCTGGAAAAGCAGCAGAGAATAGCCCAAGTCCTTGGTCCCCCTGCACCCATGTAGAAGACCCCTGAAGAAGCTCCTGGCTTTGGGTTGGCTCAGCTCTAGCCACTGTGGCCATTTAGGGAGTGAACCAACAGATCAAAGTCCTCTGTCTCTACTTCTGTCACTCTTTCAAATAAATAAAATAAATCTTTAAAAAAAATCCTTAATGTCAGGGCCAGCACTATTATGGGTAAAGCCACCACTTACACCATTGGTATGCCACATGGGCACCTGCTCATGTTCCAACTGCTCTACTTCCAATCCAGCTCCCTGCTATTGGCCTGTCTGGGAAAGACCAAGGAAAGGCAGTCCAAGTGTTTGGGCCCCTACACCCATGTAGGAAATCTGGATGAAGCTCCTGGCTCCCAGCTTAGGACGTGCACAGCCCTTGCTGTTACAGGGACTGTACCCATGGAGAGAAGATCTCTCAGTCTCTATGACTTTCAAGTAAATAAATAAATCTAAAAAATAATGTAATATAAAACATGGTCTGGATACAAAATTCTACTTTAAGCCTTAAGTTGTATATTAATAAATTAAAATAGTCCCAATAGTGTTAATTCTATACATGAGTATATTCAGGGAGGCAGAGAGGAGAGTGGAGATGGCTATGCCTCATGTTTTATTCCTTGCTTCCTGCATTTGCTTTTCAATACTTTTTCCTCTTATTCACTATCCATATTCCTCTTTTCCCTATGGTCTTTTATGCTTCCTATTCCTCCCCCTCTTCCATATTTTGCCACACTGGTAGGTAATTCACAGTTCATAAGCAAATTTAAAAAGCTTGTTTAATCTTTGATGACTCCAGAGAGTCCTTCTTGAAGTTAGAAGGTGAAAACGACCAGATGTAGGTTTAGCAAATGCACAGGGCAGCTACAGAGAAAGTGTTCAGCTCACTTGTCATTTAAAAAAAAAAAAAAACCACCCTCAGGCTTATTAGGGTCTTCCTTATCCTTCATGCCTTCATGTGCAAAAACAGAACTTGCCAGATTCTTTTGTCAACGAATCCTAGAATCAGATTTTAGGAGTAGCCTGGACCTTAGAGATCACCTACTGCAATACCCTCAATTTACAAAAGAGGAAATGGAGGCCAAGAGAGGTTAAGTGACTTGGCAAGGGGTCACAGAATTAATGAGTTGACAGGATGTAGGAATCCACATCTTGAGTGCCAGACCAGTCACTCAAGAATGAGTATAGGAGGTTTCACCAAAATCAAAGAAAAGATAACCAATGTACAAGAAAAGTTTGGGAATGAACACTGATTATTTCAAGTATAAATTATCTACTACCTAAGATATGTCCAGATATTCTTTAAGTGAATAAGCATGTGACAATTAAAGAAAAAATGAGCTACGGTGTTATGCTATTTTTAAAAGGTTCTTACAGCCATTTATTTTCTCATATTTAATAGTTTTCAATGTAATTTCTTACACACTTAGTGACTATTCCATTACACTGACCTCTAACTTATGCCTTTCCGTAATGGAAAGCAGCTGATTTTAATGTGACGCTGCTGTAGTGTGAAGGAGGTTAAGGCTGCATTTGTGTGCAATCAGGTTAAGACTGGCTCCAATGGGAGAGAAATCCATACATATGTTGAAAAGATCTGAAAAAAATGCCTGTTTTCTCAACCTGATTACGACTTGCATTTTTGCATGGTTTGTCAAAGCAGATCACTGAAATCAAATCAAGATGTATACTGGGATAAAGTGGTTTTCTTCGCCATTCTTCCATTAATCACCATGACCTACTGAAGAAAGGAGTCCTTTCTCTCTCACCTGAGGCAAGGTAGGAGACTACACCAGCAGTTAGGCCACTTGTATCAGTTGGTGCTCCAATTCCAAAATTAATTTTCTAGTTTCATTTCCTACATTCCCAAACAGAACTTATTTTACTGCAGAGTGATTTACCATTTACCAATAATTAATCCTATTTGCTTTTTTAAAACATAACAGAAATTATAACTTTGAAAATATACTTAATTTAAAGCTTATATAAAATTGACTTATTCAACTGAAAAATGTAGAAACAAAGTGATAGCTGGGCTTCCTAATGAATTACATAGGTAAAACCCAAACCAGGGTCCGCTACTGGTTGACTTGCCAAACATTAGCAGATAATACATAAATATTTGTGATTGGAATTACTTAAATTGCTGATGCTGCCCAGTCATATTCAACTGAGACAGCATACTGTGAATGGTAGCATCAAAAATACAAATAGAATGAACATTATGCTTCAAAATCTAGCCGTCATCTAGAAAACTCTCAAGTAAGATAGAGGCTAGGGTAAGATAGATTTGGAGGGAGGGGACTGTGTTGGCTCCGCTTGTACATAAGCATGTTTGTTACTGGAGCATTTTCAGTTTAATTTTTGCTATTAATGTAAACCACAATTGGGCAGACCAAGCTGCTGTTAGAGGAACCGGGGAGAGGCTAGTTATATAAACAATATACAACAAAGGAAGTCTTTATTTCCAACACCTGAATACATCAGGTTTGTTTTTAGGCAGAAGGTTGCAGGTTAAATGCTCTCAGCTATCCAAGAAGTGGCTTATTAGTTTTGTAAGAAAATATTTTCTTATATTTTGACTGAGAAATACCCAGTTTAAGGGAACAAAACCATCCTTGTTAGTGAAAAGCAGACCCAAAAAAACTGTATTTCAAAGACTCAGTAAAGAAAAGCAAAACCAATTCAAGGGGAAAAGCTGCTTTCCCTACTAGGAGCTTCCGAATCTGGATCTAATAGTTCTCAAAGGCCAAGCGGAGGCTTCAAGTCTTCAAAGTGTGTCTTTGTCCACGGGTCATAGACATTCTCTATGAGGCAGTGCAATATGGATATAAACCCATTTTAAGCAGATATGTATTCTCCGAGCTTTAGGCATGATGCTGAGAAACTAAGAACCAACTGAAAGAATAAAAGCCAACAAACATCTGGATTATCCAGCGATCATGGTTAAATTTTGATTGTTGCAGTTTTCCAAGCACAACTGTCTCTCTTGTTTTTCTCTTTTATGCTCCAGAAAATCCCAGCTTCACCTCTGGCTTGGGCATCAGCTAGCGACCCAGTAAATGGTGACAAGCCATCATGGCCTTAAGTGTCACAGTGACAGCGCTAAGAACTGCTTGTCAATCGACTGACTGCTACAGCCGGCACCTTAGTTCTGTCCTCTTCTCCTAATTTCTAAAATGGGCCTAATCCTGTTATTACAGAATAATTACTGCAAATCAGCACAATTACTACAAGGACTTCAATAAACACACATACCAGTAGCTGTTTTCTACAAATTATTATCAAAACAAAGAGAAACGGCTAATTGTGGTAACATTACGACAACATTTACTCCTCCCAGTGTTTGGGCAAGTTTATTTTAAGTTGTCAACTTCAACTAGTAACCATGCCGATGACTTTACAGATTGCAGGAACCGTCCTCATCTAAACTCTTCCCCACTGAAGCTCGGCAGCATCATTTGCAGCAACATCTGCAAACGCCTGATTTCATAAGAACCCACTTTTATGGTACATTCCAAAAAAAAAAAAGATACACACTTTTAGAAATCTCACTTTAGTAAGCGCATCTGTTACTGTCTCTTCTAAATTATTCTAAAATGTGAAAGTGAAATAGTCCCTTCAGAGTCTTCACAACACAAGCATTTCTTTCTAGGTAAATATAACATAGAATTTCACCCCTCACCCATGTTATTATAAGCTTTCCCTCATGGATAAGTCATTTTACTGGGAAAAAACCAGTTCGAGTGGGGAGAATTTAGTGGTCACTCACACCTACCTCCTGGACAGTGCCTCATGGCCATCTTACACCTCCGGGATTCAGCAATGGTTGGACAGGGTATTGTGTCCTTTGCAGGCTTTTTAATAATTTGCCGTGTTCTGGTTTCCAGGCCCCATTTAAATCCACATGTGCGATTATTTCTGCTACAAGTTCCCCATTCACTCCAGTGACCAACTTCACATCCTTCTAATGCAGATTAAGAAAAAAATACAAACACAAGTGACACTTTGGTACCCATTTGCTGCACTGTCATCAGATTTACATAGCACTCTTTCTCCCTTCCCCCCACCTTTCGATACCAAAGATTGAGTTCTGGAAGCCTACAAAGACCTACACTTGCCTTTGGGGAATTTAATTCTTTGACCCATTAGACATTTATCCCAACAACAAGTTCCACATAAGTAATTTAAAAACTATTACTTTCCATTGTCTTCATTTTTTGGAAGAGCTGCTACTGGTCAGTTCTAATGACACTGAAATGTATAATCTTTAAAAGATTCAACAGGAAAAGCCTAAAATAGAAGACATTATCAGGGCAAAATTTTACAGGTTAATTCTGAGTGCCTTCTGCCTCTGCAAATCCACGCATGTGCCATCTTGAAGCACTTGGTGAATAGGAAGGAGAAGTCTGTATTGCATTTTCCCATTCTCACTCGTCTTTCAACAGGTGTCTAAAAATTACAGTATACATTTAGTATTCCCCGTATTGGAGTTGCACAGTGCAACAGTTTAAAAAAGTAGGTGATCATCATCAGATAGTTGAAAATGCGTGTTTTGCCTAGATAGGTAAAAGCTTTCCATCCCTTTGGTAAGTCCATTAGTAGAAAAGCAGGCCACCCTTCTACTCTCCTGGAGAAGTGGAGAAGGGAGGAAAAGGATGAAAATAAGCAGTTAAACTTCCCTGTCAACTTCTCCATTAAAGGGCTCCTGCATCGAATGAGCATGACTCAGGACCAGGGTCCACACACAATTACTATTTTACTATTCTAGATCTCAGTAGGCATCAAACTATGTTTAGGTAGTCAAATAACTTGAGTGACAATCATTTATAATTAATAATAGAACCAATTCATTTCTAGGATGAATCTATCTGGCATGCATAATTTCAAGAAACAGGTGTTAAAAATTGCAGTATGAGAGTTACATTAAAAACTACTTACCCACGCACTCCATGGTTTCATCTAATGGTGCAAAACCATCTGGACATTCATCAAAGCAGCGGCCTCTATGCAAATAGAAGCCTACTTTGCACTTGGTACAAAAGTCTTTGCTAAAGCAAGAATCACAGTTTTCTATTCTGCATCCTAAAAACAATTTTAAAGAGAAAAAGAGGAAATTTCAGTCAAAGAAATTTACTGGTTTGGCAAATAAAACTTTCAAAAACTCATCAGTCAGCCAAATTGAAATTCTAGTGGTCAGAGAAATGAGTTCAATGCATTTGTTTCCCAATGGCGTCTCATTCTACATCATTCCTATCTCCTCCAACAGCTCACCACATCAATAAGCTAAGACAGAATGTCAACCCAGGGCCCTAGGCAGCATGAGATGCTTCAGAAATGTTTGCAACTCCAAACAGGATTACAACAAAGGATTAAAAAGAAAAAGGAAACACACCCCCCACTACAAATTACAGCGCTGCCAGGACTGAAATCAGTTCCACCCTTTAAAAGATTGACAATGAAAAACACAACAGAGGGGCCAGCCTGTAAAGCTCCTGCCTGTGGCACCAGAATGTCACATTGGTGCCTGTTGGAGTCCCGGTTGTTCTACTTCCAATCCAACTCCCTGTTAATGTGCCTGGGAAAGCAGTGAAAGATGGCCCCTGAACCCACATGGGAGACTCAGAAGCAGCTCCTGTCTCTTGGCTTTGGATTGAACCCCCCAGCTCCAGTAGTTGCTGCCATTTGTGGAGTGAACTAGTGCATGGAAGCTCTCGCTCGCTCGCTTTCTCCCTCTCCAACTCTGCCTTTCAAAAAATCTTTTTAAAAATAACACAATGGAAACACTATCTTCTGTTTGGACATGGTAAATGAGTTAAGAATTATATTTTTAAATGCCTTATCAATGACCTAGGGCAAATAGTCAAGGCTAGCATCTACTTTCATCAGAGGTGAACTTGACTGAGGCAAGTGGTGGGAGGTTAGGTCTTTGCTGTGCTTTAGATATGATTTGTCTCCCAGAGATTTCAGCCATGTTGGAGGCTTGGTCCTAGGTGTGGCTGTAGTCAAGTGATGAGAAGATAATTAGGTCACCAGGAGCATTGCTCTTGGAGCAAATCAACATAGTTCTCACAGGACCCTAGTTAGCTCGACAGAGACAGTTATTACAAGAGACCAAGGCTGGCCCCTACCCTCTCTCTCTGCCTTCCTATCTTGCTGAGTGATCCCTCTCACATTTGCACCATTAGGCTCTCAGCAGAGGCTGAACAAATCAGGCTGCTTGGTCTTGGAGTTTCAGCCTCCAAACCGTGAGCAAAATAAACTCCTTTTGTTTATGAAGTACCTAGGCCTTGGGTATTTTGTCACAGCAACAGAATTCAGACTAAGACATTGTGTTAAGAACCTGCGATGTTATCAAAGGCTTTACATACATTTCCATTATCTCTTCACAACAATCCAACCAGATGGGTAACAATATATCCATTTTAACAATGAGGAACCTCACACTAAGAAAGTAACTCACTTTGCTAATACTGAGTTAGTGCTTAAGGCCCCCAAAAACTGTATTCCTCCCAAATCCATTCTCTTTTCTCTGTAGCTCATTCACTAGAAGTGCTTTCAGGTCTAGGAGATCTGGATTTGGGCACCAGCTCTGCCCTCACCAGCTCAATGCTTGTGGGTGATTATACACCTCTCTGAGCAGTTATACCCTCATGTCTAAAAGTGGATGTCACTGATCTTACGAGCCGGTTGTGAGCATTTCTAACAATATTTGTAAACTCAGTGACTCATAACAGGTAGTCTGCAGATAGAAGCAATAGTGAATTAGAAACATGTATTTTTCCACCAAACCACATATATTACAACAAAGTATAAAGGGCAGCAATAATTTATAAGCTTGAATTCTAGGTCAGCTTCTCTGGTAAACCAGAAACATCTGGGCCAGAAATCACTGGCATGTACAGGTGAAAATAAGCACACTCCAAACTATATTTCAAGAAGAAAGCAGAGTAGGTTGTAGGACTGGTTAACTGGATGGTCAAATTTTCAACAATGCATTGTAGTATATTATTACTTATAAAAGATTTTTACTTATGGTATTGAACAGTATGTAAAGCACTACAAAAACTGTGCCACCACATTTATTCATTCAACAAGTCTCCAGCCCTGTATTTGATGCTTTAAGGATTCTGAAAAAGATTAATATACACATCTTCCTGCAATATGGTAAAAAATGCAAAGTGTGAAATCCCTGGCTATTACATTTTTTGGAACATCGAGAAAATACCAGGAGATAGATTTAAAGGCTAAAACTTACTCATTAAATATATTACATTATAAATGATGACAGTTGCTCGACTTGTAAGAACATGGTATCTCTTTGCATATCAACAACAGATTTTGTATTAAAAAACACCCATGAACAGCTAAATCAACTTCTAGAATGTTAACAACTTCATAATCAGAACACAACATATGTGGATTAAAGTCCACAAACCAATTACACCATTGCTCCATTTTGGGAAGAGAAATGGTGGGCACAGAAGTAGAGTTTATTATCCCACAAAAGGTTGAGATGTTGTCTTCAATGCCAAAACCTGTATTTTAATAAACCAGTGGGGTATAGCTGGTCAGCAGCCTCTGAATCATGGTCATTATGTCCACAAATTGTTGGACTTTCTTGCTTTTTCCTGAAGCAAGCAGCCCTTCTTGTTGCAAAATTCTAAGAAATAATAAGCATTCCAAACCAAAAAAAAAAAAAAATGGAACTAAAGGGCAACAGGTATAAACCATTCCTATTGAGGGGACTCTATACTTCAAATTGGCTATTATGAAGTATGTATTTATGTATGATTTCTCTTAAATTTCACTCGCATGGATAAATAAGCTTTATTTTCTAAACCTTTTTGGACAAAAAGATTTGGAGTTTTATAAATGCCTTCACTGATATTTGTTACGTGTAGCTCCCCTTCTTCATTTCATTCCCCATTCTTGATGCTGGTTCCTAGAACGTGGAACTTCTGAAATGCTTGTCAGTCACTGCACAGTCCCTCGGGACTTCTTTGGCTATAAATCCCACTAGAATAAAGTCCAATTATGTGTTCTCAAATTTAAGCAGAATGAAAATATGATCCACTCAAATTGTAGACTACTCCAGCCATTAAAAAGCAGAAGGTTAATTTTAAGTAATGATCCAGAAATCTTAAAAACCTATTGTTAAGTAAAAAGGTTAAGTTGAAGATATTTAGAGAATGAGAATAAAATTATAAGTGTGCACTTGTATAAAGTAGCTTAGAGATGTTAATCTTGGGAGAGGATGGTAGAATTTTTAAATATGTTAAAATTGTATTTCTGAAACATGAACCTTTTATAGTATACCATATTTATGTAATGAAGTGTAACAGAAAGGGTTATTATAATATACATTGTGATCCACTTAAGTTTATTTTAAGAAGTCACCACAGTAACATTATGAAGTAAAACCCTCTTGATTTTAACAGGCAAGAATAAACAAAGACCTATTATCCTATCCCAAACTGTTCAGACTTGGGTGCATGAAATTATATCCTGTACTTAATAATGCTGAACCTGCTGTAACCCTCAAAACACACATCCATTTAACCATCTCCTGCCAGTATTCTATATGTTTTCATATGCTCAATGGTGCTTTACCTTCATGGAAATAATTTTTAAAACTAAATAAAATATTGTCTATGCAATAAAATATTTTTTAGAAAGTTCTGACTGGTGCCAAGTCCTAACATCTGAAGCTCGGCTGGCCTTCCTGGTTTTGGTCGCTCTTTGCCAACTTCGAACCAAAGCAGGTGACTCATGCATTCAGCAGCCTGCACTGACAGAACTCATCTAATCACAAATGCCTATGAACCCAAGGCCTTGAAAAGCTAGCGACTGTGTAAACCACTCCCCCCAGCAGCCCCCTTTCATGCTGGGTTTCAGTCCCTGGAAGCCTTTTCTCACAGGCTCCAGACCCATCTACGACCCCCTGCCCTGTTCACTTTTCTAGGAAATAAAGACTCTGCTTTGGGAAAAAGATCTTTGTAGGGGCTCATAATCCTACACTTTCTCCCCAGGCCTGCAGCCACTTCTGAGGAAAACAAAAAACCAAAACCAAACAACAATTAAACTGGCTCAAATTAAATTGCCTCAAATTTGATTATCAATGCTATTAACCCATATATAATCAAGTTAATGATATAATTAAATATCAAAGTACAATATCCTCAATATAAACAATTCCAGAGGTACTATATATATATATATATATATATGTACGTATGTATGTATACACACACATCATTATATATAGAAATCCTCTTTCTCACCTGAATAGCACATTAGGCCCACCCCCAGAAAGCACCACCATTTAACAGTTTCTTACATACACTTTAGGAAAATATCTACATAACCTTATGAACAAATGAGTCAGCCACCAGGGGAATTACACAGTAGTTAAACCTTAGAAAACCTTATACTGCATAAGGCAATGGGTATGAGATATAGCAGAATTCACTAAACACTGGCCTTTTCCATAAAACTGTGTGCTTTAAGTCTTTGTTCAGAAGTGTAAGACCCTACCATAGCCAACTTACATGCTGCTGAATTATAATGCCTCCTCAAAAATGCAACCCACCAGAGGAGGACTGCCAATGTGGGTTTAAGTAAAATGGCTGTCCAAGTTCAACTGTGTCCAAATGCATGCCAATGGGGCTGTCATTTGACAAGAGGGCTTACCCTGGCCAAGAAACAGAACAGGCTGGTACCCTTTCCCCACCCTCCCACAGCTCCCACTACAGGCTTTAATATAACCTTTTAAAAATATCACTGCAGTCCAGTTCAATAACTCATTCCAAGCATTCTCCAGGAATCTAGTATGTCTTCAGTATTGTGCCAGACCTTGCAAATATGAAACAGTACACATTCCTTGTCCTGGAGAGAGAGGTTCATGAGGCACACACAGGGCATCAGGGTAGAGCAAAGTCTGTAATAGACACTTCTACTGCATATATTAGAGACAGAGAGAAGGGATCCAATTCTGTTATGTCATTCAAGTTTTCTTTTTTTTTCATCAATGGATTCTGTATTCCTAACAGCACAGGAAACACAGGAAAGTTTTCATGTTTTCCAAGTGAATGGGCATGAAAATCATGTAAAAACTCAATTTCTTTACTATTTGAATGTTTCCTATGAGATCTCTTTCATATTCATTGTAAATATCTCTAATAGTAAAAAAGCCAAGGTTACTGTGAAGAGCTGCAAATCATACTGGAGAAACCAACAGTCCAACACCTGAAGACAATTTTTTTTGACAGGCAGAGTTAGACAGTGAGAGAGAGACAAGGAGAAAGGTCTTCCTTTTTTTTTTTTTTTACAATTTTTATTTTTTTTTTGCTTTTATTTAAAGAATATAAATTTCCAAAGTATAGCTTATGGATTCCAATGGCTCCCCCCCTCACAATTTCCCTCCCTCCCGCTACCCTCCCCTCTCCCGCTCCCTCTCCCCTTCTGTTCACATCAAGATTCATTTTCAATTCTCTTTATACACAGAAGATCAGTTTAGAACATATTATGTAAAGATTTCAACAGTTTGCCCTCACATTGAGACTCAAACTGAAATTATTGTTGGAGTACTAGTTATAGTATTAATTCACAATGTACAGTACATTAAAGACAGAGATCCTACATGATTTTTTTTTTAAAGAATTGATTAATTATCTATGCAATTTCCAATTTAACACCAAGATTTTTTAATCATTTGCAATTATCTTTATACACAGAAGGTCTTCCTTTTCCGTTGGTTCACCCCCTTGGTAGCCACTATGGCCGGCGTGCTACACTGATCCGAAGCCAGGAGCCAGGTGCTTCTCCTGGTCTCCCATGCAGGTGCAGGGCCCAAACACTTGGGCCATCCTCCACTGCACTCCCGGGCCATAGCAGAGAGCTGGACTGGAAGAGGAGCAATCAGGACAGAATTCAGCACCCCAACCAGGACTAGAACCCAGGGCGCCAGTGCCACAGGTGGAGATCAGCCTAGTGGGCCGCAGCGCTGGCCAATTAAGACAACTTTCATACAGACTTTAAATCTCAGAGTAAGGCAAGATATACTGCTATGCAGGTAGAAAACTAAGTTGAGTATGTTTTAAAGTGACAGGGAGAGCAAAATACCAGCAAATATGGCTGCATTCATGACAAGGTGACAGAACTCACAAGGATGTGCTGGTCCCAAGGAAGAGTGGCTAGAATGAAGCCAAGGTTCCATGGAGGAGATGCTTACCTGGATTTAGAGACTGTGGGTAGGAATAAAAGTTGTTTGTACTTGGTGTGGTTTTAGCTAATTTTTTTTGAAAGATTTATTTGAAAGAGTTACAGAGAGAGGTAGAGACAGAGAGAGGTCTTCCATCCACTGGTTCACTCCCCAAGATGGCTGCAATGGCTGTGGTTGTGCCAATCCAAAGCCTGGAGCTTCTTCTGTGTCTCCTACATAGGTACAGGGGCCCAAGCACTTGGGCCATCTTCCACTGCTTTCCCAGGCCATAGCGGAGAGCTGGATCCAAGCTGGATCCAAGAGGAGCAGCCAGGACCCAAACCAGCACCCATATGGGTTGCCGATGCTTCAGGCCAGAGCTTTAACCAGCTGCACCACAGCACCAGCCCCAAGTAATAACTAAAATAAAAAGGAAGCTAGATTGAAGTTTAGGGGCTCATTCTGGCTAGCAATGAGTGGTCCCTGTAGGTGTCTGGATATAAAAGGCTCATAAACAAAATGAAACTGTGCTTGTCCCTCCATTCAGACAGGTGAATGCCCTAGGGACAGGCATCCTTTTGGATACCCAAAGGCTCAAATGAAAAAGCAAGGTTACCAAATGTCACTATCTTCAGAATTCAGAAGGGAGAGGTACACGAGTGGGCTATCAAGCACTGATGTTAGTACTCTGAACTAGAAGTATCTACCGAATGGAATGGGAGTGAACATTCAGTCAGCCCTCCTGAATGCAGGAAGAGAGCAGAGGTCAGCAATCCACTCTGAGATAACAGTCATGGGGGAAAGGAGCTATGATGAATCCAAAGAACAAAAGGAATCCAAAGGGAGAAGAAGAAGAACAAAGAAGCCACAGACCACAGAAATACCCTCTCTTCCTTTGGTCCCATTGGTGCTTACAAGGCACCAGGCACACAGAGTTTGTGTTCTCTTCCCAGCTAAGTTTAGATGGCAAAACCATCTGTACAATTTCATTTCATTTTCAATTAACTTTATACACAGAATATCAACTCTATACTAAGTATAGATTTCAACAATTTGCACGCACACAAAAAAACTGTTTGATAACAAGTTTTACAGTTAAATCTGATAATTCAACTCATTGAGGACAGAGGTTCTGCATGGAAAGTTAGTGCACAATGACTCCTGTTGTTAAATTAACAACACTCTTATGTATGACATCAGTAACTACCTGAGGCTCTTGACATGATCTGCCTAGGCTATGGAAGTCTTTTGAATCCATAAATTCCATCAGGATTTAGACAAGGATATACCCAAAGTGGAAGTTCTCTCCTCCCTTCAGAAAAAAGTACATCTTTCTTTGATGGCCACTTCTTTCTTGGGGGTCTCACTCACAAAGATCCTACATGCAGAATATTTTTTGCCACAGTGTCTTGGCTTTCCATGCCTGAAATGCTCTCACAGGCTCTTCAGCCAGAGTAGGATGCCTTAAGAGCTGATGCTGAGGTCAGAGTGCTGCTTAAAGGGATTGTCATCCTATGAATCTGCTGTGTGGACTACTTGCCATGCTAGAACATTCTCTCCTTTATAATTCTATTATTGCTACCAGAAACTTGATTCTATGTACATGATCACTTTAACAGTTAATCCTACCTATTCACTTTTAATACTTAATATAATCATTTTAACATATGGCATTTTTACCACTCAGCTTAACGGGATTTGGGGTCCCATGGCAAGTTTTTAACTGTACTCTTATAAGTAAGTCCACAGGAATGTATGCAGACTATACAGCTTTGCAGTTACAAACTTCTTCCTTTTATTCCCACTCATATTTTACTGAAATTATTTTCAGGTGATTTTATACACATATGATTAACTATAATAAGAGTTTAACAGAATAAAAAAAAGAAAACTGTTCCTCAACAGTCAAGACAAGGGCTTTTTAAGCCATTGCTTCTTAATGTGTCAAATTCACTTCTACAGATTTCCTTTTAGGTGCTATATTAGTTATCACAGATCAGGGAGAACATATAGTATTTGTCTCTTTGGGACTGTTTTTTTTCACTCAGTATGATGTTTTCCAGATTAATCCATCTTGTTGCAAATGACCAGATTTCATTTTTTTACTGCTGTGTAGTAGTCCCTAGTGTACATATCCCATAATTTCTTTATCCAGTATTTGACAGGCATCTAGATTGATTCCATGTCTTAGCTATTGTGAATTGAGATGCAATAAACATCGGGGTGCAGATAACACTTTCATATGCTGATTTCATTTCCCTTGGGTAAATTCCCAGGAGCAGGATGGCTGGGTCATATGGTAGGACTGTATTCCAATTTCTGAGTTATCTCCATACTGTCTTCCATAGTGGTTATATCAGTTTACATTCCTACCAACAATGGATTAGGGTACCTTGGGTACCTTTTTCCCCACATCCTCACCAGCATTTGTTGTTGGTTTATGCATCAAAGTCATTCTAACTGAGGTGAGGTGAAACCTCATTGTGGTTTTGATTTGCATTCTTTTGTTAGATTTATTCCAAGATACTTGATTTTTTTGGTGGCTATTGTAAACTGGATTGATCTTAGAAGTTCTTTCTCAGCCTTGGCATTGTTTGTGTATACAAAGGCTATTGATTTTTATGTACTGATTTTATATCCTGCTTCTTTACCAATCTCTGAGTTCCAATGGTCTCTTTGAGTCTTTGGATCCCCTATGTATAGGATTTTGTCATCTGCAAATAAGGTTAATTTGACTTCCTCTTTCCCAGTTTGTATCCTTTTGATTTCTTTTTCTTTTCTAATGGCTCTGGCTATAATTTCCAGGACTATATTGAAAAGCAGTGGTTACAGTGGCACCCTTGTCTGGTTCCAGATCTCAGTGGGAATGCTTCCAACTTTTCCCCATTCAATAGGACACTGGCCATGGCTTTGTCATATTGCTTTGATTTTGTTGAGAAATGTTCCTTCTATTCCCAATTTGCTTAAGGTTTTCATCATAAAGGGGTACTGTATTTTGTCAGATGCTTTCTCTGGGTCCACTGAGATAACTATATGATTTTTGTTTTTCAGTTTGTTAATGTGATGTATTACACTGATTTGCAAATGTTGAACCATTCCTGCATACTGGGAATAAATCCCGCTTGGTCCTGGTAGACAATCTTTCTGATGTGTTGTTGGATTCAATTGCCTGGTATTTTGTTGAAGATTTTTTGTATCTATGTTCATCAGGGAAACTGGTCTGTAGTTCTTTTTCTCTGTTGCATCTTTTTCAGGTTAAGGAATTAAGGTGATGCTGGTTTCATAAAGGGTTTGGGAGGATTCCCTCCCTTTCAATTGTTTTTGAATAACTTAAGAATTGGAGTTACTACTTTAAATATCTGGTAGAATTTAGCAGAGAATTCATCCAGTCCTGGGCTTTTTTAGATTGGGAAGGTCTTTATCACTGACTCAATTTCCATCTTGGTTATAGGCCTGTTTAGGTTTTCTATGTCTTCCTGGTTCAATTTAGGTAGGTCATACGTGTCAAGGAATCTCATTTCTTCAAGGTTTTCCATTTTGTTGATGTACAGCTCTTTGTAGTAATTTCTCATGATTCTTTTTATTTCTGTGTCTGTTACATTTCTTGTTTCAGCTCTGATTTTATTAATTTGGGTCTTCTCCTTCCTCTTTTGATTAGCTGGGTCTATGGTGTGTCAATTTTATTTTTTCAAAAAAAAAACCACAGCTCTTCATTCTGCTGATCTTTTGTATTATTTTTTTGGTTTCAATTTTGTTGCTTTAATTTTAATTATTTCTTTTCTCCTACTAGTTTTGTGGTTGCTTTGCTGTTATTATTATAGATCCTTGATATGTATTTAAAACTCATTTATTTGGTGCCTTTCTAATTTCTTGATGTAGGCTCCAATTGCTACAAACTTTCCTCTTAGTACTGTTTTTGCTGTATCCCTTAAGTTTCAATATGCTATACTGTCATTTATTTCAATAAATTTTTTATTTCTGTTTTGATTTCTTTAATGACCCACAGTTTGTTCAAGAGCATGTTGTAAGTCTCCATGTATTTGCATATGTTCTAGGGATTCCCCTCCCCATCTCTTCATTAAATACATCAGCATGGCAAATCATATAAACAAGAAACAAAAACCTAAGTTTGGAAGCACAAATAGGTCAACTTTTGTTAAGTCAAACTGTGAAAATTTAATTCAATGTTACAATTATTGAAGGTACAGAGAAACTCAGCAAGGTGGAAGCCCTCAGACACACTAGTGGTCCGTTTTCTCTATTTCTCAATGCTCATCAAGGCTGTTCTATGATAAGCATGCCAGGTAATCTGAGTACTTGTTGCTGTTCAACTGCTTTTTTCACAAGCCAACATCTCCATACAGAATGTGACAGTCACTGACACCTATGAGTAGCATTTTCCTTAGGTTCTAATTCCAAGTGTCAAAGAACACCAATCTAACCCAACTGGGACTCCTAGAAGTTTCCCTGCTCATTGCATACTAAAATTTGAACAGAAATGGAAGGGATGGGTGGTTACAAAAAAGCATTCCAAATTAGACTTTTAGCCATTTTTCTCATGGAAGTTACTCAATTGTGTAACTTAATATGAGGCTTCTTAAAATTGTTTGAATAGTTTTAGGCTTCTCTAACTTTAAATATTACCATTAATAATTCCTTCTGCAAACTTGAAATGCTTTATAAGGTTTTTAAGCCTTTATGTCACCAAAACCATACATTTCTCAAAGGTACTAGGAAAGGAATCCCACTAGAGTATGGACTGGTTTAAATATGACCTAAAAGCTACAATGGCCATGTTGGTAATACAGTCTCACTACACATAGCTCATCAGAAGATTCATTGTATTTCAACTTCAAGAAATAAATGACAGATCCAGAGGTTTCAGAACTTGGCATTTCATATTGCCAACTAAATGCAATGATAATGCACAAAACTAGCACAACTAATTTAACAGAAGAGCCTATGTTGAAGTCTATGTCAGATCCACTGGAGTGGATTCAAGTCAAGACTGGCTTATATTAGGATGTTTAGGATGGGTGAAATACACTCTGTCAAAGGCAACATAGAACACTATAATAAAAGAGGGAGGAAATAAGAACTATGCTGAGAACATAGTAGCCACTCTAATAGGACAGCACGTAGATCTAAGGTTAGAAATCTTGGCTCACTTACTGTTGTGTGACCACTAGCAAATCAATAAGGCTCTTTTTTGCAATGTCCTCATCTGTGAAAGGAAGTTAACATCAGTCTTTATTTCAGAGGGCTGTTGAGAGGATTCAGAGGATACATAAACACAAACATCTCAGCACAGTATCCGCTGAGCAATTAGTGATCCAGGTATGTGAGTTATTTCCTGTGTAAAAACGTACTAGTCAGGACAAAAAGATAGCAGCACAAGTTGGTGGAAAGGAACTCAAGTAAGATACTCAACATAGAAAAACATGCAAATTAGGGACCAGCTCTATGGCATAGCGGGTAAAGCCACCACCTATAGTGCTGGCATCCCATATGAGCGCTGGTTCAAGTCCCAGCTGCTCCACTCCCGATCCAGTGCTCTGCTATGGCCTGGAAAAACAGTAGAAGATGGCCCAAGTTCTTGGGCCCCCCACTTGGGAAACCTGGAGGAAACTTCTGGCTCCTGGCTTCGGATCAGCACAGCTCCAGTCATTGTGACCATCTGGGGAGTAAATCAGTGGATGGAAGACCTCCCTCTCTCTGCCTCTCTGTAACTCTGCCTTAAATAATAATCTTTTTAAAAAGGAAAACATAATTTAAATATCTATGGATGTGGTTGCACAAACACACTTCTCAAACAAAGGACATTATCCAAAGACCACTATCCATAAACTTAGTGACTCTGCCATGTTTAGGTCTTACATCTAAACAAACTAATTATATTAATCTGTTGAGTACCTACATGGCAAGTCATCTGGTTCAAACATTACAATACAAGCATTAGGAAATTAAAATCTATAGACAATTACGACCCTGGTGGGGATGGAGGTCTATACCCTTTACCAACACACAGGAAGAAAAAATACTCAATTTACCTATAATCAAAACAGTAAAGCCTGGACCTAGGTTACTTATTTTAGACCTCAAGTTCATAATAGATAAAATGGAGGCCAGCACTGCCAGCATAGCAGATTAAGCTACCACCTACAGTGCCAGCATCCCATGCAGGCACTGATTCAACTCCACTTCCAATTCAGCTCCCTGCTAATGTCCTGGGAAAGCAGAGGATAGCCTAAGTATTTGGGCTCTTGCACCCAGTGGGAAACATTTGAGAAGTTCCTGGCTCCTGACTTCAGCCTGGCCCAGCCCTAGTCATTACGACCACTTGGGGAGTGAACCACTGGACAGAAGGTATTTTCATTTTCTCTCTCTCTCTCTCTCTCTCTCTCTCAAAAGTAATTTTTTGCCCAGCTCCTTTTCACATAAATTTTCTTAAGAGTTCCTCTTCAAAAAATCCCAAACTCAAACTTGTGAAATACATTGGTAGCTTCACTGGAATATTTGAATGTTTAAATATTCTATCTTGCCCACCCACATACACATCCCAAAGAAGAAACATTGTGGCTTGTGTAAAATTATGTGGTCAAATAATGAGGAACTATAAAAATGTTGGCTTCATTTCTCAAATGTTCAAGTGATGCATACTTGAAATCATTCTCAAAACATTTGAAATTAAAACTTCAACACATTTGCTGGGAACACAATTGTTAAGTGTTCAAAGTGATTTTAATTTCCATTTAAGGGGAATGGGAGGAAGACCACTACCTCAAAATAAAATAGGAAAGGAATCTGCTAACAATGAAAACAAGTCCTAAAAATTATAAACTGAGTGTCTCCTATCAGATTTTAAATTCTTCCCAGTAGCAGATCTCTCGTCATGATTCCTCCTTGTGCTTTTCCTTTCTTGCTAACTTGTCACGCTTTCATATAAAGGTGGGACCAGAGCAGTTTAATAAACTTCAGCTGCCAGTCTTTGTTGGATGTTCTCAAATGTTGGAAAAGTCAGATATTGCCACCCAACTAAATGGCAAAGTGTATGTAAGCTAATGTCCATCTTGCCCTCCACTAAACCCCCATCCAAGGAAAACAAGAACAATCTCTTAATCCCTTCATGCTCCAGATCGGCCAGAGCTGGGGTGGGCAGACTTTTCTGTAAACGACCCAACAGTAAACATTTTAGGTGTTACAAATCATAAAGTCTAAACTACTCAACTCTTCCATAGCACAAAAACAACACATGAATGACCACACGTGGCCAATTTCCAATAACACTTTATTTATGAACATTGAAATTTGAACTTAATTCTCATTTGTCGCAAAGTATTCTGCTTTTTATGTTTTCCCTCCACGACTAAAACATCTAAAAGCGCCCCACTAAAAATATGGTCAGCCAGATTTCACCCTTGGGGCACCATGAAGGGAGAAGGAAAAAAAGATGAGCAGGAAAAAAGATAAGGGTTTCATTTGAAAGTACCAAATGGTAGTATTGAAGTTTGGGTAAACATGGTGGTATCTTACATTCACAACTGATTGTGCTTATCAGATAGATGAGTACGAGGATGCTGGAATTTAGCTATCTTAGCATAGCAATATTTTTACTTCAACATTTTTATTCTATATATACTAAGATAAAGAAATAAGATTCCTGGGACCAGCACTGAGGCATAGAAGGTAAGGCCGCTGCCTGCAGTGCCAGCATCCCACATGAGCACTGGTTCGAGTCCCGGCTGCTCCACTTCCAATCCAGGTCTCTGCTTTAGCCTGGGAAAGCAGCAGAAGATGGCCCAAGTCCTTGGGGCCCTGCACCAAAGTGGGAGACCTGGAAGAAGCTCCTGGCTCCTGACTTTGGATGGGCAGAGGTCTGGCTGTTGCAGCCATCTGGGAAGTGAACCAGTGGATGGAGGACCTCTCTCTCTGCCTCTGACTCTGTAACTCTGCCTTTCAAGTAAATAAATAAGAAATAAGACTCCTGATCAATTATACATGTTAAAATTTCATCTCATGAGAGCGGCAAGATGGCGGAATAGGAAGGGAGCACACCGATAGTCTGGGGAGAGACAGTTTAATAAAAGTGGAGATACTGCAGGTTCAAGGAAGAGTAGGGGAAGAAACAGCAGAGGAAACCCTTCCGGAACTGGAGATTCACATTGGACCTGCGTGGAGAGCGTGGGAGCCCGCAGTTTGGGACACCAGCAGCAGATTCAACACACCAGCGCTGGAACGTGAGGTGAGCCGAACCTCAATAGCCTGAGACACTGGAAGGGAAGTGGAGAGAGGAGACTAGAGCAAACAAGGCTTGAAACCCTGCGGGGAAAAGTTCACCAGGCTAACTAGGAGAGAGAGAGAGAGAGGGAAAAAAAAAAAGTGACCCATACGGACACGAGTTTCTCTCTCTCCGCTCACCTCTCAAAGGTGAGCAAGACAAAGAGCAGGTGCCATTTTGGACATACGTCATAAGCAGGGCGACCTCGGGTCGGCACCGGCCCCGAGCCTAGCAGAAAAACCTGACTCTGGGTGGGAGGGATGAAATAACAGGAGATTAGAACCTAATGAATGTGTGGTGCTAATGAACTGAGACTGTGAAAAAAAGAGATGGTGGGGGAGAGAACTCACGGAAATCACGAATTCATGTGAGTACTCTCCAGAGACGCTACAGTTCAGTAGCTTTGGCAGCCCAGTGGGAGACTACAGGAGAATTTGAGCCCACACTAAGGGCCGCAAAGATTCCCTCTCTGGTCCTTGGGAAAGAGCTTCCGATCTCTGGCTCCTGTGGGTATATCATTCGCCTGCTAACCACCCCCAATTCCATTCAGCTGTGTGGAATTACTTTTTTTTTTTTTTTTGGTTCAAAAGGGAAGTAACAGAGAGAGATTTACCACGCCTAACCTGGAAGTGTCTCCTTTGACACACCCTCAACCCTGAGGAACCAAACAGAGCTCTCAGGCCACACCCATCTCAAGCCTCTAAGACTCCATCAAAAGCAGACAGTCCACTTAATCTAGAGTCATAGTATAACTAGAAAAAAACACCACAGTGAAGAAACCAATATGCCAAACAACAAACGCAAAAACCGAGGTAATAAGAACAAGGAAGACACTTTGGCGTCCCCAAATGAAAAAGACACCCCAATTCAAGATTACGAAGATGATGAGATAGAAGAAATGCAAGAAGCAGATCTCAAAAAATTGATAAGAACACTAAGAAGTACTCAGAAAATTCTTGAACTACAAAAATCCTTAATGGACAAGGTAGAAAATCTCTCTCGTGAAAATGAAATATTAAGGAGGAATCAAGCTGAAATGAAACAACGAGTAGAACATGAAACTGTGATAGTGACAAGAAATCATAATGAAGTGAAGAATTCAATAGATCAAATGACAAACACATTACACAGCCTTACAAACAGAATGGGTGAGGCAGAAGAGAGAATATCGGACTTAGAAGACAGAGCACAGGAACATATACAGTCAAACCAAAGACAAGAAGAGGAAATTAGAAATCTAAAAAATATTGTTGGGAATCTACAGGATACTATTAAAAAACCCAACATTCGAGTTCTAGGAGTTCCTGAAGGCATGGAGAGGGAGAAAAGATTAGAATGCCTTTTTAGTGAGATACTAGCAGAAAATTTCCCAGTTTTGGAGAAGGAGAGAGACATCCTAGTACAGGAAGCACATAGAACCCCTAGTAAACATGACCAAAAGAGATCCTCACCATGACATGTTGTAATTAAACTCACCACAGTGAAACAGAAAGAAAAGATCCTAAAATGTGCAAGAGAGAAACGTCAAATTACTCTCAGAGGATATCCAATTAGACTCACGGCAGACTTCTCAACAGAAACCCTACAAGCTAGAAGGGCATGGCGAGACATAGCCCAGGTACTTAGAGAGAAAAACTGCCAGCCCAGAATATTATATCCTGCCAAGCTCTCATTTGTGAATGAAGGTGAAATAAAGACCTTTCATAACAAACAAAAATTGAAAGAATTTGTTGCCACTCGTCCAGCTCTGCAAAAGATACTTAAAGATGTGTTACACACAGAAACACAGAAACACGGCCATCAACATGAAAGAAGGTAAACGAAGGGAACCTCACGGCAAAAGATCACAGGGAATTCAAAGTATACATTAGAAAATATCTTTGGCAAATGGCAGGGCAAACTTACCACTTATCAATAGTCACATTGAACGTTAAAGGTCTAAACTGTCCTGTTAAAAGACAGAGACTGGCTGATTGGGTTAAAGAACAAAAACCATCTATTTGCTGCTTGCAAGAAACACATCTTTCCAACGAAGACCCATACAGACTGAAAATAAAAGGATGGAACAAGATATACCATGCCAACAGAAATGAAAAAAGAGCGGGTGTAGCCATCTTAATTTCGGACTACATAAACTTTAACACAAAAACTGTTAAGAGAGACAAAGAGGGGCACTATATAATGATTAAGGGATCAATACTACAGGAAGATATAACAATTCTCAATGTATATGCACCTAATTACAGGCCACCGGTTTATTTAAAAAATTTGTTAAGAAACTTAAAGGGAGACTTAGACCCCAACACAATAGTACTGGGGGACTTCAATACTCCACTCACAGATATTGACAGATCGACAGGACAGAAGATCAACAAGGAGACAGTAGATTTAAACAACACTATAGCCCAAATGGATCTAACAGATATCTACAGAACTTTTCATCCTACACATAAAGCATTTACATTCTTCTCAGGAGTACATGGAACCTACTCTAGGATTGACCACATATTAGGCCATAAAGCAAGTCTCAGCAAATTCAAAAGAATTAGAATCATACCATGCAGCTTCTCAGACCATAAGGGAATGAAGTTGGAAATTAGCAACTCAGGAATCCCTAGAGCATATGCAAACACATGGAGATTGAACAACATGCTCCTGAATGAACAATGGGTCACAGAAGAAATCAAAAGAGAAATCAAAAATTTTCTGGAAGTAAATGAGGATAACAGCACAACATACCAAAACTTATGGGATACAGCAAAAGCAGTGTTAAGAGGAAACTTTATAGCAATAGGTGCCTACATCAAGAAACTGGAAAGGCACCAAATAGATGAGCTTTCAATGCATCTCAAGGATCTAGAAAATCTGCAGCAAACTAGACCCAAATCTAGTAGAAAAAGAGAAATAATCAAAATCAGAGAAGAAATCAACAGGAATGAATCCAAAAAAACATTACAAAAAATCAGCCAAACGAGGAGCTGGTTTTTTGAGAAAATAAACAAGATTGACACCCCATTGGCCCAACTAACTAAAAAAAGAAGAGAAAAGACCCAAATCAGTAAAATCAGAGATGAAAGAGGAAATGTAACAACAGACACCACAGAAATCAAAAGAATCATCAGAAATTACTACAAGGACTTGTATGCCAGTAAACAGGGAAACCTATCAGAAATGGATAGATTCCTGGACACATGCAACCTACCTAAATTGAACCAGGAAGACATAGAAAACCTAAACAGACCCATAAGTGAGTCAGAAATTGAATCAGTAATAAAGGCCCTCCCAACAAAGAAAAGTCCAGGACCAGATGGATTCACTGCTGAATTCTACCAGACATTTAAAGAAGAACTAACCCCAATTCTTCTCAAACTATTCAGAACAATCGAAAAAGAGGGAATTCTCCCAAATTCTTTCTATGAAGCCAGCATCACCTTAATTTCTAAGCCAGAAAAAGATGCAGCATTGAAAGAGAATTACAGACCAATATCCCTCATGAACATAGATGCAAAAATCCTCAACAAAATTCTGGCCAATAGACTGCAACAACACATCAGAAAGATCATCCACCCAGACCAAGTGGGATTCACCCCTGGTATGCAGGGATGGTTCAATATTCGCAAAACAATCAACGTGATACACCACATTAACAGACTGCAGAAGAAAAACCATATGATTATCTCACTAGACGCAGAGAAAGCATTCGATAAAATTCAACACCCTTTGATGATGAAAACCCTAAGCAAACTGGGTATAGAAGGCACATTCCTCAATACAATCAAAGCAATTTATGAAAAACCCACGGCCAATATCCTATTGAATGGGGAAAAGTTGGAAGCATTTCCACTGAGATCTGGTACCAGACAGGGATGCCCACTCTCACCACTGCTATTCAAAATAGTGCTGGAAGTCTTAGCCAGAGCTATTAGGCAAGAAAAAGAAATTAAAGGGATACACATTGGGAAGGAAGAACTCAAACTATCCCTCTTTGCAGACGACATGATTCTTTATTTAGGGGACCCAAAGAACTCTACTAAGAGACTATTGGAACTCATAGAAGAGTTTGGCAAAGTAGCAGGATATAAAATCAATGCACAAAAATCAACAGCCTTTGTATACACAGGCAATGCCACGGCTGAGGAAGAACTGCTAAGATCAATCCCATTCACAATAGCTACAAAAACAATCAAATACCTTGGAATAAACTTAACCACGGACGTTAAAGATCTCTACGATGAAAATTACAAAACCTTAAAGATAGAAATAGAAGAGGATACCAAAAAATGGAGAGATCTTCCATGCTCATGGATTGGAAGAATCAATATCATCAAAATGTCCATTCTGCCAAAAGCAATTTACAGATTCAATGCAATACCAATCAAGATACCAAGGACATTCTTCTCAGATCTGGAAAAAATGATGCTGAAATTCATATGGAGACACAGGAGACCGAATAGCTAAAGCAATCTTGTACAACAAAAACAAAGCCGGAGGCATCACAATACCAGATTTCAGGACATACTACAGGGCAGTTGTTATCAAAACAGCATGGTACTGGTACAGAAACAGATGGATAGACCAATGGAACAGAATAGAAACACCAGAAATCAATCCAAACATCTACAGCCAACTTATATTTGATCAAGGATCCAAAACCAATCCCTGGAGTAAGGACAGTCTGTTTAATAAATGGTGCTGGGAAAACTGGATTTCCACGTGCAGAATCATGAAGCAAGTTCCCTACCTTTCACCTTACACAAAAATTCATTCAACATGGATTAAAAATTTAAACCTACGACCCAACACCATCAAATTATTAGAGAGCATAGGAGAAACCCTGCAAGACATAGGTACTGGCAAAGACTTCTTGGAAAAGACCCCAGAAGCACAGGCACTGAAAACCAAAATTAACTACTGGGATTACATCAAATTGAAAAGTTTCTGTACTGCAAAAGAAATAGTCAGGAAAGTGAATAGGAAACCGACAGAATGGGAAAATATATTTGCAAACTATGCAACAGATAAAGGGTTGATAACCAGAATCTACAAAGAAATTAAGAAACTCCACAACATCAAAACAAACAACCCACTTAAGAGATGGGCCAAGGACCTCAATAGACATTTTTCAAAAGAGGAAATCCAAATGGCCAACAGACACATGAAAAAATGTTCAAGATCCCTAGCAATCAGGGAAATGCAAATCAAAACCACAATGAGGTTTCACCTCACCCCGGTGAGAATGGCTCACATTCAGAAATCCACCAACAATAGATGCTGGAGAGGATGTGGGGAAAAAGGGACACTAACCCACTGTTGGTGGGAATGCAAACTGGTGAAGCCACTATGGAAGTCAGTCTGGAGATTCCTCAGAAACCTGAATATAACCCTACCATTCAACCCAGCCATCCTACTCCTTGGAATTTACCCAAAGGAAATTAAATTGGCAAACAAAAAAGCCGTCTGCACAGTAATGTTTATTGCAGCTCAATTCACAATAGCTAAGACTTGGAACCAACCCAAATGCCCATCAACAGTAGACTGGATTTGGAAATTATGGGACATGTACTCTACAGAATACTATACAGCAGTCAAAAACAATGAAATCCGGTCATTTGCAACAAAATGGAGGAATCTGGAAAACATCATGCTGTGTGAATTAAGCCAGTCCCAAAGAGACAAATATCATTTGTTTCCCTTGATTGGCGATGACTAACTGAGCACCAAAGGGGAAACCTGTTGAAGTGAAATGGACACTATGAGAAACAGTGACTTGATCAGCTCTTGTGCTGACTGTTGTTGTACAATGTAATACTATATCCATGGTAGTATTTTTTTTTATCCTAGTACTAGTGGTTGAACTCTGTAATTAACACACAATTATTCTTAGGTGTTTAAATTTTAACTGAAAAGTGATCCCTGTGAAATATAAGAGTGGGAATAAGAGAGGGAGGAGATGTACAATTTGGGACATGCTCAATCGGAACTGCCCCAAATGATGGAGTTAGAATTGTGCCAGGGGATTCCAATACAATCCCATCAAGGTGGCATGTACCAAGGCCATCTCATTAGTCCAAGTGATCAATTTCAGCTCACAATTGATCACAATGATAGGTCTAAGAGTCAAAGGGATCACACAAACAAGACTAGTGTCTGCTAATACTAACTGATAGAATCAAAAAGGGAGAGAATGATCCAACATGGGAAGCAGGATACACAGCAGACTCATAGAAGGGCAGATGTCCTAAATAGCACTCTGGCCTCAGAATCAGCCCTTAAGGCATTCGGATCTGGCTCAAGAGCCCATGAGAATATTCTAGGCATGGAAAGCTAAGACACTGAAAAACAAAAAAAAAGAAGACCTAAATGAAAGATCTCTGCGAGTGAGATCCCAGTGGAAAGAACGGGGCCATCAAAGAAGGAGGTACCTTTCTCTGAAGGGAGAACTTCCATTTTGACTATGACCCTGTCGAAATAAGATCGAAGTCGGCGAACCCTAAAGGCTTCCATAGCCTCGGCAACTCATGACTAGAGCCTAGGGAGATTCCTGACGCCATAAACAAGAGTGTCACATTGTTAAATCAACTTCAGGAGTCACTGTGTACTTACGTCTCATGAGGGATCTGTCCTTAATGTGTTATCCAATGTGAAATAATGCTATTACTAGTACTGAAACAGTATTTTACACTTTGTGTTTCTGTGTGGGTGCAAACTGATGAAATCTTTACATAGTATATATTGAATCAATCTTCTGTATATAAAGATAATTGCAAATGATTAAAAAATCTTGGTGTTAAACTGGAAATTGCATAGATAATTAATCAATTCTTTAAAAAAAATCATGTAGGATCTCTGTCCTTAACGTGCTATACATTGTGAATTAATACTATACCTTGTACTCCAACAGTATTTTCATTTTGTGTCTCTATGTGAGGGCAAACTATTGAAATCTTTACGTAATATGTACTAAACTGATCTTCTGTGTATAAAGAGAATTGAAAATGAATCTTGATGTGAACAGAAGGGGAGAAGGAGCGGGAAAGGGCAGGGTAGCGGGAGGGAGGGAAGTTGTGTGTGGGGGAGCCATTGTAATCCATAAGCTGTACTTTGGAAATTTATATTTTTTATATATATAAAGATTTTATTTAAATAAGAGCTAACAAAAAAAATTTTTCATCTCATTTTACTAAGTTTCTAATTTCTTGCTTCCTATATTATTAACTTGTGAATGAAGGAGCTGGTTAGAGAATTTTACAAAACAAATAGGTGTAACCAATGTAAAACATATGCCTAGTCCTAGGGCTTAATATCTTATCAGCTCTGTTTGAGAAGGTAGCTTTGTCATGTCTGCCCATCTACTTTAATGATAAAAGTAGATACAGCCTCAGCCATGCCATGTAGTGGCAGCAAGTCCTTGGGCTACTCACTGGGTTTCTCAGAACATCTGTTGCCTGCTGTGTGAAATGGATACCAATACTGCCTTCACAGCATTGTTATACATAAATTAAAATACTTGGTCCCCCTAATGAATCCAGGTGAAAGCACCTTAAAAATAAAGTTCTGGGGCCAGTTCTGTGACACAGATTAAGCTGCCACCTGCAATGCCAGCATCCCATAGATGTTTAGGTTCAAGTGCCAACTGCTCCATTTTTTATCCAGCTCCTTGGTAATGTGCCTGGGAAAGCAGCCGAAGATGGTTCAAGTGCTCAGCCCCTGTCACCCACATGGGAGATCCAAATGAAGCTCCTAATCCTGGCTTCAGCCTTGCACAGCCTCAGCCATTGGGGCCATTTGAGAAGTGAACCAGCAGATAGAAGATCTGTCTCTCCTTCTCTGTCTCCTTAACTCTGCCTTTCAAACAAATAAATAAATCTTGAAAAAATAATAAAGTGCTAAGTAGATGCCTTACTTGCCTAGTAGAAAACAGAGCACAAAGTCGTGTGTGCCTTTACAATAGAATGATGTTGCCTAACTTGGTTCTGTATTTACATGAGGCATATTCAAGAGAACTGCCTAGCCCACAAAGCGCTTAAATACAATACATACAAAAATCACAAGAGCAATACTATAAAAAGGAACTGTCAGTAGATTTTAGTGTTTCCTGTGATGGTTTTTGGTAGACACATGAGTGTTATTAGGAGACTATTATTCCAGAGTATGTTATGTACTTTGTCTGCACTTGCAGAGCTGGTTACCATCAGAACCAAGCGAGAGCCCATAGTCCTTGTTCCTTTAACGATGCCATTTACCACAAATTGAATTCTCCCTTTAGAAGATAAAATTGAGTGCCTTGAATTCCTTAATAGGATTTGAAACATTTAATCTGATAATTCATTCAATAAAAGAAATTGGGATTTTTCTAATATTCTGGTGTCTAATTACGCATAATTTTGTCTAAATCACATGCTTTAAAGAATATAATGAAAAGAGTGTTTCACTGGAGTCCGTTTTCTCAAATATTGAGGCCACCTTGCTAACTGTATGATTTTGAGAAATACTTCCCCTATAAACCTCAGGATCCACACATGTTGGGGACATGACAGTGAGAGGAAGGGAAACGAGGAAAAGGAGAAAGAGTGGATAGCAAAGAGGCAGAAAAGGAAACACAGAATCAACTCAGATCTAAGTCTGTAATTTCTAATTAATTTAAGAGAATCTCTACATGCCTAGCAGAGGCCATACAGGGTTAGAGCTATACTCACACAGCTGTATAAATGTGTTTATTAAGCATATGAAAACCTTCAAGGAGAACTCAAGATACAAGATTACTGCTTGTTTTCTTCAGCACAATGTAATAGACTACTGCTTATCTTTATCTGAACTGGATCCACAAAATGAAGAGATTTGTTATGCTGTGAACTAGTTCCTTTGAAATATAAAACAATCACCTGGTTATAGCAGTCTATGCTTGCCCATTCTAAGAATAATGAAGGGCCAGCGAGGCTCAATAGGCTAATCCTGTACCTGCGGCATTGGCACACCAGGTTCTAGTCCCAGATTCTATCCCGGTTGCCCCTCTTACAGGCCAGCTCTCTGCTGTGGCCCAGGAGTGCAGTGGAGGATGGCCCTTGGGCCCTGAACCCGCATGGGAGTCCAGGAGAAGCACCTGGCTCCTGGCTTCGGATCAGTGTGGTGTGCCAGCCACAGTGGCCATTGGGGGAGTGAACCAACTGAAAAAAAAGGAAGACCTTTCTCTGTCTCTCTCACTGTCCACTCTGCCTGTCAAAAAAGTAAAATAAAATAATGAAGACACTGAAAAGGGCAGACATGTGACCAACAGGGCCTACCAGGTAGTACCTTCTGGGATAATACATATTTAGTACCTTAGCAAGAAATCCATTTATCACCACATGATTTTAAGTACTATAAGTGACAAATACAAATGTTTTCATTAAATGTTAAAATAGCTTCAGTTTATAGATTCTGTCTTACAAATTTATAGAGTGATCAATTTTTAAAGCCAAACTGAGAAATATTCTCTGAAACACTAGTCTAAAAACAAAGAACATAGGATGACCTCACTGAGAAACACTTGCCAGTTATCAGATCTGCTACCCAGCGTGCAACAGTTTATCTCTGCCAGGCCTCAGTTTGCTTGCTTATACTCAAATATCTACCGCACAGGCTGTTGAAAGGATTTTGGCTCAGCAAGTGAGAAATAAACATTCACTATTAGTAAACAAACAGCATCCGACATGGAAGAGCAGTGAGCATTATAGAGTCTCCCCTCCCATTCTCAGGGCCCGAGTCATGGGATATTCCTCTCAGTTAATATGTAATTAGCAGCTATGAGATGTCAAGCCCTGGACTGGCTGGCCCAGCCAATTAAACCGTGGACCTGGTGACAACAGGTCCCTCTAAAACTGAAACTAATGTTTTGTTTTATCCCAAACACAGATACATCAAACCATAGCCAGCTCATGTGCATAGATGGGTTTCCTTCAGAACAAAGAGTGAATAGATCAAGAGACTAAGCATGTAATGAAATCTCAATTAGCTTCCAGTAAGAGGACAATAGGACTGTCCTTATAATCCCTCTAAGGAGTAACTCATTAACCACACCCAGTCATGGCCAGTGTGATAACCAGCTGGTAGCAACTCTTCACTTAGTGACACAAAACCACTTCAGGGCAATGAATTTCCTCCAGCCATCAGGAATGTAATAACCAAGTGAGGGTCTCCTGTAGACTGGCCATAGTACATGGTATGTTTTTGGGAAAGAAACCAGCACAAAAGAATCCATAACCAGATATACATTAACAAGGTAAGTGGAAAAGAATATCCTCCATGTTTAGAAGATACCAAACTTGTCTTTGACTAAATACAAAGTCTTCAATTCCATAACTAGTGTGCAACACTATTAACACTGCAGCAGATTTTCTCAAAGTGTAGTCTCTGTGTCAGTCCTACCAGCATCACCCAGGAATTTGTGTTTTTAACAAGTTCTTGGATTCCAGCTGAGATCTACTGAAACAGAAACTAAGAATGTTCTAACAGGTGATTGGATGCACATTAACAGGTGATTGGATGCACATTTCAAGTTGAGAAGTACTTCCCTCTAGTATGAAAACGTTTCAAGCCGTCTGGGTCAACAATAAACAATTCCTTTCCTATGGAATGACAGATGAGATGACAGACATGAATGTATGAGGAAAGCCATGATCAAGAATAGTGGGTGGGAATGTGATGAGCTGGGCAGACATCTATACAAGTATGAATCTGAAAATTTGTGCAGGCTGGTCCTTTTACCATGCACTTGGATAACGAAATCTTTGCCAACAAAAATGCTTCTGCTTGAAGGGCTCTTGAAGGTTGCTAGTTTGTCATAAGTACATGATAAAGTCATTCATTCCCAGCAGAATCAGGTTTAACCATACAGAATGCTAGAAAGTACTGAAGTAGAATAAATATTCCTGGTAACATCTACTTCTGTCATCAGTATTACAAGGAGATACAAGATGTGACTGATAAACAGATACTAACTGGACTTTATCTAAAATAGATCCAGGTATCCAACTCCATAATGCACACCCTACACAAGTGTCACCTTTCATACACTGTTCCTAAACTTGAACTTCTTCCACTGCCCATCAAAACCAAAATGCTTCACATTTACATGCCCTCTCAGATATGACCAGGTTGCACAATCCTTGCAAACAGACACCTGTGAGGCATAATGGTCTCTTCCTCATCACCTATGTGTCCAACAAATAAACTTCTGGCAATTCTGTCTCCTAATTTCTACAAAATCTCTGTCCCTCTTGACCTCTATCACCTAGGCAGAAGTCTTTACGTCTGCCCCAGGATTAAAGCGACAGCCTCCTAATTGATCTCCATGCCTCCATGCCCACACCCCTAAATATCTCCTTAATGCCACCTGATGAGACTAAATCAAGAAAATGATGCATCTTCCCACATGATGACACCTCCATCTTTATCCTCCAAGAATACATTTCTCAAACTGACTTAACAAGTGCTACTGTGCAAGGCAGATTTCCCCACTTAGTCTTAAATCCTATTCTCTTTTGTAACTTCAATTATCTCACTTCCTTAATCATTGCCTTCCCTCTCCACCTCAAATGGTTCTTCCTTGTTCATGTCTCCTTCCATCACATATCCAATATCAGCCTCCTAATTCATGGCTTTCCAGCTATCAACACATGCTCCTTTTCAATAAGCTTAGCAGAAAGAAGAAAATTGAACACAATCACTATGGCTGCTTTCATAGGACTCCATGTACTCCCTCAAAATCATAGCCATCAGAATACCACAACAGAATTACCCCCAGTTAAGGTCATAACCTCTATTATTTACACAATGCAAATTTGACATTAACCATTCGCTCCTTCTCAAGCCTTCCCACTTCTGGTGCTGTGAAACATCACCCACTCATTTTCTATTTCCCCAGTGACTCAGTCACAGGCTTTTCTTTGCTTGTTGTTAAATGTCAACATCCTCCAGGGTTTAATCTTTAGCATTCTCTTTTAGTCCGTATTTTCTTCTTCATACAAATGATTCAGTTCAGACTGCCACCGAGAGCTCCAGATCTTACATCCAACTGTTCAGTGGTATCTCCAAGATGTCTATCACCTTAAGCTCAGCATGCCCCAAATCAAATGCCATTCTGTGTAGCAAATATACTTCATCTGTTATGTGCTACCTTGACAGGATTACGGTTTGGGAGCTAAAGAGAGGAATCTAAGAGTCATCTTCATTTCACCATTACCTCCATCCATTTCAATTCACCAAGTACTACCCATCCTTCCTCAAAAACTCTCTCCATTTCCCCAACTTTAACTCCACTTTAACTACTTTCATCTATTTATTCATTCAACAGATATTTGCAGGCTCCTATTGTATGTGTCAGATTTTATTCTGCGTATCAGGAGCCTAAACCAAACAGACCCAAATTCCTTCCCCCCTTAGTACCTAACATTCTAACAGAAGGGTCAAAGAGTAAAATAAGGACAGAGAATGTGAGTTAGCTGAGGAGTGCTAAGAATAGGAATGAGAGGGGCATGGAGAAAGAGAGATGAAAAATAAAGTAAAGGGAGAAAGATATATTGAGATGGGGAGGATTAAAATTTTAGATAAATTGGCCTGTGTGGGTCGAACTGAGGAGATCCATGTTCTCACTTTTATTTAAAAATCTAGATTACTGACCTTAACTGCCATCATTTCTGATTCCCCTTTAAACTCAATATTTTTCTTGATGCCAGAAGAAAAATATTTCTAAAACACATAATCTTCTCATTTCCTTACTTAAAATCCTTCACTGACTACTTGTGGTTTTCCAGAGGACATTTAAATTGCTAAAATTTATCATGATCTAGTCACTCACCATCCTAACTACTATTCAATTAATATAGCGGAATTGTACTCACAACCTACATGGTATTTAACAATGGATTTTTAAATTTTTAGTTTGTAACAGATTCGATGTAGCTTATAGATACAAACCTAAAGATATAATGACATTCCCTTCATCCCTCCCTCAAGATTTATGTGAATAAAGCCCGAGTTAGAAAGGGCAAAACAGACAGATCTTGCATCTGCTGGTTTACTCCCCAAATAGCCACAAGGTCATGGCTGGGCCAGATTGAAACCAAGAACTTTTTCCAGATCTTAGATGGGTGGCAGAGGCACACGGATTTGGGACATCTTTTGCCACTTTTTCTAGGACATTAGTGGGGAGCTGGATCAGAAATAGAACAGGCAGGATACAAACCAGTGCCCATATGGGATGCTGGCATTGTAGGCTACAGATTTACCTGCTACGCAACAACATTAGCTCCCTGGATATTTTGTGTCTCCAGGCTCTCATGCTTTTATTCTATTTATAACATTTAATCCTAAATTCTAAAAGCACCATCTTCATAAATATCATTGTCTTCAATGCTACAATCTACCCCTAACTAGAAAGTCTGTTTTACCCACCGTAAAATAACTTCATCCAAGAAACAACAATACATAACCTATTTTTTACACTTAAAAAAGTTAAGAGAAAGTACATCTAATAAACTAGCTAGCTTGGAACAGAAGTCCAATAATTCAGTCTATGACAAATGAGACCACTTTTGTAAGTTCAAGGAAAATCGAGTTAAGCGATGGTTATTTTCAGTACAAATTTTTCAAAAATCTGTGCATGGTTTTTTACTAAATAATTTTCTGTAAACTTTTTGGACCTCCCTCATATTACACTGATTTGATTATTTTTCCCACTGGATCAGGATTTAGTCAACCTAGGTACTAGAAATATCTTGAGCTGGATGATTCTTTGTTGCAGGGGGATGTCCTGTGCACTGCAGAATACTTAGCAACATCTTTAACCTCTACCAATTAGATACCAGTAGTACCCCTTCTGTTTTAATAACCAAAAATGTCTTATTACCAAACCCCTCCTAAGAGAAAAATCATCTCTGACTAGAGACTACCATTTGAGACCATACACAACTCAAGGGCAGAAATTGTTACTCATTATGGTATCTAGATGCATCTAGCACCAGAGCCACTATACAGTAAGCACTTAATAAATCGTTACCAACTTTGGCAATTTTTGAAATTGATCCTTGGGGTTGGCATTGTTCTGTAGCAGATTAGGCCACCACTGTTAACACCAGCAACCTATATGGGCACCAGTTCAAGTCCTGGCTGCCCCACTTCTGATCTAGCTCCCTGATAATACACCTGGGAGGGCCAGTGCCTTGGCTCACTTGGCTAACCCTCCACCTGCAGCGCTGGCACCCCGGGTTCTAGTCCCAGTTGGGGCACCAGGTACTAGTCCCAGTTGCTCCTCTTCCAGTCCAGCTCTCTGCTGTGGCCCAGGAGTACTTGGGTCCCTGCACCCGCATGGGAGACCAAGAGGAAGCACCTGGCTCCTGGCTTTGAATCGACACAGCACTGGCCGTAGTGGCCATCAGGGGAGTGAACCAATGGAAGGAAGACCTTTCTGTGTCTGTTTATAACTGTAACTCTGTCAAAAAAAAAATACACCTGAGAAAGCAGTAGAGGATAGCCCAAGGACTCTCTCTCCCCTCCTTCCCTCCCTGTAACTCTGCCTTTCAAATAAATATTAAATCGTTTAAAAAATAAATTGACCTAAATGTACCTATCATTAATGATCCCTGTCATTCAACAATTATTCACAAACCTTTCATTAGAACAAAAGCAGTCTTTACAATGATCTGCCTAGCAAGCTTGTGTTTGGATCCTTGTGATAAAAAGATAAGTAGGTAATCAAAAAGAGTGTGTAACTGTGTGATGTACTTAAAGTAAAAGCTCTCTCATCCCACCCTACTTATTTTTCTAAGTTGGAGCTTAAACTAGTTCTATAGCCAGTTAGAAATTAAACATTTTCGACTTAGGTTATCCTCTGAGTTCTAGTACAACAGGACAGATAAAAGTCAAATGCTCACTTGCACATCTGTTCATATCTGGGGCTCGGTGTCCGTAGTAGCCTGACGGGCAGGAGTGCAGGCACTCTCCATACTGGCGCATCCCTTCTCTTCGAAGGAAGAAGAACAGTTTCTGTTGACATCGGCTGCACCCATTGTCCTTAGAACAAGACAAGCAACCTTTGCAAATAGGATTTGATACATAACTAGCTGCAAAAGAAAAGAAACAAAAATGTGTTTAAACATTCTGGTCAATACATCATGACGAAAGGACAAATGTCTCTTTCTGTTCAATTGACATAGAAATACTAAGCAAAATGCCATCCCCCGCCCTTACACATACAAAAAGGTTAAAATACAACCAAAGTTAGAAACAAAGAAGAAACACAGCAGATGCAAAGTTGAGGCCAGAAGCTGAAACCAAATGGTTTGTGGGGATGTAAGGCCAGTGACAGAGCTTCCTCTGGAGTACTGGATCCAGGCCAAGAAACACCCATGTGAAGAGTTGACCCTTAGCTCCCTTAGTCAGAAGTCATGAAAGCTGTTTGTAAAAATAAATAAATAAATAAAAATTTAAAAATAAAATAAAAATAAAAAAAGAAAGCTGTTTATCCACGACAAGTACCACCAACCCCCATCCCAACTGGCCGAAGAACAGATTCCAACCCTGGACTGATGGCACAAAAGGGAAGAGCACAGTGGAGAGGAAACCCCATCCCTATTCCAGGCCTGCATGACAGCTAAGTGTGGGATCCAGAATCAAACTATGGATCATAGAAGGCCCACAAAATCATTTGGTCTGGCCCTGCAAACTCAACAGCAGGCAGGACTCAAAATTCAACACAAGATAAATTTTTCTATTTGTATGTATCTCATAAATATAACATTTGGAACATGTTCAATCAGACTTGCCCCAAAGGGTAGAGTTAGAAATGTGCCAGGGGATTCCAATTCAATCCCATCAAGGTGGCATGTACCAATTCCATCTCACTAGTCCAAGTGATCAATTTCAGTTCACAATTGATCATACTGATAGAATTAAAAAAGGAGAGAACGATCCATCATGGGAAATGGGAGACACAGCAAACTCATAGAATGGCAGATGTCCTAAACAGCACTCTGGCCTCAGAATCAGCCTTTAGGGCATTCAGATCTGGCTGAAGAGCCCATGAGAGTATTTTAGACATGGAAAGCCAAGACATTCTGGCAAGGAAAAAAAATCTAAATGAAACATCTTTGCGAGTGAGATCCCAGGGGAGGGGAGAGGGGAGTAAAGAGGAGGGGAGAGGGGAACTAAGAAAACTCTTCCTCAATAGTCTAGACAAGGGCTGTTCAGTTTTGTTGCTTCTTGATGGCAATTTTATTTTTCCCCCTTCCTTCTTCCCCTATTTTCCGTTTAAAAACTTAATTATCTTTAAAGAAGAACCCAAGAATGATACATCTTTTGTGAGCTTTTAGACATAACTAATTTCTGAGACATAATATCTTCCATTTAATACACTAATAGGAAATGATTCTTGAGAATCATTTTACTATGAGGTCTTTTGACAGGCAGAGTGGACAGTGAGAGAGAGAGACAGAGAGAAAGGTCTTCCTTTTCTATTGGTTCACCCCACAATGGCCGCCACACCACGCTGATCCAAAGCCAGGAGCTTCTCTTGGTCTCCCATGCGGGTGCAGGGCCCAAGCACTTGGGCCATCCTCCACTGCACTCCCGGACTACAGCAGAGAGCTGGACTGGAAGAGGGGCAACCGGGACAGAATCCGGCGCCCCGACTAGAACTAGAACACAGTGTGCCAGCACCGCAGGCAGAGGATTAACATGTATAGGAATGAAATGGACATCTTGTCTTATGATTGTTGTTTTAGCTCATTTACACTCTTGTGGAACTATGGTCTTCCTACTTTTTATTTATTGAGTATTATGACTAGTGCTGAATTAAGCCTATGACTAGAGTGCACTGAAATTATGTCTTTGTAAAAATTAAGAAAAAGAGGGAAGGAAGTAAAGGTCTTGAGGGAGGGAGAAGAGGGAAGGAAGTATGGTCATCTTCTTAGAACTATACCTATGAAATCTTTTCTGTTTACATTAATAAATTTTTACAAACATAGCTATGGCATCAAACAAGATAAAATGAGAAACAGCATATAAAGAAAAATGAAAGTCTCAGGGCATGAATAGTAAGTACTATAAAAGGTAAATACAGAGAGAATGACTAAGACATACTATTCTAAGAGCATGACCGACTCATTTCCAGAATTGAGACACAGTTCTTGGATAAAAATTGGCAAATCTGGGGAGAGTTAGAAACCAAGCCTGTATCTGAACACAGTTTATCTGTACTCAAGAATAAAGTCAAACCAGAGAAGAACAGCAGATTACAAAAGAATAGATCTTTGGGAGCATACATCTTAGCAGAAACAGTAAATACTAGGTAGCAAGATACATGCTAAAGAACACATGTAGGATACTAACTACCAAATAATAATTCTATAATCTGCTAAATTATAGTCTAAGAATGAGAGCAAAATATATTTCAGCTAGAATAAGACTAGGTATTTGTTCACCAAAATAGCACTCAAAGAAAAAAATGTGTATGTTGGAAAACTAAAAGTATGCAACTAGCAATAGTGATCCCACCAATTGAGAAATATGTGGGTCTATCCATAAAATATAGAGTTTTAAAGACAGTATTTTTCAAGTATTTTATATTCAAAATCAGTAACATGTATGACATTAGGGACAGCCAACATTCAAACATTCAAGCATTATACATTATCAGTGAAGAAATCCAATATAAATTAAACTTTAAGCAAAATGTACTTGCTATAATGTTAAGATAGTGACTGCAAAAATAGGCCAAACAACTTTTAAACAAAAGATAGATAAAATTAGATAAAAATGTACAAAATGAGTAAAAAGAAACTACTCAAAAGTCTATGAACAAAATGTGGGAATACTGGTATATTCATGCTATGAATTGTACTCAATATTAGAAACTATCAAAATATACATACACACAGGAATGAAATCCACACAATTCTGTTTGTCAAAAGAATTCAGACACACACACACACAGTATGCTCAATATAATTTCATTGATAGTGAAGGGACAGGTAAAGATAACATGGAGATAAAAACGCTAAATGCCTTCGAGGACCAACTGGAAAGCAGCACTATGGAATTCTGGGAAGATTTTATTAATTCCCATGATACTATAACAAAGTCCCACAATTTGATTACTTGAATGAGAGGAATTTACACTCTCAATCCTGCAGACTAGAAGCCTGAATTCAAGCTATCTGTAGGGCCATATTTCTTCTGAAAACCATAGGGCAGAATCCTTTCTTGCCTCTTCCAGCTTTGGGGACCCCAGACATTCCTTGATTTATGGCAGCATAAATTCAATCTTGTTTTCTCACTGTCTTCCTCTCCTGTATCTGCCTTTACACAGACATGCTAATTAGCTTTAGCATCCATCTTACTTCTGTATGATCTCATCTTTATCCTCATTCTAATAACATTTGTAAAGACCCTATTTCCAAATAAGGTGACATTCTAATGTTCCAAGTGGACATGCATTTGGGGAGGACACTAGTCAACCCACTAAGGAGAGTAATGAAAATGTTCTATCTCAATTAGATATTGGTTACGCAAGTTCACACACTTGTAAAAACTGCATTTATAGAATGCATGTGCATAGTTGTAAATTGTAACACATTTTTAAAAAGATAAATGAATAGGAAAGCTATAGTCTAACTTAAGAATGTAGTTACTTGTAATTCCATCTATTTTGATGACTCTAAATTATATTAGGTGCTCATAAGACATTTTTCAGTTTTTAGCCTTTTTAAAATATGAATATCCTATTAGAGGGACAAAGTAGGGAAAGCTAGTACTACATAAAGTCAAAATAGCACCTGAAAAAAAAAAATCAATAAGAACCTTTTGAAGTTCAGTACATATAATGGTTTAAAAAAAAAAAAAAGGTAACTTAAAAGGAACAAAATACTCTTTCCAGATCTGGTATAAAATTTAGAACTGAAATCCCAATATAATTTCTAAAATATAAAAAATTCATGTAACTTGGTTTTCGCAAACAGATAAATATAACAGGATACAAGCAGCCACAATGACTTCATTTTATTGAATTAATCCAATAAAGGAAGAAACAAGAGGTAAGGAACAGAAACTCATCAATTATTAAAACTTTGAGCTTTGAGACAGCATCCTGTTAGTCCCATGTAGAATCATTATTTCGTGAAAAATATCAAGCAAGAGGTGTTCAGACATCTAGATGGCAAACACGGCACACCACATCTCTTTGCTTATGATGACTCAACAGCCAATGTGTTTGTAGACACTTGCTGCAGAACTCCATAGGTTTCAGCACCATAAGATGGTTTCCCTCCATCTTCCTGTCCCATAGCCTCAATTAGATCTTATAATCTTTCTTCCAGGGATATCCCCAAACCAGGGCTGAATGTACCTTTAGGTAGGAGGTCATGAAAGAACAAAGGCCCTTCAAAGTCCAAGAACCAGAGCCAATGTAACCAGTCAAGACTGTGTTGTAATGATTGTTCAGCTACTTTTATCTGCACTTTCAGTAGATTTCATGGACATTCTCTTGCTTCTAAGCCTACATAGGCGTTCTAAGTAACTTCTTATTTAATACTTGAGTTCCTTAAATCTGCAATTGCCCATCACAGGGCTGAGGAACAAACAATAAAAAGGGCTCCCTTAGATACCATTACTAATAACATCTTAGAAATTGAATGTCCCTATATCCCCTTTGAGGTGTATGCATGTATGTAATACATAATTTCATTTTTATGAATGTGATCATTCGGGATATAGTGTCATAACCTGCTGAGTTTCAGTCAAATTGTAAGGATCTTTCTAGAGCAATGTCCAGAACAATATCACTATCCTACTTACTGTTAAGTGTCGGTTTTACCTATGCCTTTACTTACCATGTCCACCCACCGATTATCTCTAAGACTACATTTTTGCAGATAACAATCTGTTTTCTAATCTTCACTTGAAGACATAATTCTCAATTTGTGGCCCTTGTAACACCAGTAACCTGCATTACTGGAAGTGTTCTTCCTCTAGCTTTCATTGTAATACATACCCCCTCCTACAAATTAGATTCCGTCCCTCAATTCTGTGACTTCCTCTAATCCTCTCGTAATTCGGGCCCTTAGTATTTCTTTCCTATTTATAGCACCAAGCCCCAGGCCTGTCTCTGCTACTTCACTCTACATTTTACTGTTGAGTTCAACTTTCCTGCCTTTTTCACTCATTGCAATATTTCTGTTAGCGCCTTACTTTGACTAGATGATTTTGATGCAGAAAGCACTTTCACATAGATAACCAAAAATAACCCCAAACTACCCCCAGCAGCTTTCTGGAGACATCTTCTGGGATTGTCTTAGGTGTCCTGAGCAGAGTGTCAGTGATTGAGTTTCAAAAACCAGAGAGCTCAGCTTTAAGAAAAATGGTAAAAATGTGAGGTAGGGAGACAGGAACACAGGAAGCTGGAAAGGAATAGAAACTGGGACTACTCGGCTGGCACCGTGGCTCAACAGGCTAATCCTCCGCCTTGCGGCGCTGGCACACCAGGTTCTAGTCCCGGTCAGGGCGCTGGATTCTGTCCCGGTTGCCCCTCTTCCAGGCCAGCTCTCTGCTGTGGCCCCGGAGTGCAGTGGAGGATGGCCCAGGTGCTTGGGCCCTGCACCCCATGGGAGACCAGGAAAAGCACCTGGCACCTGGCTCCTGCCATCGGATGAGCGCGGTGCGCCGGTCGCAGCGCTCCGTCCGCGGCAGCCATTGGAGGGTGAACCAACAGCAAAGGAAGACCTTTCTCTCTGTCTCTCTCTCTCACTGTCCACTCTGCCTGTCAAAAAAAAAAGAAAAGAAAAGAAAGAAAAAAAAGAAACTGGGACTACTCAAAAGTGATGTGAGAAAGAGGGAGGTGACCTGGCTGGGAGAATTCACCCCTTTTTATTCTCAGGGTTGTCCAAGAACACAACTAACCTTAAACACAGAGATCCAATAGCATGACATTTACAGAAGTAACATGTCTCTTGTGAAAGACATCCCTTTATCTATGCCAAAGTAAGGCAGGACTTGTTGGCTGGAGTGGAATCAAAAGCAGCCCCCACGAGAGAGCCCTCTGCAACACGTCTTGAGAATTCTGCTGCCTCCCTCTGCTCCTGACTTTTAACTACAGATTTTAATAAACATCAAAGTTATCCAAATCCAAAAAGCTAGTTTTGTCAGTGAGCAGAGAATTCAAGGAGATGATTCTCCATCCTGCAGTCACCATCATAAACTAAAATTGAAACTATACTTTCAGTTCAAAGGTTAAACCAAAAGCTCTTCATCACCATAAATCACACTCACAGAAGGAATATAGAGGAAAAATTACAGAACCAAGAGAATCAGCACAAATTAAAGGCTTTTTGTTTTGTTTTTATGTATCAGAAGCCAACTTTCATCTTGACCACAAAGATTTCAGAGTCAACAAGTTGTGCCTGACATTTTAAAGAAGGTATTCTTAAAAGCATTGCTGTTCATTTGAACCTTGACAGAGTTAAACACTGAAAATGAATTGAGAATACTTACCAAAAAGTCTGTATCTTAGATATCTTTATAACCCCACACATGAGGAATTCTCTTAAAGCAAAGAGATGCGAGCCACACCTAGCCGAAACGCTCCCTCCCCTTGCTCCAGTCTTCAGTGGCTCCTAAGGCTGCTAATTGCTAAAGGACAAGGGTATAGGATATTCTTGCAATTTGAATTCTCTTGTCCAAAATCCAAAACTTTTCAGTTTAATCAGCAATTGTCCAGTGTCAACAACTATCCCTATGGCCTTTTTTCTATGTTGTAAATCAATAGCTTGACACTAATTTTAAAAGAACATTTCCATCACTGTATGGTAACTACACCATCCTTTCAGGTTAAACAGGCAAAAAAAAGACATTTCAACATGACTACAGTAATTTATTTTATCAAGATATTAATAAGTCAAATGGCTCTGTCCACAGCTACGAGATTTAATTCTAGTGTGCAGGTGAATAAACAGATCCTAATTCCCAACTTTGATGAGCATGTTTATTTGCTCTCTTTCTCTGTAAGCTTCAACTTTTCCAACCCTGAAGCCTGCTGAGATCCAGAGCCTCATCCTTCCAACCAAAACACTTTTCTAAATCTAGACCCACCCAAAATTCTAAAGATGAAATACATCACAGCAAACATTAAAAATCCTGTAAGGAGCGATAGACAGTGATTCTAGCACAAACCCACACATATCTCGCTGACAGGAAAAGGAACATATGGGGCCAGAAAACAAGAACCATCAAGCAGAAATGAGGTAACAATATCTATATCAGTAACAATTACATCAGGAGAGAAAAATAAGACAAGTAGAACTCTATACCCTTAATTCTAATTATTTTATTGGTGTTCTTCTTAAATTGCAAAGTAAGCTTGGGCATCTTATGAATACTGTTATTTCAAGTTTTATCCTATGTTAAATCAAAACCAGTTATCTACAGTATATCTCATAAAGCATTTTATATAGGTGTTGAATGCCCATCTGTTTCCAATATACTCCTGACACTTTTTTGTAAGTGTTCCCCTATTTCTGCAGTTAGCCCTTGCCAAGCAAGAAGAAATCTAAATTCTTTCTAGGTGAAGGCATCTATTCCTGACAAAATTACAGATTTCTAATTCTGAAAATAATGGGACTGAACAATGGGCTGTTGGCATCTCAGCCCTGCTCCATATTTGCTGGTTAAATAACATTGCAAGTTGAGTAGATTTTTTAAATGAACCATTAGTATTAATGTTATCAATTTTATAGTAAAATTGCTAATACGTGCCTGCTAACCCCAAGTTCAAGATACATATATGAACACTGCAGCAACAAACTGTGGCACCAATAAAAGGTAACGTGCATGTCAGATCCTGCATAAATCAAGGTAGGCAGAGATTCTCTACCAGAGCACGGCAACTCTGGGGTGAACTCCTGTGTTCATGTATACGATCACGTGAAAACTCAATTAAGCAACCAAGATCATGAATTAATGTTCTACTCAAGATTTAACCAAAGTGAGAAACACCTTTCATAGTATACTTCACTTAATTTTATATAAAAGTATAAGATTGCAAGGCAATGAATATGATTTTCTTGAGGCTAGTATTTCTTTGGGAAGTTAAAGCTTTAAAAGCTCTGTGCCTAATAATATTGTTCTCTATTAAATCACTACAAAAGATAAAATGTAGTGATTTAACAGAGAACATTATTAGGCACAGAACTTTTAAAGCTTTAACTTCCCAAAGAAATACTAGCCTCAAGAAAATCATTCATTGCCTTGCAATGTTATTTGCTAAATACTATTTTGTTCATCTAAAGGATGTCAGGAGTCCAGCACCATGGTATAGAAGGTTAAGCCTCTGCCTGCAATGCTGGCATCTCATATGGGCACTGGTTCAAGTACTGGCTGCTCCACTACCAATCCAGCTCCCTGCTAATGCACCCGGCAATCTGCAGCTGATGACCCACGTGCTTGGGCCCCTTTACTCATGTAGGAGACCCAGAAGATGATCTGGCTCCTGGCTTCAGCCTGGCCCAGCCCACAGCCATTCTGGCCATTTGGGGAATGAACCTGCATTGTGGAAAATCTTTCTCTCTCTCCTCTCTATATCTCTGCCTTTCAAGTAAATAAATCTTTTTTAAAAAGAAAAAGGATGTCAGGGATGAAATACTGGAGATATTCTTTAAATTTTTCTTAAAAAATAGTTCTAAAAATTTTTAAAGGTTTATTTATTTGAAAGTCAGAGTTACACAGAGAGGAGAGGTAGAGAGAGGTCTTCCATCTGATGGTTCACTCCAATTGGCCGCAACAGCTGGAGCTGTCCCGATCCGAAGCCGGGAGCCAGGAGCTTCTTCTGGGTCTCCCATGTGAGTGCAGGGGCCCAAGGACTTGAGCCATCTTCCACTACTTCCCCAGGCCATAGCAGAGAGCTGGATTGGAAGAGGGGCAGCCGGGACTAGAACTGGCGCCCGTTTGGGATGCCAGTGCTTCAGGCCAGGGCATTAACCCACTGCGCCATAGCACCAGCCCCATTTCTAAAAATTGTAATCTCCCAAAATATGAAAGTCAACTCTTGATTTTTTTTTTTACACTTGAGAGACACAGAGCTTTCATCAGCTCATTTATTTCTCAAATGCCTTCAATGGCCAAGAATGGACAAAGGCCCAAGTCAGAAGAGAGAAACCTAAACCAGGTCTCCCATGTGGGTACCAAGAACCCATCACTTGAGCTATAACTGCTGGTCCCCAGGGTCTGCATTGGCAGAAAACTGGAGTCAGCAATCCCAGGCATGCATCAGTCCCAGGCCTTCCTACATGGGACACGATGGTCATTACCACCAGGCCAGGTGTTTGTTCTGAATATTACTAATGAAATCAGGATTACAGGTCTTTAAACAATTATTTTGTTTCTATCAAAATATAAGTACTGTACAAAAACTCAAAACTAGAGAGCTTGGATATTTTAAAATATGGCAGAAGAGAATTAAGCAGGGTCAGATTTTTTTAAAAAAAGATTTATTTGAAAGGCAGAGTTAGAGAGAGGCAGAGGCAGAGAGAGAGTGATCTTCCATCTGTTTGTTCACCCCCTAAATGGCCACAGTTGCTGGAAGTGGGCTGATCCAAAGCCAGGAGCTTCTTCCAGATCTCCCAGGCAGGTGCAGGGGCCCATCTTCTACCACTTTCCCAGACCTTAGCTGAGAGCCAGATCAGAAGTAGAGCAGCCGGGAATTGAATGGACACCCATATGGGGTACCAGCACTTCAGGTGATAGCTTTATCTGCTATGCCACAGCACCAGCTATAGATTTAACAGCACTAGCTATAGATTTAACACATAAAATGTTATAATCTTCCCAAATAATGAAGACAATTACCACAATTATAAATCCTCTCCAGGGCCAGCACCATATCACGTATCTGTAATGCTCCTGGATCCGTGCCTCAAAAGTACATTTTATTTTTGTTGTTACTTATTTATTTTATCTGAAAGGCAATTAGAGAGAAAGGGAGGGATAGGCCAAGATCTTCCATCCACGGATTCACTCCCCAATGGGCCGCAACCACCAGGGCTGCACCAGTCAGGAGCCAAGAGCTTCTTCCAGGTCTTCCATGGGGGTGCAGGGGCCCAAGCACTTAGGCCATCCTCTGCCACTTTCCCAGGCACATTAGCAGAGAGCTGGATCTGAAGTAGAGCAGCCAGGACTCAAACTGGCACCCATGTGGGATGCCGGCATGGAAGGCAGCAGCTCTTACCTGCTATCCCATAATGCCAGCCCCTCAAAAGTACAAGCACATTTAAACCATGATTAACCATGGCTATAGGCAGGAATCTTTTTTTTTTTTTTTGTATTTACTGGAGAAAGAGAAAGAGAAACAGAGTGAGCCCCAAAGGCCCCTAACATCAAGGAATGAACCAGAAACCAGAAAGTCAATCCATGTCTCCAACATAGGTGGCAGAGTCACCAGCACCTGTCTCCTAGGGTTTGCATTAGCAAAAGTTGCAATTGCGTGTGCAGCTAGGACTTGCACCCAAGCACTCCAACATGGGGTGCAGGCGTCCCAAACAGCAGCTGCATAGCCAAATGCCTACCCCATATAATTTTTCCACAGCACGGTGAAACAGTAAGTCTCCACAAGGCACATGTCATGAATCTTCCAAGTCCCACTGAACCAAGTTCTCAAGGCAGCTGAGAACACACTATAAATGCAAGTCAAGAAAAGTTAGTGGACCAAGACACGACTGCAAAATACATGTCGATTGGGGTCTTACGTGGTTCTGTTTGAGGGCACAAAGGAACATGTTCTTTCCAGAACATGACAAAGAACTTCTCATTCTAATTCAACAAGGGACATCACTCATCTTCAAGACCACCTGCTCAACTGGAAGAGACTGAAAGGACTCACAATCACCGGAAGAAAACAACTTTGTGTCAACATGTTTTACCTTGAGACCCTTCACCATATTTCACTCCAAATGTAAGCAGCTGAAGGCAATGTGTGCCACACACTCCGTGACAGAGCCACAGATATTTCCAAAGAGTTTCTGATTCTACATCAATGCAAACGCAATGGAAATGCAAGGTACTTTGGGTGCCTCTTTGTTAAGCACCCAGCAGATCTTGATCCTTATGAGCCAGCTCCATAGAGGGAAAGGAAAGCTAAAATTAGCACTTTGATATGTCAGTTCTCTGCATCACTGAGAGCCAGTCATACTCCAGCGTATGCCAGAGCTTGAAGTTCAAATAGAACACAATTGAAATGAATGAAGTGGGATTTAGGAATTTTCCAGAAACACATTCCAAAATAGTCGTTAATACCCAAAGGCATGCAGAAAGACAGGACACACAAAAAAAGCAGCAATGAATCAACCCCAGCAAGGAAATAAGGAACCCTCAATCTAGCACATGCAGTTCTCCAAATTGACTATTTCCTACAATTAACACTCACTCTGGGAAACCAAGCACTATTACAGCCATTCTTCATACAAAAAACCTTCATGCATATCCCTACACTATGTTAATTCTAACAGGTTGTAGGGGAAACAACATACCGTTACGGATGAGCACATGCTCATTATGCTATTCAATGGGCAAAATACAACACCATAAAAATACAACAGCATAAAAATACAACAGCATAAAAATACAACAGCATAAAAATACAACACCATAAGTACAAGCTCCTCAGCTTGCGCAACTGGCAACATCAGTAACATCAATTAGCTGATCAACTTGAAGAATACAGGATGGTTGGGTAGTGCTTATTTTTCCAAGGAGTTTTTGAAACAAAGAAAGAATCATATCCTAGATCTATAAAATAAGCCACCTGCTTGAATCTGTGAGAGAAGAACATTTACTCTGTAAAACCGTCCTGATGCCAAAAGCAAAGTCTGTTTAAAGTTAGCATTCGTGCAGCCCTCTACGCCATGGTGAGAAAGTGCTCTGTAATAGAGATCACTCACGCTGAGTGTTGGCTTACCCTTCCACAATGTACTTAAAAGACCCATGGAAATGTTGACAGACTGTCGGTGCTAATGGCAACCCCAACAAGAGTAGATCTAAATATATACATTTCTAGAGACTGTAAAACCACCTCTCGCTTGGTGCCATGTTTACACAAGGAGATAATCCAATCATTTAAATGGAAAAAAACAAACTGCTCACACACAGAGCCAGGTACTTGTTCCATAAAGTGCTTAACTACTTCTTATACTAACACTATTTCAAAACAGTTTTGCATACTTGCTGGGTACTGAAACAAACGCCATAGTGTCCAACTCTGCCAACTGCCTGTAGGAAAATCTTCGCAGCCTACCTAGCCCAAATTAAATTATTTTTAATTGTCTATTAAATGGGTACTCTCATTGTGTACAAATGATTCAACTATCCCTCAAATGCCACCTGCATCTTATAATACAAAGTGGTTGCTAACTCCTGCTTTTTACACACTGTCATAATTCTAAAACAATCCTTGGAAAGCAAACTGAACGGCTTATCTGGTGTCTTAAACATAGTCCCCATGAAGAATCAGTGTCATAACTAACCAGATTAAAGTCTCCATGATGTGGAAACTTCCCTAGGTCTTCATCACCATTTTAAAATTGGGGAAGAACACTTTTATTAGCTACACTGTTCTAGGGAGATTTCTTTAAACAAAGATAATTTTTTAAAAAAACTTAAGCTGCCTTAAAAAACAACACTTAAAGGTTGACAGGCATTATTATGCAACAGTAAAACAAGTTATATTATCTTGCTTCTGCACAGTAAAGCAATGAGTGAAGAGACATCCAATAACAGAACTGGAAAAAACTATTCACTACCTACCTGACACAGGATTAATAACCAGAATATATCAGCAAGTTTAAAAAACAAAAACAAGCAAACCAGTTACATGATGGACAAAGGATCTAAATAGACATTCTCCAAAAAAGAATACAAATGCTAACAAATATACAGAAGAATGCTCAACATCACAAGCTAAGAGGGAAATGCAAGTGAAAACCACTACGAAACATCAACTCATCCCTGTCAGAATGGCTAAAATCCAAAAGGCAAGGATTAACAAATACTGGAGAAGATGTGGAGAAAAGGGAATTTTTTTTTTTTTTTGACAGGCAGAGTGGACAGTGAGAGAGAGACAGAGAGAAAGGTCTTCCTTTTACCATTGGTTCACCCTCCAATGGCCGCCGTGGCCAGCATGCTGTGGCTGGCGCACCACGCTGATCCGAAGGCAGGAGCCAGGTGCTTCTTCTGGTCTCCCATGGGGTACAGGGCCCAAGTACTTGGGCCATCCTCCACTGCACTCCCTGGCCACAGCAGAGAGCTGGACTGGAAGAGGAGCAACCAGGACTAGAACCCAGTGCCCCGACCGGGACTAGAACCCGGTGTGCCGGTGCTGCAAGGCAGAGGATTAGCCTGTTGAGCCGCGGTGCGGGCAAGAAAAGGGAACACTTATACACTGTTGGTGGGGATGTAGTTTAGTGCATTCACTAGGGAAGACATATGGAGATTTCTCAGAAAACTAGAAATATATTTTTCTTTTGATCTAGTAATCCCACTACTGGGTAAATACCCAAAAGACATGAACACATTCTATCAAAGAGGTACCTTTAGCACCATGTTTACGGCAGCACTATTCACAATAGCCAAAATATGGAATCAACAAAGGTGTCCATCATCAGATGAATGGATAAAGAAAATATGGTGTGTGTATATATGTGTATGTATACATATAGACACATCCATATGCAAAGGAATATTATTCAGCTATAAAAAGGATGAAATTCTACCATTTGCATCCAAATGGATGCAAGTAGAGGGCATCATATCGAGTGAAACAAGCAGGACACAAACATACACTGCATGTTATCCCTCACATGTAGGAGCCAAAATTTAAAGAATTTTTTGAAAAGTAATTTATTTTGAAATAGATTTAAGAAAAGTTACAAACACAAGTTTCCATGTACCCCACACCCCATTTCCTTTCTTATTTTTTCCCAAAGAAATATTTTATTTAATGAGTACAAATTTCATAAGTACAACTTTAGGAATATAGAGATTCTTCCCACCCCCACACCCATCCCTCCTCCTCCTTCCTCTCTCATTCCTATTCTCCATTAAGATTCATTTTCAATTAACTTTATACACCAAAGACCAGTTCCGTATGAAGATTAACAATCTGCACACACAAAATACTGAGAACAAGTTTTATAGTCAATTCTCATAATACAATTCATTGAGGACAGAAACCCCAAATGGGAAATAAGTGCACAGTTACTCCTGTTGTTTATTCAACAATTAACGCCGTTGTATATGACGTCAGTGATCATCTGAGGCTCTTGACAGGAGCTGCAAGGCTATGGAAGCCTTTTGAATCCACAATCTGTCGGTATTTTCAGAATTTAGACAAGGCCATAAGCAAAGTGGAAGTTCTCTCCTCTCTTCAGAGAAAAGTACATCCTCCTTTGATGGCTCTTTCTTTCCCCTGGGGTCTCTCTCACAGATATCTTTCATGTAGGACATTTTTGACATTTTTTTCGCCACAGTGTCTTGGCTCTCCATGCTTGAAATGCTCTCATGGGCTGTTCACCCAGACCAGAATGCCGAGTGGGCCGATTCTGAGGTCAGAGTGCAGTTATCATTCTACAAGTTATCATTAATTTATCATTCTGATAACTGCTTATCATAATGATAAGTTAATGATAAGTTATCATTCTATAAGTCTGCTGTGTGGACTGCATCCCATGTTAGAATTAAAAAGGAGAGAATGTTCCATCTATTATTATTACCAGACACTTGATCTTATATGATCCCTTTAACACTCAATTCTATGTATATGATCATTTTAACACTTAACATGGCATTTTTACCACCTAGCTTGAAGGGATTTCAGGTTCCATGTCAAGTTTTTAAATTGTACACTTAATATTAAATACGTAGGAATGTATGCAGAACTATACAGCATTAGAGTTACAAGCTTCTTCTTCCCTCTTATTCCCACTCTTATTTTTTACTGAGTTCTATTTTCAATTAACTTTATACATATATCATTAACTATGTTAAGTAAAAAGAATATTTAAAAAAACAAAAGACTGTATGTATCAGTATCGTTGCAAATAGTTATGTAACACTTAGCTTTATACTTTTTTTTCTGACAGGCAGAGTGGACAGTGAGAGAGAGAGAGACAAAGAGAAAGGTCTTCCTTTTGCTATTGGTTCACTCTCCAAAGGCCAGCGCGGCCTGCGCACCGCGCCAATCCGATGGCAGGAGCCAGGTGCTTATCCTGGTCTCCCATGGGGTGCAGGGCCCAAGCACTTGGGCCATCCTCCACTGCACTCCGGGGCCACAGCAGAGAGCTGGCCTTAAAGAGGGGCATCCGGGACAGAATCTGGCGCCCTGACTGGGACAAGAACCCGGTGTGCCAGCGCTGCGAGGCGGAGGATTAACCTGCTTTATACTTTTATCAAACCAATGGTTAATGTTCAATACTACTATAGTTTTAATGATCTGTAATTACTTTAAAATTTACTGCATATGGGTGAAATGGTCACTTTCCCATTCAATTACTGTGTATAACCCTTGCATGTAGTCTCACTAAACTAGGCTCTTGCTTTTTACTTGTTAAATTTCTTATTTGGTGAAGCATTAAGCTATATTACTATAATATAATTTTAAAATTCTCTCAAAAACCAAAGAAAGAGGAAAGAAAGAAAAGAAAAAGGGAGAGGGAGAGAGAGTGGAACAGAGAGGGAGAAAGGGCATGTCATTGTATTCTTAGAATTGTATATACAAACTATATTAATCTGTTAAAAACTAAAAATACAAAATGCTACAAGAGAAAAAGTTACATTATCTTACATTAGCAAAAATCAGAATTATTCACTAATACATTGTCTATACTTAACTAGGATTTACTTCAACAATTTTTAAACCAATGATCTACATTTTTTTAAGATTTTATTTGAGAGGTGGAGTTACGGAGGGGGAGGGGGAGGGGGAGGGAGAGAGGGAGAGGGGGAGGGGGGAGGGGGGAGAGGGGGAGAGGGGGAGAGGGGGAGAGGGGGAGAGGGGGAGAGGGGGAGAGGGGGAGAGGGGGAGAGGGGGAGAGGGGGAGAGGGGGAGAGGGGGAGAGGGGGAGAGGGGGAGAGGGGGAGAGGGGGAGAGGGGGAGAGAGGGAGACAGAAAGGTCTTTGATCTGCTGGATCACTCCTCAAATGTCCGCAATGGCTAGAGTTTCGCTGAACTGAAGCCAGGAGCTTTTTCCCCCGCTCTCCCATGCAGGTGCAGGGGCCCAAGGACTTGGGCCATCTTCCACTGCTTTCCCATACCACAGCAGAGAGCTGGATTGGAAGAGGAGCAGCCAGGACTAAAACTGGCACCCATAAGGGATGCAGGTGCCGCAGGCAGAGGATTAACCTACTGCACCACAGCACCAGCCCCACCAATGGTCTACATTTAACATTAACATCTATTAATTTTTGGCTGGTGCTATGGCATAGCATGTAAAACTGTCTCCTGCACCGCTGGCATCCCATATGGGTGCCAGTTTTAGTCCTGGCTGCTCCTCTTCCAATCCAGCTCTCTGCTGTGGCCTGAGAAAGCAGTGGAAGATGGCTCAAGTCCTTGGGCCCCTGCACCCACGTAGGAGACCCAGAAGAAGCTCCTGGCTTCGGATCAGCACAGCTCCAGCCATTGCTGCCATCTAGGGGGTGAACTAGAGGATGGAAGACTTTCTCTCTCTCTCTCTCTCTCTCTCTCTCTCTCTCTCTCTCTCTCTGCTTCTGTATTTCTAACTCAGTCTTTCAAATAAAATAAATTTTCTAAAAAATGAAATTTTTAAAGGCAAAATTACAAATATAGGCTGAGACAGAAGGGGAGAGAGAGATGGCAGGAGGCAGGGATCTTCCATCCTATGGTTCACTCTCTAAATGGCTCCATCAGCCAGGGCTGGGCCGGGTAGAAGACAGGATCCTGGAACTCCATCCAGATCTCCCACATGGATAGAGGGATCCCAAGCACTTGGGCCATCTTCTTCCTTCCCAGGGAGCACTGGCAGGTCCCTGGATTAGAAGGGGAGCATCTGGAACTTGAACCTGTGCCCATATTGGTGTCTGCCATCGCTGGCCTGCTGAGCCACAATGCAGACCCCATGGATTCAACACTTATAAATAATTCACTTTGGGGGCTGGTGCTATAACAGAGGGAACTAAGCCTCTGCCTGTGAGGCTGGCATCCTTCTGGGTGCCAGTTCAAGTCTCAGCTGCTCTACTTCCAGTACAGCTCCCTGCTCATGTTCCTGGAAAAGTAGTGCCTGGGCCCCTGAACCCATTGCTGGGAACCCAGAAGAAGCTCCTGGCTCCAGATCAGCTCAGCTTCAGCCATTGAGGCCATCTAGGGAATGAACCAGCAGATGGAAGACCTTTCTCTCTGTCTCTCCCTCAGTAACTCTACCTCTCAAATAAAATCCTAAAAAAAAAAAAAAAAAAAAAAAAAAAGTTCACTTTGACATGCTTTGTTGATTTGCTAACTAATATACCTTAAACCCAATTTATTTAACCATTATTTTAACAATCAGAAGATTCTGTGTATTCAGAACAAGAGGTGAAAAAGAGGGAAGTGAAATAAGGAAGGGGAGGGAGAAGAAAAGGAACATTGGGGAACAAGCTGTGTGACACACTACAGGCAAAAATGCTTCATACCTCCTGAAACTAATGCTTACTACTCATGATTTTAGTTTGTTGAAGTGATAAACTGGTCAGAAAGTTTAGAAAACTTTCCAAAATCATACGGTTTGTGACAAATTTCAATCTAACTCTGACCTTCAACTTCCAAAGGCATGCCTTTTATTTTCCCATTAAGCAATATATCTATACTAAGAAAAAACAATGCATTATGTACCGCAATTAAAACTGTCGGAATGTTCTTCCAATTTGGGCCTTACCCTTGGAATTCGTGTGCCACCCCTTTCCCATTTTTAGCAACAGGAAAATAATCAAAGTTCCTTTGGAGGACCTAGAGTACTATACTACTTCTTTCTTAACAAAGCGAGAATTATGTGAGTCCTAGAAACCAACAAAATCAGGATGTCCCCCACAAAAACACTTCAGAATAAAGCAGCTGATACAGCAAAAACAAGTTAATCAGGGGAAACTGAGTCACAGGCCTCTTGAGGCAGAGGGTAAAGAGAAATATTCAGAGTTGCAAACGCAAAGTCTTTAGCTGTTGGACATACAGTGAAAGGGCAGCACTTTTTGAGCAGGGATCCTCACTTGACAAGTTCAAAGAAAACAAAAATCACCCCAAACCATGCAATTTCCTGCAAATGGGCCACTCTCCTCATTGTCTTTGAAGACATTTCTTGTCCTGGCAGAGGGGCCTTTGAAGTAACACAGCTAGCATACCTATGTAATTAAAAAGCCTCAAAATACCATTCAAGTGACCAAAACTAGAATTTATAGATGCACTAACGTAGGAGGTATGGACTGAACAGATTTGGAAAGGATTTTCCACTGCTTACCATCCATAAGGCTTCTCTATTCTCTCCAATTCCTGAGAGCCAAAAATTCAACCTGCATATAGGATTTACAATTTTCCACTAATGCTATCTGATCACTCTCAAAAAGTGGTAAAACTGATACGTACATAGACACAGCCATAGGTATACACACATATTTACAGTATGTGCATCTACAAACGTATATACTATGAGTCATTTCAATATACTTTGCAGATATCACACCCTTTTATCTCTTTTTCAGCATTCATTATGTGTTTCCAAAGACAAATACATTCTCCTGCATCAGCTCTACTTGATGCAACACTAGGTTTAGTCCACGAGTCCACATTCCATGATTCTAACAGCATCCTATAGTGCTTTAAATGTACTTTTCCTAGAATCACATCCAAAATTATACCTTGCATTAGGTTTTCATATCATTTTAAGTCATTTTAATCTGAAACAGTTCCTCTTTCATTAGCTTCACATTTTTTGAGTTTGTTACCTGCAACTTGTCTATTTGGATTTATCTGATATTCCCTTATGACTAGTCTTTTAATAACGGGGATAACACACGAAGTGATAGTGTGTCCTTTGCTGTGCACCTTGTCAAGAGGCACATGGCAAATCTGGCAGCATCACTGGTGATGTTAACCAATCGCTTGGTTAAAGTCCTGTCTGCTAGTTTTCTACATTACAAAGTTCTTTCGTCCTTTGCAATCAGAAAGTATTTTTTGAACAGATGCAATAAAACTTAAATAATCTTGTTCAAACTTCCGCATGCCAATTTTAATATGACAATTTTTACCTAAATATTATGATTGTGATGGTTGCCCAAAGTGACTTGTTTTTTTAAAGATTTACTTATTTTGAAGTCATAGTTACAGAGAGCGAAGGAGACAGAGGAGACAGACAGACAGAGATAAAGAGAAAGAGACCTTCCATCTACTGATGACCCCAATTGCCAGTGCTGTGCCAGGCCAAAGCCAGGAGCTTCAACTGGGTCTCTCATAAGGACTGCAGGGGCCCAAACACTTGGGCCATCTTTTGCTGCTTTTCCCAGGCCATTAGCAAGAAGCTGGAACACAAAACAGCACTCATATGTGATACCCGTGCCATAGGTGGCAGCGTTACTACAGCACAACACTGGGCAACCAAGGTGACTTTTTAGCCCCACCATTCCTTCTCTATAAGCAGGCATTCCAGGACTAGCAAGGGTTTTCCTTTCTCCCCCGTTCCTCTAATTCATGGACTACATCCAATGGATGGTAATTTCTTATTGTCTTCATTTAACACTAAAGGTATCCTAGATTGTTTTGACAAGAGTCCCTGAAAGCATTGATTGACTATGTTTTATGTACATATAAGGAAAATGGGATTAAAACAAAAGTTGTAGTGCAAAAATGTTTGAAATCCATGCATAAAGTCTTCATAATTGAAATGTTCCATGAACTTAAAGACATCTCGTACTCATGGTTCTCAATTTTTTTCAAAATAAATTTATCTTTTAGTTCCATTTATCATGATGCATTTGAAGTACCTTCAAAACTACCAAGAGTTTTGGGATGGAAGAGCTAAAACGTGTGTAGTATGAGTCGGTTTGTAGACCAAGCAGGAGGTTGCCAGTTGGAGCAGGATTCCCAAGTCGAGGGAACAGCATGTGCATGAATGGACAGATATGTGCATAAGATTGAGGAATGCAGGCAGAAAGTTCAGTTTGATAAAGCTTGGCCTATCATAGTCGCTATTATCTTTCAGATAAATAGGAAAAACCAAAGGAATCATTCAATACTTAACTTGGATACAAGGAAAAATTGTTTGTAATATGGAAAGTTACAATATTACAAAAGGACTTCAAAGAACATAGAAACTTTGACCCTAAAAGTATAATCCTAGACTTTGAGAATGTATAATTTTAAAACTTTGGAAGAAAACAAGTTTGAGTTTACAGCCAAAATTTCTAAATTAGAATGGGAATTAGGCGGATATTTATAAAACAAGAATCTCGTTACATAATTCCAATGGGAAAAGATAACAAGTTGTAGTTTTGAGAATTCAGTATGATTCCATAGGAAGTTCTCTGATGAATTCAAACATTTTAAGGAACATGTTCAAAAGGATTTGAGAGGAAAATAACAATCTCGTGAGAAATGGGAAGAAGCTGAAGTGTCCTTAGATTTAAGGAAAATTTTTAGAATTTAACAAAAATAAAAGGTTAAATTCATCTATTAACATATTAGATATAAGAAATATAAAAAAATGATTCTACTGTTTACTTGCCTTTCTTTAAAACCTTCAGGAACTGGCATTGTGGAGTAGCAGGTAAAGCTACTGCCAGCAATGCTGGCATCCCATTTGGGCAACAGAGTTCTGGCTGCTCTATTTCTGATCCAGCTCCCTGCTAATGGCCTGGGAAAGCAGAAGATGGCCCAAGAGTTTGGACCTCCACCACCCACAGAGAAGACCTGGATGAAACTCCTGGCTTCGGCCTGGCTCAGGCCCTGCTATTGTGGCAATCTAGGGAGTGAACCAACAGATGGAAGATCTGTATCTCCCTCTCTTCTATATCTGACTTTCAAAAAATAAATCTTTAAAAAACTCAACTACAATAAATACCTTTCAACAAAAAAGGAAAATCAAGCATAGTTTAGTATATCTAATATTTTAATAACTTAATGACTTCTGTATTAATTTTTTAAATATTAACGAGTTTGCATTAAGATGACAGTAGAGAGGGAGCTTGCTGCTCTAGTCTAGGAGAAGATAGTTTTAAAAAGTGGACAGAGTGCAGTCTCAGGGAAGAGTTCAGTTGAAAACAGCAGAGGAAACTCTATGCAAATTGAAGGGACACACTGGACCTATGTGGAGGGAGTGGATGTGAACAACTCAGGACCCCAGCAGCCGAGAGCTTGGTAGCAGCCGTTGTAGAGTGAGGCGAGACCCGCCCAAGCCACTGGCAAAAAAAAGTGCAGGTGAGTGAAAAAAGCCAGTCCCAAAGGGACAAATAGATGTTCTTCCAGATCTCTGACAACTAACTGAGCATCTAAAAGGAAACGCGTAGAAGTGAAACTGACACTATGAAAAGCAATGACTTCATCAGCCTTTGTCCTGTCTAGGAACAGCTTACTGTTTTATTCTTTTTAGTATTTTATTTTTCTACTTAATATCATTGGGTGAACTCTTTAACACAGAATTATTATTAGGTGTTTAAATCCAATTGAAAATTATTTCCTGTAAAAACTAAGAGTGGGAATAAGAGAAGGAGATGTACAGTTTGGCATACATTCACAGACTTACACTTAAGGATAAAGCTAAAATCTTGCCATGGGGCTCCAGATTCCATTAGGTTGGCAGATACTAATGCGAGATTACATGTTAAAGTGATCATATTAAGTGTACAATATAGATAGGATTGTCAAAAGATCACATAAATAAGACCAAGTGTCTGCTAATAACAATAGATAGAATTAAAAAGAATGATCCACTATGGGAAGCAAGCCACACAGCAGACTCACAGAATGACAAATGCCCAATTAGCACTCTGCCCTCAGAATCAGCCCTTAAGACATTCAGATCTGGCTGAAAAGCCCATGAGAGCATTTCAGGCATGGATAGTCAAGACACTGTGGCAAAAAATAATCTACACAAAGGATTTCTGTGAGATCCCAGTGGAACGAAGGGGTCAAAGAAGGAGGTACTTTTCTCTGAAGGGAGAAGAGAACTTCCACTTTGATTATAGCCCTGTCTAAATACTGATGGAGTTTGTGGACTTAAATGACTTCCATAGCCTTGGCAGCTCATGACAAGAGCCTCGGGTGATCACTAATGTCATACATAAGAGTGTCAATTGTTAAATCAACAACAGGAGTCACTGTGCACTTCCTCACCAGGTAGGACCTCTGTCCTTAATAAGCTGTCCTATGAGAATTAATAGTAAAACTTGCCCTCAAATAGTACTTTATATTTTGTGTGTCTGTGTGGGTACAAACTGTTAAAATCTTTACTTAGTATAAAGTTGATCTTCTGCATATAAAGATAATTAAAAATGAACCATAATGAAGAATGGAATGGGAGAGGGAATAGGAGGTGGGACGGTTGCAGGTGGGAGGGCGGGTATGGGGGGAAGAACCAGTATATTCCAAAAGCTGTACCTAGGGGCTGGCTCTGTGGCATAACAGGTAAAGCCGCTGCCTGCGGTGCTGGCATCCCATATGGGTGCCGGTTTGAAACCCGGCTGCTCCACTTCCCATCCAGCTCTCTGCTACAGCCTGGGAAAGCAGAAGATGGCCCAAGTCCTTGGGCCCCTGCACCCACCTAGGAGACCCAGAAGAAGTTCCTGGCTCCTTGCTTCAGATGGGCTCAGCTCTGGCTGTTGAGGCCAACTGGGGAGTAAACCATCAGATGGAAGACCTCTCTCTCTCTGACTTTCAATTAAAATAAATCTTTTAAAAAAATCCAAAAGCTGTACCTATGAAATTTCTATTTATTAAATAGCAGCTTTCTGAAAAATAAAGAAGAGCCTAGAGGGAATCTAGCTTGGAGCCCTGTGGGCAATTAGTGTACCTGCTAAACCAGAGGAGAAAAAACAAAAGGGAGGCACGTTTTCTCTCACCCTGATCACACTGCAACTGCATCCTGTAACAAGCTGATAGAGAGCAGGCACCATTTTAGACATACATAACAGCTGTGCCAGCTCGTGCTTACGTCTAGCAACCCCCTGAGTGGAGAACTCCAAGTCTGGTGGGGAGAATAAACAGGCTTGTGTGCCAGCACAATGAAAACAGAGGCTGCATGGGAGGACCAATAGAACCTACCTAAACTGAGAAATGATGACATAGAAAACCTAAAAAGACCCATTACCAAGACAGAAATTGAATCAGTAATAGAGGCTCTACCAACAAAGAAAAGCCCAGGACTGGATGGCTTTACTGCTGAATTTTACCATACATTTAAAGGAGAACTAACTCCAATTCTTCTGAAGTTATTGAAAGCAATTGAGGCCGGCGCCATGGCTCAACAGGCTAATCCTCCGCCTTGCGGCGCTGGCACACCAGGTTCTAGTCCCGGTTGGGGCGCCGGATTCTGTCCCTGTTGCCCCTCTTCCACGCCAGCTCTCTGCTGTGGCCAGCGAGTGCAGTGGAGGATGGCCCAAGTGCTTGGGCCCTGCACCCCATGAGAGACCAGGAAAAGCACCTGGAACCTGGCTCCTGCCATCAGCGCGCCGAACGCGGCGGCCATTGGAGGGTGAACCAACGGCAAAGGAAGACCTTTCTCTCTGTCTCTCTCTCTGTCCACTCTGCCTGTCAAAAAAAAAAAAAAAAAGCAATTGAAATATTGAAATAGAGGGAATCCTCCCAAATTCTATGAATCCAGCATCACCTTAATTTCTAAACCCAGAAAAGATGCAACAGAGAAAGAGACCTACAGACCAATTTCCTTGATGAACATAGCAAAAATCCTCAACAAAATTCTGGCCAATCAAATCCAACAACACATCAGAATGATCATTTACGAGGACCATGTGCAATTTATCCCTCATATGCCGAGATGGTTCAACATTCACAAAGTAATCAATGTGATACATCACATTAACAAACTGAAAAAAAACCATAGGGATGCAGAGAAAGCATTTGATAAACTAGAACATCCTTTCATGATGAAAGCTCTAAGCAAATTAGGTATAGAAGGAATATTCCTCAACACAATCAAGCCAAGTTATAACAAACCCATGTCCAGCATCCTATTGAAAGGGGAAAAGTTGGAAACATTCCCACTGAGATCCCAAACCAGACAAGGATGCTCATTCTCACCAGTGCTATTAAATATAATCCTGCAAGTATTAGCCAGAGCCATTAGGCAAGAAAAAGAAATCAAAGGGATTTAAATTGGGAAAGAGGAAGAAATCAAAATATCCCTATTTGGAAATGACATGATTCTATATTAGGGGATCCAAAAGACTCCACCAAGAGACTATTGGAACTCATAGAAGAGTTTGGTAAGGTAGCAGGATATAAAATACACAAAAATCCAGCCTTTGTATACATAAGCAATGCCAAAGCTGAGAAAGAACTTCTAAGATCAATCCCATTCACAATAGCTATCAAAAAAATCAAATACCTTGTAATTCTCGATTAAATTTATATCAAAGATCTCTATGACAATTATAAGATATTAAAGAAAGAAATAGAAGAATATACCAAAGAATGAATAAATCTTCCGTGTTCATGGACCGGAAGAATCAACATCAAAATATCCATTCTTCCAAAAACAATTTACAGATTCAATGCAATACCAATCAAAATACCAAAGATATTCTTCTCATATATAGAACAAAATCATGCTGAAATTCATATGGAGGCACAGGAAACCACCAATAGCTAAAGAAATCTTATAGAGCAAAAACAAAGCCAGAGGCATCACAATACCAGATTTCAAGACATACTGAGGGGTGAGGGGCAGCCAGAGGAAGCCAGGGGAGTTGGCAGCTTGAGCTGGAGGCAGGGGCCATTCCCGTCGGCCTCTGGCACGACTGACCGCGAACAGGCCCGAAGGCGGGCGGGAGGCTGGAGCTTATTTAATGAAAAGTGCCATACACTGAAAAACCAAACATGAGGGTAGCAGGTGCCACAAAGTTGGTGGTAACTGACAGTATTTTTACTTACATTTTATGCTATTTCTCAAGTATTTGAAATAAAAATGGATGCAAGTTTAGGAACTGTTTGCAAGGTCAGCATTGGACACTGCTGCACGTTCTACAAAGCTTCCCAGATATAAATGTGGAATTTCAAAAGCTTGTCCCGAGAAGCATTTTGCTTTTAAAATGGCAAGTGGAGCAGGTTTTAATGAGCAGCGTGAAGAACAACGTTGGAAGAGGGATCAACATCGCCTTGGCAAACGGAAAAACAGAAGTATTAGACACTAAATATTTTGACATGTGGGGAGGACATGTGGAACCATTTATTGAGTTTCTGAAGGCCATACAAGATGGAACAATAGTTTTATTTTTTTTAATTTTTTTTTTTTTTGACAGGCAGAGTGGACAGTGAGAGAGAGAGACAGAGAGAAAGGTCTTCCTTTGCCGTTGGTTCACCCTCCAATGGCGCACCGTGCTGATCCGATGGCAGGAGCCAGGTGCTTCTCCTGGTCTCCCATGGGGTGCAGGGCCCAAGCACTTGGGCCATCCTCCACTGCACTCCCTGGCCACAGCAGAGAGCTGGCCTGGAAGAGGGGCAGCTGGGACAGAATCCGGTGCCCCGACTGGGACTAGAACCCGGTGTGCCAGCGCCGCAAGGCAGAGGATTAACCTATTGAGCCACGGCGCCAGCCGGAACAATAGTTTTAATGGGAACATACGATGATGGAGCAACCAAACTCAATGACGAGGCACGGCGGCTCATTGCAGAATTGGGGAGTACATCTATTACTAATCTTGGTTTTAGAGACAACTGGGTCTTCTGTGGTGGGAAGGGAATTAAGACAAAAAGCCCTTTTGAACAGCACATAAAGAACAATAAGAATATAAACAAATATGAAGGCTGGCCTGAAGTTGTAGAGATGGAAGGATGCATCCCCCTGAAGCAAGACTAAAGGGACCGTGGAGAAAATGAAAGGAAGCACACTTTCACTGTTCATGGGAGAGCTCTAAAGGAAAAACTTCATGTAAATATTTTAAGAGCATGCAGCAATCTCGGTGTATGCATGAGCATTATTTCTTTTGATATCAGGATTATTGATTACTAACGTAAATAGATATCTTTGTAAATAGCCAACCTAACGAGCAGATCACTGAACCATTTCTAAGCACATCTGCCTGCAAGAACAATGTGTAGACTGCTGTGGTGGTAATGTGTCTTAATTCTAAGTGCATACCAGATAACTGAAAAGATTGTAAAAACTATTGATATGTATACTGTTGCTATGAAAATCTGTCATGGAATAATAATGGATTTTAGGGAAAAGACTTGGTTTTGTTTTATATAAATCATATGTATGTGTGTGTGTATATATATATATACACATATGTGTGTATATATAGAGAGAGCTTTATGATGACCATATCTTTTAAATTAAAGAGAGATTTGTCTCATTGTGTGTATAATGTTACTTTATAGTCCAGCTCTCGAGACACCTTTTTTCTTACTTTTCTCTTCCCTTCCCAGGAAATAGAGAAATTTATGAAGACATATCAGACATGTGAAAAGCACAATGAAATTCTTTTAATATATGCAGTAAAAAGTAAACATGCAAATTAGATGGCATTCAGGACCATAGTTTCTGAATTTTGTGTTAGCAGTGTGAATAACTTGATTCTGTACGAGAGTCCTTCAGAAAAATTCACAGAAACTGTAATTGAAAGATAAACTTATTTTGGTGCAAAATACAGGATGCACACATGGAATCTTTAAAAAGTTTGTGTAAAACTATTATGAAAAACTACATGGATTTCAATTTTTGTGCATCAAAATAGACACATCTTTTAATTCTTATTCCCCATGAACCTTTTTGCCATACCCTTGTATATAAGCTGTTAAGAGTGAGGCTGGAGGTGGCAACTTCACAGAACTGGGAAACCAAGCCAAGTCTTCCCCTGCAGCGTACATAGGCCATTGAAGACTCTTAGGTCTTTGTATTTAGAGCAGTGCTGGCATGTGTTTTCCTATTTAATTTGTCAGCATTTGCCAAGTGGTTTAGAAGGAGACATGATTTAGAATCACAATAATTTTTATTTGTAACCAAGAAGTTAATTCTCTTATCTAATTTCATGATAGCAAGTATTGCCCGAAGCTAGTGACATATTTAGAAAAGTCCTAATTACTGGGTGGACTGATAACATTTTAAAAATAACTTGTTGACCTAAAGTGACTTTATACCCAATTCTACATAAAAATATAGGCTATCTACCTTTTTTTTAAACTTCAGATATTCAACAAATGAGTCAGTTTTCCTTTTTAAAATCTTTTTAGGGCATTAAATACCTGTTGGGTAGGGAGTCTCTTAAACTGGAACGTGAAAAATTTAGTGATCCAACTGCCTTTACAAATGTAAAGTAGCACTTAAATTTTGAACCTTACTTTCAGATGACTTATGTAAAAAACCTAAAATCAGTATTTGTTATTTTGCTATAAACCAAGTTAGAAGCTATTCACAAATTTCTCAAATATTCATGAGATGTCTGGTACTGTTCTTTCCCTCAAACTGAATGTAGCTCATGAATAAATGCACCTTATACATTAAAACAATTTTTGTACTCTCTGGAGTTTCAGTGCTTATATTGTTAAATCACATTCAGCATGTATATTTTGACATTTAAAATACTCCCCCACATTTCTGTAAATTAAAAGAGTTGGTATTTTACACTTCCTTGGATTGTGAAATAAATGTTGCTTTTTAAATAATGAAAATAAATATTCACTTTTTGCATCGTGAAAAAAAGACATACTGCAAGGCATTTATAATCAAAACAGCTTGTTACTGGTACAAAACAGGTGGGTAGGCCAATGGAATAGAATAGAAATGCCAGAAATCAATCCAAGCATCTACAACCAATTTATATTTGACCAAGGAGCTACAACCAATCCCTAGAGCAAGGACAACTTCTTCAACAAATGGTGCGCTGGGATACTAGATTTCCACATGCAGACGTATGAGGGAGAACGCCTACCTTACACCTTACACAAGAATCCATACAAAATGGATTAAAGACCTAAATGAGCTGATACCATCAAATTATTAGAACATTGGAGAAACCCTGCAAGACGTTGGCATAGGCAGAGTTCTTGGAAAAGACCCCAAAGGTACATGCAATCCAAGCCAAAATTAACAAATGAGATTACATCAAATTGAGAAGTTTCTGAACTGCAAAAGAAACACTTGGGAAAGTGAAGAGACAACCAACAGAATGGGGGAAATTATTTGCAAACTATGCAAACTATGAAAGGATTAATAACCAGAATCTAGAAAGAGATCAAGAAACTCCAAAACAACGAAGCAAACAATCCACATAAGAGATGGGCCAAGGACCTCAATAGACATTTTTCAAAAGAGGAAATCCAAATGGCCAACAGACACATGAAAAAATGTTCAGGAACAATAGCCATTAAGGAAAGGCAAATAAAAACCACAATGAGGTTTCACCTCACCCCAGTTAGAATGGCTTTCATACAGAAATCAACAAACAACAAATGCCGGTGAGGATGTGCAGGAAAAGGTACCCTAATCACTGTTGGTGGGAATACAAACTGGTAAAGCCACTATGAAAGACCATTTGGAGGTATCTCAGAAATCTGAATATAATCCTACCATATTACCCAGCCATCCCATGCCTCAAAATTTACCCCAGGGAAATGAAATCAGCAAAAAAACAAACAAACAAAAACCTGTCTGCACCTCCACGTTTATTGCAGCTCAATTCACAATAGCTAAGATATGGAATCAAACTAAATGCCTGTCAACAGAAGAATTGATAAAGAAATTATGGAATATGTGCTCTATGGAATACTACAGTGGTAAAAAAAAATGAAATCTGGTCATTTGCAACAAAATGGATGAATCTGGAGAACATCATACTGAGTGAAATAAGCCATTCCCAAAGGACAAGAGCCATGTGTTCTCCCTGATCTGTGGTAACTAATAGCCACCTAAAAGGTAATCCATCGAAGTCAAACTATCACTGAGAAGCAAGGGCTTGACTTGCTTCTTGACTGTCAAGGAACAGTTTTTTCCTTCTTCATACAACTGGTAGAACTCTTTTTACACATATTATTAACTCTGTGTTAAGTAAAGTCAATTGAAAATAGATCTCAGTAAAAAAAAAAAATAAGTGTGGGAATGGGAGAAGGAGGAGGAGGAAGTTTGTAACTGTAAAGCTGTATAGTTCTGCATACATTGCTACAGGCTTACTTCCAAGGGTACAGTTTAAAAAACTTGCCATGGGACTCCCAAATCCCATTAAGCTGTGTGGTAAAAATGCCATTTTAAGTGTTAAAAATGCCATTTTAAGTGTTAAATCATTTTAAGTGTTAAAAGTGATCAGATAGATAGGATTAAGTGTTAAAGGGATCATATAAATAAGATCAGATGTCTGGTAATAATAGAATTAAAAAGGAGAGAACTTTCCAACATAGGAGACAGTCCACACAGTAGACTCAAGGATCGACAGTCACTTTATATAGCTCTCCGACCTCAGAATCAGGCATTCTGGTCTGGCTGAAAAGCCAATGAGAGCCTTTCAGGCATGGAAATCCAAGACACTGTGGCAAAAAAAGTGTCCTACATAAAGGCTCTCTGTTCAGTGAGACCCCAATGGAAAGAAGGGGCCTTCAAAGGAGGATGTACTTTTCTCTGAAGGGAGGAAAGAACTTCCACTTTGCTTATGGCCTTGTCTAAATACTGATCAAGACTGTGGATTCAAAAGGCTTCCATAGCCTTAGAAGCTCATGTCAGGAGCCTCAGGTGATCATTGACATCATACAAGAGTGTTAGTTGTTAAATAAATAGGAGTCACTGTGCACTTACTTCCCATGCATTAACTCTGTCCTCAATGAGTTTTATTATGAGAATTAACTATAAAACTTGTCCTTGGTTTTAGTGTGTGTGTGTGTGTGTGTTTGTGTGCAAATTGTTGAAATCTGTACTTAGTATAGAGTTGGTCTTTTGTGTATAAAGTTAATTGAAAATGAATGTTAATGGAGAACAGGAATGGGAGAAGGAGGAAGAGGTGGGGAGGTAGTGGGGTTGGAAGGGTGGGTTTGGTGGGAAGAATCACTATATTCCTAAAGCTGTACCTAATAAATTTGTACCCATTAAATAAAGAGGTTTATATGGGGAGAAAAAATGTAGCTATAATGTTTTGGTTTAGAAGTCTGGTTATTTTTCATTAAAATGTTATTTCCATTAGCATGACATGGATTTGTCCTTAATTTTAAGGAGCTAGTAGAGTAGCACTCTTAAGTGATCAGTTTATGTCTGCTACAGTAGCTGATGTGCCATCCACACCAGTAAAAGCTCTTTGGACTCCAATAATCTTTGAATGCAAATGCATCGTAAGATCAGAATGCCTGTGAGCTGCTACAGCTACATTATAGGAGTTACCCCTTCTCCATGGCTTCAGATACCTTCAGTCAATTACAGTTCAAAAAATAGGAAATGGGAAATTCCAGAAATGAGCAATGCATAAGGTTTCAATTGCAGGCCATTCTGAGCACTGCAATGAAACCTTACACCATGTAACTCTGTCCTACCAAGACTTGAATCATCCATTGTCCAATATAGTCACACTGTTACTGTTTGAAGGTACTTCAAAAAGTTTGTGGAAATGGAATCAAATGCTTTAGATATTTTGGTGAAAAGTTGCTTTAAGAATATACACAGAATACACATTTTTCAAAAACTAAGTATTTCAAAATTTTGGGGCACCAAAATAAACTCACTAAAGGCTTTTTAACTCTATTGTTTCAACAAACTTTCTGAAGAATGCTACCCAGTCACAACCAACACAGTGAAAGGGGTTATGTTATTCCTATTTCAGATTCTGCAGCTGAGGCACAGAGTATGCACATAGTGTTAATTATCCAAAGTCATACAAATTTGCAATTGATTCTCAGGCTGTAATAATTTTACTTCGAAGCCTGTACTCTGTGTATATAAAGTAACCTTCACTACATTTAATATCCCAAGTCTGCATTTCCAATCAAACCAAATATAAACAGCTCAAGTGCTTCTCAAACATTGTAATCTTCAAATTTAATAAACAAGTAAAATTGAAACTTGTTTGCTTTTAAAAATAAATTATTGAGAAACTTATTTCTTAAAAAAATAAAAAATTTAAAGAAAGGAGATAAGAATACCTTATTTCCAATGTCTGGAAAAGTGAACTTTGCAAACTCCAAATTCTGAATGCAGCTTTAGGATACCAGAACTATAAGTACTTACACTTTAAAGCAATTTTCATAAACACCTAACCCGATGTTTAGGTAATTACCTAAGAATAAGTCATATCAGAACTAACCTCATGGAGCTAGTATTTTGGAACAACAGACTAAGCCATTGCTTGCAACACTGACATCCCATATTGGAGCTCTGGTTTGAACCCTGGCTGCTCCACTTCCAGTCTAGCCCTTGCTAATGTGCCTGGGAAAATAGAAGATGGCCCGAGTACCTAGTCCCCTGCTACCTAAACCTGGAGACCAGGATGAATTTCCTGACTCTTGGCTTCTGCCTGGCCCAACTCTGGCCCATTTTAATTGTGAACTAGGGTGACTGCTAATAACTGATAGAATTAAAAAGGAAAGGATGATCCAACATGGGAAGTAGTATACAGAGCAGACTTAGAGTGACAAATGCCTTAAGCAACACTCTGGCCTCAGAATCAGCCCTTAAAACATCCAGATTTGGTTAAAAAGCCCATCAGAGTATTTCAGGCATGGAAAGCCAAGACACTGTGGCAAAAAATGACCTAAGTGAAAGATCTCTGAAAGAGATCCCGGTGGAAAGAAGAGGGCATCGAAAAAGGAAGTACTTTTCTCAGAAGAGAGGAGACAACTTCCACTTTGATGATGGCCTTATCTAACTGAGGTCAGAGTTTGTGAACTCAAGAGGCTTCCAATGAGGCTGCTCAGGACAAGAGTCTCGAGTGATCACTGGCATCATAAATAAGAGTGTGAATTATTAAATCAACAACAGAAGTCACTGTGCACTTGCTCCACATGTAGGACTATCAGGAGTGCCCTCTGCATGGAAGTCTTGTGTTAGAAGCATTCCTGCAGTACTTTGCAATCATCAAGTCTCCAATTTCATTGTCAGGGATCCAGACCTTGATATTGTGGAAATTTGTTTCTTTCTCTTTATCCTTTTTGAGTCATAGTACCATAAGATCAATATATTACAAAAAAGCACACAGCAAAAGGAGAAAAGAGCCAGAAATTGAGGCCAGGACTGTGGCACTGCAGGCAAAACTGCCACCGGCAACAACAGCATCCCATATGCACAACAGTTCATGTCCAATCCGACCCCTGCTAATGGCCTGGGAAAAAGCAGATGACCCAAGTGTTTGGGCCCCTGCTACTCATGTGGGAGACCTGGGAGAAGCTCCTGGCTCTGGCCTAGTCCAGCCGTGGCCAGGGCAGCCATCTGGGCATTGAACCAGTAGAAGATATCTGTCTCCCTCCCTCTCTCTTCTAACCGACCCCCGCCCCAACTTTCAAACAAATAAATCAATCTTTTTAAAAGGAGCCAGAAAATAGAGAGTACGAGGAGTCTGGTTGCACTAGACACCTACACATAGATATGCTTGTATGCATATATGTGTATACATATACCCCAGAGTGGAATAAAAGGGAAAATCAGCTATTTTCAGGCAATCAGCTCATTGCCATGGTGTGAAGACATTGCTAAGGCCACCACATACGGATGTGCACTACATAGCTCTAGCTTGTTTTATTGACCTTTTAGAAAGTGCTTTTGGTGGTGCCACGGCTTACTTGGCTAATCCTCTGCCTGTGGTGCCGGCACTCCAGGTTCTAGTCCCGCTCGGGGTGCCGGTTCTGTCCCAGTTGCTCCTCTTCCAGTTCAGCTCTCTGCTGTGGCCCGGGAAGGCAGTGGAGGATGGCCCAAGTGCTTGGGCCCTGCACCCACATGGGAGACCAGGAGAAAGCACCTGGCTCCTGGCTTTGGATCAGCACAGCGTGCAGACCGTAACAGCCATTAGGGGAGTGAACCAACGGAAGGAAGACCTCTCTCTCTCACTGTCTAACTCTGCCTGTAGGAAGGAAGGAAGGAAGGAAGGGAGGAAGGGAGGGAGGGAGGGAGGGAGGAAGGAAGTTCTTTTATATGAGAATCCAGATTTCTTGCTTTTTCTTAAACATCAGATGACCTGGCCTCCACGTTGAGCCTTGAAAGTCACTGGCTGGAGCTGAGCAGCAGCAGCCCACTAAACAGAGTGCATCTAATTGTTGCCGTGTTCATCATTTATCATTGTGTGGCCTTCTTCACTCACAGAAGGAACTAAATGCCTAGCTCTAAGGACCACCTTCCACAAAAGGAGCTAACACACCAGAGTTCATCCTGCCAACCTCATTTGGATGTTGAACTAAGCCAGAAGTTTTTTCCTTTTCACTTATTAATTCTTCACATCTTTTTGTGGGTCCCTTAGAAAAGGGAAGAATCCCATGGATGAGGCCAGTAGAGGGAGAGGACAGAACACTGATCTGCATAAAGTACATGCACCCTAACCTTGAGTGGCAGAACACCAATTGACCCCTATGTGCCCTCACAAGCCTAGGCATCTGAGACCAGAGATCTCCACGGAGCCTAAGAAAATACTAGCATAATAGTGAGCTCCTCCTCCCCAGGCACTTACCCCGGCACAAAGAGCCACATGGTAACAAGGGCTGAGAGGACCCAAAACTTCCCCTCCAAGCACGGAGCAGTGGACAAGGCCACCACACAAGAGCTCAGAAGTGACAGAGACCAGAGAGCAGAGATGGTCTCAGTGCCCTGGCAGAGGAACACCGAAGGCAACACACAATCCTCACAGAGAAGAAGGAACACAGGGGCAGAGCACATCCGGAGATAAAAATTCTACAAAAACTTAATTGACCAGAGTACATGAACTTGCTAGAGACCTTGTCCTCTACTGAGAGGACCCAGACATCAAGATAGAAATGAAATTCAAGTTTTGGAAATAACGTGCCTTTCCTGCATACCTGAGTATGCATCTTGGGAAATGTTCACCTGTTACACTTGCACGGAAAAATGCCTTACACAAACAGGTACAAATCTGTTAACGGGGCTGCCTGGGAGGTGGTAGGATGCTTCCTTCCATTGTAGTATCTGGCACTTCGTTAGCATCTTACAAGGAATTCATATAACTTTTTTGGAAAAACAGTTATCTTGCAAATTAAAGTTAATTGACATTTATTCTGTCTTTAAAATGTTTAAAAATTTAAAGAAAAAATAACTTGGTTTTTAAATAACTTTATTACCAAAGCATAGCAGACATTTCTCTCATTTCTAGTTTTAGATTATCCAGATTGAGAAAAAAAATTCCTTACCTTAAATCCATGATTCACCTGCAAGAACAAAGTAGCACATGTGCATCTGAACCACAGGCTCATTCACAAAGAAGTGATCACTGGGCAGAGAAGAGTTTCTCTTTTGAAAAAAAAAATACATAAAATCCTAATCTGCTTAAACTACACACAGGAACCCAAAGGCCTTAATAACCTTAATCACAATTTCCTCCAAGTAGAACATTCATAAACCTTAAATCCCTTTACTCGGTTGTATTGCCAGTAATTAGGCAAAGTTCAGAGCTAGAAGTGCGTGTGTGTTTAAATTTAATAGCATCAAGAAACATGTGTGTCATTTAGATCCCCATTTTCAACACAATGAAAACACTTAGGGACAAAAAGGCCCAGCATCTGCCACTGCAGCCAGGTGGGGAGTGGACCAGTTGATGGAAGATCTCTCTTTCCCTCTCTCCCTCTCCCCAACCCACTCTATCTCTGCCTTAAGTGAATGGGCGAATCTTTAGTATATATATGTATATATATTATTCTTTGATTTCAAGATGAATGTTCCTGATTATTCAAGACCTCAATCAAAATCTACAGGAATCCTGTAACTCTTCATCAATACTAGTAGCTTAAGCATAGGTGAGAGAAAACCCTTCTCATAATCATAATTTGCTTTTTCTGTTTCTCTTTTCATTTGCTTCATTTTTGCTTCCATTTTTATACTTTTCCACCATGGTTAACTTAAGTTTATCTGCCGGTTTCAGTTTCTGCACACTCAAGTAAGCACAAAGCCCTACAATTTCTCCCCCCACCAGATTTCATTTCTGCTACCTGACAGCAGTGTTGGGGGGCTAAAAATGGAACCTGTGCATGCTTTCAAAATGGTGAATTAACACAATCCTTGAGGTGCCTAGCTCACTACATTTTTCCTTTGTAGAAAAATACCTAGTTACACCTGATTCCTGAAATAATTTGCTAACCACTGTAGAAGCAACATAAGTACACACTCCAATCCTCCAATTCTGTGGTGACAAATTCATTTGCAACATTATGACATCACTTTCTTGTGATCTATATATCTGTTGGTATTACATTCCCCAAAGTGACATGACTCGCCTTGGAGTAAAACCCTTATTCACTATTCTCTCCAGCAGGTTAAATTTATCCTTCATTTCACATTCCAATAATATCTCTCTCACACACACATACATGTGAAGACATTACTCATAGGAAGTATTCCAAGAATTTCCTCGAGAATTTTTGCTCGCCAATAACTGAGCCCATGTGGTACAGTCACAAGACCTTGAACTGTGACAGAGATTCTCCCTGAACAAACTTCAGTCATGTCCCTCTGAGTCTTTTTCCCTGGGCCTCAAGCTTGGCCCCTGTCCTTGCTGGGCTTGCATACCCCAGTTGTCTAGAAAGATTACCTACCCTTTCTTTAAGACTGCCCTGGATATCTGATCAGATTCGACATGCCCCAGCCTTGATAGCCAATCATGTTGGCCTGCTTTCAGGAAGATCCTGTGACAGCAGTTTAGCAAGCACTGCCATGCCCTTGGTGTATGTTCTTAGCAATTTTCCATCCACCTATATACAACCTTCCAGCCCCAAACCCCCTGTTTATAAATCCCCACTTTCCTTATTCAGTATTGAGCCCATTTCTAAACTGAGGTCTGTCTTCTATTTCAGTAATTCCTGAATAAAAGCTGATGTTTCCATTTTAACTACTATCTGGATCTGGTTCCCTTAGAGAACCACAAAGAAAACTAAGATACCAACTACCAGCATGTATGCTGTAACTTTTGTAGGTGGGGCTGTGAGAACTCAGACGAGGAAAGATGCTTTCCTAACACACAAGATGCTGCCTTCTACCGCCCACTGAGGGACTGAAGATCTAGAAAGGAAACAGAGGGGGCCGGCACTATGGCACAGCAGGTTAGAGCCACTGCCTACAGCACCAACATCCCATATGGGCGCAGGTTCGAGTCCTGGCTGCTTCACTTTGATCTAGCTCCTCGCTAATGTACCTGGGAAAGCAGAAGATGGCCCGAGTCCTTGGGCCCCTGCACCCATGTGGGAGACCTGGAGGAAGCTCCTGGCTCCTGGCTTTGGATCAGCTCATCCCTGACCATTGCGGCCATCTGGGGAGTGAACCAGTGGATGAAGACTCTCTACCTCTCTACCTCTGTATTTAAATTAAATAAAATCTTAAAAATAAACAGGAAATAGAGATGGATGATTAGATGCTGTAGGCAGGCTCTCAGACGGGAACCTGGGAGTAAGGGAATGGCTACAGAGCATCTCCAGGAAGCATCCAAGACCATTCAAAACAGTCACCCGTGAGGCCAAGTAACGGCATGTTCTGATAAATATGGTCTCAAAGAAATATTATCCACCTGTCCTTTCTCTCAAACCTACTGAAGAACAGACTCCACACAAATAAGCAAGTCAGAGAACCACCGTGACAAAAGCAGGCGCTGGAGTCCGGGCCACAGGTGGGCAACACGAGACAGAGGCAAGAGGAACTGCCAAGACGCTGCCGAGGCAGAATTCCAAAATTGCTCTCTAGAGCAACCAACTGAGATGGACAGAGACCACTCTGAATGACAGCTCTCCGAAAGGGAAGTAAGACAATTAAAGTCTAATTTATTAGGGAGAGATTTAGGCAAAGAAATGTTGAGATGTGAATTAGGGGTGAACATAAAGAGAAGAAAGTGTCTCCAGGTAAAAAGCAGTTACAGCACCTCCTCCCCCTTATCTGCAAAGTGATGTTCCATGACCCCAGTGGATGCCTGTATGTACTAAAGCCTATACATACTATGTTTTTATACATACCTATTACACAGTGTAATTTATACATTAAGATATTAATAGCTAATAGAACAATTTAACATTAATAAAAATTATATGAACATGGTGTCTTTTGAAATATCTCAATTCCTCATTGCACTAAAATACTCTTGGCTCATTGCACTAAAATACTCTTGGATCATGGATAACTGAAACTAAACTATGGAAGATGAAATTGCTGCTTTATCCATGATGGGAAATATAGCAAATGCACTAGGTGGCACACACATTAGGTGGTTCTCTGTGGCTCTTGTCTGCAGGGATATAGGAAGATAAGCGTCAACTGCTCATCCTCCCAAAACTACAACATATGTTCACCGGGAGAACGTAGAAGAGAAGCATGGCTGTGTGTAGTGAGGAAGGGGAGGAGTGAAAAGGAGCTCAAACCTTGTCTCTCATAGTGGAAACTGCATAGATGACACTCCAAGCCCAGAAGCAGAGAAGGGAGAGTGAAGGAATGTTTTGAAAAGTTATGAAAGGAAGACCTCAACATTCTAAAAGAATTGAAGCAAGCAAGGTGGGGAGAGGCAGGAGGCTATGGAGACAGGACAGTGTTTCCTAACAAGCCTATTCGAACTATCTAATAAAAAAATTTCAAACAAAGGATTGCTTATTTCATAGTAATATTAGTAATGGATGATTTATCTAAGAAAACTTTCAATTTTAGAGGATTAAAGAAATTCTAAACTCAAGTTTCGATTTCATGGAAGCTACAAATGTCAAATGGAAGGAGATGTACAGGTGAATGTTACTATTCTGTGGGCTGTCAGGAGTTAATATCACTATCTTTGAATTCTCAGATTTCTTTTTAAGTTGTTACCAACAAAAATCCTTTTTAGAATCTGAAGTCTCATTATACAGTACCTTGCGTCATGAAGCAATTGATCAAAATGTATTGTTTAATAGAAAATAAGCCATTACTTGGCATGTTTATTTTCTTGACTAAGGATAAAAGTGTACCCTTTATTCCTATTTACATGTCCTTGTTAAAAGGGAACTTCATTTAAATATCAGCAGAAAACAAGAATCAGACTTTCAATACACACACACACAGCTCACCTCACTCTAAAGTGCGACCTTTGGGGTAGGACCAGTGGAGGGGAGGGGAAAAGGACAGGGAGCGAGTCTCTTATTTCACTCAGGGAAAATAAAGGAATTAATCCAAGCAATCCTGATACATTCTTATATAAAGCATTGGGTTTACAGGGGAAGAATGCCTGTATTAATGATATATGGTATTTGTAATAAAATCTCACACACCGCGGTATATTAACCAATAATTCCCAAATCTCCCTGAAGGCGACATAAGAGACCAACCAGCTTAACCAGGACCACATCGAGTAAAACCAGGCCACACAGAAGTGCTTCTTTACATAGGAGGCAAAGCAATACATGTATGATTTTAATAGTTTAAGCTGTTCCAGTGTTGGCGAAAATTTCCATCTTTCCAGACTTAGCAAAAATAGACATTCTTCAGACCTAAGGAGTTTCATATTCAACATAATTTAAACTCTTGGCTACTCTTTGCCAAATGTCTCAACATCTTCAATAGGAATAGAAAGGGGGTAGGGACAGGATTAAAAATAAATTCATTCTATCATCCCATGCTAATATTTCTTTTGTAAAACACTCAGAATCTAAGAGTGCCAGTATTCTGAATTTCATGCTTCCAAGACCTTTTTGTGAACTTGGCTTTTTTATTTAATGATTCACATTTTAAGGAAACAGATTTCATGCAAGCCCAAGAATTGCATATATGTGACTACATGTAAGCTTAAAATACTTGTAAAGGTGTGTATTTGGCATAGATTTTAAGCCATTTGGGATGCCTGCATCCTCTGTCACAATATGTGAGTTCAAGTCTCAGGTCTGCTCCCGATTCCAGCTTCCTGCTAATGTAAATGATGGGAGACAACAGGTGATAACTCAAGGAGTTGAGTCTCTGTCACCCACACAGGAGACCTGAGTTAATTTCCAGGCTCCTGGCTTCAGCATGATTCAGCCATAACTGCTGAGGGGTAGGGGGGAGAAGTGAGGGGGAAGGAGGAGGGGAGGGAGAGAGAAAGGCAGAGAGAGGAGGGGGAGAGAAAGGCAGAGAGAGGAGGGGAGAGAGAATCTTCCATCCACTAGGTCACTCCCTAAAAGCTTGCCACAGGCAGAAACCAGGATTCAGGAACACCATCTGAGTCTCCTAAATGGGAAGTGGGGATCCAATACCTGAGCCACTATCTGCTACCACTAGCAAGAAGCTAGATCAGAAGCAGAGCCAGGACTAAAACCAGTCCCTCCAATATGGGATGCAGATATCCCAAGTGGCAGCTTAGCCCACTAAACCACAATACCTACCCCTGATATAAACCCACTAGCATATAAAATGCTGTTTACCCATATACATATCATATATATTGATATGTAATGTTTTCTAAGAATAGTCTTAAATAGACTTTGTGCTTTTAATACCAGTGGTAGTAAGACTAACAGATAATTTGCCATGTGTCAGACATCCCTAGTTTTCTATGCTTCCTCAAAAAACTGAAGACACCCTTGTAATTAGGAGACATCTGCTGCACCGTGCTCTAGGCAGGGACAGTACAAAGGCCAACTGGGTCTCTTGATTTTTGTAAGAGACCATAGCTTTTCCAGAAGGCCTATCCATGAGACTTCTTACGTCTCAGCAACCAGAGACTTCCCAGCCACCCTAGACTCTCATTCACCTCCATTCAAGCACCAGCTCCTTCCGATCTGCGTTCTCCCAAGGATCTTCATCCCACTCACTCTTTTGAATCTCTATCCCCCTACTCCAGGACTCCGGCTACTCCAACAGCGTACACATGTTCATGTTCCCAGCTCACTTACCCATCTCATCTGTTCTGCTTAAACTGCCGGAGGGATTTGTTTTTAAATTATCTAAATCCCCATTACTCTCCCACACCCCTTTTACAAATCTATGTTCTCCACTCTCTAGTCTCACCTCTGACATATGTCTGATTAGGATACAAACACCAGCCCCAAACCTTTGAGATTCTATTTCTGCTCTTCACCCTCCATTTCTATAACGCCTTACCCCTTGAGTCTGTACCTTTCTAGCTACTTTCTACTCCTAACTTAGGACTCGTATCAGGCTCTTTTCTTCATTCATTTATCCATCCAACAAGCAGGACTACTTTCTGCATCCAACACATAAGAAATTTTGTCATTGTGCTCCTAACTTAAAAACAACACACTGTCCCCTCCCGGAAACCTTCCCCGATACTCCAACCACTTTTAAGCGCTAAGGGTCACTATGGGGTACTACTCGGGCACACTGAACTGTCTTGTTACTCCATTTGTCATATTACTCAGACTTCTGCATGCCCTCCTCAGTAGATAAATCACCTTCTAGACATTTCAGTGCGTCCAGAGTCTACCGCAGTGCTTTACATCCAATGTGGCCATTTGCAATTGCACAAGAACACGTTCCTAAGATTAGGTGACTTTCAATTAACAAGTTTTATGCATACTCCTTTCACTTGGCTCCTCAGGAAAATAAGCCTTTTTGTCTCCAGGAACATATGGTCTAATTTAACAAGATATGTGCATGTGACGTGCCAAATTTAGCCTAACATTAAATAACAGAACAACCCCTAAGATATATTCAACCATTTTTGAACAATCTTATGACAATGTTGTATAGATCATTGACTAGTAAGTCAGTTGCACCTCTTTGCCAAACCAATCATTAACTAGTCTGAGATAGTTAGAGTCACTGTATATGTGTTTAAAAAAATAAAAAGGTATTTTTTTTGTCTCCAAAACCTTCCCCTTCCTTCTCTCCTCTGGACTCCCATTTTCCAATTAGGTTCCAGTTCCCTAGGTTAATCAGGTAATTTCCATAAATGGAAAAAGGGGAAATGTATTTTTTTAAAAGATTCATTTATTTACTTGAAAGAGCTACACAGAGAGAGAAGGAGAGGCAGAGAGAGAGAGAGAGAGAGAGAGAGAGAGAGGTCTTCCATCCGCTGGTTCACTCCCCAGTTGGCCACAATGGTCAGAGCTGTGCTGATTCGAAGCCAGGAGCCAGGATCTTCTTCCAGGTCTCCCACAGGAGTGCAGGGGCCCAAGGGCTTAGGCCGTCTTCCACTGTTTTTCCAGGCCATAGCAGAGAGTGGGATCAGAAGTGGAGCAGCTGATACTCAAACCGGTGCCCACATGGGATGCCGGCACTGCAGGCAGTGGCTTTACCCACTATGCCAGTGTCGGACCCTTGGAGAAATGTATTATAGTTCTTTCATACTTAAGGCCCATTCCCTTTAGTTCAAAACGGCCATTTAAACGGAACGTAAGGTTTTCGTCCCCTTCCTGCAACGCAGGTCGAAGTCTAACTTCTGAGTACTAGAGCATCATAAGGACGTGCTAACTTTTCCAGTTTGCTAGAGCGGAAAAATGGTCCTGTCTTCCACTTAGAGGCTGGCTCAGGTGGCCTTAACAGTTTCATTGCCATAGGCTCAGGCAAGGAAAACCCAGCCTCCTCAAGGAGGGGCTACCAGCCACACAAACATCCTCAGGCATCGACAGTCTGTTAACTGAAATCTCACCACAAACTCCAACTGAACACCCAGCTGGCCCTATTCAGATTATATCCTGATACGCACTTTAGCTAGCTGCCTCCCCACATTACAGTCTTGCCCACAACCCCGACCTCATTCCACCTTACAGTAAAAACACGCAAGCTCCAGTTTTAGTACAGTCTGTATGCAGTCCCCTCCTACAGGTCTCCTAATCGCCTTCAGATTGAGTGAGAGTGAGCGAGCTAGCAAACTAAGCTGTTTAACAATGGAAGAAAAAGGCTATTCCCCCTTTCTGTCAAGAGCATTGAAAGTTACAAGTGATTTTCTTAGAGTCCCCACCCTTGATGACTTCCTTAGCAGAGGAGATACATTTCCCCTTCATTCCTGAGCCTGAAATGCAGACGAGAGTTTACATGGGAGTGTGGGTATGAATACATATGAAACACCAGAAACTGACTTTTCACAGTGCTCTTCCACCACCACCTGTCACACACACACACACACACACACACACACACACACACACAGTAATTATAGAAGGTGATGAATACGTAAATTTGACTAGTAATCATTTCATAATGTACATGCATATTGGAATATTTTGTAAACCTTATATAAGGTTATTTTTAAAAATTTGTGGAAATGGAAATAAAAGGTAAGATTATTGGTAAAAGATTGACCTATACATTCAAAGAGTCTTCTAATATTTCATGGGAAATATATGTCATAAAAAAACTACACATGAGCCATCGTCGCGGCTCACTAGGCTAATCCTCCACCTGTGGCACTGGCACACCAGGTTCTAGTACCAGTCGGGGTGCCAGATTGTCCCGGTTGCCCCTCTTCCAGGCCAGTTCTCTGCTGTGGCCCAGGAGTGCAGTGGAGGATGGCCCAAGTGCTTGGGCCCTCCACCCCAGGGGAGACCAGGAGAAGCACCTGGCTCCTGCCTTTGGATCGGCGCAGTGCGCTGGCTGCAGCCCGCCAGCCACAGCGGCCATTGGGGGGTGAACCAACGGTAAAGGATGACCTTTCACTCTCTCTCACTGTCTACTCTGCCTGTCAAAAAAAAAAAAAAAAAAACTACACATGGATTTCAAATTTTTTGCACTGTAAACATATCTTTTAATTTCATTATCCACAAATTTTTAAGAACTTGCAAACAAATACTTGAAAGCAATAATTCATCTAGAGAAGAGCAGTAAAAGGGAAGAGGGAGACTTATTCATTCCTTATAATGAAATGACTCAGTAATCAAGTTTTCAAATTAAACTCGCCTAGTATTCACATTCCTACTTATTAATTTACTCTTCAGAAAAGCTGTGACCAACTCCTCTTCATGGTTACTGCAAGGGAATAAAATTATGTCACTCTAATCAAATGGTGGAAAGTGAGAGCTGAGCAAAACACTGCAGCAAGCAAGCCCCCCTGAGGAGCTCACCACAGCGCCCTCCCCGCACACAGGAAAAGGGAGCTGGGCAGCACCAGCTTCTGGTTAAAGTCAATCAGCCCAGAAACAACAGAGTCTTTGTCGTGGAAACCTGAGTTCAAGTGTGGGAGGATCAGATAAAACCCAACACATGGCATCTGAACTACAATGATGTGCTTTGATTTTAGATTAAAAGTTAAGAACCCAGCGGAATGTGAACACTTTAAAGAAAGGATGTACAAATAAAATTCGGATTGGCTTCCTCTTAGGTGGTGACAGTTGAACAGGAAAGTAGTAACGCTGAAGGAATTAGAGAACAGCGCTGTAAACATCTTCATGTGTAAACCCACAATATACAGTTCTCTTGAGTGAGACCCTCCGCTTATGATTACAGATGATAGATATTAGAGAATCAAGTGCTTAGAAAAGTTATTTTCTCTAAGAAACTAATAATAAGAAAATAACTATTAATTTGGAAATCACAAGGCCAAGCTTGTGGTCTGTAAGGTCTGTGTCCTACACGAAGGGGAGAAGGAAGCAGTGGATGGAAGGAGTTATGCAGAGTTGTGTCTCAATTACAGCTATAAAACCAGTTACCCAAATTCTTTTAGAACCTCTCATTAGAAGCTACTCAGATTACCTAAGATAATAAAAAGCCAGGAAGCATAAGGGATCTTTTGACTACACATTAAACATGAATTAAATTACTGAAATTTCATGGTGTGTAGTTCCAATCTGGTACGTTTCTCTGTTTAAAAGTCAGAGAATTTAACAATCTTATATACTAAGGATACTTTCCATGGAAGAAAAACAAGTTAACACATAAATAACTCTAAACTTCTCTGCATCCAAGACAATTTTTTTAAAAATTGGGTTAAATCATCTAGATGAAATAAAAATTATGCTACTCTGAAAATGAGATCTACTCAAGGTTATTTGTGCAGCAAAATTCTTTGCTGTTTGAGCCTGCAAGATCCTGGGACTCACCTAAGCGCCCATCCTCAGCAGAGTAATTGGATAAATTATGGAACATTCATGCCACATGGTACAATGCAGCCATTCAAAAAGTATTCAGGAAAATCTCAACTTCTCTGAAGTTATTTCCAGGATATACTGTTCTCTTCTTAGAATTTTATCTATGAAACACATGAAATCCATTCTCTTTATATTAATAAAAATTTTTTAAAGAAATGTGCAGATATCTAATGTATCTTACCTTTGATAGAACAAAAATAATAAACAATGCTCATTTGTACAAAAACCTGGTAAAGGTAAATGAACCAGAAACTATTGAGAAAGGCTCCTTATAGTAGACAGGTGCAGATGGAATGGAGAAGACACATGTGGTGGGGCATACGAAGTCTGAGCACATCTTTTTCATATTGTTCCAACCTTCAGAATCACTTTAATAGTTGACATGCTCAACAAATAAAAGCAACCAATATGGTAAAAGGGAACGCAAGTTAAGTAAAAACAAAAACAAGTCCAAGTATTCACGTGTGCACACACACACATGCATAATTTCCAGCTTTGTTTGCTAAGAAGGCCTAGGAAGTATAACATCAGTGACCATGAGCATACCTAGCATGCAAATTTTTTCCTCTAAATACCATTCTCAAAACCTAAAGGAACTCCTTGGAGAAATGCCGATTCAAATATGGGTCATGAGAAGTACAAAAACAGTCCATGAAGCCGTCTGTTGTGGCTCACTGGGTTAAGCTGCTGCCTACAATGCCTGCAACCCATATTAGCACTGGTTTGAGTCTCAGCTCCTCCACTTCCAACCAAGCTCCATATTAATGTTCCTGGGGAGGCAGAGGAAGATGGCCCAAGTATTTGGCTCCTGCCACCCAAGTGGTAGATGAAGCTCCTGACTTCAGCCTGGCCCAGCCCTGGTGTTTGCAGCCATTTGGGGAGCCAACCTGTGGATGGATGAGTTCTGTCTCTCCCTCTTTGTAACCCTGCCTTTCAAATAAACTTAAAAAAAAAAAAAAAACAGCCTGAAATATCTTTTGCCAGAGAGCAGAATGGTGTTCAAAGAAGAATGGGAACATATCAAAAGAATAAAACTTTTAAGGGCTCCTAGTGTCCCAAGTCCAATCTGGAATTATTTCAACAATAAATAATGGTAGTATGAGCTGTGATCATCTGTATAATTCAAAGAAGAAAATAACAAACCATGATACAAATAAATGGACAAGAGAATTGCAAAAGGAGGAAAAGTTATTCCTTATAGGGAGAATTCAGATTACTGAATCCAGAACCAGGAAGAAATCAGAAGATCATTACTTGGAAACCACCATATAAGTTGAGTATTCCTGAAATCCCAGAGTGTTTCAGCTTTCAGATTTTCTCAGGTTTCAGACTATCTGAATACATATAAAGAGGTATCTTAGGAAGGGAACCCAAATTCAAAGTATGAAATTTGTTTTATATACACTTTACAATTAAAGGTTGAAGGTTATTTTATACAGTATTTTCAGTCTGCCTGAATGTTGACTATAATCCATCACATGAGGTCAAGTATGGAATATTCCATTTGTGGCATCATGTTGCCACTCAAGAAGTTTTGGAATTGAAGCATTTCAGATTTTGGATTCTCAAATTAGTTCAGTTTTAGGTGAAACTATTGAAAAATGCATGATGAGAAATAAGATTTTATACAATATTAAAATGTCTCCCACAAGATACTTAGGGATTTCCAACAGGAATCTAACAACTTTCAAAGTAGGAAATCTTAAGGTAGTAATTAAAGTTAATACAACGAGAAGTGAAACAGGTCAATACGAGGTGTTTCCTGATAGTATTTTCTTCTCAGTGCATCCTTTCACTTTTGTCTTGTCTCTGGCAAAAATTAAGAGCCTCAATCTAACCATGAAGCATCAGACAAACCCAGCTGAGGACTTCTAAACACGGCAACTGGACAGCATTCTTCAAATGTCAAGGACATAAAAAGCAAAGAATACCAAAGAATTGGTCCAGATTAAAGAAACATGTCAACTAAAGGCATTATATGATCATGGATTGGATCTGAGGTTGACTTTTCTTGTACTATGAAACATAAGTGAAACAACTGGCAAGATTTAAGTAAGTTCTACAGACTGCATGACATTATACAAATGTTAATTTTCTTAACACATATATACAAGAAGAGTTTTGCTTTTAGGAAATACTAGTATTTAGAAAGTTAAAGAGCATTGTATATCCAACTTGCAATATCTATTTTTCCTGAGATTTTACAGGTGTGAATGGTGGTCAAATATTAACATTTGAGGAATCTAAATAAAGGGTATACAAGAATTCCTCATACAATTTGACTTCTTTATAAATGTAAGATAAACTTGAAATCTAATCAATCAAGTTTATTCAGGAGATGCCTAACCAATCAACCTATTTAAAAATAATGCAGTAGTTACCTATAAGAAATGCAATTAGTGTAAAGTAGTTTTATGATATTGCTTATGGCTGTTTCAGTTTTACTAGTTTCATTTATTTCATATATAGAATTCAGATTTAGGAACACAGTGATATTCCACCTCCTCCGTCCCACCCACACTCCAATCCTTGCTTCTCCTCCCTCTCACATTCCCATTCTTAATTTTTATGAGGATCTATTTTCAGTTTACTTAACGATCACATAGTTAACCCTACACTAAGTAAAAGATTAACAAACAGTATGAAGAGAAAAGAAATAACCAAATATCCACATCACTTCCATACTTCCTGGATCAGTATATCATGAGATCAACCTCTTATTTTCTTAGATAACAAAGCTCATTACTTAAAAGATAAAGATACCAAAAATGTATCATATTTTCCCTCTTAGGCTTCTAATAGAGAAATGTATGTAACCGTTTAAACTCATTATCAAATAGTTATTGAATGAAGGACACTGTCTAGATACTTAAAGAGATGGCATGAACATCTGGTTTCCCCAGTTTACTAGCTCACTGCCCCCAACAAACCACTGTACAAGACCTGCCCAGGGCACTCTGCCAACTGAATCACGAACCTGATCAACCCAGTAGAATTAATACCTGCAGGCTTAACATTCAATACTGTCATGGTAATGAAAACAATTCTTAAACAAAAATGTCAAGGAATTTAAAGGAAGTACATCCTGCATTATGACCTGAGATGCAAGGGTTTTAATGCTGAAACCCAGAAATTCTCAGGCAAATCACATTTGGTCACCTTTCCCCATGACCTAGAAACCAACCTCCCTGACCTCCCAATTGGCCATTTGCTTCTGATTTTTACTTTGTCTTAACTTTCCCCCATCATCTCACATAGCCAGGAGAAAACCATTCAAATACCAGCTTCTCCATCAAACATTTCCTTTTCTCCAATCCTAGAAGCAATTCGTCATCTTCACCGTAAATTGTAAAGCAACTTAACCTGTTCTACCCCTTGTGCCACTTGCTATTCATTGAACAAGAGGTGGGAAGGCCACTGGCTCCCATTCTTGATGTTTCCTTCCTCCCATGGGACTTCCATTTAACTAGTAGTGTTCGCCTTCTCCTCCCTCTCATTAACTCTGACTCAAGAAAGGGGAAAGAATTCCCTAAATGGGGATTTGGGGGCAAGGAACCACATTGCTGACCAACCCCCACCCCCAACTACTCTCTGGAATTTGTCCACCTCTCCTGAAGTGCTTCAGAAGCAGGCTTCCATGTGGAACCCTGTGGTCATCCACATTTTTTTAAGATTTATTTGAGAGGTAGAGTTACAGTGAGAAGGATAGACAGAGAGAAAGATCTTCCTTCCATTGGTTCACTCCCCAGATGGCAGCAATGGAGCACCAAAGACAGGAGCCAGGTGCTTCTTCCTGGTCTCGCATGTGGGTGCAGGGGCCCAAGGGTTTGGGCCCATCTTCTGCTTCCCAGGACACAGCAGAGAACTGGATTGCAAGAGGGGCACCTGGGACTAGAACCGGCACTCATATGGGTTGCTGGCACCACAGCTGGAGGATTAACCTACTGCACCACAGAGCCTGCCTCTCATCCACATTTTCTATGCTTAGCTAGCCCAGCTTGTCCGAATCAAAATATGAGCTAGAAAACTCATTTTTCTTGTACTCCAAAGCTATATTCTCTATTAACAGCTTTACCAGTAAAAAAAAAAAAAATGACATTTGTCATCTGAAAATCCTGATTCTTTTCATCACTCTTAACTTGGGCAGATAATAGAAATGCCTTTTAATGACTATCTCACCCTCTAAACTATAGGATCCACAGTGGCCTATCACCTCCATAGCACAACTGTTTAGTTCCTTGCAGAAAGCAGACACTTGTAACTGAGTGAGCCAATGTCTTACTATGTTTTTGTTTAAGTCATGACATAATGGAGTCAATTCAAATCCTGGTGCTGATACTTAACAGACCAAGATCATGGGCAAGCCTCTTAATATTACAGTCCCATTTTTTCCATCGAAAAAGGAGACTCTCTTCATCAGGAGTTGGCAAACTATGGTCCACCAGCCAAATCAAGCCAGCACATTCATAAAAGTCATCTGTCACCAGTATATGGTCATGCACATTCCTTCACATATTCTGTGCTTCGGCACCACAACAGAACTGAGGAGCTGCTACAGAGATTATGTGACCTGCAGAGCTGCATGGTTGATTCTCCAGCCCTTGTATATAGTTTGCCAACCCTTACTCTAAGAATTATGGTAAAGAACACAGATAAGATGCCATTTCTTCCTAGCACCTACCATGAAAGTGGCGGTTCTCAGCTTAACTCCCAGAGGCATATTCAAGGTAATCTTCTTGAGAAAATTCCTGTAGATATACAAAATGAGTAACACATCTTCTCCTCAAACATCCCACACCTAAAACAGAGTGGGGAAATCTTACAATAATCACCAAGTTTAATTTGCCGTGAACTTGGAGGCTCAGGAAGCATTACACTACTGCAAAAGTGACTGCAGAGCATCTGCAAGACGACATTTTATCACACTGTTCCCGAGAACAAAGATGACTCAAGGGAAATAAGATATACAAAACATTTTTTCCACTAAAAGGAATCCTGAAATAGAACTTGAGCAACAACAGTAAGTATATTTACATATTTAATACTCTTTAATGGATGGGAAGCAGAAGATGCCGACGGGAGTTATTCCAGCTTGAAATGAATTGTGAAAACTATTAAGTCTAGTTGACATAGTGCAATAATTCTTCTTCCAATTAACTTTCCCTGCTTTAACAACATTGTAAAGTACCAGGGAGCAATGACAACAGTTCCTGTCCTTGCAGAGTTCAGACTCTAGTGAGGAGTACAAGCACACATTTAACACACAATTCTACCAGCTGGAGTTCAGATACTTAAAAAATCATCACTCTCTTTCTCAGTCAGTTGTGTTTGGTTACCAGGGATGAGGGATGAGTTATGTTAGGTAGGGTCCCAAGACAGGAAAGAGGGTAAAACAGCTAGGCATGTAATGTTGGCCAGTTCTTTGGGCTGGATTTAAGTTCTTGAGGTTTTAAGGGTGAGAAATTGTAGCTAGATGACCTGGTCAAGAACACAGTCTGTCAGAGAGACCCCAGCAATATTCCTTCATATGACCAAGGTGCAGCATAGAGTTGAAAAGTTGCCAGGGTCTCTACTTCTGCTTGGAAGCTAGTAGGGACCAGGCATTAGTATCTTGAGCAGCATTATCCCTGGAAAAGCTCCACCAAATGATTCCACGAGCCACAGACATCGACTTGACTGGTGGGTGTCCAAGGAAGAGAGGAAACAAACAATGGATGCTACAAAATGACCATACATGATGCCCAGAAGTTACTGGAGAAATTCACAGTAGAACCCACAGTCTTTCAATCATTCATCTACTGGTTTAAATATCTAATAGCTATTTAGATATTTACAAAAATGAACAATTATTACAAAATGCTGTGATGCAGGACACACAAACCCATCTGTGGAAATCAGAAGGCGGCTCCTCATCTGACAGTTGGAACAAGTCGGAAAAAAGAATGCTGAAGAATACGTTATAATTCTTTCAGACAGTTAATTTTTCAGTTTTCCTCCTCCTGGAGGTATACTATCATAATAGGATCCATTTTTATTGAGTATATCTAACATTAAATGAAATCATGCCTGGTGGCCAAGGTCCCCGAAAAAGTGACAAGCATTTTGCCAGCAATGATTATACTCCTGTGTTAATATGCATTAAGGACAAAGATGAACATTTTATGTGACTAGAGAGAGCAAAACATAGCATCTCCCATTACATTTCTTTCAGGTTCCACTAATTCCATTGTTAAATGATTCTTGTATCTCACAGGATATGCATCTAAGCTACATTTCCAAACTGGAACGACCATAACTCGAACCAGTCTATTTGTAAGTCATGGTGTTATAGGCTTGAACCTACCACCAGATTAATGTTCCCTCAAATAATGGCTATAAAGAGGGCACTTAAAAGATCCCAAAGATCTTGCGTCACTAATGGATCACCATCACATGGTGCAGAGAACTTGACTCAGGAAGTTTTATGAGTCAACAGATGGAGTCCATTATGAGTTTTCCTTTCTTGTGGTGTAACTAAACGGCCTTATTATGCTACCAACTTTAAAAAATTGCCATGTTCATTACTGATTATTAAAAACACTGTATCCCACGTACTTTGAAAAAGAATCACAAAGTAGACTGTCAATCCATATATTTTATAAAAGAAACCAATCTTATGTTTGCAAACTCTTTCATAAGAAAAATACAGTATGATGTTGACTGGGTGAAAAGAAAGGACATAAGTCCAGGAACAATACCATACTTCATACATTGAAAACTAAACCATCAATGAAAATGTAGAAGCAGTATTTACTAATAGTAAGAATGGTAAAGATTGAAGATTTTATTACTGGACTTTCCTTTTTATTCTCTGTAAATGGAGGAGGGAAAAAAATGACGTTGAACCAGGAATACATCCATCTTTGAAAGTTACCTGTAATCTTTTGGAGGCATTGATCAGCTTCCTCTATTTCTGGTACAAGTGAAAAAGAAGCAAAGGGGCTGGTGTCGTGGTGCAGCAGGTAAAGTGCCGCCTGTGGTGCCGGCATCCCATATGGGCGCCAGCTCGAGACCCGGTTGCTCCACTTCTGATCCAGCTCTCTGCTATGGCCTGGGAAAGCACAAGATGGCCCAAATCCTTGGGCCTCTGCACCCATTTGGGAGACCCTGGAGGAAGCTCCTGGCTCCTGGCTCCTGGCTTCAGGTCGGCACAGCTCTGGCCATTGTGGCCAATTAAGGAGTGATCCAGCGGATGGAAGATCTCGATCTCAATCTCTCTCAATCTGTGTGTGTGTGTGTAACTCTTTCTTTTAAGATTTAAAGAAAAAGAAACATGATGGAATAGGACATATTGCCCCACACCTTATCTGTAACACAACTGACCTAGTGGCTACAACTATGCTTAGATTGGCAGCAAACAGTTAGGAGGAGGGAGAAGGAAAGAGGTTGTCCACATACCAACACAGTTTGTACAGGTTGTAGCCTGAAGCATATGCTATAAGCAAAGACCAAGCACAAAAACCGACCACATTCTGCCTCTGAAACTTAACATATTCAGTTATCTTGCAAATTCTTGCCTTAGTTCTAAAATTAAGATTTTGGTTCTAAAAAAAGGAAAGCAAATAAGAAGAGATCATGTTATAGGAAAACACATCTATTGAATATACAAAGTTTAGGTCTTATTATACGCATACATATTTAATAACACAGGTAATTCCTATATGGCCCATCATCTAAAAATACATTCATTAATCTTCACTCCCTTAAGTGAGGGGCTCCATAAAATCAGACCTTCTTATACTTTTATCATTGTCCCCTTAACACAGTTTATGGTACATGCAGGTTAATTTAGTTTATGTAAATGAGTAAGTTATTCATTTTTCAAGTTAGTAATTCTCCCTTCTATTTTGCATGTAGTCACAGGTTCTCACTATTTGCTGAATATTTCCCCTTGGCCATGTATGATTGCAAAGATATTGCAATTTTAAAAAGCCTCCTGTTACCAATCTTCACGTCTTTACAGAAGAATAAACACCACTTATGTACTGTAGCACAAATTTTTGATCATCTTTTCTTTGATCTTGCAATTCCCAAGATTTTTAGCACTTCTTTGCACCCATTTCCCTGACCCTAGTTCAACTAATGATTTTGTGCCTGATTACTGCAAGAACTTACAGACATCTTCACTGATTCTGGCTTCCTCCCCTCCCAAAACACTTCCCCATGCCTTGCTGTCTGTCATTTCCCCAAAGACTGGCATGCCTTGAAGGCAGGTGCCATGTCTCATTCAGTTCAGAGTGTACTTTCACATATTTTCAACAAAAGCATTCAATTACCCTAAAGACTCAGTTGTTGCTTGTTCATCATGTTTAAAATAAGACCTTTCTGGAATCACTGGATTATTTTAAGAAAAAGAAGAGACTTATAAAATCTTATTGATCACGAGGGAATTGTTAGCTTACTTGTTTAGAAGAAACTCTTGCAACAGAGTTTTATAATTCACCTATATATTGTGCTTCCCAGACTCTTGTCAATGGTCAATGTTAGAGAGAAGGGCTGGTTATGCTTAGAGTTGGTGGTGATGTATGGAAACAAAGGCATTGGGAAAGAGAAAAATGGAACAGCAAGTTGCACATTCTTTATGCAATTCCATCATATCTGGAAAGCTAAAAACTACAACCCACTGGCAACACCCTTCGCTGAGTCACTGTATTCTTTGTGTGCATTTTTCTAAGAGCAATCAAAACAGTAATTGCAGGACTAACTTTAGAACATGAAATCATTCCATCTGCACTGACATGGAATGTAATATGAAGAGTAATCTCTCATTAAACCAGACACTGTGGTTTACATTGTTTAAAAAGTGCATGGGATCGCTCATTCTCAAGGCATAGATCATAGTGCTCCTTAAGGACAGAAAATTGAAAGTATTAGTTCCTTCCACAAGATACTTTTAAAAAATCACATGAGAGTCCAAATTTTTTCCCTTCCTCATCTGTTCTAACTACATCAGGAATGAAGTGTTCTTTAAGTATGGCTTTAAGATGTCTTTACTAAAGAAGGATCCTCATTCAAATAAACAACTCATCTAAGAAAGCATTTTTAAGGCAATCTAAAAATTTACTTGTGGTGGATATCTGATAATAAATTACTTCTAATTTTGGTAAATATGACAACATTGTGGTAAGAGAAAAATACTTTATAGGTAAGTAGTGGAGATAAAGTACTTATATAGAAGATTCGCTTTAAAATGCTTTCACAGATGAAGGATAAAGGACAAATGTTGAGTCAGAGTGACAGATATGGGGTATCCTCTATTTGTGGTTTAATTGAAAATTTTCATAAAAAAGCCTTAAAATTCTGCTTTCACTCCTTTATTTAGTACACAGAATAACAAATGCAGAGGCCCAATCAAGAAGGTATAAGGACACAGTAGCATCAAAGTGGAGGAAGATTTTATTGCACCAAAGTTGTGGTCAAAGCGGTGTGAAAATCCAATCTGGAAATGGCCAAGCTGCGAAGATACAGACATGAACTCTAGAGAAGATGTACCTATGTACACATAATACTTAATCTCCTGGCAACCTCATGTGGCCTATACCAACACAGAAGCAAAGTTGTATGTTTTTCAGGTTTTGACAGAAATAGACTTTTCTATGATGGGTTGCTTTGCTGTACACCCCCCATTATAAGCACAAAATCTTCCCTCAAATAACGGAAATCTGTTGAAAGGTCTCTCCAAGGAAACGCATCTTCTAAATCTTCATCTTGAGGGAGAAAAAGAAACTGAGAACAAGGAGACTGGAACCTTTTTCAAGAAAATATAATGGAAATAAAAGAGCAAATGATTACCTAAGTTTATAGAAACAGCAACTGAACCTAGTAACCTATGCATTTTTTCTGGATTATATTGTCTTCAAATTTCTGCCTTCCATAGCTCCTTCTTGGTAGGTACAGGTAATGTACCAAGTAAGTTCAAAGCAAAGACTTGGTAATGGAATCACATGTCACTTAACAATGGGATTCCATTCTGAAAAATTCATTATTAGGCAGTTTTCTCAGAGCAAGAGAGAAAGGTCTTCCATCCACTGCTTCATTCCCCAAATGGCCGCAACTGCCTGAGCTGAGCTGATCTGAAGCCAGGAGCTTCTTGTGGGTCTCCCACATGGCTGCAGGGGCCCAAGGACTTGGGCCCATCTTTAACTGCTTTACCAGGTCACAACAGAGAGCTGGATCAGAAGTGGAGCAGCCAGGTCTCAAACCTGCACCCATCTGGGATGCTGGCACTGCAGGCAGCGGCCTTTACCCACTACACCACAGTGCCGGCCCTGGCAATTTCAAAATGCAAATATCACATGGTGTACCTACACAAATCTAGATGGTGTGTATAGGTCAGTCACTCAATGTGGCTTCTTGGTACTGGCCTGAGACACATTAAACCAGACATAGAAGGATGCTACCAATGTAACATGGCATGTCATCTTACTGTCAATTTTTTCATAAGTAGGAGTATACTCTAACATAAGATGTATAATAAATACAAAACCCACTAGTGTCATTTATTATCCAACATTATAAACTGTATTTAATAGAATTTGCTACTCTTTTATAGGAATGGCAGTACAGTTCTACACCTCACAATTAACACAAATGTAATACATTATGATAAGTGACAATGTCACTGATAAAACTTTAAAAAAGATTGTCAGAGATGAAACATTTCTTATTTATTTGAAAGTCAGTTACAGAGAAAGAAGGAGGGGCCAAGAGGGGCCAAGAGGGGCCAAGAGGGGCCAAGAGGGGCCAAGAGGGGCCAAGAGGGGCCAAGAGGGGCCAAGAGGGGCCAAGAGGGGCCAAGAGGGGCCAAGAGGGGCCGATCTGGTTCACTCCTCAATTGAACACAAAGGTCAGAGCTGCGCCAATCTGTAGCCAGGAGCCAGGAACTCCCTCCAGGTCTCCCACATAGGTTCAGGAGCCCAAGGACTTGGGCCATCTTGTACTGCTTTCCCAGGCCATAGCAGAGAGCTGGATCAGAAGTGGAGCAGCCAGGACTTGAACTGGCTGGCTATGTGGGATGCTGGCCCTGCATGCGGAGGCTTTATCTGCTATGCCACAGCACCAGCCCCATATGATGTAATCTTATAGGCCCATGTTATAGACACAATCTTTCACTGATTGACAGATCATGGGAAATACAATCATGCATCTCATAAAAGGTTCAATTATTTTTTGTATTTTCTTACTGTGTACAGTCTAACATTTGAGCATGAATTGATAAAAATCGTAGACCCAATTAATGGTTTCTTTTCAGCTTGTGACTGCTGGACACAGAATATAAGATTGACCCCAGAGAGCTGGTTTCCGTTTATCTGGGCTGCAGCCTGGGCTCTGTATCACTAAATGCCTCCTAGGTTAATCTTACTATTGTCAGGCTTAGGAATCATAAAAATCTATCTCCTGTGCTGGATAATATAAATATTTTTCTTGATTTTGCTAAATGCATTCTAATGATAGAGATAGAGGCATCCTGTGAATTCATGTATTTCATCCAAGTATTATAAAACAATTTTTTAAATTTTATATTAAAATCCAAACTATGAAGAGAAAAACTTTGCAAAGTTAACAACTGTCATGTCTTTCATACCACAATAAGCCTTGCTGGTGCTTTGCCATCCCACAGACCTTAGCAAAGCAAACCAAAGCACCAACAAAAATCCACCTCACAGTGTTCACATCTACAGTGAACGATGCATTCTGCCCCCTCCACAGCACTCCAGCCATCTTTCAGGACACGGTGCCTGGGACATTCTCCTCCATCAAGACCGCCCTCACTGCCAGTAGAGAAGCTGCAGCACACCACATATCCCTGGGACATTCTCCTCCATCAAGACCGCCTTCACTGCCAGTAGAGAAGCTGTAGCACACCACATATCCCTGGGACATTCTCCTCCATCAAGACCGCCTTCACTGCCAGTAGAGAAGCTGTAGCACACCACATATCCCTGTGTTGACAGCTCTTGTCAGTGTTGGGCTCTCATTACCACTTTCCCCTGCAGATTTAATCCCCAAAGACCATGTGTTATTACCCTCATTTATCCTCATATCATCTATCTTTATATTATCCTCATCTAACAAGCATTTGATAAATATTTCACTTCATGTCTACTAATTGGCATGTAAATTATTATCCATATTTGTGAATGGCTTAAAGAAGTAAGCTGGTTATTTAGTCCCCAGGTATATCCAGTAAAAAACAACTATGAGGTTAGATTCTATGATTTTCCTAATATTTTCATTAATTCTCTCGCTATGCTCTGTATTTTAAGGAAGATCTTAGTGGTTCTGGTTTTCTGCATGAAAGCCATAGCACATTACTAATCTGGCAGGTAAATCAGAAGATACAAGTTCTAATACTTCTGCTTTTACTTGCAGTAGTTCCTCATTGCTTTGTAATAGCAACATTAATTGCCAGCATTTGAGCATGTCATGCTGATTAATAGGCTTAGCACAGATTGAGTCATTTAATGTGAATTTTAAAAATCTTATGAGGTGCTGGTTTTATTCCAGTTATATTGTGAGCAAAAGTGAAGTCCATAGAGTTCTATATGTTGTCCAAAGCCACTTGGCTACTGCAAAGTAAGGCAGGATTCAAACCTGAGCCCAAGTTCACCCAGTCTCCACACTAGGCTAGCCCTGCTGTTTTCTCCTTCAGATCAGTCTTACAAGGGTCTAGTGACAGTTTGTATCTATCCTTCATAGTGGACTGGATGCTTACGTCTCCCCCAACCCAAAGTTCTTCAGTTGAAATCCTGACCCTCCATGTGATGGTGTTAAGGGGTGGAGCCTTCAGGAGATGATCACGCCATGAGGGTGGAACCCTTTTAAGTAGTATTCGGGCTGTTCTAAGAGGACAGAAAAGTAGTTGGACCACTCTGTCTGCCATCTGAGGACACCATGAGAAGTCAGCCATCTCCAACCCAGAGAGGGGTATGTCCAGAACCAGGCCACTCTGGCCCCTGTTCTTGCACTCCTGACTCTGAACTAAGAGAAATCAACTGCTGTTGCTTATCATCTTCCCAGTCAAGGATACTTCATTATAACAACTCGAACTCAGACACCTTTTCTAACTATGGATCAAATAACAAACAGGGGGTTAATTAAAAAAAAAAAAACACTAAAGTATCTATAGCTAAACTACATGGAACACGGGAAAATAGAAGGTAAGATTGAAGTGTTTGAAAGGCATTAATCAGAAGACTATCAACATTAAAACAGCTACTTCAGTAGGCAGCACAAGTATTATAAATACTGAAATCTCCTTTTATTCTATTAACTTCTCAATGGAGGGTTACCAGGGAAGGTATCTGGGCTAGGTGTTCTGGGCTAAATTTTGAAAAGCACAAAGATAAAGGGAATGAAAAACACTTCAATTCTAACTCCATCATTTGGGGCCGTTCCGATTGAGCATGTCCCAAATTTTACATCTCCTCCCTCTCTTATTCCCACTCTTATATTTCACAGGGATCACTTTTCAGTTAAAATTTAAACACCTAAGAATAATTGTGTGTTAATTACAGAGTTCAACCACTAGTACTAGGATAAAGAAAAAAAAATACTACCATGGATAAAGTATTACATTGTACAACAGTCAGCACAAGAGCTGATCAAGTCACTGTTTCTCATAGTGTCCATTTCACTTCAACAGGTTTCCCCTTTGGTGCTCAGTTATTCATCGCCAATCAAGGGAAACAAATGATATTTGTCTCTTTGGGACTGACTTAATTCACTCAGCATGATGTTTTCCAGATTCCTCCATTTTGTTGCAAGTGACCGGATTTCATTGTTTTTGACTGCTGTATAGTATTCTGTAGAGTACATGTCCCATAATTTCCTAATCCAGTCAACTGTTGATGGGCATTTGGGTTGGTTCCAAGTCTTAGCTATTGTGAATTGAGCCGCAAAAAAAATCATGTAGGATCTCTGTCCTTAATGTGCTGTACATTGTGAATTAATACTATAACTAGTACTCCAACAGTATTATCATTTTGTGTCTCTATGCGAGGGCAAACCGTTGAAATCTTTACGTAATATGTACTAAATTGATCTTCTGTGTATAAAGAGAATTGAAAATGAATCTTGATGTGAACAGAAGGGGAGAGGGAGCGGGAAAGGGGAGGGTAGGGGGAGGGAGAGAAGTTGTGGGGGGGGGGGCATTGTAATCCATAAGCTGTTCTTTGGAAATTTATATTCTTTAAATAAAAGCTTTATATAAAAAAAAAAAAAAGAAAAACACTTCAGGCAGGGAGAAAACCCACATGAGCAAAAGGCATAAAGAACATATAAGGTGTGCTTGGGGACAGTAAGTGCCACAGTTCAGCTGGAGCACAGAATAAATGCTTGATGGTCTCACAAGATTGAAAATGTAGGTTGGATTCAGACAGAACACAAATATGACGCCCAGCATGAAAACTTGCCTACAGCCCCTGAAAGCCTCCCAAAACGTCAGAAAACATGGCATGGCCAAAGAGTTAGAGCAGGAAGACTAATCTGGTCAGACGTGTAAAAATTATAGAAGGGGCCGGCGCCACGGCTCAATAGGCTAATCCTCCGCTTTGCGGCACCGGCACACCGGGTTCTAATCCTGGTTGCCCCTCTTCCAGGCCAGCTCTCTGCTGTGGCCAGGGAGTGCAGTGGAGGATGGCCCAAGTGCTTTGGCCCTGCACCCCATGGGAGACCAGGAGAAGCACCTGGCTCCTGCCATCGGATCAGCGCGGTGCGCCGGCCACAGCGTGCCAACCGCAGCGGCCATTGGAGGGTGACATAATGAAATAGTAAGACATCCCGCGGCTCACAAGGCTAAACCTCCACCTTGCGGCGCCGGCACACAGGGTTCTAGCCCCGGTTGGGGCACAGGATTCTGTCCCGGTTGCCCCTCTTCCAGGCTAGCTCTCTGCTGTGGCCAGGGAGTGCAGTAGAGGATGGCCCAAGTGCTTTGGCCCTGCACCCCATGGGAGACCAGGAGAAGCACCTGGCTCCTGCCATCGGATCAGCGCGGTGCGCCGGCCACAGCGTGCCAACCGCAGCGGCCATTGGAGGATGAACCAACGGCAAAAGGAAGACCTTTCCCTCTCTCACTGTCCACTCTGCCTGTCAAAAAAAAAATAAAAATTATAGAAGGAAGAGAGTGATGAATAGGCAGTAAAATCAGGTAAGAGATTTTTGCAATAATCACAACTAAAATATTGACCTCAATAGAGTGTTGGCAAGAGGCAATTTGGCAGAGTAGATCTGATTCATCATGAACCAAAAACTAGCAAGTGTTGGCAATAGATTGAGTGTAGAGATCTGAAAAAGAGTATTTGAAGATACAGTCAAAATTTCCAACCTGGCGAAGATAACAACAAATCAACAACAAAGTCAGTGTTGAGAAGACAGCCCTGTGGAGATGTCAGCTCTTACATTTGTTCAGCCTTGGCTGAAGGAGGATGAACAGAAAAGATAAGATTTTAGAACAAGTTAAAAGTTGGCCAAGAAAGCGAAGCGTTCCAGCATACGGATGGAAGTGCAGAGCTTGTCTACAGCACGATGTTAAAGTTACCCCACAGTTTAGGAAGAAAGATCCAAAATATGAACTGAAATCAAGTTTCTTCTTAATGTTTTAGGAGATGAAGAATGAATAAGTGGCAAGAAAGAGTCCTGTGAGACTGCAGAAGACCAATTAAATCTATCACATCCTAAAGGTTTGCACAAACAACAGTTTTACTTGTAATATGGAGGATACCCCAAAACCTGTGAAGGGCAGAGCAGACAGGGCCAGGGGTAGGGGACAGAAGACACAGGTGGAATAGCTCATATCTGAGCACAACCACAAATGGGACCAGAAGTCCAAGTGAAAGCACCAGGCCCCACTTTACCAGACATAGGAGTGAAGAATAAAATGATTGGGTGAATCCATAAAGAAGTTCAAGAAGAAAGTGGAGTTTGACAACAAAAGTACAGGAGTGGCAGGAATGAGAGAAAACATTCATGAGCCATCAGGGAGTATCTTTGATAGTCTCATAGATGAAGTGACAAGGCTGCTATTTAGTGATAAGAAACAGCATGGCAGAAAGATCAAGATTGCAGAAATCCACCTGGAAGACTACAGGGGAAATGCAAGAATCCCAAACCGTTTATATACAGGGTCTCCAAGAAGTAAATCCTGTTGGAAGCAAACATGACACCCAATAATCACTCAGTGACATGAGATTGGCATGGTGAAAGGTCAAAGGGGAAGGGATAAGAAATAGGCCAGCCTGGAAAACGACCATGAGTCCTGTCAGAATCCTGAGTCTGCCAGTGCTGATGCGGTTAATTTTTTTTTTTTTTAAATAATCAGAACGAAATCAAGGGACCTGTGATTACAACAAAGCCAAAGAACAAGTTCAGCTAAGGGATGCTAAGGAAGAAGTGAGCACTACAAATCACATCTGAGAGGAGATACGAACTGGAGAAAGCAGGAGTGAAATTATCATGGATGTAGTCACTTCATTGAGTAATTGCAGAGAAAATGAGATGGAGGAGAGCTCTGAGCCACCCACACAGTACCTAGTGGGGTCGAGTTCAGCGGAATCCCATGAACCACCCATGAAGACTTCAGAGGATTGTGAAGCAAGGTTTTGTGGGACTGTGATGGGTAATAATCTGGGGAAAGCAACATAAACGAAGGCAGTACACTACAAAGGAGACCATTAAGTAGCAGTACTGGGAAATAAGGGCCAAGAAAGGGCACAAGGTAATGAGAAGCAGCACTTCCTTTTCCAAGGAAACCTGGAGAAATTAGAGGAGGGCTCTCCACAAAGGGGAAATGCCAAGAAAAGAGGCATTGTTGCCTGTAACCCAGATTTCATTAAGACTCAGTCCTGGTGCCCGTGAAAAGCTGACTTAACAAATGATGAGAAGATGGATGGAGTCATCAAGAAATTGAAATAACTTTGTCATTAACATAGGTAGGTAACAAAGCAAGCAGCAGGAGGGAGCAAGCAGCAGAGTTCTTGGGGATAGCATAGTGGTAGGTGAGGATAAGCTGTAAGTCTTGAGCAACAGTTACGGTTAACAGATGAAGGAGGCATGGGAGTGGCAGGCTGGCAGGCAGCACAAAACTGGGAAATTGAGGGATCCAAGGCTTTGTTGGAGTCTGTCCCAGCCTCAGATCCTGGTTCCATCACATGACAACTGCAGGAGCTGCTCAGGCCACCTCTTTGCTCCCTTAAACCCCTTACCTATAAGCTTTCAAATCCAATAATACTTGTAAAGCACACAGCTAAATCGCACTAGGTATGCAAAAACAGGTCAAAAATAAATGGTAGCTATTGTTACTAGAGAAGAGACACTGAATTGTCTTAGAGGCAGGAAAAGTGAAAACAGCCTCAGGCAGCCAGTGAGGGAGGAAGATAAGAGTAATTACAGAACAGCAAGTGCCTTGATAAATGGGGCTTTTAACCTTAATGGTAAAGTGTACTCAATTTGTAGTGGGAAGTTTGTTTTGATGAAAATGCTTGCTCTGTTTACATGTAATGTTAATGTCTTACCACTTTAAAACCTTTTTTTTTTTTTTTTTTTTTTTTTGGTAGAAAACTCTAGAGAGCCTAAGAGAAAAGCACAGTGAACACTGGTCTCACCATTTAGAGACTTCCATTGTGGTAGCTTTGACTCTGGCAAGGGAAGGACCACTTTTCATCAGCTTTTTGTCTCTCACAGTGCAAGAAACATTTTGTTCAGACCAAGGAACCAAAGAAAGATTATGAGGCAGGTATTTGGTGTAGCAGTTAAGATGTGACTTGGGATATCTACATCCCATATAGGAGCCTGGGTTTAAGTCCCAGCTCTGCTCCCAATTCCAGCTTCCTGCTAATGTACATCCTGGGAGGTAGCAGGTGATGGCAGAAATCACTTAGGTCCTTGTCACCCATGTGGGAGACCTGGATTGATTTTCTGGCTCCTGGCTTTGAGCTGACCCAACACTGGCTGTTGTAGACATTTGGGTAATGAAACAGCAGACAGCAGCTCAGTCTCCTCTGTCCCTCTTTACCCTCCACTTCCCACTTCCCCCTCTCCAGCTATCTCTACCTGTATGTCTATCTCTCCCTCTATCTACCTATCTACTCCCCATCTCTATCTCTTCTCTCCTCTCTCATCTCCCATCTGTCTTTCTCAACTTTTTCTCGGTCTCCCCTGGATGTCCCTGTGTGTCTTTGTATCTGCCTTTCTCCCTCCCTCTCTCACATCCCCCTCCCTCCGACTCCCTCCACACTCCTCCTCCCCCTCTCTCTCTCCTTCCTGGTGTTTCTCCCTCCTCTGTGTGTCTCATCTTGCTGGTCTATCTCCCACTTGCCTGTGTCTCTCATCCTTCTCCTTGATATCTCTGTCTCTGCCTGGCTGTTTCCATCTTTCTCCCTCTGCTTCCCCTTCCCTGTCTCTTTTGCCCTTTTTCACATGAACACATTTTTAAGAAGAAATATTCTGAAGTTATCTAAAATATCTTCTTACTGTTGCTAAATTGCTACAGGAAAATGATTCATTTGGTTATACTTTTTACTAATATATTTGGGAAGCAGCATCTTGGAGAAATGCTGAACGATAATTTTGGCACCTCTCATTCTAAGGCATACCAACATTATCTCACCCCACTTTCTGTTGGAAAGAAAATTAGAGATGCCTCTGACACCTTGGCTGAGCCTCACATTGTGATAGGCAAGAAGCAAAGGAATGCAAAAGCTCTGCAGCCTGGTGTAGCTGTTTAGTCTGAGGGCCAAGGACACTCCCGAGAAAAGCTAAATCAAAGAGCCCCTTGTGCTGAAACACTGTTTTGATGATCAAGAATTTTAAGGGCTGTTACATGGCTGTAGCTGCATTCGAGTTATCAAAATCAAGTTTAAGGGGGAGAAAAAAAATCAGTTATCCATTGGCAGGGGCGGGTGGCAATCAATGCAAGGCAACGTTTTCACTTGTGTACAGATCACAGCCACTCTCAGCACACAGCCCAACACCTCATAGGTGTGGTGTTCAAGAGACCTCTGCTCCGTGAGCACAGCTATGAAGGGCTCACTGCTGTGAGATTTTGCCACGATTCTAACATGAGCTTACAAGCAGTCACCAAATGCCAGCGTTTCTACGATCCAGAAAAAAAGCAATACACATTTAAGAAATGATGAAAAGAAAAAAATTCTGATTTTAGAAACACTATTTTTTTAATTACAAAGCCCATGTTTAGACACTTGGAAACACAAAACAAACTGAACACATTAATTCCTGTCTCCCTTTGCTATACAACACAATAAAGACTACACAGATGCATGTGTCACTCACTATGCGTAAATACTGAAACTTCAAATACAAAACCTTTGAGGGGTGTGAGGGACAGAAATGTCCAATCCCCATGTTGCTGTTAGCACAAGGTTGGTTGAACCATGTTCACCTTTTCTCGACATTAAGAGATAGCCATCTTGTCTGTGTGTGTTACACTGATATATACACCCTAAACAGTCAAAGATGCTTCTTACATGAACCTAAGCGAGTTGCAGAAGGAAACATGTGAACAATTTGCTAACTGCTTACTGCATTCGGGCTGCCATCGAGTCGGCACTCCAGGGTAGGTATATGGTTGGAATTAAACTGTGTAATGTAAAACACAGCTACATTTTCAGGCCCTCCTTCCTACCTTGCCATCCTTTTTCACTGAAGTGAAGGATCATCTTGGGTTCACACGAGTTGATATTCCCTAAAATCTGAACCACTTCTTACTGGAAAGGCAAAGGACAAGACAGGCACAGTCAAATGCTACATGGCCCACTTTTATTCCAACAATGCAAATGATGGCAGCGAGTGCTGGAGTAAGTACACGTTCCTCCAAGTATGGAAACCATTTGTTCCTGAGTAGTCATAATTCAGGCCGAGGGCCTTATGAAAAGAAAACATTTATACATTTGCACAGCAGTGCAGTAAGGTTTCACAAATGCAGACATAAAATGTGTTATTATCTATCTTGGATTAAAATATCTGGAGTTTGATTGCCTTGTGAAATGTCCAAATCAAGAACAACCATGGATTTTTCTCACAGGACATTACACCAGGAAACACTTAAATACCTTCTTTTAGACTATTCAAATGATTCTAAAGGAGGAAGATTATCTATTCTGTGGTAGACAAAGCCATTAAGATGTAAACGTGAAATGATGTAAAGGGGAAAAAATTCAGAGAAATTAAACAATGAAAATGGCCACCGATCATTTTTTAAACAATCTGGGGAAGGAACAATCTGATATCCAGCAATATCAATGTTTTTCTTTGGGTTAAAAATGGATACCTTGAGAAAATAACTAGTATCATGTGCCAAAATAGTAATAATAACTGCTTTGTTAACTGCACAGGTGTACCGATGGTCTGAAACACTGCATACGTCAAGTTCATAACTCAAGTCTTACTTGGAATATTGATGTGATTCTGCACAATGACACATAAAATAGACAAGAATTTAAGTATTTAGCCTATGAATTTCCTATCCCAGCACTACTGTTATTGGCAATTCACATTATAGGCCTTTTTATAAGTGAAATAAACCATTCCATTGCATAGGCAAAATGTCCAGAAATGTCATTGAGAAAAGTCTTCATCATTCCAAAAGACAATTGTTGGGCCGGCGCCGTGGCTCAACAGGCTAATCCTCCGCCTTGCGGCGCCGGCACACCGGGTTCTAGTCCCGGTCGGGGAGCCGGATTCTGTCCCGGTTGCCCCTCTTCCAGGCCAGCCCTCTGCTGTGGCCCAGGAGTGCAGTGGAGGATGGCCCAAGTGCTTGGGCCCTGCACCCCATGGGAGACCAGGAAAAAGCACCTAGCACCTGGCTCCTGCCATCGGATGAGCGCGGTGCGCCGGCCGCAGTGCACCGTCCGCGGCAGCCATTGGAGGGTGAACCAACGGCAAAGCAAGACCTTTCTCTCTGTCTCTCTCTCTCACTGTCCACTCTGCCTGTCAAAAAAAAAAAAAAATTTAAAAAAAAAAAAAAGACAATTGTTGATTCCAAGTATGGAGAGAAAAAGAAGTCAGAAAAGGTACCCCCTGCTCTCAATGATAAAGAGGAGAAAACAGCCAAGACAGGAACTAGAAGCTGCCTTGGGTCACAGCAGAAGACCCACTAAGACATGAGCACCCAGCTTCCTGCCAAGGGCTCACCCCACTAAGCAAGACTACCTACTGGTAGTAGTTTATCACCTTCCTTCCTGGTCAGTATTACTTATATAACTCAGACATTATCCAGGATACGAACTATTACTCATGCACGTGAAATGTAATCATGCACCCCAAAAAATTAAACTTCCAGTTTTAGTATAAACATTTAACTGCCAGGATATTAAGGAACTCTGAGAAATCTGTGACTTCATGTCTTGTCAGTGGAAGTGCTACCTTCTGATCGTGGCAGAGCTTGAATGCTTTACCCCTTCCTTCTTAGGAGCCCTCAGGAAAATTATTGTATTTTAATAGGAAAATTAAGAATGGTCTGTAAATGGACTCTAGGGATTTCTTGCAAGGTTGGTGGGCAGCACTTCCACTCCCCGAGTAACCTCCACTTAAAAGGAAGCCTGTGGGCTTCTGTGTTTATAATATTCACCCAAGGTATTGGGGCAAGTTAAGGAATTGACACAGTGAAGATTTTTTGGGGGGGAGCCAGCACTTGTGGCGCAGTGGTTTAAGCTGCCACCTGCAGTGCTGATGGTCCCAAGTTCTGGCTGCTCCACTTCTAATCCAGTGCCCTGCTAATGACCCTGAAAAAAGCAGAAGATGCTCCAAGTGGTTGGGTCCTGCATCCATGTGGGAGACCCACATGAAGCTCCTGGGTCCTGGCTTCAGCCCGGCCCAGTCCTGGCTGATGCAGACATTTCAGGAGTGAACTAGTGGATGGAATCTCTCTCTTATCTGTCCCTCTGTCTCTGTAACTCTGCCATTCAAATAAATAAGTAGATAAATTCTTTAAAGAATGAAGAAAAGTCTTTTTATAAAGACCTATCTACATTCAAAGATTCTGCTTTTGTGTATTGAAAAAGTACTTATGTAGAGAATTAATGACATAAAATATTTTTAGTATCTATCAAGTATAAGCTACTATGTTGGCACTTTGTAGGGACTGCTATTTAATCTAAACAAGTACTTTAAGGCGACAGGTACTAGAATCCACTTAGGAGATGGAAAAGCTAAGGCCAAAAGAGGTTGAACAACTTGAAGACACCCATGCACACACATAACACACAGCTTAGACTTCGATGCTATCCATTAAGCAACTTGCGCCTCATTATACGGTTCCATCACCTGTGAGAAACAAAAATTCAGGGACTTTTAAAAAGCCAATCTAAGGAATACTGGCAAAGGAGAACAGAACCAACCTACCAACGTCCATTCACCTCTATAGCCTTCAGAAGGCTGCACCATAGCATAACAGCTGCCACTAAAAATAAAAGAAAGTCACAAAGTAACGGTGTAGTTATAGAAAATCTATTCAAGTCAGGAAAACAAGGTTTAAAAGCTATACATTTGTTTCATAAAGGTCCAACATTGTCTTCATTTTCCTCTCCCTGGAACCTTGGCTTCCTAGAGTCACCAACAGCTGACTTGACTGTTCCTTTGAAACACTAACCTTTAGAAAGGACACAAAATTCTCTTTAATTTTTTTTATTCCAAGCTAAGGATTACAACACTTTAAAATATTTTTCTAACATGTACATAATTCTATAATCTCAGGGAAAACAAAATATTAGCCCACTCACTGTTCTACTTTTTCTGCTATGGTTAGTCACCACTAGGAAATTTTCAATATACTCCAAGCCACTTGTATCTCCAGGACATGTTCTTTACTTGCTACTTTCTCAAACACAAGTCCCACAGCCTCAGGAAAAACCTTGCAATGAAAATGAGTTAATTATTAGAGATTTTTTTTTTTTTGGCTACAGTATGATATTCATAGGGTTTTGGACTGAAGGTATGGAAGAGTTAATTTTTGGAAGCTAATTCTTTTTACCTGAACAATCTTAGTTAATCTAATACAGGCCTGGAACACATTTGCACTATGTTTTTCTTTCATTTATTTTTTAAATTTGAGTTTCTCACATTGAATATAGTTCACACATACACTTCTAACAATACAGTGATTCCATCCCTCCCTCTCTCCCATCCTATTTTTGAGATAACATTTTTAATTTATATTACAATAAAGGCCTTACATTCCTAACTACTGGCTTTTTAATAGTGCATAATTTTAAGAATTTGAGAGTAAAATTCATCATTCTGGATAAATCATCATTTCTTTTACAGAATCATAATACCGTTAAGTTTATCAGTTAAAGAATTAGTGACAGGAGCAGCACTTGACATAGCAGTTAAGGTGCTTGAGACCTCTGCATCCCCTACAGCAATGCCCGAGTTCAAGTCCTGGCCCTGCTTCCAATTCCAGCTCCCTCCAAATGTGTATCCTTGCTGACGGCAGGTGACGGCTTGACTATTCGGGTCTCTGCCACCCACATGGGAGATCCAGATGGAGTTCCTAGTCCCATTTTCAACCTGACCCTGTTTTGGCTACTGTGAGCCTTTGGAGAGGGAACCAGTGGCTGGAAGATTTCTCTCAGTCTCAAACAGCACCACACATCTTTAAAATTCTAGAATGAACAACAATGTAATTTATGAATCTCAAAAAAGTTCATGGGTTATATCTATTATGAAAAACTATACATGGATTTCAGAAATTTGGGGGATCAAAATAAAACATCTCTTAATTCCCTTTTCCTTAATTGTTTAAGCACCCTTCTATACAGATTGATAAAGCAAATTTAGCAAGATGTTACTAGATATCTAACTTACTCTTCTTTTTGTGTTTCTGGTTGCTTCCAGTTGAACCAAAATTGAAGGTTCAAAAAAGTTAAAAAAAAAAAAAAAAAACTTCAGAGTCATTCAAAAGGGCCAGTGTTGTAGCATAGCAGGTAAAGCCACTGCCTGCAATTCAGGCACCCCATGTGGATGTCGATTCACGTCCCAGGTACTCTATTTCTGATCCAGCTCCCTGCTAATGTACCTGGGAAAGCAGCAGAGGATGGCCCAAGCGCTTGGGAACCCACCACCCACGTGGGAGACCCAGATTAAGCTCCTGGCTTTGACCTGGCACAGCTCCAAGTCATTGTGTCCATCTGGGGAGTGTATCAGCAGGTAGTATATATTCTAATTCTTTCAGATAAATCTTAAGGAGTAACAAAGTAACAAAAGGAAGCAATGTGGCATTAATAAAATCCCATTGGGAATGAACAAAGAAATGAACAAAGGAAACCACTGTCACTACTGACGGGAAGTCTGTCCCCCTCTCACCACCCTCCACTGTGGTATGGAAGGGGAAGGCAGCAGGATTCACTCTAGGAAGACCAACAGAGAAACGGATCCACTCAAGAGACAGAGCGTCCACCAAGGAAAAAACGTTGCTCGACAGCTTTTCCCTGGGTTCCCTTTCACTGACTTGAATCTTAAGATCTCTTATTTGGGAGATTAATTCCAGTGATGGCTATAGCAACATACCACAAGAAAATCAAGAAACGGGGAACCCATTCGCCACCACAAAATCAGAACCACATGCAAGAGCTGATGAATGCTATGGGCTTTTAGCAATGAGCAACATCTTCCCTGTGGCCCCCAGCACCCTTAACCCCACCAATAGCACATTTGGTGACAAAAGGGAAAGCTAGTGTGTAGTTTGAAATAGATGGTATAAATGAGGTAGCATAAGTTCATTTAAATGTCAGGATAGGATGCTTATGACTACAAAATCATCCAGACAGTGTACCACAGTGAGCACGGCAGAAGCAGACCGAGGGTGGAAATCAAGACTTCAAGTCAGCAGAGTTAAGGTCTGGTATTTGCACTTCCACCAGAAGGGGAGGGAAAAAAAAAACACTGCAAAGAACTTCCTTCTCTTTGGTAGTTTGGCTGCTACTTGCAGTACACAGAAGATGTGAGGAGTAAAAGATGTCAGATAGTTTAAAAGAAATCTTTAAAACACTATCTAGTTCGGAAAAGCCCTGTCAATAAAAATAGCCATGCATAGACACAAATACATGAATGATTTGACAGCAAGGCGAATGACTCAAGGTCTTATCAGAGCTGTGATTCAAGACATTTTGAAAGGACAAGTGCAACATCCAAGGCAGTTCTGAATACCATTCCAGGAAATGAAAAGCAAAGACAGTGAGTCAGTGTTCAGACACAGAAGGGGGGAAACAATCGTACTCAAGTTCATTCTTCTAGCAGGAGGCCCAGAAAGATTCGGACTATAGTCACAGCGACAGCTGACACCCATCTGGGACGCCAGCCCAAGACTCCGGCCTCTTAAGTCAACGTTTTCTACTCAAATAGCCCCACAGAACTCAAATAACATGCACAACCAGGGCTAAGTAAACCTACGTTTCATCAAGTGTTTTCTTTGGGGATTTCCATCCTAGTTCTTTGGTAACTTATACCAAACTAAGCAATGTACATGTTAAAATATTGGTTTGTATATTTTTTAAAAAAATAAAAATGCTAGGATAAATATTAAAAGGAAAACTTAAGCTTTTTCAGCTGGTGAAGTATTTCTAAAGTGACTCATTTTCACAGTGAAATAAACCTATTTATATAAAGCTAGATCACACAAGAACTAGATCATACGGCAAGCCAGGAAATTGAAAGTATGTCGATTTGAAGTTGTAGATTTACATGTTTTTTAAACTCCTTACTGTTTTTTTCTTTTATAATAGTTATTCAATATCTACAGAGAATGAGAATACTCCCATCTGCTAATTTACTCCACAAATGTCATCAGTGGCCGGTACTGGGCTGGGCCCAAGCCAGGAACTGGGGACTCAGACCAGGTCTCTCAAGTAGGTGGCAGGGAAATGAATTATTTGAGCAATCACCACTGTCTCCCAGTGCATTAGCAGGAGACAGAGCCAGGAATCAAACTCAGGTACTCCAATATGGGACACAGGCGTCTTAACCAGCATCTTCACAATGAGACCCAACACCAAACCCACACTAGTCTTTGTAAGTTGCACTTTAGTGACATCTGAAATCTCTCCACATACACATTTTCTGCTCTTCACCAGAACCAGCAGCTAAAAAGGAGATGTTCCTTTCATCGAGAAATGCAAACTTATCTATGATTTTGCCAGACTTCCAACAGGGATGGATTCCTCAACACCATGATGGAGAGTGCCAGACTAGTTATGCTGTGCCTGACCCCAATTTTGATGTATTTTAGAAGTACCCTAGTGATTCATTGGAATTAGAATGAATTTTTAAAGATGTATTTATTTATGTGAGAGGCAGAGTTACAGAAAGAGAAGAGACAGAGAGGTCTTCCATTCACCGATTCATTCCCCCAAATGGTCACAACGGCTGAAGCTGGACCAATTTCAAGCTGGGATCTTCTTTTGGGTCTCCTACAAGGATGCAGGGGTCCAAGCACTTGGGCCATCTTCCTTTGCTTTCCCAGGCCATCAGCAGGGAGCTAGACTGGAAGTAGAGCAGCCAGCACTTGAACCGGTGCCCAGATGGAATGCTGGCACAGCAGGCAGAGGCTTAACCCACTACACCACAGCGCCAGCCCTTAAACTGGCTTTTAAGAGGTTACTATTTAGGGGAATCTTTCCAAATCATGAACACAGACTTTTTATTGCTTTTACACACTTGGTGTGGGGAACACATATGAGCAAGAAAATATCTATGATAAGTGGAAAATTTAATTTGCAGAAGCTAAAGGTCTTTGCACACTTGCTCTGTGCCAGACACTGCTTCCAGGTCTTGACATGGAGCATCTAGTTAATTCTCAACAACATTATCAGCTAGGTAACACCATTACTCCAGTTTTACAAATAGCAAAACTGAGGCACAGATATGAAATCATCTGACCAACAGTAGACAGTAATTAAGAGATGGAAAAAATTTGGACCAAATGACAAATACTATATTTTTACAGATACTGTTGAGACCATTTAATCTAAATGCTTTAAATAAGCAGGATTTCTAGTCAAAAAGTACCCACACACACACACACACACACACACACACTCCACACATTGCAGCTACTTGTTAGCACTAAAATAGGTAGAGCTTTACCGGTGACTTTGGGATGTAAGATGAAAAAAAGTAATCAGAATGTTTGCATTCTAGGTCTTACCTAGGGTTCTAAGCATATATACTTGATTTTCTAGCCGATCATAAACCTGAGCCATCTCCTGCCACAACATATTCTGTTGGGGCTTGCAGTACAGGGGTGGCCTATAGGTGCAAAAGGTATTCAGAAACTTGGTTAGCAGAGGGCAACATACTATCCTTCCTTTATGGCCAGTATCTCTAGACTTCCAACAATTAAAAATAGATTCCCTTCTTAAAATGTTGTAAATCTTTACCCTGGATCCGAAATCTTTCTCACTGGGGCAGGCATTGGAGCTCAGTAGGTTAAGCCGCTGCTTCAGGATTTCTGCATCCCCCATCAGAGGGCCCGTTCCAGTCCCAGCTACTCCACTTCCGATCCAGCTTCCTGATAATGCATGTGAGAGGCAGCAGACTATAGTCCAACTACTTGAGTCCCTGCCATCATGTGGGAGACTCAGATGGAGTTCCTGGCTCCTGGCTTTGGCCTAGTCCAGCCACAGGTATAGAGGTCATTTGGGAAAGTGAAATAGCAGGTTAAATATATCTCCCTTTCCCCTTCCCGCATTACAGCCTCTCAAATCTTTAAAGAACCTTCTCATCACCACCAGTACATCTCCACATACTGCCCTCTTTTTAGAGCCCAAAGGAATTTCTAGAAAGCAGGCCACCAATTCTAACCCCAAATGATGCTTCTATCACTAGGTAAGCAAAGTTACCATCTCTTGAACATCAAGGAACTTCACTACATGAATAAGACATTACCATTCTGTTGTCTCAACTAATATATTCTTAAATGTTCAAGGATATTAGATAATATCAAGAAATACAAGGAAGAAATTCAATATTTGCTAACTATAGTTACCCAATCATTAAGATCTGGCATATCCAACATGGGAAGCAGTCCATACAGCAGACTCATAGAATGACAATCTCTTTAAGAAGCATTCTGACCTCAGAATCAGCCCTTAAGGCATTCCAGTCTGGCTGGAAAGTCCAAGGGGAGCATTTCAGGCATGGAAAGTCAGGACACTGTGGGGAAAAACATCCTACATAAAGGACCCTTGTAAGTGAAACCCCTGTGGAAAGAAGTGGCCACCAAAAAGGAGGCATTTTTCTCTGAAGGGAGGAGAGAACTTCCACCTAGCTTATGTCCTTGCCTAAATACTGATGGAGTTTGTGGATTCAAAAGGCTTTCATAGCATTGGCAGCTCATGTCAAGAGCCCCTAGTGATCACTGGAGTCATACATAAGAGTGTCATTTGTTAAATAAACAAGTCACTGGGCACTAACTTCCTCTGCAGTACCTCTGTCCACAAAGAGTTACGAGACTTAATAGTAAAACTTGTTCAAGAATCACTTCCTTTTAGTGTATTTAAAGAAGGATATTATGTCTCATAAGTTATAGTCACGTCTAAGAGCTCACAAAAGATGTATCATCCTTGAATTCTTTAAAGAAAATTTCAAAAAGGAAAGAAAGAGGGAAACAAGCAAAAAACACTTTCAAGAAACAGTAACAGGCTGGCACCATGGCTCACTAGGCTAATCCTCCACCTGTGGCGCTGGCACACCAGGTTCTAGTCCCAGTCAGGGTGCCAGATTCTGTCCCAGTTGCTCTTCTTCCAGTCTAGCTCTCTGCTGTGGCCCAGGAGTGCAGTGGAGGATGGTCCAAGTGCTTGGGCCCTGCACCCCATGGGAGACCAGGAGAAGCACCTGGCTCCTGGCTTCGCATCGGCTCAGTACACCGGCCGTAGTGGCCATTTTGGGGGTGAACCAACGGAAGGAAGACCTTTCTCTAACTCCTCCTTTCAAAAAAACAAAAAGCAGCAGCAGAGGGAAAGTTTTCTTAGTTTTTTTTTTTTAACTCCATTTTTTATTTGTTGCTTCCCGTTTCCTTTTCTTTCTCAGACCAAACTGGGGTGGAGGAGTGGATGGGAGGAGTGGGGGAAGTGGGAAGAATTACTATGTTCCTAATGTTGTATTTACAAGATACATACAAAAAAATAAATAAAATAGAAAAGATCTGGCATAGCCTAATCTATGAATCATTATTAAATCCTATATTTTGGTGTGAAATTAGTATGCTGTGCCTTTGTGATGTTTCGAAAACATTTTCAGTTAAAATTGTCAGAACCATCTGGTAAACATGAAATACTGTATGCTTAAGAGTTAGCTCACATTCCCATTTTCATGGAATCTTTTCCTAGAGGATTACTACTCCTATAGAGCTCCTTCCCCTCTGAACCAGAAGATCTTCCCTACCTGGACCATTTTTTGGCATTCCATTTTGAATTGTTCATATTTTGGAATGGTACTGCTCATTTGTTTGCTGGGGAAAAAAGTCTTGGATGTTCGCAACGAACTAAGCAGTGTGCTGGACACTGACAATCCAGTGTGAACAAGGCATTTCACCCTTCAGTAGCTCAGGCTCAAGAAACTGGTGGGATTAAGGAGCCTGTATTGGTAAGGGCAAGCAACACTAGCCTCTGAGACAAAGAAACCTCAGCATCTCGCTGACTTAAACAAGTTTGTTTCTTGCCTTCAGAGGGCTCAGTGCAGACACACAAAAGGATGACAAGGTCATCAGGTGTCAAGAGGTTGACTCATTAGGCTCAAAGGGCTATGGTCTGTGCAACAACTGGACAGACACTTGAAGAGACTCTTTCCCATTGGAGGTTTACTGGGGCCAGGAATAGAGGTAGAGGATCCATCACTTCTACCCACATTTTACTAGTCCAAACTCTGGCACATCACCACATGTAAGAGGGAGGCTGGGGATATCATGTAATTTCAAGATAAAGAGGCAAAAAATGTATTTTAATGAATACCCAGAAAATTTGACTGTTTAATACATAGGTGCCAGCATTGTAGTGCAGTGGATTAAGCCACCACCTACAACGATATACAATATGGGCACCAATTAGAGTCTCAGCTGCTCTACTTATAGTACAGCTCCCTGCCAATGTACCTGGAAAAGCAGCAGAAGATGACAAGTGCCTGGGCCCTGGCACTGATGTGGGAAACCCCGATGGAGTTCCAGGCTCCTGACCCAGCCTTAGCTGTTGTGACTATTTGGAGGGTGAACCAGCAGATGGCAGACTGCTCACTTGCTCCCTCTAACTCTGCTTTTCAAATAAATAAATCTTTAAAAATAACAGATCTGAGATTAGAGATAAATGAGGCTTTCAGAGTACAACATTCAAGGGGGATCTGACTCTCAGACATAGGTAAGCCCACACTTTCCATTTTGTATAGGGTCCCCTCTTGCCTCACCTTAAACCTAGCCCTATTAATTTACTATTACAGAGAGAAAGGAAAAAAATGAAGAATGGAAAGGAGGGAGGGAAAGAGCTTTCTAGACAGAGTCATCAGTATTTGCAAAGGTCCAGGGAAAGTTACAAATTCTGAGTTTTTGTGAAACAGGAAGAGGCCCTTCGGCTGAGACCATAAAAGGAAAAGCAGCCAGTGTCTAGGTCACACTGTGTCTTCCAGACTGAGTGGGAGTTGGGTTTAATCTGGAGTAAAGTGGAAATCAAATGCAGACTCACATTTTATAAGCAATGGCTCTAGCTGCCCTGTGGAGAATGGATCACAGAGGATCAGCAGGATGGGAACTAATGTGATTTTGGATGGAGAAGTTGACAGCCTAGCCTATCCAATGGCAGCAGAGAAAAGGAATTCAAAATATAGTGGAGACAGGGCATAGAAATAGTAGATATTGGGGCTGGCATTGTAGCGTAGCAAGTTAAGCCAGCACTTACAGTGCCGGCAACCCATATGGGTGCTGGTTCAACTCCTGGCTGCTGTACTTCTGATCCAGCTCCCTGCTAATGCACCTGGGAAAGCAGTGGAAGATGTCCCAAGTCCTTGGGCCCCTGCACCCACATGGAAAACCAGGTTGAAGCTCCTGGCTTCAGCCTGGCCCAGCTCTTGCTGCTGCGGCCATTTGGGAGTAAATGAGTAGACACAAGATCTGTCCCTCTTTCTCTTTATCTCCCTGTAATTCTGCCTTCCAAAAGAATAAATTTTTTAAAAATAAGTATTTGTTGAGAAAATAAGCAATCAAGATTTAAGCAACTGAGAAACTTAACGCTATTTAGATCCAGGAAAAAAGAGGGTCTCAACTCCCTATTTAAACAGCGAGCTCATGAAGGGTAAGAGCCATGCTGCTTTTTATTCAACAGAAACACTAACAATGTTAAATCAAAAAAAAGAAAAATTGACAATTCAAGGTAATAAGTCCAGTTTCTCCCAACTATAGAATTAGTATCAATATTCTAGAAAACAATTGGCAAAAGAGCTTCACATTCCAACCTTGATGGTTAAGAGTGTGGCTGGACCAGAATGCCGACATTGAAATGCTAGCTCTATCACTTACTGGTTCTGTGACCTGGGGAAAATTGTCCACTCTCTTGTGCCTCAGATTCCTGGCCTATAAAATGGGGGGGGGGGGGGGTGGAGGGGGGACTGGGAATAGGTCTATCTCACAAGATCATTCGAGCATTCGAGGATTAAGTAATATGAAGCCTGAAGAACTATGCTTGCCACACAGGATGTGCTCAATAAATGTAATGACTGCAGTAGGTTGTTATATTTAGTTCTGTGAATGACTCCAAAAGAAAACAAGATGTGGAAAAAGATGCATAAGGGGATTCACAGCTATGTAACTGATAATAATGAATTTTTTTTGGACAGACAGAGTGGACAGTGAGAGAGAGAGAGACAGAGGTCTTCCTTTACCGTTGGTTCACCCTCCAATGGCCGCTGTGACTGGCACACTGCAGTGGGCGCATCGCACTGATCCGAAGCCAGGAGCCAGATGCTTCTCCTGATCTCCCGTGCAGGTGTAGGGCCCAAGCACTTGGGCCATCCTCCACTGCACTCTGGGCCACAGCAGAGAGCTGGCCTGGAAGAGGGGTAACCAGGACAGAATCCGGCGCCCTGATCGGGACTAGAACCCGGTGTGCTGGCACCGCAAGGTGGAGGATTAGCCTATTGAGCCGTGGCACCGGCCGAAAATGTTTTAATAGTGCCAAAATGCTTAACTGCCCAAAAATTAGGAAATGAATTTTAATATTTCATGGTAAACTTATGGTACAGACATTCAAAATATCAAAAAGTGTTGAATATATGCCAACAATACATTCATTGCATTTCAAGATCTTATGTTTGCGTAGAAGGGGGGAAACAGCTGCAAGCATGAAAACCACAATGTTAACATTGGTCATCACCAAGGAAAGGAGTATTGGTAGCTGGGTTTCTTCATGATACTATTCTTGCTTTATAAATTCCCAATAATTATATACCTTTTTAGAAACAGCAGTGCTGGCGCCGTGGCTCAACAGGCTAATCCTCCACCTTGCAGGGCCGGCACACCAGGTTCCAGTCCCGGTCAGGGCACTGGATTCTGTCCCGGTTGCCCCTCTTCCAGGCCAGCCCTCTGCTGAGGCCCAGAGTGCAGTGGAGGATGGCCCAAGTGCTTGGGCCCTGCACCCCATGGGAGACCAGGAAAAGCACCTAGCTCCTGGCTTCGGATCAGCGTGGTACACCAGCCACAGCGCGCCAGCCGCGGTGGCCATTGGAGGGTGAACCAACAGTAAAAAAGGAAGACCTTTCTCTCTGTCCACTCTGCCTGGAAAAAAAAAAAAGAAAAACAGCAGCAACTAGCTTTTTTTTTAACCAACATCTCATATAAGCAAAGTGTAATCTTTACCCCTTGCTTCCAAGACCAAACACCAAGATATCCAAACAATGCAGGGAGTTTATTAGCAAAATAACTTTCAAGAACCAAATGAAAAAAGGGGGATTAAAGGACATGTGCTATTGGTCCCAATTAGTGGCTACAGATCGGGTGTCTGTCGTCTACCTCAAGAACATTTTATAATTCTTCATTTTCTGGAACCTTTCATTAAAGCAGCGTGTGCATTCCTACTTCTAATTTCCACCTTGTAATCTGTGCAGTTCACATACTCAGTGCTCTTAAAAATACTATGAAGGCACTAAAGAAACACACACACCAGTCATGTTCTGTTTCCTCAGCATCGGGTTTCCATAAGGGTATTTAAAAGTTCACAAACACTAGAGTTTGAAGACAAGTTTATTGGCTGCAAAAAAAATTTGAAATCCACGCATCATTTTTCAGATTATGCATTTTCCTGACCTTTGTTTAGTGTCCTCATATGTGCCACATATGAAATGTTCTGTTTTCATAATGTTTTTGTCACTTATTTTTACTTTATTTCAAAAGACAAGGATACAGTGGCAGAGTGACAAAGATTCTTCGATTTGTTGGTTCACTCCCCAAACGCCTCCTAACAGCTGGGGCTGGGTAAGGCAGGAGTCCAGAACTCCATCCAGGTCTCAGCATGGGTCAAAGGGACCCAAGGGCTTGAGCCATCATCTACTGCCTCCCAGGTGCACATTAACAACACGCTGAATCGGGAGAATAACCAGGGCTCAAAGCAGACACTAATATGGAATACAGGAGTCCCAAGCAGCCACCTGTCTGCTGTGCCACACACCCACCCTGTAATTCATAATGCTAATGTTTAGAATTTTAACAAGCTCTTTAATCCTCCTACTCATCATTTTGTGACTTTCACCTTCACTAGATAGTAAAATTATTCAATGTACCTGTCGTAGCTATCTTTCTGTGGGGTGTACGAAGCCTATACTAAGAGTAGCTTAATTTCTAAAAATGAGGTAAGCTTTTAAATGAGTAAAGGAATGATTTTTGCAATGAGGAAGAGCCTGCTGCAGCTAATAAGCAGGAGGAACATTAAGTCTTTAAAACCTTCCTGTCACTAACCACTGAAGGCATGTCATCTCTGGACCCCTTCTTTATATGTCTGCACATCAAAAGATCTCTCAGCAGCCACCCTCGGCAACCAGCTGCCATTCAGCTCAAGATCTGTGGAAACGGTAATCCACCTAAAGGTGACGTTACTTGTATTCTACAACATCCAGTTGATCTCCTCAAATATTTTCTTTCCTTTCCTCACTAAGCCTTCCAAAGGGTGTTTAAGTAGCACAAAGTACTGTTTTTCTACCCAATGAGCCTCCGATTACACCAGGCTGAAGCTACTGCTTTCTGTTCACTTAGTAGCTCCTCTGAAACCTGTTAACACAAAACATTATCAGAGGATGTCTAACAAAACTCAGGTTTGCAAAAGGTTTGCATTTCACTCCAATTAGCAGAAGCCAGAAAGTCTTTTTTTGATGCCCTTCAACCGCTGCTGTTTGAGTGAGCTGAGATTGTTGTTGAAGACATCACCTCCACCCGACAGGCAGTAGCCTGACAGAAATCAAAGTGGTTTACGCACTTCTAATGAAGTCGATCGACTCTCCAGCCCAACTCATTACTCTCAAGATTGGCAGCTAAAGGAGAAGAATTAAGCTGATGGTCTGCTTCTCCTGTAAGAACTTTGTTTTGTAGTAAACAGATATCTATGGTCAAAGAGAAATGGTCTTTTCAGCTAAAGAATGTGGAGGGGATTGGCGGGGGTGGGAGAGAAATCACTATTTTGCAACCACTAATGAAACTGACAATTCTTATAAACATCACAAATGAAAGGAATATTAGATGAAAGGTTAATGGGAACCTTAAGATGGAGGGTTTGGCCGATACCCCACAAGCAACCACTAAGAATGGCACAGACACTGTGTGCCTCCTGGTGGGAGGCAAGAGGCACACAGCATTACCTGTGAAGTGCTCTGGCCAAAAGAGTTGACCTGAATCCAATCAACCCTTCAAGAAGAACTTCTAGTTCACAGAAAATACAGAGCACAGAAGCATAAATTAGGTGAACACCACAAGGGAACAAAACTTACAACAGTCAGAAGGTTAGACATTCTGCAGAAAGCCCACCAGGAGTTACACAATAAGTAAAAGGCACAGAAAACAAGAAGGTAGTACTGCTCCAGCATCAAACCTGGGGCTCTATCAACCAAGTGCAATGATTACATGTCATCTGAATGCTAATTCACTTACACCAGCTGTCTAAAGGCATTTTTGAGGGCCCGATGCCGTGGTATAGTGGGTAAAGCCACCGCCTGCCATGCGGGCATCCCATGTGCACTTGATCTTAGCCAAAAGGTCAAGAAGCAATTGATTGCTCTACTTGTGATCCAGCTCTCTGCTATGACCTAGGAAAGCAGTAGAAGACTGTCCAAGCGCTTGGGCCCCTGCACCCATGTGGAAGATCTGGAAGAAGCTCCTGACTTTGGATCAGCCAGCTCCACCCATTGCAGCCTTTTGAGAAGTAAACCCGAAGATGAAGATCTCTCTGCCTCTGTAACTCTGCCTTCCAAATAAATAAATCTTTAAAAAACAAGACATTTGAGGCAATTGGGCAAATCCATTTAATACTGATTTTAAGCAGTATTACCAAAAAATAATGAATTCTTAGATAGTTAATGACATTGTGGTTTAAGAAGATGTTTATATGTTTAAGAAATGTATTCAGAAATATGTGGGCTGAAATAGCTGTAATTTGCTTTATAACATTTCAACCAATAAAAGTAAAATAAGAACAGATAACACATCTGGCAAAACTTCAATATTTATTCAATCTGGGTTATAGTTACATGGGGGCTCATTAAGCTACTCTTGTAGATTTGAAAAGACATCGTAAGTTTCAAAAGTATTTTTGCTGACCATTTATACATCACAAGAACAAACTAAAATACCTCTAACAGCAGAAACCATGTAGCCATGTACAGTGGATAATATTGAGATTGCAGTGACACTCTGAAGGGTCCTAACAGCTCTTAGGAGACAGCAAACCAACAGAAAACAGCTTGGTTGAATGTTAAGCTGTAGCTAAAGAAAAATAGCGAAAAGCCGATTTCAAGTATGGATTTTTTTTTTAAGATAACAAACACTCAGATACTCTAGATACAAGTAGTTTCCAACAACTTCAGAGACAGAAAGGATCTTGACGTCACCTACTCCAGACACCAACACTGATAAATCATATTCAGAGCACTGCCACCTCAGGGCCACTATGCACACAAGCCCAGCAAGTGCCATGAACATCATTCTTGATTTGCAAGGACACAGTCTGTGAGGCTATGTGCACTGGCCCTACTACTAACTCATCCCATTTCTCTTACCACTCCTACTGCTTCTTCCTCTAGTACTACTTCTCATTATAATATAATTGGTAACAATAATTGTTATTCTACAGGGTTGTTGTGAAAATGAAGACTTAATTTGATATTCATTGTATCATGTACTCCAGAGTTCTATTAAAATCCCAAATCATGGGGTCTCTGCAGATATTATCCGGTTACCATTAAGTCAATAATCTGGGCCTTAATCTGATAATTGCCATTCTTACAGGAAAAGAGAAACACAGAGGGAAGACGGCTGTATGAAGCTGGAGGCAGAGGCTGGTGTTATGCTACACAAGCCAAGGGATGCCTGGGGCTATCAGAAGCTCGAAGAGACAAAGAAGGGTCCTCCCCAAACAATGCAAGACAGCATGAACTTGCTGATACCTTGATTTTGGACTTGCAACCTCCAGAACGGTGAGGAAATATATTTCTGTTGTTTTAAGCCATCCAGTTTTTGGCACTTTATTACAACAGCTGTAGGAAACTGATACCGTATTACAGCGAGCACTGCCACAGCACTTTCACAAGCAATGCTATCTAGAATAGAACCCCAGACTTTTGTGTGTTGAAGGGTCTTCAACCACTTTATTATCAAACCTAGGTAGATACCTCTTTTAATGCAGCCAATTCTTCTGGCAGCCATCTACCATTATAACCTCAGGATGAGTCAAAAATTAAACAAATTCCTCATCTCCTACAGCCAATTCTTCCACAGTATAGCCCTTTCCTATCTCTGTGGAATTATGGTCTTTTTAGTTCATTTGTTGAATTATTTAGTAGAGCATTAAGTCTTTGATTATAATGTAAATTAATGTTATCTCGATGCAAGTTTTTAAAGTTGGATCTTTATTGAAGAGTAAACTTTATGATTGAAATTTTAACCCGAAAGATGTAAAGTCAATCTGCCATTCCCAGCCATCAGTAATTTGTCACCAGTTAGCCAAGGTTTTAAATGTCCTGTTCACCTTCACATTATGCAAAGGTGTAGGTTGCAGAGCATCAGTATTCAACTGAATCATTAGGTAAATAGTGTTTCAGTCAAGGCTGAAGATAAGGACCTTCACACTACCGGAGGATAGCCTCAAAGTGGGCATCAATCCACTTTGGTTCCATTATTAGTATTTGTCAAATACTTCTTCATTTTGCTATCTAGTGACTCCACTACAGAAAGAATATATGGTATAACCCAAACTGGTTGTATTTCGGTTGAAATTTCAAGCGTTATACTGAAATGTTCTACAAATTGATGTCATCATGTAAGAATTCAGAAACATGCCCTTTTTTCTAGGAATTGAGATCAAACTTCAATCTCTATTATTTATTACTGGAATTTAGAATGATGCAGATATATTTGATGCAAAATCTGAAGAAGCAATTTTGTTCAGTGCCCTCTACTTAGAAAGGGAGGATTCTTTTGAGGTCAAGTAGTTGTCAACAGGAATTTACATTTAAGTATTTATTAGATGCTGCAAACATTACACATGTTCATATCATAGCTCTGTGACATAAATGGTCCTCCACATTCAGTGCAGTCACCTGCTTTACCACACACTGAAGAGATACTCCCTGCTGTTAGAATCAAATATTTGGAACACCAGGAAAGGACCTCTCACATGAGTGGATAGCTTTCAAAATACAAGCTTTTATCTGTCTCTTAATAAAATGTACTCATTTTGTCTTAATTCCAAGAAATAGAATAAATCATATTTTCTACATGATAGATCTCAAGTCTCTGGAACAGTAATCTTGTTCCTGCTCTTACTTCCCTTCCCTAGGTCCAGCCTCTGCCATTTCTTCAAATCTAAGTTCAACACGAAGACAACTGCTTGGTGTGTAGTTAGCCAGAATCGTTAGGACAGTCACCCACTTGAATCACTTTCAAAGTCATGCGTAAATCACTCATCATAGCTGCAGAGAACTGTGCTTAAGGAAACAGGTAAATGTCACTAAATTCATAATTTTGGACAATTAACTTTCAAGTATTTATTGCAAGCTCTAGATCAATTATCAGGATATTAAAGGACAGGGACAAAAGATCCAGAGGGTGCAATGCGATGTTTTAATACATATTTATGCTGTGGAATGTTTAAATTAGTTAATTAACAGTTATAATCTTTCATTTTTCCTCACATAGATGAAGCTGGGTAGGGATTTAAGTTATTAGAAAGTACGTAGTATTAGGGAAATCCCTTCCTCCTACAATATCTTTCATGATTCAGTCAAAAATCACCATCAGCCACTTCATGGCTTATAGACCCCCAGGAGTTGGATCAAATGTCTTCCCTAACCCCACAACAAACTAACCTCAACCCACTAAGAATGCTTCTGGGAACCACAGCAGTTATCAGACACCAGTAGCTTTTTTTTTTTTTTTTTTGACAGGTAGAGTTATAGACAGAGAAAGGTCTTCCTTCCATTGGTTCACTCCCCAAATGGCTGCCACGGCCGGCACTGTGCCGATCCAAAGCCAGGAGCCGGGTGCTTCCTCCTGGTCTCCCATGGGTGGGTGCAGGTGCCCAAGCACTTGGGCCATCCTCCACTGTCCTCCTGGGCCACAGCAGAGAGCTGGACTGGAAGAGGAGCAACCGGGACTAGAACCCAGCGCCCATATGGGTTGTCAGCACAGCAGGCAGAGGATTAACCAAGTGAGCCATGGCACCGGCCCTGACACCAGCAGCTTTAACTTACAAGTCTCCTGGCCCTACGAAGTTTCTCTACTGAACTAAGAGGGTGGCACCAAGCTATCTTTCATCAGTGGAAGGAACACTGTGGATAGGACAAGTCTGAGCTCTCCGATCATTGGACAAATGTGCGAATTCCTAGGTAAATAGAAAAATTTAAGCCAGTTTACTCATTCTCCCCACTCAACCTACAGCTATTCTCTCCCACATCCTCATATCTACACAGAAGATCCCAGAGTTAATACACAGGAGTCCCTCAAAATTCCCTACTAAACCTGACCAGTAAACACACATGCATGAACACACACACAGGTGCATGAAATTTCTAGAATAAGAGAACCTCTAAAACATCAAGTATAAAAATCATTAATTTCACCAAAGTACCCTTACACCTCCAGAATTACCCTGATAACATGACAAATCAAAGACCAGGATTGCCTTAAAGTCTACTTAGCTATGGTGCCCAGAGATTCCTAGGAGCAATTCTCCCCGATTCACTAAAGTGTCAAGGGTCTCTCATTCAGTGCACAGTCTTCAAAGACCACCGATAGCAGTGGAAGAGAAACACCATGGTTACCCTGAAGAGTTGTATTTTGGAGAGTGAGCATAGGATATGCCATCTGGTTGTGACATTAACCCACTAGGATTCAACTAAACTTCATGAAGACAACATGCAGCATTGCCATCTCAACTAACAGCATAAGACACTAAGTGTCATTATCCTACTAAGTGTTGGGCATGAAAAAAAAAAAAGTGACTAATTAAATGTATAGGTTAATATGACACAGCAGAAATCAACATTAAATGTATAGAGTAATTATAACACAGGAGAAATCTCAACATTAAGTCAATTTTTTACTAACAGGAGGCATGTAAGTGAACAACAGTGAAATGTCAGAATTTTAAAATCATAGGTCAGACTTTATCGTATGAGGAAAGAATTTTTAAAAACTTCAGATTTCAAAATAATTTCAGATAATTTTCACCTTTCTCAAAGAGCTAAAATATGAGAGCTGTCAGAAATGGTTCTTTCTCCATAAAGATGTAAGAATTTGCTAAACAACTGCAAAGTACTATTCTGGAGTCATTTGGGCAACTCCAAACTTCACAAGTTTTTAGGCATGCACTTTCTGGGAAATGCTTACATTTTTTAAAAACTGATGCTCTTCAAAGTGGCTGTAAATTTCCCTACAGGTTAACACAATCTCTAGTTTTAATATCTCTTGCCGATATTAAGACTGGTTAAGTTTACCTTTGGACTAGGTCTTCTCAAAACAAGATTAGGAGACAAAACCAGAAATACAAAATGGCTTATTTTATTTGTTCCTTTTTTCTTCTATATGACAACAGTAAGATGATCACAGTATTGATGGAGACAGTGGAGCACATTTGCCACCTGAACCAACAGGGCAAAGCAAAGGAAGCACAAATCCTACAGAAGTTCCAAGAACAAAGCACCAGGAAAAGAATGCAAAGTGCGCCCTCTATCGGTCCCTGTGTTTCAACTGCTGTTGTGGTTGGCTGGCCAGTTGTAGCCCGCAAAAGGTGAGAGACCAAGGCCATGACAGTACAAAAATTCTAAGATGTGCTGAAACAGAGCTAAGAATCTAGAAGAAACCTCCCTGGCTGGAACTGAAGAGTGCTAATCCCTGATTCTGACCACGCTGTGAACTGGCAGCGTGATACGTCAAGTCACAGCAATACCATCCCCACATGTCAGCCATCATAAAATTACAAGTATGTCTCAAACTACATATTGTTGTTGATGAAATTAAAGATTAGACCATATGAGAGGTTGTAACAAAGCCACTTAGACTATCTACTTGTTCTGCACTTTTATCAACTCCTCAGGGGAAGGAGAGAATTTCACAATTGTCTTCAAGTGATTTCTAGCCTCATAATCATTTATTGAAATTAATCTTGAGTTGGTACTTTCAGTATGGTCTTATATCATTAAGTATGCAAATATTGAATGGCTTAAAACAACAAATATATTAATTTGAAGTGGCCATGTGGCACCATGCTAATTAGGAAAGTCTACCGCCTATCTCTTTAACCAATGCCTTGTAAACTGTTAAAGGAAAGACAAACACTGGACCACTTTGAGACTTTAGCAAAGATTCTAGATCTTCTCCATATACCCCAAGAAAGAGAAAATATTTTGCTTCTAATTTCAGAAGACTCACAAAACCCCTATCCCCACCTCTGATCCTAAGTTAAGAAACCCTGCTCAAAACAAATGTGCTAAGTGGTATAACCTCTGTGTGAAGACTGTTAATATCCTTCAGCAGGTGATAAAAGTGAAGATTTTGTGTAGGTTGGAAATGTTTTCCCCAAACAACTTAAGAAAAAATATTTTCTCTACATTTTAGAGTAAAAAAAATAATTTTTGGTTTTTCTTTATCCTCTGTGGGTCATTTGATTTTATTATGAAATGTGCATACATCAAATACATGCACACCTACAGACATACACAGACATGAACACATTCTCTCACATACATACATACACACACACACACACACACACACACACACTTTTTCTGGCTATTGGAGTGTCAGAAATGAATGTGTTTCAGAGGGCTTCAACAATTTCACAGAATGGTCAGCATTATGACTAAGCAGGTTAAGACACTGCTTGCGACACCAGCATCCCATATCAGAGCATCAGTTCCAGTCCTGGCTGCTCTGTTTCTGATCCAGATTCCTGCTAATGCTCCTCAGAGGGCAACAGGTGACAGCCCAAGTGCTTAGGTCCCTGGTATGCATGTGGGAGATCCAGATAGAGTTCCAGGCTCCTGGCTTCATCCCAGCCCAGCCCTGGCTGCCACAGGGTTAGTGAACCAGCAGATGAAGATCTCCCTGCCTCTGCTTCTCTGTATGTATGTGTGTGTGTGTGTGTGTGTGTGTGTGTGTGTGTGTCTGCCATACTTCTATTCTAGTAGATAAGTTTTTTCAAAATCACAAAAACATTATGAAAAAATTTCTGCCTGGATTTCAAAAACTTTTTGCATCAAAATAAACAATTTCAACTTCCATGAACTTTTGGGTTTTCATATTTACTTGAAAGGCAGAGCTAGAGACAGGAAAGATAAAGTGATTTCCATCTACTGGTTCACTTCCCAAATGGCTTCAACAGCAGGGCTGGGCCAGGATGAAGCCAGGAGCCAAGAACTCCATCTGGGTCGACCACATGGGTGTCAGAGCCTCAATCACTTGGGCTATCTTCTGTTGCCAGGTGTATTAGCAAGGAGCTGGACCATAAAGTGGAGCAACTGGGCCCTCAACTTTCACCCACATGAGATGGGGGCATCACAGGCAGTGGCTTAGCCCACTGCACCACACCACTGACCCAGTGCACCCATGAACTTGGTGAAGCCTCCTTTTACCAGAATGATCAAAAAGTTTAGCAAATCAAGTATGCCAGTTTTTAAACAAGTATAGTCCTGGTCTTGCCCAACAAGTATTCCATCCCCTTATTATTTCAGTTATTTAATGTATTTGTTATCTAATGAGCATAATCATGGGTTGTGACAAGTCCTGATGCTCAGTAAAAGCCTGTGAATTGAGGATATTTTGTATGGTTCAGGGGCAATTTCTTCATGTTATTTTAAACTAAAAATTTATGTTGGGAACTTACTGTGTATACGAGAAGCGGTAAATTCAGGAAAGCCAATTTGAATCCCAGCTCTCTTCTAATTAATGATTTTTACAAATCACACTGCACTTTGGTAAGCAGCTCATCTTCTCTAAGTCAGATGACTCCCGCCTCCTTAAAAGGGCCATGAAAGTCACCGCTGTCCTGGGAAGCATCCCTGGTCAACCACCTCACACCCACAGAAGGACTTCACCTGCAACACCCACCCACACCTGTCTCACAGCTGCTTCTGTCCACACAGCTATCATTACACTAAAGTCAATGTAACTGCTTTTCTTCTACTAAGTTACCCATGTTATTAAATTGAGTGCCTTAAGAAGGTACATACTGTTTTATTTTCCCTGAGATGATTTTTCATTCACATGAGCTAAGAGTTTAGGAATGAAAATCCCTTACTGTCCCTTTTTCTATCATTCAAAGAACAAACAGGTGTACAGATTCACAAATAGCCACTGGTACACTCTGAACTTTGGAACTCATCAGAAGAGACTTCAAAATGAGTAAAAGGCTGGAGTGGGGATTTGTATAGCTCAATGTGTCTTTCCTTCCTCTAAACGATAAATAATAAACTGATATTACACCTAGGATTTAACCATTCAAACTTCCACTGTGTGCAAAGATTAGGGAATTAAAAATTACTTCTCATTGAATCACTAGGATTATTTTAAGGGCAACCAACATACTCTCCTACTCGAGGACTTTTCGTTTACTCCAACTTGTGGAAGAAGCACTCGAGTAGGCCTAATTTGGAAGGGCAAAGATGAACATGCCACACCTTGCCCTAGAGAAAGTTAAAATATGGTAAGATGTGTTGTGCAAGGATCAGAATACAGGTAGAAAGAACATTCTTCATAGTTTCTTAAATATTTGTGTTGAAATTCTTGAAGAAATCCTTCCCTTTGGCTTTTTTTAAAAAAGCGGAGAATTCCCGGGAGGCTTCCTGGAGGCAACGGCAATTTGGCTGAGCACATGCTCAACAACACAAAAGCATGGAAATAGATGGTGCACTTGAATATGCATTTTTTAAAAAATATTTATTTATTTGAAAGGCAGAATTGCGGAGAGGCAGAAAGATCTTCCATCTGCTGGTTCACTCCCCAAATGTCCACAAAGACTGGAGCTGCACCGATCCAAGCCAGGAGCCAGGAGCTTCCTCCAGATCTCCTATGTGGATGCAGGGGCCCAAGAACTTGGGCTTTCTGCTACTGCTTTCCCAGATCATAGCAGAGAGCTGGATCAGAAGTGGAGCAGCTGGGACTCAAACTGGCACCCACATGGGATGCTGGCACTGCAGGCGCTTTACCTGGTACGGGACAGCGCCAGCCCCACACCTGAATATGAAGGAATCCAATATGGCTTAAGTGTACAGTGCTCTCAGGGTGGTGGAAAGCCGAAAAGAGGCTGCAGTCAGATGCGAATGCATCTTGACTGTCATATGAAAGAGACCGACGTGTCCTCTGCAGTCAGTACAAAGGCACGGATGCAGCAGCCCTTTGGCCTTGTGGTTAAGACATCAGTTAAGAGACTCGCATCCCATACCTGAGTACATGAGTTCAACTCCCAGCCCTGACTCCTGATGCCAGCTTCCTGCTGATACAGACCCTGGGAATCATCAGGTGACAGCTCAAATAATTGGGTTCCTACGACCTGTGTGGCAGACTCAGATTGAATTCCCAACTCTTGGCTTCAACCCCGGCCCAGCCTCAGCCATTCTGGGCATTTCATAAGTGAACCAGCAGATGGGACCTGCACTGCCACCTCTTTCTGACTGACTCTGCTCTGCAAATTAAGATCATATTTACCTATCTATTAAAATATATACAGAGGCCTGGAAGGTTTGGAAATAACATGATCAGCTCTGTGGTTGAAAAAAATTCAACACGGCAGCATTTTAAAGGCTCAAGTGAGAGAGTAGATACTGAGAGATGAAGAGCCTTCGAGGTCCCAAGCTGGGAAATACCTCTGGGACCAGAAAGGGTAGGACAGAGAGAAACAGTATTGCTGAGGGAGAATCACAAAGGTTGTGCAGCTTCAGCTACAATGAACTTGTAGAGGAGGGAACCAAACCGTCAGAAAGTCCAGTGAGGCTCCCCACCTTCCACGCAGGAACGCCATGGGTGGTGACAAGGAACCCAAGCAGAGGGGTGCAGCTGTCAGAGAGCAGAAAGGGAGCCCCGAGCTGTGGAGGCGGGACGGGTGTGCAGTGCCTCTCCTGGAGCACTAGCCGGCAAATCACAATGCGACAGTAAAATCTAAAGCTGAAAAACGAGAGTTGAGGGTACAGTTGAAGGACTCTAGTGCAAATGACATTTAAAGAGACAAGAAGGGGTTAAAAAATCCTCCAGGGCAAAGACTAAAGGTGAAGAAATATTAGTTTATGTCTGTTCTGAAAGACAGGACCAAAGAGGAGAAATGGACAGCAAACAGGAAGCAAAACTGGAGTGTCACGAGCCAGAGGGGGACCGTCTTTGGAAAGGGATGATATCTCCAGAAGGAGTAACGGGCAGGGGAAGGGGATGATGACGTCATTAGAGTTGGCAATGAGGCAAGGACGGCACATGAACGATCATTAAACTCCTCCTGGGGGCTGGTGCTTAAGCATAGCGGGCTAAGCCTCCCCCTGTGGCACTGGCATCCCATATGTGAGCCGGTTCACTTTATGTCCCTGCTGCTCCACTTCCGATCCAGCTCTCTGCTTATGGTCTGGGAAAGCAGATGATGGCCCAAGTCCATGAGAGACCCAGAAGCAGCTTCTGGCTCCTGGCTTTGGATCAGCACAGCTCCGGCCATTGCAGGCACTATAACAGGCTTAAGAGTGAACAGGATTATCAAGCAAGAGAAATCAAGGACAGAAGTGAAGACAGGGGAAAGAAAACTACAAAGTACTGGAAAGAGGGAGGAAGTTTGAAATTTCAGGACTAGAAAGCAGGCAGGGCCACCGCTGTGGCCTAGCAGGTGAAGCTGCCGCCTGCATGCTGGGATCCCATATGGGTGCCAGTTTGAGACCCGGCTGCTCCACTACCAGTCCAACTCTCTGCTATGGCCTGGGAAATCAATACAAGATGGCCCAAGTCCTTGAGCCCCTTCACCCAGGTGGGGGACCTGTAAGAAACTTCTGGTTCCTGGCTTCAGTTTGGCCCAACTCCAGCCGTTGCCACCATTTGGGGAGTGAACTAGTAGGTGGAAGATCTCTCTCTGCCTCTCTCTCCTTGTCTTTTAAATAAAACCCTTAAAAAATAAAAATAAAGAAAGCAGGTTCCAACATGAGAAAAGCCCAGGGGAGAGATGAGAGCATGAGGGGAGGCAGGCCTTGGAAAGAGGAAAAACAGTCTACGTGCACTCGGTCTCATTCTTCCCCTACCCATCCTTTCATTCCAGGATGAACAGAAATGAAAGAATGGAAAAGTGAGTGAATCCTTTCTAGTTTTTAAACCTCCCTCTCTAAAAACACTCCCATCTAAAGGCACATAGATACACACATGTATAAATAGCCTCGCCATTATTTATCAGTGTTGTATCTGCTCTTTAATAGCCGTTAGCACCTCCATATTTACTACAGCTGGAAAAATTCATAAAGATGGACATGCAGCACTGCCTTCATTTAGCAATTTATCCTTTCTTGCTTCAGAAAATGTGCAAAGATAAACCTTATGACATTTTAAAAACTATAGAAAATTTAAACTTTCCTAAGCATCCCAAAGCTGACTCTCTCCTTTTAGCAGAGTGGTTATCAAGTACTTTATTGACAGATTTGCCTGCCATCTATTTCCTGGACTTGGGTTGGATATGAGTGCCTATTTCCAGGAAAACAAAATGCTTCAAAGGCAGTCAACTGGAAAGAAGTCCAAAGTAGCCAGCATGCTCCTTAACGGGAGGGTCGGTCTCTAAATAAATCAAGAGGTAGTTCTGCATTAAGGAATGAGAAGTGTCATTTCCAACATATGATTCCTGCAAATAATTGGGTTCTACTCAAGCTTGATTTCAAAAGTGGATAACCAAAGCCAGAATTAAATGGAGGCCTACGGGAACATCACCTACTTTGAATCACCTCCAAATTTCTGTGGTACAATAAGATGTTGCTCTGAACACAGCAACTTTCTAACCTCCCTGAACTAGTAAGACATCAGCTAGGAAAACAAAAACAAGATTCATGCAATTATACTGGAAGAAAAAGAAGCTGATTAAAAAAAAAAGAAAGGATATGTTTATGTTGCAAAATTGAATATCTCATCAGCTTTTCTGAAATACTTGGGAAGTTGAGAAAGTAAACAAGCATACAAAATGCATTTTGAAGCCTTTCATTTAAGTGTAGGTTAATATGTTCCATATGCCACTTTGTCTTTTGAAAGAAAATGCTGTAAAGTAAACTTATTAAAAAGCACTTGTCAAAAACAACTGTCTCCAAATATCTTCATTACATTTTCAAGAATACAAGCACAAGTTCATTTAGCACTATAAAGAGAAAATGTTTTTTTCCAACCTCAGTTGCTAGAAACACACGACACTATTTGTGACAAATACTTCATTTTCATGGAAGAAGCTAAATCCAGTTTTATGGAAATACGATGTGCTAGAGGAAGAAGTTGAAGCTACAGATAGAAAAATCTTCAGCAACAAACACTTGTGAGACCACACTCCCTACAATCTGACCACCAGAAACATGAATCCAATGCTGCTTCTGGAGGGTTCTATCAAGACGTTTTCATAATCCTTGCATAAAATATAACTAGACACAAACAGAAGAGATGTAAGTCACTACGTACCAAGCTCGAGAAATTCCAGAAGACCATAATAAGGTTATGATTTGTCCATCCATCTTTCTGTAATTCTGCCTGAAATGTGCCTTACAATCATCCCAAATTGTAAAGCTAAGCAAATGACCATCTACCACATAAATAAATCATGAGGTCCCAAGACAGATACAGGCAATAGGGGTTAACAGTAGCTAATAATGACTGCCATAAAGGGGGGTGAGGAGGCAGCAAATCTTAACCCTGTTACCATCCAAAGCATCAGTTGTCAATCAGCTTCTCTAAATACTGGCAATCTCTCCCCTCTCCAAAGCTATTCATTCTCAGCATTGTGTTTGTGTGCCTAATTAATAACAAAAATTAGCACAGCCTGATGCCATTAGTGATTATTAAATTCATTTTTATTTTAAGATCTAGTTCTCAAAACAGGAGGAAAGAACTGTGATGAGTTATTACAATTATAATACAAGCTTTTATCCAAAAATAGAGGGATGGGGGGGCAACATTCTATTTTCAATCCTCCAGTATATTTTGAAGTGAAACATAGAGTTAAATTATACATTTGCTCTCTATTCCAGACTGGACGCAATTGATTTTAACTGACTAAATTATCTGATCTCTGCCAAGAATTTTATTTCATTAAGAAAATGATATTATGGAGCATCTGAGATCATAGAGCAGACTAAACATAATGCCAAAGGAGTTCTGAGAATGCTCCACAGTGAAGGTTTGATTATTTGCAGATGGAATATGAAGAAAAGAAAAAGAATCGGGTCCCAGGGGTAAGCCTAACCAATCCTGGTACCACTGCCGCCTACATCGCAGCACAAAGCCAAGAAAATAACTGATCTAAGCTACAACACCTCTTTTTTAAAGTACTAATCACATTTCTTCCTAGAAAGTAATATTTAACTGCCACTATCCAAAACAAAGGAGGAAAAGGAAATGTTGGTCCCACAATAAGCTCTAGCTTGTCACTGTCACTGCTGACATGATCTGGCCAGTAGTCCAGCATGCACCAAGGAACTAATTTAAATCAATCTCCTTTGGGAAAGCCAATTGTTTGGTATGCACAACAATTGATGTAGGATCAATCAGTGGACATGAGATCAATTAAAACCAGCTTAAGTTTGTGACGAGGGACAATTCACACAACTTGAGTTAGATCTCCATTCATTTCAATACTCTCACAATGCAATTCTTAAGCTTCCTTGCAAAGCAGAAAAGCTACTATCACCCTACACTGTCTAGCCAGCCTTTAAGTAGTTCCACTTTTAATTAAAAACACAGTACACCCTTTGTTGGCACAGATAGTGTGGTCACTTTTAAAGACCGCAGTTATTTTAGCCAGAAACTTGGGATTTTGGAAGGGACATCTGTTCAGGAAAAAAAAAAAGAAAAGAAAAAACTTAATAGATTTTTTTAACAACCTTACCAATTTACATGTACTGGAAAGCATTTGAATTTTATTAAGTCGAAAGGTTGGTTTGGCAAAACTCAGTGTGCACACTTTAGAATTGGGTTTATAAAATGTCAGCGCATAGGGGTGTGGAGAGCAACTGCTCCAAGAGAGTTCTCAGTAAAGCAGGCTTTGAAATAAACAGGTTCTGCCTCAGATACCCAGGAAGGCAGGGTATCTGCAGGGAAAAGCGTGCAGTATCACTTCTGGCCGCAGGAGTGCTGTAATGTCATTCTCCATCGAACAGCATCTTTGCACTGGGTTCTACTAAAACATGCAAGATTCCGCTGCATTCAACCACAATGGGACAGGCAGTACGACGAGAAAATAGCCTCTGAATTAAGAAGTCCTCTACGAAACAAATAAGATTTGGGCAAAGGGTTTCAGTTTTTCTATACATTTTGCAAACTTTAAGCACTTTGGCCTTTCAACTAAACAGATTACAGCTTTGGCTTATCCAAGGACAGAAACCTCTCCATACACTTTAGACCACAAGATTACCAAATATTGCCGGCTCTGCCCAACCTTACCTGAAAAACAAATTCCGGAGTGCAGGAGCAGGTTGTGAGGGGAGAGGAGACAGAAAAGGACTTTTCCAAGGCAAGCATCAACAATATCAAACTTCCATGGCCTCTGGGAAGAAATTGCTCCCTAGTATTTTTATATGGGATAATTTCTGAAAATGAAGTATTTTCTAAGTGACAAAAATGAAAGACAGCAAGAGGTGGCGGTGACAATGGCGAGCAGAGGCTCCAGAAGTCACCAGCTATCCCGAGTTTTCCCCTAGACGGACCAACCTCACACCTTGGGCGAGAACAGTTTAACGCCCTAAAAAGCCCTCTCCACCCTCTAGACAGAAGGCCAAGGAATCCCATAAAATGAGTTCTAAACAAATCACATCACAGGCCAAGTGAGACATTTATATCCCAGCAAAATTAAGATACACGAAACAACCTCACGACAAAGTCTGCGCTGGGCGAAGACAAACAGCTCTCACCAGATTCCCGCAAGAGGCTGCTGCGCACTTCCCCCGCGAGAGTAATTGAAGGTGTGTGTGTCTGGTGTGGTTTATGTTGAAGTCCACCAGAAGGCTTAATTGCGCCTAACAGCACTTGCCTTAAAATGCAGTCGAATTAGCTACAGCCCCGGCAGGACTAGACTTTAGAAACACGCGCGCACTCAATCTGCAGGAAAGCTAATTCTCTGAGACCTTTCTGGAGCCTTCCATTCGCTTTCCCCGCTGCGCACACAAGTGATGGAGACGCACCAAGTGGTTAAAAAGCCGCAAGTGAATTTCATTGAGAACAGAAACCCGTCGGAATGGCAGCTTTCATGGAGAGCAAATGGATGGGAGCGCGCGCGGGGGGTGGGGGGGGCTGCTTAGAAAAAATAAAGACGCGCAGAGGTACACTCCCCAGGAAAATTAGCGCACGAGTTGCTCATTAACTCAGAAAGTTCTCATTTCGTCTCAAGTTCTAGCAAGAGAGATCACTATTGCCCTTTTCCTGGAAAAAACAGGTCCTCCAGCTCTACTAGGCGCTCCTCCCCAGTACCCACCCACCCAATGCTAGGTCGCGTTCACAGCTTTCTGGGGCCGGGATTTGGGAGCACGTGGGTGGGGAAGGTAGAGAGAGAAACGCACCACAGGTTAGATGGCTAAGCAGACAAAGAAGGGGGGAAAAAAGGAAACGGAGCCAGATAAGAAAAGCGACCGAGAGAGGAGCGCGGCAGCGAACTTGGGTGCGCAGCGCACGACTTAGCGCGGAGCGCTCGCAGGACGCCGAGCTCAGGGGGCCCCCAGCGCCTCGCGCTCACCGCGCCTGCTGGGGACAGAAGCGAAGGAGCGTCCCGCAGAGCCTCCGGGCGCCCAGAGTGGGAGGTGTGGCCCGCGAGAGCTGGGGTGGAGAGCAAGGTCCTGCCCAAATGAGCCGGCGAGCCCAGGCGTGGGTGAGCGCTGCGGGACGCCGCGCTCTTGGGGCAGAGGGGGACCCACCTCGCTTATTGCGTCTCCATCGGTTGCCTTGGCAGTGGCTGTAATCCATACAGTTCAGAATGATGAGCGCAAAGGAGAAGAGGCGAAACTGCATCTGGACGGTTGGCTGGGGAGAGGCGCCTCTCAGAGTCGGGGAGCTGAAGGGCTCATCCAAGAAGCCGGCGCCGGCGCGCTGCTGGGGAGGACTCGGAGGGCGAGTCGTCGCTAGCCCGGGGGCCGCAAGCGTCAGTTCGGCGCGAGCAGCATCTCTCCGCCGTGAACCTGAGCGAGGAGCGAGAAATAGAGTGGGTGGATATGGAGACAGCCCCGGGGAGGCAGCTGCGCCTTCGCGCGTCCCAATTTAAAGACGGGAGGGGAGGAGGAAGCGAAGCCCCTGCCTGGCACGAGCGGCGGAGCGCACAGCTGCGGACAACAGGGAAGCGTGATTACAATCAGTGAATTAGCAACCTCTGCGGAGCCCCAGGCTCCGACCCCGCGCAAAGGGCGTCGTGCGGGCGCTGCGGAAAACGGACAGAGCCCCCACCTTACCCCACCCCACCCCCATAGCACCGAGAGCTCAGGGTTCAAAGAACGCTCTTGGACTCTTTGCGCCCCACGGCAGAGTCTCCCGGCACCGCAGCAGCGGCGGCCAGGTATGGGGCGCCTACCGTGCGCACGTCGGTCTCGGAGGGCGCGGCGTGCCTAGGCGCGGCGCTCCATCCCAGGTCGGGAAGCCGGCCGCTTCGTTAGCACGTGGGCCAGGGGAAAGTTTGCGGCGAGCCACCGGGAGCGCCTGGCAGCTACCGGTTCCCAGCGGCCGCCGCAGGGCGGGCGTGCGCCGAGGGTCGTCTGGGCTGGCGGCGCCCGGTGTGAGCTGCCCTGGACTGGCACGTACGCGGCCACTGGGATGCTGCGTCCCGCTCGCAAGTGCTACCCCCGGGCAACGGGTGCGCCCGCTCTCGCTTCCCACTGCGTCCCTGTCCAATTGCGCAGCTTCCCGGGCTCTCTCCACGGCCCCTTCACAGCCAAGCCTTCGTCCTTTCCAAGCTGTGGGAGACAGAGAGATGTGGCGAGCGCACTTTCCGATGGAGATGCAGAAGGGCTGAGGCTCGGGATGCTTCTATAAGTAGGTGGTGCTGTGGTCCAAGGCATCTAAGTCCAGGCTGCCTCGGAGTTCCTGGGTCCTAAAGCCAGAAACGCTCTGGTTTCCCTGAGGTCCTAAAGAGCGCGGACGGTTTAGAGCGAGCCTCTGCGCCTCTGCCCGGGCGAATCCCTGTCCGGGCTTTCCCAGAGGAGGTGGCGAAAATGAAGAGTGGCTTGTGACAGAGCGCGCCCTGGCCTTGCTGAGCCTGCCTGGGAGCCCCGCCATTCGCCCTCGAGACGTCCTCAGGCACTGTGCAATCGGTCCCGAGCAAATTGCCAACTTTTCTGCAAAGGGATCGGACTGACCGACTGATGTCTCCGGCTGGATCTTGCTTTCTTTCCAAGCTCTGGGCCGAGACCGCTGTTTCTTACCGAAAGAGTTTCACCTGGAGCCATATCCCAAAAGATGCCACACCTCTGTCACTTTTTAGTTTGCCTCTAGCTTTGTTTTGTAGGCAGATGCATCAGCACAGCTCAAATGAAAATGTGCCCTCTATTTAGGTGGTGACACGAGTGTGCCAATAGCTTTTGCTCATCTTCAAAACTATAAGTTCTCTTGACTTTGGTCCTCTCCTGGAAATCTTACAAAAACCTATGCAGTATTCAAGAAATTGGGACCTTGATTCTTTAAAGAAAATCTCGCTACCCACTGGAGTGTTTCTTATTCCTAATCCTCCTCCCTCCTACTCCCACTCCCAAAATCTCCTGCATGAAATTTCAGGTGCCTTGGATTTGGACAAATACTCTATTTAACAATATGTTGTGTTAAATACACTTGATGCTACCTGATTGCATTCTGGTAAACCGCTCTGCTGCATTCACTGCTGTGAGAAAGAATGTACTTAGTCCTCTGCTAAACCATGGCACTGTGAGTGTCTCCATAGATATGCCCACGGATACCATATTATGGTAACATTTCTTGGCATTTAAATTCCCTTTTGTATTCCTTTAGTTTCAGAAGACGTTCAGAAAGTTAGAGACTTGAGACAATTATATAGATGCCATAGAAGGTTAAAATAATGATTTCTGTATTTCACAACTGTATATATGGCTATTTTATGCATTGCAATTATATAGTGATATATTCAATGTTAGGGACCTGGGTTGTGCATAGTGGGTTAAGCCACTGCCCACAACACTGGTATCCTACATGGGAGCAGCAGGTCAAGTCCAGGCTGCTCTGCTTCCAATCCAGTTCCCAGCTATTTGCATCTGGAAAAGCAGTGAAAGATGGCCCAAATACTTGAGTCCCTGCCATCCATGTGGGAGACCCAGATGGAGTTCTGGGCTCCTGGCTTATTGTGGCCATTTGGGGAGCAAACCAGCAAATGGAGGTTTCTCTCTCTCTCTCTCTCTCTCTCTGCCATTCAAATAACTAAATCTTTTTTTAAGATGTCAGTGTTACTTCCTTTATGCCTAAGGACAGCCCAGAAATCTGAGGTGACATCATTGGTACCACTTCACGGATAAGAAGATCCAGCCCTGAGACAGGCCCACAAGGCACAAAAAAGATGAGAAGATGAAAAGTACAGAAACAATTGATCTGTTTCTGGCCTTCTGAGTCCTTGATTTTTGTCACAGAATTTGGAAGAAACTGAGAACACTTCAGCCTGGGAGTGGACCAGCTTTAGACATAATGACTTGATATACTACTGAATAGCTCTCCAGCACCATAAATGCATACTCTCCAGAGTATCCTCACATGTACACAACAAATATATTGCACTTGGAAAGGAGGTAAATCTATGGGAGAAAACAGTCTCTTCTAACAAGCCCCCTGCCTTCCTATATACCTTTGAGTCCCATTCGAGTTCCATAGTTAAAAGTCTGTGTTTGGCACAGTAGTTAAGTCACCTCTTGGAATGTCTATATCCCATATCATAGTGCTTGGTTTATATCCTGGCTTGTCTACTTCCAACTCAGCTTCCTATGGATGCACATTCTGGGAGGCAACAAATGAAAACTCAAGTACTTGGGTCCCTGCCACCCACGTGGAAGACCTGGAATGAGTTCTGGGCTCCTGGCTTCCTCATGGCCCAGTGCAGGCTGTTGCCAGCATATGGGTTGTGAACCAGCAGATGGAAGGTGTCTCTGTATCTTTTGCTGAATCTGTATATGTGTCTATCTCTTTTTCTCTGTATCTCTCTGAATTTCAAATGCAATGAAAAAAACATAAATGTTTTTAAAGACCAATGGTTTTCGGTGTCCTACATTTAAAAACAAAAATAAGCACAAGTCCAAGCAGACCTAGCTCTACCATGAACCACCTGGCTCATTTTGGGAAATTCTCTAGATCTCTCTCCTTGGCAGTATTGTTAGAAAAGCAGACCAATGTCTCTTTCATCTCTGCCATGTTTTTGGCATACAATTAAGTTTGTCATTTTGATGAGAAGGGCAAACCACTAAAGGACAAACTCATCAGTGATGGGGTTCTCTGTGGGGAAAGAAGAGAATTAACATTGTCAGTCTTAGTTAACCTTATACGCCACCTTCAACCTTATCCCATCAAAGATAACACTCCATAATTGTATTTATTTGAGAGACAGAGAGACTGAGCCCCTCTGCTAGTTTACTCCCCCAATGCCCACAAAGGGCCAGTTCTGGACCAAACCAAAGTCAGGGAACACTATCCAGGTCACCCACACGGGCAGCAGGAACCCAATTAATTCAGCCATCACTGCTGCCTCACAGAGTCTGCACTGGCACGAAGCTGAAGTCAGGAACTGGAGCTGAGGATCAAACCCAGATACTCCAATGTAATATTCCTATGTGGGACACAGGCATCTTAACCACCAGGCTAAATGCCTGCCCCTCCTTAATTTTAACCATTTGGCCACTTTTTTCATGTTTACATCTATTAAACAAATTGACCAAGTTTTCACAGAGCTGGTGCTGTAAAAATTCTTTTTAATGAGCTGAATCTCAGGGTTCAGTTAACTGAAAAGTAACTCTGGTTAATAAAATGTCAGCTGGGGGGTGGGTGTTCTGGCATAGTGGTTTAAGCCACCCCTCCAGACAGCCATACCCCACTTCAGAGTGCTGGTTTGAGTCCTGGATACTTTGCTTCAGATCTAGCTTCCTGTTAATGCATCCTGGGAAGTAACAGATGATGGCTCAAGTACTTGGGCCTCTGCTACCAACTCGGGAGCCCTGGATGGAGATCCTGGTTGCTAACTGCAGCCTGGGCCATCCCTGACTGCAGAGGGCATTTGGGGAGTAAACCAGTGAATGGAGGATCTGTGTCACCCTTTCTCTGCTGCTCTTTCAAGTAGATGTTTTTACAGCACCAGCTTTGTGGAAACTTGGTCAATTTGTTTAATAGGACAAAATAGGCTCTGGGAGATATTAAGATTCCTAGTTCTTTCTTCTTATGCTCTCTTCTGTCTCTGTTTTTTTTAAGAACCCCACTGCATCTCAAAACCTGTCATTCTTTGATTTTGGAATACCTATGAGTCTCACATATAATCCATGTAGCTAATTTGTTGCTAATGCTGACCTTTTTATTATCTACTAAATATTTTCTCTGATTTCGAGAGCCCAGGATTACTCTTGCTAATAAAAAAAATACACCCTAGCAGTTCCTACTGTAATTAACTTTAATCCCCTTCCTCTGCTTCCTCTCCTTTCTAAGCTCTGAACCTGTTGTTGTTAAGGTTCATAGGTTCTCCTTCTTGGAGACTCAATGGACATTTTCTTCAATCTGAGTTAATATGGTGAGCTCATCAAACTCACTTTGTGAATAGACATGTGCCTCATCAGTACATCGATGAGGTTGAGTGCATTTCACTCAAAAGTGATAGAGCAGTTAACTGACGGCGAGGGTTCTATGAAGAAGGCAACTTTTGTATTCTACTTTCTCAACTTGTGATTCATTCGTACAACTTCAAAGTCAATCCTTACACAAAAGTGCACATGGAAAAGGCTCGCCAACCTCCCTCCCTAAGGCAATCTGTTCTCTGACTTAGAAACAACCAGTTATTCTCATGTATCCTTCCAAATTTTAAGTATACTTCCGGAGATATTTTGTATTTATTAAGGGGCCAGCATTGTGGCGCAGCGAGTTAAACCCTAGCCTGAAGCGCCAGCGTCCCATATGGGCATTGGTTCTAGTCCCGGCTGCTCCACTTCCAATCCAGCTGTCTGCTATAGTCTGGGATAGCAGTGGAGGATGGCCCAGGTCCTTGGGCCCCTGCACCCACGTGGGAGACTTAGAAGAAGCTCCTGACTCCTGGCTTCGGATCGGCACAGCTCTGGCAGTTGCGGCCATCTGGGGATTTGAGACAGAGGATGGAAGACTTCTCTCTCTGTTTCTACCTCTCTCTATAGCTCTGTCTTTCAAATAAATAAAATAAATCTTAAAAAAAAAAAAAAAGAAAATATGTTGTGAAGATATACATACAGACAGTATGGGTCGCCCTTCTCTCTTTTGTACAGCTAGTAGCAGGCTATATTCACTAATCTGCAAATAGATTTTGTTAACTTATCTTAGAGTTCATTCGACATCAGTTCATAGAGAACTTACTTATTCTTTTTATGCAGTTATAAAACTCTTGTTTTATAGTTATATTTAGCCAGCTCCCTACTGATTTATAGATTAGTCTTTTTCTGTTATAAGTAATATTTCTAATTTGTTCATAAAACAGTTTATTTTTGCATTATGTATTCTTAAATGCAGAAAAGTTGGGGCCAGTGCTGTACAGCAGATTAAGTCACTGCCTGCAGCGCTGACAACCCATATGGGCAATTGGTTCGAGTCCCAGCTGCTCCACTTCTTATCAGGCTCCCTGCCAATGGCCTGGGAAAGCAGTGGAAGATGGTTTCTGGCTCCTGGATTCAGCCTGGCCCAGTCCTGGTCTTTGTGGCCATTGGGGAGTGAATTAGCAGATGGAAGATCTCTCTCTCTCCCTCTCTCTCTCTCTCTTTCCCTATCCGTATCCCTCTTTTTCTCTCTCCCTGTCTCTTCCTGTCTGTAACTCTGACTTTCAAAGAAATAAATAAAACAAAAATTAAAATAAAAAATAATAAAAAGTAGAAAAGTTGTATCAAGGGGCAAGAGTTGATAGTCAGGTGTTAAGGCTGCTCCATGTCCAATCCAACTCCTTGCTAATGTGCTTGGGAGGCAGAAGATGATGATCCAAGTACTTGGGTACCTGCCACTCCCATGAGAAACCAGGATGGAGTTCCTGAGTCCCAACTTCCACCTGGCCTAGCCCCAGCTGTTATGGGCATTTAGAAAGTGAACCAGCATATGGAAGATCTCTCACTTTTCTATCTCCCTCATTTCTCTCTGGTATTCTTCCAAATAAATAAATAAACCAATTTTTAATTTGTATCAAACAATTGTGTGTATGTATGCGTATGTTCTTCAAATTGCCTCTACACATGCTTCTATTGTATTACAATGTGTGAACATGCCTCATTCCCAATGTACCAGTCAACTCTTTGGTTTTTGATACCTGTAGGCAAAAAGTGGTATCTCATTAAATTTTAATTTGTGTTTTCCTCTTAAATGAAATTATGCATGTCTTTAATATGTTTGAATCATTTTCCTTTCCTGTCTTCCTTTGCCATGAAGTCTCTGATATCATTTGCTTCTTTTAGTTTTGTGACTTTATTTTTGCTTTGTAGAATTTGCTTTTATTGATACATCTTCTGTGATTTGAGTTGCAAATCCTTTCCCAAGTTTATCATGTCTTTTAACCCTACATAATAATTTAATATGTGGAAAAATTTAATATATTCTTATGTAGTAGAATTTTTCTATCTTTTATAGTTTCTCTGTGTCATAGTTGATAAAGCTGTCCTGCCCCTGATGCCATCATTTTTAAATTTTCATTTGGGAGCTTGTTAATATTTATTTTCAACATTTAAAACCAAAAGATTTTAAAGGTTTTATCACTGTATTCAAATTTTTCTGAATCTTTCTAAAGTATTTATGTTCACAGATTTGGTTGACCTTGGTTCTGATTCTTGTTTTCATTAGCTAATCAATTTAAAGTTCTCTTATCTTTTATGTTATCAGATATTTATATTCTCAGGTTTCCAGTTTCCCACAATCTTTGTATTCATTGTTGATATTTATTGAGGTTGCATGCACTCTTCCACTCTAGAATTCATCCTTTAATTTGGATAAATAAATTATGGCATATTTTCCATTGTGTCAATATTGATAGTATAATTTTCCCTGTTACCTACAAGTTTCATATCCATTTCCCAGCTACATGTGATAGCCTATCTTCATTTATTATATTTTGAGTGAAGTAACTAATTTAATATGAAAGATCTTCAACAAGGTCACTGACCAGTCCTTATCCAGACTAATTTGTTATTTTTAAAAGCCACATCATAATCACTTATTTAACATTTGAAAAATGTATAAATATCTGCCTCCTCCAACTATTAATACTGTGTTCTGTGACTTGAGAACTATTCTGTAGACTGATGTGATAAGGCTCATTTTGCTCTCCATCCCCATGGAAGAAATCCAGGAGGCAGTGCTGTTGACTTCAAAGGAAGTCCAACGCAGAGCAGCTGAAAGGAGAAAAGTCAAGACTTGACCAGAAGTTTTAAATGTATTCCCTTACTGAAACTTGTGTGCCCTGAACTCTTTTGAACTAACGGAATATGTGACATTTCTATTCATTTTCGTGTGTGAATGTGGTTGCTGGAAAAAAGAGTTACTACACCCAGCTAACAAGAGATACAAATAGATTCTCAGCCTTCTAAAGAATCAGGTTTAATACTCACTAACATCAATAGAATGTCTGTTTTCATTGCATTTGTGTCCATTCAGTTAGCATAGCTAATAAACACTAGACAGAATAGGTAACTCCTTAGAGCAGGAAATTCCCTCCCCAGAACTTTTTCGATACTAGTATCTAAATGAAGAGCAGCTATTCTTTATTTTCTTTAACTTGTAGTCATAATGAATTACATTTCTACTCAGAAGAAAATTTGTGCCTCATCCTCAGCAAATAAAAAAAAGTATATAGCAAACATTTTAGGTACTAATTTCATTTCTTTCTCCATTTTACATTTCCACTCTTTGCCATGGTTGTCCTACTTATTTTTAGTGTATATATCATTGCAGTATTTTGTGCATCTCTATAAGCCATTTTAACCTTGGAATGCAATGGAAAAAATATTAAAGGTAATAGAAACAAATACATACAGAACAGGGAACAAATGTGGGGCTGTGTCTTCTCTAACCATGTATTTCAGAACCAGGCAAATAAACATGAGTGGGTATGGAGATCAACTAGGCCCATGGGGAAACAGACTCAAGCCAAAGATTTGTTAATCACCCGATCTTCTATGTCCTCTCTCCAGTGAATCACCGTGATTTTGAGGTGCCAAGAAATGAATGTCAGTTTAGAGTCGATGGTCACCAAGTACTAACAGTCTGGTTATTTTCTTAGAACAGTCAGCTGAATGGATGCCCCCAAAGTCCTGTGCAGGTGGGAAAGGCAAGAAAAATGGTTTATGGTTGAGAAGGCTTGCTCCGGAAGCTTCACTCAAGGAGCTCTAGGGCTATGAACTGGCTCGTGTCTCAGACTGGATCTGTGACTGTCATGGTGACTCAATTGTACTGCTGTAAGCCAGACTGAAAGTGCTTCCCTTAGAAAAAGCAAGTAAGATACCTATTGGTTACTTATGTGATTAACACCATCTATAATCATATTTCTAGTTACAAAGCACATACTATAGTAAGGATATATCATCCTTGATTTGACGTGAATATCAAATATTAACTTTTCCACATACAGTTCCTCTACTGTGTGACATAAGACATATTATCTGTCCTTAGGCTTATATATCAGCATTTATGAAATAGTGAGCATGACTCATCCAAAAAAGAATATTAGCCCCAAAATGAATAAAGGGGTATATGAGATTTTTGGGAAGAAGGTTGGTATCTTTTTCTGTGTGGACATGACCTCCATGTTGTGTGTCAGCATGAATTTGCTTTTGTCTTTATTTGGAAATTAAATGTGGTTAAGAGGTGTATATTAGATACCAGAGTGTCAAGAGATGGACTGTGGTAGTTTTCATTATGTCATCTGGGATAAATCGGGAAATGTATTTCTCAAATCTGCTGCTGTGTAATGATTTTGAGTTCCAGTTGGCTGAAAGAGGAATTTATATGAGAATTGAGGGGGCAGAAATAAACCAGTAGTCAAGGCTTTCTGAAAGTCTTTTAGCCATAAAATGCAATGAGGGACAGAAGCCAAGGTCCACAGCAGTAGCACTTGAAGTTCACTCTCCTCTGCTCTGCATCCTGCTCTTCTTCCTGGCTGGTGGCCCTGCTGACCACGCAGACCACAGACTCACCCCTGGAGACTACATTTAGAGGTGATGCCTTTCTAGAGCCCCCTCCACAGACTCCCCTGTTGCCGTGCACTCTGAGGGCTGGGCATGCTTGTCATCTCAGAAGTCCTAGTGATCCCTCTGATATCCCATGTTTCCCAGAACTTCATTTCCTCAGCTCCTCAAACAACTGTGCAAGATCTAATTCCCATAATAACCCCTTTATCTATAAAAGCAGTGATTCTGTTCCCCTAACTGAACCATGGTGATACAGGTGTTATCTTTGATTTTGTACTCTAAAACATAGAAACACATCCCCCTTTCCTTCTGCTTCTTTCCTGTATACCATGCTCCATCCTTCAAATATGGTTAAATCAATATTAAGTGGTTCAATTACTATGACTAAATGTGTTACTCAGAGCTGAGTCATGTAATAAACAGGACTACAATTACTTTTCTGAATAACTTTTTGTTTTCTCTGGAATTATCAGCATCTTGTTTTGTTCTCTGCAGACTTTTCTGTGACTATCCAGAAACTCAACGCAAATTCTCCTCTGTTCACCTTAATCCTCTCGTAATATATTCATACCAACAAGCCCCTTCATTTCATCTTCTTGAAGTCTCTCTTGAAGCCTCTGTCATGCTTCAACTAGACCAGTTATCCTTTGTGCCTGATACTCAGCTTTCCTTCTGAGATGTCCCCTCGCCCCCTTCCTAGAGATTCCCTTTCCCTCTCACTTTCGGTGGATTTTCTTTCTGCTGTTTCATGTCTCTCTCATTACTGGTTAACTCTTCATTGTAAATAAATTACATTCTATTAGAGTTTCCCAAAAAGTTTCACATGGAGTACTGTTATGAAAGTTTACATATCTAAAAATGTCCCTGTTCTACCCTCATAAATGAATGGGTGTGAAATTTAACTTTCATTTGGTACTTTGAAGACACTACTCATTGCCCTTTATCTTCCAGTATTGCTACTGAAAAACTAAACCCGCTCTAATTACCTATACTTTTTATATTCTCATCTGGGACTCACTCCCAGAAGCTTAAGATTCTAAAATTGCCCCAAAACTATTTTCATTTTTTCCATGGTATTTCTGGGGGATTGATGGGCCTTTAAATTTACAAATTTGTGCCCTTCAGTTCTCTAAATATCCTTATATTATTTTATGGATGATTTTCTACTTTATTTTCTCCTCTTTCTTGGAGCAGCTTTTGTTGAAGTATTGAACAGTCTAGAATGGTCCTCTAATTTTCCTATATTTTCTCTATTTTTCATCTTCTTGGGTATTTTTTCTCTAGTTTCTAGAATGCTTCCAATTTATCCTCCATGTCTTCTAATTTTCCATTGCTCGTCTCATTTTTTTTAAATTTTAAGACTTCTCTTTTACTTTTTGAAATCTTCTTTACTAAATAGTCTGTTTCTTCCAAGTTGTTTTTCTGTGTGTTGTTTTCATCTTTAACTTTCATCTCTGCCAACTCTCTTTCTTTTTATTTATTTGAATGACAGAGAGACATAGAGAAAGCTTCCATGCTCTGGTTCACTTCCCCAAATGCCTGCAGCAGCCAGAGCTGAGCCAGACTGCAGCCAGGAACCCTAAACTCAACTCCGGTGTTACAGGTAGTGGGGGTTGGGGGGAGTACTTCAGCCATCATGTGCTGTCTCCCAGATTGCATATTAGCAGGAAGCTGGGTCAGAAGTGAAGCCAGAACTCAAAACCAGGCATTCCAATATGGGATGCAGGTGCCTTTCCACTGTACCAAAAGCCCTTCCCAGATTTTCCTGATATTTGGTTATTCTTAAATATTTGCTTACACTTAAAAGTGAAAAGCTGATTTAAAACTCTTAGCACTTGGGTTATGCTTGTCAATTACGATTTTAGAATACGGTAAAAATGGACCACAAGTAAATTGATTGCGACATTTCTTGAGGAAATCAAAAGATTATTTATTTGTTTTTACTAGAGTTGGTCATATGTCCCAGAGAAGAGTTTGCCAATGTTCCACTAAGAAGATAATTGCTAAGGGAAGAGTGAGGGTTGATGGTGGACAGTTAATGTCTTTTTATAAATTTTCATTTATTATTTATTTCATTTGAAATGTAAGAAGAAGACAAAGAGACAGAGATGGAAAGACTGAGAGATCTCCCACCCACTGATTCATTCCCCAAATGCCCACAGCAGCCAGCACAGGGCCAGGCCAAATCAGGAGCTCAGAACTCAATCTGAGTCTTTCATATGGTTAGCAGGTGCTTAAGGACTTGGGCCATCACCCCAGCTTTCCAGTGTGTGTGCAGTATCAAGAAGGTGGACTCAAAAGCAGAAATAGGACCTGAAACCAGGCACTGCAATGCAGGAAGCAGGCTACCGCCCAAGAGGATCTTTCCCTGTCTTTTCTTTTGTTCTTTTCTTGTAGATTTCCTCCTTTGTGAAAAAATCATTTTGCTTTGGATGTACTGGCATGTTAGGAGAGAGCAAATTACAGGAATGGAAGTCTATTCTATTGTTACTTGTCTTCACATGTTTTTCCTTCACTCAACAAATATGCATTGAAGTCCCTTGTACTGACAGTGTTACAGGTATGGAGGATATCACAGTGAAAAAGAAAGGTAAGATCTTCACCCTCAGGGAACTTACATTCCAACTGGGAGGAAATAAATAATAAAAAAAAATTGACTTTGTTTTCCAAAGTTTTTGTTTTATTTTAGAACATTTTCTTTCGGTGCAATTTCCAAAACTCCCAAATAATCTTTTCCAAGTATCACCGATGGCTTAAATGTTACTTCATTTGCTTTATTATTCATTTTTTCTCTACAGCTGTAAATTTTTTATAAACCATTGATGAGTAAGTTTTAATCATGCTATGTTACTCCTCAATTCTTGAGTGTTTATATCCTGAAAGCAATAACATCCACTTATATAACTTCAATATAATCAGGATTGGAAAATTTATCATTGGTACAATATTATTAAGTAACCCACAGTCTGTATTCAAACTTTCTCTGTTGTCCACCAAGTCCAATAAGTTACAAACTATTTATTATTCAAATCCTGATGGAATCCAGAGTCCTGAGCTACACTTAGTGATCATGCCTCAGTGCTCTCTTTGCTCTGGAACTGTTACTTAGTTTTCTTTGTGAGTCATGGTTTCATTTTTGAAATTTTCTAAAACTTATCTGAAAGGCAGAGAGTTAGGGAGAGACAGAGAGGCCAACAGATATTTTTTATCCACTTGTTCACTCTCCTAATGCCCATAACTGCTAGGGCTGGGGCAAGTCAAAGCCAGGGGCCAGGAATTTGATCTAGTTCTCCCACATAGGTGACAGGGACCCAAGTACTTGTGCCATCACCTGATGCCTCCCAGAATGTGCATTAGCTGGAAGCTGGAATTAGGAGTACAGCCAGGACTCAAACGCAGGCACTCTGAAATGAGATGCAGGTCTCTCAAGCGGAATCCTAACCTCTACGTCAAATGCCTGCCCTCATGCCTAGATACATTTGAAGAACTCACTGAACATCTCTACATTTGACTTTGTCTAATATTTCCTCGTAATTAAAGTTATGCTCTTTTTAAGGAGGAATTCAACAGAAGTGACCCTGTGTCCTGAGCAGAGCACATAATCAAAGGGAAAAGGATGCTACTCTGACCCATTACTCAATGTTTAATTAAGCTGTTAAGACTTTGCATGATAAAACCACATTTCCCTTTGATATTGATAATATGGGAAACACTTAGAGACTATAGAAATATTCTCTCATCAAACTTGCATGCACTATTTTATTTCTAGGGATTCTTGTCTGAGTCAGTTACCACTCTAATGATTGGCAAATGTAACAATATAATTCCTTCTACTTTTACTCACTGCCCTTCTACAAGAAGGAAGAGCTCTTTGTCCTGTGGGTGTGGGTGATTGATATCAGTATGAATCTGTGGTCAGTTAGACTGTTCGGTCAGTTACAGTGTTACTGTATTTGATGCTCAACTTATCTCTGATTTGGTATGTGCTGTGTTCTGTGTTCTTTTGATATGTTCCCAATGTACTTTGCATAAATTTTTACTTTTTGGCACAACCATAACTTCCACACTCATCTTACATTTTCCCTGTTCCAGCTTTGCCATGAGCCTTTTTTTCCAAGCAGCTTTGGATCCTTTTAGTAGAGAATTCCATTTGTAAATGAAAATCTCGTTGCCATGTGTATATGTTCTACTGCAGCCATAGGTTCTAGTCCATCTATCAAGGTAGAACCATGAGCTTTTTATGTCTTCCATTCTGTTGTAACCTACACAGCAACTTTTCCATGGTGAAGAGGGGATGGAGTGCAATGAATAAAGCCAAAAACAAGAGATTATGGGGGCCAGAGAGAACCTTTCCATGAGCCTTGCCTGCAGGTTTTATTTCCTCCAGATAACACCATCTCCTGCCGCATCAGCACACACAAGTTCGACTCGGTGACAGCATGCATCAGGTGATCTCTCACGAGGAGAAGAGAGAGAAGAAAAGCTGCAACCCCTCAGCTACGGCAGACAATTTGTCTCTCTGAACAGAGGAATATGACATTTGAAATCTCCATGGACCATTTCTGTGACATAGTTGCACCCCCCACCACCACCACCTTGTGATAAACAGACCCTTGTCCATTATCCTGGAATGTGATGTCCAAGGCTTTTGTGGCAGGAGCCTTCCCATGACCTGAGGCATGAGAGGACTGTTCCCAGCATCCGTGGCCTCCCAAGAAATGCAGGCATGATGTTCCTATCTCCTCAAGAGATCGCCAAGATGGGACCTGGGCAGTCCTCGGGATCTCTCCCCTTTTTGTTTTCTTATTAAGTCAGAAGACAGTAGCTGGAATTGAAGTTTTCGTGTCTTCTGTGCAGTTAATCCTCCATGTCGACAGATCATGCATAAAAGAACAAACATAGTTAATAAGATAACAAACGCAACACATGTAAGCCAAAAATGAGTATTAATCCATGTCAAAGGGTTAGCAAAAGAGAAAGCGTTTTTTATACGCTGCCAAGTGTCTATAGCCGAAGTGACCTGCACGTTGTGAAGGTGTAAGATTTGCCGCTGTGAACGACTGATGTCAAGAGGAGATGGTGGAGTTACAGCGTGCATCAGGAATGTCAGCCTTGGTGCTGCAGGACCTCTGCTGGAACTAACATCCATCCTGCACATTAGGCGGTGAGGTCTGAGTCGGTGTTGCTCATGGAAACTCTTGATGTTTTGTATAGATATCCAAGACATTTTTTTGGAGAAACAAAAAGTCTTGACCAAATGTTAATATTGGATCAGGCCCAAACCACACCCCACTCTCTGGGTGTTTCTAATACATTGTCCATGCCCTTTAGACTCTGGTTTTTTCCAATGTAGCTCCATCGGTATGAGTCCTTGATCATTACAGGTAAAACAATTTGGAGAGCTATGAGTAATCTCTGTGTAGGGCTATAACCCTTGTTTTATTTTATTTTATTAAAGATTTATTTATTTGTTTGAAAGGCAGAGTTACACAGAGAAAGAATGAGAGGCAGAGCGAGAGAGAGAGAGTCTTCCATCCACTGGTTCACTCAGATGGCTGCAACGGGCAAACTGCACCAACCAATTCAAAGCCAGGAGCTTCTACCAGGTCTCCCACACAGGTACAGGGTCCCAAGGACTTGAGCCATCTTCCATCTGCTTTTGCTGATGATTAGTCCAACCACGTCAGAATGGAAAGGGCCATATATCCCAGTTGGGATGGCCTGTCTCTTCATTCCAGGAACATGGATGGCACCTACTGTACTGCTAGATCGAGTCCTGCACTCCCCCTTCTTTCCTGGACGAGAGAATCCACTGTGGATTTGCTTGCACTTCCAGATGAGCCTGCAGTGCTGACCACAGCGGGACTCTGCCCCCAGGTGTTGACAGGGCTGGGGGAAGCCCCTCTACTCATTTTCCTGCTGCAGAGCCTCTGTAAAGGCTGTCTGTGTTTATGAAATTTGGATCTACACTGACCGGCCTAATGAATACCCTTATTACAGGAAGTACATGAGCCAGGAGCATTCCAAACTGAAGAAGGGGTGGCTCTATGGATGCTGGGAATCTTTCTTGGCATTTGTTGGCAGTCTTTGCCGTAATGACCTGTGTTACCACAATGAAAGCAGACCCTTTTGGGTTGAGCCATAGTGGCAGCAAAAGCCTGGGCCTTGTGAGTGCTACTGTCCACATCAGGACAGGCATGAATCATTTCAACGACTGTCCCACTTTTTCTTAAGTACGCCACTGCCTTTTTACAGTCTATATTGGCATTTTTGTAAGATAACTGCCTTATTAAGATTTCTGCGGCTGGCACATGCCCAATCTGTCTGCGGATCTGTCTCATTAATCGGTCCATGAAATCTGTAAACGACTTATTAGGTCCCTGTAGGCACTTAGTAAAACTCCCAGGCAGGTCTCCTTTTCCTGGGCTTGCTGTCCAAGCATGCCAAGCACAATGTCAGATGTGGTTATACGCATTAGCAGGCATGGTGTACTGAGTGGCAAGATCTGAATAGTGCCCTGTCTGGTAAGCATTATCAAAATTAATATTAACACTTTGCTTCTGATTAATCCAAGCTTGAGTTTGAGCCTGTTCATAACATTCTAATTTCCAAATCAAATAATCCAGTCTCTCTAAATAACCTCAACAGGAACAATCAGGTCTCATGGTAAAAGGACATGGTAGAAGGAGCGTTAGCTCCATTTTGAGCAACACTATCACATATTGCCTTTAAATCTTTATAATCAAAACTGCAGAGGTTTCTTATAAATTGATTAGGATTACTTGGATCCGGCTGCTCAGTGACCAGAAAGGCTAACCTGTCCTCTACATTCATGCATTGTAGTCCTTCTCCAGTTGCCTTTTCAACTGGTGTCTCCACCAGAGAGACTGGTGCACTGTGGGGCAGCCGTGAGGCAGAGGTGGTGGTGGGAAAGGCCAGTCATTACCTTGAGCGGCCGGGCAGGTTGGTTCTGTGTTTGTCTGGTTCCAGGACAAGCCTGATGCTGAACCACAGGGCAAAGGAGACCCGAGCTGCTGTGCCCCTTCCCACTGGGCCTTTCTTAATGCCTCCCTTAATTTGTCCCATTCTTGGAGATCTGCGGTCCCTTGCTGGGGAAACCTGTAACCACTGAGAAGAAGTTTTGAAAATCTTTTGCTAAAAACACCGCTCACAAAACTCACCGGCACGACTCCTGACGTTCTGTGCTCAGGCTGCCATGTTTTCCATTACAATTTCACCTTACTCAGTCCGGCCAGCCTTCCTCCTCAGCTCCCTACCCGGGCACCATGTGCCACGAAGCACACAGCAACCTTTCCAGGGTGAAGAGGGGACAGAGTGCAGTGAATAAAGACAAAGACAAGAGATTATGGAAAATCGGGCTGGGGGTGGGGGCAGAGGGAACCCTTCCGCGAGTGAAGAAGGAACAGCTCTGAGCCTTGAGCCACGGCTTTTATTTCCTGCAGATTACACCAAGTCTCTCTGCGTCAGCGAGTGTATATTTGTTGAGGTCAGCAGAAGCGATTTCATCTACGTGCCGGCATGCATCAGGTGATCTCTCACAAGGAGGAGAGGAACACTTCTGCAATAAACAGACCCTTGTCCATTATCCTGGGACAAGAGGCCCCAGGCCTCTGTGGCATGAGCCTTCCACGACCTGAGGCACGAGGACTGTTCCCAGCATCCTTGGCCTTCCAAGGAATGAAGATGCAGGCATGATGTCCTATCTCTCTCCTCAGGAGATGGTAGAGAAGTTGCCCCAAGCATCCCCGGCACGTTCCAACCCAACACTCAACTTATTCTAGCGGCTCCTGTTTCAGGCTTTCAAACTCTCTCTGCAACAATGAAAAATGAGAGTTAGAAAAAAATACAAAAAGCAATTACTGCCACTGTGAACGTACCAGGAAAAGCTTCACCGAAATGAAATGACATCGGTCCTGAAGGCTAAGAAGGATTTTATCAGAGAAGCAAGAAAAGGCATTTAAGTCAAGTGACAGAAGAAAAACAGAGGGATGTAAAGTCGAAATAATTGTGTAGTACACCAACATGCTAACAGGGTAGAGCAGAGAGAGAAGAAGGGAAGATGAGGATTGGCAAAGCAGATTGCCACTAGATTATAAGTGACCTACACTTCCATGGTGACCAATACGAACTTCATCTTCAGTGCATTAGGCTTCCTTTTTTTGAGTAGGAGGTATAACATTCAATTCTATGCTAGAAAGGTAGCCACTTTGTCAAAACTGAAAATTGGTTGGAGAGAAACCAGCTAAGAGGTTATTTACAAAAAATTGTAAACACACAAACTAGTACTTTAATAAGTTTGTAGAAAATGGAAATTTTTGAAACCTATGTATAGTTTTATAATATACATTTTCCATGACCTTTAAAAAATTTTTGTATTTATTTGAGAAGCAAGGAGACAAAAAGAAAGACAACGGGAGTGAACTCCCAGTCACTCAAATACCAGGATTGCCCCAGAGCTGGGCCAGGCTAAAACCAAGAGTCAGGGATCCAAATCCAAATCTCCTATATGGATGGCAGGGATCCAGCCACTTAGAGCACCATCTTTTGCCTCCCAGGCTGGAAGCAGGAAGCTGGAATCAACAGTGGAGCTGGGCCTCAAACTCATGTATTCCAAAATGGACACAGGTGTTCTAACCTAACATTTTAACTGCTAGGCGGAATACTCACCCCACTGTGACTTCTTTGAGGCCCTCTCATACATAAAATTTCAAAGCATATTTGCACCAAAATAAGCATATCTTTTAATTCCATTTTTCCATAAACTTTTTGAAGCAGCTTCATTTATGTAAATATGATACATATACCAGAGTCTAAAGGAACCAAGATAAGAAGATTCTGGAGAAATTAGAAGCAACACATACCATCAACTTCAAAAAAGACATAGATCAAACACGAGAGATTGTTCCATGATGTCACATTGAGCAAAGTAGATTGAACTATGCTATTCCAGTAGGGCCTATTCACAAGCACAGTATGATGAGAGAACAGGAGCAGAAACCACGAGAGCAAACAACAGAAAGACAAGATCAAGTATATAAAGCATACAACAGAGCTTTCAGAGAGACTTTAATTCCCAGAGCGACAGGCTCAATTATTTTAACCAACCCTTTGCTCAAAACAACTGAAAATGCTAAATATAATAACAAATATTTTTCTAGTAACTACAAAGAGCTACTAAAAAAAAGTGAGGCAATAACAGTATGTTATTTGAACTCCTGTTTAAGTCACTGCTTAGGACACCCTTATATTGAAGTACCTGCATTTGAGTTCAAGCTCTGCTCCCAATATCAGCTTCCTGCTAAGGCACATCCTGGGAGGCGTTAGGAGGTGGCTCAACTAGTTAAATCGCTGGCTACCCACAAGGGAGACCTGGCTTGTTCCTGGCTCCTGGCTTTGGCCTGGTCCAGGCCAAGCTGTTGCATTTAGGAAGTGAACCAGCAGATGGGACATCTCTCTGTGTCTCTCTGTCCCTCTGCCTTTCATATAAATAGGATTTTTTTTTTTAAATAAGCCAAACAAGAACCTAGGAAGGTGAATGGGCAAAAATGCACTTTCATCTTGAGGATATTTATCCGGCTTAGAAATTTTGAATTTTAATTTTCTTAGAAAAGGAGGATTTTTGAAGAAGGAAAAAAAGAAATTAAAGATAAACTAGGGTACACATTAGTTGAGAAGCCCACTAGGAGACCCTCCTCACAGTCAAGTGACACCTCAACCATCCCCTGCGTGTTTAGGGAGCACAGTAGTAATGGAAACTTCATCTCATATTGCAGCCCAGATTTACATCAGCGGGGTGGTCTAGGAACCCCAGTGCACTGAATTTGAGTTTACATGATCCTAGACTGGCAGTATACACTGACATTGGCAAGAGAATTCAAAACCTGTCTGAAAATAAAGTACCTTCATTCTTGGATTCCCATTAGTCCTAGAAATAATTTTTCAAATACAATGACTGGCATAAAATAAAGAATAACCAGACAAATATTCAAAAGAAACAATAGTCAACCCAGAAAGATCTATGAAGACTCTAAATCACTACCCTAAAGAACAACCATATTTTAACATATTTAAAGGAATAAAAAAAAAGTTTGGTAATTAAGACAGTACTTCCAAAAATTTATAGAACAAAATGGAGTCAAAAGGTAAATTTATTTTGATGGAAAATTTTGAAAGACACAACTTTTTTTGTAATACACATTTTCATGAACTTTTTGAAGAATCTCTTTCATATCTGCAGGAAATAGGATAACCAGTGAATGAGATAAAGTTAAGGACAATTACATTTTGGGTAGAAAAGAAGGTATTCTTTTTATACTTGTGTATACATATCTATACAATGAATGTACAAAATGCATTGACCCCTACGATGTAACAACTATTTATTGATTTTGTGTTTCCCCAGCCTCTAAAATGGCAATCTTGCTTTCCCATCCTCACTGCCGTCCATTTTCAAGTAAGGCTTACCTTCCTGCAGACTTGAAAAGGGGTAACATGATCCCCGCCTGACCAGTTGAAACATTCCATTCCTCTGGTCACTGTGATTGATTCAAGAGTGAGACAAACATAGGAGCATAGATTCTATACAGCTAGATTTTCAATGTATCCTCCAAAACTCAGGTTTAGTTGTTGTTGCAACACTATCAAGAGGAGGGAACTTTAAAAAGTCATTGGCTCATGTGGCCACTGCCCTCATTCAGAAATTAACACCATTATCACAGAAGTGGGTTCCTGATAAAAATAATGGGTTTGGCCTGATTTCTTCTCTCTGCCTCACTCACTTCTGCTTCTACAGCGTTACAACACGGCTTGAAAGCTCTCACCAGATGTAGGTGCCATGCTCTCCGAACTCCCAGCCTCCAGAACTACAAGCCAAATAAAATTCCATTGTTTATAATTAACCAGTCTGTGGTAGTCTATGATAGCAGCAGAAAACAAAAGACATATGTCTAAATGCCTAAGAGGATTCCAGTTTATGAGCCTATATATTCTCCTTCCCTACTTAAGCAGTTTGAACAAAGTTTTGGTAACTTGCAAGCAAAGTGGTATGATATATAAGAACTATATTTACAGCCCTGGGCTAGGCATGAAATATAAAATGTCATAAAGAGAGAAAAAGTCTATCAATGAAGAGGAAAGAAAGGTTAATAAGAGAAAACATCAAAAATTTCAAATAATGACACTGATCTATTTCCAATCTACACTAAAAGAATATCCTACTGAATTCTCATAGTAGTTTGTCAGTTACCCTTATCTGGCATTTAAAAGATTTTATATTGTGTTGCAGCTAATTTTGTATAGCTCTGTCTCAAAAATCTTCTTGTCATTAGGATTTCAGAATTATTAAATCCCTTGGACAGATTTAGTAGGACTATCTTATTTTATAATTTGAGGTAGGGACCATATTTTATTTTGGTACCCTGTGGGGTAATATACATTGAATGAAGGAATGTGTAAATAGAATGAAAAAGTAAAAAGGGAATAGCACAGAAGAAAAGTTAAAAGTGAGAAACACAATAAAGAAAATGTATGTGTTGGGGAAGGGAGAAGAAAGGTCAGGATACACAGAAACAATAAGAGAAGGCAAGAAAGCTTAAGAAGAAGGAAACTGTGCATGTCTCCATTTGTAGGCTGCATTATAATAGTTTTCCTTCATAATACTAACCCCTCCCGTTTTTGTCTACTTATGCAAATAATATTTTATTTTTTAATGTATCCTGAGTACACACAACAAGAGGAGGAAGGAGATCTGGATGTGTTCCTTATCCCAAGTCTTGATTTAAATCTCGAAGGTACAAAAGAGACTGTTAAACGCACCAGCCAGGCTGGTGATGGGCTTGTGGGAGTGCCTCTTGAGCATCCCAGTGGTTCTCAGCTCTTTGCTCCCCTTTCCTTAGGATAATTTTTCATCTTACTCATTGCCATGGGACCTGCAGTGACTTACTGTGGGAGAGACATACTTCCCTACCTCATTGACAGCAGTCTTGGCCATGAAACAACTTGCTTGGGTCAATGTGTGTTTGACCCATACCACACCCAAACACAAGCTCCAGGAAATGTAGTGTGTTCCCTTTAGATGTGAGAATGACATTTGCAGATAAGAACTCCTTCTTTATTTTGGATCCTGGAATGAGAGGACATGCGAAGCAGAACCACAGTTGATCCTCAGACACCTTTGCTGATCTAAGTTATTGCAACTGAGGGATCATTTGTTACAACACCAAAGCTCACACATCATTAAATTGCCTTTGAGGCATGAACACTGATATTTTTTAAAGTAAACTTCCGAGTTTGTTTTCCAGGATTATATACTTTAAGATAAAACTGATTCCGAAAAAAAATATATTCAATATTTGAAATAAAAATGTATAAACCTTTTTTCTCAGTACCCATGTTGTACATTAAAGATAACCACAAAAATCAATCCATAATCTGCTTCACATAGCCACTGTTCCTGAGAATGCAATAAAAAAGAATCTCCATTACTTCTCCAGCCAGACATTTAGATTGCTTTATTCTCAATGCAGGAAAAATAGACTTTACTTTTAAATGTTAAGAAAAATCATGAGGCAGGCTGAATGTATAGGGGAGACCACCCCTTTCTTCACCACTACCACCATAAAAATATTTACAGACTATAAATATCTTGGTTTCAGGATCCAGCTGGTCATCTGATAGTTCAGTAATGGTCTCAGTGCAGAAAGAAAAATATGTTTCTTGGTTTTAGAGGAAGGAAAAGGAAAACAACTCCAATGGTTGCATTTTTTAATTCCAAGCTGCAAAGGAAATGTTTTCTTTCATGAAAAACCAATGAAGCAAGACTCCTCTGGATTTTTCTATAAATTAAAAAAAAAATGTAATATAAGGTAATACCATTTCAGGAAAGGAGGAATGTAGGTGATAATATTGAGTCAGAGAACCACCAGGAATGCAATGTGTGTATGAGTGTGTATAGATGAGCCAACCTTATACACAGTCCTTCCTACTCCTTAAAAAAAAAATCAAAATTATCTTCCCTAAACCTAAGAATGAGCAAATTTCATTTCCCCCTAATTTTTTTAAAGCACAGAAAAAAAAATAAAGAAAACATGGAGGGATGGGTTTTATAATTCATTTGAGCTCCAGTTCCAGGGATGTTTTTTCAATTTTTTGGTTGTTTTTTTTTTCTTTCCAACAGGCTAAATACACATGGAAAAAAAGAAGACGAATATGCTGCTCCCTGCGTCCTGAACCCTCTTTCAAACTGGACCTGCTGTGAGACTCAGTAAGAGCCTGGCAGAAGCCACTGTCCTGCCTGAAAGTCCTGGTGCTAGAATAGTAGGCTCCTAATGGAGCACACGCAGCTGCCAGGGGCTGATATTCTGAACGTTAGAGAGCAAATTCAGTTTGCCCTTTGGACCTGCCACGTTGGTTTAGGAAGATGATCACTGTTGGGTTGTTCAGAGAAAGATGTTTTAGATTGCAAATGTTTTCCATTTGTCTTTTGTCTTAAGATATATTCATCCATCAAATGATGGGCTAGATTTTCTTTCTTGTTTGGGGAATAATCCATTCCTTCCCCCTTTTTGGTGGCAATTCATTATTTTTCCAAGATTAATCACTGGCCATAAATCTCGCGCATCTAAGGTGCTTGGCCTGAACTTGGCTGCAGCACTGTAAAATATTAGTAAATCTAATATAACAGATTGTGTCATGCAATGTATGCATTTTTGAAAGTGAAAGCCAAATGTAAGTAAATTGAATTGGCTGCCTTCTAAGGACCAGAGAGCAGTAGGAGGCACTAGTTTGGACTGAGGACAATCTAACCCCTCCCCCACTATGCTCTTCCATTTCAGGAACCAAGTCCTCTAAGGGCAAGGCCCTGGCTTCAAAAAGACTGGTCTTTGTTTACCGTGAAGGACCATTATGCATCACGTTGAAACGGGATTTGGAAATTTCAGTGCTTTTCTCTCCATTTCTCAGGGTAAAACAATTACGTCAGCTTTGCCACCAAATGCAGGCGTGCTGTAGATGAGTATTCTCTCCTACTCTATGCACAGGAGCACCCAGTTAGACTCCTCGTTTCTTTTGGAAAAGAAGATATCCCCTTCTTTCTTGTGTGCTCACCCCTTTCCACCTCCCCTGCCTTCATGTAGGACATTTTTTTGCCACAGTGTGTTGGCTTTCCATGCCTGAAATGCTGAGAGAGCCTCTTAAAATGTTTTACTGAAGTTCCAATCTCAACTTTTCTGAATCACAGAAGACATTCAGTTCCATAATTTCAGGCTAATTGACTATGTGAGAGTTCATTTATTTACTCATTCATTTGCCAAACATTTGTGGAGTGGATGGAGAGAAAGAAGACGTGGTACCTGCCTTCAAGAACTTTACAATACAAATCACCCACAGAGTCTGATATATAAACTAAATGAATGTAGGTATGAACAGCCTATCACAGGAATATGTTGAGTGCACAGAGACAAAGTATTGTAGAAACATTTTTAAATCAGATCTCAAAACTACAAGGTTAGGGCCAGCGCTGTGGCACAGTGGATAAAGCCACTGCTTGCAGTGCTGGCATTCCATATGGACACCGGTTCAAGTCCTGGCTGCTCCATTTCCGATCCAACTCTCTGCTATGGCCTGAAATAGCAGTAGAATATGGTATAAGTCTTTGGGCCCCTGCACCAAGTGGGAGACTTGGAAGAAGCTCTGGCACCTGGATTAGGATCAGGCCAGCTCTGGCTGTTGTGGTCATCTGGGGAGTGAAACAGCAGATGGAAGACCTCTCTATGTCTGTCTCTCTCTCTCTCTCTGTCTCTCTGTCTCTCTCTCTCTCTTTCTCTCTCTGCCTTTCCCTCTCTCTGTGTGTAACTCTGACTTTCAAAAAAATAAATAAATCTTAAAGAAGTGGAAACCTTGAAAAAACCCTGCAAGGCTGATGCTGACACCCACCGTGGCTCGGTGAGGGGTAAGCAGCAGCAGCTCACAAAGTCAGCAGTCCATATCAGAGAACCTGTTCAAGTTCTGGCTGTTCTGCTCCCAATCCAGCTTCCTGCTGATGCACCTGGGAAAACATCAGATGATGTTCCAAGTACTTGGGTTCCTGCCATCCCTGTAGGAATCCTGGATAGAGTTCCTGGCTGCTGGATTCAGCCTGGCCCACGACTGCCTGTTGTAGGCATTTAGGGAATGAGCCAGCAAATGGGAGATCTTTCCCTCTCTGTCTCTCCCTCTCTCTGTCACTCTGCCTTTCAAACAAATAAATACATCTTTTAAAAAAAATCCTTACAATACACTAAGCCTTCCCCTATCCCCAGAGCTCAGCTCGACCCTCCTTTAATGTGACGTATGCTCATTATTTAGCGTGTGCTAAAGGAGTTGGGTATGTTTGCTGGCTGCTTTGCACTCACTAAGCTCCATTACTCCACCAAATTACTCATGTCCAGAACGTAGTTACCCAAACTGCCTTCTCAGACACTGTACATTTGAGTGTTCACAAATAATTCAAGATGGAAAAGAAATAAAGTTTCCTTGTTACTTTTACTTTCTCATCTTGATTTCTCCCTTATCCTCTACATACCTTAATTTTAATATTCACCTCTTATACCATAGGTGCAACATAGCAAATTACCTGGCATGACCGTCAGCCATTAGAAAATAATGGAGTTAAATGTCATCTCCCCCTAAAATAAAAGTATATCATTTGTCCACGAGTCTTTCCACCTTAAACTCTGAAATATAAGTAGTCCTCCAAATATACTGAACTGAGAAAATGATTTAGAATAGAAGGTTGTCCAGTGTTTTGTAGTCATGGTCTCTGTGTCATTTGCAGCTGACTTTTGGAGTCTCTATATAGCTGAACATCAACAAATCAAGAAATTTTTGCCTCAGAGAATAGAAACTATTGACATACTGAAATAAAATTATGAGCTATATTTCAAAAATGGTTATTGAGCACCTTTCATGTTTCAGGCACTATGTTAGAGCGTTAACACTAATTTAATTCTTATTATTACTAGGTAGTATCAACACATTTTCGAGTAAGGGAACAGACCTGAGAAAATGGTGTCATCCCTGAAAAATCACACGCTGGTTAGTGATGAAGTCTGAATGCAAGTGTAGGTCTGTCTAACCTTGCCCCTTGCTCCCCTCACTGAACCACACTGTTATTGTTAAGGAAACTGGGTAGATTCCTGCTCACTTGATCATGATTTGGCATCCATAGATCCCTTATCTTTAAGGCATCTTTAAGCCAAAAAATTCAAAGAAAACCAAAGAACAGTTAGCAACTTCAAATACAATTGCTCTTGCCCAATTTTTCTTTACAAGGCGACAGTCTGATTTTCAGTCATGATCATGGCAACTAAGGTAAATCTACCCATAATTTGCCTTCCCAATAATAAGCAGGATTTGCTAATAAATACGATATAGCATGATATTGGCTATTTTCTTGTGACTAATTGCAAGAGTAGGCTGGCTTCACTAAAACTAAGGAAGAATAGATTTGACATATATCTACTTTTATAATGCAAAGACATAAAAAGTCATCTACTGTTATTAACATCAGCTCCAATGCATCATCGCTGTTCAGGCTCCCCAAACTCCTCATTGGCCTCACTGCCTGTTTACTCCACCCATAGCATATGAATTAATGAACACATATACTGAAGTAGTGATACAATGTCTGGTATATGCTTAACACCCAGCAAACTTCATTACTGTCAGTTTGAATCCAAGTGAGCATGCAAAGATGACAATTGATGCCAACATCTAAGATTCTCAATTCTACATAGAAGGGCCAGCATTGTGGCCTAGCAGGTTAAGCAGCCACCTGCAGTGCCAGCATATGAGTGCTGGTTTGAGACCCAGCTGCTCCACTTCCCATCTTGCTCCCTGCTAATGCGCCTGGGAAAGCAGCAGAAGATGGCAGGATTGTGATGTCTGTGTTCATTCCACAATTTTCTCTCAAACTCTTTCACTAAGACTTCTTCCATGCCTCTCTGCTTCAAATGCCCTATCCCTCCTTCCCCTATTCTAGAATTTTTATGTATATACTAGTTTTCATCAATGGCAGTAATTTTTTAAGATATACTTATTTATTTGAAAGTCAGAGTTACACAGAGAGAGAAGGAGAGGCAGAGAGAGAGAGAGAGAGAGAGAGCCATCTGTAAGTTCCTAACTAAAAAAATCAGATTTTCCTCAAGTCTTTAAATGTAAAAATGAAATAAAACCATTTTATCTATAAATATAGCCAATATAATATAGATGTAATATATGTAAATATAGATGTAAAATAAGAATGACAATTTTCAGGAGAATAATGTTTGCTCAACCACAGTAGAACAAACTGAATCCCATTTAAATTCTTCAACTTATATACTTAATGAATTTCTGTAAATATTTAGAAGTACATTTGTTAGATTAGTATATGCTTTTAAGTTTTCTACATTTGACACATGAAATTATACATATTTGGGGGTTCAGTGTGATAAGATGGTATATGAACAGAATGTGTAATGATCAACTCAAGGTAATCAACACTTCCATTTCCTTAAATATTTATTGTTTTCTTCTGTTGGGAACTTTTGAGCTCCTCTCTTCTGGTTCTTTACTTCTTTTGAAGAACTTTGAATGCTTGATCGGGCAAGCACATAGCAGCACAAGTGAATCCTTCAGCATTCATGAAAGTCTGTCTTACAAGCTGCGTGTGTGCACGTGCTTGCATGTGTGAAGAGAGGGAACGTTTAAGAGAGAGAGCAAGAGGAAGTTAATTTCAAGTTCTTTTAAATATTCCAGTAGTCTTTTCAAATTTGAGGAAAGTCACTACTTCAACCTTCAAGTTAAAATGATGCAATCAATTTTTAATTACCTTTTTAAAGCTGAAGTCCAGGGTTAAGCTTACAAATTCTATGAAATTCTATCCAACATTACAAACTATTCATATAACAAACATACAGGTTATGCTGAGTTCAGCACAAATGATTTAAACTATGGGCTCAGTTTCCTCATCACCTGAATGCCGTAATAAGTAAGATGAACTCAAGAGCTATGTATCAAATGCCAGACTCTCAAAACTGAGAAGGTACATCATTTTCAAGCAATGCTGGGCATGGAAAGAAACTATGTATGAAGGGTCTTTAAATTTTTGTAGGAAAAAAACTGGAATTAAGGGATAGGTGTGTTTTGGTGTAAAACATTTTGAAATCCCTGCATAGTTTTTTTTCGTACGACATATTTTCCATGAACTTTTTGAAGACCACTTTATATTAGGCCATTAAAAAAAATTTCAATAAGTTCTACAGAGCAGAATTAAACAGGCCATGTTATAAAATGAGAATATAATACAACTCAAAAATGAATAACAGGAAGACATAGAAGAAACCTCTTGATTTAGAAATTTAAAAACACTTTCCTGAATGAATATGTAAATAAATATGTAAAATTAAAACTGTAAAATATTTCAGTAATAATACTTGATACCCATATATAATAATTGACAATATCCCTCACTGAATCTCTGTTGCAGTCATCCACTTTTGGCCAATCATCTGTATTCATAATCACGTTAATAACTGGCTCACCATTTCCCATTCCATCACTTCTTCTCATCCTTCTTAATGAATTTCTTGACTTCCTCAATTGCAAGGATGGCTTTTTCCACAGCTAGAGAAGGAGTATTCATATTAATTTTCATTGGAAATATATTACTAGAGTATCTTAATAGTATTATATTACTCATCTCATAGTAAAAATGCTCTACTAAAATATAATTTTCCCCAGAAACCTTTTATTTAAGGAATACAAACTTCATACATTTCATAATTACAACTTTAGGAAGATGGTGATTCTGCCCCTGAATCCACCCTCTCAACCATAACCCCACCCTGCTTTTTCCTTCCTCTCCTATCCCCATTCTTATTTTGTGCTAAGATCTATTTTCAATTAACTTTATACACATATGATTAACTGTAAGTTAAGCAACTTAACATAAAATATAGCTTAAATAGGTCCTATTAGCGTGCCTAACTCTGTCATCTTTCTGATTACTCTATTTTGGTGCTAGCTGCTGAAGGTACAAGTATTCTTTCAATAGCAAAATATAATGGAATTACATACTGAAGTGCAACTGAAAAGTTTCTTAACAATCACTTAAAATGCACTACAAGCTTTCTATGCAAAGCAGGTATTTAGTCTAGTAATTAAGATAATTTCAACCCACATGGGAATAACTAGGTTCAATTCCTGGCTCTGGCTCCTGACTCCAGCATCCCACTAATACAGACCCTGGGAAGCAGCAATTCTAGTTCAAACAATTGGGTTCTTTTCATCCATGCAGGAGACAGAGATTGTGTTTCTGGCTTCTGGCTTTGGCTCTGGCCCAGTCTGCCATTTCAGGCATTTGGGGAGTGAATCGATGGATTGGAGTGTGCGTACACTCTCTCTCTCTCTCTCTCTCTCTCTCTGCCTGTTTCTATCTCTTTTACATCTGCCTCTAAAATAAGTAAATAAAAATTTTTTAGAGATGACTCTTCTACCTGCAACTTCTGTCCAGATTCTAAAAAGAAAAGAAAAGAAGCACCCAGGAGTAAAATGTAGTATCATTTCAATATCAGAAAAATAATTCCTAGAAGCAAATTCTTTCCCACTTGACAATAAACTTTTCCTCAAAACAAATAAATAAATAAATAAATTCTTGTAGAGCAGGTGTTGTGACATAGTGGATTAAGTTGCTGCTTGGGACACCTACAACCTACATGGAAGTTCTCATTTGAGTCCCAGCTACTCTATTTCCAATCCGGCTTCCTGCTAATACATCCTGGGAGGTAGCAGATGATGAGTCAAGTGCTTGGGCCCCTGCCATCTATGTGGGAGTTCCAAACTCCTGGCTTCAGCCTGGTCTAGCCCTGGCTGTTGTGAGCATTTAGGGAGTGAATCAGCAGATGGAAGATATTTCTCTCTCTCTCTCTCTCTCTCTCTCTCTCTCCCTCCCTCCCTCCCTCCCTCCCTCCCTCCCTCTCTCCCTTTCTCTCTCTCTTTCAAGTAAATGAAAGCAATTTTTTAAAGATTTATTTATGTATTTGACAGGCAGTTACAGAGAGAGAGAGGTCTTCCATCCACTGGTTCACTGCCCAAATGGCCGTAACGGCTGTAGCTGGGCCAATATGAATCCAGGAGCCAGGAGCTTCTTCCCAGTCTCCCACATGGGTGCACCAAGCTCTCAGGCCATCTTCCACTACTTTACCAGGCCATTAGTAGGGAACTGGATCAGAAGCGGAGCAGCCAGGACACAAACCAGCACCCTTATGGGATAACAGCACTGCAGGTGGAGCCTTAACATACTATACCACAGCACCAGCCCCAGTAAATCATTTTTTAAAAAATGGAAATTCATTCATGTCTCACAGGCTAGTAGATTATTATCCTTGCTCCAAAAATGCTGCCCAAAAAAACCCTGGAATTCAACAGAAGAAAAAAAGAAAGAATGGATGTTTGGTAGATAGTCATTTGTATCCAAAATACTGAGTGTTGAAAGAAGGGAGAAAATTCTTAGCCAGCGTTATTTCAAGAGGCTTCATGGAAGAAACAAAACAAAAGCTACTCCATAAAAAACAGCAAGATTGGGCCAGCACTGTTAAACCACCACCTGCCATGCCAGCATCCCATATGGGTGCTGGCTACTCCACATCCAATTCTGTACCCTGCTAATGTGCCTGGGAAAGCAGCAAAAGATAGCCCAAGTCCTTGAGCACCCGTGTTAGAGACCTGGAAAAAATTCCAGGCTGATAGCTTTGTCCTGGCCATAGCCAACCTTTGGGCAGTGAACCAGCAAACAGAAGGTTTCTCTCTCTCTCTCTCTCTCTCTCTCTCTCTCTCTCTCTCTCTCTCCCCTCTCTCTGTAATTCTGCCTTTTAAATAAATAAAGAATAAATTTTTAAAAAAATATGGCAAGGGTTAGACATTCAGAAAAAGGAGAGTACTCTAACAGTATGGGCACAGTGGAAGGTAGGTTTGGATAATGAACATGACTTATTCAGAGAACAGGTTAAAGTGGAAGCAGTGCTGGGAGCAATGAAAGAAGACTGAACCAGTAGAGTTAAGTCCAAGCAATAGAACCTCTTGACAGAAAGCCTTTATACTTGACACAGAGCACATTAGGAGCAACTGGAAGCTTTGAAGCAAGGGGAAGAATGTACTTAGCTAATAGTTTAAGAGGGCTTACTATGGTTGCAGAACGTGGTATAGATTAAAATTTCCTTATGAAGTCACTGAATAGCATTCAAGTGCTTTCAGTGCAACAATTACAGTTGTTGCCCAATAGGTCTGAGTTTTCCTCACGCAGTGTTTCCTGACTAATGGTTCACAAGCTGGCAATCGTCCATGACGTGCTCTCTGATCCTCCCAGAAAATGTGCTGTCCGTTCTGGAGACTTCACTAACAATTACCATCAGAACAACAGTGTCACTACATTTTTCAACATATGAGTCGCTCTCTACCTTAGATTATGGCAGCTGAGCTATTGAGAAGGAGGTAGAACTAGTGGTTTTTTAAAAGTAGGCCATTTTTGTTTTGGTCAACATGTTCAGAGTTAAAGTGCTGACATCATCCATGTGTGGAGAAGTGTGTGAAGACTAATTTTTATGCCAGTGTCCTTTTCAAACACTGTGCACCCAAGGTCTGCTGTAATGGCCTGTCTGACTCACCCGCCACTTCTTCCCTCATCCTTCCACTCCTCATCCCTGGGGCAACTCGGATTTCTGCTGCAGGCTGGGATTTAGCCCCACCCCCAGCTTGGGGACCAATCTTCCTTCCTTCTATTGGGGGAGAAATTCTGAAACCTTAATCAAGCAGCTCAGGGACTCAGCAACCCAGAATGAAGTCAGCCTGGCTTCTGGAGAGGTTCATCTTTGAAACCTTTTCTGGCAATTAGGTTCCCCTTCTGCTCTGCCCTTGTTGTGATACCCAACCCAATGACTTCTTCCTTTGCAGCTGAGGCCTTACCCAGTGCTCCCGAAGACCCATGACCTATCCTTGGTCATGGCCCATGACCCATCCCATCCACTCTGCCAAGTCTTCCTGATGCTTCCTATTTCCTGTTGACATTTCCAGTTATTGCTGGTTACCAAATCCCAAGCAACTCACCTGCCAGAATTTATTTCCTGACCTCATATCACTGACAGTTCTGTGGTCTCCTGAGTTAAGCCAGAGAAAAAATAGACCACACCCTAATTCAGACTTTTCTTTTGCTTTTACAAGCATTCTTATGGCAGGGCCAGTCAATCAGTATTTTGTTTGTAGGAGGATTTTCTAAAAGATCTATTTATTCATTTGAAAGGCAGAGTTAAGGGGAGGGGAGAGAGAAGGAGAAAGAGAAGGTTAACTACCCAAATGGTTCTGCAGGTTCACTCCCCAAATGGCTACAACAGCCAGGTGCTGGCCAGAACCTGGGAATTCCATCCAAATCTCCCACATGAATGGAAGAGGCTCAAGCACTTGGGCTATCTTCTGCTGCCTTTCCAAGCACATTAGCAGGGAGCTGGATCAGAAGCAGAGCAGCTAGGATAGGAACCCAGTGCTCATATAAAATGTGGGAGTAGCAGGCAGTGGCTTAACCTAGTGTGCCACAACACTGCCCCAGAAGGATTAATTTTTTACCAAAATATTAATGCATTTTTATTCTTTATATTTTTATTTCCCTATCATTCCAAATGGATGACCAGGTACTTAGCATTTCCTTGACCTAGAGAATTTTACTGAGAAAGTAGAAGCTGCTTGTAAACATGTTATGTTTTGGGTTAAATCTTAGTGAAGTGTTTATACTAAAGAAACTAAATTAGAAGAAATAAATGTGTACGTACTCTGTGAAAGTAAAGGTATGGGGACCCAGACCCATATCAAGGGAGTATCCCTACAAGTTCACAAGACCACTAATGGGTGACTGTATGAGTTACCAAGAAACCCCGGATCAGGAAACCCCAATGCCTTAAAGTGGTGCACCCCAAGTGGACAGTTAGGGCCCAGCTGCAGAACTAAAACTGCCATCCCTGTGTGAAACTTGGACTAAGCTCACAGCTCCTGTCGGCTTGGCCCAGCTCTGGCTATTGCAGGCATTTGGGGACGGAATTAGCAGATGGATCTGCCTCTGTGTCTCTCTTTTCTTGTATTTCAAATAAAATTTAAAATTTTTCTGTGAAGAAACTCAACTTGGGGCAGGCATTGTGGCATAGCAGGCAAAGCTGTGCCGGTTCATATCCTGGCTGTTCCATTTCTGATGCATCTCCCTGCTAATGGACTCAGAAAAGCAGCAGAATATAGCCCACGTGTTTGGGTCCCTTCAACCCATGTGAAAAACCTGGAAGAAGCTCCTAGCTCCTGACTTGGGTCTGACCCAGTCCTGGCTCTAACAGCCATCTGGGGAAGGAATCAGCAGATGGCAGCTCTCTGTCTCTGTCTCTCCCTGTCTCTGTAAGTCTTTCAAATAAATAAATCTTAAAAAAAAAAGGATTAAACTTGATGTTTTAATATAATTCTAGAGAACATAAATAAAATTAAATATGGGCACTAACTTTGAGAAATTTCAAGACAAATATAGAAAATAAGACAAGGTCACCAATGTAGATAAATAGATATTCAATACACAACACAGTAACAATACAACATAATATCTGTGTTACAAAAGATGTTTAAAAAGTTACCCCTGGATCAGCCACAGCTTCAATAAACTGATACAGCTTACATAGGTGCACACAGTCAAGCTGGGAAAGAACTACCATATTTGAGCAACATTCCATGGGAAGTTCATTGTCTGGAAGTTCCCATGCCGACAGTGCCATGGGGAGTGATAATGGAAGAAGTGAAGCAGGACCTGCAGAGCTCTGTTCTGCCGAGAGGGTGAACAGAGTGTGCAAAGTGGTGAGAACTGTGTTCACACAATGTGCAAGGCCAATTCCCTACAGCAGAGCCGCCTGCACTGTGTCGAGAGTCACATCGGACATAAACCCAAAAGAACAGTCTTTTATCCCATCGATAACACATGGCAGGATCAGTCCCTCTAAAATAAGATTGCCACCAATTCAGCTGTGAGATCTTCAATCTGACCTAGGAAAGTTAGACTTAGTAAAAATATGTGTCAAAAGGAGTTAAAAATTGCAACCGGAAGAAACCATATATGGCATTACTAGATGTGGACAAAACATTAATCAGTGAAAGAAAGTTTTTTGCAAGGTATTCACACACAGGAAAAATGATCCCTACAAAAATAGGAGAAAAAAGGATGAAAATGGAAATACCAGAAATAGTTTCACTGTATCCTATAGAAAATTAATCAGAAATCAAATTGATTCAGTGCAGTTCACTACAGGAAAAAATAATTTTCCTAGCCCCCCTCCCAAAAAACCCCACTGTATCACTGTGAAATGACTGATAAAATTCTCCACACACCAGCACTTCAGTGAGAATAGAAGCATCATCTTAAAGATAGAGACTTTGTTTTATCCACTGCTCAATCATCAGTGCTTAACCCAGGATTGGTCTAGTTCTCAGGCTCACCTTCCCATTTTATTTTATTCAGCCTGTTTAAGAATGATTTATTGAGACCTCAGTGGCTAACAAGTTTTCCCTAGGTGTGCTGGACAGAGCTATGAACAAGCTATTGCCTACCCTTGACTGCCAAGCTCTCACCATATCTCAGGATCTCACTGGGAAATCTTCCAAGCATGCTTTGATTCCTGGAGAAATCTACTAGATCTCCAATTCCATTTTACATTACTTCAGATCTCAGCAAAGGAAGACTCAAGTCACCTTCTCTACCTCAAGTGTTATGACTGGCAATGTGAAGGAAAGCTTCATAATTGACATGGTATTTTCCAAAATATCTTTGTGAAAATAATAAAACTGGTAGCATTTTTCTCTCACTCTAGAATCATTGGATACAACTCTGTATCAAATTATTCTGATCCCCAAATTTGTGTTGGAAAATGATTCCATTTACAACAGATAAACAAGAATTCAGAAGTTCAGTCCAGCCTTGCTAAAACTGTACATAATTACCAATTACCCAATTACCCAACCCATTCAGAAAATCATGATCCTAACTGCTTATAACTGTATTTAAAAAAAAAAAAAAAGATGCATTTACTTATTTGAAAGGCAGAGTTACAAAAGGGGCAGAGGCAGAGAGAGAGCAAGCTAGAGAGAGGGGGAGGGGAGATCTTCCATTCACTGGTTCACTACCCAAGTGGCCGTAATAGCCAGAGCTGGGCCAATCCAAAGCCAGGATTTGGGAGCTTCTTCTCAGTCTCCCACATGGATGCAGAGGCCCAAGGACGTGGGCCATCTTCTACTGCTTTCCCAAGCCATAGCAGAGAGCTAGATGGGAAGTAGAGAAGCTGGGGCTCAAACCAGTGCCCATATGGGATGCCGGTACTGCAGGTGGCAGCCTTACCTGCTATGCCACAGTACTGCCCCATAACTTTATATTTTGTCATTTAAAGCAATTACATTTTTTTCATCATTTAAATCAAGATAGTGGCAGACCCTTGGTCCAGTGGTTCAGACTGGGACAACTGTGTCCCACATAAGAGTGCCTGGGTTTGACTCGCAGCCCTTGACTCCAGCTTCCCGCTAGTACAGATGGTGGGAGTAGTAGTAGGTGATGGCTCAACTACTTGAGTCCCATCACCCACATTGGAGACCTGGATTGAGTCCCCAGCTCCCAGCTTCAGCCCAGACCAGCCTAGGCTGTTGTGAACACTTTAGGAATGAACCAATGGATGGGAGTTTGCTTTCACTCTTTCTCTTTCTCTCCCTATGTCTCAAATATGTAACTATTTTAAAATGAGTTTGAAATCAAGGTATTCCCTGTTTCATCTTTCCACATATTTACAAAATGTTTTTTTCCACCTTGTCTATTAAAATATAATTCCTGGACCAAGGAAATGATAAGCCTTTCTCTTTGATCCCTTAGAGCAGTTATGAAAAGAAATTCCTGCTAAGATCATTTCTGACAATAGCTGAACCACATAACTATGTCACAGAAGAGACATATTTGTACCAAATTTGGTGCATATTTGTACAGAAGTACAAAAACAGTTAAGTTCTACTAGTAAAACTCTCAAGCATTTTAGCAGAGGAAAGTCACCCTCTGTGTAAACATATGGAATATATTCTAAACCCTGAAACCAGGGTGGCAAAGTCTTTGGGAAGTCAAGAAAGCAGAGTAGGTTATGACACCACAGGGGCTCCCCAGGTGGGGCTCCCCATTCTTTTCCCCCTGTCTCCCAGCCCTCTGTCCCCATTGCCACCACCACCCACTGCGCCCTAAACGCTAGATCATCCATTTAACATGCAATCCCTGGGCACGCACAACAATAAGGATGTTTGTCACTGAAGGGAAAATGCGTGATCCCTCTTTAGTTCCTCTTGTCTTGAGCACTTTGCTATGGGAAGACCTGAGAGACAGACTGGACCTCTGGACTTACCCATCCCTATGCATCAGGACGGCACTTAAAGGCCCCCAAGCAATCTAACAAGCCACCACTTCTCTATTCTCCCTCATAAGTTGCCACATCACAGTATTTGAGGGGTCAGAACATGCCTTCTATTAATCTCGTTACCCATCCTCAATCACTTCAGAGCAAGGCTTACATCCCACCCCAGTTCTGACACAATAGAATTCTCAGAAGCAAACTCCTCTCAGGCAAAGAGCAATAAATCAGGATGCAGCGACTCCTCCCTGAGACTTCTGCAGCAAATGTCATATTTTCCAGGCAAATAGGAGCAGGCAGCAAAAAATAAGTGAGCTCGGATTTCCCTGCGATGTGATTACTACCTTGGGGGAGGGAGAGGAGGGTAGATGGAGAGAAAATCTGACTCTACTTTTTTTTTTCAAGCTGGTATTTTGGCAGTCTGTCCACAAGTGCTTTCTGAATGCCAAGTCCAACTGTAGAACCCAGCCAGAAACAGAGACCTCCGGTGCCTTGTGATAAGCCACTGTTTCACTCACTCTGCTTTTCAATAGTGTCAGGTGAACAGAGTCTTGCACTGCAACCTTAGAACTGGGAGAACAGTGGCTGCAAGGCAACCCAACACCCCTGCTGCCACGGTGCGCACCGCCAAGCTGGGGGAGGAGGCGGCCCAGCTTTCTTCTCTTCAGAGAAAGATCTTGCTTCTTGGCCCCTTTTCTTAACCTTGCTTTTTCTGCTGTGTACTCGACTCAGGTTTATCAGTCGGTGGGCCAAGGGGGACCAGCGCATGCCACACCTTTGCTTGGGCAATTGCACCCTTGGGGTTTTTTGAGGGTGGAGAGCTTGACTTCTACATCATCTATCCTCTCTTTAGACTTTGCAAAGCCTTAGTGCTACAGGCTCGGGAGACCCAACAAACTGAATGTGGGCTTTGGCCATGTGTTCGTAGATAATGTGCTTAACCTCTCTGAATCTCAGCTGCCTCCTCTATACAATGAGGATCATTTCTGTGAATTTCAAGTACTGCCCTTCAGTGCTTTGCCACAGATGAAGATAACACTTAAAATACTCCCAGTAAGATCTGGCATACACCAAATACTTAAATAGCAACTATTGGCTGCAGGTATGAGCACAGCAGGTATGCAAACTGCAGCTTTGATTATAGCTGGAAGGTGCCTTAAATGCTGTTACCTTTTCTGGCAGGTTCCTTTGTTCAATTGGTCCTCTCCAATGAGAATGCCAAGATTCAACCCAAACCTCTGGCTTCTAGAAAAATCTTTTTCCAATTTCAGAGAAGTCAGTGCTTCCTGCTTGATGTTTCCAAAGCAAGTTGAGTATCCACATTGCACAATTCCTTGTGCTGAATGTAGTCATTTCCTTGTCTGTCAGCCCTATCCTGCCATACCCTGAACACTTGGAAGGCAATGGAGAGATTGTTCAGTGTGTTGATTACAGGCACAGGCTCTGGAGCCAGATTGTTTGGGATCAAGTCCCATACTCCTTTAGCACACAGAGTTACTGTGCCTCAGTGTTCTCTCAGAAACTGAGAATGATGATAAGAGTACCAACCTCCCCAAATGAGATTAGAAGAATGCCCTGCACATGGTAGGCACTTTAGAAGTATTAGCTTTTATTATTATTCTCTTCTGCTTCCCTAAAGCCTGAGAGACAGCAGGCACTTGATACAAGTAAGTTGGAGGAATGACTGCAAATTGCAGGAAGAGTGAAATATGCATCTGATTCAAGAATAACTCATCATATAATGGTTCAAGAGTAGCTAAATGTATCCAAAGGGCTGAAAATAGGAACTTAAAGGGATATCTGCACACATAACATTATTCGCAACAGCCAAAATGTGGAAGCAAACTCAATATCTACCAATAGATGAACAGATAATATACACATTCAATGGAACATTATTTTATCTTGATAAAGAATAAAATGTCATTTGCTACATGATGAACTTTGAGAGCATTATGAATGAAGCAAGTCAATCACAAAATTCAAATACTGTGTGGTTCCACATATATGAAACATCTAAAGTAATCAAACTCACAGAAAAGAGTAGAATAGTGGCTGCCAGCGGGTAGGCAGAGGGGAAATTGTTGTTCAATGAGTAGAGAGTTCCAGTCACATAAGACAAAAAACAGTTCTAGACCTCGGCATATAACTATGTGCATATCATTAACAATACTGAAATGTTCACTGAAAAAGTATACACTTAAAAATTACTAAGTAGCTGCTGTGGACAGTGGGTTAAGCTACAACTTGGGAAGCCTGCATACAATATCAGAGTGCTGGTTCAAGTCAGCTATTCCACTTCCAATTCAGCTTTCTGCTAATGTACCTGGGAAAGCAGCAGATGATGGCCCAAGTACTTGTGTCCCTGTCACCAACACGGGAGACCCAGATTAAGTTCTGGGCTCCTGAGGCTGGTGCCACAGCACAGTAGGTTAATCCTCTGTGTGGTGTCAGCATCCCATATGGGTGCCAGTTCAAGTCCCAGCTGCTCCTCTTCCAATCCAGCTCTCTGCTGTGGCCTGGGAATGCAGTGGAGGATGGCTCAAGCCCTTGGGCCCCTACACCCACATGGGAGACCAAGAGGAAGCACCTGGTTCCTGGCTTCGGATCGGCGTAGCTCCAGCCATTGCGGCCTCTCACTGTCTGTAACTCTACCTCTCAAATAAATAAATCTTAAAAAAAAAAAGAAAGAAAGAAAGAAAAGTTCTGGGCTCCTGGTTTTGGCCTGGCCCAGCCCTGGGTGTTGTGGGCATTCGGGAAGTGAAAAAGGAGATGGGAAATCTTTCTCTCTCTCCTGCTCTCTCTGTGACTCTGCCTTTCAAATAAATGAATAAGTAAACAAATCTTTTAAAAATTAATAGGGTTAGTATTAGCAGACACTAGTCTTGTTTATGTGATCCCTTTGAATATTAATCCTATCATTATGATCAATTGTGAACTGAAATTGATCACTTGGACTAGTGAGATGGTATTGATACATGCCACCTTGATGGGATTGTATTGGAATCCCCTGGCACATTTCTAACTCCACCATTTGGGGCAAGTCAGATTGAACATGTCCCAAATTGTACATCTCCTCCCTCTCTTATTCCCAATCTTATATTTAACAGGGATCACTTTTCAGTTAAATTTAAACACCTAAGAATAATTGTGTGTTAATTACAGAGTTCAACCAATAGTATTAAGTAGAACAAAAAAAATACTAAAAGGGATAAAGTATTAAATTGTACGTCCACAGTCAGGACAAGGGCTGATCAAGTCACTGTTTCTCATAGTGTCCATTTCACTTCAACAGGTTTCCTTTAAAAAGGGAGAGAACAATCCAACATGGGAAGCAGGATACACAGCAGACTCATAGAATGGCAGATATCCTAAACAGCACTCTGGCCTCAGAATCAGCCCTTAAGGCATTCAGATCTGGCTCAAGAGCCCATGAGAGTATTTTAGGCATGGAAAGCCAAGACACTCTAGCAAAAGAGAAAAAAAAGACCAAAATGAAAGATCTCTGTGAGTGAGATCCCAGCGGAAAGAACGGGCCATCAAAGAAGGAGGTACCTTTCTATGAAGGGAGGAGGGGACTTCCACTTTGACTATGACCTTGTCTAAATAAGATTGAAGTCAGCGAACTCAAAAGGCTTCCATAGCCTTGGCAACTCATGGCTAGAGCCTAGGGAGATTACTGACGCCATAAACAAGAGTGTCAAATTGTTAAGTCAACAACTGGAGTCACTGTGTACTTACTCCTCATGTATGATTTCTGTCCTTAATGTGTTGTTCAATGTGAATTAATGCTATAACTAGTACTCAAACAGTATTTTACACTTTATGTTCTCTGAGGGTGCAAACTGATGAAATCTTTACTTAATATATACTAAATTGATCTTCTGTATATAAAGATAATTGAAAATGAATCTTGATGTGAATGGAATGGGAGGGGGAGCAGGAGGTGGGTGGGTTGTAGGTGGGAGGGAAGTTATAGGGGTGAAAAAGCCATTGTAATCCATAAACTGTACTTCAGAAAATTATATTTACTAAATAAAAGTTAAAAAATTATTAATAGGGTAAATTTATGGTATGTATTCATTGCCACAATTTTTTAAATATAAATTTAAAGCTAAAAGCAAACCTAAATTGGATGTGTGTTAAGTTCAACACCACAGTGTATTGCCGCCCACTGCCACCTCTGAATTAAGTGCTGTCCTGCCAGGGCAGTCAATTTTAAAGTGATACTCACCTATGGATGCTACTTTCTGACATGAACCTAGGTCTTTCTGTCTAAACCAAAGGGTTTGTTTTAGTTGAGCTCCCACAGACATCATTTGAAACTCCTGAGACATTTAATTTGGAAAAACTGTACAGAATGAAGGATTCCCAAGTCTTACAGCTTAACTTATTCACCACCCAGGAATAGTCTGCTTTCCAAACAAGTCTCCTATTCTATAACGTGCTTCATTGTTCATAGTGCTTACCTCCCCTGACATCCAGTTAGGAAATCTGCATCCATGATCCAGCCAACTCTGGATCGAGAGTATTTGAGGGAAAAAATTACATCTAGGGGATGGCGCTGTGTCGTAGAGGGTAAAGCTGCTGCCTTTTGCAGTGCTGGCATCCCATATGTGCGCTGGTTCAAGTCCTGGATGCTCTACTTCTGATCCAGCTCCCTGCTAATGTGACTGGGAAACAGCAGAAGATGGTCCAAGACTTTGGGCTCCTGCACCCACGTGAAAGACCTGGAAGAAGCTCTAGGCTCCTAGTTTCAGATCGACCCAACTCCAGCCATTGCAGCCATTTGTGGAGTGAGCCAGTAAATGGAAGATCTCCCTCCCTCCCTCCCTCCCTCCCTCTGCTTTTCTGTAACTCTGCCTCTCAAATAAGTAGATAAATGTTTTTTTTTAATCACATCTATATTGAACATGTACAGAATTCTTTTTTTCCCTTGTCATTATTACATAAATAATACACATGGCAACTATTGACATAGTACTTAGTAAGTATTATAAGCAATCTAGAGGAGCCGGCACATGGCTCACTTGGTTAATCCTCAGCCTGTGGCACCAGCATCTCATACAGGCGTCGGGTTCTAGTCCCAGTTGCTCTTCTTCCAGTCCAGCTCTCTGCTGTGGCCCAGGAAAGCAGTGGAGGATGGCCCAAGTGCTTGGGCCTTGCACCCACATGGGAGACCAGGAGGAAGCACCTGGCTCCTATAGCTCCGGCTGTAGCAGCCATTTGGGGGGTGAACCAATGGGAGGAAGACCTTTCTCCCTGTCTCTCTCTCTAACTCTACCTGTCAAATAAATTTTAAAAAATAAGCAATCTAGAGATGATTTCAAGTATATGGGAGGGTGATCATAGGTTAGCCAAGTATTGAAAATTCCACTATTTAAATAAGGAGCTGGAGCATCTGTAGATTTTAACAACTTTAAGGGATCCTGAAAAGAAATCTCTTGTGGATACTGAGAGACCACCTATCATACATTCATTGCTAGATACATTCTTGCTAGATTCTTGGTTTTGTTCACTACTGTATTCTGAAGACCTCGGAGAATTCCTAGCAAATAGCAGGGACTCAATAAACATTTGTTGAATGAATAAGTCCTATAAAGGCAGAGATAAGAAAAAAGAGATTTTCTTCAGTTTAACTATCAGAATAAAGGTGCCTCAACTGAATAGAATACTGTCTTTGAAAAAAATAATTCCTTAGTCTCTTTATATCACATCATTTAACACCATTGAGTCAGGGAATGCAGGCCTTAGCATGACTCTGCAACATCCCAAATACAAATTTAGTTATGGTTTTTAAATGAAATATGTCCAATGCACATTGAAGTTCATGGACTTTTTAGCAATCACGTAATTCTAGGAACTGAACATAATGACAAGAATTTGTTAGATATAGGGCGAGAGAGTGAATTACTCAAATGGGGCCAGAAATACAGATATAATTATCCGCTGTGCCAATTCAAAACACTCTCAGCTAACATCACTTGAAATTGTATTCAAAAGTCAAGAAAGAGGTCAGTGCTGTGGTGAGGTATGTTAAGCTTCTTCCTGCATCTGTTATGGGCACCAGTTCATGTCCTGGCTGCTCCACTTCCAATCCAACTCCCTGCTATGGCCTGGGAAAGCAGTGGAAGATGGCCCAAGTGCTTGGACCCCTGCACTCACATGGGAGACCAGGTTGAAGCTCCTGGCTCCTGGCTTTGGATCAGCCCAGCTCCAGCCATTTGCAACCATTTTGGGAGTAGAGATCAGTGGATGGAGGACCTCTCTCTGTGTTTCTCCCTCTTTCTTTCTGTAGTTCTGCATTTCAAATAAATACATACATCTTTTTACACTTGATCTTAGCCAAAAGGCCGAGAAGCGATACATACATCTTTTTAAAAAATGTCAAGAAAGAGGGGCTTCTGAAACACACAGACTTTGATATTGTGCAGGCATGGACTTAGTCAGCCTTCAGGGATTGTGTTCTCACCCTGAATTAAAGCTCTTTTTCTTATCCTTTTGAAAGCTAACTACATTTTCAACCGAGGGTATCTTTTAGCTCTGTAAGGCTGAGGATCCTCTGATTGCACTCATTATGCATCCTGATGCCTTCTTTACATGTGTGTTAAGAGGCTAAAGCATGTATTTTCCATTGTGACCTATGGACTTCCTGCATCTACAACTATCAGGGAGGCAGTGTCATTACCAAAGCTTCAGTTCCTTTGTGCCAGCCTTTCAGTCTGCAGCATGGAACACCAGCCCCCTGCTGGCTAAAGGACTATTTTTACCCACTTCCCCTGGGCCTTCTGATGAGATTCCGAGTCAGGGCTCTCTCCAGTATGATAACTGGGGAAGCTATCGAAGCTTCAGAGGGAAGAGATACTAATGGCTTTTTTTTTCCCTCTTTATTTTTCTTCGAAACAATCCCAGGAGGAGATTTGTGGAAAACTTGGTTGGGTTTATGATGCTCTTGCATCAACAAACAGCAACCAAAACTGTCAGTAGATGACTTTGCACAGCAGTTTCAAAACCAGAAACCAAAATAAACTGCCAATAGGAGCCTACTGATGGCAGGATTTCATTGCATTCTTCCCTGTTGTGTAACCCGGTCTCCCTTCCACCTTCCCTCACAGAGATCATTCCATGGGGAGGGATCATTTCCCTTTTCCTGCCCCAAGCAAGTGCCCCATGAATGCATCTGTAGTTCATAAGATTCCTCAGTCAGATTGAATGTGGCAGGAAAAGACGTTGGAGGGATCAGAGCAGGAGACACAGATCTAAGTCTGTGAATTCTCTGCCAGCCTCAGTCCTGATCAAGGAGGGTGGCCCAAGGAGAGCTCAGAGTCCAGGGAATACCAGAAAGACCAAGAATTTGCATAAAAGTACAATCCAGATTAGAAGTGAAACCATTTGCAGAATTCAGGGGGAAACAGACTCCAGGAAGGCCAGCAGGATGCTGCTAACAGTTAGGAGTGAACAAAGAAAAGGAATCAGCCTTGGTAGCAGTAGGCAGACCCACTGAAGAATGCAATGTGGGTGGCTTAAGTTGGATGGCAAATAAAGAATAACATCTAGCATCCACTAAGTACCTGCCATGCCCCAACAGTGGCAAGTTCTTTCCCTTCATGAACCAATTGCCATGTGTACAATTCGTCTTAATGCCATCTATCAAACGGAGGCCCCCAAAATAGGGAGTTTGTGTGGTCATTTAGCTGCAAAAAGGGCCATTTAGCTCTCTTTGCCCCCGCTGTACTGAAGTTTTGGAATTGCTACTGGGTGGAGTATTCAAATTTGGATGCAGGCCCTCCTTCCCAGCCAGTGCCCAAGGAGCAAAGGCATGGGGGCCAAGGAGGGCGACCCTGGGGGTGAGTCCTCTATTTCTCTCCTTGCACAGCAGCTTTGTTCTAGTTCCAGAGAGGGAGTAGGTTGACCCCTACTAAGGGGACAACAACAGCAAAGTCAGGTCCATAGACAGTCACTTTGCCACATTATCTGCCCAGAAGATCTACTAAGGCCCCTGGACTTGCCACGTACCTACCTGCACTCAGCCTTAATTGCTTTATTTTTCTGCCTGAAAGCTCAGTTTGTCAGTGATTCTGTTCCTAATCACACGTTAGCCCAGTTCAGCTTGTGCTGATTCCTCACACGCCTTCCCTTGAATATTGCTTCCTTCAGCTGCCAACGTGGACAGCAGCTGAGGGGGTGCTGGGGGGAGGAAGCCAGCAGCCCCAGGGCCAGGGCTTCCTTGGCAGCAGCTTTTCAATTTGGTAATAGACATGCAAGTGCTCCAAGGAACACAAAATTTCCCATTTTTCTCTTTGGCAGAATTGATGAAGAAGTAAAACAGGAGTATGATGCAGGAAGGCTGAGAAGAAAGGGGTGAAGAAGAGAGACTTCTGACCTAATAAAGACCCTGCCTAGAGTTTACCCTGTAGGCTTCCAGCTGGTTTGCTTAAATGTTTTAGACGTGAGTCCTGTCTCCTGCGTTCTCCTACGTGCTACCACATTGTCAGAACTCCACTTATGTTGCTTTGTGTAGTGATAACAAAGGATACTTCTTGGGGGGCAAGTGTTGGGCTCAGTTGTTAAGATGTCACCTGGGGTGCCTGTGCTCCATATCGGGGTGCCTGAGTTCCAGTCGCAGCTCTGCTTCCAGTCCAGCTTCTTGCTAACATGCACTGTGGTAGGCAGCAAGTGATGGCTCCAGTAGTTGAGGTCCCTGCCACCCATGTGGAAGACTCAGATTGGGTTCTAGCTTCTGGCTTCAGCCTAGCCCAGCCCCAGCTAGTGTGGGCAGTTGGGAAGTGAACCAGCAGATAGAAGATTTCTCTCTCTCTCTCTCTCTCTCTCTCTCTCTCTCTCTCTCACCTTCCCTCTCTCTCTTTCCATCTTTCTAGTTAAGTAAATTTTAAACACTTTAAAGATATTTCTCTTCCCCAAAGCTAGCTATAGAAATATGATAATGATGATAGTTATCAATTATATGAGATGCTGCACTAAATATTTTACAAGATGGCAATAAGATCATTAATAACTAGTTTCATGTACCAGCCAATGTTCTAAGTGATAGCTAACATCATATATTAATACTTGAGTTAACATATTCATCATTACCACAAAGCTATGAAGTAGGCGCTACTATTATCTCATATTACAGATGAGGAAACTGAAGGACAAAGAGTCTGTGACTTATCCAAGATCATAACCTTGAAAGGTGAGCATTTCTCCCCCAGGAAGCCAGGGTTCAGAGGAGCTCAGTACCGGCCTTGAGGCCACACAGGGAAAGTGGTAGAACTGAGTTTCGCACCACCTCTGCAGGACTCCAAGGAATCTGAGACTCTTAGACCCCACAAGAGCATTTCTTAATGACTCCCAAAATTTCCTATCTTGGTATACATGGAATAGCATCACATTTGAATATGACTTCAGCTACAAGAGAAAAGCTGCAGCCCCTTCTGACCCTGCCCTGCCTGCTGTGAGCTGAAGGGTCAGTAATTGAGCACACCTGGACTCTACTCTGTTTGGCAAGTTCTGCCACACACGTAAGGAGGCAGTGAGAACCACCCCATTTTCTGCCTCCTTCCACATCCGCCATTTCTCTGCTTCCTCACTTGCCCTGAATTTCATTGCCCCAGAAATAAGAAATGTACTGAATAAAGTCCCATTCAACACTAAAATCAAACATGGCACAACACATAAAAGATCCCAGCTTCAACTGTCCTATTTCTTTCTTCTTCCCCCACAATAGGTATTAAAATCGAAGCATGAAGAGGTCCATGGCATATGTTTGACTAAAAGCCTGCCAAGATATAGAATCCACTTCTCTCTCCAAACAACAGCATCTACTATCCTTGCAAAGCCAGAACCAAATGCCTGGCGTGGCATTCTCAGGCAGTGTGGCCATGCTGAATTTCCCTCTGGGCAAAACCAGGTTGACCTGCCCCACTGGAGACATGTTTTTTAAGAACAGGCTAAACATATCATCAGGGACGGGGACAGGCATGCCTGGGAGAAGGGCACATTGGTGACCAGCGACCAGTCTGCCGTGGCTTCTAGTTTTGTGTATCTTAATTTCAAGTTGACTTGAAACCAGACCAGGAGAAATCCTACCTCAATCCTGTGTTTCCTAAGACTGGGTAGCCCAGGGACACATGGCAGGTGGAGGTCTCTGAAGCCTAGCCTTGGACTGAGGGAGACCGTTCCCTAAGCTGCATAGCTGCATTTTGGCATGAGAAGGAGAGGAAAGAGGACAGTGACTGTGAACCCTCCCTTCCCTGCCTTTCCCCTGGGAGGCATGTAGTGATACATGCTCTGTAGACCCTGTTGCTCCTAATGCCAGATGCAACGCACATGTGTTGTCAAACTGGGATTAGTTTTTCTCCTTTAAGTAGGTTAAGCTTTCTAAAGCAGGGGTAATTAAGATTATGAATAGACAATGAAGGAAAGAAATCATGAGGCTTAATGAGGATACCGTAGTTACCCACAAATGGAAAGGATAACAGTTTGCTTTTATTGCTGTAAGAAAAGGAAAAAATAAAAAGACAACAAATAAAATAACACAACTACAGGCCTCTGTTGACCAATCCCTAGTAGAACTGGGAGTACACCTGACTAACAGAACTGGGACTCCACTTAGGAAATTGTTTTTTAAAAAGAATTTTATCTCCCACTTTTCCACACTGTTTATTGGCTCCTTAAATGATCTTTGGTTATTAATTTCAAAATTCTAAAAACATATCCTACTCTCAAAGACAAAGGGAGATGTTAGCACATACGATTTCAGTCTCAACACAGGTTCTAGGTATTTGCCATAAAGAACTTAGCAGAAATCACAATGGCACAGGAAGAGAAATGAAAGCAGTCAGAAAAGTCATACAAACCATTTTGCAGTTGATTCTACAGACTGTTCTTCCAATCTGCCTTCTAGTCCCAGTTCCATTGCTGCTGCTTTCAGCTCGCTCTCACTCACTCTCTCTCTCCCGCCCTCCCTCTCTCCTGAAGAAATCAAGAGAGACCAGTCTCTTGCTTCTAATTGCTCCTCCCTCCGCCCTATCCTTCATACAGCTGCCAGACTGCTAGCTCCATAAGGTCAACTTGTTGACACCATACTTCTCTTTAAATTCTTTCCTAAAGGCACAGAAATTCAACCTTGCAGAGTCTCCTCTGTAAGTAATATCCACCCGTGTTTTTAAAGGCAATATTCTAACCATCATTGTTTATTGACTGGCTACACATTTAACATCTAGCATTAGTGAATTGGTTAAATAAACCATGGTTTAACCACATAATTGGAAATCATGGAGCTGTGGGGAAAAAATGAGATATTTCTAACTGTGCCAAATATACTGATATGAAACAATTTCAAGATACAAAGCCAGATTTATGTAGTGTGTTCCTATGCAAGCAGCCAAGGATTAAGAAGGGAGGTAGACAATTTCTGTAAAGATACAGAACATAGTGGTTACGTTGCTTACTTGGATGGAAGCCGTGGAACTGAAGGTCTGGGCTGGTTGCTTTTTTTTTTTTTTTATTGTGTTCTCTTTGTATACTTTAATATTGTGTGTAGATACTACTTTTGTAATAAGAAATATTAATTTAAAAAATAAAATACTCCATATAATGAAAGCACTTACCACCCTCCGCTGAACTGAACGCACTTTATTACCTGGCTCCAACTTACCTGCGACATCTCCTCTGTGGACCCAGTTCACACTGTGCCATTCACCATGGCCTGAACTTGCTACCCAAGAGTGTTCCACACAAGGACATAGATACAGTGGGGTCTCCTCGTATATATTCTGAAGGCCGTAACAGTACCCATTGCATAGAGCTGTTGGAAAATCAAATGGCAATTACTTGTAATAATGCCTAGCAAATACTACATTTCATCAATACTAGTTGCTATTATTGTTGGACCCTAAGGCAATCCTTCTCCAGAGAGAGGAGTTTGCTCCCCTCTCTGCCTGGTGAAAGGCTACTTCCACTCTAAGACTTAGCTCAAATATGCTCTCTGTGTCCATTACTATCTCTGAGCTTTGAGCATTTTGTTCACACCCTTGTGCAGGGCCTTTCATATTCTATCATAATTAATAACATGGCAGTCTGTTTCTATCTGTCCTTTGTGGGGTAGGTAGAGCAAGGACTGTGATTTACATCTTTTTTTTAGAGTATATCATAATTTTTCACTAATTAGAGATTTTAGTGTAATGAAAGCAGTACAAAAATCCCCAGAAGATGTAGTATGTTTGTATTGCAACAATCAAAATCCTCTCGCAGCATGTCTGCTAATGGTTTCCCCACTGTGTGACACCAGAGGAACCTTCTGGGAAACAGGGATTAGTGTTCCTGCCAAGATTCCTCCCAAGGTGATCTAAGCACTTCACACCATTTTGGTTGTCAAGCCTTGCTGTTCACAGCTCATCCTTCTTGCCAGAATGCCGGGCCAGCTTTTAGTACTTAGCAATATAGATTGTGAGCTAACGCTTGGCCAATGTCTAATTTAAAAGATTGACTATGCATTAAAAGCCCTAAAAGAAGAAAAAAATAGAAAGCCTTGAATAATCCATTATGAGAGGAATCTCTTAACTGATTGTTGTTTTGGATTTGAGTTTCAGATATTAAAACAACAGCATTTTCAAGTATCCTCTATGCTCATGTGGGAAATAATCTATTCTTCAGATACATAGATCACAATTTCAGAGCTAAAATTTTGAAGGGGGAAAGGTTATTTAGACCTACATTTCTCCACGGATAACATGTTATCAGAATCATCTGGAGGTACTTGTTTAAGATTCAGGCTCCACCCAGGACGACTAAATCAGAAGCCCTGGAAATGAGGACCCTAGAATCTGCTTTCTCACACAGAGCACCTTGATGATGCTTAAGGGCATAGACAGGCACTCACTTACTTTGCATTTTTAGTTACTGTCCTATGTAACAGATCCAGTTGCCTGTCTAGCACTTAAGCCGCAGAGTCACTGGTTTATATTAGCATTCAGGAAGCCAGCTTGAATAAGAAAGTAGAGCAAATGTATGGATCTCATGAAATAACAAGTTTCACCAATTCACCAAATGCCTACTATGTGATTCTCCCCAAATTATTGCTTTAAAACTATTTATTTATGGGGTGGGTGCTGTGGCATAGAGCTAAAGCTGCTGCCTGCAGTGCCGGCATCCCATATGGGCGCCGGTTAGAGTCCTGGCTGCTCCACTTCTGATCCAGCTCTCTGCTGTGGCCTGGGAAAGCAGTAGAAGATGGCCCAACTCCTTGGGCCCCTACACCCACGTGGGAGACCTGGAAGAAGCTCCTGGCTCCTGGCTTCGGATCGGCACAGCTCTGGCCATTGTGGCCATCTGGGGAGTGAATCATCGATTGAAGACTTCTCTGTCTCTCCCTCTCTCTGCCTCTTCTCTCTCTGTGTAACTGTGACTTTCAAGTAAAATAAATAAATCTAAAAATATATTTTATTGATTTGATTTAAAAGTTAAAAAATAGGGAGCTCCCATCCACTGCTTCATTCCCCAAATGCCCATAACAGCTGGGACTGGACCAGACCCACACCAGGAGCCAGGAACTCAATCTGAGTCTCCCACACAGGTTGCAGGGAGCCAAGTCCTTGAGACATTATCATTTGCCTTCTGTTCATTAGCAGAAAGCTGGAATCAGGGGTGGCACTGGGACTGGAACGCGGGCACAGCTATATGGGAAGGAGGCATCCCACCTTCTGCAACAAACACTGGGCCTCTATTAAGTGCCTTTTAAGTAGGGGGTTCCTCAGCTTTGCTTTTGCCAAGCACCGTGTATAATGCCATGCTTTAAAAGAGTTCTAGAATATAGTGTGGTTTGGGCAACTGCAGAGAGTTGAAATGTGGTTAACTTGTGATTGATTCCCTTTCTTCTTAGGGTCCACATTGGTTTGCCTGATTCTAATTAGAGCTACACTTGCCTAGGCTTCAGGCTTGATGAGGAAAAATGGTTATGGATAGGAAAAGGTTAAACAATGTGGTCTGTCCTGGGTCTCAAGCAACATGGAACTCAAACAATGAGAACTGAATCAAGTTCTACTTTGTTCTTTGCACTCACTTACTTTGCATTTTTAGTTACTGTCCTATGTAGCAGATCCAGTTGCCTGTCTAGCCCTTCTTTACATAGGCACATGGCATACAGGTGAAAATGGAAAGCAACACACTCCGCACATTCTTCTTCCCCCATAGGGCACCAGTCTGCAATGCTTTAGGAATGAATCTGCACATTAGCAGAGTAACTGCAAATCTGCAGTCTCGAGTAGAAAAATCATTTGTTTCCAAGTCATATCTAGGTTTAAGACTGACCTCATCTTTTCTTGGGTGTATGACTTTTACCCAGCAATTCACTTCTCTGTTGTCACCATAGTTCCCTTGACTGCAAAATGAGAAAAAGAGTTGCCACTTCACATGGTTGTCATCAACGCCAAAAAGGCACTTAGAATGCTGTCTTGTATATAGCAGACATTTAATAATGCCATTAATTTAATCATCAGAAAACAAAGACTCCTTTGATTTATACAATGTGGTGTAAGTGAACTATGTTGCCAGGCAAGATCCTAAGAAAATTACAAATCATGCTCACACTACTAAGGTGCCTGTGAACAAGATAAAAACTGAAATACACATGGTGTAACATTGTGTAAAAGTTATTCAAGCAATATAAAATGAAGTCATATGTGATCAATCGCTAGAGTAAAGAAATCACAAAAGATGTAATCAATAACAGAAGGGAAGAAATAACTCAGAGACTAGAAGGATACCTTCAGGAGACCACTTCGAGTGTTACTGAAGGATTTGTGAAAGTATATTGATATTCACTTAACAAATGTTGCCTGAGTGCCCACTACTACCAGCCATTGTTCTTAGCACCGAGATGCAACAAAAAGAAAGAAAAGATCCCTGTTACCATGGAGCCTATATGTTAGTAGCAGAAAGAAGACCAAAATGGGAATAAATTCATGTCCAAAATTCATATAGTTTCAGGGAGTTTATCGTCAGTTCTCTGAAGAAAAGTTCATCAAGGTAAGAATTGAGAGTGGGACTAGTTGGCAGTTGCTTTAGAAATAGAATGTCAAGGGGAGCTGGTGCTGTGGCATAGCGGCTACCAATCCAGCTACCAGCTAATGTGCCTGGGAAAGCATTGGAAGATGTTCTAAGTCCTTGGACCCCTGCACCTCCTGGGAGACCCAGAAGAAGCTCCTGGCTCCTGGCTTCCATCTGCCCAACTCTGGCCATTGCAGCCATTTGGGGAGTGAACCAGAGGATGGAAAACATCTCTCTCTCTCTCTCTCTCTCTCTCTCTCTCTCTCTCTCTCTCTCTCTGTTTCTGGCTCTCTGTAACTCTGCCTTTCAAATAAATAAATAAATCTTAAATAAATAAATAAATCTTAAATAAATAAATCTTATTTATTTATTTGAAAGGCAGAGTTACAGAGAGCCAGAGTGCCAGAGGCAGAGAGAGAGGTCTATCCATTGTTTCACTCCCCAAATGGTCACAACAGCACCAACCCCAATAAATCTTTTTAAAAAGAGAGAGCCAAGGAATCCCCTTGCCAGAGGGAGTGGTTGGTCAGGAACCTGAATGAAGTAAGACAGTGAGCCAAGAAGAGGCAAGAGGGAAGGTGAAGGACAAGCAAGTGCAAAAGCGAGCAAGAGGTTGACCTGCAAGATCCTGAGGGAAGACAGTGTGGCCAGAGTGAAGTGAGCCTGTGAAGCAGCAGCAGGAGGCAAAGTAAGGGAGGGGGTGGAACGTATCACACAGGACCCTCTTGGCCATCAAAGGAGCTCATTTTCTTCCAAGCTGTGACTTGAGCCTATTGCAGGGTTGTGAGCAAGAGAGATGCATAATTATTTCCTTTGTAATGATCATGTTTGAGGAGCAAACTACAAGGTGGATGAGAATAAATGAGACCAGTTTGGAGACTAATGCAATGGACAAGGAAAAGCAATGATGGTTTAAACTATTGGAGGCAGGGGCCGGTGCTATGGCACAGTGGGCTAAGCTTCCACCTGTGGTGCCGGCACCCATATGGGCTCCGGTTCTACTCCCAACTGCTCCTCTTGCAATTCAGTTCTCTGCATGGCCTGGGAAAATAGTAAAAGATGACTCAAGTGCCTGGACCCCTGCACCCACATAGGAGCCCTGGAGAAACTCTTGCTCCAGGTTCCGGATCAGCCCAACTCCAGCTATTGCTGCCATTTGGGGAGTGAACCAGCAATGGAAGACCTTTCTCTCTGTCTCTCTCTCCCTCTCTCTCTATAACTCAACCTCTCAAATAAATTTTTAAAAAAATCTTTTTAAAAAGAAAAAAACTACTGGAGACAAACAAGGAAACTAAACATGTAGTCATTAAAAGGAGCAAATAGATACAAAAGGAGAAACAGTGGAGAGCTATGACAAGATGACAAACAAGGTAACAAAGTAAAAGGGATAAGGAAGAAATGAATTAGAACTCAAATAAGAAATAGAAAGTTCAGAGATTATTTGGATAATAGAAGGTAAAGGCCTGAAATCTCGAGTCTATACACTTGAATTTGAGTCCAACATTATTGTCTGTGTGCTTTTGGAAGTATTAACCTTTATTTTAATTTAAAAAAATTTTTTTTTAATTTGAGAGAGATTTCCTATCCATGCCTCACTCCCCTAAATGGCCAGTGGCCATGAATGGGTCCAGGAACTCATTCCAGGTCCCCCATGTGTGTGGCAAGGACCCAAATACTCAGTCCATCACTGCTGCCTCCCCAACGTGCACATTAGCAGGAAGCTGGAATTGGGAGTGGAGCTGGGACTTGATCCCAGGTACTCTGTTATGGGATGAGAGTGTCTTAAACACCCTCTCCAAAGAGTTAGCCTTTCTAAGCCAGTGTCCTCATTTAAAAGAAAAATGGAATAATGATATCTACATCATAGAGGTGTGAGAGTTAAATGAGAAAACATCAATTTCTTGACACACAGCAGGTTCTCCAAAAGTATTTGTTCATTTCTTTGTGCCCCTAATTGAGTGAAAACTTTATTCACCCAGTCTTAATAACAAGAAACCTGTAAATTCCTTCATGAAAAAGCATGTGCAACTTCTTTATGGAGATTTTGTTTCAGTGGGTCAACAATTACAGTTTAGTTTTGTGAATTACTATGTTGCCCAACAATACAAGGAGCGTTCACAGAACTTGTCCAGCATTATGGGAGAAGGAAGATTTCCAGGCAAACTACATGGTGTATTCAGATCATCACCTTAGGGGAATCCTAGTGCCAAACACTGTTGACCAGATGGCTGAGTCTTGGGCCCACTGCACTGTGAACTGTTAGCCGTCATGTTGTGGGGGCAATTTTGATTGTCTGGGACACTGTATAGGGAGAGCCAGGCTTCAAGGTAATCAAAGCATAAACTGTATAGGGCTTTATGGATTAAGGTCACAGCCCCTCAATGAATACATAATGCCCTAAAGATGATTCTCATTTGCTCATCCAAAAGGGGAAATGGAACAACAGACGGGAGATGGCTTTTATTTCCATTGTGCTGAACTAAGTGACTCCAGGACTCACAGTGATTTCCCGTTAGGGCTTCCCTTGTATAGCTCCCTATTCATCATGCAGCATTTAGGAAAACTGAAGACTTTCTAAAAATTAGAGTGAATTCCATTAAGCAGTTGAAGATGATGAAATGTTGAGTCAGTCTCCGAGTATGAGATACAGCTCAAGGTCCGGCCTTTAACAGACTTAGAAGAACTTTATGAGATACTGGACATGCTGGGTGCCAATGAGTGCTATTTAGTCCTAGCAGACAATGTCTCAGAGCAAAAGGGAGGGGTTCTAGGGAGACTTCCTGCAAGGGAAGAAGGCAGTTTTCCCATCTGCTTGAGTCAGTAAGCCTAAGTAGAGGTCCTGGATGGCACTCAACACCATGAAGACTGTCATACATAGAAAATACCATTTTGTTATTTGTTCTTGGAGGGTTTTAAAGTCTAATGAGTGAGACTGAATGCTGGAGGGTTTAACCATTGGTTAGCGTCCTGGACAGTGATTATCTGTGAAGCAGAGAGGTAAGTGTCCCCTTGCATGTCCCTATCTCACCATCCAGATAATATGTGCCTTGCTGCCCTTCCTTCTCCAAGTGCATAAACTTTACCTATCATTACATGTTATATGCCTTGTTCTTCTAGAATTCATCTGAGTTCTGTCATCTATTTAATTTGTTTACTCTACATGGGTAACAAGCCATCTTAACTCCTTAAAATGTATGTGAGGGGCCAATGCCATGGCTCACTTGGTTAATCCTCTGCCTGCAGCGCTGGCATCCTATATGGGCCCCGGGTTCTAGATCCAGTTGCTCCTCTTCCAGTCCAGCTCTCTGCTGTGGCCTGGGAAGGCAGTGGAGGATGGCCCAAGTGCTTGGGCCCCTGCACCCACGTGGGAGACCAGGAAGAAGCACCTGGCTCCTGGCTTTGGATCAGCGTAGTTCCAGCCGTGGCGGCCATTTGGGGGGTAAACCAACAGAAGGAAGATCTCTCTCTCTCTCTCTCTCTCTCTCTCTTAATAACTCTGTCAAATAAAAAAAAAAATTGTTGTACGTATAAATGACAATAAAAAGCACGTTAAGTTTAAATAATAAATAAATAAATAAAATGTATGTGTGGGGCAGGTGTTTGATCTCGTGGTTAAGATACCTGCTTCCCACATTTGAGTGCCTAGGTTTGAAATCTGACTCCAGCTTCCTGCTAATATGCATGATGGGAGGCAGCAGATGACAGATCAAGTGTTTGGGTCTCTGCCACCCAGAGGAGAGCCTAGATTGAATTCCCAACTCCTGGCTTAGCCTGACCCAGCCTCAGCCACTGCAGACATTTGAGGAATGGGCCAGTAGATGGGAGCTTGCTTTCTCTGTCCCTCTGCCTTTCAAATACATTTTTTAAAATTAAACAATTAATACATATATAGTGTATACAATAAGTGTTTAGTCATCTGTATCCTTGAGACTAACCTTCCTTTTGTTCTATATAGTCCTTGTTTTCAGTGTTTTTCCCATGGTGCCTGCATTCAGACACTTCTAGAAGTACCAAGGGCACTATGAAATTTGGGTTCTTAGTTAAGAAACAAATTGATAAAAAGGTTCTTTTCCTCTGTAGTAGCACATCAAGTCCCTTTATACTGTTTTCCCAGCCCTATGAAGGATCGACTTCTCTCACCAAATAAATAAGTATCAGTTTCTGTTATCTTTGTAGGTGACAGAAATGCATAGACAAAAGAATATCATGCCTGCCTTCCAGGACCCTAAGAAAAGGCAGGAACCGGGGTCGGCGCTGTGGCACAGCGAGTTAACTCCCTGGCCTGAAGCATCGGCATCCCATATGGGCACTGGTTCTAGTCCCAGCTGCTCCTCTTCCAGTCCAGCTCTCTGCTATGGCCTGGGAAAGCAGTAGAAGATGGCCCAAGTCCTTGGGCCCCTGCACCCGCAGGAGACCAGGAAGAAGCACCTGGCTCCTGGCTTTGGATCGGCGCAGCTCCGGTCATTGCGGCCATCTGGGGAGTGAACCAGCGGATCAAGATCTCTCTCTCTCTCTCTCTCTCTCTCTCTCTCTCTCTCTGTAACGCTGTCTTTCAAATAAATAAAATAAGTCAAAAAAAAGAAAAAGAAAAAGAAAAGGCAGGAACCATAAAGCATTCAGGATTTTTTTTTTTAAATCACTGAAAAACTGTGTGAGTAGATAGGTCTGGGAAGGAGTCACTACCCTGAGGTAAGAGTAGTATGGAAACTTCTGTCATCTCCCAGGGAGAGGTTCTTGACATCATCCATTGGGATGCACAGAAGTTTGCTAACTAGAAGGCACCTATGCTGAGACAGAGCCCAGAGCCTTCTAGGAGGGAAGGAATCAATATGCCAACAACAGCACCAAAGATCCAAGGACAGGAAAACAGGCAGAGTGGCACAAACTAAGGATCCCAAGTAGAGAATCTGCATGGAAAATAACGCCTCAAGTCTCCTAGAGGACATCAGGGTTGAAGGAGATAGAAAGCTGGAGGAGAAGTGCGAAAGAAACAGCAGCCCCAGAATGAGGATCTGAGAGCAGCCTGCTGTCAGTCCTGAAATGACCGCAGCGGAGATTTCTTGGCTCCTGTAGTCCCGTCGCTGTTTTCCCTTCCTGACCTCTGCTGTTGGCAACCATGATTTGCTATTCACAGTAATGGATAATCTATAGTTATTTGCATCACTCCAAGAAGTGCAACTTAAGTGAGTTGTCATTGTAAGTGATAACAATCTAACTTCAATTTTGCGTATTGAACATTGTCCATTATATAAACATAGGAATATTTTAGTTTCTAACATTGCGAATACTGTAACTACGTTTTCTGAAATTTCAGATAATGGACATGAGAACAAGTACAATATCAACTCCAGCATAATCCAGACATCACTGAAAAAATAAGGGTAAATAACCGTGTAATTGAAATGGAAGATGCAAGCATACACACATCTGGTGTGGGAGCAGTAAATAACTAAAACAGAGCACACTATTGGGATCATATTGGTACAATATGCAGAAAAAAATTGGAGGTCAGTCATGGTACAGAGAGAGGTAAAAGCAAATATGGATTCTTAATCTCAGAAGTCCAGGAAGAAACAGACAAGCACTTCAAGATCAATCAAATGTTTTTTCATCTTCCAGAAAGACAAATACAGAGTCGAAAAGAGTGGCCACAGAATTGTCTTGGACACAGAATATAATCACATATTATTATATCATCCCCTTAAATTGCTCTAGGGAGGTAAGTCAAGTTACATGTCCCAATTCAAAGATTTCAGCTGAAATGTCCTGTAGGCAAATAAAAGGGAGAATTTGGGGGGCCAGCACTGTGGCATAGCAGGTTAAAGCCCTGGCCTGAAGCACCAGCCTCTCATATGGGTGCCGGTTCAAGTCCCAGCTGCTCCACTTCCAATCCAGCTCCCTGCCAATGTCCTGGGAAAATGGCAGAAGCTGGCCTGAGTGGTTGGGCCCCTGTACCCATGTGGGAGACCTGGAAGAAGCTCCTAGCTCCTAGCTTCAACCTGGCCCAGACCTGGTCATTGCAGCCATTTGGGGAGTGAACCAGAGGATGGAAGGCCTCTCCCTCTCCCTCTCGACCTCTCTGTAATTATGCCTTTCAAATAAATAAAATAAATCTTAAAAAAAGGGAGGGGGGAGAATTTTGGTAATGGATATGGTGGCCCCTTATGTGGAGCTGATTCAGCCAGATCTTAGCAGTGGTTAAACCTTTTGTAATACAAGCGGTAAACTGAATCATTGTAAGCAAAAAGAAATGTTCCCACTGAGTCTTAGGGATTTTCATTTGAAAAATGGAATTTCAAATCATCTGGATTTCTCTGAAGATTTTAGAGAAACTACAGAACATGCAAAAACTGAGCCAAATAAAACCTGGCTCTGCTCACGTATCTGCATATACAGCACTTTGCAAATGAAAATTTTGGAAAATTCCACTCTGTCTGTAACATGCTATCAAAGAAAATGAAAGAACCTTCCCTGCTTAATGTCCTGTACACCTTACACACAACATGACTAGGGAAAAAATAAGGCGGGGGAGTGATGATGGGCTTACCTTGAATATTGAGGTTTCCATAATGAAAACCTAGGTGACTTTTCAATTTCTCCAAAACATGCAGAGGCTCTTAGAGAGACCTTCTAACACTACAGAAATGCAAGGAGGTCGCCTCTTAAGACGTGGGCCTGCTGGATGGATATTACTGCTGCAATCCCTAGGAAAGACGCTAACATGTTACCGTGCCATCAAACCATGTTTGCAGAAAGCGGGACAGCAAGAATGTCTTTTTCTAATTTTAAAGAGAATGGAGAAAAAGATGACTGCTATGTTGTTTCTCCAAAACTGAAGTTCTTTGAAAAGGTCATGAAGAACCTAGAAAAGGCTGAACTGGCTGCACATTAATTGTTCAATGTTAAGTATGGATTACAACAAAACTCACACAGTGAAAGAGATGACTCACTTTTTGGAAATAAGATGTCTTTAGAACCCAGGAAAAGGGCAGCCAAGTTAAACAGGACTTTCTCATTTCTTTACTAAAACTGTACCTTACTTGGAACCCATCTTTAATTTCACAAGTTAAATCCTTTTCCCTGAGAAAGAGAGGTTTAACTTAGGAAGATATCCATTGCATTGAAGAGTGTTTCAAAATGGCCTAAAATTTAGATGTGGATAACACCCTCTGGGTGCAAAGAACCTGACTGATAAGCAGCTGTTCTACCAGCACCAGTCTGTAGACGCAAAAGGAATAGTTTTGGAAAACTGACAAGACTAAAAATCCCGAAAAGTCTAAAAACTGACTGTTTTTAGAAAAACCCCAAAGTATTAAGACTAAAATTCTTTTGTTGAGAAAATATTTAGATTGATATAATTTCATTTGCTTGATGATGTAATATGGGCTTGATAAGAGCACCAAATTTTACATTTGACTTCAGTCACTTTTACCAACACATAAATGCAAAACAGCACTGGAAGTAAAGACTGGAGGTAGTTCAGAGGAGTATTATTGAAAAGATAGAATATGTAAATGTGCCCTAATGTTTTATGAGCTAGAAATTTCTTGTTATTTTGATTAGATATAGGTAATATCTTTTTTTTTAGATTTATTTTTTTGAAAGAGTTACAGAGAGGCAGAAGAGAGAGAGAGAAAGACAGACAGAAAGACAGACAGAAAGAGGTCTTCCATCCAATGGTTCACTCCTCAATGGCTATAATAGCTGAAGCTGTACCTATTTGAAGCCAGGAGCCAGGAGCTTCTTCCAGGTCTCCCATATGGGTACGGGGGCCCTAGGACTTGGGCCATCTTCCACTGCTTTCCCAGGCCATAGCAGAGAGCTAAATCAGAAATGGAGCAGCCAGGACTCAAGCCAGTGCCCAAATAGGATGCCTGCACTGCAGGCAGTGGCTTTACCTACTACACCACAGTACCGGCCAAAATAATATCTTTTTAATTAGTATGATCTCAAAATAGACATGAACATAGCCTAAAATTGTTTAATGTACAGTAAAGAGATGACAAGAGTTAAATAAAACATTGTAACAAAGAAAGAAATAGAATCACTAAATTTCCTTCATAGGTATAGCTTGTTTAGCCCTGCTGTTAATTACTACTAATTGCCACTGCTAAGGAGTTATGTTGTTTTAGATTAAATCATGGCATTTATGTAACAGAAAACTATATAATACAGAATTTAACATAATGTCAAACATGCATGAATTTTAACATTCTTACATTGAAGGAGTAACACATATAAGTTATTTATTGTATATTATACATGGATGTGTCCCAGGCTGGATCCCTAAAATGTGTTCATCATCCCTCATCTCTGCCAGCGCCATCCTGTTTCCTCCCCACTTAGTGCTTCCAAGAACACTACTCAGTACACCTGCTCCGCATAGCACCTAGTCTGCTGGAGTCTCGTTCCAGGGAACCTACTGACAATGACCAAAGTGGAAGCAGCTCCCTCCCTCAATGAACTTACAGAAAGCATCAAACACCTAATTATAGTGAGCGTGTGCAGAGGGAAAGGAAACAGAATGCACAGGGGCACAGAGAGAGTACACCTAGGGAGCCAGTCTGGCCAGGTTCATCACTTCCTTGGTGAAGCCACAGCTAGTCACTGCCCTAAGGGTAAAGTAAAAAACATTCACCTGCCCAGGTTTCTGGCCTTGGACAAAGTTAGGGGTTGTAAACCAGTGGCCTCCAGCATAGATTCAGCCTGGAAGCATACTATGTTTGGCACCATATCATATTTTACAAAGACTTGGACCCAAGATAGCACTTTTTTTTTTAAATCAGAAGATTTTTACTTAAAAGGTAGATTTCTGATCTCTTTTGAAAAATAAGAAATGTAGTGACATTGGGCTTAAATCCCACATTGCAATGATCCACACGATGTGAGTAGACACTGACCCCAGTAGATGCTTCAAGACTGTACCCTTGGGAATCACTATTCTGAGTTGAGAATCACATGGTCATCTCCCAGGAAGCATCTCCTGGCCAGGACACTCCAAGAGCTTTGGCTGTGAGGCAAACAGTGACAAGATGCAGCGAAGAAATGTGAGCACTTCTGTTTAGACAGACTTTTATCTTACAAAAAAGATTTATGAATATTAAACATATAGCTAGACATGGGCTCTCCATCCCTCCACATGCCAGGCTGAGTACCCTCCTTCACGTATTCAGCATCAGTACGTTATGATATGTCGCAGCTGAATTTGTCAGCTTGCTGAAGTGGGGGCCCAGGGTCCAGTGACAACTTAGAGATAAATGTCTTCAGTGACAAAGTCCAAATATACCAGGTTGAGTCTTAGCAGTTTGGGGGCCTACTGTCGCACTTTCTCCCAGTTTATCAGGGGTTTTCTTTACCTTTTCCCTTAGGAAGCTGCTACTACCCTGTGCTCTCCAGTAAGCAAACCCACCTTCTGATCTTTCATTAGTTTAGAAATTCTTGAGACAGTCCCTCTGGGATCTGGCCACCCACCTCCTTGGATAAGATTCCTTTTATGGTCTCCTCCTCCTCCTCTTAACGAAATAGCCATCACCCACCACTTCTTCTTTGTTCTCAGTTCACATTGAACTGGCAGCCTCACTTCACAGTATGTGGTCAAGTTACTTAGTATCACAAAGCCTTGGTGTATTTATTTAAAAAGTTCCATTTTTGCAAGGTCGTTAAGGGGCTGTGTGAAGTATCTAGCACTTTATACATGGCGACAATAATTATTGTTATAATTATATTAACAAAGCCAAATGATCTTCTAGGGTAAAACACGGTAATATTCCAGTATTACTCCTATTTACCTTGATCTCAGAATAATTTGAGGTGGTTGGTGGGGGGCAGTGATCTGAACCAAATAACACAACACTATTCCCAGGGTCAGATGTTTGGCCTTACAGCTAAGGGGCCCCTTGAGACGCCTGTGTCCCACATTGGACTGCCTGATTTTAGGAACTGCCTCCACTCCCAATTCCAGCTTCCTGCTAATGCACACACTGGAAGACAGCAGATGACGGCTCAAGCAGTTGGGTCCCTGCCACCCATGTGAAAGGCCTGGATTGAGTTCCTGGATCCTGGTTCTGGCCCGGCCTCAGCCCATGCAGTTGCACAAGCATTTGGGCAGTGAACAGGAAATGAGAGCTCTCTCTCTATCTTGTTGTCTCACTCACTCTCTTCTTTTTCCTTGCCTCTCAAATACATAAATAATTAATTTTTTTCCACAAATCTAGCTTCTAACTGAGTGGTCATTAAAAGCTGACAAGGAACTCAGATTTTCTTTGCTCAATAAATTATAGAATCAATCAAATAGAAAATTAAACTTTTTCATTCTAGTTCCCACCTGCTCAGCTTGCACCTAATTTCCTTGACAGCAGGCTTAAAAGCAAGCAAGCAATGAGGAATGGAATGTCTGGGACAGATTTTGAACACAGGAGATAAACTCCACAGGTCTAAACTTGCACATACATCAGCCCGTATCTCGTTCTGATCTTCATAGTAGAAGTGCATTCCTTCGGTTTATCCTCACTCGATCTCTTCCATTTCCCTGCTGAAGATTGACCAGACTTCATCCATACTCTCAATAGCAGAATGAATTCCATCATCCTTCTTGGTGGGGTGTCATTTGTCAACTGAAATAAGGGCCTCAATTGTAAGGCAGAAACCCTTAATATTGATAGGCAACTCCTGGCTATCATCGCCTCCCTCTTGCCTTGTGCCTGATACCCCAGGCCAGCTAGTTAGGTGTCAGAGGTAACATTCCTCTTGGAGGATTCAATACCCTCCATGGTGACCCCAAGACTCTGCTTGGTGACTTCCACTATTTATCTCTGTATGTTGAGGAAGGTGAGATTTTGAAGCTTACAGGGGAAGAAAGCAACCAATTGGATGCCCACACAAAGAATTTGTCAGCCCACACAAAGAAATGCATTGAAAGCACCTTGTGTGTTTTCACTCCTGCCACTCCACAAATGCTGTACCTTCTGACTGAGCTTGCTGACTTACTGGAGCCCACGTTAAAGTGATTTTACTTTTTAAAACTGCAGTTGCAAAGTAAACAGGCAAGTTTGTATCCCTCTCTCTCTCCTTCTCTCTCCCTCTCTTTCCATCCACATAAATGTAATGATAAAATATTACCTCTTATATCTCAATGCTCTTTCCCAGATTTAGGCATCATCCTAAATTTTGTGATAATCATTAATTAATCATTAATCATTATTAATAATTATTAATATGTTATCCCTTAACAGCACACAGTCACATGTTGCTTAATGTAGGAGATACGTTCTGAGAAAAGCAACCTGGGTGAGTGTTTGTTCAGTGTGGGAACATCTCAAGGCTCTTACATCAATTAAGATGGCTTCAACATTACTAGATGATATAATCTTACTGGAATATCTTATATGTGCAGTCCACTTGTATGTACAAGCCCATCTTGTATGTGCAGACATTTAACAGAAATGTCACTATGTACCACATGACTGTAGTCTGGTCCCTCTTAGAATTTTATATAAATGGAAGAATGCCAGATTTTCTTATGTGACTTAATTCACTCTGTATTGTTTGTGAGATTCATCCACTTTGATGTATAGTTAAAATTAATAGGTTCTGCTATCTGTCCATTCCATTACTTTCTTATATTGCAGTTTCTCGTGTCTGTTCTGCTCCTGGTGGACCTGTGTTTCTCCCTGTGCACTTGCCTCCACCTGTCCCACTTTAGAGGCTCTCCTTTTTTCTTCCTTTGAATTCAGTTCTCCCAGAACATTTTTTATTTTGATTTCGAATTCTTTCTGACCAGGCCACTGTCCATTCTCTGAATCACTAACGCATATATTCATTAATCAATCAGATACTTTGAGTATTTAGTGCCAGACAATACTATACAGATCAGTGTTCAATATAGCTCATAAATCTTTCTAATACTCACACTGTTGGAACCATAACAGTGTTCAGTTAGTACACATTATTCTTGAGGGTTGAGAACAATAGCAATAATAGTCATAGTAAAAATCATGGTAGAAATTATACAGCTAACATTTATTGTGGTTTTACTGTGTTCCAGATACTGTTGTAAAGGCAGTGAAAGTATTTATTTAACCCTCATGACAATATTATGAAACAGGTACTAGAATGCTTATCCAATAAGGCCACAGAAATGATGCAGTATGTGCAAAGTCAAATGGCTAGTGAGTGCCAAAATCGAAGGGATAATAGAAACTTAAATATAATCAAATTTGTTATTCTAGGTGAATTTACATAGGAATAATCATAATAAAATTAATACTAACAGCTCTTATTTGTGGAATATCTTTACCGTGCCAAACAATGACCTTAGCCCCTTATATAATCTTATTAATTCTCACCTAAATTTATTGTTGTGGATGTTGCTTTTCCAATGTAAAAGTGAAGACAATGAGGCTCATACAGGTTAAATAATTTGCCTAAATAACTAGTAAGTGGCGGGCTGGGGTGTGAACTAAATATCTCTGACCTTAATACCCATGATCTGCTGTGACACCCAACTGCCTCTTTGTAGATTTCAACAGCACTTTGACATTGCTCTTTTCCTTATTTAATCCTAGTTTCTTTTCTTGACTACTTCTCATTACAGAATGTAATGGAAAACGAAAACTAAGAAGCTCAATTTTCCAGTGTGAAATCATGTTCAGAGATGTCTTGGAGAAAAGAGGTTGGAGTGATGGCATTGGATGATCCATGGGAATTATTTATTCATACTGTTCTGCTGTGTCCCATAAGAGATTTGATGTAGGACAGGAAGAAAAGTGAGTATCGTGGTCAGCCCTGTTCAGAAACACCCTGTGAACATCAAGACATTCTTTCCTCTCATCAGTCACTCAATGACTCCCTTTTTCCCTTTTTCCTGGGAGTGAAAGCTACCAACTGAATGTCTATTCTCCCTGCTACATCTGTTGCTCTAATCTGTGAAAAGCCAAACATCATACCATACCTTTAGGACCATTTAGGGTAAGTACAGTTAGAGTCACAGATTGGTATTATTTTTTGTAGTTTGTAATTCAGCTCAATAAAATAATAAATACAACTTTATAGTAAGAATGACTAAATTTAGATAAATCTTAACATCCAAAATTTGGTTGTCCTTTTTGCTTCTATCAAGGCAAAGCAATTTGTAAAGTGAGGTGCTCCCACAAGAAGTTCCTGTCTGAGTAAGCCAGGAAAGAATCTCAAAGTCAGTATGAAAAAGTTAGGCTGCGCACAAAAGGACCTGGGGGTGGTTCAACTTAAAAAAAAAAATCCAGAGACATATAGTATTTCTTCTTCTTACTTTAATTTACATATTGTAAAATTCCCTCATTTCAGAAGACAGTTCCATGAGTTCTGACAAAACCACAGGGTGGTCTCACCACCACTACAGACAAGGTACAAAATGCCTCATCAACACTGCCCCCCAAAATCCCTTGAACTTTCTCTTGGAGTTCCCCCCATCCTTACCACCTACCTCTCTACTACTGATTTGTTATCATTCCCTATGGTTACACTTTTCCAGACTATCAGATAAATGGGATCACAAGATATACAACCTTTGTTATATAAGCTATTGAATCTGGCTTCTTCAGTTGGCATAGTGAGTTTGAAACCAACCTCACAGATCTGTAGCCATGTTCCTTCTTATTGGTGAGTGTTATACCCTTGTATAGATGTGCCACCATTTACTTATGTGTTCCTCAGCAGAGGGGCTTGCAAATCATTTGCAGTTTGGGGTGATTAGGAATAAAGTTGCTGAAAAGATTCACAAGTAGGTTTTTATGTAAGCATAGTTTTTTATTTCATTTAATCAAATGGCTATGAATAGGATGTTGGATTGTAATGTAAGTGTATGTTTAACTTTATGTGTAATTGCCAAACTGTTTTTCCAAAATATTTTGCATCCTCATCAGCCACACAGAAATGTTGCAGCTGTTTCACACCTTCCTGTGCTCCTGCGATTGTCAGGCTGTTTTTTTTTTTGTCATTCTCATCTATGCATAGTGGTATCACATTGCGGTTTTGTCATTCTCATCTATGCATAGTGGTATCACATTGCAGTTTTAATTTGCACATCCCTGATGGAAGATTTTGAATGCAATTCATCAGTATTTCTTGCTATCTGAATTCCTTCTTTGGTTAACTGTCTATACAAATCTTTTGCCCAGGGCAGGCCTTTGGCTTAGTGGTTAAGATGTGGTTAAGTGGCTTGGGATGCCTACATTCCCTATCAGAGTTCCTAGGTTTAAATCCAAGCTCCACTCCCAATTCCAGCTTCTTGCTAATGCACAACCCAGGAAGCAGCATGACGGTTCAAATAGTTGAGTTCCTGCCACCATGTGAAAGATCCAGACTGAGTTCTAGGCTCCTGGTTTTGCTCGCCCAGTCCTGGCCATTGTAGACATTTGGGAAGTGAACTAGCAGATGGAAGCTCTCTGTCTGTATGCCTCTCTCTCTCTCTCTCTCTCTCTCTCTCTCTCTCTCTCTCACTCTCACTCTCACTCTCACTCTCTCTGTCTGTCTCTCAAATACCTAACATTTTTAAGAAAAAAGATTTATATTTGAATAGGACTCTGGTAATTTCACTAACTCAAGCCTGTTTCATCACTTCTGGTGTCTTAACTTAAAACTCATTTAATTACTAGAAAAAACTTATTTTGGGGGAAACTCAATAGCCATTTCAAATGAGTTAATGGTGAGGTTTTTATCTTCCCCAAACACACCTTTCTAAATTTCTTTATATTTTAAATACAGACATTTTCAGAGTAGTGTTGAGTATCTTGATTAATAATTTTTCTTAATCAAAAGAAGTTACTATGGTTCATGAAATTATGGGAATTTCAGGAGATGTGATAAAATGTTTTCCAGATGTCCTTTAAAATTGATGATTGCTTCAGATACTCATGCTGACTTGAGACAAACAAAATAGGTCTCGAGAAATGATTCAAGCATCTAAGCTATTAAAATTCAATTGCCTATTGACCCTAGAATGTGACATGCCAAGAGAAATGAGTTGGAAAATGCCCAATAACCATCCTCTTTCTGGAGGTTCCAAAATTTATGACTAAGTTATTTCTGTAAGTCCAGGACCAATTTCTGCTGTTTCCATAATGTTTAAAGTATGCCACCACTCTGCTAGATTCCAAAGGATTCATCTGTATTTCAAGCTATGGGTATAATTATCCAAATCTGACTTAATAAAATAAAGATGGCAGAATAAAAGAAGTTCTTAGAAATATTTATTGAACTTCCACTTCTTTTCTTAATGAAGATTTTTTTCACAACTAGAAATATACTTTTACCCTCTAAAATAAGATTAGCTTCCCAATCCTCTTATCGTGTTTATCTGTGTGCTGCCCCTTAAAAATCTTGGCTTTAATATAGCATCCAAAGTTAGGGCAATCATACATATTCCAGATTAAATGATCAATTATAATATCCCACTTGAAAAGCAACCAGTACAAAACCAGACATTCATTAAAACAAATAAATGTATAGCCACTTTGAGATAAAAGGAAGCAATGCCTTCTGTTTTTAAAGAAATTATATAATTACGAGGTCATATACACGATTTCTAAGTATAAAGTAACAAAATGGAATTTTTTCAAGTACCATTACTTTTATGCTTAAAAGATATTACTGGAAAAGAACATTCCTTAAAAGCAAGACTCATGTAAGTGCAAGAACCAAAGGCATATCTGTTATGGCCCTACCTCTATTCTTAGTACTTAACACAGTACCAAGAATATAATGGATACTCAATAAATATTCATCAACTGACTGTAAGCCTATAGGTTAAATCCACAGGCTTGGAAGTCAAACCAGCGTGGATCAAAATCCTATCTCATTCAGGTAGATATATAATGAGAATTTCATTAGAGGCAATACTATCCAGCTTATTCTATATTTTAAATTATAAGACACAAAATTAAGATATCTTTTTCTTGGAAAATGAAATCTACTCTCATAAGTTAAGATTACCACCAATGAAAGTAGCTGAAAGGTTATGCCTTAGCCTTTGAGGGCAACGCATAAAGAAAAGTTTCAGTATTAGAAGCATGCTAGGTAAACTCTTATCTGTGCAGAATGAACACTTTAAAGGGGATGATGTTTTGGATATACAATCTCTAGTATATTTGTTTAAATTGAGACTCAGTCACCGATTAAAACTAAATTTAACAAAAAGGGGAAAAATTGGGGCCAGCACTGTGGTATAGAAGGTTAAGCTCCTGCCTGCAGTGCTAGCATTCCTTATGAGCACCCGTAGGATTCCCAGAGGCTCCACTTCCCATCCAGCTCCCTGGTAATGCACCTGGGAAAGCGGGGAAGATGGCCCAAGTACTTGGGCCCCTGCATCCACATGGGAGATCCAGAGGAAGCTCCTGGTTCCTTGCCTGGCCCAACCCTGGCTGTTGAAGCTATTTGGGGAGTGAACCAGTGGATGAAAGATCTATCTCTCTCTTCTACTCCCCCTTCTCTGCCTATATTTCTGCCTTTCAAATAAGTAAATACATCTTTTTTAAAAAATGAAATTATTTGTCAAAAACCTTATTATAAATGTTTGCCTATCTTAGTAATTCCACTTCTAAGACTCTATCCTAAATCAAAATTCAGCAAAATTCATTGGCTTTCTTGAAACAATTAGAACAGCAAAAGGAACAATCTACCTCCCAAATTATAGAAATTATGGTACAATTCTAGTACACCAACATCATTCACTACAATTAGAAGAATTTTGGCGAGGAAAACTGTTTTGTCACATTATAAAATCAAAAGCATAAAGTAAAAATTATGCATGTACTACTCACTCAACAACATCAAAATACATAGAAAGAGCACTGAAACTACCTCAATTTAAAAGTAAATACTGTCAGATTAGGTAAAAATAAAAGGTAAATCCTTTTTTTTTTAAGATTTATTTTATTTATTGGAAAGGCAAAGTGACAGAGAGACACAGGGACAGAGACAAAGTGAGAACGTTCCAACCTGTGGTTCACTCCCCAAATGGCTGCATCGGCCAGAGCTGATCCAGACTGAAGCCAGGAGCCTAGAACTCCTCCCAGGTCTCCCATGTGGGTGGCAAGGACCCAAGTACTTGGGCTATCTTGTGCTGCTTTCCCAGGTGCATCAGCAGGGAGCTGGATGGGAAGTGGAACAGCTGGAACTCCAACAGGTGCTCATATGGGATGTCAGTATCACAGGAGGCAGCTCAAACCCCTGTGCCACAACACCTGCAAATTCTTAAGGCAAGAGAAGCAACTAAAAAATAATAAGCTAATTTAAAATTAACAGGTAGGTAGTAGGCCCTGTGGCTCAGATGGTTAATCCACCCCTTTGCAACAAGATATCCCATGTTGGAGTGTCAGTTCAAGTCCAGGCACCTCTGCTTCCAATCCTGCTTCCCGTTAATGCCTCCTGGGAGGTAGCAGATGATGCTTATGTTTTCGGGTTACTGACATCCACGTGAGAGACCTGGGTGGAGTTCCAGGCTCCTGGCTTCAGCCCTGGCTATGGCAGGCATTTGAGGTGTGAGCCAGTGATGGAAGATCTCTCTCTTTTGCCTTTCAAGTAGATGAAAATAAATAAATGAATATATTTTTAAAATTAACAGATGTTTTAAAATGTATTAGGCAAACAAATAAAATGAATGTCAAGGGCCGGTGCTGAGGCATAATGGGTAAAGTGTCGGCATCCCATATGAGTACCAGTTCAAGACGTGGCTGCTCCATTTCCCACCCAGCTCTCTGCTATGGCCTGGGAAAGCAGTGGAAGATGGCCCAGGTGCTTGGGCCCCTGTACTCGCGTGGGAGACTCGAAAGAAACTCCTGGCTCCTGGCTTCAGATTGGCTCAGCTCTGGCTGTTGCGGCCATTTGGGGAGTGAACCAGTGGATGGAAGGTCTCTCTCTCTCTCTCTCTGCCTCTGTCTCTGCCTCTGCCTCTCTTTCTCTGTGTAACTGTGACTTTCAAGTAAAATAAATAAATCTTTTAGAAAAAATAAGAAAAGAAAAGAGAAGGAAAAAAAATGAATGTCAGGACATTAGTAAAAAGAATTCAAGGAAGTAAGCAGTAAATAGGAAAAGGGTACACTCATATGTGTGAATATATGGCATAAACATTATAAAAAAATAATAACTATGAAAGTCTTTGCATCAGATTACCCAGCACTAAAATGTAAAACTATTAAAATGTATGAGAAATATGTAGAAATAAACTTTAGAGGGAAAATTTTAACAAGTCACCACAAATTCTGTCATATCAGATAGAAAAATAAGAACATAGAAATCTGAACAGCTAATAATTAAATTGCAAATATGATCTCACATATGGGAAATGTAAAAAAAGCTGAATTCATGGAGGCAGCCAGTAGAACGGATTACTAGGGCTGAGGAAGGGAGGGAATGGCATGATTATGCTGGTCAAGTGCACCAAGTTTCTGTTAGACAGGATGTGTAAGTTCTGGAAATCTACAGGAGAGCACAGTGATGATAGTTAGTGTGTACGTCCTTGAAAACTGCTGAGTAGAACTCAAATGTTCTCATGACAAACTCACAATGACTGTGTAAGGTGATGGATTGCTGATTAGCTTGATTGTGGTAATCATTCCACAATGCACACATACATCAAAACACCATGTTGAACACTCTCAATACGTACAGTATTTTGTCAGTTATGCCTCAGAGACAACTTCCTCAAGTAATTAAATTACATACATACTCTGCAAATATTTCATACTGTTTTTCAAAAGCAACCAAGTAAAATTAATATTCTGACCTCCAGAAGGCCAAAGAGAATATATATATATATTCTACAAAAATAAGTTATAGCATGGTAATTTCCAAATTACAGAGCAACACATTTATAGAAATTTAAGCAAATTAAAAAACTGTAAGAAATTTTGTTGAATACTTACATTGAATCCAAGTTTATTGAATAGAGTCAGAATTATCCAAAGGGACAGACTCATTACCTTTAATATTAAAAAAACACACATACACACAATAAGTAAAGTAAATGAAGTAACTTTCAATTCAAGCAGTTATAAAATTAATGCTTTTTTCTCTACCCAACTACTAAGTGTGGGAGTTTCTCGGGGCTAGCTTCTCTTCTCAGTCTGTTTCTAGGCGGTTTCATCCATTCCTTCAGTTTTGTTTCCCATTTAAATGACAGGTGAAGGGGCAGATGTTTGGCCTGGCAGTTATGCCCCCAGTATCCCATATTAGAGCGTCTGGTTTGAGTCCAGGCTGTTCTACTTCTGATCCAGCTTCTTGCTTATGCACAGCCTGGGAGGCAGCATACGATGGCTTGAACGTTGGCCACCCACATGGGAGACCTGGATGGAGTTGGAGGCTCCTGGCTTTGGCAGGACTGACTACTGGCTATTGTAGGCATTTGGTGAATGAATTAGAGGATGTAAGACCTCTTTTCTCTATTCTGGCTTTCAAATAGATACAATCACCTGGGGGAAATTTTTGATATTACCTAGTAAACATGAACATATGCGAAGACTAGCACCCACCAATTTCCCTACTAAGCATAACCTAAGGGTGTCTCCTACTTATAGGCACCAGGAGACATGTCTAGAAATATTTACAGTGGCATTGTACATAATAGTAAAAATCTGGAAATAATTTAAATGTCCATGACTAGTAAAAATGGATATGGGTAAGTTGTGGGATATTTACACAAGGAATCACCACACAGAGTGAAACTGAGTAAGCTGTCGGTATGTGTTTCCATGTGAACAAATCTCAAAAATCTAGTGTTGGAGGGAGGGGCGTGCAGTGGCAAGGCAGTAGGCCAGGACTGGGGTGTGCAGGGGGGAGAGGGGAGGTGGGGAGAGGGAGGGGCAGGGAAAATTTTAAAAAAGAAAGAAAAAATCTAGTGTTAAGCAAAAAATAAATATACACAGTATGATTCTATTCATATGAATGTCACAAATAGGCAAGACCTACTAATGTGTTGTTTAGTGGTGCATATTGTTAATGTTAAAAAAACAACTTTAAAGAAAAGCAAAGGAATGGTTAACTGACACAAATGTCAGAAGGAGAGAAATGAAATGGCAGGAGTGTAGAAGTCATCTGGGCTAGTGTGCGGGTCTGTTTCTCAGCCGGAGTGAGGAGTGCACAAGGATCAGTCTTACTGTTTTAAAACTGCACACATGCACTTTCATATCCTTTTTCTTATTTGCTTATGTATTACATTTTACAACATAGACCAAGAAATACTTTGAGAAACAAAGAGCATAAACTCTGAATACAACAGTGTATCAAGCAGGGCTCTTACTCTTAGTGGCAAACAAAAGAATCCAGTCTCACTCAAGCAAAAAACAAATTTTGTAAACTATTGTATATACTCACTGAATTTCTCATTGGACCAGCTATTCTAATTTGGAGCCTATGCAGACAGAAATGATGCTCTAATTATTCTGCCAGATGGTCCCCATGGAAAGGCCACTGTAGCTGCTACGAAGTAAATACTGCAGCTGGGCCCACTACAATAGGTATTGTCGCCAGTCTCTGTCTGGAGGCTGCACAGCCCGAGTCCACCAGCAAGGCAGAGGATTCCGGCAGCACCTGCCTCCTCTGACAGTAGTTTCATGATGGAAAAGAATGGGTCTAATGCCTACGCTAGACCACGTGGCACAGACCTCTGCAAGGAATCCTTATTGTAGTTTCAGATGTGAATGGCATCTTCTGAAGGTAAGAACAAACACAGAGTGTGCGAAACCCAGGCACGTGGTTGAAAACTAAGTTTCAGGATTCTGTCTTCTAAAGGCGTAGATTCTTTTTTTAAAGATTTATTTTTTCATTTGAAAGGCAGAGCTACAGAGAAGCAGAGGCAGAAAGAAAGAGAGGTCTTCCAACTGCTGGTTCACTCACCAAATGGCCACAATGGCCAGAGCTGCGCCCATCCGAAGCCAGGAGCCAGGAGTTTCTTCTGGGTCTCCCTGGTGGGTGCAGGGGCCCAAGGACTCAGGCCATCTTCTACTGCTTTCCCAGGCCACAGCAGAGCCAGACCAGAAGTGGAGCAGCCAGGACTTGAACCAGTGCCCATGTGGGACGCCGTCACTGCAAGCGGCAGCTTTACCTGCCACGCCATAGCATCAGCCCTTAAAGGCGTAGATTCTTGAAGTGAGGAACCCTGTGGGAAAGATTTTTAAAATTGTTGAGTGCTGTTATGGGTTGAATTGTGTCCTTTTAAAATTCGTATGTTGAAGTCCTAAACCCTAATATCTTATAGGGTAACTGTATTTGGAAATAGGGCCTTAGATATGGCATTAAAGTGGCCATAATCGTGTTTTATTGGTATCCTTAGAAGAAGAAGAAATTTGGGGGTAGGCATTGCGGTGCAGGAGGTTAAGTCACACTTCCGACTCCCACACACCATATGGAAGCACTTGGCTCGAGTCCCAGCTGCTCCACGCTTCTGATCCATCTTCCTGCCAACACACATGGGCAGCAGTGGATAACGGCCCAAGTGCCTGTGTCCCCCCCCACTCCCATGGGAGACCTGCATGAAGTTCTTGCCTCCTGGCTCCTACCTGGCCTAGCCCCAACAACTGGGGAGTGAACCAGAGAGTGGAGAATCTCTCTCCTTCCCTTTCTCTCTGTTACTCTACCCTTCAAATGAATACATAATTTTTTTCCTTTAAAGAAATAACAATTTTAGGAAGAAGAAATTTGGACACAAAGACAGTGGGGATGCCAAGTGCAGGCAAAAGACCCTATGAGGACAAAGTGGGAAAGTACCCATCTGCAAGCCAGGGAGAGATGTCTCGGAACCTGACAATACTTTCATCTTGTTGAACTTGAAAAACACAAGTTTCAAGTTTCTGTCATGAACCACACAGTGTGGTCCTTTGTCATGGTAGCCCTAGCAAACTAACACAGTGGCCAAAAGAAGAGCAAATGTTCACCGACCCTCATGGGGCAGGAGACAATAACAACCTCAAACCAGAATAGTGATTCCCAATGGTAGAGTCTTACCAGGGGATAATCTGTATCTTGATTGGAGTGGTGGGATTGCTTCTCGGCTTTTTGGCTAAGATCAAGTGTGTCGGAGTAGTGGTTACACCAAAGTGTGTGTGTGTATACGTATGCAATTTCAATGAGCTACACATTTTAGGTTTGTACACTTTACCTTGTGTATATTTTACCTCACAAAACAAGTGCGATTTTAGGAGCTGCACAAAAATGCTTGACACCAATTTTTCTGGAAAGGTCATATTTTCTGAGTAGATATTCATTGGGCTGTACAAACTACCACGGTTTGTAAGTAAAGTTTTTGAATGAATTTTATGAAATTAGCATAACTCTGAAACTGAGATTAGAAAAAGAACTAGAGTGAATAAAGACTAGATAAGGAATTTAGCAATATAGATTTTTTTAAAAAATTAAATTATTAGCAACACACTTCAACAGGACATTAAAAAACATCTTTCACTAGGACCTGGCAGGATTTATTCCAGAAATGCAGGTAACTCACTTTTTTTTAAAAGAAGATTTGTTTATTTATTTGAAAGGCAGAGTTATAGAGAGGGAGAGGCAAAGGCAGAGAGAGAGAGAGAGAGAGAGAGATCTTCCATCCACTGATTTGCTCCTCAAATAGACACAATGGCCAGAGCTGGAACCAGAAGCCTCCTCCCATGCAGGTGCAGGGGCCCAAGTACCTGGGCCATCTTCCACTGCTTTCCAGGCCATAGCAGAGAGCTGGATCAGAAGAGGAGTAGCCAGGACCTGAACCAGCTCCCACATGGAATGCCAGCACCACAGGTGGCGGCTTTACTCACTATGCCACAGTGCTGGGCCCGATAATTCACTTTTGAGAAATTTATCAATGTATTCTACCACATATGTCAGTAGATATCACACAGAATCCTACATAGATTCCTGATTTGACATAAACACACAGCAAAAATAGAAGTAGCTTCTCGAGATGACACAGTTACTAACCACAGACATGCACACACAGGAGCCCCGTCTGATATAAGGTGTCTGAGGAAGGACTGATGTGAAAAAAAAAAAATTTGAAGGAATAATAATAGCAAAGGAATCAAAAAAATGAGATGTATGCCTACATACACATTAAAATGTCTGATTATTTAAAAGATGTTAATACATTTAAAGGCAAAACAGAAAACTAAAGTCTTAATATGATAAAGATTGAATATCTTTAATATTATATAAAGTGCACCCATATTCCTATGAAAAATTATTTAAAATTGACAATACAGCTGAAAACTGGGGAAAATGTAAATAGGCAAATTCAAAGAATATTTTAACTGGCCATTATATAGATCATATCAAAACAGAATCTCATTTTGCTTAAAAAATACAAATTAAAAACTAATATGCATATACCCTCTGCCAAATGTAATTTAATAAACAGTTTAAAAAAAGGTCTAATATCACAGACTGACGTAGGAAAGTAAAATGATATGCAGTTTTCAAATGTCAATTTATGCAGACAAACCAAGAACCTTAAAAAAATTTATTAATATTATTTACAGAAATCTAAGAACACAATTAACATTTGAATGATTAATAATATTTAAAGATATTCAATGCATCATTACCTATACTAACATACTACTACATACAAACATATTTATTTATAAGTAGGAAATTGGTTAAAAATGTCATGATACATTAAGAGCCATAAGTCTCCATGAAAAATCACACATTTGAAATATTATAAGTAAGTAATATCTGTATATAATACTATGTAAAAATAATGGCCTATAAAAATTTATAAATTATAAAACTTAAATTATAAATTAAATATGAAGATAGTAAAATAAAAGATTAGAAGAAAAAATAGATTACAATGTCCATGATGATAATATAGGGGATTATTATTTTTTTACTTATGTCTTTTACTTACCTGTATTTTTCTTTATACCTTTTTATATTTAAGCATTATAGATTAATAATCATAAAAAGTTTATATTATTATAACAAATATGTGTTATTGAATGGTGCAATCAGGGACAGGTTTCAGATTTTATAGAATAATATTTTATGTATCAAGTTTGCAATCTCAATTTTCATAAAAAGTGTACTTTTCATGTGATAGTCTCATTTCAGGGGTCAAGTGAACACATTTGAAGGTCTCCAGCACTCTTGATAAAATGAGTTAGCTTTCCTTTCTCGAAAAGTATGAGATCTCTGAGCTGGAAAAGAAAAAGGAAATAGTTTAAACCCTGGTGAATAAGTCTCATCATTATTTTTCAGAATATGATTTTACATGGTGTCATAGCTCTAATTGTTAGAGAGTTTGCATCAAATTGCCTGTAACAAATGATTCTAATTGTGTCCTGTTGGGCCACACAGATTATATCTGATCCTTCCATCACATGTAAACCCTTCAAGTATTTTAAAAGTCTTCATTTCCCCCAGGGTCTTCTTAAGGCTAAATACCTCCAGATTCTTCAACTATTTCTTGTAGGTCATGATTCTGTGTCTTCTCAACTCAACTGCTACCTTCCTTTTACATTCAGACAATTAGTCATGAGAAAACTTGATTGACTTCCCATGAAAAAGAAAGTCAATGGGAAGATTCGTTTTTAGCTTCACTACTATATATTAACAGAGTTGGAATATTTTCTTCTTTTGAAAGGTGAATATCTAGGAAACTTTCTTCTGGTAACCCCAAAACTTTCTAGCTTAGAGAATGCGCTTTCCTAAAGTATTTAGGTTATTTCTGGAGGCGTGTGTGTGTGTGTGTGTGTGCAGATTAGTGTTTAAGAGCATGCACACTGGAATCAGAGTTATCTGGGTTCCAATCCTTTTGTGTGGTTTACTAGCTTATGTCCTTGAGCATGACTCTGATAACTGGATGATAATAGTAGTAAACATCTCATAGTTCATTGAGAATTAAATAGCATCATGTATAGAAAGGAATTAAGTCACAGTGCCTGGCATATGGCAAAATCCTGATAATCTTTGTGAGTACAATAGATGTAAGTACATGTGTTCTTGAAGTCATTGAAAAACCTGCTTTCAGGTAAGTATTTATGAAGACAGCAACTTAATATGATCAGAGAGCAAAAGGATATAATAATTATTAACATAAGTTTTTGCAATATTTCCTTTCCCAGTTCTTGATGGATGATTTGATTTAAAAATTGTCCTTATAGGAATTCAAGTCAATGGTCACAGAACTTTACTGTAAAGGACATAGATATAAATATGGTATGCAGATCCATTAGTTAAATTGAATATTCTCAGGGAGAAATCATGATAGCTTGATTAGGGGAGAGGAGGACGCAGTTTGATAATCATGAAAATTACCTTTGTGTTGAGTGTTTACCCTGTGCCTGACACAGGCAGGAAGAGGAGGTTGAAGAACGGGTTGGGAGAAAGGTAAGAGTGAGTGAGTGCTGGCCAACTTACACTGAGAGCAGAGGCTGTGTTATTCTTTTAAAAATTGTCTCATTTAATCCCATAACCTCACAAAGTAGGTACTGGAAACAGTCATTAGAGAGGTGAAGTAACATCCCGAAGGCCACACTATTTTAAGTACAGAGGAGTCAAACCTAGTTCTTAATCACTAAGGCGCTGTTGGGGGGTCAAAAAATAAAACAGTGCTGGTGACTGTTTCCATACGGGGAACAAAAGGACAGGGAAGGAAACAGCAAGGTCTGACGTCACTATAAATGATTAGAAATATGAAATGGATGCAGGAGGTAGAATTAAAAGAGAAGAAGTCTTTGTGTTTGCATTTCTTAAGACAATATCCACACACTCTAAGTAAAGAAAATTGGGAAATTTAGATTACACTAAATCAATTTCACATTACAAAGGAATTGAATGCTAAAGGTCAACAGCAACACTTCAAACACCAGGTGACATTCTCAGTCCTTTTACTTAATTCTGATTTCTGAGAAAGTTAAAACACAGAAGATAATAAAAACACACACCTCTTTTTTTTTTCTGATTTCATACCACCAAGGTGATTTTTTTATTTGATGATTTCAGAAAGGCTTGTTGCCTCAATTTGATAAAATAAAGTTTAGAAATGGGAAATGACGTTAGCCATCATTTCCTTAACTTCATACACCAAAGGAGACCTTTCAAGACCCAGCAGCACATCTGAGCCTTGCCACGTTCACTTTGAGAGAATGCGGAGTCTGGCTGGTGATACTGCCTTGCCACTGCTTTCTTCTTGTTGATACACACCTGATTAAAGGCTACAGGATCAAAGAGCAAACCACTTACTGCAAAGTGCTGCAGACCCACAGGCTCATCTGTGAATGGAATCACTTAAAACTATTTTAAAGGGTCATCACAAAGAGGGTGCTTATTTTTAGAAATGAGTTTTCTTTTGATACCAAGAAAAATGTTGGCCATTTCCCTTATGTTTATAACAACATTCCAATTTAATCTTCAGTTTAAAAATTCTTTAATTATTGCACAACAGTGCTTTGTTGATTGCATAACACCAACATCTCTGTTTGATACTAAAATCTAGACTTTTCCACGAGTTTGTGTGTGTGAGAGTTTGTTGGTTGTGGGATGTATTAGAGAACACATGTTGCTATTTGTAGTATGATATATGTTAAAGTTAGGGTTTATAATTTAAATTCTGCTGTAAACATGGATAACAAAAAGAAAGTATGCCATAAAACATTATGTTTTTACCAATTTATTATTACCCCAATCTTTCTCTAGAAACAACATTAGAGCTGGAAAGAAGCATGGTATCATGTATACATTGTTTGATTCTGTTCCAAAATTTATTCTGCTAGACCGATGTCCATATTAATCCATGGCTAAAAGTCATCAGCATGTGTATACAGAAAGGCTTTAAGCACAAGTAATGAAGAGGTGTTAGCATTGTTCTTTGGGTGATGATTAGAAACAGACAGAAAAAGACTTTCTAATCTGAATAACCTTTGTTGGGTAACATGAGTATCCCTGAAAAAGTGGGACAAATAGATGCCAAAACACACAACCACAAATTTTTGTTTTTGTTTTTGTCTAGTCATACATAAGAACCCAGCATAATTATTCTTGAATTAAAATCAAAAGCAAGTTTATAAGAAGAAACCTGTGTTTTATATACTGCCACTTCATCTGCTATGCAGCTAATAACAATCATTGTGTTTGCTTCACTTTTGTTTGCAATAAAATTAAAAGTTTGAAAGATAAAAAAGACTCCACCAATTTAAACAAAGTATGTGTGGGGGGAAACATGCACTACATACTACTTTATATACTGTAGGTATGTCTATTTTGAGCAAATATACTGTTCTAATACAGTGCAACTTTTTAAATTTTCTCTTTCCATATTATTTTACACAATTTAGGAGTCAACTTTTAAAAACAAGCAAGTCAACAAAAAACAAAAGGACTTTGTTTGCTCCTAGAAGACAGAATGAAAAAAGCCCAGAGTGAATTAAAACACACACACACACACACACACACACACAATTAGTTTTGCTTCTCTACAATTTAGTCATTACAGTAGAATATAAGTTTCAAATACACAAAACCTCGAGTCTCCTGGTGCATCTTGTGTTACCATCTCTTGTTCCATTGGCATTCCTACGTTGGAGCAGAGTGTTCTTGGGATAATTTGGCTGAAAAAAAAAATGCTACAGTTCGTCCTTGTTGTCTATTCAAATACCCAAAGATGTCAAAACGAGTTCTTTCACTTTTTTTCCTTAAATGCTCTAAAAGGGAACAAACTGTTTATGGTTTTTTAAATTTTTGTGAATGATAATTCACCTAAACTTCATTTTCTTTTCTAATAAGAGAACATGGCATATTATAAAGTAAACAGTGTTGTTACTACTGGACTATGCTTTTTTTTCCACTTCATAGTAAACATATGCTACAAGAGTCCCTTAAATCACTCATGGGCAGACAGGAAAAGGTGGTCAAATGACCAAGTAGGTAAACCTGAAGACTAATACACATTAGTCTACCTAATAGACATTACAAGGCTGTTTGAAACCTACTTGAAATATAAATGATTATAGGTGAATGCTAACTAAAAGTGAAAATCTAAAGCAAATAATATAAGCATTATTGATCATTAATGAAATTTCATTCCAGTCCTACAAATCCTCAAAGAACTAGGTACAAATCCCAAGTCAAGGGAGCTATTACTAGACAACTAAGCCCATTGTCTAATTATGTCATCTCTTAAAACATGGGGCATACTGCTCCTGATGATTTCTGAATCAATGAGATCATCCATGTTCCGCCCACTATTTTCTAGGACTGGTTACACTAACTCACTGGCAGAAATTTAAATTTTTATACAGAAATTATACCAAAAGTTCCATAATTCAAGTTTGTCCCAGCTTAAGTTTTATCCTATCATCTAGTGTTTACCCCAATAGCAGCACATGTGGTACCAATGTATTGACGTTTGAACTTAGAAAGATAAAGCTTCTGATCTGCCATTAAGAGATTCATGTTTTATGCTTTGTGTTGTTTTGAAAGGCTTGATTTTAAGCTGAACTATCTGCACTCTTTCCAATCTCTCTCACATCCAATGGCATGCACTTAAGAAACAGCTGGCAAAAGTTCAAGGTGCAAATCTGGTTAGGAGTGGAGAAACACTAACTGGTTTATGCAGAGATGGACAAACAGGTCAGACCTGATTAGCCAACTGAGCAAAGACACAGCTAATCACATGCTTCCTTTCCTTGCAATGAATATTCCCTCAATAGTGGACACCAGAGGGAATCATGGCAATGCTTTTTTCTACCAGACTGAAGCTCTAATAGTTCCCAAACATCACCTGCCTATCCAAATGAATGCATGGACAGCGGACAAGTAATCTTCTAATACAAATCTATTATTATGCTTTCTATGTGGAAAGAGTAAGAACAAATCATGACTGTGCCTAAAGGACAATGCATACAAAGTCAAGCTAAAAAGTGTTCACAAATGCAATCCAATAGTATTTTATTCCTCTAGGGAAACTGCCAGATTGCAAACCCTGACTAAACGTGTCTTTCCCCCCATGTCATTCTGCTCATAAGCCATGCCTCTAGTCCTCAAACAGCTGCCTTCCAGCACCAATCAACATGGAATGTTAGAGGCATACCTTTAAGCATTTAGACTTAACGTTGACACACGTAAGTATATTTAACTTATTTACCTGGAAGGGTGCCTAAGTGGCTCAAGCTGTTTTCCAGTTCAAAACGTCAACTTCAAACAACATTCTTCTCACTCCTCAATTGTCTTCCCAACACTTAAAAAACAAAATGAATCAATCTGGCATTGTTCTTCCAGTCTCATCAGGCTAAATGGGAGCCAGCACAAGACTCACAGTTTTAGAACCAAAATAGGAGATGCCTTAGATTAATGTTATTTCTTGCAGATTCTAACAGTCAAACAGTTTATTAAATACATGAGATGAAAAATTAGCAAAACATAACAGTGTTTGCGCTACCTCTCCAGCAAGTGAACACTTTTTCAGAGGATGTCTTGATTCCCAGAGAATTAAAAACGCGTAGGAGTAAATTATGCATGGGAAACACACAAAAGTTTAACAGAAGGATGCTTTTTAAGAGTCTAATTGAAGCCTCCCTGGAAGCTTTAAACATTTCAGTCTAACAGATAGTTTGGCCCTGACCTTGACTGCTTTTCTTACTGCTGGTCTTTACTGCTTGGTATTTACTACTGGCCTTTACTGCTAGGACAAAACTGATTTAGACTTTCAATTGAGCTGCAAGAGTTTACTTCCCAAGTGACCTCTTCAAAGTACTTGAGGATATTTGAGGACACGGGTACCACTTTCCTTTGTTCACAGTCACCAGTTTGAAAAGCAACACTGCAGTCTTATTTGAAGATCAGTGGTAGGCTGCAAAAAACACAAGTTCAGAAGATTGTGAATTCAGAAGTCCTAATAGTTTTGTCCAGCTGTTTTGTCTGACCACCGGAAAGGTGACAGGAAGGAAAACATCTGAGATCATTGGTGTACCTGCTTCTCCCCATTTTATTCCAATCTTTATCAAAGAGGAGTAAAAACAAGAATAAAGTAAAAACAAAAATAAAGGTTTGGAAACTTTTCATAAATTGTATTATCTTGATGACAGTAACACTTTGTAAGCCTAAGTGTATTCACACATAATAGTACTTACCACATTGCCTTATGTTTGTGTACCTACCCAGATTTAAACAGTTAACTGCTGGAGAGAAGAGGTGTGACAGTTTTCTAATTTTTTTTTTTTTTTGAATACTATGTATTAGAAAGAGACAGAGATTTTCCACCTACTGATTCATTCCCCCAAATAATGACTACAACAGCCAAGGCTAGGCCAGGCCAAATCCAGGAGGCAGGAACTCCATCCGGGTTTCCCTTGTGGGTGGCAAGAACCCAAGTATTGGACTATTACTTGCTGCCTGCCAGACACATACATTATCAGGGAGGCTGATTAGAAGTTCAGAACAGCTGAGACTCAGACAATGCACTCCAATATGGAATGCAGGCATCCCGAGCACCGACATGACCTGCTATGCTGCCATGCCAGTCCGTTTTTTTGTTTTATCTATTTAGGTGATTGATCCAAACAGCCAGGCACACAAAACAGAAAGTATTGCTCTTAGGCAGATAAGAAATCAGAGAATTAGACGCACGTGATTTAGGTCAAGACCACCTAACAGTAACAGAATATTTAGCTTTTCTAATACATTTACTTTTCAAGTTTTCATCTTCAAATCACCATTTCTCTCCAATTTACCCTTTTGAACAAACTTCCATCTATTCATTCATTAAGTTACTGAGTGCCTAATATGAAGGGTTTAGGAGTGAACAAGACAGGTATTACCACAAATGAGAACGTCTGACATAGGGTAGAGGTTCAGTGCTGCAGTTAAGGTGACACTGCGGATGCCTGCATCTGAGAGTGAGATTGCGCCCGAGCTCTGCAATCATGTGTACCCTGGGAAGCAACAGGTGATGGCTCAAGTAGTGTGTCACTGCCACCCATGTAGGGGACTTGGATTGAGTTCTTCATTCCTGGTTTTGGCCCGGCCCAGCAAGTTGCTGCAGCTATATTGGGAGTGAACCAGATGGTAGACTCCTGTGTATCTCTGGCTTTCAAATTAACAAAATGAGTAAAAATTTCAGGCAATGAACGATAAACATCAATAATGTAATTACAACTGAGTAAACAATAAAAGGCTTAACTCCCTACACTGGAGTTACGGGAAAATTTTCTTGAGGAAGGAAAAGTAAAGTTTTCCTTGATATTTGAGTAGAATGTTTAAGGAAAGATGAAGTACACAGAAGTATGTGTCACGCATGGGGAGTGGCAGTTGGTGGAGGACATAATGCATTCCCAGATAGAGGGGGCAGCATTGCAAACACCAAAGCACAGAAAGAACTGTTGCTCTTTAGAGAAGTACTTTTTCAAAGATGGATTAGTACCAATTAGTGGGTTGTAAAATCAATTTATGAGGCACAATCATCACTACAAATAGAACAGAATAGAATAGAATAGAAAAATCAGAGCTCATCACATGTAAGGATGAGTAGCTGCACAGAATGGGGCTGATGCAGCAAGCAGACATCAGTTAGAGCCATGCTAAGGATTCTTTCTTTAGGCTAAGAACAATGAGGGGCCACTGAAAGGTTTTAGTCAGAGGAGAAAACCAATCAGGCTTAAAGCTGAAAAGATGACTTGAGATTTTGAAAATTAATCCAAGAGGGGCCAGTGTTGTGGCGAAGTGGGTGAAGCTGCCGCCTGTGATGCCAACATCACATACGGGCTCTGGTTCCTGTCCTGGCTGCTCTACTTCCTATCCAGCCTGGGAAAGCAGTGGAAGATAGCCCAAGTCCTTGGGCCCCATCGCCCACATGGGAGACCTGGATGAAGCTCCTGGCTTCAGCCTGGCCCAGCCATGACGTTTGTGGCCATCTGGGGAGTGAACCAGCAGATTTAAGATCTCAGTCTCCCCCCCCCACCTCTCTTTCTATAACTCTGCCTTTGAAATAAGTAAATTAAAAAAGAAAGAAAAAAGTTAATGCAAGACAATACATCTTCCAAATCAGGAGGCCCCGATGAATCCCAACCAGTATAAATTAGTGAAAATATTGTACAAAGTATCTAATTTTGATGTTAAAAAGGACAGAATATGGACAAAAATAATAAGCTGTGAGAAAATACTATAATAAAAACTTTTCTCACATTCGTGAGGGTGGCGCAGATACTAATTTTACAATTTTTAAGTTAAAAACACATGAAAATTTTTAGGGTAACCACTTTAAAATAGAAATGGAGTATTTACCAGCTCAACTACTTTGAGGGAGAAATGGAACTGAGTACAGATGAATCTAAAAGAAGGCAAGAAATAGGTGAGAGAGTGAGAGCAAGAGAGAGGAAAAAGAGAGGGCATGAGGGGAGGGGAGGAAGGGAAAAAGGTTCATGTTTACCTCCAGGTCTCAGTAACCATATGTATCACACTGGCAACTCTGCAGTTAACAGACAAAACTGTCAGGCAAGTTCCAAAAACTCGATAGGAAGCTGTAATCTGGTCTCAAACATGATTTAGTAAATTATGGCATTCACACAAAGAAATACCACTAGTGAAAAAGAATAAACTACATTAATATAGATGAATCTCAGTTTGAGAAGTCACAGAATATCAAGTATGATTTAAGCTAAATATAGGCTGAAACATGTAAAGCTAAATTTATTAGAGATACATACAAATAATAAAACCATAAATAAAAGCAAAGGATTAACACTAAAGTCACCATAATGGTTACTTTTCAAGGACAAAAAGGAAAATACAATTAGTAAGGGGCCACAGGCATTCTAAAGTTAATAGGACCATTCTATTTCTTAAGCTGAGTTCTAAGTGGAAGGTATTAGGGCAAATGGATGCTGCTTTCTTCTTTAAACTGGACATTTACTCTTGTGTATCTCATCATGAACCCACATGCTTGTGAATGCATAAAAAACTTAACAGGGGCCGGTACTGTGGTCTGCAGTGCCACATGCCATATGGACGCTGGTTGGAGACCTGATGCTCCATTTCGAAAATCCAGCTCTTTGCTGTGGCCTCAGAAAGCAGAAGATGGCCCAAAGTCCTTGGGCCCCTGCACCTGCGTGGGTGACCCAGAAGCAGCTCCTGGCCCTGGCCTTGGATCAACGCAGCTCTGGTCATTGCAGCCAATTGGGGAGTGAACCAGTGGATGGAAGACTTCTCTGTCTTTGTCTCTCCATCTCTTTTTGTGTAACTCTTTCAAATAAATTAATCTTAAAAAAAAAAAAAAAGACAAAAGCAACTATTTATTCAATGTAAGCTTCATGAATGTTTATTCTTTGACATGCTTGTGGAAGCTGTTATGTCGGAAGGTCTATTACTGAATGGCAAAAAAAAATTAGAAATAAAATAGCTACAAACAATAATCACTTATATTGTGTTCAGCATCTCACTGGAATACGTCACCTGCTATCAAAAAAGGTTAAATACAGAATCAAATAATTTCTATCCAAACTTCAGCTGCATATTTATAATGAAAAACTGTTGGTAATAGGCAAAAATGGCCATTACCAATATTTTTAAATGATACTAGTAAACCATTAAGTTCAAAGGACAGCAATATATAAAAAGCAAAAAATAAGTGAACATTAATTATTCACATAATGGATAACCCTGAAGGAACAGGGTGTAAATCGAATATCGGAGATGTCCATTAGTTTGTTATGTTGCAGTAGGACTTTGTATAGAGCCACAAGTAACCAATGACTACACTTTTAGAAACAGATTACTTTCTGCTCTTACTAGAAGATAATGGTGCTAACAGATCTGAATAGTTTTATGGATCAAGCCCTTATTCACAACCTTCTAAACATGTATCCCTCCTTTGATCCTTTGCAAATATAAACTGAAAGGATTGTAAAGCAACCACAAAGTTGGGGCGGGGGTGAGTACAATACAAGTGGAGTCTTAGGTACACACTGGACCAAGCATATAAAGATGCTTTCAGCAATAGATACTACTTATTTACTTACTACGACAGATACTACTTATTGTTAGTATTTCCAGGCTTATGTGAGGCATTCAAATGTTATAACTCCTCTTTCTCCTTAAAATTATTAAGAAAAACAGAGGGCATGAAGATGCTGATACACAGTACATAAAGATCTGTTCCTGTTATCTATCTTACCTTTTGGTACTGTCTCTTGGTAATTTTGTACTACCAGTAATCACCACCCCCACACACACACAATTTCTTCTATTTCGCATTTTTACAACAGTGAATAAAATAACCGCACTTGGTTTACCCTACCTAACCAGTAATCCTATCCTGTTCCAGTACCTTTGGTCGCAGCTTTAAGTACCTATCTATACTACAGCAGAGTCAGAAACCACAGCAGACAACCTTAGGATATTTGTAAACACAGTAGTTTTATTGCATGCAGCCACACCATTTGCTTGCGAACAAAGGCTGCTTTTGAGCTACATGACAGTTGGGTAATTACAACAGGGAACATATGGTCTGAAGAGCCTAAAATATTTGCTAAATGGCCTTTTACAGAAAGTTTGTAGACCCTACACAAAGTTTAGTACTGGGAGGCCTCTATGCACTTTAAAAATGGCAGATGCCTCTTAACTTCTCTAGTCTCTAACTTACCTGAATTTTGAGGTTGGCCTGATCATTTGACCAAAAAATAAAAATAAATAAAAAAGAACTATATATACACAAAAATATTTTTATATTTTAACTTTGTATTACCTTCCTTGAGAGCAAACTTAAGTTCCTGTTGATTGGGTTTCAACTCAACCAAACTGAAAAATCAAACCACTTCTTTGCAAAGGAGACCCAGGTAAGGACTTTACATTTCTTAAATACTTTGAGTATCCAGCAAATAATGTGTATGTGTATGTGTGTAACAATCAGATAAGCATTTATAAAATCCAACCTATTCTATCTAGTCTCTATCCTTCAATAGGTAAATGGTTCATTCCAGGTTCCCTGAGACACTCCTCTCTTACATAAAATGGTGTAATTTTATGCATATAAATTAACTGCATTCTGTATCATTTCTACAATACTTACAATAATTTAATCCACTGTAAAGGCCACGTATGTATAGTTGTTATCTTGTATTATAGGAAACAAAGATAAGAAAAAATCAGTACATGTTTAGTACAAATGGAACTCTTTTTTCCCTTGTGTACTTTGAATCTGGGGTTGGTCAAAAAACTTGCATATATGGAGCACTGACTCTAATTCTATTCACGTATATTGTCCTAATGGACAAAATTCTAGAAATGGAGAACAGATTGCTGGTGGCCAAAGGGTTCAATGGCTACAAAAGGGTAGCAAGAGATGTTTGTGATGACAGTTCTGTATGTTGACTACAATGATGACTACACAAGTGTACACACTATAAAATGGCACAGAGAGATTCATACACATTGAATTAATGTCAGTATCCTTATTTTTGTACTGTCCTATTGAGTAAAATGAGGTAAACAAAGGGGGACCCCTCTCTACTATTTTTACAACTTTCTGTGAATATATTACTATTCTAAAATAAAAAAACACTCAACACACAAGGACATTCACATCAAAATAAAATAAACCATGGCCAATTTTATTCAATTTCTCCAAAATTTATATTCAATATATCATTTCTAAAATGTATGTCACTCTGTATACAATGGTTTCATTATTTCATCTTTATTTTGTAGTTTTTTCATCTTTTCATTACAGTTCTTCAGTAGAAGCCAGAGTCTTGAGTTGCCCAGTTAGGAGCCTAAAATATGTAGAGAGAAACCGACAGGGTGAAACAAAAATACCTTCCAAAACAGCCAATACAGGAAAAAGTGACACCACACACACTTTAGCACTACTGCTGCCAAGCTGCTTTAAGGCTTTCACTTTGCAATCACTTTACATGAGTTGCCCCGTCAAAATGTCACCTGATACTGGGGCCTGTGTTGTGCCATTAGTGGGTATCCCACATGGGCACCAGTTCATGTCCTGGCTGCTCCAGTTCCCTGTCAACGGCCTGGGAAAAGCAGTGGAAGATGGCCAAGTGCTTGGACTCATGCCACCCACGGAGGAGACCACAATAAAGCTCCTGGCTTTGGCCTGGCTCAACCCTGGCCACTGTGACTGCTTGGGAAGTGAAAGACCCCAGCCCGCCTCTAACCCTGACTTTTAAATAAATAGATAAATCTTAAAAAAACAACAAAAATTCAGGGCTGGTGTTTTGGCACAGTGGGTTAAGCCGCTGCTTGTAACACCATATTCCATAAGGATGCTAGTTGGAGTCCCAGTTGCCCTACTTCCAATCCAGCTCCCTGCTAATATGCCTGGGAGGGAAGCAGAGGATTGCCAGTCTTGGTTCCCTGTACCCGTGTGAAAGACCCAGATGAAGTTCTGGCCTGGTCCAGCACTGGCCATTACAGCCATCTGAGGAGTGAACCAGCAGATGGAAGATTTCTCTCAGTCTCTCTCTCTTCCTCTCTGTAACTGCCTTTCAAATAAATAAAATAAACCTATATTAAAAAAAAAAAGTCAACTGATACAGGTCTGCCCAATTAAAAAGAAAAAGAAACACAAACACTGGAACAATAACGGATAAAGTTATATATAGAAAAATACAACATAAAAGTAATTTTCCAGGCTCAGCTATTCTTGGCCTTGGCTGGAAAATAAATTCCTATTCTAACTCATCCTTCTCTTTTTTTTTTTTTTTTTTTTTTGGACAGGCAGAGTGGACAGTGAGAGAGAGAGACAGAGAGAAAGGTCTTCCTTTTGCTGTTGGTTCACCCTGTAATGGCTGCCGCGGTCGGCGCGCTGCGGCCGGTGCACCGCGCTCATCCGATGGCAGGAGCCAGGTGCTAGGTGCTTTTCCTGGTCTCCCCATGGGGTGCAGGGCCCAAGCACTTGGGCCATCCTCCACTGCACTCCCGGGCCACAGCAGAGGGCTGGCCTGGAAGAGGGGCAACCGGGACAGAATCCGGCACCCCGACCGGGACTAGAACCCGGTGTGCCGGCGCCGCAAGGCGGAGGATTAGCCTGTTGAGCCACGGCGCCGGCCCATCCTTCTCTTTTAAAGCTAAAGGACTAAGCTAAGGACAACCCAGCACCTAAAATTTAATCTAATAAGGCCACTGAATGTCCCATATCTGCTTCTCATGCCTTCCTATTCTCCAGTTACACATAATCATGTCTAAAGAGAATTAAAGATGGTTTTTGAACTCCAAAATTACAGGTACATTCAAGTTCCTTCAACACCCAATGGGCTCACTACCAATACAAGGGGCTAATTGGTATTTCTGGGGTTTTTATTTTAACTTATTTGAAAGGCATGACACACAGACACAGAGAGATGTTCTATTTTCATCTGCTAGTTCACTACTGAAATGATTCCAACAGGGGCCCAAGAACTACAGCAATTAACTGCTGCCTCCCAGACTAAACAGAAGGAAGCTGAATTGGAACCACAGGCAGGACTCAAACCCTGGCTCTCCGATATGGGAAGTGGTCTTCTGAGGCAGCAGCTTAACCTTCTGTGCCAAAATGCAGCCCCCCAGAACTATGAGATTTAAAGAGCATACACTTATCATAGACTCAGAAGAGGACTACACATGAAAATTATCATTTGCCAATGTCAAAATTGCTATGTTGAAAACCCTGGATGTTAGTTAATGAAATCACACAGGAAGAGTAAAAGAAAAGAAAAATAGTTAAACTATTTTAAACATAATTTTTTCCCCAGTTTCCTTGACTAATGTATATAATAAATCCAGGAAAAAATTGCATTTAGTCATTTCTTACATAAAACATTCATTCTCTTAAGTAGAAATACAAAGACAGATACAATGAATAGTAAGATATTCTCAAATGGAGTTCAAGTAACAATTATGTTACACTACTGCTAAATTCCAGACAGAATAAAAATCTGTGACTCTTACCTCTGACCTACTATTCTGATTAAGTTTCTTCTCAATATTCATGGCCAACATCTGGCTTCTAAAAGAAAGGCTTTTGGTCTTTTCAATCACTTGCTGATAGGGTGAGACTGCATTGTTTCCCATAACCACATGGCCCTAAAATGAAAACAGCAAAATTAGTCTTGTAATATGCTTTTTAAGGTTTTGTTTATTTATTTATTGGAAAAGCAGAGTGACGTGGAGAGGGAGAGACAGAGATCTTCCAGCCACCGGTCCACTCCACAAATGCCCATGAGTGAATTCAGGAACCAAGGGCTCCATGTTGATATCCCCACATGGGTGGTAACTCAAGTACTTGAAACATCATCTGCTGCCCCCCAGGCGCACCAGCAGAAAGCTTATTGGAATCTCAGGTACTCCAACACAGGATGTGAGAGCCCCAAGTACAAGTTTGACGCACTGTGCCATAGCACCCACCCCGTGCCTTGTAATAGTAATAAGTCATGAGTATGACCTAACAACACTACGGCACACATTTTACATATTTTTATAGGGATGACACCATTTATCCAGTTAAGGAAAAAAGGGAGGTTATTGCTGCTGCCTACAAATATGACATATTAAACTCTTCACTGAAGATGTTCTAATTTAAAACTCCCAGAAGGATGTAACAAAATTAATGTAATACTTACTAATTTGGAATCAATCTTGGCATCCAGTCTTGCATTCCTAATCAAATTCACAATCCACCTTTCAGCTTCCTCTGGAGTCATGTTCAGTTTATCTGCCAACATACTAATTAAAAAAAGAAAAAAAAAAGTTCAGTGGGCCCTAAGAGTTACTTTTTGGTACACAGTGTTTGATCCATACTCTGCACTCAGACTTGTAGGTATTTCTAGGTCATCTTCTCTTACATATCATGACTATCCGCATCGTTCATACTTATGCCTATTGTCTTTGACTGTCTAAAACCTATTCTACTTCACCACATAATAAATCCCTATAGGAAAGGTATCATGTTCTGCATTTATGGAAGTCCTTCCAGCTTCTAGAACAGTACCTTACACTTGGCAGGTGCTAAACAAGTAATGTAAGGAAGAAAATATTTTATGATATATAATGATTATATGACATATGATTATATACCAACAAAGTAAACCTACTACAAGGAGCATCAGCATCTAGTGAAAAACCTCACTGAAACTCAATGACTGCTGTGGAAGTTTCTGGGATAAATTATACTCTATAACCTACATGGCTACTGAAACACACTCAAGGAGGGAGGATGTGGGATGAGGGAAGGGAGGAAGGGAGAGAAAGCGAGATCAATCTCAAGACCCTGACCTAAAATAGGTATTGGAATCCATATTTTATAGTTTTCCAATTCATAATCAGATTGAAGAGGGCCACTACATTACTTAGTTTGTAAGGAGCAAAGTCAATAGGTAGCCAGTCAGTATCTAGTATTTAAGGTTTAAAAGTGTAAGTGCATGCACACGTGGGTATTCATAAACATACATTAACTGTTTTTTGTCTTCACTGAAGACATTACACATGTTCACCTTTTCAGTGTAATCACTTGGTTTGATTACAAGAATTGGAATATTATTAAAACCATTTCTTGAAATATTCTAAGCTAAAATTCCTGATCTGACAGCATTCCCATCTCTAAAATGTGAACATTCAGGCCAAGGCCAACTCCAGAGGTCTCAAACAAATGTAACAAACCACTCTGGCTAACAAAAAATGTCTGTGGAATAATATAATCTTTTTGCTGTCTATATTTTATGTATTTATTGACATGGAGCGAACAATTTCATTCAGAATGTGAAAATTAAGTTGGGCTATTAATAAAATATTCTAAAACTAAATATATGAAGAAATAATCATTTAAAAATTTTCCTTGACTGGCTCAGAATTAAAAATGACACCATCAGTAAGGAATATAGCCAACTAAACTACAAAATTCGATGGACTTATGTGTCAAAATATTGTTTTTCATGTTTTCATAAGTAACTGCTGTAAGCACACTTTCACAGCAAACAAAGAAAAATGAATGCATTATTTCACATGGATTTTTACTCTATCACCATTATTTAACTAAATCTCATTTCTTAAAAATAGACTTATTTATTTATTTAAAGGAAGAGTAACAGGGAGAAACAGAGAGAGAGATCCCCAACTGCTGGTTCACTTCCTAAATGGCTGAGCTAGGCTGATCTGAAGCCAGAAACTGGGAGCTTATTCTGGGTCTCCCATGTGGGTGCAGGGGCCCAAGAATTTGGGCCATCTTCCGCTACTTTCCCAAGCACATCAGAAGTTAGATGGAACTGAAGTGGAGCAGCTGGGACTTGAACTGGTACCCATATGGATGCTGGCACTGCAGATGGCAAATTAATCTGCTATGCCACAGCACTGGCTCCCTTAGTCTCATTTTTAAAAAGCCATTATAAAATAGGGAAATATGCCATTTTATACTTCAACAAAAAGGCTCTGCTTTTTATTTTAGAGACAGGCAAATTTCATTTTCTTCTGCACTAAAAAAAGGAAAACAAATTAATCTAAAGGTAAAGGACAAATTTTTCTTACTGCATGGAAAAAGCTTATGGATTCCAGCAAAAGCAGTGATAAGGACGAAGTTTACAGCAATAAATGCCTACATTAAAAAAAACAGATTTCAATTAAGCAAAAGAACTTTTAACAATGCAATCCAAAGAAAGTAAGGATAAACCAAATCCAACATTAGAAGCAGAAAATAAATAATACAGATCAGACAGGGGCTGCTGCTGTGGCGTAGCAGGGTAAAGCCGCCCTCTGCAGTGCCAGCATCCCATATGGGCGCCGGTTCAAGTCCTGGCTGCTCTATTTCCAATCCAGCTCTCTGCTATGGCCTGGGAAAGCAGTACAAGATGGACCAAGTCCTTGGGCCCTTCTACCCACGTGGAAAGACCCAGAGGAAGCTCCTGGCTTCAGATTGGTGCAGTTCTGCCATTAGCGGCCCATTGGGGAGTGAGCCAGCAGATGGAAGACCTCTCTCTCTCTCTGCCTCTCCTCTCTGTGTGTAAGTCTGACTTTCAAGTAAATAAGTAAATCTGTTAATAAAAAAAACATATCAGACAGAAATAAAGACAATAATCTACAAAAGAAACAAAGCAAAATTTGTTTTTCTGAGAAGATAAAAATTGATATTTGGTTAAATTAATAAAAAAAAGATCATACCAAAATCAGAGATTAAAAAGGGAGACATTACAACTGATACCACAAGAAATATAAAGGACCTTTAGGGACTATTAAAGATAACTATAACCAAACTGTAAAACCTAGAAGAATTGAAAAAAATCTGGACACGAAGGAACTAAATTATAAAGAGACAGAAAACCTAAACAGACCAATAATGAGCAATGAAATCAAATCAGTCACAGAAAGTCTTCCAACAAAGAAAAGCCCAGAACCAATTTGAATTTTACCTAACTATTCTTTTCAAACTTTTTGAAAAATTAAAGGCAGAGAATTTTTGCAAATTCATTCTATGAGTCCACCATTACCCTATCAAAGCCAGACTAGGGTACAACCAAATAAAAAACTGATGAATCAGTCTCTGATGAACACAGATGAAAATTTTCAGTAAAATATTAACAAATTGAATCTAATAGTACATCCAAGAGGTACAGCATGATCAAGTGGAACTTACCAAGGATGCAAACATGGTTCAGCATATGCAAATCAATGAACAGGTATATCACACCAACATAATGAAGGACAAAAACCATATGAACATCTCAACAAATACAGAATAGACTTTCACAAAAACTGACCAAATTAAGCATACAACACATCTCAATCAGTACCATCTATGACAAACTCGTAGCTAACATACTGAACTGCAAAAGTTTAAAGTGTTTCCGCTAAGAAAAAACAAGACAAAGATGCTCATTTTCACCACGCTTAGTCATCAGGATATTGGAAGTCCTAGCCAGAGCCACTGGGCAAGGGAAAGAAAGAAAGTGAATCCAAATTGAAAAGAAGAAGTCAATGTTTGTAGACAACATGAACTTACATTTGAACTGATAAATTAATTCAGTAAAGCTATGGGATACAAGATCAATATATAAAAATCAGTAGCATTTCCATACATCTATAATGAACTAGCTGAAAAAGAAATCAAGAAAGCAATCCATTTACAATAACTACAACAAAAATCCAAGAATAAATTTAACCAAAGAGTAAAAGAATTCTACAGTGAAAACCATAAAACACTGATGAAGGAAAACTGAAGATGACATAATGAAATAGTAAGACATCCCGCAGCTCACTAGGCTAATCCTCCGCCTTGCAGCGCCGGCACACCAGGTTCTAGCCCCGGTCGGGGCACCGGATTCTGTCCCGGTTGCCCCTCTTCCAGGCCAGCTCTCTGCTGTGGCCCGGGAGTGCAATAGAGGATGGCCCAAGTGCTTGGGTCCTGCACCCCATGGGAGACCAGGAAAAGCACCTGGCTCCTGCCATCGGATAAGTGTGGTGCGCCAGCCGCGGTGGCCATTGGAGGGTGAACCAACGGCAAAGGAAGACCTTTCTCTCTGTCTCTCTCTCTCACTATCCACTCTGCCTGTCAAAAAAACAAAAATAAAAATAAATAAATAAATAAATAATGAAATAGTAAGACATCCAGTGTTCATGGATTGTAAGAATTAATATTGCTAAAATGCCTACACTACCCAAAATGATCTCTACACATTCAATGCAATCCCAACCAAAATATGAATATTCTTCACAGAAAAACACCTCCCAAATTCATGGTGAATCACAGAAGACCCTGAATAACCAAAGCAATGCTGAACAAAAATGAACACTGGAAACAAGAGAATACCTGACTTTAAAACATTACAAAGCTATACTTACCAAATCAGCATGGTACTGGCATTAATACCAGATACAGAGACCAATGAAACTGCTTACAAAAACCACAAATAAATCCATATATTGACATACAACTGATTTTTGACAAAGGCACCAAGAATGACATTGGAGAAAGAACAACTTCTCAATAAATAATGCTGGACATTCATAAGCAATTGCTTCTTAGCCTTTTGGCTAAGATCAAGTGTATTCATAAGCAGAAATGACAAACACCCCCCACCCCCATTTCTCATTATATGTATTAAAAAATAAAAAACACTCAAAATGGATCAAAGACTTAAATGTCAAGATCCTAAAGTATGGAGTACTAGAAGAAAATATAAGAGGAATTAATTCAGGATACTGGTCTGGACAGAGATCTCTTGGCTATGACCTCACAAGCTCAATAAACAAAAGGAAAAATTGACTAATAGGATTAAATCAAACTAAAAAGTCTCTGAGTACAGCAGAGGAAAAAATTCAGAGTTAAAAGACAACCTACATGATGAAAGAAATTATTTGTAAAGTATGCCTCCAACAAAGGATTAATTTTCAGAATATATAAGAAACTGACAAACTCCATGACCCAAAAAAAAAAAAAAAAAAAAAAACTCGAAACCACAACTAGATACCACATCTTCCTGGTCAGAATGGCTATTATCTAAAAAAGACTATTATCTTAAAAAATGGCAATTATCTAAGAAGAAAACAGGGGCTGATGCTGTGGGATAGTGGGTAAAGCCACTTCCTGTGATGCTGGCATCCCCAATGGGTGAGGGTTTGAGACCCAGATATTCCAATTCTGATCCAGCTCCCTGCTATTGTGCCTGGGAAAGCAGCACAAGATGGCCCACGTACTCTAGCCCTTGCAGCCATGTGAGACCCAGAAGAAGCTCCTGGCTTGTGGCCATGTGGGAAGTGAACCAGCAGACAGATCTTTCTCTGTAACTCTGCCTTTCAAACAAATAAATAAATCTTAAAAAGAGAGAGAGAGAAACAAACTAAAGACAAATGCTGATGCTAGCAACGGTGCAGAGAAAAAAAAGCTCTTAAATACCACTGGCGGGAATCTAAATTATAACAGTTTTATGGAAAACATAGAAGCTCCTCAAAAAACAAAACAGAACCATCATATAATCCAGCAGTTCCACTAATGGGCATATAATCAAAGGAAAAGAAATCAGTATGTGTTTATTCAGAACTGTTCACAACAGCAATATAAGGAATCAACATAAATATCCATTGATTGATGAGCGGAATGTTAGTCAGCCATAAAAAAGAAATCCTAGCATTTGTGACAACACAACAAGCTAGAGGACATTCTGTTAAGTGAAGTAAGTCGGGCATAGTAAAACAAGTACTGAGTGTTCCCACAGATGAAACTAAAACAGCTGATCTCACAGAAATAGGGAGTAAAACAGTGGTTAACAGAGTATGGTATGGGTGGAAGGAAGGACGAACAGAGAATAGTTAAAGGGTACAAGGTGCAGTTGAGGAGAAGGAATAACTTCTAATGTTCTGTAGCAGAGTAACTAAGGTTGATGACAATTAGCCGTGTATCTCCAAATAGCTAACAGAAAGGATTTTAGATGCCCCCAACAAAAAGAAATGATCAATACATGAGGTGATCAATATACGCACAAATTACATCAATTAAAAACAAACATATAAAATAAAAAAACCTAAAAGCATTTTCAAAAAAGATTTTTCTATAACATACTAATCATTTTAATCCAGTTAGCACAAACTAAACAATCTGTATCCTCAGGACCTGTATATTCTGTTTTTAAAAAGTAGAAACATAACTTTCAGATACCAATTAATTATCTGTAGGGGGTAAAAATTTAAAATTATATAAATCCTATTCAAAGACTGTTTAAATAACTAAAGTGATAATGAAACATTTAGTCTTGAAACCTGGATTCTGATGATCTGATTCTCCTTGCTGCCTACATCCAATTGTCTTATCAATTATTTTTTCTTATTGCTTCTCATCTAAAGTGACTTACTCTCGTCTAGAAAGATTAGCGATACCAATACTTTGGGTTTACCAAATATGCCAATGTTCTAAACCACTTCAAGATCTTTGCACAATGCTGTGTTGTTTGCTTAGATGGACCATTCACACTTTTCTTCTCATGGCTGTTACATGGGTGACAGCTAACATAGCACCCTCATAAGCCATCCAAAGACACCACTCCCAACTATGATTTATTTGTTTGATACTTCCATAGCCCAATTATTTTTCCCCATAGTATTCAAAACACTGTAGTTGTTTTAAAAATAGCTTCTACAAATACTGTAAATACAGCTTCCTTGTTCACTAATATAATCAGTAATTGGCATATTGTCCATCACACAGGAATCAAATAATAATATTCTTCATTTGATTGCTGTTCTATACACTATACCAGTTCGTGTTCCATTGCTATTTCCTAGTTCTTTAACTAAACTACCTCTTGAGTCTCTCCTCAATGTATTTTATCTGGTTTAGCCTTAAAACTCAACTGATCAGTTTACTCCCAAATTCATTTGAAAACTTTTAACAGAACCTTTATACCAAACAAAGAGAATTCAAACTTCTAAGTTGCTCATTCATGGCTCTCTATAATTTAACTTTCCAGCCTCCCATTATTGTCCTTTATGAATTCCATATGCTAGCCAAACAAAACTAATTCTCTTCCTTCCTGTCATTCATTCAACAAAATATGAACCTTATTACTTGCTAGTGACAAAAATACCATCTTTTCCTCAAGCCTCCAGAATTAAGTTGGCAGGCTGGGAGACAATCATCTAATTCCCAAAATATATAAACAACACTCAATATAGTGAGGAAAAACTGGAAGATTTAAAACGCACTTCGAGTTTGGGGGTTTAGGAATAGTTTACCTAAGGAAATGATAATCTCAGATTTTAAAACAAAACTCCACCCTATGCAGCAACTCTGGAATTCTCTTCCCTACCTCTTTCTTTATATCCATATTCTTATATCTCATATCTGAAAACTGCTAGGGCAACTTGGCAACATGAATCAAGACCCATAAATGTCTGCATGCTCTGAGCTATAATCCCAGTTTGGAGATTTATTGTTTGTTCTACACTTGTTGATCCTTTACTTAGTAAATCAAGTCAAAGAAAAACTTGAAATAAGGTCCAAGAAGTATTGGTAAATAATTGATGGCGTTTCAGGTTATCTAACCTACCAATCACTGTGAGAGAGAATTAAAGAATATGGCCAAGAGTACAGTTTAAGGAACATGAAAATATTCAGTAAAAAAATTAAATGACTGATCAAAATTCCCAAATATACAAATCCATCCTTCTAATTTTCATACAAAATGAAGAATTTCTTAGAAAAATAATTCAACCCAGATTTTAGACACAAAAATAATGTCTTGTTATTTAAATTACACCAAAAATTTCAACCCTGTACACAGGCAGCTTTATTTTCTGTAAGTTCCTACACACATCTTTAAATTGACTAGTTTTCCTGCTCAGCTGACACAAAAACATAATATTGAAAATGTTAAAGAAGATGTGCACAGAATCATTAAGTACTATTCTAAAAGACATAACAAAGTTAAGTATTTCATCCTTAGTTTAACTTAGTAAAGCACGTACATGCTATCAGCACAAAATCAGATACTTCTGGGCAAATTAATATCAGGGGTCTCATTTAAGAACACAAGATACATATATCTAAATTTAGGGATTTGATGAAGACTTCAACTCTAGACTGATTTTCTATCAAGTACTTAATGCCTGATCTTTTAGAGGACTCCAATGTCTAAACCTTCCCCACAGCCTCCATCTACCCTGTATCCCCCATACTAAAAACTAAAGATTTGCAAAAATAAGGACTTGGGGACAGTTTCGTATGTCTTACTAATAACCTCTTTAAATAATCTGGCTTTCCAAATTTTATCTGGTAAGCACAATTTATTACAAATACTGCTGATTTAAGCATTACGATCTGGAAACCTCTGGCCAGATTTTTACTTAACACTGTGGCCAACTACTTAGCATATTCAAAGAAAATCACTCCAGTGTTTAAGTGCCCACTGGGTTTCACTGTTATATTCAGAGGAAATGGAAAAAAGAAAACAGGAGAAAACTGAGAAATACTAAATGCTTCACGTGACAATTGAAAATTCTCAATAATTTTACAATATCTTCAGTAATCAGAAATAAGTTAACTCAGAAATAACTTGTATAAATACATTATACAAGTATAATGGCCTCTGAAACCATTTATTGAAAACAATTTATCTCCATGAGGAAATGTAGCTATTTCTCTTATCAGTGAGTATAATTCTAAATATTGATTGTGCAGTAACAAGAACTTCAAGAAAAATACTCAGATGTAAAATACTACTTAATAGAATAAGCAAGTAGAATGATTTCGTAAGTTAAAGAAATACAAGAGTAGTTGGAAAATACCATCTTTTATAAAAAGCCAAAACTTATCCTGGTTTAGGGAAATTATATTAATGAATGCTTCAACATATTTGTCATACACATTCAAAATATTATTTCCATACTTTGTTTTTATCTATAATTGAAAACTGTTCCACGGTTTATTTAAAACAGCTTTTAAACTTCAAAAACACACCGTGTCTGATAAGCTATTCAGCTATAAATTCAACTACATTAAACTCCACTATGATAATCTTTTTTGACAGATGTTGCATACTTTATGATAAACAGATTTGTATCCTTATCCTACAAATCTATAGGGTTGTATATAAACTTATAAAAACCATTCTTAATATGCATTTTTATAAAAATGTGACTATCACATGTGTTTATAGGCATTTAATCAAAAAATCTCTTTAAAGAATGTTCCAAATCAAAAATACAGAGAGTTGTTTAATAAACCATGGGGCTGAAAATTGAGCTATTCAAGATTTAAAACACATCCTTTGGGAAAAGGAAAAAGGGCAAGAGATACATCTTTTCACTTCCCCCCAGAAGACAGAATATCAAATAACTTTAGTTACTTACAGGCAGAAACAGATCAGCATAAGGTTACAAATGGAATAATCTGTCATAACGAGTACTCAGTGGGAAAAACTGTATTTTGGGGCCCAAAGATATTCCATTTAGAGTTGTAAGGGGTCATGGAATCTTCTCCCCAACTTTTCTGATTTTCCAATGTACAAAATATACTCATGTTATTCTAATTCTTCCATTTTTTTCAAAACACCTATTATAATTTGTGATTTCATGTATTTGTATACTTATTTCATATTTATATCTTCCTCTGAATTTTAAAGTCTTAAAGGGTGAGCTCCCTATTTTCTGCTCAGAAGAAGTATTCATTAATATTTGTAAACATCTTCTTTAAACAACTATACTATTAGATATATTGCTATTAATTAACATCAGCATGATGATACATAGTGTATTTGTCTTCTTTAGAAAGCTGGACACTTATCTTTTAGAAAAAGTTTTGTAAATTCATAAACAATAAAATTATAGAAACAGAGAACAGAGGAGTGGTTGCCAAGAATTAAAGAGGATAGGAAGGAAGTATGGCCATAAGACAGCAACTTGAGAAATTGTGTGGTGACAGAAATGTGCTCTATCATGAATGTCAATATCCTGGTGGCCAACATTTTATTGTGGTTTTTGCAAGAGATTACTATAAGGGAAAACTGAGTAAAGGATGTAGGGTATCATCTTTATTTCTTAACGCTGACTTATGAGACTATCAAAGAAAAAAATTTACTTAAAAAAAAAAAAAAACACAACATTTTACATCAAAATTGCTTAGAAGACCTTTTAAGAACTACAGGGTAGATACTGGAGTTTATCCCCAGAACATACTTTTGGCTTTTAGGAGGCAGGCTCAGTCAATAATTACTTTTTTTTTTTTTTTTTAAAGATATATTTACTTATTTCAAAGGCAGACATACAGGGAGGGGAGAATCAGAGAGATCATCTATCTGCTGGCTCATTCTCTGAAGGGGCACAATGGCAGGCTGAGGCCCAGAGACTGGAACTCCATCCTGGTCTCTCACATGGTGGCAGGGGCCCAAGGACTTGGGCCATCCTTTGTTGCTTTCCCAGGTGTTAGCAGAGCTGGATCAGAAGTGAAGCAGCTGGGACTTGAACCAGTGCCCACATGGGATGCTGGCATTGCAGGCCATGGCTTTACTTTACTGCCACAACACTGGCCCTGAGAACAACTACTTTTTATTCTACATATTGCTTAAATATAAATGTTAGCTCTGTTGGTCGTTATCGTGAATTCCAACTCTGTGGAGTCAGAGATGTTTGCTGTATTTATAAAAGTACAATATTATATATATATATTATTTTCAACTGCAGTATTTCTAACCCTTTAAAGGAGCCTTAAAATATGAAGACTATGGACATAAGGCATTATACTAAACATATTAAGTTGCTCACTCATTTTTTCACTCATTTACTCCAGCAGGTTGAATTTTCATGCCTAAGCTACGGGAGACCAAATGCTGTAGTTCTGATTCTGGTTTTATGTTGGAATAGCCGCCCCAGAGACAGGGCACAGCAGCACCATTATTCATCACAGCATAGCAGACTCAATAATTCTCATTCAAGAGTTTAGGATGAGCCAGCGCCATGGCTCAATAGGCTAATCCTCCGCCTTGCGGCGCCAGCACACTGGGTTCTAGTCCCGGTCAGGGCACCGGATTCTGTCCCGGTTGCCCCTCTTCCAGGCCAGCTCTCTGCTGTGGCCTGGGAGTGCAGTGGAGGATGGCCCAAGTCCTTGGGCCCTGCACTCCATGGGAGACCAGGAGAAGCACCTGGCTCCTGCCATCGGATTAGCGCGGTACGCTGGCCGCAGCGCACTGGCCTCGGCGGCCATTGGAGGGTGAACCAACGACAAAAAAGGAAGACTTTTCTCTCTCTCTGTCTACTCTGCCTGTCAAAAAAAAAAAAAAAGAGTTTAGGATGGACAGCTCCCAGGCCCCAGGCAAAGGGAAAACGAATGGAGCTGGAGGATTCACGAGAAAATGGGAACTCTGGAATTCCAGGATTACACTGTACTCTTCAGGTCCTGGAGATGCCTCTACTTTACATCACAGGCCATTCTGGAACTCTAGGGTTGCAGATGTTCACTAGACTGCTGGAGTTCCAGTGGGAGTCAGCTTTTAGTATACTCATTTGTGGGCAACGTGTAGACTTCATTTCTACACTGGAGCAACAACTTCAGTCTTTGGATCCCGTGCTATTTATATGACCCCACAGAAAAGGCAAGTGCGATGACTGGATAAGAGAAAACTAGGGAGAACTACTTGGTAAACCTATCTGCTTATCATGCTGGGAGGTAGTAGCATCCCCAGCACATCTGAGAACTGCAGAAGAAAAAGGGCACAATAAAGCGCCAGAGAAAAATATAAATTACATCTCTGAGAATAGAATGAAATTTTAAAGTTTAAAACAAGATAAAATAAAGCCTGTTAATGGCTATGAGCTATATAAATAGTTTTAGAGCTTTGATAGTAAAGTGTTTCTTCATTCAGGACACAGTGAGGGTTCAAAGCATTTAACAAAGTATTTTTTGATACAGTCAACCAACACTTATAAAAATAAATTTAGGAAAATTTTGGATATTAACTAAAGACTAAAAATGATACCATCATTAAAACCCAAAGAAAAAACCATTGCAAATCAAATAACATCCTGATTTATACAGGGCATAATCCCTTTTCTAATGGGAGCCGACTGCATGGTCTTCAAGGCCATTCAGGGAATGAAGCTCTATGATGAGATGAACCCTTGGAGCCAAGCAACATGGGCTTTAGCCTCATCTCTGCTACTTAACCTCTCAGTCTCCATTTCCTCAAATTCAAAAGTAAAAGAACTCTCTAATGTTCAGTATGGCTACGAGTACTTCAAGTACAGTATGGTACTTGAAGCTCACTTTCTCAAATTTGTACAATAGTGTCCAGCAAAAAAAACCCAATGCTTGGGCACACACTCCCTTATGAGGCAACAGGGAACACTCTAACTGTAGGCAAAATTGAATGTGTGCATTTGTCCTAGGAGGAGAAAGAAGATCCAAGGATATCCATCAGTGCTCAAAGTGGATTTGTTAAAGATCATTGTTCTGGGATTTCATTTCTCATTTAAGCTCACAGAGGGGATAAAAATGACATGAACTCGTATTAAAGACTTGCTTCATGGCACTGTAGGAGAAAAAGGCCAATGAATCAACAACCAAAGTTTTCTTTATAGTTTTCATACATAGGTAACACTATTTCATGTTACTCAGAAATGGACATAAAAGGTTACCACTAAAAGAAGTTTTTCTATTTATATTTACAGTTTTCAAGAATGAATGGACCATTTTATTTACCTTTAAGTCTCTCTGTCTTTAGTGGCAAATTTACATAACAACTGTTGCCCGAATGCAATACTTTTTGTTCAATTCCATTTAAACTTCTAATCAAGGAAAGCGATTTCTCAAATAAGTAATGACAAAGTACTAAAGGCTAAAATGCCTACAGTGCTGTCTGTAGCACTCAAATTTGCCAAAAACAAGATCATATTTCTTTTCCAATTATATATTGATGAATCTTGGAATTATTTACTCCAGTTAAGCCTAAATCATAGTTTAGTCAAGTTATGTTCTAATCATATCTACCATTCTGAGATGTAAATGAAATGAATAGAAATGTTTAAATTAATTAGAAAGGCTGGCACTGTGGTGTAGCAGGTAAAGCTGCTGCCTGCAGTGCCAGCATCCCATATGGGTGCCAGTTTGAGTCCTGGCTGCTCTACTTCTGATCCAGCTAATGCCAAGTCCTTGAGCCCCTGCACCTGCTTTGGAGACCTGGAAGAAGTTTCTGGTTCCTGGCTTCAGATCAGCCCAGTTCTGGCAGTTGCAGCCATTTGGGGAGTGAACCAGCAGGTGAAGACCTCTCTGTAACTCTGCCTTTCAAATAAATAAATTTTAAGAACAAAACAAAACTAAATTAGGACTAAATTTACAGGATTTACAACATGTATACCCCCCCAAATCAGTAAAAAATCAGATACTTAGACATGAAATATCAGGAATGTTTCATTTATGGTTATGTAGATATTATAAAATGCTAAAATTCTGGCCATGTGAGGGCTTAGGCATTTCAAAAACAAATTAAAATAAAGACTAGCACAAAGTCTGAGAAAAAGAAATGTGGGAGTACTTACAGATAATCTGTATAAAACAAAACTCTACACATACTGAGACAGACTCAAAAACTGACTTAATGGTATTCTTACTGGCTCAACAGATGCATTAAAAAGTAAATTATATTAAATCTTCATTTAAAAAATATAAGTTGCTCACAATGAATAAAAATTAACAATGAGATACAGTGCAACGAGTATCAGAGACTTAGTAACCTAGGCTCTGTTATTAAATAAAATCTATACAGCTTAATGTCCCTAAGCCTAAAGTTCCTCAGCTAAAATAGTCAGTGGTCAGGAGAAAAATTAGTAACAAGCAGCGTGAAGGGGCTCTGCTTTGATCTGCTTATACCCACATATAAATGCATACATTCATATATCACACACATGAGTTGAAAGTCATGGTTCTTCCACTTGAAATGTGAAGGACCTTTCAAGTGCAGAGATAAAACATTTCCATTACTGCAGAGAATTCTATGGGAAGTCCTACTCCAGATGATTTAACAGTTCTATGTTGCTAGATTAGAAACTTTCTAATTTCTAGCTCAAAAAATTCTGCCCTAATTTTAAAAGAACAGAAATGAATTTATGTATTCTCAATTACCTAAGTCACTAAAATATCCCAAAACTATCCTTGCAAAAGTATAAAAAACCTAAGAGAAAAGAATTCTATCATTGGAATAAAAAGATTTCTGGACTTTGCAAAGCCACTAGAAATTTAATCTTAAAGTAGTTTAGTGAATTCTATGTGGTCCAATCAAAGAAAAAACAAAACCCTACATCAAGACAAATTTGAAAATTTCTTATTTAATGATAATATCATATGAAAGGTTACATAAACATTCCCAGTCCATCTATTACCTTCTAGAGCTGTATATATCATGTGAGTAGGCAGAACCAAGTAATTTTACAGTTAAACATTATAAACAGGAGTGAGCATTTAGTTGATGTAGTTAGTGGTTAAAAAGCTGCTTGGGATGCCTAGATCCCAAAATGGAATGTTTGGGGTCAAATCTCAGCTCTGCTTCTGATTCCAGCTTCCTGCTAATGCGCATGCTGGCAGGGAGCAGGGGATGGCTCACGTACTTGGGTGTTTGCCACCCATACTGGAGACTGGCATCGAATTCTGGGCTCCTGGCATCAGCCTGGACCACTACTGGCTGCTGTAGGCGTTTGGGGAGTGAAACAGAGACAGGAGCTCTCTATCTGCTTTTCCAATAAGTAAAATTTAAAAATAAACAAATATCATAAACTGAGTCCCAAGGAAAAAAATAAGACTCAATAAAGAGAAAAAGCCAGTATTAGAACAAATCTTATTTGTGGTACTACAGAAGTGAAAACTAAAGAAAGCGATACCAGGGACAAATATGCATGTTTACTAATACAAAGGACAGGAGAAATTGATTCATTTTACAAATATTTATACTATATTTATACTACACTATACAAAGCATGCTATATGCTAGAAAGCTAGTATGCTAGGTATTAAAATTACAAAAACAAGAGTCAGCTTTCAAAAGGCTCACTGTAGAGGTAAAGTTCTAGACAAAAAACATTATAAAACAAAGACACCACCCAAGTGACCACAGTCTAACCAGAAATGGGGAAATCAAAACACTAACAGCCCTATTTCACAACCCTAGTCATAAATCCCAGAAACAAAGAACAATGCAAGAATTCAGTTATCAATTGTCCACTAGCACCCCACATATGATGCACCTATTCCTATTTCATAACCAACTACATATAGTAATCTGAATGTATTTTTTAAGAGAGTAAGATTTTTAAACTGTCTCCAAACTAGAGAATAGTACCAATAAAACTAAATCAGTGCCCCACATATGATGCACCTACCTCTATTTCACAAACAACTACATACTAAGAATTTGAATGTATTCTTTAAGACAGTAAGATTTTAAAATTGCCTGCAATTTAGAGAAAAGTAGTAATAAAACTGATGTTAAGGATTCAATTACCACAGAAAAAACCCCACAATCATCCTATACTTCTAACCCTGGATAACCACTTCAGTGACAATCCAATAAAATTAGGAAAGTATGGATCCTTCAAGCAAAAAAACAAATGGCATTAAAGAAAAAGAATTTGGTCTACACAGTTCCTTAGAGGCAAACATTAAAGTAGTTAAGTTTAAAAAAAGAAATTATGTTTGGCATCATCTGTGGCCAAAGGGCACTGGCTATTTTTCAAATTCTAATATGTAAAATTACTTTCTAATAGGTTATGTACATTTCACAATTTTCCCCAATAACTTTTTACACAATAGAGAGAATTTCAACTAAAATCCACCATAATTTTTCCGTGTTTCAACATTTTAGCATGTTACAGCAGTTTACTATATAAGAATTCAAATATGTAATTAAATAAAAACAAACTCAATTAACAGAAGTGATTGCCAAATGTAATAGTCTTTCAACAGAATTTCTGATTTACGAAGGGCTAACTCTTGAACTGATGAAAACCATTTTTAAAACTGGTTACTTCACCTTCCTCCCTGTGTAATGGTTTAATAATATTAGGTAACTGTCAATTATGTTATCTTTTTGAAAAATTATGTTGTGCCACACATCATGCAAGCTAAGTATTTCTGAGCCTTTAGCTTCTCATAATTAAAAAAAAGTTAAGGGTGCTAAAAATAATCCATTATCACATTATTTTCTTCTAAAAGCAAATGGGAATAAAATTAACTGCAATCTTATTAAATGTAACCAGGACATTAAAAAGAGAAAATACAAATCAACACAGGGTTTTCTTACTTAATGCTGATACACTGGTGGATGCGACAAAAAGTCTCAAATATGAAAAGACGGGCATTTTCAATGAAATCTTCAAGACAAGCCACCAAAAAGAAATCATTCACAAGCACCTATATTACGAAACATAAAAGAAAAAATTAATAATGCTGACAAACAATTTTCAAAAACTTGACTCAAAACTTGTAGCTGCTATTCCACTATGGAATATATATATTTATGGAAATGCTATTCCATTTATGGTATAACTAAAAGACTATTTTATTAATTAATTTTTTACCTTTTAAGGATACAAATTTCATAAGTATTTTAGGAAGATAGTATTCTTCCTACCATAAACACCCTCGCACCCACAGTCCCATACCTTCTCCTCCTTCCATTCCCATTCACAATTACGATCCATTTTCAATCAACTTTGTACACAGAAGACCAACTCTATATTAAGATTTCAACAATTTACACACACACGCACACTCTCATAATACAACTCACTGAGGACAGAGGCTGCAAGGGGAGTTAGTACACAGTGATTCCTGTTGTTAATTTAACAATTAACTCTCTTATGTACGATGTCAGTGACCACCCGAGGCTCTTGACATGAGCTGCCAAGGGTATGGAATCTACAATCTCTGTCAATATTTAGACAAAGCCATAAGCAAAGTAGAAGTTCTCTCCTCCCTTCAGCGAAAAGTACATCCTTCTTTGATGGCCACTTCTTTCTACTAGGGTTTCACTCACAGAGATCCTTCATGTAGAACATTTTTTGCCACCATGTCTTGACCTTCCATGCCCAAAATGCTCTCATGGGCTTTTCAGCCAGACCAGTAAGCCTTAAGAGCTGTTTCTGAGGTCAGAGTATTATTTAAAGCGATTGTAAAAGATTACTTTAAGAATCCAAATGTCCTCTGACTCTTCTGGTTCCACAATAAGCCCTAGAAACTCAGCATAATGAACATACATCAATATTTACTTTAATAAAATGTCACATGTGCCTACAGTAACACAAGCTATAACATTGGTTTCTACTTCTATGTTTTGTATAGTATTTGAAAATCACCTCTGAGTGTATTTACGTATTGTTCCCTTATAGAAGTAAGATCTATCAAAAAATTTACTTAATTTGTGCCAAAATTTGTATTCAAAAGATGAATCCGATGACTAGTAATGTGTGAATCTGGTAAATGCAATTAAATTTAGCCATTAAGCTCTTAGTTTAGTTTCTTAAAACTTAAAACTATCTGATTCAGAAGAACCATAATCTAACTTTTTCACATTTCTTCAAGGAATTTTAGTTTCTGCTAACAAGACACTAATTATAAAATTTGTAATACAATAATAATCTGCTTTATAGCAAATGAGAAATATAATCATGTGAACATGTCCCAAGATGAGCCCACTTATGAACAAACTGAGAACAAGAGCTGTGATGGGCAACTCAAAGTGATCACCCTAAAGTACACAGGAAGTATTTTATGTTTACTCATTCAGAGTAAGACATAGAATCAGGATACACCTGTGAACTTACAGTACATCCAAATGTTTGAATAAATCTTCTTAACAAAAGGAATCTATCCATAGCAACAAATTCTCAAACCATGAGTTATTTAAAATAAACAATTATTTTTGATAGAATTACTTGACTATGATAATTAAAACACTGCAAGATTAACTCTATAATACTAAAAGAATTAAGAACGGTATTAGTTTACAAGTAAAACTTTATACTCACTGATTCACATTCCCTCAGCTTTTTCTGAGCCCCATCGAAGTCAAAGTTAACATATAAGCATTCAACAAATTCTGTAATTGGGTCTTTATAGGTGTAAGATTCCTGTAAAATTAAGTCAAAGGTTAAGTTAGATCTGTTTCAAAATTACTTATTACAGTATCCTTAGATTGTCCCAATTTTCATGTTTTCTCTATTGTTGCCATTAATTTCTAGTAAATTACTATCATCTCAAAGCAATGGCTTCTGCACTGATTCCAGGATCATGTCCTCCAAACCAAGTTCTCTAAATTCTCCCTAGAGTAATTCCAATACCAAAAGTCTCCATTAGTCAGTAAACAGTGATAAACTTCCCCAATATAAAGACATCCATACCCTACTGAATGACGGAATGGTAATGACTTCTCTGTACTTAATTCATTCTTAGATCAAATTAATATTTAAGTTCTTCTTTCAATCCATGGTTCTTGCTGAAGCATTTACCAAAAATCAATCAGTAGGGCTGTAGTGTTACTCAATTTGGAGATAATTAATTGTATTCTCCATACAGATCACCCTTATTAAATGAGGCAAGTAATGACCCCTCAATGAACAGTTCCAGATTCCAGATCTTCTTCCACTCTGTAGTAAGAGTAACACAAGTACATAATATATTTTAAGTATCCACCTAGTAGACAGCAATAATTATTCTATCACATCTAACATAAGTATATTTTAGACTTACAGAGAGTAAATGTCCAAGAGGGTCATCCCTCTTTTAAATTTCATGTATACTTCCCTATTTTCTAAAAACATTTTTATCTTAAGAAGTAGGGGTTTTACTTTAAAATAAAGAGGGTACATCTAAAGATTAGGTATGTTTAAAAATCAATAAAGATTAATTTTTACCTGTTGAATAACTTTGACAAGATCTTTCAGCACCTGCCGGCGTTTTCGAACATCTTTGTTTGTTATGACTGCTGTAGTCAAATAACGCAGAATATGTGGACACATTGTCTGAATTGCATTAAGATACCTAGGGTTAAAATACAAAAGTTATCTAACATTTAATAACTTACCTAGTTTTCTAGATATACAACCCAGTGTGAATTAAAGGAAACACTCATATAGCCCATTAAATTGTAATACTTCACTAGTCTGAGACTGCAAACACTGTAAGGGGATTTCCTCCAAGAAAGTGCAGAAACAGAATCTAACTTCAGGAAACAAAATGATGAAATGCCAGCTAACAAAAAAAATGAGTCAAACTTACTGTGGGAGTGGGTGTTTAACTTAGTGGTTAAGATGTCCATGCCTGACATCAGAGAACCTGGCTTTAGTTGCTGACTCCAGCTCCTGACTACTTCATTTTGCCAATGTAGACCCTGAGAGGTAACAGCAACTGCAGAAGTAATGGGTTCCTGCCACCCCCATGGGAGACCTGATTTGAGTTCTTGGCCTCTGGTTTTAGGCCCAGCCTGGTTAGGCTTCAGACCAGCCCCTGGTTGCTGGCATTCAGTAAGCAAATTAGTGAGTGGGAGCCAGCTCTGTCTCTGCTCCTCAAGTAACAACAAAAATAATAAAAAATCCAAAACAAACAAAAAACCCAACTTATTTTGTTGAAGCCTCATTTTCATTAACTTTTGTGAGAAATGTCTGCTATGATGCAATATCCCAGTTTAAATTTTCTAAATTTTTGTGACAGCTGCTGTTTTGTCTGCTGAGAATGCTTTGGTGAGGACTTACGGTCTGGTACAATGAATGTATATGGCATTCTTTTATGACACGCTATGGCTAGTGTGTTAGTTCAATGCCTGGCATTCTCAGTACCAAAAAAAAAAAAAATCCCTACTTCACTATGCCTTAAGAATCCAAAGTCTAATGCTCCCTCTTTGTTTTGATCAGACAAGTATACACTGGTGACAACAAAAATACAAATAAAGTGCTGCATTGATGTAATATGCATGGCATGAAAAACACCATTATAGGAGGGTATGTGAAAAAAATTTTTATGTGTCCACTGCCTGTGATACATGCATTCCGTAAGGGTGAAGTTCCAGACCCGGCCGCTACACTTCTCATTCAGCTCCTTGCTAGTGTGCCTGGGAAAGCAGTGGAGGATGGCCCAAACGCCTGGGCCCCTACACCCATGTAGGAAACCTGGATGAAGCTCCTGGCTCCTAGCTTTGGGCTGGCCCAGTCTGGCTGCTGGAGCTGTTTGGGGAGTGAACCAATGGACAGAAGATCTCTGTCTGTATTCCCCCTCCCAGGCCCCGTAACTCTACTTTTCAATTAAATAAGTAAATCTTTAAAGAAAAATAAAGTCATTTAAAATGTAAACAGTGGAGCTGGAGGAGTGGCATAGTGGGTTATTGCCTGCAATGCTGGCATCCCAAAAGGGAGTCAATTCAAATCCTGCCTGCTTCTCTTCCATTCCAGCTCCCCACTAATGCACCTAGGGAGAGCAGCAAAAGATGGCCCAAGTGCTTGGGCCCCTGTTTACAAGTGGGAAACCTGGAAGAAGCTCCTGGCTTCAACTTGGCCCAGCCTCAGCCCTTGCAGCCATTTGGGGAGTGAACCAGCAGATGGAAGATTTCTTTCAAATAAACAAATAAATCTTTAAAAAAATATGTAAACACCATTCTTAGATTGCAGACCATATGCAAACACACTGTGGGTCAGTTTTAGTCTGTAATTTGCAGACAGTAGTACTACATTCCAGACTTCCAAATATGGCTGGAATTCTATACTTTCCATGGCAAATGATTCATCTTGTGCTTATAGGTTTATGTACCTATGATCACAAAGCCACAGGAGCCATGAGAATAGGGACATTTTAGTTATCTCAATTCATGTTTTGGTAAGATCAGTTATAAATTTAGTTCAATTATAAGGAAAACCAGATAGGTTTTAACAGGCTAATATATGACACCCTGTGTTCTTGTTTCACACTTCCCTGATTAATCATCTCTCTTCCTGTTAATCCAAATTAAGAGTCAATTTAAGAGTCAATTTTCATCCTCACTCTGTTTCTTTTCCAATTCCCACTGATAAGTGTTAAATCTACAGTGTTTAGCAGACACAACTGAACACACATGTGCTTTTTTTGTGTTGTTAGTTTATATGTTTAAACAACATAAAAACAGGGTAGTTGCTCTATTTTTTTTTTTTTTTTGACAGGCAGAGTGGACAGTGAGAGAGACAGAGAGAAAGGTCTTCCTTTGCCATTGGTTCACCCTCCAATGGCCGCCGCGGCCGGCGCGCTGCGGCCGGCACACCGCGCTGATCCGATGGCAGGAGGCAGGTACTAGGTGCTTTTTCCTGGTCTCCCATGGGGTGCAGGGCCCAAGCACTTGGGCCATCCTCTACTGCACTCCCAGGCCACAGCAGAGGGCTGGCCTGGAAGAGGGGCAACCGGGACAGAATCCGGCGCCCCAACCGGGACTAGAACCCGGTGTGCCGGCGCTGTCTATTTTTGAGACCAAAGTTTAATTTTTTAATTTTAAATAAGACCTTTAATATTTGTGTTCAGAAGTATGATCTCATGACAGATAATCAGAACGGTTTCATCATGGTTTTTTCCCTCTATCATAACTCTACTTCAGTCATACAATTTTATGGAAAATGTCCTACAATATTTCATAACTATAGGCCAGAAAATTTAATAATCAAGAAATAAGACAACATATGTTACCAAATTAAAAATGGTACCTGTTATACACTTGTTACAAAAATGAAAACCTTGTCTTCAAGAATGCTTATAAGCTGGTTGGAGACAAGGTAATTATAGACACTATCGGGCCTGGTGCTGTGGCCCAGCAGGTAATGCCCTGGCCTGAAGTGCCGGCATCCCATATGGGCACCAGTTCTAGTCCCGGATGCTCCACTTCTGATCCAGCTCTTTGCTATGGCCTGGGAAAGCAGCAGAAAATGGCCCAAGTCCTTGGGCCCCTGCATCCACGTGGGATACCTGCAAGAAGCTCCTGGCTCCTGATCAGCGCAGCTCCGGATGTTGCGGCCACCTGGGGAATGAACCGCAGATGGAAGACCACTCTCTGTCTCTACATCTCTCTGTAACTCCGTCTTTCAAATAAATAAAATAAATCTTTAAAAAAAATTATAGATACCATCTAATAAGCCTGCTTATTAGGGGGGCTGGTGCTGTGGCCCAGCGGGTTAAGGCCCTGGCCTGAAGCACCAGCATCCCATGTAGGTGCCAGTTCAAGACCTGGCTGCTCCACTTCTGATCTGGCTCTCTGCTGTGGCCTGGGGAAGCAGTGGAAAATGGCCCAAGCCCTTGGGCCTCTGCACCTGCATGGGAGACCCGAAGAAGCTCCTGGCTCCTGGCTTTGGATCGGCAGAGCTCCAGCTGTTGGGGCCAATTGGGGAGTGAACCATCAGATGGAAGCCCTCTCTCTCTGTGTAACTCTAACTCTCAAATAAATAAATAAATCTTTTAAAAAAAATAATGAAACTTCTTAAGATGTTTATATTACTTTATCTAGGAAACAAATACTCTTTGCTAACTGAACTTCACATCTTTCTTTTAGCACTGTCTCATGAGTGTGTTCTGTTCCTTAACAGTAAACTACATTTAGTGGCAGAGTTTCATCTCTAATAGCCTATGAATACTGCTCTACTTTACACCGGTATCTTATATGTTACATTTAAATGTTCATTTTTTTTTTTAATTCAGAAATCATCTATATTTTAGGCTTAGACTAAATTATGACTGACATAATAAAGGTAACATAGGAGACCTTTCAACCTGTACCAATATCTAAACTTTCATCTCATGGATGAATGTGTAAATTATCTCCAAAGTATTTCATGTTTTAAAAAAAAATTTGCAACTCATGATCTATGTAAAGTATCAATTTAACATATACTCAATAGCACATCAAAGGGTAATACTGTGCTAACAGAAATTAAAACTAAGTACATGACACTTTATTCATGAATGAAAAATAGATACTAATGGCTAAAATGATGACTTTTAAATTAAGTATATTCAAAAAAATTAAGTATATTCAGATATGGAAAGTCAGAATCAAGCAAAAATCAAATTAAGTAATGAAGGCATTAATAATGAGGCAGAAAACACAAGGGCACTTATAAAAAGCTCATGGAAAAATGGAATTTAAATCTAAGTTTATTTTGGTGCAAAAAGTTTTTGAAATCCTCACGTGGCTTTTTCATAACATTTTGAAGAACTCTTTTTATATAATGGTAGTCTACAGATTAAATAAAAATCAAGGATGAAAATCCAGCTGCCAACTAACTTAGCAACTGAAGAAGCCTTTAGAAATCAATTTATCATGTTAATTAACAAATAAACATTAATTTTAAAAGAAATAATCATTTGTAGGATATAGTTTGATATTTTCAAAAAAAGTTGTCTTCATTCATAGGCAGTTATTAGACAGATCTTCCACACAAATACCCTCAATAGCTGGGGCTAAGCCAGGACAAAGCGAAGAGCCAGGAACTCCTTTGAATCTCCCATATGGGTGGCAGGCACTTAAGTACCTGGGTCATCATCTGCTACCTCCCAGGAGCATTAGCAAGAAGCTGGACTGGAAACAGGAAAGTTGGGACTCTAATCTAGGCACTTGGGATGCAGACATCCCAAGCAGCAGCTTAACCCACTCTGCCATAATACCCAACCCTAAACATATTTCTATGACAATGACTCTCTACCTTATTTTATACTAAAACTTAAAAAACACTACTTTTTTGGTATTGGTTTCCTTTTGTAAAAATTTGAATTTCATCTTTAATTTATGGGATCTCAATGAACTTTCTATTTCCAAACACCTATAACCAATGGCTGGTCTAACAAATTAAACACTGCTTTCTAATTTCATAAAAGAGAGAATGCTGTCAGAAATTAAGTGCCACTATTTCCCCCCTTATTTGTATTATAAAAATTTCAGTGTATCTGAATCCTTTTATTTTTCCAGTTTATAGGTAATCTTTTTGGAGTCATTTGTATTTCCATTCTAGATACACACAAACTGAAAAAACAGTCAATCTAATAACTAATAGCATGGAAAGCTAATTCTTACTGCTGAGTTCAGGCATAGCTTTCCTTATCCTTAAGCCATTCAGCAGACATCAAAATTGGAACCATGGGGCTGATGCTGTGGTGTACAGTGGGCTTAGGCTTTGTCTCTGGTGCCAGCATCTCATATGGACATTGATTCGTGTCCCCCACAGCTGCTCCTCTTCTGATCAAGCTCTCTGCTTATGACCTGGGAAAGCAGCGGAAGATGGCCCCAGTGCTTGGGCCTCTGCTACCTACATGGGAGACCCAGAAGAAGCTCCTGGCTTCTGGTTTAAGCCTAGCCCAGCCCTGGCCTTTATGGTCATTTGGGGAGTGAACTAGCAGATGGAACATCTGTCTCTGCTTCTCTCTCTGAAACTCTTTCAATTAAATAATAAATCTTTAAAAAATAAAATCTCTTCTCAATTGAATGTTTCCTTGATTAAAATCCAAATGAGAAATATATTCTCAATTTTTGACACTGAAACTCTCTTTAAACGTCTTTTCTATAAAGTGCATGGATAGTTTAACAAAGACACATGTTGCTATTATACTCATTCACCAGTATCTCCAAATCTCTTACAATGTTTCCATACTGTTCATCTTTCTGGATACTTGATTCCTCAACTAGGCATGGGATTATAATCTGTAACAGTATCACAAGAATAAAACTTCTAAAATATAAAAGGGGTATAAGAAAAGGGTATAAGGGTATATAAAATATAAAAGGGGTATAAGAAAAGGGTATAAGAAAAAGCTACTTCTGTGGCCGGCGTCGCGGCTTACCAGGCTAATCCTCCACCTTGCGGCACCAGCACACCGGGTTCTAGTCCCGGTTGGGGCACTGGATTCTGTCCCGCTTGCCCCTCTTCCAGGCCAGCTCTCTGCTGTGGCCCTGGAGTGCAGTGGAGGATGGCCCAAGTGCTTGGGCCCTGCACCCCATGGGAGACCAGGAGAAGCACCTGGCTCCTGCCATCAGATGAGCGCGGTGCGCCAGCCGTGGTGACCATTGGAGGGTGAACCAATGGCAAAGGAAAACCTTTCTCTCTGTCTCTCTCTCACTGTCCACTCTGCCTGTAAAAAAAAAAAAAAAAAAAAAAAAAAAGAAAAAAAAAAAGAAAGAAAGAAAGAAAGAAAAGAAAAGAAAAGAAAAGAAAAGAAAAGAAAAGAAAAGAAAAAGCTACTTCTGAAGACCAGAATACAATGGACTTCTCTTGGAGGATTAAGGAAACAAAGGACACAACAGAGCAAAGATGGATTAGTCACATCGGTAAGAGAAAGCTACCATTATCAGGAAGACCTGATGTGAATCTAGGAAGACATTAACTCAGATAAAGAAAAACTGCGGACAGAAAGGAATGAGAGTAGATTTGAGGGGTATGGATATGAAATAGATTCATGAATGATAAAGTGCAAACCTTAGAAAAGATTGTTCAAATGTTTAGTGATTAATATGCAAAAGAAATGTGCATAGTACTAGTCCAAGTGGCACAAATACTCCTACTGTGAGGATGGTTACCTAAAGTCGTTAACTTGATGGTGCTATCAAAGATTCTAGTCATAAAATAACTCTATGCTGATTTCAAGTACTTATAAAGCAACCTTCAATTTACTATTAAGACTTCCTACTAACCCTCGGACACTGTCAGAACAATCTGCTCAAATGCACTTGGTTCTCTTAGCATTACATTTCTTCTTAAAAATTACTAATACATTCTGGTTTACATATCAGTCTTTTTGGATTTAATTAAGCTTTGTTCTGCACAATCTACCTGTAAGATATTGTCACATAAAGTTGCTAACCTTACTATGCCCATTCCCCTGTAAAACTTTCCCACAAGTTTTGGACACCATCATATGATCATCCGATCATTTATTTAACATTTCAGATTGCAAACAACCTATGGTAGCACCCAGTATACAGTAAAAACACACTTAATTTTTAAAGCTATATATACCCAATAGCAATAAAAGTAGTAAAAAATCTGAAAAATCATATTATTGAATGAAATGGAAATATTTCACTTGAAGGAAACAGAAGTAGAAATTATCTTCAAGTGTCTAAACAGTTTCCATAAATATATCTGGCTCTCTTATTCCAATCAAATGAGAAACAATGAGCAGAAGCTTAAGAAGCACTTGAGAAAAGGGGTTTCCAGCTAACTATACAATGGTCTAATTCACAAAGCATTGCTTTTTCTTAGCATCAAAAGGATTAAACACAAGCTAGATAATATAGAACAGATTCTTCCACAGGATACACATATTCATCAAATAATAAAGTCCAGAGCCTAATTTCTGGAGTTTTAACATACAGTCAGCCCTAGTATAGGCAGAGGTTGGTTTCAAAACCCCTTGCCAATGCTGAAGCCCCTGTATACAGTGGCATAGTATTTGCATATGCCTAGTGGCATCCTCCAGTATGCCTTAGATCACCTCTACCTTACTTGTAAAATGTAAATGTTATGTAACACTAATGAATGAGAGAAAACTGTGCAGTACAGACCAGTGTCTTTTTCATAGAATACTTTCAATCTTCAGCTGACTGAATCTGGGAGGACTTTAGCCAGGAGGAATATGGGGTACCTACTGCATTTACGCACCAACTGGGATCCTGTTAAGATGCAGATTCTGATTTTGCTTCTCTAGAGTGACTCCCTAAAACTCTACATGATGCCCATACTGCCAATCCAGGAACCATATTTTAACTGCCACTTTGAAAGACATACATTAGAATTTATCAATTAAGAGGCAAATCTATTACATGAGGAAGGACAACAAATTCAAATATTAGAGAAAAGTACATCTGAAGTTTTAAAAATTCCATATAATATCAAATGATTAGAGTCAAAATTGTACAATGAAAACTTACTGTGGCTGGTAAAGGAAGAGATCGATAATGTTATCTCGACCTTTCGGGTGGTTGAAGAAAACAAACAGAGACCAATGAATGAGCCAAGTTCGCTGCTGAAGAGACTGGAGTGGAGAACTCACAGACTAGAAATTAAAAAAAAGTATGCATTGAAATTATTAATACATGAGAAAGAGACAAGGGAATAAGTATCACAGCTTTAAAAATTATAATTAAAAAACTAGGCCCTTTTAAAGGCATGCACTAGTGGCATTATGATTGAAGTCTGATCCCTTCCATCTTCTCTCTATAGGATCCTTGATATCCCAAGCTATCACCCTGCTTTTGAAGACTGATTCCATATTACAGTATTTTAAAAGCAAGGACTGTACTAAACATTCTGTAAGTGGCTTTATTAGACATTAACTGTGTATGAAAACTGTCATCTCTTGCCTAAGACTTGTAATAATAGGCAGCAGTAAGAGCTCAGCGTCATTTTCACTGGCAGAGAAGAAAGGGCACATTAGCTGCAACAGAAATGAAGACTGAGTTCTTTTCTCTAAGAATTAAAAAGAAATTTGACAGTTTCTTCCAAAGAAATTCAGTGAAACTAATCAATCCACTAACCATACTAAAACAATAAAAGCTAATCTGAAAGTTTTAGTTTGTTCAAAGTACATGGTGTTTTTCCTTATCAGGAAGTGTGAAAGACATAAAAACTTCAGAGAATCACGATGAAAAAGTGTAACTTACATTGTTATCTATGGTCTCTTTTAATCGTGTAAGATCTTCCATGGCTGCATCCCAATTCTGCATTAAAATTTCAGAAGCCAGTTTTCCCCAGAGTGAACTTAAAGCATTTCTATCTGTTGCTGGAACCTATTTAAGCAAACACAATTAATTATATTCTGAATACTCAGAGGAAAAGATAATGTACACTATATACCCCACATATTCAGCCAGACTACTAAAAGATCTTAAAATTCTTGTCAGCTAAGTCTTTATGGATCATGCTGGTAAACTCTTTCAAACAATTAATGAAAAATACTCAGATCTTTAATATTCAGTCTAGACCAGAAAATAAATGGTTAACTTTTAAAACTATGAAAGCACAATACCATTTTAGTGTAACCCACTTCAGATAATTATACATAATCAAATTATAGGCACTTAAAACTTTGGAAACCAAGACAGATTCATAGGAAATTTGTCACTAAAATTATTGGAAATGAGAAACTGCAACCTGTGTTTCATTTATAATGTAAAAAGACATGTACAGAACAAAAAATTTCCATATTATTACAAGTGCAAGGTATTATATAAGTAGAGAAAAAAACAGGCTTACAGGTAAAAATCAATTAAAACATTTTCTAATAAAATATTAAAAAAATAAAAAACCAAACTGAAACAAAAAAACCTATAAGGGTATGTTTCACCCCTAGTTTCAAGATAAGTACTAATGCACAAATTGTGCAAAATTCCATTTTGACCATGATTTTTTTTTTTAAAGATTTTTATTTTTTTGAGAGGTAGAGTTATAGACAGTGAGAGGGAGAGACAGAAAGAAAAGGTCTTCCTTCCGTTGGTTCACTCCCCAAATGGCTGCTACGGCTGGCGCTGCGCAGATCCAAAGTCAGGAGCCAGGTGCTTCTTCCTGGTCTCCCATGCAGATGCAGGGGCCCAAGGCTTTGGGCCATCTTCTACTGCTTTCCCAGGGCACAGCAGAGAGCTGGAATGGAAGTAGAGCAGCCGGGAATAGAACTGGCGTCCATATGGAACGCCAGCACCACAGGCGGAGGATTAATCTACTGTGCCACGGTGCTGGCCCCTCATGAGAGTTTTATACTGAGCCATTTCTATTTATTCTTTCCAGTGGCAAAACATTTATAAGGCTAGTAAGAAAAATAAGTAAAACAGGACTCCCTCAGAATAAGGCAACAGAAGTAGATAAAATGACTCTGAAGTGATCATGTGTGTGTAAAGTAGCAGAAGTGAGTAAAGCTGTTAGAGAAAATATACACCTTCATATCCCAAGTTGTAATTCTGAATTTTTCACTGAAGCACTTATATGGTAGTATACTTGCAAAACACCATTAGTATATAACACAATTACAAGTTCAATAAAACTGTATGGGCAGGATCAAAAATCCAATCACCAAGTATTCTTGCCCTACTATTTCCTAGTAAATGCTAAACCATTTGTTTTAGCTTCTTCACCTATAACATGAGGATAGTAAGAGAACACACCTCAGTTGTCATGTATTTTAAATGACATAATTCACCACCTGCTACGTCTTAAGAACTTAGTGAATGTGATTTAATATCACAACAATGATGAAAATGAAAATGTCAAAGTTCTATAGGTTATCTAAGCATTGATGACTGTAATACACTGTCTAAAATCAGATTCTTCCCTTTGATGACAGTAATTAACTCAAATGCATTAAATACGATAAAGCAAACTCTAACAGGCAAATAATAAAGACTAAATTCATAATTTTGAAAACAGATCCATGAGCACTCATTCTCATTATTATCACAAAATATGTCTATAGTACAACTGTATACCAATATTCATGACAGCAATATTTATAATACCTAAGAACTGGATGTAATCCAAATGTCCATCAGCAGATGAATACATAAACAGAACATGATACATTCATAAAATGTGATACTACTCAGCAGTAAAAAGAAAGTAACTTATGATAAACATGATGACATGAATGATTCTGGTACTTCCTGGTAGAAATAAGTCAGACACAATCATAAATATTATCATTCTGGTTGTAAGAAATTCTAGAACAGACGAAACTAATTATAAGGACAAAAAGATAAATGGAAAGCCAGCATGAGGGGTGGAGTGTACTACAAAGAGGACACAAGGAGTTTCTAGGATGAAAGAAGTATTGTTTATTTTGATTCCATGATGATCACGTAGATGTGTATTTGTCAAAATTTCTTGAAATTTAGAAGGTATTTATAATAGAAATGAGTACTATAACTGTACAGGACAAATTGTTTGATATTTATTAAGAAAGAAAATCTGTAAATCAAAATATTTCATCAAGTCTAAGATGCCATCAATTTTAAGATACACTATTACTTACTACTTCCAAAACAAAAAACAAGACACACTCCGTTTTCAAATGTTAAGATATGAACAACCATGTGAAAATATGAAGTAAGTCTTTTATATTGATATTATAACAGGTACCAGAGTCAAACATTTCCATCTAGTCGATTAAGCTTCAAAAGCTAGCATTATGCAAGCTGTCAAGTTCTCATGGATTATTACTTTTAAACTGAATGATACTTATTTAACAGTAGGTAAGTTTTCTATCAGCAGTGTGGGGGCAAAAGGTTACATATATATGATCACAAATAATTTTAGCATCTTAAAATTATTTTTTTGAATAGCTACTGAACAGTGAGATGGGTTATATTTTGGAGCGACACTTAAGGCTACAGTGAAGTGATAGTTTAATAATTGTTAATAACTTTTAAAACAAAAATATTGAAAAATTCCTATTAAAACTGCTTCATTTCATTTCAATTAACACATTTCTTGAAGTATAAGCCAAAGAAGTTTCACAACCAAACAGGGTATACCTAAAACTTCTCAATGTATTCTAATAGCCACTAAATCTTTTTTAAAAAAGGGTCGCACAGCTTTAATTTATACAACACTGACCTACAATGGGTCATTCGGAGAGTCAAATTCTAATCTCAGATCATAGTTACAATGGCTCTTTCATAGCTTATGTTTCCCTAACCATAGATTTAAAAGAATAACCAACTAACAGAAAAAGAATTTAGAAATGAGAAAAAAAGTACAAAAAAAAAAATCCAAAAAACAAAAAACAAGCTTAAAGTAAAACACTGACATTTTCTCATCCCAAATCCGAAACAGGATTTTCATATTTGCTATTAACAACATTTCAAATACAGATTTTATAGCAGTGTCTACTTATAGCAAGGTAAATGAGATAATCTGTTCTTTTAAACTTAGCTTTGTTAGCCTCTGCCAGCATACCATTAGGAAGCAACTCTATGTAACTCAAATGTTTTATGCCACAAGGTAGAACAATTTAAAAATGAATTGCATGTAGCTTCTAACAGCGATCTAATCACTAACTAGATTGCTTTCAATGCAGAGCATATTAATTTTGTGTTCAGATAATAGTATTCAATCACTTAACCAACATGCCATTTGAGTTCCAGCCCAAAATTTCTTAGGGGTAATGCAAAAACTTAAAAGTAATACAAAATTTTTTTAAAACAGAACCTGGATTTTTACAATTAACAAAAGTAAACACAGAAATTCCCCAATCTTTTATGTATAAAAGTGGTATATTCTACCACTTGCGGAAATGTTCAGACTAATTATAAAACAAGAGTATATAAAAAACATAATAATACTAAACTAGAATGCAATATGTGTGTTAGGATAAAAGCTTTTTGTAGCAGCACAGCACGTTTTTTAATCCCCAAAAGGTTCATGTGTACTACTCTGGCTCAACTCCATGTCATTACAGTTGGCTCTTCATACCAACCTGCTTTCAAGGGTGGATATGCTAGAAGAGTTTCAATATCTGGATTTCCAGCAGTTACCTTAAGTTTCCATGTCTTAGCAAAATGGCACATTCACTCACTGACCAGCAACAATAAATTTACTGTGCTGGAACTCTAACATGACACTAAATCTTCATTCTCAAAATTCACTCCCAGCATTAACAAATGATATGAATAACCAACTCTTTTCATGTACCTGTAATCATACCAGGCTTCTGATTTTACAATCCTGGTTTAAGCTGTTTACATTTCCAAAGTAATCAACTTTTGCTCTCTTAAATCCCTGGTAATATTCAAAGTAAAACTGATGGAATTTTCTGATATGCTACTACAAGTTTAGTACCACCGATGATTACCTTCAGTGCACTTGCAAGCTAACCACTGCTAATCTGTAAGTTAAGAATTCATTTTTAAATGAGAGCAAGAGAAAACTTTTTTCAAATCAAATTTAGAAATAAACATAACACCTTTAATTCTGAAGGAAGAATGATAGCTTTAAAGAAATGAGGTAATCTGTCAGTTTCAACCTAAGAATTACCTGAATCAATCTCTTCCCTCTCCACCAAAAAAGAAAATTTTATTTCTTAGAAAACAAGCAAAGAGAACAGTTAATAAATCTCTTTGTGGCATGTGGAGACAGAAGTGATAAAAAAAAAAAGCACCAGGGAATGAAGACAAAAGAAACAGACTGTTTCAAGGTTGGAAGACAGAAAGTCCATCTTAGCAGGATTTTTCCAATCCAACTTCTAGGATTAACTAGAGAAATCAGAGACTGAGCTATTTGCTAACTATTTGCTAACTTTGAATAAGTAACAAATTATAGTTTCTCAAATGAGAGGTTAGTAAAAAGAAAGGCATTTTGATTACTCTAGAACATACATTAAGATAATTACCTAAACAGAAGACAGAATAAGAAAGAAGTCTGTAAATTTAAAGGTCTGATTTTTAATTTGGCTTCAAACCACTCTTTCCCTAACAAAAGCACTGGATCTAGGAATTTATCAAATAGACAACTAAAGATAATAATCAGCGCACTTTATAGATAACAGTACCATTCAAACTTATCTACACCCCACATAGTGAAATCAAATAATTGATTTTTACATTCTAATAGCTAAAGAAAGAAGTAAATAGAAATGGTTACTATTAAGGTATAAAATACTTCAAAATACCATTAGGATTCAATTCTTGTTTAGACCAAGTTCAAGGAATATATACTTCGAATTAAAACTAAGATCAACTTATTCAATAATATTAACTCATTAAGTTTCAAGTTTTCAATTTGACAAATATTTCAAAGTTATCATCAGTGGCATATTTATTGTTCAATTTCAGTTTTTATGGGTGGCCTCAAATTTTGAGGTTCCAACCTAAGAATTGATTTTTATTGGGTTTTTATGTTATTGGAAAAAATTTCTTTATTTTTCTTATCAGCAACTGCTGAAAACTTAATTGATAGACCCAAATCTACACACATGTTTCAAGGAACCCAGGGTACCCTACAAAACAGAAAGCAAAGAAACAAATTGAAGTACTTACCAATACTCTAAAAAAGTAAAGATATTCTGCTGCTCCAGAGTAATTCCCACATTCATACTGGAATTTTGCATACCTATAGAGTGTATCTAAATATTCTTGCCTAAACTAAAAAAAAAAGTATGTTAATTTCTAGTTTTACAATTCCATTCATTTGTTGCTTTAAACATCCTGAAGAAATCAACTAAAAAAATTATGAATTGTAATGATACCTACTCTATTGTAATACAGCTTTGAATTACAGCTGAAGGTCTGGTGTGTATGCTCCTTAGTTTGTGACTGAGATTAGCCAACTATCAAGCATATGCATCCTATTTCTGTATAAATAACAACAAATCTCTGTTCTTGTGAAAATGGGCCCCAAAATCACACCTAATAATGCAAGCAAAGTGAAAGTGAGGAAATCTAACAGAACTCCAAACTAGAACATAAACAAATCCATTCTAACCAGAAAGAGTAATTTGCACAGGGGTTAGCAAACTTGTTATGAAACTGTTAAATGACAAGATAAAATTTAAATCTAACAAAGAATTAATTATTTGCAGAACTTCCCATTTTGAGTTAATACAAGAGAAAGAGAACTGAGAGATCGCTAGGAAAGCCTGTGACATTTATTTGTGAATTTGGGAATTTATGAAAACCTTAAAAATGTCAAAACTTAACTCTGTTGCTCAAAGTCAATTTTAATTCAAATTTAGCTCTGCTGCTGTTTCTTTGTTATCACATAAGAAAAGGTAGACTGTGCCTTAAAATATTTAGCTTGCTGTTTGTACTAACATATGATGGTGTTAATAATTCCAGAATAAATCAAAAACTGAGAATTTTCTGTTACCTAAAGTCGAGCACAACTATATATTTTCCTGTCAGCACCAATTTAAAACTAAAGTTTCAAAAACATACCAGATGTATTTAAAAATTTCATAATTATTCTGTCAAGCTATGAAGCTTTCTGATAAAAAGCTAGACTATAATCAGCCTTATTAAAATATGACAACTGGAAAGTATTTTTAAAAAATACTTACACCATGCTTGTCTGCCAGGTAATCAAACAGCATTCGACCATCCCTTAATAATAAAAGCAAAAATTACTATATTTCATATACCACAAGAAAGTCGTCATTTGTCCAAAGTCACTTTATTTATTTTTTTTGGCAGGCAGAGTGGACAGTGAGAGAGAGAGAGACAGAGAGAAAGGTCTTCCTTTGCTGTTGGTTCACCCTCCAATGGCCGCCACAGCTGGTGTGCTGTGGCTGGTGCACCACACTGATCCGAAGCCAGGAGCCAGGTGCTTCTCCTGGTCTCCCATGTGGGTGCAGGGCCCAAGCACTTGGGCCATCCTCCACTGCACTCCCAGGCCACAGCAGAGGGCTGGCCTGAAGAAGGGCAAGCGGGACAGAATCCAGTGCCCTGACTGGGACTAGAACCCAGTGTGCCGAAGCCACAAGGTGGAGGATTAGCCTATTGAGCCGCAGCGCCAGCCCCAAAGTCACTTTAAGTATCTTATTATTTAAACACTGTAAATAAGGCTTCTGGAATATTTAATATACAAAAATGTGCATTAGTATTTATAGATTTAATACAAAGAGAATACTTCAATTTTGGATGTAAGGAACATAAGATATCTACAAATCTTAAAACATATTTTCCGATTCCTTTAGCTCTAATTAAAAATCATTTGTTCAGTTTTATCATGTCTAAGGGTTTTAAATGACTTTTAGGTTATAAAACCAAAACATTCTAACTTTTCTATTTTTATAGTAAATTCAGCATCTACTTAAGCAGAAACCTACTGAGAATGGTATTTGTTTTCTGAGGTTAGATTTCTGATAAGAGACCGTAATACATACACTGTACAAAGTAGCAGGAATTAACTCTACATACAAATTTTGTCTCCCTCACTCAGCCTTTTGGTCCAGGCAGGGATTAATGCAAGCCCAGCATTTCATATCGTAACATGGGTAGAGTCCCGGCTTCTCTGCCTCTGACCCAGCTCCTTGCTAGCTGTGGCCTGGGAAAGCAGTGAAGAGGGCCCAAATGCTTGGCTCCCTGCCATCAACATAGGAGACCCAGACCCAGAAGGAGTCTCCAGCACCTAGCATCACCCTCATCTAGCCCTGGTCCTTGCAGCCATTTCAGGTCTGAATCATGGGAGGGAAGACTCTCTCTTTCTCTCTCTATAACTCTGCCTTTCACACAAATAAAATCTTACAATTCCTCAAGTATATATATTGGCAGGTATGAATTGTCACAACAGTAATATTCATTTTTAGTAGATTTTTAAGTATTTCAAATAATGCAAAAGGCTTCAGTAGTAATATTATTAAGTTGACTAAGGCAATACACTTCCTTTGGGAACCAAACAATAAGTCTATTTCTAGCTAAAGAAAAGTTAGAAATAAAATAATGTTATCAATTCACACTACCTTCCTTGGGCTGGGGATCAGATGCTGGAAGTTTATGAGAATGTAGCAGGTAATAAGTGAACTGAGGTTTCTTTTACAGAGAGCAACCCATGTGCTTTTGGTATTACACCCTGGGTGTAATACCAACTGGGCTGTGTGTAATATACTGGGCTGGTTAATTCTCCTCTGGTGAATGGGAGGGGAATACTGTCCCATCACCAGGGAGTGTAAAACAGCATCCCTAATCTTTATTTGCTAGGTGATAGTAACATCCCTCCAGTTGTGACAACCAATGTCTGCAGACAATGTCAAATGTCCCCTGTGAAGGATATATTCAGGTACAGAAAACTGATAAAGTTTAAAATTTAGTATTAACATTTATTAAGGAATATAGGCCCCTACAAAATAAGGATTAAAATGAAGAAATAGATAAAATAATCGTCAACAATAAACTTTTACTACAGGATTCTAAAGTCTGAATTAACATCTGTACTAATCCAGAAATAAGAATTCTTATTAACTTTGTTTTTTAATTTTGAAAGACAGAAAGAAAGTTCCTCTCATCTGCGAATTCATTCCCTGAACATCTGATGTGGCCACCCACAGCTGGACCTGGCTGAAGCTGGGGAGCCAGGAACTCAACCCAGGTCTCCCACATGGGTGCCAGGCTCTCAAGTATTTGAGCCGTCATTGTCATTGCTGCCTTCCAGGGTCCGCATTAGCAGGAAGCTGGAGTCCAAAGGCTCCAGAATGAAGAACTGAATGAGGTACTCCAATGTAGGACACAGGCATCATAACTGCTGTCTTAACTGCTGGGCTTTATTTCCTGCTCTGAAAAAGGAATTTTTACAATTTAAACTAAAAAGAGGTTACCTGGTTGACTGCATTTGCCTTGTAGTTTCTGGATCTTCAAACATCTTCACAATTGGTTCTGTTTCTGCCTGAAGCTGTTTCAGTTGTGCAACAACTGTGGTTCTTTTTTCTCTCAAAGCTAAATGCAAAAGAGTACTATACTGTTAAGAAATCTTGCACTGCACTGCTCACAAGACTGGAAAATCTTCATACAGCTAAATACATATACATATATGTATTTAGTCCCAGTACACTCAAATTCCAGGAACTACTAATCACCTCCCTAGATCCACCATTTCTTCTTTCTAGCACTGCAAAGGCACAGAAAGAAGAGGATATCCTTTTCCTACTCTTAGGGGAACTGACAAATATACAGACTGTTCTGAAGATGGAGATGGGAAGAAGGTAGGTAACAATTAACCATCCTTTATTTCCCATTTCAGAGACATCATTTCAGGACTTTTTCTATTTGATCTCATTTAATTCTCAGGTAAATGTTATCCCAGAGTTTCTGAACAGAGGCTCAGAGGGGATTGCATATTATTAAATTTAAATTCAGTCAATAATCTCTGTTCATTGTAATCCAGTTCTTTAATCTCTCAAAGCAAATTCTATAGTTCTTTTTTGCCACAACATGAAAAATCAGAGAAAACTTGCACAAAATCCTGGTAATATGTCTTAGACTTTTTTCTTCATAGACTAAAATTTAAAGAGGTACTGATACTGCAAAAAAAACTGTAATAAGTCAAAAAGGTGACTCGTGTTTACTTTAATAATTTCTACATTATATATTAGGAAGTGTATTCCAGAACAATATTTGTCAAACACAGAAGGGGATCTGTGGTTACATTTTGAGAAATGTCAACTTAAACAAAGTAAATTTTACTTCTCTACTGAGAAGAGTTTAAATACTAGATAAATAGAAGAAATGCTAAAGTATTTCCCAAACTTATAGACCCACTTTCTTTTTTTAAAGGAACATCTATTAATAAAGAAAACAAAGATTTGCCATCCCCTGTGTCACCATAGTTCTCCAACTTGAGTGCCGAGTCATACTCAACAGTTTCTGATTAAGGAAATCTGGGGCATGGCCCCAAATTTCTATTTCTCACAAGCTCTCCCAGATGAAACGATGATGCTTGGCCCATACTTGAAGAGCAATGGCTATAAAAGATGGTTTTAAATGGGAAAAAAACGAAACCTCTTAAGGTACACAACATACTAACTAAAAAAGTTAGTAACCAAAAAACTGGGACATTTTGGCTATTTCTAAGCAAACAATCCAAATCTTAAGCACAACTCTAATGAGACATATTGTAAACTGACAGCATTTGATGAACATGTTTTTCTATCTTTCACAGGGAGAAAATAAAATACCTCAGAAGACCTATAACCTTCATATTACCTGTTACACAAAGAACTTTAAAGTTATCCAAATAATTAAGACTTTGGGTTGAAACTCTTTTATAAACCAGAAAACTTTAATCAAATCCTCAATTCAAAGGACAAGATCTAGTTCTAATGACAAAACTTACCATGAGGAATATCATCTGAATAAAGGTTTTTGTATACATCCATAGCAAAGTCTACCATGTTGGTATCACTAAGAAGATCCAACTTCCCTTGTAGTAATTCTTTTTCATTATATATCTGCAAGACGGAAATATTTTCTAATTAATATATTAAAGTTCCCCAAATAAGCCAATTAATAGTAAGATTAGCTTTCCTGGAAACATACTCCATGAAACATTCTTTTGATATCATATTGTTTATCTCTCAAACCCACATGATGATTATCTACCTCTCCTGGATGTGGCCTCTCCTTAACCCACATACATTATGTCTCAGTTAATAGTTGGGATCCTGGATCCACATCCCTGAAACAAACTAGCACCCATTTTGTAACCACATTATATCAGGTTTTTGCTTTACCAATTCAAGAAACATCTAAGCCACAGCAAAGGGATCAAAGTGATACAGACACAAACTTACATAAACATTAAGTATATTGAGCAATATATGAGGATTTTTCACAATATTCAGGGGGAGATGATTCAGCAAAAGAATTTCTGTACTGAATTTAACTTTGCCAGGAGAAGATAAAACCCAGGAAGATGACACAATACAGCTATGAAATTAAAACTGAACCTTCCAAAGGTGGTCTTCAAAAAGTTCATGGAAAAATGCATATTATGAAAAAAACTGCAGATTTCAAATCTTCTGCATCAAAATAAACTTCTTAAATGTCATTTTTCCATATACATTTTGAAGTTCTTGCACATACAGAAGTTTTACAAAACAGTAAGAAAAGGCAGACAGTTCAGTTGAAAGGCACTGCATAAGAAGTTAACTACATGGTCAGGAAACATGAAAAGGCTCTCAGCTTCAGGGATCAACAGAGAAATACATATTAAAGGGTCGCCGCAGTGGGGCAGCAGGTTCCACAGCTGCTGCCAATCCTGGCATCCCATGGACAGCCAGTTTCAGTCCTGGCAGGTCTGCTTCTGATTCAGCTCCCCGATAATGTGGCTGGGAAAGCACAGGAAAGTGGCCCAAATACTTGTGTCCCTGCCACCCAGGTGGGAGAATGGGATGGAGTTTCCAGCCTCAGCCTGGCCCAAGACCTGGTGGTTGCAATCATTTGTAGAGGGAACCAGCAGATGGAAGATATCTCTCTCTCTCTCTGACTCTATCACTGCCTGTCAAAAAAACTGAAATTATTAAAAACCACAATGAAAATTTTAAAAAAACCTGATAATACCAGCGTTTCTGTGGATGAAGACCAATTGGATATATTCATATCCAACTGGCAACTGTACAACTATCTTGGGAAACTGTTATCTCCTAAAGGCAAACCTACTTTTTGATCCTGCAATTCTGCTCCTTGGTACCCAAAAGAAATATGTACATATACTCAAAGTTCAGTTCTGAAAATGTTTACAACAGCACTACCTATTAGCCAAGTCCATCAGTGTTGGAATGGATAAAGTGTAGCACACTCAAAAAATGGACTAATATTCATCATTGGAATAAAAATCAAAGAATCATGGCTGTGGTAATAAACTTAGCTGACTCTCACAAACAAGGGTGAGTGGAAAAAACAGTGTATACTGACTACAATGGGTCAGAAAAAAGGTTTAGGAGATTTGTCATGTTTTATACATTGATCCAGGTGGCCGTCACACATGTTCATTGTTCATGTTGAAAAAACTTCATAGGGCTGGTGCTGTGGTGTAGCAGGTAAAGCCGCCACCTGAAGGGCTAGCATCCCATATGGGTGCCGGTTCAAGTTCCAGCTGCCCCACTTCCGATTCAGCTCTCTGCTTTGGCCTGGGAAAGCAGTGGAAGATGGCCCAAGTCCTTGGGCCTCTGCACCCACGTGGGAGACACAGAAGCTCTTGGCTCCTGACTTCGGATCAGCCCAGCTCTGGCCGCTGGGGAGTGACCTAGCGGATGGAAGACACATACTCTCTCTCTGTAACTGCCTTTCTAATAAATAAATCTTTTAAAAAAAAAATCACTGACCACTATATTTACACTGGTTCACTTTAATGAATGAATGTCATACCTGACACAAAGTTTACTTCAAAACATCAAAACTTCCTGTCCGGGGACCAGCACTGTGGAACAGATGGTTAAACTGCCACCTGCAATACCAGCATCCTATATGTGGGCTCAGGTTCAGATCCCAGTTGCTCCACATCCTATCCAGTTCTCTGCTAATGGCCTGGGAAAAGCAGTGCAAGATGACCTAAGTGTGTAGGCCCCTACACCCATGCAGGAAACCAGGAAGAAGCTCCTTGCTCCTAACTGTAGCCCTACCAGGCTCTAACCATTGTGGCCACCTGGGGAGTGATCCAGTAGATGAAGATGTCTCTCTCCACTCTGACTTTCAAATAAATAATCTTTAAAAAAAAAAAAAAAAGAAAGAAAAACAAAAAAGAAACTTCTTGTCTTGCAACTTTGCCATACAGAAACCCTAATTTTTGGTGAAAATATTCTTTTTCCAGCATGCTACCTCTCTTTGCTACCTACTTAGTTCTAATATGCAACATTTTTCCTCACTGTAGAGTACTACTTCTCTGCCATCTGATCTTACTGGCCTCTTCTTACCTAAATCTATACCTGTTTATATCAGTCTGTTTAATTAAGTTTCATGGACACATTATTCTACAAAGAGCAGTATTTTAGACTTCATGAGTCAGGAAATAAAAATTGAGATTCTATCTAAATACTCATAAGAAACCGATTTCTAGGCAGGCGCTGTGGCTCACTAGGCTAATCCTCCACCTGTGGCGCCAGTACACCGGGTTCTAGTCCTGATTGAGGTGCGGTTCTGTCCCAGTTGCTCCTCTTCCAGTCCAGCTCTCTGCTGTGGCCAAGTCCTTGGGCCCTGCACCTGCATGGGAGACCAGGAGGAAGCACCTAGCTCCTGGCTTCGAATCGGCGCAGCCCTCTGACTGTGGTGGCCATTTGGGGGGTTAACTAATGGAAGGAAGACCTTTTACTCTGTAGCGATCTGATCTTTTTTCTGTCATCTCTACCTCTACTGTCATCTTCCACATAGCCAACATTCATACAAAAGATTTTTAAAAACAACTTTATCCAGTACTTCATCTCCCAGGATTCCAACTTATAATCACTCCTTCCATCACTGTTACTAAAGGCTTCAGCATCCTATCTACATATCTACATTTTCCATTTTTACTCCCCCTTTTGATCCTCAGAACACAGCAGAGAACAAAGTTCCTACCCTCATGAAGCTTACACTCTCTAACACACTACGAATATATCAAACTGCTTAGTTGTTTAAAAGCCATTTATGTTTATTAATTGGCAAGGCAGGGAAACACACAGAGAGAAACAGAAGCTGGTATCATCATCAGAGCTGGGACTGGATCCCAGGCACTGATATGGAATATGGACAACCCAAGCAACATCCTAACCACCGTGCCAAATGCCTGCACTCAAGCTATTTTTCTTACTCCAGTATCTTCTTGTATCACAACCATTGATAGCACCCTAACCTTCTAGCAAGATTCAACTTACAGCCATTCCTCCTCAAAGTCCATTTTGTTCACTGATGATGTAACAGATTCTCAATTCTGATAACTCTGCCAGTACTTTTCTCACACTTACTACTTTTTGTCTTCTATTAGACATTCAACTCTAAAAAATATGTAAGTATTTTAGTGGTGAGGTGTCTGTTTTTGCTTTTTTTTCCTCCTTGGATTTCTCACAATTCCATGGCCCTAGATTTAGTAAATGCTAACTAAATAACTTTGGCATCTGTCTTCCTCTTGATGTAATACATACATCTTCCATGGATCCTGAGCTGCCATTCACAGCTTTAGTCTTAAGCTATGAAAAACATGTTTACCAGAAGTCACTGTGCAGTTACTCCCCATGTAGGACCTCCATCCTTAATGAGTTGTACTATGAGAATTAACTGTAAAATTTGTTCTCAAATTGTACTCTATATCTTGTGGGAGGGGGTGCAAACTGGTGAAATCTGTACTTAACACAGATTTGGTTCTCTGTATATAAAATTAAACTAAAAATGAACCTAATAAAGAAGGGGATGGGAGAGGGCGTAGGAGGTAGGATGAGAGGGTGGGTATGGGGGAAAAATACTATATTCTTAAAGTTGCACCTATGAAAAATGCATTCATTAAATAAAAGCTTTTTTTAAAAAAAAAAAAACTAGTTTAGGTTTCTCCTGCCTGCCTTGAAAAACAAGTTTACAGAATACCAACATATTAACTTCAGGCTAGATCAGAAGCATTTCTGCCTTTAATAGTTGGTAAAAGAGTTCAAAACGTGCCATTTTCCCCTTCCTTCATTACTGGTGAGTTATCCACACTTAGCCACAAAAGGAAGCAGAAGGTGGGTCAGGCCACTGTACTCAAACTCTGAACTACAGCAGTAACGTGAAAAGTCAAGCAAAAATGTTGTCCTTTCAAGGAAAGACTTTATGTGACCACCAGACAATTACTGAAATGAACTTGCTGTTTCCTACCATCAAAGTTGTCTTATGAACACACGGATTTTCTCTGTACAAATTAACCAAAACTACCTGGACACTTGGAAAAATTATCAGAAAAAGTTAACATATATTTGTAGGAATTTTAAAATATTTTAAATTGCTGTTGGGATACACCAAATGCATTCCGCAGATCTAGAGCTTCCAGAAACAGAATTCATTTATTTTTCTGGACAAAATTCTAATTCCTTCATCATAGTAATATTACTTTATTCCAGTGACCAACATCAATTTTCCAATAAGCTAGGTATAACTAAACCCAATAAAATTTAGCTCCTCTCCTTCTTTAAAGTTCAAACATTTAGGCCTGAGATGTTTTAAAATGGAGTTGCAGGAGGACAGACCTATTTAAGAAATCTTGAACATCTAACCGAGTTTTAATGACCAATACAATCACTTGTACTTGGAAGCCTGTACATCTACACAGTGGAAAACAAATGTTGAGTTCGTTTGTGGACAGCGTTTTTTGTTTTTTTTTTTCCGGTCCCCGTCCCCATTGGCCCAACTATGCTACACTTCCAGGAAGTAGCTACTTATTTAAGTGCAGGGGGAAAAAAAAAAAAACTCATTTCACAGAAGTTACAACTGCTAGAGACGTAAAGTCTAAGAAAACCATTTCGAGAGTCATGGCATACAAGGCCCCAGATCCAAGTCCAGGCTTCCCAGTCTCGAAAGAGCGATCAAAAGCTCTAACTCCGAGGTGCCCAAGGGAACAGAGCGGCAGCCCCGCTCCAGCCGAGCCGGTCCAGCCACTTCCGAGAGGAACTGACGCCAAAGCCTCTGCAACTCAGCACGTCAAGCCGGGGCTCCCCTCTCCCCTGAACTGCCTGGGGCTCCCCGCTCCTCCCCACCGCCGAATTCAGCCCTGCCGACCGGCGGGGACGACGGTAACCCACCGGTAGGTCCTGACGGCTGGCGCCGGGACCGCATTCGGCGGCCGCCTCGCACGTGTGTCAGGCCGAGGGCTGCAGCCATCGCCTTTCGGCCTTGCCCGGCCCCCTACCCGCTCCCACACCTTCCTCGCGCCCCAATCCCCCTCACCTCCTTTACGGAGAGGAACTCAAGCAGCGGAAAGACCAGATGCCGGTCCAAAAAGTGCGCGATCCGAGTAGTCAAGTCGTACTCCGCCATCTTGCCAAAGAAAAAGGGAGTCTGTGTTCACGAAAACTTTATTGACAGCGCCGACAATGCACAGACACCGACTGCGCATGTGCGGTGGTTAAACCGGCCCAGGGAGTGGAGCCGGTTCCGCCTAGAGCGCGCAGAGAACAACCACGCATGCGCGCAAGGCACCTTCTGCCGCCCTGGGCGTGTTCTGCTACGGCGCTAGCCGCGGGCTATCGCGGCTGAAGTCTTGCGAGTTAGCAGTCCGTGGTCTGCAGACAATTCCGTTAATAATCACTGAAAGCTCAGAAATGACTGCCAGGGCAATGTCGATTCCGTTCGGAATGAGACAAAGGCCAAGACAATGAGGGTTTCGTACAGGGAGGAATATCTGAGCTTTCGTTCAGCCTCGAGTACTGGTTTTGTAAAGCTGTGAAATTAAGGTGGGAGGGTGGGCGGCTTTAGCTTCGTGGTTAAGGCGCCGGCCAAGGTTTGTGTTCTGCATGGGAGCCCCTGGGTTCCACACCCAGCCTGGCTCCTCACTCCGGCTTCCTCCTGGGGCGTAGGTTGGGAGGCAGCGATCCTGGCTCTGCTCAGAGGAGACCAGGGTTAAGTTCTCTCCTGAATTCCACTTGGTCCAGCCTGGCCATCCCAGACAGTGGGGGAGTGAACCCACGGTAGGAGTGCATATTCTCTCTATAGCATTAAAAAAATGTTTTTAAGTGGGGTGGTGGCTCTAGACAGAAAACAAGTGAAATAATTGCATAATGTAGTAAGAACTGTAACTTGGCAGAGGTGATTGGGTTGGGCCCATTTAATTAGAGTAGTGAAAGAAACTCCAAATCAGGATTGCCAGAGAAAAATCAGTGTCAATTAAGGTGGTCAAAGAAAATTGAGATAAGGTAACAATTTAGCTGAGTAAGAGAAAGGTGACTAAAATTAGAGCCAGGAGAAAGACTAAATCTGTGAGACAGGAAAGAATTTGGTGTGTTTCAGAAACTATTATGCCATGTGATTGAAGAGTAAGGTTAAAGAAGTTAAGAGGGGCCGCGCTGTGGCGCAGTAGGTTAATCCTCCGCCTGTGGCACTGGCATCCCTTATGGGCGCTGGTTCTAGTCACGTCTGTTCCTCTTCCAATCTAGCTCTCTGCTATGGCCTGGGAAAGCAGTAGAAGATGGCCCAAGTCCTTGGGCCCCTGCACCTGTGTAGGAGACCGGAGGAAGCTCCTGGCTTCTGGCTTCAGATCTGCACAGTTGCAGCCATTTGGGGAGTGAACCAGCGGACTGAAGACCTTTCTCTCTGTCCTTCTCACTGTCTGTAACTCTACCTCTCAAATAAATAAATAAAATCTTAAAAAAAGAAAAAGTTGAGAAGAAATGCCATTTGTTAACTTCTTTTCATCTTTCAAGCCTTTTCCTTTTGCATAGCCCTGGGGTCCTAGACCTTTTCCTTAAGTGATAATAGCCAATGTAATGACTTTATGTAATTTACACATTGACAACTCCCAAATTATAGCCCCAGTGCCAAGTATTAATTCTAGATTCACACATACCCAACATCTCAACATGGACCAAACCGGACTCACTCATGTAGCCCACCAAAATATCCTCCATCTGGGCTCTCTGTGCTCTTCCTGTCAGTCAATGGCAACTCCATCCATCCAGTTGCTCAGAAGCAAAATCTTGGAATCATCCTTAACTTTTATCTCTCTCTTAGACACTACAACGAATCCATCAACAAACTCTTTGATTCCAGCCTGTAAGGCTTATCCAGATCCAGTCAGTTCCTGCCTCCTCCCAAGTTACACCCTGCATCCAAACCACCATCATCTAGCTTTGAATTTTGGGAAAGCCTCCTTATTTATCACGTTGCTTCCCTTCTTTTCCTCCCATGCTTTATTCTTCACACAGCAGCCAGAGTGACTTTTATAAGTCAAATTATGTTCAAAACCCTCTAAACCGTGCTGTCTCACTCATAAATATACAATAGCCTTAAAAGCTGTAGACCATCTGGACCCATAACCTCTCTCCTGATCTCCCACATCTCTGCTTCATCACTGTGACCCAGCCATATACATTTTCCTTCAGTTCCTCAGCTACTCCTACTCAGTTCCCAGATTGGCCTCTTTTATTTGTTGTGTACTCTACCTGAATGTTCTTCCCTCGGTTCTTTGCATGATGGCTCTTTCTCCATTCCCTTCATGTTCTGCTTATATTTCATCCACCCAATGAGACCTCCCTCAACCAATCTACTTAACACCGGCCCCCACAAACTAACTCTAATGGCAACATTATGCATTGTTGTACAGTATAGTATAGGTAAGGAGCACACAGGCTATCCCTGTATTATTTCTGACAACTGCATGTGAATCTAGTGTCTCAAAATTCAAAAGTCTAATGAATAAAAGTGATTCCTAGACTGTGGGCTTTAGAAATTTTCTGGGTTAAGATACTACCTGCAACACTAGAATCCCACATTGGAGTGCTGATTTGAATTCTGGCTGTTCCACTTGCAATTCAGCTTCATATAGATGCACCTGAAAAGGCACTGAATGATGGCCCAGAGTAGTTGGGCCCCTGCCACCCATGTGGGAGTCCAGGATGGAGTTCCTGGCTCCCAGCTTTAGCCTGGCCCAGCCCAAAGCCAACTATTTCAGGCATTTGGGGGAGTGAACTAGCATATGGAAGAGATGTCTCTCTGTCTCTGTCTCTCCCTCGCCTTCTGTCACTCTGCCTTTCAAATGAATAAATAAGTCTTTTAAAAAATTTTAAATTAAAAAGATTTACTTACTTGAAAGGCAGAGTGACAGCGAAGGAGAGGCAGAGACAGAGACAGAGACAGAGATTTCCCATCTGCTGGTTCACTCCCCAAATGGCCTCAACAGCCAGGGCTGGGCCAGGAAGAAGACAGAAGTCAGCAACTTCATCTGGGTCTTCCATATGAGTGCAGGGGCCCAAATACTTGGGCCATCTTTCACTGCTTTCCCATGCACATTAGCAAGGAGCTGGATCAGAAGTGGAGCAGCTGGGACTCAAACCGGCACCCATATGGAATGTTAGCATGGCAGGCAGCAGCTTTATCTGCTACACTATAGCGCTGGCCCCAATAAATCTTTTTAAAAAGGAAAACTGGGTAACTTCTGTTGACCAGTATAAATGGAGCAGTGGAAAAGGAGCATGTATGAGTGAAAAATTAGGAGTTCTGTTTCAGACAGAAAAAGACTCATATTAAATATGCAAGTGGTGAAGTCTAGTAAGAAAATGGAGATACTATTTTGGAGCAGCTGCTATAGTTGTTGATCCCTTATGATGCATACAACCTTGTACTAGATGTTTACAAAGATTTGGGAGTAGGGTATACTGTCTGCCATACTGTTTGCAATATATTTGGGAAAGCAAGTCTAAATAATCACAAACCAGCTTTAGTATAGGCTGCTAAATTGTGGAGAAATACTATTTGTGGCCTATAAGAGTTAAGAAATGACAGGGTTTCTTATTTTAACATGGCTTATTTGTCCATATTAGTTGAAAAGCAGAGAGACAGAGACAGAAAGACAAACAGATCTTCTACTCATTGATTCACTCCCCAAATGTATACAATGGCTGGGGCTGGGTCAGGCCAAAGCCAGGAGCTCAAAACTCAATCCAGTTCTCCCATACGAGTGACTGATACTCAACTACTTGAGCTAGCACCTGCTGCCTCCTGGGGTGAGCATTTGTAGGAAGCTGGAATCAAAAGCAGAGTTGAGACTTATTCCAGTATGGGATGTGGCTATCCCAAGTGTCATCTTAACCACTACACCAAACATGTGCCCTAATAAATGACAGTTTTAATTTGAAGTTTTCTGGAAGCCCAAGGACAGAAGTTTTAATAAAATATAGACAGGAAAAGAAGAAATCTCTAAAGAGAGATATACTTTGTCAGGTGGCAATGAAGTGCTGTGAAGAAAAATAATTCAAGGTAAAGTTAGGGAATGAAGGGGGGAAAGTTTGCTAAAGATTAAGTAGACAGAGAAGACTTCTATGATAAGCTAGAACTTGGAAGGAAACCTATGGAAGTGAGGGAGCCTATGGCCATCTACAGGAGGAACATTGCAGGTAAAGAACATTTCGAATAAAGGCGCTGAAGCAGAGGTGTGCTAGTTTTCCTTGAAGAATAGCTGTAGGAAATCAGGTAAGTCAGGTAGTAAATCTTAGCTACTTCAACTTGTAGAGGTCGGGGCAGTTCACGTGCAGTGGAGGAGCTAGGAAAGGACTCGACAGTAGCTGGAGGAGTAAGAACCAAAAGAAGAGAGTGGTCCAAGCAGTAAGGAACAATTACCTCTGTCATGTGGTTTTGTTAGTTCAAGACAATGACTGAGTATTGCCTGTTCACTTTTTTTTTTAAAAGATTTATTTATTTATTTATTTGAAAATCAGAGTTACACAGAGAGAGGAGAGGCAGAGAGAGGGAGAGTCTTCCTTCCGATGGTTCACTCTCCAATTGGCCTCAACGGCTGGAGCTGTGCTGATTCGAAGCCAGGAACCAGGAGTTTCTTCCAGGTCTCCCACATGGGTGCAGGAGCCCAAGGCCTTGGGCCATCTTCTACTGCTTTCCCAGGCCATAGCAGAGAGCTGGATCAGAAGAGGAGCAGCCAGGACTAGAACCAGCACCCATTTGGGATGCTGGCGCTTCAGGCCAGGGCGTTAACCTTCTGCACCACAGTGCCGGCCCCGCCTGTTCACTTTTGAATACATACACATTACTGATGATCTCAACAACAGTGCTGTCAGTAGGTGGTGAATGAAAAGTAAGTAAGCTTAGAAGATAAGAGCTCAAAAGATAGTAAGCTCAGAAGATAGGAGGGAAGGGACTGAGATAACATATATGAACAGATTTTTTGAGGAATTTTACCAGAAAAGGAAGGAGAGAAATGGAGCCATTTAGGGACTACATTCACAAAGATGAGGGCATGTTGAACATTGTGATAACAGTACTTACACAATTGTCATGGAGAAGGCACTATCATGAGAAACTGTATGGCATATAGGAAGAGCAGGGAATGCTAATCAGGGCCCCAAATAGATAATGAGCATCAGTAGAGAGAGTCGGAATGTTTTATGTATTGAGATTGCTGACTTTTACTGCAGGTAGGAAAGGGAACATCGTGGGTGGTTCAGGAACAACTGGAACACTGAAGAGAATGGAAGAACACTGGAAAATGGAAGAACACTGGAGAATGGAAGAGGTGTTTGTGAAGTTAGCAGAAACTAACCACGGAAGGTAGCTGAACATTGCAATCTATGGGCTTGGGGGATATGCCAGAAAAGAAAGCCCAGGATCAAATAGTAGAAAACTAGTCTGAGGAATTTTAAATCTATCTTAGGTCATGAGGAGCCTGAAAGTTTTGAGCACGAGAGAGAATAATCCTATCTATGCTTCAGAAAGGTAATTCTGACAGCTGCGTGGACAGTGGGTTGTGTGTGAAACGCAACCGGGATGTGGAAGGTCTTCCAAACCAGACTGGGGAACTTGGATTTGATCAGATAGGCAAAGGGAGCCACTCATTAGTTTTAAAATAGAAGGACACGAAGACAGCAGTGTTTTGTCCTTCAAAATTAAACTGGAAGTGATTTACAAGACGGATTAAAGTGGTGACAAATTGGAAACTGCTGATGTGCCTGGCTTTTCCCCTGGAATTTTCCTTGCCAGTTAGTGAAAATATCTAGTTTCTTTTACGGAAAATCTGACTTTCTTGCTTTAGGCTTTTCCTAGTGCTTTAGTTAAAAAGAAATATTACAGAGGAAGCATAGGCAAGGTATAATCTAGGTGGTGTCAGGTAAAGACTTAGATTCTCTGATACATGGTATCTCAAAAAGTTCCTGGATAATGTGATTAAAAGATAAGTTATTTTGGGGCAAAAATTTTAAATTCATGAGTAAGTTATTTATTTATTTATTTAAATTTATTTGAGAGGCAGAGCTATAGACAGAGAGAGAGTTCTTCCATCTGTTGGTTCACTCCCCAGTGGCCGTAACAGCTGGAGCTGAACCCATCCAAAACCAGAAGCCAGGAGTTTCTTCCAGGTCTCCCACACGGGTGCAGGCACCCAAGCCCTTGAGCCATCCTCCACTGCTTTTCGCAGCCTCAAGCAGAGAGCTGGATTGGAAGAGGAGCAGCTGGGACATGAACTGGCACCCATATGGGATGCCAGGACCACAAGGGGAGGCTTAGCCCACTAAGCCGTAGCACTGACCCCAAGTGTTTTATAATACATATTTGTCATGCATTTTTGAAGACCTCTTCATGTGCATAGATTTTAAAAGTTTTTGCAACAAAATAAACTTACCTTTTAATTCCATTTTCCATGAATTCTATGAAGAACCCTTGTGTATTTATCAATATTTATGGAAAACAACAATAAAAAGCCATTTCAGCCTATAAGAAGTTTATAATTTAGTGGGAGTGGCAAGCTGTAGACTGAAGTAATTGTAGCAGCATATGAGAATGTCTGCAGGAATGCTTCTGGGAGTCCAAGGGAGGCAGTAACTCCCTGCTAGAGGGTAACATTTGACCACCTTTAACTGAAAAGATGTTCAGCTGCCTAAGAAAAGAGGAAGGAATGTTTCAGGCAGGGGGAGAAACAGGCACCCAGGTGTGGTTTTCAGAAAAGCATAGTGTGGGAACCGGCACTGTGGCTTAGCAGGGAAAGCCCTGGCCCTAGTGCCGGATTCTCATATGGGCATCAGTTCAACTCCCGCCTGCTCCACTTCCAATTCAGCTCTCTGCTAATGGCTGGAGAAAGCAGTGTTAGATGGCCCATGTGCTTGGGCCCCTGCACCCATGTGGAAGACCTGGAAGGAGCTCCTGGCTCCTGGCTTTGAATCGGCCCCACTTATTTGGGGAGTGAACCAGCAGATGGAAGACCTCTCTCTGTCTTCCTCTACCTCTGTAACTCTGCCTTTCAAATACATGAATAATTTTTAAAATTTTTAACATTTTTTTTTTGACAGGCAGAGTTAGAGAGAGAGAAAGAGACAGAGAGAAAGGTCTTCCTTCCATTGGTTCACCCCCTAAATGGCCGCTACGGCCAGCGCGCTGTGCCAATCTGAAGCCAGAAGCCAGGTACTTCCTCCTGGTCTCCCATGTGGGTGCAGGGCCCAAGCACTTGGGCCACAACAGAGAGCTGGCCTGGAAGACGAGCAACCAGGACAGAACTGGCGCCCCAACCAGGACTAGAATCCGGTGTGCCAGCACCACAGGCGGAGGATTAGCCTAGTGAGCCGCAGCTTCGGCCAAATTTTTTTCTTTGAAAAGCATAATGTGAAAAAAAAAAAAGCACAGTGTGATCAGACTTTGAGAGGGTCTTTATGTTAAGAGGATAGTGTGGGTGCTGTCAAGTGACACAACAAGAGTCTGCATTGAGGGGTCAGGGCCAAACTGTTGAAACTTTTGTGGGATACTTTGAAGAGTCTGAATACTGTCCTGCAGACCAATGACTCTTTTTTTTTTTTTTTTAAGATTTATTTTATTTGAAAGAGTTACACAGAGAGGTACAGAGAGAGAGAGAGAGAGAGAGAGAGGTCTTCCATATGCTGGTTCACTCCCCAAATGGTCACAACAGCTGGAGCTGAGCTGATCCAAATCCAGGAACCAGGAGTATCTTCCGGGTCTCCCATGTGGATGCAGGGGCCCAAGGACTTGGGCCATTCTTTACTGCTTTCTCAGGTGCCTTAGCAGGGAGCTGGATCAGAAGTGGAGCATCTGGGACTTGCTGACCCCAGACCAGTGACTCAACATTGTTTTCCTGTTGACTCTTTTAATCTGTCCCCTTGCCATGCCTGCCTCTGTATTTTGGAGCTCTGATCATCTCTCAAGACTATTGCATTAGTCTCTGGGCCCCTGGTCCTGCACTGGTCTGCCCTATCATCTGGGTTACCTAAATCAAAGCTATTCCTGTTACTGGCTGTATTATGTTCCCCACAGGTTCATATGTTTACATCCATACACTCAGTAACTCAGAAAGTGCCAGTACTTGACGATAGTATTTAAAGAGGCAATTAAGTTAAAATGAAGTTATTAGGATGGCCCCTAATCCAATGTAACTGGTGTCCTCATAAGAAAAGGAGTTTAAGACACAGATATGCACAGACCATGTGAAGACACTGGGAGAGGATGAACATTTTTAAATCAAAGAGAGAGTTCTTGGAAGTAAGAACCCTCCCTCATCTTAGTCTTGTACTTCCAGCATCCAGAATTCGAAGAAAGTAAATTGCTGTTTAAGCAAATCATCCATGGTACTTTTTTATGCAGCTCTGGTAAAGTCATATACTCTGCCACTTCCCAATTTGTACAGTAAAAACTCAAAACCTCTTCCCACATAATATAAAGTTCTTCAGTATCTTATCTCATCAGAACATTTTACCCCTTCCACACACTCAACCAATCACTATGTTTATTTCTTCAATAATTCTTCCATCTAAAACGTGCTTTTTCTCTCTCTCACCCTGCTGACCACCTTTTCATTTGGTAAGACTTGGGTGATGCATCATCTTTCCTATTCTGTGTTTTCCTTTAGGGAACACATCTGTCATAATCCCTCCTCTTTCTGCCCGTCTCTACTGGCAGCAAACTTTTACCTCAGAGTCTAACTTTTTGTTTTAAGATGTTGGTTTCCTCCTACTAGCTTGTAAGCTTCTTGGTAATAATTACTGCCATTACAGGTCCACATTCCTGCCTCAGGACCTTGCATACAATAAATAATCAATGTTCTAGAAATGAAGGAATGTGCATGGAGCTTGCATAATCAGAACTATGTGTTCTTGAAAGAAATCAACCCATATTTTGCAATAGTCTAATGAATACCTATCTCTACTATGATAGGTACATATTTTAATGATCAAAATGCTCATGACTGCTAATTGAATATCTCTCTTAGACATTTCCAGATTATACTAACAGTTTAAATTCATTTGCTCTTTTTATATACTGCCGGCAGAGAACTGTTTTATTTATTTGAGAGAGACTGTGTACACTCTCATCTACTGGGTGACGGGATATACCTGCAACACTTCAGGCTGGGCTAGGTCTTCTGTGTGGATGGCAGAGATCCAAGTACTTGAGCTGTTACCTTCTGCCTCCTGGGGTACACATTAGTAGGAAGCTGGAATCAGGTTAGGACCTGGGACTTAAACCTACACACCCCTGTATGGACTGCAGGTGCTTCAACTGATGTCTTAACTACTACACCAAATGCCCAACCTGTATTGTGCTTTATTAAGTCTGCCTTCTTTAGTTATATTTCTGGTTCACTCACTCGACACAAATTTTTGTTCCCAATTCTGCACCAGACAGAGTCTTATGTTGTGAAGGTTAAACTACAACTAGGCAGATGATACAGCTGCACAAACCAACAGTTATGCTAAAGTATGTGAAGTACAGTCATGAAGGTATACGTGAAGTATTAACAGAGTGGTTGATTAGACTGAAAGTATAAACGCATCTTAGATCTTGCTGTTTTCCAGGTCTTTCTGTTGGTGTGTTGCTGTTGCAGCATAATGATTATTGCTTAGTGTATCTTCAGAAGATGACTTTTTCCTGACCTTATTCCCTTGCTCTGGAGGGACTTTATTGGAACGCCCTATGTACTGATTACACCTAAGGCCTGGGTGAGAATTTCCAGAAGCCTCAGACCTGCTGTCATTCTCATTAAAGAATCACACAGAGAGAAGTTGCCTTTGGAAGACTTTAATCCCCTTCTTTCTTCACTTACCACCTCATATAAAGCTAGGATTGACAGCTAATTCCACTCTAGCTCTGAGAGCTTGTAATATGTGAAGGGAGGGATATTGGGAAAAGTGAACCATCACTGTTCTTTCTCATCTGTCCCCAATACTGGACCTGGAATGTGGCCACCCTATTGTCTGCGGGAATGTAGTAATTCCCAGTAATTGGGACTATCTCAGAGAAATCTGAGAGAATTGTGATAAATCTAGGAGAGTTGACAAGGTAATATAAACCACTAGCTGTTTCAGAACATAATTAAACATCTATGTATCTGTTTAAGTTCTTTTGATCTTGTACATCTTTTATAGAATATTCTTTGTTATCTGTCTTTAAAAAAATCCCTGCAGGGCAAACAGACTACCACCCTGTTACCAGAGCACTGTTGTTGGTTTAACACACTTATAGAAAGAAATACAGTTATACTGAAATGCATTATAGGTTTTTAATAATGACACATTGTTGGTGAACACATCCTCTTGGGTGGTAACAACTACCTCCAAGTATCTGAACAAAAATATTAGCATTTATTTGAAAATCAGGGTGTGGAAAATATTGGCTCTTTAAGAAAGTAATTTAACATACATTTTCCATTTTATGCTTAAGTTATATATCTCAAGAAATTGTTAGGGTCAGTTAGCTATGTATGAATTAAACTAGCTGTGTATGTACAACAAATTACTTCTAATCTAGCCAAAAAAAATAAATAGTAGGTGTTGAGGGTATATAGAGGTCCAGGCAGAACTTTCAGCCTCAAACCTCAACAGGAAAACAGTTTTCTGGAGACTCCAGCGGTCCAAAGCAGCAGAAATAGCTGGCAGGATAGAAATACTGTTCACAGGTGAGGTAAGCCCTTTGCTATATTATACTTGATCTGTTTACTCATCTGTCTCTTCCAATTAACTATGAGTTCTCCAAGGTCAGGAATGAGGTTAATTTATAGCTCTATCCCACATATCTTGTAGGGACAGTAAAGAAAAAGGAAAGGAGGCCTGAAGAAAGCTCCAAAAGGGAATAAAAAGTGGGACTCGTGAAAAGAAACTTGGCTATTTTAATATCATGTCAACCTAACGTAATGATGAGAGACTACAGACATGACTGGAGAAGTCTTCCCTGACTTCTCTACTTAGAAAGACATCCCCAGATCCTCATCACATTGTTTATTTTCTTCCCGTGGTTAGAATAGTCTGTAACATCTTTGAATATTTAGTTACCAAGTTACATCCACCCTCTCACCTCAAGGTAGTTCCTAGAATGCAGGACTCCAACCTGTGGTCTTACTCATTATTGCCCAGTAAGTATTTGTTTCTCAGCAACTATTTGCTTTGTGAATCTTTGGATGAATTACTAAGTGTGATAGAGGCCAAATGCATTTGTATCCTGGACATTTCATACAGGATAGAGAGAGCATACTTCTTAGCATACAGTGGGCAGAGGGGAAGTAAAAATATTCACGAAGGAAAGACCAGGAACATGCCTTGAATTCTGGTGTTTGAGCTCTGAGAGGCCAGTCTCCCCCTTCCACTCTTCTAAGAATCGAAGGGAATCAACCTCACGTGAGTGGAGGCAGGTACCTGTGTTAGTGGTGTTATCTTCGACATCCTCTCTGAGTCCTGGAGACAGGAAATGAAGAAACTGCACCAAGAGCTGACCACTTAGGTTTATCAGAAGTACACCGTACCTAGGTGGGAATCTGGCACAGCAGTTCAGGTGCTGCTAGTGATGCCTGCCTCCTCTGTCAGAGTGCCTGGATTTGAGTCCTGGCTGTGCTGATGGGACTGGCTTCCTGCTAATATACACCCCAGGAGACATCAGATGGTGGCTCAAGGATTGAGTCCCATGAAATCCAAATTGAGTTCCCAGCTCCCCAGAGTCCGGGGAGTGAAATTGCACATGGGCGACCTCTGTCTCTCTTTTTCCTCTCAAATAAAATAAATATTTTTAAAAGCCCGTTATTTAAAAAAATTATTTTGTACCTACACATGACAAGAAGCAAGTGAAGCCACCAAGACACAAAGATGCCTAAGAGGAAAGTCGAGGGGCAGCAGCAATTCCAGACCTACTGTCAGCTCACAGATGCTGGAAGAGATTCACGTACTAGCTTCATCAACTGGCTTTGTCTCTCCATCTCGTTTACATTTTACAAATAATTTCTTTTAAAATCATCTCTTTTTTACTTTCCATTCCTTTTAATGCATCATGTGTTATGTTAATTTGCAATTATTTTCCTTTTGGTTTCATCTTTGCTTCTGAAATGATGCTTCCTTTTATTTCTAACTCCTTCCTGAGTTCTGTCATGTCAATATTGAGCATTTCTAGTTCTGACTTACGATATTCTTCCATGACTTGAATCATTTCCTTAACATTTTTAAGCATGTTTTTTTAAAAAGCAAGCTAGAGTTTGAACTAAGTGGTGGGCACATCTGCTTGGCCTATCTTCCTTGGCTTTGCAGATGTCAGTTTGCTCTTTATTTTTTTCTTACAATAATTTCATATGGAATTTTTCCTACAGACTCTCTTGGTGCTCATTTCTATGGGAAATTGGTCTTTTCTGGAGTTTTGCAATGAGGCAGAGTGTAGTTAACCTTTTCTGACTTCAACAAGCTCTCTCTTCTGTTGATTTTGTTCAGTGGTCTCAACCTTGGTGGCTCTCGTCGTGAGACTCCCTGAGCATGTATCCAGTTGTCCCACTGCTGCTGGGATTTTATGCTCACAGCAACCAGCAGCTTCTGTTCCTCTATGGTGGCCATGTCCAGATGGCAGCAGCCAGAGTCCAAGTTTTGTAGTCATTGGAGGGTTTCATTGTTCTTGTCCCTATAGATAAAGTGTTCCCTCCGCTGGGGACCATGCCTTGTGAGGCACTGCAGCTTGAGCAGCAGTCTCTGTGCCCAAGACCTCTAAGAGAACCCCTCCCCCTGCCTGCATCTGCTCTCACCTGCTGGCAGCAATCTCTGGGCCTCTGCTAGCTACTGTCCTTGACACTCTGTGACTGTGGGAGAGGGAGGATTGCTCCAACCTGCTAGTATTTTGAGTCTGTTAGCTTTGTTGCAAATGTTGTCCAGGTATTTTGGCTTCACCTTCTTGAAGCTATGTGCCTGTTTGTGTAGGAATTCAGAGATTGACAACGTGAGCTACTGCCATTCTTCTGGAATCCTTGATACCTGCATTTAAAGCTGAGACAAACCTGGAACTGAGCATAGGTGACCTTACAGTCAGGCTCTTTGAACAGTCCTAAATATTCAACAGATGCATCATCCCAATGTGTCCCTATCATTCCCTCCCTATTAGGAATTTATTTCTGCTTAACCTTTCCATTTTGTCCTCATCCTCCACTTTTGGCTTAAGCAATGCTTTAATATGCACATGTGACCACGCCAAAGGTATTCTGTACAGAGTAAACCTTAAACTCCTTGGCAAGGCATGCAAGATCCTCCAAACTAGGCCTTCCTTCATCTTTGGGAAGACTTTCCACCACTTAGCCTTCCAACTCAGGGCATTAGTCATACTGGGCTGCCCGTGATCATGTATGTACACTGCAATTCGGGCCTTTTGTGTGTGTGTGTGTTTTGTTTTTGCTGTTGTTGTGTCTTACTGTATGCCTGGAATGGCTTTCCCTCTTGTTTTTATGGCTACTTCTTATTGAACATTCCAGACTTAACTGTCCTCCTCTGAAATCACATAGCATCTAGTACTTACTTTTTTTTTTTTTTTAAATTTTTATTTTTTGACAGGCAGAAACCGGCGTCCCGACCAGGACTAGAACCCAATGTGCCAGCGCTGCAGGCGGAGGATTAGCTTACTGAGCCACGGCGCCGGCCCTAGTACTTACTTTTATCTTGTCATTTATCAGGTAAAATGTATACACGATCTGATAAAGTACCCATCTTCTCCACTTGACAGTAAACTAGGGAACATACATGGGTACTTTGAAAAGCTTATGGGAAAATGGAATTAAAAGATAACTTTATTTTGGTGCAGACAGTTTGGAAATCTGTGAACAGTTTTGTCATAATATGTATCTTCTATAAACATTTTGAAAATCCCTTGTATCTTAGTCACCTTTGTGTTCCAGCATCAAGCACAGTGCCTAGTATATAGCTAATGGATTCTATGTCTTTTCTGAGGTTTTCACCTCTCTTAGTAGTTTAAGCATGCTGAATTTCATTCACTACCTTGATATATTGAAAGCAAAATGTCTCTGTGCTGATGACTCCCGAATTCTTCTCTCTAACACAAGCAACTCTTCTGAGCTCCAGATTACTTGTTCAACTCTTGGATAACATCTGCTCTGTGTATCTCTCAAGAACATAAAACCAAGATCCAGCTCTGGACTAGTGTTCCCTTTCTTGATCGATGGCAAGCTGTCACCCCTGCCAGGAAATCGGAGTCATGCTAACCCATTCTGTTTTGTAAATTCTGAAACATCACATCTTTTTTATTCCATCTTCCTAGACTCTCTCAGCTTCATCCTTTTCTCTCCTTCTCCGCTGTCACTGCACCAATTGGAGCCATATTATTTGTCCCCTGAAGCTATTGAAAACAGATTCCTAACTGTAATCCTGTGTCCACTCTGACTTTCTCTAATCTATTTTATATCTGACAGGCAAAATTGTGGTTTGAGAATGAGAACCTGGTTATATTATCCTCTGCTTAAAAGTGATACAAAGCCTTCCAGTGGTTTTAGCATGTAGTCTGAAACTCCTTGTCTTAAGTTACTGTTCTTCAGTTTGCTCAGTGAATTCTGCAAGTTCCTTAAATTCAACCAGCTTCTTGCCATCACTCAGTGACCTGTTTCCTCTGCCTAATTGCTTCTCCCTGTCTTCCTTCCCCTACATTAAGCCAAATCCATACCTTACCTTTAATGTTGTCAATATTTCTCTGCTGTTCTTCGTAGTATGCGTGCCCAAACAACATTTTTGCTTGCTTTTTAAACATTACATAAATGAAATCACACATAAGGATACTGTATACATATCACACATAAGGATACATACAGTATCCTTATATGACATATTTTCTGTTCAACATTATGTTTGAAGGATTCATCCATGTTGCTGAGTATTTTTGTTTGCTAATTTTCATTGCTCTAAAATATTTCATATTTCAGGAAAATCTGTTCTGGAGGTGATGAACTTTGGGGTTTCCAGGCTGGGGCTACAACGGGCTATGAATGGTGCTGCCTTGGACCTTCTTGTCCACGTTTCTGTTTACCCATTTCTTGAGGGTTTATACCTATGAACTTTGGCAGTTGGTGCCAAAGTATTTTCTAAAGTGAACATTCAAGCTTTCACTCCTACTAAGAGAATATGGGAATCCATATTGCTACACATCCTGACCAATACTTTTTAATTCATGCTGTTCTGTTGGAGGTATATTTTGCATACAGTTACTAACTATAAATTTTTTTCTAAAATAATAGCATGGCAATATATTGTCAAATGTTTCCAAAAGTTGCCACAACAAAAACTCCTACCACAGTGCCCTTCTGCGATATGACTTTGTAGCCCCTCCATTTAAAAAACAGACTGTGTGTCTTTTGCCTCTAAATATGACTGGCGCTATGACTTGCTTTGACTTTTGATTAAGGTTTTCAGAAGCCTGGCAGCCTTCACTTTTGTTCTCATGGGATCCAGCCACCATGTAAATAAGCTCAGGCTAGACTGCTGAATGATGGAGAGATTATGGAGGAAGAGAGAGGCCAAGTCAGCCCCTAGCTATTCCAACCATCCCAGCTAAGATGCCAGATCCATGAGGGAGGTCACCACAGCATTCCAGGCTCAGTCAAGCCTTCAGCTGAATGAAGCTGCATGGGGAACCCCAGTCAATACTTTGTAAAGAAATAATAAGGGTTGTTATTTTCCAAGACACGGAGTTGTGGCAAAAGGTAGCAGAATCACAAAATATCAAAAGCCCTCAACCTCCTTATACCCACTGTGTCTGTTTCTTTCATTTAACTATCTCCCATTCAAGTACTAACCAGGCCCGACCCTGCTTAGCCTGCAAGACCAGACGAGACTGGGCACATTCAGGTGGTATGGCTGTAGACTCATTTAACTATCTTAAAGAAATATTTGAGGGCCTGGCATTGTGGTACAGGAACTAAAACTGCTGCCCGTGATGCCAGCAACACATGTGGATGCTGGTTCCTGTCCTAGCTACGTCACTTCTGATCCAACTCCCTGCTAACGACCTGGGAAGGTAACAGACACTTGTCCAAGTGCCCGGGCCCCTGCTACCCAGGTGGAGACCCAGATGGGGCTCCTGGCTTCCGGCTTCAGCCTGGCCCGGCTCTGGCCATTGTGGTCATTTGGGGAGTGAACCAGCTGATGGAAAATCTCTTTTCCTCTCTCTCTGTCTCTCCCTCTCTATCTGTAATACTGCCTTTGAAATAAATAAATAAATAAAATTTATTAAAAAAGAAATATTTTAAAATGTCATTTAAAAGTACGCACAAAATGTTGATTGCAATGTTATTTATATTTTTAAAGTATAAATAAATTCTGTTTAAAATTTGAAGTAGACTGTAATAAAATAAATTATGATACATTCATGATATAAAACACTATACAGGGGCTGGCGCCGTGGCTCACTAGGTTAATCCTCCACCTGTGGCACCGGCATTCCATATGGGCACCAGGTTCTAGTCCCGGTTGCTCCTCTTCCAGTCCAGCTCTCTGCCGTGGCCCAGGAAGGCAGTGGAGGATGGCCCAAGTGCTTGGGCCTCTGCACCTGTGTGGGATACCGGAGGAAGCACCTGGCTCCTGGCTTTGAATCGGCACAGCGCCGGCTGTGGTGGCCATTTGGGGAGTGAACCAATGGAAGGAAGACCTTTCTCTCTGTCTCTCTCACTGTCTATCTGTCAAGTAAAAAATAAAATAAAAATAAAAATATAAAAAAGCACTATACAGACAAAATTATATTGAAAAATTTTCTCTGAAAATTTTATTTTATTGAGAGAGAGAGAGGTTCTCATCTGTTGGTTCATTCCCCAAATACCTGCAAAGCTCTACCCCCCTCTCCTCACCTCCACCCCACTCCCAGCCTGGGGTCAAAGCCAGGAGCCAGGAACACAATCCAGGTCTTCCATATTGAGGGCAGAAACCCAGTTTCTTGAGCCATCACTGTTGCTTCCCAGGATCTGCATTAGCTGGAAGGTAGACTCAGGAGCCAGAGCCAGGAATCATACCCAGGTACTCCCATGTGGGACAAGGGCTTCCTAACTGCTAGGCTAAATATTTGCCCCAAAAGGAGTTTTAGTGACAGTGGAAAATATTGAAGAAAAATAAGTGGTAATGGACACACACACACAATTCATTTCATTCCTGGCCTGTTAAAAAATTGTACAGTGAAAAAGAATACTAGGAAATAAAAATATATTAACAATGGTTTGGTGATTGAAAATTTTTCCCAATTCTTTGCAAGTTTTATTTATTACTTATATAAGGAGAGAATGGAAATTGCTGTTGCTTTTGAAGTAGGAGAAAATTTGCTATCAAATTTGACATGCTCTGAAGGAGGAAATGTGCCTACAGTTTTAGTCATACAGGCTGTGGCACTCTACTTCCCCTGGTGGCAGGCAGTTCACATTTCAGGAGCAGACCTGAAGGCTAGTTTCTCAATCTTTAATTTTTATAGTAATTAAAGAAAAAGAAATCCCACTGTTTTTCTCTTGGAATTACTTTATAAGAGAAGGGTCATTTCAAGTTGTAAAGGTAGGAAGAACAAAATAAGGGACTTTATGAATAACTTCGTGTGGTCTTTTTAATTTTCATTTTGCTATGGATTGTAGGAAACTTTATTTGGTAGGCTCTGGCCCAAAGAAAGAAATAATAGTGCTAAACCTTAAAATTACAGAGGGAAAGCAAATGGCAAATATACTTGTACTCCAGCTCAGTAGAAAAGCTGCTAGGTTTCCTCGTAAACTTATCTTTATGGTGGTGAGGAATAGAACTTCTAGAGCCATTAGTCAAGTTGGCTTTCTTACTAGGGCAGAGTTTCTCTGAATGAAGGTACTTATGAAATAATGTTTTAAAGAGACCGAATCTCAGACCCATTGATTCTGAATCTCTGGGCTTGTGGCCTAGGGATCTACATTTTTAACAACATCCTTGGGAATCTTTTGCACCTAAACTTGAAGGAAACATTGTCTTTCCTAGATTTTGTATCCTGACCTGGTTGGTGGTTACATAGCTGTAACATACATATCAACTTCTCTATCTTAATCTTGCTGGTGGTTACATGGCTATAAAATATATATGTAAATATTTATCAAGAAATACAATTATAAATTTCACAAAAGCTATACCTCATTAAAAAGTAAAATGAAACAAAAATGCTGGCTGTTATGTAATGTTTTAGCACAATAAATAAATTTGTTATTTAATGAATTTTGATTTATTCTGATAATCTCAATATTTCTGCTGTACTGAGTAGATTGTTTTGCATTTTTGTCAGCAAACTTGGGCAATGGTCATTTTAGAAAGAATCTTTTACATATTTTTGGTTAAAATAGTCTTGATTTTTTGAGTGGAAAAAGAATTCTAGTTTATAGCCAAGTTTGTTTGGCTGCTGTTTAGTCTTTGATGTAGATAAAATTCACTATTTCAGATTTTTAAAATTTTCTATTTCTTTAGAAGGTTGATGATTCAAGAAAATGATACTTTCAAACCTTGTAGTCTTTGTTCTGTGAATATGAAGAAGTGAAAACTTCTGTAGAAAGAAAGAGAAGAAGGAAGGGGGGAGGGGTGGAGGGGAAAAAGGAAAATACAGAAAAAAAGAAAATGGAAGAAATGACAAAATATTACTACTCGTCTTTCAAAATACACCTACCCAAATAGCTTCAGGCATTTCACATGTTTTTATCCTTAATTACATTCCTAGCTATTTATTCTTTGATTCCCTTCTAGAACAACCCTCTTAGCCACATTACAGCTCTTGTGACGCTTTGTGTTCAAGCCTGTTTTGCCACTAAGGTTTGTCTCTCCAAGCTTTGTTATTTGTAAGCGCTATATGAAAGATTCAGAGTGAGGAGCAGAACACCTTTAAGAGCTGGTAGCCTCTCTGATCCCTGATTTATCACACACTTTCACAATTTCACTAGTGTCAGAAGGAGGCCTCTTTTCTCTTGGAATGCTATATTCTTTGGGAATGAAGTGGTCAGTTGTTCACACTGTATTGGAGTATCTCTTGAGTATTTAGCATCTGGATTCAGCCGTCATCACAGTGGTGAGAGACAGAGCAGGCCAGAACTGATTCTGTTCAGGCGAATAGCAGGACCAGCACCAACTCTACCATGGCTCTTTCCCTGCTAATGTGGATCTATCAGTAAGGCATCTTTGTGGAATACTTCTACAGCCTTTCATTAATTTGTATTTCTGTTACCCAGGCTATTATATACATGCAGTTAGGGAATGATTCTTATATAAGTGAATGATGTTACTATAAAATTTTCTAGAGATTGTAAGCCATAATTTTTATTTCAGTTGCAGACTCTGTTTTTCTCATGTACACATAATGGTATTTTTCTTTTTTTTTCCAGTAATAGTACTAACAATATTAGAAGGACTTCTGAAATATAATAAATGGCCCGTGTTTGCTCAAAAATTATTTCCTTAGCACCACTAAGAAAGACAAATTCTCAAGCTAGATGTAGCATCTGACTTATTTTGCATACATAAAAATTTTTTATTATAAAACTAGTATAATGTACTTTATGAATATTAGCTTATTCACATGTTATGAACACGAGTCAATGGAGAAAGCCAACGAACAGAACTAAGAGAGGGAGAGAGAGAGAGAGAGAGAGCTCACTCCTCAGATATCCAGGAGCAGGGAAGTTAATCCAGAACTCCCATGTGAGTGGCAGGGACACAATTATTCAGACCATCAACTGCTGCTTCCCAAGGTATATGTCAGCAGGAAGCTGGAGCAGGAAACAGATCCAGGACTCCAGCCCAGGCACTCTGATGTGGGATGCAGGCATCCCAAGAGAAAACATAACTGCTGTGCCAAGCACCTTCCTGCGGTGTTTGCATTCTTTTTTTTTTTTTTTAAGATTTATTTATTTATTTGAAATGCACAGTTACAGAGAGAGAAGTGAGAGAAAGAGAGAGAGAGAGAGATCGATCTTCCATTCACTGGTTCACTCCCCAAACTGCCTCAAAGGCCACAACGGCTGGGAATGGGTCAGACTGAAGCCAAGAACTAGGAGCCAGGAGCCTCTTCTGAGTCTCCCACACGAGTGCAGGGTCTCAAGGACTTGGGCCATCTTCCACTGCTTTCCCAGGTGCACTAGCAGGGAGCTGGATCAGAAGTGGGGCAGCCAGGACTTGAACTGGAGCCCATATGGGATGCTGGCCCTACAGATTGTGGCTTTACTTGCTATGCCACAGCACTGGTCCCTGTGTTGGTATTCTTAATCATTTACTAAAGTTACAGATATCAAGATTTAAAAAATTGATTTGTTGAGGTATAATTGACACAATCTGTACACATTTAAAAATATATAATTTGGTAAGCTTTAAAAACTATTTTTAAACATATAGCTCAGTAATGTTTAGAATATTTGAATTGTTGTGTAATAGATCTCCAGAACTTTTCATGCCACAAAAGTGAATCTCTGTACCCATGAGACAACAGTTCCCTATTTCTCCCTCCCCTCAGGTCCTGGCAACCACCACCTACTTTTTGTTTCTATAAATTTTACTTCTTTAAGGGCCTCATTTAACTCACGTAAATGGAATCACAAAGCATTTTTTTGTCTTGTAACTGGATTATTGCACTTAACATGATGTCCTCAAGGTTCTTCCATACTGTAGCATGTATGAGAATTTTCTTCCTTTCTAAGGGTGAATACAATTCCATTGTATGCATTTTGCTTATCCATTCATCTATCAATGGACAATGGGTTGCTTCTACCTCTTGGCTATTATGATGAATTTGTAGTGAACATGCATGTGCAACTGTATCTTTGAGAATGAGCTTTCTACTTTTTTGGATACATATCCCATAGTAGGATTGCTGGCTCACATTTTTAGTTTTCTGAAGGAACTACTATACCATTTATATGTTGGTTACACCATTAAAATTTTTTTATTTATTTTATTTCTTGAAGAAGAAGAGAGAGTGTGTGTGTGTGTGAGAGAGAGAGGTATCTTGTCCACTGGTTTATTTCCCAAATGCCTACAACATCCAGGGCTGGTCTAGGCCAAGGCCAGGAGACAGGAACTCAGTTAGAGTCACCCACATGGTGGCAGGAACCCAGATATTTCAGCCATGACATGACCTTCATTAGCAGGAAGCTGGAATGGAGAGCACAGCTGGGATTTAAACCCAGGCATTATGGTGTGGGATGCAAGTGGGCTTAACCACTATGCTATAACACTCACCCTAACTTCATGGTTTTATATTCTCATCAACAGTGCACTGAAGTTATAATTTCTGCACATCCTTATCAAGTGTTGCTAGTAGACAGAAGTGAGTGTAAGGTGATATTGCAGTTTTGATTTGCATTTGTCTATTAGTAATGTGGAGCATCTTTTTATATGCATATTGGCCACTTCATCTTCAGAGAGATGTCTGTTAAGAATTTTGCCCATTTTATAATCACATTGTTATTATTATTATTTATTATTTGACAGGTAGAGTTACAGACAGTGAGAGAGAGAGACAGAGAAAAAGGTCTTCCTTCGGTTGGTTCACTCCTCAAATGGCCGCTATAGCTGGCGCTGCACCGATCCAAAGCCAGGAGCCAGGTGCTTCTTCCTGGTCTCCCATGCAGGTGCAGGGGCCCAAGCACTTGGGCCATCCTCCACAGCCCTCCTGGGCCACAGAAGAGAGCTGGACAGGAAGAGGAGCAACCTGGATTAGAACTGGCACCCATATGGGATGCCTGCGCCGCAGGCGGAGGATTAACCAAGTGAGCCATGGCGCCGGCCCCATTGGCTGCCTCTTTTTTAAAGATTTATTTATTTATTTGAAAGTCAGAGTGTGGTGGGAAGTCGGAGTTACACCGGGGGTGGAGGGGTGGGGAGAGCATGGTGAGAGAGAGATTGAGAGAGAGATCTTCTACCTTCTGGTTCACTTCCAAAATAGCTGTATTGGCCGGGGTTAGATCAGGCCGATGCTAGGAGCCAGGAACTTCTTCCAGTTTTCCCACATGGGTGTAGGGGGCCCAAGCACTTGGGCCATTTTCTGCTGCTTTGCCAGGGGCATTAGCAGGGAGCTGGATTGGAAGTGGTGCAGCTGAGACTTGAACCATTACCCATATGGGATGCTGACATGGCATGCACTGGCTTTACTTAATACACCACAGCACCGGCCCCTAAAATTTTTTTTTAAGAAGAAAGAAAAGTAGAGGTTGGAGAGAAAAAAATGGTGGAGACCTCTCAGAGCTGTCTTCCTTGATCTAAGTACTGCCATATCTGTTTCAATGAAGCATTCTTACTTGGTCTAGATATACAGAGGCTGCTGAATTTGTATGGTTTTGATTGATTTGCTCATTTCTATTTTGTTTTTGTATGGAAATATGTTTTGCTTTTTAAATCCTTGCATTTTGATGTAAAGTAACTAATCTTCAATTATGACAAATGAGCTCTCCCATTAAGAAAATTTTCCATTGTCTTCATTTGTCACATAATCTTTACAAGATTTAGTGTAAATTTTTGAACTTTTAAAATGATCGCATGAATAATATAAGAAAAGTTGTGTGTGTGTGTGTGTGCGTGCGTGTGTATACTGTTGAGTGGTAGAAAACTGTGTTGAGTATTTCTTTTTTATACATAGTTGAAAAGTTCAGCATAAAGGAACTGTGTCTTGGGATAAGAGTCATTTTCAAGAGCATCTGGGTAATAAATCATGTGGAATTGTATTTTCAATACTTTATCATGAATAGCAATGAATCACTAGCTTTTTGATAGAGGGTAATTTTTTGTAACCAGAACTCACACATCCAGTTGAGTGTAAGTCTTCCAAAGTTGTAGGTAATATACTTATTTTTCAGAACTGATTTTTGAATTGTCCTGAAGCTAACTGTTTTTAATTGGTGGCTTAAGATTATGCTCTTGAAGCTGTATATATGAAATACATGAAATTTGTTCACCTTAAATAAATTAAAAAATTAAAAATCAATTTCATTTATTAGATAAACCTATCTCATTTTTAACCAAAAATTTTCATTTATTTTTCAGTTTGACCATCTATTGGACTTGAAACTGAATAGCTCCAGTTTGGTTCCAAAAATAAATCTACTTTCATGGAAAAGTAATTTGCCACCAGAGGAGGATGTGCAAAAGAATATGTACATTTTCCAAAAATGATTTAAGAAACAGCATTGTTATCCAAATAAGTGTATATCCTCCTGGGGAATCTACTCTGAGAGAGACTATTCAAAAGTATTATTTGCGACATTGTTTCCTTAACATCCTGACAGTACAACAGAAGTAACTCAATAGAGTTATAGAATGATATATTTTATAAGGATGAAAGTACTCTCTAGATTTTCAAATCAAGTCTTCTACTTTTACAAGTAAGGAAAGGGAAGAGTTAGACAACCTAAGTAAGTTGCAGAAGACCAACTACCTTCTTAGTTGTTGATGGAGTGGGGGACATCCAAGATGTTTTATTAGGATTCTTTTTTTATTTCTACAAGCTATAACTTAGTGTAACTGAAGTTATGAATTGGCAAGTAACTAGCAAAGTTCAATCAGCAGATGTGCTTGCTTTGGCTGGATATTTTTTTTTTTAATTAAAAAAAATTTTTTTAAAGGCAGACAGATGGAAAGAGATAGACAAGGACAGAGACAGACACAAAGAGACCATCTATCTGATGCTTCCCCCTTCAAATGTCAGAAACCAGGAGCAGGGAACTCAGTCCAGGTCTCCCACGTGGGTGGTGGGGACCCAACTATTTGAGCCATTCATCTGCTGCCTCCCAGGGTGTAATTAGCAGGAAGCTGGAGAATTGGAGTTAGGCCTTCTGCTTGTCACAAGCGGGAAAATTTTAGATATGATTTTAAATACCTCTAAGTGGAAGCAATAGTTCTCCATTTCAAATTAGCAACAGTTTTGAGTCACATATGAAATGCATGGCCTTTGGATAAGGTTGCCAGATTTAACAAACAAAAATTTGAATTTCAGGTAAATAACTCTTATTTTTTGATCTTAGCATATCCCAAACATTGCACGGGCTATAGACATACTAAAAATTTTCAGCATTTGTTTGAAATTCAAATTTAAGTGAATGTCCTTTATTTTATTTGTCAAACCTAGGTTTGAAGCATTTGAGGCCTTCACAGGACCACGTTGAATATCACCTCCCAGCCAGGTATGGCAGAAATGCTTACTATTCACTTAGTAACCCTGTGTCCCTTCAATTTCACATCTTCTTTGGAATTGGGCAGACCACATGACTAGTTCTGATGAATGTGCTAGGATGTTAGAAGTGGTGTGCATCAGTTGATTGATGTACTCGAAAGTCAAAGTACAATCTCCCAGGTTGCTCATTCCCTGCTGCAGTGAACTAGAACCATGTGTTCAGGATGGCCTAGTCACATGCCAAAGGCAGCCTTAGATCCCTGAAGAAAAGTTGTAATGAAGGGACCCAGGAGAACCACTGGACTAACAGCACACTTGGTATGTGTCAAAAGTCAACTTTTTATCTGTTAATCCACTGAAATTTCAGGATTGCTTTAATTACTGCAACTTGGCATAACCAATATTGACACACTGTGTATCATCAAATGAGTAAATAAATGGTATGAGTCTAAGGTTTTTGTTGCTCTTTGATTTTTATGGAATTGCCATCGACTTACTAAGTTTGTTGGGAGGTCTGAATGAGAATTACAAGTGAAAATCTTCAGCATTCTGTTTACTTCACGGCAGGCTGCAACAAATGAGAATGAAATTTAATGATAGTATTTCCATTTACAAATATTATTTTTAATGCTTATAACAATCTTATGAAATTGGTGTTATTATCATTTCCATTTTATAACTAAAGGAAATGAGGCTTGGAGTAGTAAAGCAATTTACCCAAGGTCATTTCACAAAGTTCTTATTGAATTGAGAGGTAAGTCTCTATTCCAGGACACTATGACTCCGAAATCCAAACCTTCAAATCTATGCCATGTAAACATTTTACTTGTGTCTGACAGAAGCCTGATTCTGTGCCATTCATTCATAATAATAGACAACCATATAAGATGTACTGTATTAACGTTAGACATTAGAGATAAAAAGATTAACATTCAGACCAATCTTTATTTTTATTTATTTGAAAGCCAGAATGAGAAAGAGAGACAGAGAGACAGACAGACAGACAGAATCTCTTTCAACAATTTCAGTTGTTTCAAATGCCCTAACAGTTGGAGCTGGGCCAGGCTAAAGCCAGAAACACTATCCAGGTCTCCCACGTGAATGGCGGCGACCCAAGTACCTGAGCTATCATCTGCTGCCTTCCAGGGGATATACTGGCAAGAAGCTGTATGGGAAGTGGAGGTAGGACTCAAGCCTAGGAACTTGGATATGGGATGCCTGCCTCCAGACCAATCTTGCCCTTACAGAAATCTCAGTTATTCTCAGACAAATGAATATGTAATTAAGAATTATTAGAACAAGTTACTTGATAGACGGAAGTCTAAGATTCAAAAGAAACATATGTTTGGGATTGAGGGAGCAGAGTGTATTAGAGAGGCTTCAAGGAGGTGGTGAAACCTAGGCTAAGCTTTGAGAGATGGCTATGAGTTTGTCGGACTGAGATTACAAGACAGCCTGGCTTTTCTAAGCAAAAGGAACATGTGTGAAACATGCACAAAGCAATTTAGTATGTTTGGGAATTAGATTTCTATTGGGTTATAATTACATAGTGATTTCAGTTCATAGCATAGGCTGCCCAGTAGGAGTCCAAGTGGCATGGATGGGGATGCAAGAAGGAAAAAGGACTTGCATTTCCTTTCAGAAATGCCAAGATACCACCAAAAGCAGAGAAAGGTGTAGAAATAACCTGTCTTGTTCCTGCTCTCTGATCTCCCGCTGCTGTCTCTTATTGGAAAACCTAAATGGAAGATAGTTGGTAAGACAGCTAAGGAAATATAGCCTCAACAGCCACCCTACTTACTGCCATACAGAACAGAATCTGGGAAAGGTAAACAAGAGAATATCAACTGCTGACATTCTTCTATCAATCACACTAAAATATCCTGTTGTCTCGGATGGGTTTCCTCAGAAGCAGACCTTGAAATGGAGATTAGGCTATATGAGGTTTATTGAGTGATGGTTTCTGGATCAACACTTGTAGAAGTAAGAATGAAGAAAGTCTGGGCAAAGGTAGAAGCTGAGCTGCAATGCAGTTCCAGCAAAGCTGCAGCTGATCATATAGGCAGCTCTGCAGATGGGCTAGTCCTTCAAAAATGTCTTGAGTTAGGGCACTGGAATTGGACCTTTATGACCCTATGTTATTGGTCGTTAGATACAAGTTTTCCCGGGAAGCAGGCATGATTTTTTTTTTTGACAGGCAGAGTGGACAGTGAGAGAGAAGAGACAGAGAGAAAGGTCTTCCTTTGCCGTTGGTTCACCCTCCAATGGCCGCTGCGTTCAGCGCGCTGTGGCCAGCGCACTGTGGCCGGCGCACCGCGCTCATCCGATGGCAGGAGCCAGGTGCTTCTCCTGGTCTCCCATGGGGTGCAGGGCCCAAGCACTTGGGCCATCCTCCACTGCACTCCCGGGCCATAGCAGAGAGCTGGCCTGGAAGAGGGGCAACGGGGACAGAATCCAGCGCCTCAACCGGGACTAGAACCCGGTGTGCCGGCAGGCGCTGCAAGGCGCAGGATTAGCCTATTGAGCTGCGGCACCAGCCTGCAGGCATTATTATTTATTTTTATTTTTTGACAGGCAGAGTGGACAGTGAGAGAGAGAGAGACAGAGAGAAAGGTCTTCCTTTGCCGTTGGTTCACCCTCCAATGGCTGCCGCGGCCGGCGCGCTGCGGCCGGCACACCGCACTTATCCGATGGCAGGAGCCAGGTGCTTCTCCTGGTCTCCCATGGGGTGCAGGGCCCAAGCACCTGGGCCATCCTCTACTGCACTCCCGGGCCACAGCAGAGAGCTGGCCTGGAAGAGGGGCAACCGGGACAGAATCCAGTGCCCTGACCGGGACTAGAACCTGGTGTGCCGGCGCCACCAGGCAGAGGGTTAGGCTGGCATGATCTTGAGCAAAGCAGTTTTCTTTAACTGAGCAAGTCCCTATAGGATGCTGACAGCTGAAGACCATCTTCCAACAGCATTTCCAGTATTTGGGAATATAAATCCTAATGTCTACCATCATCCACCCTAAGTACTGCTCAACATTTGCATTGGTTGTGCAAGCAGCTCTTCATGAACTCCTTTGCCTGAGAGAAACATGGAAAAGGAAGGTTAGTGGGACAAGCTAGAATTCCCACTGCTGCAACTGGTCACAGGGCCACAGCTAGTACTGGTGCTCTCCTTTCTTTACGGTATATTCTGGATCCTCACTCTCAGCAAGTTAGCTTTGCTGGTCTCAAAGGGCTCACCAGGAGGCATGACCCTACTACCTTCTCTGAGGTATGTGAATCACAGCTCACTATGCCCTTCTCTGACCAGAGCTACCACATTTGTAACTTACCATCAGAACTCATTAGAAATGGGGAAGGGAGAGCAAGGGTCACCCAAGTAGATCACCTATATTCCACACATATTCCAACAAGTCCTACCTTCTCCTGAGGATCAGAGTCAATTTTCTCTGCAAAAGTAATGACTTCAAATCTTGCAGACTTGTTCCCAGCAAGGTGCTCATGCAATGGAGTTTATAGTTCAACTGAATTTTTCTTATATCCCTGTTGGAAATGTCCTCCCTTTGGGAAGCAGGATCTCTAGACCCACAGAGCCCAGAGTTCCACACTGCAGTTGTAATGAAATATGAAATTTCAGCAAGGATTGGTCTGTGGGGCACTTAAAATTTTAGAAGTCAAGAAGAGCAGAAAAAGCTAGGAATGGAGATGAAAAAAGAAAGTGGTCAGTTAACAGAAGAGAAAGCAATAGTGTGTGATATCTCTGAATCCAAAAGAAAAAAGTATATCAGGAAATAGAGTTTGATTGATCACCGTAAATGCTGCTCCAAGAGAGGGGTGATAAGTTGAGGACTGAGGCTAGACCACTGGAGCCAGCAAGAATCAGTGACCTTGAAGAATGTATTTTTAGTAGAGTGGAGGAGATGAAAACATGATGAAACATAGCAATGGGAGGAAAGAAAGTGAGGATGGTGACACTGGCTGCTTTTAAGATGTTTTCTATAAATAGAAAGGAGAGAAAAATAAGTTAGCTTGAGGGAAAAAACACAAAGAATTTTTCAAAAGTGGGAAATTAGATGGAAGTGATCCAGTAGAGAGAAAATGACTGAAGTGATCTAATCACTTTTGTCATAGATGACTAGCAAGTTCTCAGTAAATACTAGTCGCTCTGATCATTTTATATAACCTAACATTAGATTTTGATAATTATAAAATTACCTCTTCACTTTCTTTCTTGAATTTTTTTTTACTTCTAGCAAGTTTCAGATAATGCCATCCATATACTCTCAATTTCAGATGTCATGAATTGTTGCTGTGAAAAATAACAAGAAAATTTAATGCTTCTTATGATCATGTGAATATAAAATTATATTCATCATTTTCAAAGATAAAGTTTATGTCTGCCAATCTATGGATCTGAATATAAACTGTTATACCTTCAGAATAAATTTGGGAGTATGATAAGACTTATTATTTGAGCAAGACTTCATTAATTCCCATTTCCAGAATGCCCTGTGAAGGTGTAGAGCCACAAAAAACAAAGAAATAAAATGCAAACAGCAATAATACACAGAATAAAAACTAAATACAACTGATTATTGCAGAACATTAAACATATTTGAGTGCTGAGACAAAAGCTCACTCTGTTTAAAATAACTGTGGTGATTGGGTAACTCTTCAAGATGCCTAGGATTAGACCTGTTACTTTAGTGAATCTGGAACAGAGAAAAAGAGAGGGTATAGTGCTTGGTTTTGCTGTTGTGAGCAGAAGAGAAAAAAAGAGAAACTTTCACAAAATTGTTCAATTTATATGTAAGGAAAAGTCATGGCTATGCCCAATCAAAACCTTTATCCAAGTAAAGGCATACAGAGAATTATTGTCAAATGGTATATTCTTCCTTCCAGATAAATAACAATCCTATACTTTGAAAATTTTAAGAACAGTCTTCCAAAATGCCTATAACATATTAAACTAATTCACGTGTAATTTGAGTATGAATCAGGAAATTCTGAAATTACACTCCACATTGTAATATTAACTAAGTACACAGGACTCACATGCAGAACTTTTTATTGTAAAGCAGCCTAGTTTGAGGAGTTAATATTTCATTGGGGACTGAGTATTGTATTTTCCATTTTCTCTAAATTAGGATGATAAAATGAAAAATGAGGGTTTGTATACTGCATATAAAAATAATTCCTTAGTGTTGCCAAAATGTTTGGTTGATGTCTGATTTTCTATCAATATTTACGGGAAAGTTTTAAATTGAAAATCATCTTTAGATAAATTCAAAGGCCATGTCATCTACTGGTTATTATATATATTTTATATTTATAATGCAGTAGTATTATTTTTGACTAATTTCATAACATGCTTCTATAAATTAAGAAGAGGAAAAATAATTTATATGAGCAAGTTTCCCAGTTTTTCACTTTTTCATGCTAAAACACTGAAAGAGAATAGGAAGACAATTGAACACTTGATTTACTTATTTTTCTTGGTAAAATTTTTCTCATACTGTATTTATTTTTTAAATTGTCCAAATATTTTAGATTGGCTTTGATATTCTGGAAAATATGCATCTTGATTTGGTAGTTGATAAAATATTTCTAAAAGTCACGATGGTATGTCTACTTGCCAATGTGAAAATGGACATAACAAAAACACCCCTAAATCCTACATTTGTTGAGCTTAGAAAAAAATGCATTCATCTTAATTAACAAAACATCAACTGATACAATTTTTATCATAAGAGTACAGTTTAAGGAGCTATGAGAATTACATCTCAGAATTGTCTGCTCAAAGGATGGGTGAGGGGAGACTCTTGCTTTCCACTGTGTTAATTCCCTCATGCTTCTAGTTTGTATGTGATTCCAAATAGCTCAGTAAATTCCCATAGGCACTACAGCGAAAATTCCCCATGTTAGAAAGAAAAAAAAATTCACTGCCATAGAGACAAGGTGGTTTCACATTAATTTTTACAACAGTGATATCATAGCTACAGGTACATTAAGAGGACATGAAGTAGTTGGCAACAATCTCATGATGCACTTTGGTTAAATAATATGGCATAACAATCAGTAGGTATGGTTATCTGCAAATGGTAGTTAAAGTGACATAAGAATATCCAGTAATTATCAAGATGATTATGATTGAGTTAAGAATGCCTAAGTATAAGTGATCATACTGTTTTTGAGTGGAAGAAAGACATACTATAGATAAATACTAAATCCCATGTTTTCCAGTGTGCGTGAGGTCCTGAAAGAGAGAGGCAGTAGTACTATAAAAGCTTGGGTATCTTCACTATGGTTATCAAGCACTGTCTCTTAGTGAAGTGGTCAAGTATTTAACCTATTCAGCAGCATGGTCTTCAGTGAAGAGGAGTGTCAGACAATCATAGCTTAAAGATATTAATCAGTGATGTTATCTAAGTTTCCATACTCTGTTCCTTTGTTTACCAAACAGCCTTTCGCTTCCCCCGAGGCTTCCTCATAAATTGGTGTACAGGGATAAAATGCATTCATTTTCAAAATGAGAAACTGTATTACCTTAATCATCACCTTTATTATTGTGAATTAAAAAAAAACTGAACCATGGTTTACACACTGGTCTTTCAGATGTTTGAGTAGTGTGAGATGAAAAAGACTGGACACAGTTATACGGAGCATTGTTGTGTCAAGGAAACCAAAATTGTTTGACAAGAATGGGATTACATTAAGTTCTAGTAGGAAAGGCATTGGAGTGCAAGTTTCTGGTATAACAATAAATGGCTTGGAAGGTACACACAGTTTACTAACTCTTCTTTTTGACTCTGTGGGCAAAGAGAATGAGGTGTGAGAGACATTATAGTGTTCAATTATTGGGAGAAAAAGTGTTTGCAAAGATTTAAGACTGCAGCTTGACTTTTTTTTTTGATAGTGGATAGAACTCTACAAGAGATCGTAAGCCAAATTATCTGAAAATTTCAATTGTGATGTGGAGTAATGATGTCATCTACTTCAGCACAATTACTTCTCTAGGTTGGTGGTTTGGTTTGATTAACAATCGAAAATCTTGGGAGATGAGAAATAAATGTGATTGCAAAGCATTTGTAAATATAAATTAATATAAAATTCAACATTAGCAACTTTCCAGCAAATGTCTCCAAAGTAAGTGGAGTATTTTCTGTAAAATTTCTAGAGTGGTTTCTTAATACATTAAAATGTTTTCCTCTTATTAGCAATGCTTTCATACTTGGCTTGATTCACTTGATATCGATGATCTGCACTGTAATAAAATTTAAGCAGAGAAACTTAATACAGTCTGAATTAGGAACCACAGCTTCACTGGGACTTAATGTATCACGTTGCAGCATAACATTCTCATATACATAATTTCCTAAATCGTGCTTTGACTTCAGGGAGCACTTAAATATTCAGCTCAATTCTCTCTTAAGTGTCCAGAATACAGTTAACAATATAATGTCCTGCATGTAGAAAGTAGAAAGCTTTCTTCCACACCCAGATTCTTCAGCTGAGCCAGAAACTGAAGCAATGGCCATGTGAAAAAGGTCCTTGACAGAATTATACCCAGTACATTTTGATAAAACACAAAAGACCAAAATATCCTGAATGCGTACCATGTGCCAGCATTTTAATTTGTATGTTACTACACTCGAATCACCAAAATTTATCTGAAATTTCAGTATTCATTACAGAGACTAAGATCAGAGATGTTCTGAAGTTAACATAGCGGTAGTGGAATTGAGAATAGAATAGAGTCCTATCTTCAGTCTATTCATATAATGGACCAATGACCTGCATCAAAATCTATGATGGAGACTCCTGGCCAAAAAATCTCATGGTGGGCATTTTAGCATCATCTCCTTACCACATGATTCTTTAAGTGCTGTCAAAGTAGACATCATCATAATAAAAAAAAAGGACAAAATCACTAATTAAAGCCATGAGGGGGTTATAAGACTGTCTGCTTTCTAACAAAAGTTGTGGTTTCAGGAACCATGCTCTATCTAACATGTACACAGTCTGTAAACTCCTGAGTGAATGGCAGGGTCCAGGACCTTAGATGCTCATACACAATTTAGTCCTGGCTTCCAATATTCAATTTATGCTTGACTTAAAAGAATCTTGCCCAGAGTCAAGCCATGTTGAATTGTTGTTTAAGCTGGTGAATTTTGTCTTCCCCTAAACACTGAAGACTCAAACCTCAAATTATTTCAATTACATATGAAATAAACCAATGTTCACATTAATACAGGTCTTCATTTATTTGATATAAGTAAAAGGAGAAAATGTTTGCAATTGCTTACTTCCACAGTGAATTGGGTTTGGCTTGTTGACTGAGTGGCGAAGGACTTGGATATGAATATTTTCAGTTGGCAGTAAGGAACAGAAAGAATTCTCCATTTTCTCTTTGACATTGTGAGTTTACGGAATGCTGGTGTTATTATCCTGACAACCTTACAAATCAAAATCAGGGAGAAATGGTAACCTATAGCTTTCACTGGAAGACAACTGGAGTGGGGAGAGGACAAGTATATTTTCATTCTCCAAAGGGTAAAATCTATCAGTAGGAGGAAGGAGAAATCTTATTTTGAATCTAAATATGAAATATTAACTGTATATAGCTTCACAGGCAAACAGATTAGATGAGAATTCACTCCAGGTGATCATGAGTTAAAAAATACAAATAAAATAAAGGTCACTAGGGTCAGTTTTGGGATGCAGCTGGTTAAGCTGCCTGCTGGATGCCAGCATCCCATGAGTGCTGGTTTGCGTCCCAGATACTCTGATTCTGATTCAACTCTCTCTGCTAATGCACTTGGTAAAGCAGCAGAGGATGGCCCAAGTGCTTGAGTATCTGCAGCTCTCTGGGAGAGCTGGGTGGAGTTCAAATCTTCTGGCTTTGGCTTGGTTGCCCCAGCCCCGGCCACTAAGGCCATTTTGGGAGTGAATCGTCAGATGAAGGAAAGTCTCTCTCTCTCTCTCCCTCTCCCTCTCTTTCTCTCCTTTTAACTTGCCTTTCAAATAAATAAAATAAATCTTAAAAAAATAAAGGAGTGTTTGATATGCAGCCCCTAGAACTGTTGCAGAAGTCCCTGACTGTTGGTATTCTCATCCTTGTGTAATCTGCTCCCATAAAGTAAGGTCTAGATTCAGTGACAAGTTTTAATGAATAGAATTAGGTGTATAATATAATAAGCAGTATGCTTTTTTGATCCTGAAGAACCATGTAAGATAACAAATGTTTGTTTCTTTGTTTGCTTGTTTTTAATGTTTGTTGTTTTAAGTCAGTAAATTTTGGGGGCACTTTGTTATGTAAGTAATACAGTCTAGCCTGCAAAGAGAGCTAGGAATCCATTCAGGCAAAACCACTACACAGGAACATGTCACATTTAATTAAGCACATCAGTTAAAGTGTTCTCAACAGCCAGCATGTAAAGCCTGGAGGATCAGAGAACCAGCAAAATACGTACACTTTAAACACAGTCATACCTCAGTTTCAAATCTCAAAGGCTGGTAGAGGATGCCAGGGAATTTAGTCTTAATGGACACAGCTACAGAGAATACAGAATCATCTCACAAATTGGGAGACTCTGTGAGACATTTGATATGGAAGTTGTCATAGTTACCAAAGACCAATCAATTAAATAGGCATCACTACGACTCCCTAGAAATTGCCTTTTAATTTTTTTATACTTATTTATTTGAACGGCAGAGAAAGTGAGAAACAGATGGAGAGTGTTCCCAACTTCTGGTTCACTCCACAAATACCTGTAATAGCCAGGGCTGGGCAGGAGTATTTGAGCCATCACCTGCTGTGTCTCAGGATGTGTGTTAGAAGGAAGCTGGCATCAGAAGTATAATCAGGACTTGAACCCAGGCACTCTGATATGGGATGTGAACATGCCCATACCAGGTACTTATATTTTTGAATGGATACAGGTAAATATAGGGGTCGGCACCATGGCTCACTTGGTTAATCCTCCGCCTGCAGCGCAGGCATCTCATATGGGCGCCGGTTCTAATCCAGGTTGCTCCTCTTCCTGTCCAGCTCTCTGCTGTGGCCCAGGAGGGCTGTGAAGGATGGCCCAAATGCTTGGGCCCTGCACCTGCATGAGAGATCAGGAAGAAGCACCTGGCTCCTGGCTTCGGATCGGTGCAGTGCTGGCCGTAGCGGCCATTTGAGGAGTGAACCAACGTGAGGTAGACCTTTCTCTGTCTCTCTCTCTCACTGTCTATAACTCTAAAAAAAAATAGGTAAGTATATAAAGAGTGTAACTCCAGATTCAAAAGACATGCTCCTGTTTCTTCTCATTCATTCTGCTACCATCCCAGTTCAGGCTCTCAGCACTTCATGCTTGGCAGTTAATTGCTACCAGGTTGTTTCTTGTTCTTGAGCCTTGTCGCCTTAGTTAGACTACAGAATGCTTAAGGAAAGGATCATGTCTCCTTCAATGATCCCCCTCCAACCACAATTTCATACTTGAAATGTGAGCATATGTGGAATTATTTCTGTATACCTTCTTTGAAACCACAAGAATTTTGGATCACTATTCATGAATCATTTCAAGTGGCCACCATCTTATCTCCAGTGAAATCCAGAGTCCTCTGGGTAATTTGCTTCTACCCTCTTCTGCCCTTCTGCACTACCATGTTCTTTCCAGCTCTTCCTTGAGCTATATTATCATTTTCTTATATTGTGAGCATTATCAGGTGGTGTAAAGAAAGGTATAAGGCACGTGAGACAGGCATAAGCTCCTCTTTCCTTTTGTTTTCTCTCCATGCAGTTTATAAAATATTAGAAAAAAGTAATTAAGTAATATTATACATAAGCTTTGGAAGCCCTGAGCATGTTTAAAAGCAATTTTACCAGTGATGTGTCATGATACTGTCCAGTGCAGTATGTTTTTTTTTTTATTACATAAAAATCTCCTTATGCAGAATTTTCAGGACAGAAAAATTCACTCAGATAAAAGGATAGAGAGCACATAAATGTTGGAGATGGGAAAATGATGTATCTTAAGAGCAGGCGGCCAGCAATTGTCAGTATATTAAAAGGAAAACTTTATAAAATAATTCTATAACCTTGGTCTCTAACAATTTTCATCTGAACAAATGGATATGGAAAGTGTGTTTCTAAAAGAAGCTAACACACATGTCTTAAATGATTTACCACAATTCTATAAAATGACTATATCTTGCTAATTCATTGAGTGTCTGTTTAATGATGCCTCTTCTAGGAATTCCTTCCACATAATCCTCCCGATAGTCTTTTGTTCCATACTTAACATAGTTTAATTCCATATGTAATTATCTATTTCCACGAATAAATTCTTGGCTTTTAATGAGATCAGTGACCTTTCTTGATAAATTTTGTGCTGTCAGTCCCTAGCATGGCACCCAGAATACTTGTGGAATAAATAAAAGGATAGATAAATTGGAGGCAAGAAGTTATGTGTTTTCAAAAAAATTATTATGTATATGCTTTCATTAAAAAAGATAAAGAAAAGACCTGAAAGAAACAAAATCAACAAAATAGGGCTATGCAAGCATGTCTGATGATAAATAATTCTGCTAGGGGCACGAGATTTTAGTAATGATTTTTCATTCATTACTTCATTTATTACCCTTCTCCTCTACATTCACTGAAGCCAGGTTTTTTCTCCCCTCTTGGCCTTTGGAACCTTCCTAGGGGACCCCTGGTAGTTTTGGTCCTGGCAAAGAGACCTCATATTCCTGGAACTCACTCTCTCTTATCTTTCTATGAAGGGTGAGATATTAAACAGCCCAGTTTGCTCATTCACAACAGGCTGAAATGTTTGAGCTTTATTCTGCCAGAAATAGCAGCCCAGAAGGTGTATCAGCAAAGAATCAACCTTGAAAAACAGGGTTCAAGAAAATTCTTCTGTTGATAATGAATAGACATGGTTTTTCTCATGAGGACCTAATGTTGAACAGCCACAGCTTTTGCAAAGAAGGCCATGCAATGAATGTTGAAGAATCAGGAGTAGCACAATGTCTTGTAATTAGTTCCAAGTGAGTGTCATTAGTATGAGTTCAGTGAAGGGGAAATGATGAAGAGAGACATAAGTGATCTTTGAAGGATAGGAAGAATTGGTTACAGTGATGGTTCTCAACCTCAATTTGAAGAACTTAGTAAAAGAATTCATGCTATCTTTAAAATGCCAGAAGGTATGTGAAAGTTTGATTTCATTGCAAAGATGGAAACCACATGCCATGGAAAACTAGGGAGTGTCTTAGTGAGAGGGTGTTGGAAAGAATTGGGGTTGTGCAAGGTGTTTCTGGGGAGGGTCTGAGGAAAAGGAATTTGATCTGGATTAGATGGCTGTCAGGAATCAAGGATGATGTTATGATTGAATACCTTAATAATTTTTACCTGGGAAGTGGGAAAAACCAAACAATCCCAAATTGGAAAAGAAGCAGTGATTAATCATACCAGCCAGAGTAGGGAATATCTGGTTATTCTTGTGATTAGGACTTGATTACAGATTGGTCACAGCACCATGTTGCTTTGCCTGATGTTGGAATTCTGTGAAATTTCTGTATTCAGTAGAACACCATGGCCTGACTGTGAGCACCAGACTAGCTTTTGGGTGTCAGGGATTGCTTTCCAACTTCTCAAATGCAAGACATCTTAACCACTAATAAAATACCTATGTAACTCTGATTGGGGCAATCAGAAGATCATGCTTTGAGAGGCATTCCTGTGGTAGGAAATGAGGCTGAAAAAGAAGAGCATTGTTGATACCTTTGCACAACAGCTAGTATATCTGAACACAATTCTGACAGCTATACCTGTCATTAATGGCATATGAGCAAGGAAGGACATTGCAAAGAAGGGTTCAGGAAGATTCTTCTGTTGGTAGTTAATTTAAAGCTTAGATAGAGCATAAGGAATGGGGAGAAGACTAGGAATGAGTAGCAAAACAGAAATATAGACATCACCAGTTGGAAACGTCTGCCAGGGTCCAGGCCTGATAAGACTACAAACTGGATTAAAAGAATCCCAGAGGAAAGGGAAAGTATTAGACATGAAAGATGTTACGAAAGTTGTACTTTTGAAATTTATATTTATTAAATAAAAGTTTAAAAAAAGGAAAAAAAGAAAGATGTTAAAGAAGAATCTGAAATCATTCACAATGGAGACTAAGAGGCAGTGATTTATCTTGATTCTCTTAACCCTGTACTTGGGGGCATGTGGGACCCTATAAATACTGACTGACTCAATCATATAAACAACAAGATTGTGTAAAAGGCAGGACGTGAGGGAAGAGGAAGACAGAAAAATCAAGAGTGACTTGGGGGAAAGTATGGAAAAAGAAATCATGTCAGGAACAGGCGCATCCAGTTTAGTCATGTTCAATCACTGTGATGGTGGAATATCCAAATGGAGACATCTAGTCAGAAGTTAGCAATATAAATTTGGACTCTGAATTCAAGAGAGATTAAGGTAGAGATTACAGGATGAATAAGTGAATTGAAATCATTGGGAATACATGGAATTTTCTTTCTTTTTTTTTTTTTAACATATATTTTACTTATTGGAAGTCAGAGTTACATAGAGAGAGGAGAGGCAGAGAAAGAGAGAGATCTTCCCATCTGCTGGTTCACTCCCCAATTGGCCACAACAGCCTGAGCTGCGCTGATCCAAAGCCAGGAGACAGGAGCTTCCTCCAGGTTTTCCCACGTGGGTACAGGGGTCCAAGGACTTGGGTCCTCTTCTACTTCTTTCCAAGGCCATAGCAGAGAGCTGGATCGGAAATGCAGCAGCTGGGACTCGAACTGGTGCCCATATGGGGCACTGCAGGAAGTGCCTTTACTCTTTATGCCTCAGCACTGGCCCAGACTACATGGAATTTTCAAGGGTGAGCAGATGAATAAAATGGGAGCCTCCCACTGATCTGTCATGGCAAGTCTTGTTTGGTGTTTTAGAAAATGAATTAGGAATGAATATATCTATTTTGGGAATCCTGTGTAGATCTATACGAGGAATGTTTCTGGAATCATCAGACAGGGTTTCAGGACCTTGCGGTCTTACTCAAATTGTGACATTTTATGTACTAAATCTCTAAGTTGAAATTCCCTCATCTGTAAATAAGTGATAATAAATATAAAGCCACACTCTTAAAAACAGGTCCAGAAATGAAATTAAAATACAAATACAAACCTCATATGGGAATGCATGAGTAATGACACGCGGTAAAATGTGGTGAAGCTTTGGTTTGCTGATTAAGATACGTCAGTTTTTCTGAGCATGATCCCTCAAGTAGGAGTGGCTATCTTCAGTGACTATGCCCTTTTACATCACAGGACAAGACTGAGATTTTAAATGTTCCCAGTTCCTGCTAAATATAGTGTAAATATATCTCAGAACACTTTCCAGAAATAAAGCAGAAAATAAAAAGGGAAATCCTTTTGGCTTGACCAGATAATATTATATCCAACCACTAATGGAGTAAATAAAATTAAATATATTTTATATAGCTTGTGCCTAGCCCATTCTGAGTTTTGTAAAAATGTATTTCTAGATTGATTACTTTAAACATATTCCTTTCCCATTAAAAACTAACCAAAAGGTGGCAGTATTCTATACAAATGCTTATCAGGTTCCTTAGCTATTACTCATATATTTTGTAAATTAAATGCTTCAACAGTCTACATCGAGATTTTAAATTATGTATAAATAGAAAAAAAAAGTTACCAGGTTCACTGAGAACATTTGAGATTTACAAGAAAACATCTTTAGAATGCAAGGCAGAGCACAGCACAACAAAGTGTGTTAGAGTGGCTGTGTGCCCACCACAACAAAGTGTGTTAGAGTGGCTGTGTGCCCACCAAGATAATTCCGATGATACACTAGATGTCAGTGATGCAGGAGGCTAGGCATCACTTCCATACTGGTTACACAGACGGGCTTTTTCTTGCTTATCACATTCTTCATGTGAGCAGTCTGGGGCTTCTTTTTCCTTAGACAAAACTTGTTTCTCCAGCTTTCTTCTCAGGGTGGCCCTTCCACTTATTGCAACAGTTTGTGTGGGGCTGGTGCTGTGGTGCAGTAGGTAAAGCCACCGCCTGCAGTGCTGGCATCCCATATGGGTGCCGGTTCTAGTCCCGGTTGCTCCTCTTCTGATCTGGCTCTCTGCTACGGCCTGGGAAAGCATAAGATGGCCCAAGTCCTTGGGCCCCTGCACCCACATGGGAGACCCAGAAGAAGCTCCTCACTCCTGGCTGTTGTTCAGTACAGCTCTAGCCATTGCGGCCAATTGGGGAGTGAATCAGTGGATGGAAGATTCTCCCTCTTTCTCTCTACCTTTCCTTCTCTGTGTAACTCTGACTTTCAAATAAATAAATAAATCTTAAAAAAAAAAAAACAGTTTGTGTAATCTCTTGGAAAAGAGCATTGGCCTGGATTTAAAAATATTCAGGTTTCAATTTAAGTTGCATCCTAATCATAAAATGGAAGAAATAAACACTATATGAGCATCTACTAATCACTTGGCCATGATATATGTAATCCTGCTTAAGTGATAAAGGAGAAGCAATAGGGTAAATCCCACTATAGACACATTACTGATACAGACACATTATATGCCACATTATAGACAAAGAAAACTGAGGCTCAGAGAAGCTAAATAGCCTATCCAAGGTCACTGATTGTTGATTAGGATGTCAACATTTAAATTAACTTTGGAGTCTCCAGTTCTTGCCATTATATCAACTTCTAGTTCCTGGTTGTTATTTCATGCTAAAACTGGAGGAAAAGGTACTACAATTATGATCATTTTTCAGGATGTCATGGTATTTTGATAAGGATAATTTTTTAAAGACTTATTTGTTTATTTGAAAGGCTGAGTAACAGAGAGGCAGAGGCAGAGAGAGAGAGAGAGGTCTTCCATCTGCTAGTTCACTCCCCAGATGGCCTCAATGGCTGGAACTGTGCCGATTCAAAGCCAGGAGCCAGGAGCTTCTTCAGGGTCTCCCAGGTAGGTGCAGGGGCCCAAGGATTTGGGCCATCTTTGACTGCTTTCCCAGGACATAGCAGAGAGCTGGATCATAAGTGGAGCAGCTGGGACTCGAATCGGCGCCCACATGGGATGCCTGTGCTGCAGGTCAGGGCTTTAACCCACTGTGCCACAGCGTTGGCCCCAGAATAATTTTAATAGTTCACAGCATGAGTTAGATGTGAGGTATAAAGATTTGGAAGTATGTGTTCTAGTGAGTACACTTTAATTACATTGGAATAAATTAACTGGCTACATTTTGATATTGTTCTTTTTAAATTTTTTTTATTTTTTGACAGGCAGAGTTAGACAGTAAGAGAGAGAGACAGAGAAAAAGGTTTTCCTTTTCTGTTGGTTCACACCCCAAATGGTCGCTACGGCTGGCATGCTGTGCCAATCTGAAGCCAGGAGCCAGGTGCTTCCTCCTGGTCTCCCATGTGGGTGCAGGGCCCAAGCACTTGGGCCAGCCTCCACTGCCTTCCCAGGCCACAGCAGAGAGCTGGACTGGAAGAGGAACAACCAGGACAGAATCCGGCACCCCAATAAGGACTAGAACCCGGGGTGCCAGTGCCCCAGGCAGAGGATTAGCCTAGTAAGCCACGGCGCTGGCTGATATTGTTCATTTTTATACTTAAAACAATGTGAGAGAAAAAAACTGAATTACAACACATGATCAGTATGTATATCTTTTTAATGCATTATCCTACTTTTTTCCATAGGAGTGGCATTTTCCAATGCTGTTCAAGGATTTCAGATTCCCTAGTGTTGTGTTTCTCCAGCCTAAATCTTTGACAGTCTCGGTTAAAATTCAATTGATGTCGTGGGTTGACTTTTTCCCCCTTATTGGAACAGTCTTTTTCTCTGGAATAATTTAAGGCTGTTCTTACCATTTCCTGCTGGGTGGGACTTTTTTTTTTTGGCTATGCTGTTTGCTTAAACTATGAAGCCATCTCAAGTAGACATGTTTTATCATCCTTGTTTCCCCTCAGAGGAACCTCCCTATAATTTAAGGTTGTTAATAACCTCACCAAAGTGACATTTCTAATATTTATTTATTTTTCTCATTGGAAACACAGAATGAAGGGTGATGGTTTTCCAGCAGTATTTCTGGTTCCAACTTATTGAAAAGCTACAGTGAATTGTGTCATAGAAGGGGATTATTTTAAGCATAAATATAAATAAAACTAATAATTTAAAAAATATACACGAGAGAGATAGCTAATAAAAAGAGCAATGACTTAAAATAGAGCTCATCTATTTTGGGGTTTAAAAGTCAAAACATATTTCCTGAATTTTCTTTTGGAGAGCAAAAACATTATTCAGATTCAATCACTTAAACAGGTAATTAGGGTATGTGTATTATTGTCTCCTTATCACCATTATCAAGGCACTTTCTTTGCAACAAGAATGTGGCAATTATACCTCTTTACACTTCATCATATTCAAATCTAGTGACATGCTCTTTGGGAACTTCTTAATGGAACAGAACAAAAATGACAAGAACTAGATGAAGTCAAGAAACACACTGGATCATTGAAGGTAGAGGAAAGAATGGACACCATTTCCTTGCCACAGATGCAAATGTGAATGTTTGATAAAATTATTGCAGCATTTCTTGCTAATTGAAGGAGTTTCCCATTTAGTATTCCCCTGTTCACGAAAGCAGATGAAAGTGTCTGCTACCCCCTCTCTTGTCCCAGTCATCCCATCCTAGTGTGTTCCGATGTTCTAGACCGAAGATTGTGGTAGGGACGGGCACCCTGGAAAAATAACTCATAGCATACTTTCTATTTATGTGAGCAAGCACTGTCCACTCACACTGTGCAGTGTACTCCTTCCACCTCCAAACTGTAGGGAAATAACTTGGCTGGTAGTAAACTGAGGTTCTAACTCCATTCCATGTCCAACTTCATAGGCAACTCTAGCCCCACCTTAGTCTCTGTTTCTCAAGGAGTAAAATGAAGGATTTTAGGCTGTTTTCTTTAAGATGCCTCCTAGATTTAAGACTTTAACAAGGCTCACAAAATCTATATTTAATGCCAGAATCCAATTGGGAGGACTATAAATTTACTAAGTAAAACACTGAGCACTGGCAAGGGGCTGCACTCCTCTGTCGAGGTGATGTTTTGACACTCTCTACACTGTGTGACCCTTTCCAAATATCATAGCATCATGAAATTTTTCCTTCCCTTATTGGCATGGATGTCACGAGAATGAGTAAAATTTCCAGTTACAACTGCTTAAAATACTTTCATATTTTAAGTAAAAATGCAATGTATAGCTGGTTACCATTTGACAACGGCTAATTATGTATTCTTATGAAACATGATTACTACTATCAAGTGAAAACAATTTCAGTTTCTTTTAGAGAAGCCTCCAAAACTTCTCTCACCCATTCTTAAATTTGGTTTTTTAAAAAGATTTAATTTTTTTTATTCTTTAAGGTACTATTTTTGCTTAAAGTATTTTTAGCTTCAGATCAAAATGAAAAGATGCAGAGATTTCCCATCCATATCCCTGTCCCCATGTATAACTTGCCTTATTTTCAGCATCTCCTTGCACAGTGCTACCTTTGTTACAACTGATGAACCTATACTCACAATCAATATTCCCCAAAGTCCAAAACCCAGTAGGGTTTGCTCTTGGTGTTGTAATTCTCTGGGCTTGGGACAGATACATCTGACACATATCCATCTTTACAGCACCAAACAGAGTTTTTTCAGTGTCCTAAAAATCCTCTGTGCACTCCTGATTCATGCTTCTCTCCTCCTCGAACCTCTGGCCACACCAGATCTTTTTTACTGTCCTTTTTCCAGAATGTCATATAGTTAGAATTGTACAGTATGTAACATTTTCAGATTTGTTTCTTTCACCTAGTAATATCCTTTAAGTTTCCTCCATGTCTTTTCATGGTTTAATAGCTTCCTTCTTTTTAGTCCTGAATAAAAATCCATTGTCTCTATGTGCTGTAGATTGTTTATCAAGTCACCCACTGAGGGACATCTTGGTTGCTTCCAATTTGGCAAATACTACAAACCTCCTTGTGCAGAGTTTTGTGTGGACATACTTTTCAACTCCTTTGGGTATATACCAAGGGTCATGACTTCTGGATTGTATGGCAAGAATCTTTAGTTTTATAAAAAATCACCAAACTATCTTCTGAAGTAGCTGTGACAGTAACCAACAAGAGTTCCTGTGGCCCTACATCCTCATCAAAATTTGGTATCATCAGTATTCTGGATTTTGGTGTGTAGTAATTTATCAATGTTTTAATTTTATTTATTTTATGTGCAAGGCAGAGTAACAGAGACAGAAACAGAGAGAGAGAGAAATAAAGAGAACTTCTATCTGCTGTGTCACTCCCCAGATGCCTGTACTGGCTGAGGGTGGGCCAGGCTGCAGCTGGGATCTGGCAACTCAGTGCAGATGCAACCACTTGAGCCATTAGCCACTGTATTCAAGGTTTGAATTAGTATGAATCTGGAGGCAGGAGGCAGGGCCAGGTCTTGAACCCAGGTATATGGTATGTGGCTTATAGCATTATTGTTTTAATTTACATTTCCCTGGTCACATTTGATGTGGAACATCTTATCATTCATATGCTTATTTCTCATCCATGTATCTTTTTCGATGTGGTTTCTGTTAAGGTTTTTAGTCTATTTAAAAATTTTTTTCTTATTGTGGGATTTTAATAATTTTGTATCTTGATAAAAGCCCCTTATCAGACATGTCTTTTGCAAGTATATTCTCACATCTGTGGCTTGTCTTCTCATTCTCTTGATATTGTTTTTCTAGAAAAGTTTTAATTTTAATGAAGTCCAGTTTACCACTTTTTTTTTTTTGTTATATCTAAAAAGTCATCACCACAGGTGAGGTCATCTAGGTTTTCTCCTATTTTATCTTCTAAGAATTTTGTGTTTTACATTTATGCCTATAATCCTCTCTTAACTGCTTTAGATTTAAGAATAGGGGATGTTGCTTCATATTCAAATAAATTTAATACAGGGAAGGCAAGGTAGAGACTAGAGAGGAAATAAAATATGAAAATACAGTGCAAATGCGGCAGATTAAAATATTTAAAGAGCTACAGAAATAGGCAGAGAAACCAAGAACAGACAAGGGAAAACATCAGAAAGGCCCACATGGAAGCTGATGAATACAAAGGCAAAGACAGTTCGGCATTCCACAAATAGAACATGAGCCGATCCAGCAGAAAAGTTTTCCTAAAGAAATAGCTTGATCAATGGCTTTAATGAAATGGATTTTGAAAACATACTAGCTTTAAGCAATGACAGGCACATGGGGGATGATAAACTGTTGGTATTTATTTTAGGACCAATTGAAGAGGAATGAAAGACTGAATCAGAGATTCTCCAACATTATTTCAGCTAAATAAAGTAAGTTAGTAAGTATTCCTTATATTGTTACTATACAATGATACACACTAACTAGAAGTTTAGGCCTCCTCTAGGAAGAGGACAATAAGAAACATTTCAGAAAGATTTTGTACTCTGCAGAAAAAATAAACCATTTAAAATTTTTAATGAAAGTGATTTCTTTACAAGACTTCTAAAAACATATGGCAGCTTTTAACATCAATCTCCTCTATATTGTTATTAAATCAAAATAGAATACTTCTGATACAAGGTAATTAATTGTTCATTTTAAGTGTTCTAGATGACAGTAAAATTGTTATTTTTATAGAATACCTTTAAGAACTGGAGATGTGATAGATATTTATTAGTTAAATTACATGACTTACTTTAATATAAGCTGGCAAAAATTGTGTGGCTGTCTACATAAAATAAATGTTAAAGTATTGATTTTTGATAAGTCTGAGAGATGGGTACATAAAGGTTTACTGTGTTATTCTTTCTATTTTTGTATGTGTTTGCGAGTTTCCTTGACAAAAGGTTAAAGAATCTTCTCAACAAGAGTCAATTATGTACAAGTCATTTTACTATTTTCAGAAATAACTCAAATGAAGGTGCAACCTGAGGTCAATGAACGGATTTTATATTTTTGTTATAGAAACTTATTTGTTTCCTACTTTTTTGCAGTGACATCTACAACTTTATTTTTCTCCAGCATCTAAGTTTTATTTTCAGAACTGTGTTTTTATAATTTCACTTTAGAAACTCAGGAAATCTTAAGAGATGGATGAGAACCAGGTACTTGGTGTACAGTTTTCCATTGTGTTTTATTTAACCTGAGTCCCAAATTCTAAAACCAGAAGTGGAAGTATCTTTCTGCCTTGGGTAAAGACATCTCAATTGTTCCATGAGAAACCTGGAGAAAGTTCCGTTTGGAAGCCTTGCTTTGGCTATCACCTGAGACTGGTATCCTGAAGTCTCCTGGAAAAGAATGTTTGCCTCTTACTCACTGCTTTATTTGCAAGCTGAAGTCTCAGAGGAGACCATTTGTCTACCCAGCTGCAGAATGTGTATGCAATGATTGCATCTGTTGCTATGGAAACTGAAATACAACCGATAAACTACACACTTCAAACAGATTAAAATTGACTTTGGAAAACTGTGCACTTACTACAAAATGTATGATAAAACATCTCTTTAGTGCACCGCCCTCCCTTTAAAATGATAGCCTATAAAGTAGAATTGTTATAGATACCTTTCTCTCTACCACTGTTTCTTGGTGGAAGGAAGACTATTGCTGACCAAACACTTAATGTTTGATAAAATAGCTGCACATTACTGCAGATGGGCAAATGGTATTAAAAACATATGCTAAACATACATGTATAATGGTTATGACATAGTTATGAAAAGCTGAGTTCCTCAAATCTGTTTGAACATGAGAGAAATAGAACTGATTTTTTAAAAACATTTAAATTAATATAAAGATTACAGGTTTCATGTATTTCATATATGAAATTCTAAGAAGATAACCATACCTCCTTCTTCCCCTCCCTTTTTTCCCCTCTCAATATCCCCTCCTTTTGTTTGTTTAACACCATTAACTATTTCAAAGATGTGTACTATTGTCATTTATTTATTTTTATTTGACAGAGTTATAGACAGTGAGTGAGAGAGACAGAGAGAAAGGTCTTCCTTCCGTTGGTTCACACCCCAAATGGCCTCTATGCCTGGCGTTGCACCGATCTGAAGCCAGGAGCCATGTGCTTTCCTCCTGGTCTCCCATGCAGGTGCAGGGCCCAAGCACTTGGGCCATCCTCCACTACTCTCCTGGGCCACAGCAGAGAGCTGGACTGGAAGAGGAGCAACCAGGACTAGAATCCGGTGCCCATATGGGATGCCAGTGCCACAGGTGGAGGATTAACCAAGTGAGCCATGGCGCCGGCCCCGTCTTCTTTAATTTCTACATTAACCTAAACTGAATAATAGCTACAGCTTACTCAACACTTTTTATATGTGGGGACCAATGTTGTTAATCTGTTTCAATTCTTTCTGTAATCTGATAACTGAATCTTTTTATATTTACTTCTAGTATAGATGAGACTGAAACTCAGAGAGGTGAGACATCATGGCCCATTATGGGGAGTGAGATTCTTGGTCTGAGGAGCTTTAAACTTTAGCTGTAGAGCGTGGTCTTTGGTTAAGATACCCATATCCCATGGCGGGTTCATAGGTTTGATACCAGCTCTGGCTCCAGTTTCTGACTCCAGATTTCTGTTAATGCATGCCCTGGGAAGCAGCAGTGATGTTTCAAGTAATTGGGTCCCTGCTCCCTGTGTGGGAGGATTGGATTGAGTTCCTGGCTCATGGCTTAATTCCAGTCCAATACTAGACATCAGAGGCATTTGAGGAGTGAATCAATTGATGGTAGGTATTTCTCTCTTTGTCTCCACTTCTGAAAAAAAAAAAAAACAAAAGAAAAAAGGAAAATTAAACTTCAGCTGTATGAACCTCATCATACTCATAATTTGTATTAGTATGATAAAAGCTCATAATTGGAGTATTAGTAGAGCCTCCAATGGCTTCATTATTATAAAGAGATACTACTGTGATCAATTTAAATTTAATGTGCAAGTGTCTCTTCTTAGCAATCACGCTGTGAGTTCTCTGGGGCGGGAACTGAAACTTCAACCATCCTTCACAAAGGGGGAGACATGAACACAGTGCTTGTTGAGTACTCATCATGCTACGAATCCTGGCTATGGAGGAGAAGAGTCAACACACTTCAGAAAAGGAATTGGATGAAACGGTGATAAACTTCTCTTTCCCCCTTAAATTTAACTATTATGCCTAGGGAGCCAAATTTGGTTCTTTATGGAAACTGAAAAATTATGGATTATTTCTTTTGGTGCTAAGCATTTAGCAACACATTACTACTACTACTACTACTATTCAAGGGTTAGAATTAAGGTTATTTAATATAACAATAAATTTTTACTACTACTACTACTATTATTTTCAAGGGTTAGAATTAAGGTATAACAATAAATTTTTAAAAAATTTCCCAGGAAAAATAATCAGTGGTAGTATGTACTAAGTAAAAGAACAAATTGGGATTGCATTTGAATGCTTTTGGATATACATTGCATATTAATTTGTTCTGCTTTAGGGATATTTAAAAAACGATCTTCCACATTACAACAAGCAAGAAGACAACTGAGGAAGGTCATGTCGCAGGGAAATTTAGAAGAGATTATTTTGCCATCTTTCAAATCAAAGGAATAGTGGAGAATCATTTTCCCCTTTGTTGTTATGAAGATTTACAGGAAGGGGAAGGTTATTTTGGAGATACCCAAAATAAAGTTCTAACGTTATGAATTCTGTCTTGGAAATGACTTTAGTTTTTAAAGTAGGTCTTTCTAATGGTCCGTGTACAAATATATGGAATGCACAATGGCCTAGGAATTGTAATAGCTGGATCCCAGTCTTGTCTGTGTTCTGCTATTACCTGGCTGTGGATCTCAGACATCTGTCAGATCTCAGTAGGAGGTGCCAAATAATCTTTAATATTCTTTTCAACTCTAATTAGAATCAAACTTTGTGCAACAATGTTTCTGGCTGACTAGAAATTGTGATCTATCCACAATTACTCTCTCAGCTATCTTCTGGTGTTGGTCCAAGAGCAACCAGGGTATTCAGTTCCGATCAATGAGCTCTTACTGGCTGAGATTCCAGAAAAGCTTTTATAAAGGATAGAATGGGCTGAGATGTTGCTTTTTTTTCCTTTTCTGGACCTGTCTCCTTTTAGTTTGCAACAAATACAATGCCTAGAGATGAAGCAACCATTATGTGACCATGAGGTAACAAGCTAAACACAAAGCATGGCAGAAGCAGAAAGATGGAAAAACATGGAGTCTCTAATGGCTTCCTTGAGAAGCTGTATTAACCACGGACTGCCTGTATCTGGATTTCTTGTTATATGAGAAAGATAAATGCACAGCTTAAGCCACCATGGTAGAGCTACTTTTATTTGCAACAGGTCTTATTACTTACAGGTACAGCCCAATCCAACAAATAAAACTAAAACGCTCTAAATTTAAGATTTTTTTTAAAAAAAGATTTATTTTATTTATTTAAAAGTCAGAGTTACAGAAAGAGAGAGGAAGAAACAGAGAGATAGAGAGAGATCTTCCATCTGCTGGTTCACTCCCCAAATGGCTACAACAGCTCAGGCTGGGCCAGGCCAAAGCCAGTAGCCAAGCGCTTCTTCTGGGACTCTCATGTGGGTGCAAATGCCCAAGCACTTGGACCATCTGTTGCTTTCCCAGGCTCATTAGCAGGGAGCTGGATTGGAAGTGGTGCAGTCGGGACTTGAACCAGCTCCCGTATAGCCATAGCTTTACTAGCCACGCCACAACATTGGCCCTGAAGATGGGTTTTTATGAGGAATTCAAGGAAAACTATCACAACTGCTCCTTTCAAGGAGCTTATAGTGAACAGAAATCAGAAGACAAGCACTGAAATAGCTACAAGACAGAGTTTATTAAGTCGTACAGTGCTAACAACACTTTAAGAAGGATGTAGTCATATTTGATTTTAGGGAAAGGTTTGGAGAAAATAGGAACAGAGCTTTAAAATGTGTATTTTAGTATTTGTAGAAGTTTATTCTGCCTCACAATATTATTATTAATTAAATTAATAATATGGAATTGATAATGCAACATTGGGCTATGATCACTTAATTGTTCTTAGTATGCTGCTGTCACTAGGATTAAAAATATAACTATTGTTCTAGCTTGAATTTCAAATGAAGTAATATTAGCTCAGCATAAGATCATTTTTATCAAATATTCTTTAGGTAGAATTTCATGTATTTGAAATAAAATTGACTATGGTAACCCATTTATTTCTGCTTAATCAGTTTCTGGTTTATACAACTAGTAATTCTCTAATAATTTGTTTTGATAAGAATGTGTACTAAACTCAGTTCCTGTCCTCTGTTCTAGAGAGCTTGTTTGGAGATTCTAGCAGGGGAGTACAGATACTATGTACCCTTGACCTCTAGTGGGTAAGGTTGTCACAGCTTCAGGAGCAGTGAGAGAGGAAGGGGACATCTACCTAGCCAGCCAGATCAGCCAGATCAACCCTGGTGATCAATGGGGTGGCAGATGTCACAGCCAGACTGCCCACACATCCTCCTCTGTTTTTATACACTTGCCGCTACTGCTCCCAGTACTACCCGTCTCTTTCCCTTCTGCTCAGATCTTTTCCTAGACTGGGTAAAATGATTCAACATGGACGAGTTAGTAAATCAAAGTGGCTCATGGGCCGGTGCTGTGGCTCACTAGGCTAATCCTCCGCCTGCGGCCCCGGTACCCTGGGTTCTAGTCCCAGTTGGGCGCTGGATTCTGTCCCGGTTGCTCCTCTTCCAGTCCAGCTCTCTGATGTGGCCTGGGAAAGCAGTGGAGGATGGCCCAAGTGTTTGGGCCCTGCACCCCATGGGAGACCAGGAGGAAGTACCTGGCTACTGGCTTTGGATCGGCGCAGCATGCTGTCTGTGGTGGCCGTCTGGGTGAACCAACGGAAGGAAGACCTTTCTCTCTGTCTCTCTTACTGTCTAACTCTGCCTGTCAAAAAAAAAAAAAAAAAAGGGGGTGGGGGAAATGGCTCAGAATGCTACCAGCTCTCCCTCAGTGCTTGTCTTTTTTTTTTTTTTTAACTTTTATATAATAAATATAAATTTCCAAAGTATAGCTTTTGGATTACAGTGGCTTCCCCCCGCCCCATAACTTCCCTCCCACCCACAACCCTCCCATTTCCCGCTCCCTCTCCCGTCCTATTCACATCAAGATTCATTTTCAATTCTCTTTATATACAGAAGATCAATTTAGTGTATATTAAGTAAAGATTCCAACAGTTTAGTACTTGTCTTTTTACAACATCTAAGCCAATGGTGATAAAATCTGATTTCATCTTAGAATAATTAGGGAATTAAAAAAATACCAATGGCATGTATTCTATAAAATCAAGTTCGGATCTAACTGGTCTGCAGTGGGCAGACATTGGTAGGTTTAAAAGTATTTTGCCCTTCAGCTAAGAAAGATTAGTAGAAGAATATGAGATTTTCTAAAAAAAAAAGTATAGTCAATGGTATTTTTATAAAATGCTGACAGCAACCAGGCAATGCTTGTCTCTGTCTCTTGTCTTTCTCATGTACTTTTTGGTTTTCTGCAAATTCTCATCGTTTCTTTGCTTCCACCCTAAGATAATTGATTCATTCTGCTCTTTCTGCAGCCCAGCTCTCTCCCTACTCTCTTGCTATGAAGGAAAATATTGTGCACAGTCACTACATACATTTGTCTCCTGAACCCAACGCTGCACCCATGAGGAGGGCTGCCTTTTCTAATGTGAACAAAAAGTACCTTTTGAGAGACACAGCCACACAGGTATATTACAACTGGTTATGGGAAATAGTTCTCTAGTTCCAAGTCCTTTATTTAGGAGATTGACCCACGTTAAGAGTTTTGTTTATTTGTTTCAAGTACATAGTCTCTGGAAAGAGAATCTATTTGTCTTGGTGCCCATTCTTTTTTTTTTTTTTAACCTCAGAATAAATTTAATGAAGAAAGTAAAAGACCTCTATGACAAAAAGTATAAAACATGGTTGAAAGAAATAGAAGACACAAAAGTGAAAAAAATTCCCATGTTCATAGAGTAGAAGAATTCATATTGTTAAAATATCTTCACTACCAAAAGTGATTTACAGATTCAATGCAATCCCCATTAAATATGAACAGTAGTCTTCATAGAGATTAAGAAAAAAAAACTAAAACTTACACAGAAGTACAAAAGACTACAAATAGCCAGAGCAATTTTGAACAAAAAGAATAAAGCTGGGGCATCACAATATTTATTATTTTTTTTCATTTTCAATTGTATTTACATAGCGAATATCAATTTAACATATATTAAGTAAAGATTTCAACAGTTTGCACTCACACAGAAATACAAAGTGTAAAGCACTGCTTGAGTACTAGTTATTGCATTAATTTACATTGTACAACACATTAAGGACAGAGATCCTACATGGGGAGTAAGTATACAGTGACTCCTGTTGTTGACTTAACAATTGACAATCTTGTTTATGGCATCAGTAATCACCCTAGGCTCTTGTCATGAGTTTCCAAGGCTATGGAAGCCTTTTGAGTTCTCCAACTCTGATCTTATTTAGACAAGGTCATAGTCAAAGTGGAAGTTCTTTCCTCCCTTCAGAGAAAGGTACCTCCTTCTTTGATGCAGGTGCCCATTCTTGATCTACACGCTTATGTTCTGCGAGATGGGCTAATATAGTAGAAACATAGCTGCAGAGGATTCATCCCTGAATGGAGAAGGGAACATTTATTACAAAATGGGTGACAATTCATGAGGCTGGAAGTTAACTGAAAGGGCCTCTATCCCTCAGAGAGTTAGCTTGAATATGGGAGGTAAAGAATTCAAGTTTCTCATAGACTTCATGCCCATAGAATGACAATATACTTGTATAGAGAAAAGGCAGTCATTTATGACTGGTAAGTTCTAGGAAGGCATCATGGAAGAAACAAAATTTTTTTATTTAAAAATGTAGAGAAAGAGGTAAGTGATACAGGTAGAGCTATTACAATGCATAAAGGCATGGAAGTGAGAATGGTGATTATTACATATTGATCAGACCACAGGATTTTGATGTAGTGGGAGATACTGTTGGAGCCATATTGTGGATTTTTGAAAACTTCCAGCTAAGGAGAAATCATTCATTCTAGAAAACCTTTTGTTTGTTTGTTTTTTAAGCATACTCAGGCTAGTATTTTAGGAAGTTGAACCTCTTCCAAGGTACATAGTAACAAAGGGGAGAGAATCTGAGAAAAGATAAGTAGACTAAGTAAGAGGCAAGGCAGGCTTTAATCTAAGTTGGTAGCAATAAGAATAAAAAATGAAAAGAGAAAAGTCATTCTTGAGAACCACAGGGTGTGCTCAGGAAGCAATCCAGTAGTAAGGAGAAAAACATTAAGGTCAGGAAGCACAACCCAGTTTGGCTCCATTAAAGAGGGTAAAGACAATCCTTCCTAAAAGTTGTTTTTTAAAGCACTCTATTGTATTTATTTATTTCATTTTTCACTCAACATTTACTGAGTTCCTGATTTAATCAAATTTTATAGAAAGAGGTGGTTTAGATAAAAAAGTAAGGCTTATCTCTTCTATTGAAGAGACAGACATGAAAACAATGAAGGAGAAGACACCATGAGAAGTGTCACATTACCTCATAGGGCTGCTGGGAAGATTAAATGAGATCACGCCTGTAAAATGCTTAGTTAGGCATAGCGCCTGGTACCTAGTAAGCACTCAATAAATAGTAGTTATAGTCCATATAAAACCCCATGAGAGCATAAAGAAGGAGTGATGAACTGTCTTAGGCAGTTGAGGACAGCAGTAGAGACAAAGTGAGATAATTAACCAGGCAGAGACCAAGATGGATATTCTAAATAGAAGGACCGGCCATAGGAACACCCATGCTGTGTTTGTAGAAGCTGCAGTATGGCCTACAGAGTATGAGCTGAACTTTAGAAGGGGAGGGTTTAAGAATGGCAAGAGAGGTTGGAGCTGGATTTTTAGAGGGTTTGATTGCCCAAAAACTTTGACTTCATATTTTTGGCAATCGGAAGCAATGATTAGTTTCCAAGAAGAGAGCGATGGTTAGATCATTCTGGAGACAGTTTGTAGGATGAACTAGGTGTGGGGGTTGAGAAATCAGCAATAGATAAAGAAATCAGTGAGCTACGTTTTTTTTTAAAAAAAAATATTTACTTATTAGAAAGGCAGAGTTACAGAGAGGCAGAGAGAGAGAGAGAGAGAGAGAGAGAGAGAGAGAGATCTTCCATCCGCTGGTTCACTCCCCAGATGGTTGAAATGGCTGGAGCTCATCAGATCTGAAGCCAGGACCCAGGAACTTCTTCCGGGTTTCCCCACAGGTGCAGAGGCCCAAGCATTTGAACCATCTTTTACTGCTTTCCCAGGCCATAGCTGAGAGCTGGACAGGAAGTGCAGCAGCTGTGACTCAAACTGGTGCTGATATAGGATGCCAGCACTGCAGGCGGTGGCTTTACCTGCTATGTCACAGCACTGGTCCCAAGTAAGCCACTTAAGTTGTACAGACAAATATGTGAGGTAAAGTGAAACAATCCTTCACAAATATAACATTCATTATAACATTACACTTTGGATTTTGCTTATATAGTGGACAAAAAATAGTCTCATGCATATTTTAATGTTGTCTTCCAATTTTGTATATTCTTGACAAACTTATGGTTAGGTTAGAAATTATGAAATACACATAGGAAAAATCTGAGTCTTCTAGCATGCCAGCAAAGAACATCCTTTTCTTACTCTATCCCATATTAACTGCTCAGATGACCTGCACATTGGTCACACATGGGGACACCAGGCAGCTTTCTGGGTTGACAAGCATCATGAAAAGCCAGAACAATCAAATAACAATGAAATAACTTATTAAAGCAATTCTTACATACAGTCAATGTCCATTGTTAATGAATTAGAATTTTCAAGTAGTGAGACTTTAATAGTCCTTATAATGAAAATCACAAAAAACTTGCTAAGTCCTGATTTTTCTTTAAAGAAAACCAGAAAAATTGTTTTTCATTTTCTATTTTTTTTTAGCTGCATTGTGGTGCAGCAGGTTAAGATGCTACCCATGAGGCCAATATGCTACCCATATTGGAGCACTGGTTTGAATCCTGTCTGCTCTGCTTCTGACCCAGTTCACTGCTAATGCACCTGGGAAAACAGTAGAAGAGGGCCCAAGTACTCAGATCCTTGCCATCCATGTGGGAGACCTCAACTGAGTTCCAGGTTCCTGGCTGATTACTGTAGCTACATAATATGTCATAGTATGAGGATACAGTGAGAATTCTCCCTTTTCTTTTTTAAGATTCTTTTAGGTATTCTAAAACATTTTAGTGTCTTTTATTAACTTCATTTCTTTGAAATACTGGAAATTAAAGCATATGATATATGGCAACTCTTATAAACCAGAATTTTAATTATTAATATCTCACTTCTCAAAATTCTGAATAAACAGAATTTTAGTCTACTTTTAACTCTTGCTTCCAAGGTGGAATTATCATAAAATAGATTACAAAAGCAAGTTATGGATCCTCTCTGTAGAAATTTGAAAAGCATCCATGAGTATTTGCATTTAGGTATATCATGAATATCTCATGTCTAATAATCCTAAAATATTCTCCCTGTAAAATAATTTTAAATGCTAGCTGTTTAATACGTTAGATTAATGGGAGTGCTCTCTAAAATGTTCTATTTTATTGACTTTTAGCCATGTTTACTCACTTGTAGTCTATATGAAGCAATGAATAACTGTAGGTACAGAACATAAATAAATCCCCTGACTAGCTTATTGAAATGCAATGTTGTTTTTAAAGAATCTGCTATGCCATTTACCTTTGCAGAAGACTGGCCAAAAAGACAGATAAAGCCTCAGAAATTGATGCTTTGATACTAAATATACTTAAGTGTCATGGATATGTTTTTATTCACAAGATGCATATTTTCATCACGGGTGTTTTTAAACATATGGGTCAGGACACATGAGCTAAATATACAAACTACTGAATATATTTGCCAATTATTGTATTTTAAAACAATTGGCATCATGAAATTTTATGCAGCATTTTTTAACACATTACACACCTAATTTCCTTTGAGATATGATTTCTTACTTTCAGATAATTGATTAAAATACTAGTAGTATCTTTAAACAAGACAGGCACTTAACAAAGTAATACTTTATTGTTGAAAATTAAAGTCTAATGTCATCAGAAATCACTGTATTGAGACAAATATAAAACAAAAATTTATTATGATATGTATTACTTCCTTCCACTTAGCCAGTGAAGCACTTAAGCTAGAAGAGCATTTTCTGAATTTTTCAATTTAGCAACTTTATTAAGGTATAATTGATAGAAAACAAATTGCAGATATTTAAAGTTTATAAAAATATGTAATCAACAATGGTATATTGTATACTTAATTTACAATAAAAAGTATAAAAATCTTGACATATGCACAGCTCTGTGAAACCACCATGACCAGAAGCTAGACAACAAACTTATTCATGACATCCAAAAGTTTTCCTATGCTTTTTTTTTTGAAGACATCTCCAATCCACATTGTTTAATGAAAACAATAAGGAATAGACTATTATATATAACATTATGATTTTAATCTACAAGAAAGGGGAGATATATGAAGCTAAAACATATAAATACATATTTGCATTGTCTTATTTTTGCAAAGATAAATACTGGAAATATAAAAAGAATCTAATAAAAAAAACTGCCTTCAAGAGTCTAAGTGAGGGGCTGGCGCCATGGCTGACTTGGTTAATCCTCTGCCTATGGCACTGGCATCCCCTATGGGTGCCGGGTTCTAGTCCTGGTTGCTCCTCTTCCAGTCCAGCTCTCTGCCATGGCCCAGGAGAGCAGTGGAGGATGGCCCAAGTGCTTTGGTGCCTGCACCCACATGGGAGACCTGGAGAAGCACCTGGCTCCTGGCTTTGGATTGGCATAGTTCTGGCCGTGGCGGCCTTTTGAGGGGTGAACCAATGGAAGGAAGATCTTTCTCTCTCTCTCTCTCTCTCTCTCACTGTCTAACTCTATCTGTCAAATAAAAAAAAAAAAGAGGCAAAGTGAAACAGAAAAGATAGAGACAGTGGTAAAAAAAAGTTTTCTGAGAGTGCAATATTTTATATCCCTTGAATTTTTTTTACTATGTAATGTAATACCTATTAAAAAATCAAAAAGAGGATTTGAGATTCCAAGATGGTGGAATAAGGAACGATGTACTGCGTTAGGCTAGGGATAAGTAGTAAAAAAGAAAAAAAAGTATAGGAAGTACATTCTCAGGGGAGAGTTAGAAAGAAAACCACAGTGGCAATTCTACAGAAGGAAGAGCTACACAATTGATCTCTATACAAGCTGTGGGTGTGCAACATGAGCATGGACACAAGACACGACTCTAGCAGCTGAGAGCAGTTTTGGAGACTAGGGTGAGATCAGACTGCAGCAACCTGTGCCATTGATGATATAGCTAGAGGGAAAATGTGGTGTGAGTCTGGCCTGGATCCCTAAAAGGGAAGAGCATATTCACTGGCCCAGTAAAATAGGTGCACGTTTCTCTCATCCCCGTTGGCACCCCCCCTTCCCTCACATGGCACCTGGCAACCAGGTGAGAGAGGGCAGGTGCCATTTTGGGCATCAGTGGCAGCTGTGGAAGCCCTTGTGCACATGCACAGCAACTGGCTGAGGCAAGACAGCATTTTCTCAGCAGTACTGGTGAGAGCAGCTCTGGGGCAACCGGCAGGGAGAAGACAAATTTGGTCAGTGGCCCTTGTGTATGCGTGTGATCTAGAGATTTCAGCAGAGGGAAAAAATCCATGTTCCCCACTGACTTTGAGTCTGTTTCGGAGAACTGACAGGGGCTGGGCACCCACACAGTACTGTGAAGATCCCCTGGTCTTGCTACATACCATAGGCTCTGGGCCTTCAACCATCTAGGTAGAGCATCCATGGGCAGCTGGCTCTGGGAACATATGCTTCTCTGTGAATCAGACAGGCTTGCAGGATGGAGATTCTCATGACTGTGCGAGCCTTGTGTGCTGACAGGGGGGACTCTGTGACTGCACAAGAGGTCACAGGGTATATATAGGTGGGTTCTGGGCAAACACTGTATGTGGCTGTACATGCACAAAGCTCCCTGGAGTGGGTCACTGCAGTGGGATCCATGCTCCCAGTGAGGACTGCACTGATCCTGTGTGTGGTTTATACAGTAGTGCAGATGATTATTGCACTGAGGGATAATACCTGGACATTGATCATTGAGAGAAGGTAAGGGTGTGATCACGCCAACAGAGGAGACTGTTAACAAGAAAGGATTTACCATACCCAACTTGGGTGTCACCCTGGATACCCATCCCATTGTGAGCATTAACCAGAGCTCCCTGACTACAACCAGTACACACATCTGGGTATTCAATGAAAGAGCAGACAGTCCACTAAGCCATAGAGGCATAGTTCAAAAATAAAAACCATCAGAAGAAAAACCAACAAGTATCTTCACAAATACCTAAAAATAAATCCAGAAATTCAAGAAACAAGAATAAGGAAGAGAACAAGGCCCCCCCCCCCCCCCCAAGGAACACAACACTTCAATATTATAATGTGGAAATGAAGAGACTGATAAAATGCCTAAAACAGAATTCAAAAGAATAAGTGTAGATTAGTAGATCAAGTAAAAAATTTAGTGGAAAGCCTTAACAACAGACTCAGTGAGGCAGAAGAATGAATATCTGAACTAGAAGACAAAGCCTTGGGAATTTTTCAATCAGATAAAAAAAGACAAAATTATTATTTTTTAAAAAACAAATTAAAAACAGTGTTGGGAGATTTATGGGATACTATCAAAAGGCCCAATGGGTCTTAGGAGTTCCTGAATAAGTGCAAAGAAAGAATGGATTAGAAAACCTATTTAGTGAAATAATTACAGAAAACTTCCCCAATTTGGAGAAAGGGACATCCAAATATAGGAACACATAGTACTTCTAGTAGCTATGACCAGAAAAGATCTTCACCATGACACATTGTGGTCAAACTTCCACAGTAAGACATGAAGAAAAGATTCTAAAATGGGCATGAATGAAATGCTATATTACTTTCTGAGGATCTTTAATTAGACTCACAGCTGATTACTCATCAGAAACTCTACAGGCTAGGAGAGAATGGAGAGGCATAGTCCAAGTCTTAAGAGAAAAAACATGCCAGCCCAGAATACTGAATCCTACAAAACTCTGATTTATGAACGAAGGTGAAATAAAGACCTTCCATAACAAACAGAAAATGAAAGAATTTGTCATCATTCTTCCAGCCTTAAAAAAGATGTGTAAGAATGTGCTGTACAGAGAAACACAGAAAAACAGTCATCATTATGAAAGACATGAAGTCTGAAAATCTCCCAGTGAAAGTACAAAGGAAATCCAAAGTAAACAACAGGAATATTTCTGGAAAAATGGCAGGACAAGTCCTTACTTATCAATAGTTACTTTGAATGTAACTGGCCTCAATTCTCCAGTTAAAAGATACAGATTGGCCGAATAGATTCAAAAGCAAGACCCGTCTATTTGCTGCCTATAAGAAACATATCTCACCAATAAAGAAGACACATGCAGACTGAAAGTCATAGGATGGAAAAAGATATTCCATGCTAATGAAAAGCAAAAAAGGGCTGTGTAGCCATCCTAGTATCTGAAAAAAAATTACACTTTAACAGAAAAACTGCTAAATAAGATAAAGAAGGCCACCATGTAATGGTTAAAGGATCAATTCAAAAGAAAGATGTAATATAATAAATGTATATGCACCCAATGCCAGGGCTCCTGGCTTTTTAAAAGAAATCAATGGATCTAAAAGCAGACATAGACTCCAGAACAATAATAATGGGAAACTTCAACACCCCACTTTCATCAATGGTCAGAACAACTAGACAAAAGATCAACAAAGAAACAACAGAGCTAATTGATGTTATGGACCAAATGGACCTAAGTGATATCTATGGAACTTTTCATCCCATGGTTGCAGAATACACATTCTTCTCAGAAAATTCAAAAAAATCAAAATCATGCCATTCATCTTCTCCGACCACAATGGAATAAAGATGGAAATCAACAATTCAAGAATACCTAGAACATATGCAAACATATGGAGACTGAACAACATACTCCTGAAAGAACAGGGGTCATAGAAGAAATCAAAAGAGAAATCAAAACTTTCTGAAAACAAATGAAGAAACAGTACATCATATCATACAAGATACAGCAAAACCAATGTTAAGAGGGAAGTTTACAGCAATTGGTGCTTACATGAAGAAATTGGAAAGGTACAAAATAAATGAGCTATCAATGTATCTTGAAAACACAGAAAACAACAATCAAACCTGAAATTAGTAGGCAGAAAGAAATAATTAAAATTAGAGAATAAATAAAAATTAAACAAAAAAACTACAATGAGCTTTCACATCACCCCAGTTAGAATGGCTCACATAGAGAAATCTACCAACAATAGATGCTGGAGAGGATCTGGGGAAAAGGGACACTAACCCACTGTTGGTGGGAATGCAAACTGGTAAAGCCACTATGGAAGTCAGTTTGGAGATTCCTCAGAAACCTGAATATAACCCTACCATACAACCCAGCCATCCCACTCCTTGGAATTTACCCAAAGAAATTAAATTGGCAAACAAAAGCTGTCTGCACCTTAATGTTTATTGCAGCTCAATTCACAATAGCTAATACCTGGAATCAACCTAAATGCCCATCAACAATAGACTGGATAAAGAAATTATGGGACATGTACCCTATAAAATACTATACAGCAGTCAAAAACAATGAAATCTGGTCATTTGCAACAAAATGGAGGAATCTGGAAAACATCTTGCTGAGTGAAATAAGCCAGTCCCAAAGGGACAAATATCATATGTTCTCCCTGATTGGTGACAACTAACTGAGCACCAAAGGGGAAACCTGTTGAAGTGAAATGGACACTATGAGAAACAGTGACTTGATCAGCCCTTGTCCTGACTGTTGATGTACAACTTAATACTTTATCCCATTTAGTATTTTTTTGTTCTACTTAATACTATTGGTTGAACTCTGTAATTAACACATAATTATTCTTAGGTGTTTAAATTTAACTGAAAAGTGATCCCTGTTAAATATAAGAGTGGGAATAAGAGAGGGAGGAGATGTACAGTTCGGCACATACTCAATCAGACTTACCCCTAATGATATAGTTAGAAACGTGCCAGGGGATTCCAATTCAATCCCATCAAGGTGGCATGTACCAATGCCATCTCACTAGTCTAAGTGATCAATTTCAGTTCACAATTGATCATAATGATAGGTCTAAGAGTCAAAGGGATCACATAAACAAGACTAGTGTCTGCAAATACTAACTGATATAATTAAAAAGGAGAGAATGATCCATCATGGGAAGCAGGATACACAGCAGATTCATAGAATGGCAGATGTCCTAAACAGCACTCTGGCCTCAGTATCAGCCCTTAAAGCATTCAGATCTGGCTAAAAAGCCCATGAGAGTATCTCAGGCACGGAAAGCAAAGACACTGTGGCAAGAAAAAAATGACCTCAATGAAAGATCTCTGTGAGTGAGATCCCAGCGGAAAGAATGGGCCATTAAAGAAGGAGGTACCTTTCTCTGAAGGGAAGAGAGAACTTCCACTTTGACTATGGCTTTGTCTAAATAAGATCGCAGTTGGCGAACTCATAAGGTTTCCATAGCCTTGGCAGCTCATGAAAAGAGCCTGGGGTGATTACTGAGATCATGACTAAGAGTGTCTATTGTTAAACCAACAATGGGAGTCACTGTGCACCTACTCCCCATGTAGGATCTCTGTCCTTAATATGTTGTACTATGTGAATTAATGGTGTACCTAGAACTCAAACAGTATTTTATAGTTTGTGTTTTTGTGTGAGTGCAAACTGTTGAAATCTTTACTTAATATATACTAAATCAATCTTCTGTATATAAAGATAATTGAAAATGAATCTTGATGAATAATGGGATGGGATAGGGAGTGGGAGATGGGAGGGTTGTGGGTGGGAGGGCAGTTATGAGTGGAAAAGCCACTGTAATCCAAAAGTTGTACTTTGGAAATTTATATTTATTAAATAAAAGTTGAAAAAAGAGACATATATGATAAGTTTTCCCCATTCTGGGGTAACTAATAGAGTACCTGAAATGCAATGTACTGGAGTGATATGGACATTTTGAGGTTCAGTGATTGTTATAGCCCTTATCTCTTTTATTGAAGAATAGTGATTTTTTGTCATTCTATTTGTTAAACTCTTTATTGTAGAGTTAACCTTATATGTATAAAGTATACTGAAAATAGATCTTTGTAATAATTAAGAGTAGGAATAGGAGAAGGAGGAGGAAGAAGGGTTGGAGTATGGGCAGAGGGGAGTATAGAATGGGAAGTATCACTATGTTCCTAAATCTGAAAACATGTAATACATGAAACTTGTATACTTAAAATTTAAAAAAAATCAAAAGAAAAAATCAAATGTACTTTATATGATGAGCGCTTCACACTCCTTTTTGTTCTTTTCCCTCCTCTCTTCCCCCAGCCCAAGTAACTGCTGACTATTTCCAGTTTGCATTTTCTAGAATTTTATATAAATAGAATCACACAGTATTTATTCTTTTTATTGCTTGGCTTTACTTAGCATAACTATGCTAAGATTTATATGTTGCTCTTCATATTAACTGTTGATTGCTTTTTATTCCTGAAGTATGCATATGCCACAGTTTGTTAATCAATTCATGAGATATTTTGGTTGTTTATGTTTTTTAGCTAATACAAATAAAACTGATATGGATATTTGTATATAAATCTTTGTGCCAATGTATTTTTTCATTATTTTTGGGTAAAATCTTAAGAGAGGAATGTCTGGCTCATAGTAGGTATGTATTTAACTTTCAAAGAATCTGTCCAACTTTTTTGTGTGGCTAAGCCACTTAAATTTCCACTAGCAGTGAATGAGAATTCCAGTTGTTTCACATTCTCACCAATATGGCCAAATGGTATAGTGAATTATTTTAATTATGGACTTTCTGATTAGGTGTGTAATGGCTTCTTACTATGGTTTTAATTTTCACTAACCTAATGACTAATGATGTTAAGCATTTTTGATATGCTCACTTGTGATCTATGTCTCTCTTTGCAGTTGTTTGTTCAAATTCTTTACTTTTTTTCTTTTTAAACTGAATCCTTGAGAGTTCTTCATATGTGAAGGTCTTTCAAAGATTTCATGGAAAAGCAGAAATAAAATAAATTTCTTTTGGAGCAAAAATATTAGAAACCCACACATAGTATTTTTCATATATTAACTCTGAAGAGTCTTTCTATGCACAGATTTCAAAAATTTTAAACTGTTTATGGATTTCAACAATTTCTTTTGCACCAAACTACCATAAACCTATCTTTCAATTTCATTTTACATGAACTTTTTGCACATGGAAACTTTTTAAACTACCTTGTTGAATTTTTTTTTCAAGCAAGTTTACTGTAAATTTCCAAATTAAGCATTTTAAAATGCATACCTAGGGCCAGTGCTGTGGCATATTGGGTAAAGCCACCATCTGCAGTGCTGGAATACAATAAAGGCGCCAGTTTGAGACCCGGCTGCTCCACTTCCGATCCAGCTCTCTGCTATGGCCTGGGAAAGCAGTAGAAGATGAACCAAGTCCTTGGGCCCCTGCACCCGTGTGGGAGACCGGAGGAAGCACCTGGCTCCTGGCTTCGGACCAACCCAGCTCCAGCTGTTTCAGCCATTTGGGGAGTGAACCAGTGGATGGAAGATCTCTCTCTCTCTCTCTCTCTCTCTGCCTCTACCTCTCTGTACCTAAGCCTTTCATATAGATAAGTAAATCTTAAAAAAGAAATAAAATGCATAAAAGATAAAATTATATTATAAATATTCGACCTAGAGTTATGACTAAGGACATAAAGGAACTGGGAACATTTTGATGCCATTTGTGAAAGTTTCTACCACAACGGGTTAATGTAATTTCACAAAATCAGTAAGGATGACAAGGACTCTTGGTCAAGGTTTCATTATAATACACTATAGATCTACTTTTGATAAATTATACATTTAAATGTGTTGTATTTTTTCCAATTATTACAGTAGTCAGAGAAAGTCTAAGTCACTAGTAAAAGCTTCTATCCAATGTATTCCTGAGAATAATTCCCAGATGTGCTAAATGTACAATGGCCAAGATAATCTGATGACTAGTTTCTGGAACAATAGTGTGTTTTCTATAAAGTGCATTCCTATGGGCATGTAATTCACTCCCTATACATCAAATTTAAGAAATAGCTGGACCAATATCAAATCATAGCTCTAGTGGGAACACTACAACAGGTTTTGCTATCTAAATGGCAGATGGCTGTGAACATCATTATTGGTTTTCGCTCTTCAGGCCTGAAAACAACCTACAAGAACTGAAAAAAATGGCAGTTTGTATACCTGATGACATAATTATGGATGTAAACTCAGTCTTAGAAAGAAGAATCCCCCAAAACTTGTATCAGTACAAATTGTCAAGACACTGACATAGAAGTATTTTTAGGATTTCTTTACTCCCATGGTAAATGTAGAGAACTCAGTGTCATCTGAAAGTAATTCTATTATTGTGAGAATTTTATGCTTGATGAGTAGGCAACTATTCTTCAGTTTTACCTGGCACTTTGAGGTTAAAGACTCTCCAGACTTTATCCATTGAGACAGCAGTGGTTTGCATTTAGTTGAGTATCCTGATACAAATCAAGAAGTTAACAATACTTTGACATTCTGGAAGCTCCAACAACACCAGATGTCATTTTCTAGGAGGCAATGAAGACCTCAGGAAAGTTTACTTTTTCAGGTTTAAGAATTTTTTTATGCAAAGGAGATACTACCCTATTTTCTTCCTAAGTTTTAAAAAAACATTTGATTGAAATCAGTATACATACCAAGAAATGAACATACGTATACAGATAAATGTGTTTTTTTTGTCCTCTGAGCACACTCACAAGCAATGACTCAATGAAGAACAAAACAATACTAACATCCCAAGAGTTCTTACTATCCTCCCAATTGTAAATGTAAATTGTCATTACACGGTATCACTCAGCAAAGCAATTTTTATAATAAGTACCAAGTAATATGACATCCACACAATTTTTATACTCTTTAACCACCACAAATAAGAGAAAAGATATGATATTTGTCTTTTTGTGTCTGGCTTATTTCCATTTGCACAATGAACTCTAGTTGCCTCCATTTTGCTGCAAATGTCAGGATTTCATTCTTTTTATAGCTGCGTAATATTCCTTCATATATATATATATATATATATATATATATATATATATATTCTTTCATATATATATGCCACATTTTCTTTACCCAATCATGAGCTGAAGGACATATCTTAGCTGTTAAGAATTGAGCTTCTAGAAACATAGGAGTGCAGGTAACTTTCATATGCTGATTTTCTTTCCTTTGGATATATTCCCAGGAGTGGGATAGGTGAGTCATATGGTAGATCTATTTTTAGTTTTCTGAGGCCTCTCCATACTATTTTCCATAATGGTTGTACCAATTTTCATTCCCACCAACAGTGAATTAGGATACCTTTTTCTCCACATCCTTGCCAGCATTTGCTATTTTTTGATTTTTGGATAATAGCCTTTGGATAATAACTTGGGTGAAATGATAACTCAGTGTGGTTTTCATTTGCATTTCTCTGATGGTTAGTAATCCTGAGCATATTTTCATGTGTCTGTTGGCCATTACTCTTACATTTGTAAAAATACTGCCACTCACAATAAAATCTGAGGTACAAAGAAAAATATAATAAAGGAAAAAACTAAAAATCTTAGTATGAAGTGATGGGGTCTAAGTATGTCAGTTTTCCTCTCTCAGTCATATTCTCTCTTCCTATTCTCTGTCTAAAAACAAGGAAGTACATGAAGATGCATGGGAAAAATAATAGTGGGCATGAAATGAAAAACAAAATTTCCTTTTCCATTATTTTCCATTCCTAAACCATTTTTCAAGAAATTATTACTGCTTCTCCCTAATTGCAAGTCTACCTCTTTATTTTTCATGTTAGTAAGACAATACTACTGTACAATATCACTACTCAGTCTTCCAGTTCTACCCATTACCAAGTTTCACTTTCTACCCTGCTTACTGTCAAGATTTAGAATAATTATTTTTTGTTCTGTAAGAGTTCAAATTCAAAAGACCTGTGTGAAAATATATACCTATTACATCAACTCCGTGTAATCTGATTCTGCTGGACCTTGACACTAAGTTTGTGACTTTTCCTTCTCGTTGTCTTTGAATGAGCAGAAGTTTCTAATTTTGATAAAGCCTGATTTATCAATTTTTTCTTTTATATTTAGTATGTTTTACAAACCAAAAGATCTTTGTCTACCTCATTACTGCAAAAAAAAATTCTTTGTGCTTGCTTTGGGACTTTATAATTTTTTTTTAATTTGACAGAGAGAGAGAGAGAGAGAGAGAGAAAGGTCTTCCTTCCATTGGTTCACCCCCCAAATGGCCGTCAAGGCCAGAGCTACGCTGATCTGAAGCCAGGAGCCAGGTGCTTCCTCCTGGTCTCCCAAGTGAGTGCAGGGCCCAAGCACTTGGGCCATCCTCCACTGCCTTCCCGGGCCACAGCAGAAAGCTGGACTGGAAGAGGAGCAACTGGGACTAGAACCCAGTGCCCATATGAGATGCTGGTGCTGCAGGTGGAGGATTAACCAAGTGAGCCACGGCGCCGGCCCCTTAACTTTTCTTTTGAGGTTTACATTTCACCCACCATGATTTTAAATGTGTTATTTTGTTCAGGTCAGAATATACAGATGTCCAATTGCTTCAGCACTATTTGTTGAAAAGATATTCCTCTTCAAATTGTTGATAACTTTGGCAACGGGCTAAATGTATGGGAGGATCTCAATTTGTATATTTGTCTTTTCTTTAGCCAATAATCTTGATTAACATAATATTATAAGTCTTAAAATTAGGTAGTGTAAGTTGTCCAATTTCTTGGGTTTGTTTCCATTCTTTAGGATTATTTTGGCTACTCTAGGTCCTCTGTATTTGCATATAAATTTTCATGCTAGATTATTATTTTCTTACAAAACAAACCCATTCTGAATTAGAAGTACATTGACCCTATAGATCACTTTTGGTGGAATGACAGCTTCACAACATTAAGTTTTGCAACAATGGGCATAGCATATTTCTTCATGTAATTAAGTCTAAATTTTTCTCTCCAGTTTTGTAGGTTTCAAAGTAAAGACCTTTTATACATTTTTGAAATTTACTCTTAGGAATTTAATGTTTTTGACATTATTATAAAGGATACCTATTTTAAAATGTTTTCTCAATTGTCAAAATAAAACAGAAATATTGACTTTGGCACCAGTGCTGTGGTGCAGCAGGTTAGGCTACCTCTAGGAATCCCAACAACCCCTTTGGGCACCAGTTCGAGTCCAGCCTGCTCCACTTTTTAAAAAATTAATTAATTTATTTATTTGAAAGTCAGAGTTACATAGAGAGAGAAGGAGAGGCAAAGAGAGAGGTCTTCCATCCACTGGTTCACTCTCCAATTGGCCGCAATGGCCAGAGCTACGCAGATCCGAAGCCAGGAACCAGGAGCTTCTTCCTGGTCTCCCATGTGGGTGCAAGGGCCTAAGGACTTGGGCCATCTTCTACTGCTTTCCCAGACCATGGCAGAGAGCTGGATCAGAAGAGGAGCAGCCAGGACTAGAACTGGCGCCCGTATGGGATGCTGGCACTGAAGGCAGCAGCTTTACCCACTAAGCCCCAGTGCAGGCCCCCTGCTCCACTTCTAATCCAGCTCCCTGCTAATGCATCTGGGAAAGCAGCAAAAGATGGTCAGGTGCTTGAGCCCTGCACCCCTGTGGGAGAATTGGAAGGAGCTCCTGGCTTCTGGCTTCAGCCTGGCCCAGCCCTGGTTGCTGTGGCCATTTGGGGATTGAAGCAACAGATGGCAGATTTCTCTCCCCTCTCTGTTTTTCCCTTTCTTGCAGTAACTCTGACTTTTCAAATAAAATAAATACATTTCTTTCTTTTTTTATTTATTTTTTTTTACAGGCAGAGTGCACAGTGAGAGAGAGAGACAGAGAGGAAGGTCTTCCTTCCATTGGTTCACCCCTTAATGGCCATTGTGGTTGGCGTACTGCACTGATCCGAAGCCAGTAGCCAGGTGCTTCCTCCTGGTCTCCCACATGGGTGCAGGGCCCAAGCACTTGGGCCATATTCCGCTGCACTTCCGGGCCACAGCAGAGAGCTGGCCTGGAAGAGGAGCAACTGGGACAAAATCCGGCGCTCGGACTGGGACTAGAACCTGGTGTGCTGGCATTGCAGGTGGAAGATTAGCCTATTGAGCTGCAGCACTGGCCAATAAATTTTTTTTTCTAAAAAAAAAAATACATACTTTGTCTCCCACAGTCTTAGTGAGTTTACTTTCTGGAGCTAACATAGTTTTGAAGAATCAAGTAAAATCATGTTGTCTGTTAATAAGTGTGGTTACATTTCTGCTTTTCCAAACTTTAGTCCTAATACCAACTTCTTTTTATTTTTTTGACAGGCAGAGTGGAGTGAGAGAGAGACAGAGAGAAAGGTCTTCCTTTGCTGTTGGTTAACCCTCCAATGGCCACCACGGCCGGCACATTGCACTGATCCGATGGCAGGAGCCAGGTGCTTCTCCTGGTCTCCCATGGGGTGCAGGGCCCAAGCACTTGGGCCATCCTCCACTGCACTCCCTGGCCATAGCAGAGAGCTGTCCTGGAAGAGGGGCAAGCGGGACAGAATCCGGCGCCCTGACCGGGACTAGAACCCAGTGTGCTGGTGCCCCAAGGCGGAGGATTAGCCTGTTGAGCCACGGCGCTGGCCCAATACCAACTTCTTTATATGTTGTATTCATCCATTCCTATAGATGATTTAATATATTCGTCACAATTATTTTAGAGTCATTCTCTGCCAATTTTAACACCTAGATTCCTTTCTATTGAGTATATGTCACATTTTCCCATTTCTTTCTTTCTCTTTCTCTTTCTTTCTTTGTTTCTTAGATTTATTTATTTACTTGAAAGAATTACACAGGGCGAGAAGGAGAGGCAGAGAGAGACAGAGAGAGAGACAGAGAGAGAGAGAGAGAGAGAGAGAAAGGTCTTCCATCTGCTGATTCACTCCCCAGTAGGCTGCAACAGGTGGAGCCAGGATCCAGGAGCCAGAAGCTTTCTCCAGGTCTCCCACATGGGTGCAGCACCTTCTACTGCTTTCCTGGGCCAAAGCAGAGAGCTGGATGGGAAGTGGAGCAGCCAGGACTCAAACCGGTGCCCACATGGGATGCTAGCACCACGGGTGGCAGCTTTACCCACTATGCCACAGCGCTGGCCCCACATTTTCCCATTTCTTAACATGTCTAGCAATATTTTATTGTTGTGCTATAGGTAACACGTCGCTGAGGCTCTGTCCTCGGAAGAGCGTCGACTGCTCCTCTTTCAGTTAAATTGCAAATGGCTCATCTTCAACTTGGAGAGACTTGATTTTTCCTATGTCTGGGGAGGTTTTGGTTTAGGTGCTCCTTTTTATTCCTGTAGTCTTTAGTCTTAACCCAATGCAAAGCCCAAGATGTTCACTAAACCCTTCTAACTTGGTTAGAGTTAAACTCCACGGTATCTTTTAACTATGAGGTGCTGCTGTAAGCTCTGTTGAGCTCTCTCAACTTTCCTTAGCTGCTACGTCTTGCTGGGCTTCTTAGATTCTTAATGGCACATTTACAGTCAGCCAGTGGTTTTTATTTTTACAGTAGCCATCAAAAAGAGTTAGAAGTAAATTTAACTAAGGCGATACATGTAACTATGAAACACTGATCAAAGAAACTGAAGATGATACAAAGAATGGAAAGGTATTCTGTGTTCCTGTATTGGAAGAATTAATATTAAGATGTCCATAATTCCCAAATTGATCTACAGATTCAATGTAATCCTCATAAAAATAATGATAGCATTATTCAAAGAAACAGAAAAAACAATCCTAAAATTCATAGGGAATCACAAAAGACCCTAAATATCTAAAGCAATCTTGAGCAAAAAGAACAAATATGGAGGCATCATGCCACTTGATTTTAAAAAGCTATAGCAATCAAACAGCATGGTGCTGGCATAAAAAGACACATTGGCCAATGCAATAGCATTGACGACCCCCAAATAAATCTACGCATGTATGGTTTTCATTTTTGTCAAATGCGCTAATAGCATACAATGGGGGAAAGGGCAATATCTTTCATAAACTATCTCTACATGAGGAAGAATGAAACTGAACCCTATTCTCACCCCAGATCCAAAAATCTTAAAATGAAGTAAAGACATAAATATAAGAATTGGAATATTGTAATAGCCAGGGTTGGGCCAGGCTTTCTAGTGCATCATTCCCATAATTTTTCCTAAATGGTCACCTATTTGTCCAATTGCCTTCCTCTTGTTCTTCATCAGAGAAAAAAATAACAAAAATGCCTCTGTGTGGAGCCTCAAGATAGTTATTTTTTCATTCTTAATCTTTATATTTTTAATTTTTGACACAAAATATGCACACACATAAGCAGTTAAAATGTTCTAAAAAGCAACACTTTACCTCTCCCATATCTTAATCTAACATATGACTATATGAAGGTTAAAGAAATTTACCTGTATATTTCTAAATAATAAGATTTTATTGCTGCACCTTGATTTTTCAATTTCATCTTCCTCTGGATGATGAGAATTTGGCATTTGATTTGGTTTTACACTATTTACTCTATTGTCTCTATCTCTGACACCTCACTTCTGTATTTTTTGTTCTGTACCCATTCCTGTCAATGTAGTTATATCATGTGTAGTTAGATTAACATTCAGCATTTGCATTCATAAAACTAGATGAACATTTCTTGTTGAGTCCACAACATGTTGGAGTGAATTTTACTTTTCTTGATTGTAGATTGTATTGACTTGTTTTATACTTTGATTAGTAATTTTATAATACAATCCTTTGATTAATAATTGCAGTTATAGGGACAAGTGTTTAGCTCAGCTATTAAGATGCCACATGGGATGCTTGCATCCCATATCTAGGCACTGAGGTTCAAGACCTTGCTCTACTTCTGATCTAGCTTCCTGCTAATGTGCACCATGGGAGGCAGCAGATGATGGCTCAAATATTTTTATTCCTGCTGCCCATGTGAAAAATCCAGATTAAGTTCCAGGCTCATACTTCAGTTTGGCCCAGCCCCTAGTATTGCAGACATTTGGGGTAGTGAACCAGTGAATGGAAGACCTCTGTCAGCCTGTTTGTCTGTCTGTTTCTGTCTTCTTGCTTTTTAGATGAAATGAAAATAGATAAAATAAAAATAATTATATACATAATCTGTTGACATCTGTTAGTTTATATCTATCTAAATAATCCAGACATATAAATATTAAGTATTCTACAAATTTCATCTTTGTTGAAGAAGTCTCTCCTGGAGTTGTCTAATGCTTTCCAGTACTCTATATTTTCTGTATCTTGTTTCTTCCCTTTTCTTTGCCCTTTGCCTTTTTCTGTCAGTTTACTGAAGCGTTCAAGAAGCTCAATTTTTTCCAAATTCAGATTTTTGAATGTCTCCATTTCAGTTGAAGTTCTGGACTGTGGAAATTTTCCTTAATCTCATATAAACTGATATATGTGTGTTTTCCTATGCCTAAAATTTCCTATGCCAACATAGTTACTCATTTGCTTTGGCATACTACACACTTACTTTTACGCACTATATATAACATCAAAATAATAATATAAACACAACCACACATAATATGTTTACAAAAGAAAGTGTCAAATTTGCTTTCCAGTTGTTTTGTTCTTATGTTACCATTCTAGGGATACAAAAGTGTTTCAAATCACTTAAAATAGTCTCTCCATATATGGTTTATAGTTATACAACTAACTTGATACGGTAGGTTCATTAGTAACTTTAAGCTCACTTTTTATTTTTAGGAATTGAATTTTCATTCCAAATGTATTCTAGTTTGTAATTATATAAAGTATTTTCAGAGTTCCAAAGTTGACACTACACAATAAGGAATATTAAAAGAAACTCAGTTCTATTTATGTCCTATGTTCTATTTTTATATTGTTGGTTTATGTTCTATTTTTTTTTTCAGGTTATTTAAAGAGGCTTTGTTTTTTAGAAAAGTTTTAAGTTAATTACTAAAATAAGCATTAAGACAGTTACAATACACCCCCTGTTTCATATACACACAACCTCACCATTATCAAAATCCTGCCCCAGAGTAGTTATCATCAGTGGAGTACTTTGACCCATTCTCATCCAAGTCCTTGGTTTATATGAGTTCACTCTTGACAACTTTAACAGATTTTAACAAATGTACAGTAAATATCTACTGTGATAACATCATACAGAGTAATGTCACTGCCCTTAAAAATCCTCTGTGCTCTGCCTATTTATCCCTTTTCTTTCTCTCACTCCCTAGCAGCCACTGATCTTTTTATTTATTTTTAAATATTTGTTTACTTATTTATGTGTGTGTGTGAGAGAGAGAGAGGGAGAGAGAGAGAGAGAGAAAGAGAGAGAGAGAGAGGGAGAGAGAGAGAAAGAGAGGGAGAGAAAGAGAGAGAGAGAGAGAAAGAGAGAGGGAGAGAGGGCTAAGTCAGGAGCTGGGCACACAATCCAGGTCTCACATGTGGGTGGCAAAAATTTAAGTACTTGAGCTATTGCCTGATGCCTCCTAGAGTGGATATTAGTGGAAAGCCAGAATTGGGTGGCAAGTCAGGACTCAAACTCAGGCTTAATTGCTAGGTCAAGCACCCACCCAACTTTTCCTTGCCTCCACAGTTGTGGTTTTATGAGAATGTCATAAAAGTTGGAATTATACAGCATGTAGCCTTTTCAGAATGGCTATTTTCACTTAGTAATATGCATTTAAATTTTCTCCATATGTTTTTATGGTTTGATAGCTCATGTCTCCTCCTCCTCCTCCTCCTCCTCCTCCTCCTCCTCCTCCACCTCCTCCTCCATCTTCTTCTTCTTCTTCACAGGCAGAGTGGACAGTGAGAGAGACAGAGAGAAAGGTCTTCCTTTTGCCGTTGGTTCACCCTGCAATGGCCACTGCAGCCGGTGCACTGCGCTGATCTGATGGCAGGAGCCAGGTGCTTCTCCTGGTCTCCCATGGGGTGCAGGGCCCAAGCACTTGGGCCATCCTCCACTGCACTCCCTGGCCGCAGCAGAGAGCTGGCTTGGAAGAGGGGCAACCTGGACAGAATCCGGTGTCCCGACCAGGACTAGAACCCGGTGCGGTGGCGCCGCAAGGTCGAGGATTAGCCTATTGATAGCTAATTTCTTCTTAGTGCTGAAATACATTCCATTGTTTGGGTGTATTACAGTTTATTTTTCCACACATCAGCATCATGGTTGCTTCCAAGTTCTGACAATTATTAATTAAGCCACTACTAGCATTTGTGTGTAGGTTTTTGTATGGACATTAAGTTTTCAACCCATTTAAATGAATACTAAGGAGAGTTACTGTTGGATTCTAAGGTCCAACTGTGTTTAGTTTTGCAATAATGTGCTTAACTGTCTTGCAAAGTGTCTGTACCATTTTTTTACATCCACCAGCAATGAGAACTTCCCATCCTCAGCAGCATTTGCTATTTTTAAAATAAGATTTATTTTATTTATTTGAAAGATAGAGTTACAGAGAGAGGTAGAGACACAGAGAGAGGTCTTCCATCTACTGGTTCACTCCCCAGATGGCTGCAATGGCCAAAGCTGCGCCGATATGAAGCCAGGAGCCAAGAGCTTCTTCTGGGTCTCCTACATGGGTGCAGGGGCCCAAGGACTTGGGCCATCTTCTACTGCCAGCTCAGGCCATAGTAGAGAGCTGGATTGGAAGAGGAGCAGCTGGGACTAGAACCAGCACCCATATGGGATACTGGCACCTCAGGCCAGAGCTTTAACCTGCTGCACCACAGCACCAGCCCCTCATTTGCCATTTTTAATATAAGAAAATGTAATTTCCTGCTGTTATAGATAAATGACAGCATATCATAAAGATTGCTTTTTAAAACTTGAGTATTTTCTAGAGATCACTTCTTACTAATATGCAGATATTACTCATTCCTTTTTACAGCTGCAAAGTATTATACTGCGTTGTTGTGGTATGGTCCTATTTAATCTGCTCCATTGATGGACCTTAAAGTTGCTTTCAGTATTTGCTAGCAGAAATCATGCTACAGTGAATTCCTTATGAATCTCTCTCTTTCCATTTTTGCCAGCACATCTTTGTGGTAGAATCTTCGAAGTAGGTTTGCTATCTATGTGTTTGTCAGCAGAGATTTTTGTCAAACTTCTGAATTTTCCCCAGTCTATGAAAGAATTAATAACTCAGTGAAACTTTAAATTGCATGTCTCTTTTAACAAATGCAGTTGAAACTTTTTTCTTGTACTTAAGGGCAATATGCATTACTTTAAAAATAGTTTATATCGGCCGGCGCCGTGGCTCAACAGGCTAATCCTCCTCCGCCTTGCGGCGCCGGCACACCGGGTTCTAGTCCCAGTCGGGGCGCCGGATTCTGTCCCGGTTGCCCCTCTTCCAGGCCAGCTCTCTGCTGTGGCCCAGGAGTGCAGTGGAGGATGGCCCAGGTGCTTGGGCCCTGCACCCCATGGGGAGACCAGGAAAAGCACCTAGCACCTGGCTCCTGCCATTGGATGAGTGCGATGCGCCGGCCGCAGTGCACCATCCGCGGCGGCCATTGGAGGGTGAACCAACGGCAAAGGAAGACCTTTCTCTCTGTCTCTCTCTCTCACTATCCACTCTGCCTGTCAAAAAAATAAATTAAAAAAAAATAATTTATACCTGCATCAACCAAAGCTGGACCAAGTGAAGCCAAGAGTTTGGAACTCATTCTGGGTCTCCCCTATGGGTGGCAGGGCCTCAGGGCTTGAGTCAACATCAGTGCCTTCCAGGGTGTGTATTATCAGGAAGCTGGAACTGGGAGTAGAACTGGGACTCACACAGGCACTCTGATATACAATGCAGGCATCTCAAAAAGTGTTTTAATCACTGTGCCAAATGCCCAACCCAGCCATATGCATTTCTTTTTTCTATGAGCTTTGTTAATTTTTCTAGTCTTTCAGCTTCTCTTCTAAATCCTCATAAAATACACAAAGGTATCTCAATAAGTTTGTGAAAAATGGAATTAAAAGGTGTGCTTATTTCTGGAACAAAATAGATGCATAGTTTTAAAATAATATGCATTTCCATGAACTTTTTGAATACTCTCCTGGATAATATTCATAGGTTATTTTGAACTATAGTCAATCAGCCATTCTGTGGAACACCAGAACATATTTCTTCTATGCACTTGTGATTTAGGACCCATCATCCAACAGCCGTCTGTCCCCAACTCCATTTCCCCAGCTCAGCTCAGTCTTTAGCAGTAATTATTTTATATATTCTTTTGTTTCCACAGAGAAATGTGCAGTATTTGTCTTTTTGTGCCTTATTTTACTTAATATAAATTCTTACATTTTCATAATTTTGCTTTTAATGGCATGACTTCATTCCTTATGGCTGAATAATAATTCACTGTGTATGTATACCATATATTCTTTATCCCTTCATTTTCCAATGGTCATCTAGGTTTATTTCATATCTTGACTATTGTGACTAGTGTGGGAATAAACATGAGAGTGCAGGTATTTTCTATAACATGCTGATTTCATTTATTTTGGAAATATATTCAAAAGTGATATATATGTGGTAGATCACAGGATTAGATGGTAGATTTGATTTTAGTTTTTGGGGGAACTTCTACACTGTTCTCCATAATGACTGAATTAATTTACATTGCCATTAACAGTATTTAAGAGTTCCTTTTATCAACACCCTTACCAGCATGTGTTATTTCTTGTCTTTTGATAATAGTCATTCCAACCAAAGACAGCTGATGTTTCACTGTGGTTTTGATTCACATTTACTTGATGACTAATGACATTGAACATTTTTTCATGCATTTGTTGGTCATCTGTATTTCTTATTTTGGGAATATCCTCTCTTTTTTTCTAACAAAGCACATTGCTTTTTTTGTAGTCAAATAAAGACATATGGAAGGGAATGCTTAGCTGAGGGAACAGAATGAGAAAAGGCATTGAAAGTGGGAGGTACACTATGTGAGGCAGAAAGAGGCAAGGGATAAGCTGGGGAGGTAAAGAGTAGAAAAAAATTTAAGAAGGGGATCTTCTCTTCTCTGCTCTTTTAGAGACAAATCTAAGAATGACAGTGCCAGCAATAAGTGTCTTGAATGGCATAGAGAAGAGATGATGGCGAGTAGGTCAAAGTAGAGAAGCACTCAAAATGACTTTCTTGACAGTTTGGTGAAATGACATGGATCACATTTAATCTGATATCAGAAAAATATTGTGACATTTCTATCAATGGGAGTTTGTGGAATAAATATACCTGCTCTACTTTTTGCACTTGTATATTAACTAAAAGCCAGAAATTATTCATACAAATTTTCATACATTCTTTTTTTATTCTTATGTTCATAAACTCTCTTACCATAAATTCTCTGGATGGGGTTTCAGGAATCTAGTTTCATGTGTTAAGGAGAATACATTGTAGTAATGGGTTCAGGCACCTGCATAAAGGAAAGGGTAGCATTTAGAGATGATTTATGAAGAACCGTAAATGCCCTTAAGAAAATACAATTGACTCTCAACTGAAGAAAGTTCAGTATGTCTGAGGTAGATTGTAGTCACTATGGCACAGAGCTAGACTACATTTCGAAGGCCCCCTTGCCGTTAGACATGAACATTTGAGTTAATTCCAGCCAAGGACTTGGATAAGATCACTTGTCCATTCTTTTTTTTTTTTTTTTTAAGTTTTATTTATTTATTTGAAAATCAGAGTCACAGAGGGAGGGAGAGACAGAGATCTTTCATTCACAGTTCACTCTGCAGATGGCCACAACTGCTAGGGCTGCGCCAGGCTGAAGCCAGGAGCCAGAAGTTTCATCCAGATCTCCCATGTGGGTAACAGGAGCCCACGCACCTAGGCCATCTTCCGCTGCTTCCCCAGACCACTGGCAGAGATCTGGAGAGGAAATGCAGCATCTGTGACATGAACTGGTGCCCAATTGAGATGCCGACATTGCAGGTGGCGCTTTACCTGCTATGCCATAACACCGACTCCCATTTGTCCATTTTTAATTAGATTATTTGGGTTAAGTTTTTTGCATTCCTGATATATTCTGGATATCAATGTTTTATCAGAGGAATAGTTTGCAAATGTTTATTTTCACTCTGTAGGCTGGCCCTTCACTCTGTTAATTATTTTCTTCCCCTGCAGAGACTTATTTATTTTAGCCCAATTTTCCACTTTTTTTAAAAAAAGAATTTTAGGAAGTTTTACTCATTTATTTTAGGCATTGATACAGACATAGAACTCCCACATACTTTTCACTCCCCGAATGCCTGTAACAACAGCTGGGGCTGAGCCACTGTTCCCACCAGGAGCCAAGAATGCAATCCAGGTCTCCCATATGAATGCAAGGAAACCAATTACTGAAGCCATCACTGCTGCCTCTCAGGGTCTGCACTGGCAGGTAGGTGGGGTCAGGAGCCAGAGCCAGGAATTGAGCCCAGGTGCTCCAGGGATATGGGAGTTTTAACCACTAAGTAGCTACCTACTCTTACGTTTAGCTATTCTTTATTAACATATTTAAAATTCTTATTTAATGAAATTTATCATTGTAGTTGCTTTTGGAGTAATAGATTTCCCCATTTTCAGGTTACAGAAAAATCAAACTCTGTTTCCTTCTGGTACTTGTATAGCCACAACAGTACCTAGTTTAGTAGGTTAAAACCCACAATTTTAAAAATAAAACAATCAAATAAGATTGAAAACAATAGCATACATTGCATATAATAATTTATTAAAGAAGCTTGGAAGCTGTCACTCCCAACTTAAGAAAAACATGAACAAATTGAAAACCAACCACTCTTAGATTCACTAGAGAAGTAAAGTCAAAAAGCAAATTGCTATTCCCAAAAGTAGAGAAACAGATGGGTGGATACAGAAAATTTCAGTTTATCCAGGAGCAGAAAACTAACAGCAGAAGTCACCAGCTGGAATTGGAATCAGTAGGAGCACTTTAAACCACAATTGTTGAATTGCAAGATGCTTAGTATACACTATCCAGGGTTATAAATTCCAAGGAGATAGTGCTAAAGGGACTCACACACTTCGGTGAATTTTATCTTCAGGAGTTTTACTATGTTCTCATAGAAAAGACAGAGGAAAAAACCCCGAGTTTTAGGGAGGGGGGAGAGTAGCAAAGTGAAAGTTTTAAAAAACACCTAGAGTTTTCTGCTCTTTTTAACAAGGCCTACCCTTAAGGGAAACTATTTTATCAGAACATAACTTAGAGTTATACAAAAGCAAACATATTGGAGGAAAGGAAATACTCAACTCAGGCTGACTAAAGGACTGAGACTTCCCTGTAGGGGCTATCATAATGCTTTCCCTCTGCTGACACCCTACTACCACATCAGGAAGGCTCCTGTATAATAACAAAGGATTGCAGCTGAAAGAATGACAAGCCTCAGACCCTATTTAAAGACTCTAGGAAAACCCAGAATTAGGAGAAACAAAAGAAAAGATACTGAAGGAAATTTTAGCCTCTGACTCCACAGCTGCAGTAAAGAGTAAACATAGCCTACTCCTAATCAGATAGAAAGAGTATTGTGTTTTGTAACAATCTTGTATGTTTAACACAAATAAAAACAGTTATGAATATATGCATTGGATTGTGATTTAAAATTCATTTGTTAGGTGGATCACAGTCAAAAACGTTGAAAGCAGTTGGCCTAGAGACTCTCCTGAGTCTTCTCTCTATATAACCAACTCATACTAATACCTACAGAGTCATTATCCATTCAAATATAAAAAAGTTTCATTCCATGCAGCAACAGATCAGTGAAGACATAGACAATATATGTTCATGAAATTTGTTTTGTTACTTTCATTAACATAATGGGGATTTCAACTAAAAGTATAATTGTTCACATAAAGGCAAGTGTTTGTCCCTGCAACATTTCTCTTAGCTCATGTGACAACCACTGTGTTAATACATGATGCCAAAGAAGCTAGAGGTCCTGTGACCCAGAAGACACGCTTATTATCAACCCACCTATGCTACACCGTCTTTATTTGCAACATTATTGTCTAAAACATGCAGAAGTTTCAAGTATAAACATTTCATATAATTTATGTCTCCTTCAGCCTAACCTTCCCATTTATTGTCTTTGAGGTACTAATGGTCTCTCCTGTACTGGTGACTCACATCTACCTCTTTTTCTTGCTTTCAGAACTCACTTGAATTTCACCCACCTATAATATCAAAATCTTCTGAAATAAAAGTCCTCCATGAGCCCTTATTTTATTTATACTAATCTTTTTTTTAGTTTTATTTATTTGACAGGTAGAGTTATAGACACTGAGAGAGAGAGACAGAGAGAAAGATCTTCCTTCCATTGGTTCACTCCCCAAATGGCCGCTACGGCTGGCGCTGTGCTGATCCGAAGCCAGGAGCCAGATGCTTCTTCCTGGTCTCCCAAGCGAGTGCAGGGGCCCAAGGACTTGCGCCATCCTCCACTGCCCTCTTGGGCCACAGCAGAGAGCTGGACTGGAAGAAGAGCAACCGGGACTAGAACCGGCACCCATATGAGATGCCGGTGCAGCAGGCGGAGGATTAACCAAGTGAGCCATGGCGCCGGTCCCAAATTGTACTAATCTTTAAGTGTCCAAAGAATTTGTTTTCTGAATGATTTTTCAACACAAAAATCATTTACCACGTGTTTATACTAGTTATTTTACACTTTGAATGAGAAGCTCCTGGAGTGATGGTTGTTTCTTTTATATGCTCAGTAGTCAATAGATTGGCATATATAGGCATTTGATAAAAAATTATTTAGTAAGTGGATTCATGAATGATTCAACACATTAATTCTCATTTAAGAATGATAGTTGTGGGCATACATATGTTAATCTCTTTTCATTGCTATTATTTTTATGAACATGATGCATTATTTATAAGTTCACAAAACTAGCAATTCATGAGATGAAACCAGTACTTAGAACCATGTCCTTCTAGAATTTTAAAATAACATTGATGATGTTAGCACTCACGATTGCCAAAACATTTAGATGGATGAATAATGGATGGAGTTAGTCAGCCCTGTGGTCAGATGATAAACCTTCCTAAGTAAGGCTATTTAGACACTTCCCTCTGCATGTGCAGCTTCTAATTAACTCCTGAACTCATAATTCCCTGTGGTTTTGCCACAATATTCATCAATTCAGTTCTCTCAGTGACACATGAATGCCATATAAAACACATTTCTAAGTAAAACTCCCTTGTTTTTCTTTACACCTGAAAATAAATGTTTATGAAAGGATGAGAAAAAGTCAAAGAACAAATAATATATAACTGTTATATAACAGGCTTTTATTACTCAGGTTGGCATATGTATACAACATTAAGCAGTCAATATCTCAAGCATTAAACACTGGCATTCCTCCTCCACCCAGTCTCCACTTTTTAAATATGCAGGCTCTTCCTGCATAGGAAAGAAATATCAACAGCCTGGGAATCATTAATCCAACTTCTAATATTGAAATTTCTTTCAGATTTTTGAGTCCACAAATATTCCTTAATGAATCAAGTTTGTTTTTTGCTCTTCAAGAAAAGAATGATTCTCAACTGCCCATTAAAATCCCCTGTATTCCAGAGTCTGGTTTCTTACCTTTATATTCCAAGTTAAAAATACTGTCCAAGTAGGCAAACAACCAATCAATTCAAGTAGTATCGCTATAACTCCTGTCTGCAAATAATTCTGATTAAGAATTCATTTAGTTATGTACATTCACACCTTTATTAGGCTCTCCTCAATAAATCAAGCATTTTTATAGACACTGAGTCTTTATTTGTTTACACAACAAACTCATTCAAAACTTGTGTTAGCTAGCTTTTTAGTAATATCTCAATGGTTTAAGGCAAAAAAAAATGTATTACTAGCTCAAGTTCATGAGAGTGGTAGCTCTGCCAGGTTTAGCTGAGCTTGGTTAAGCTGGACCTTGGCTCTATGACAACTATCTTTTTATTCCATGGCGCAGTCTGAAGGAGTAAGTCTCTGGTCTTGAACATGCTGTTCTCATTCTTGAGGGCAAAGCAAGGAGATTGAATATTAACCTTAGTGAAACATGCAAACACACTTAAAGTTTCTACTCAGAACATCTATTAGCCAAAGAACACGATCTATGCCAAAGCCAGAGGAGTAGGAAAGTAGACTGCTCACAGAGAAACAAGGCAAAGTCTGAAAGGGAATACATATTTATTAAATAATGCAATTTACCACAACCTGCCCTCTTGTTTACAAATGTTCATTTTCTTTATGTAAGGAAAATGTGATCATCATATCCTAAAGATACTCCAAATCACATCGAATCACAGAAAGTGGCTTGAAATCCAGGTTCCTGGGTATATCTCATGTGTAAATGTAGTTCTTCTTGAGCCAAAAACTATGAACCAAAGGACTTGTTATTTGCACTCTACAGTTCTAGCATAAAGTAGGGGATCCCACAATAAACTCTCCCATTTAAAATGGGAAAGAATGGGAGAATCACTTTTCCTTAGCAATTTTAGAAATCTGGCAGTAGTTGTTGTACTATTAACCTGGGGATAGGAAAATTTATATAACCAATTCTTAGTTTTGTTTCATGAAGGTAGCTCCTTAGTCCGTTTTTCTTCATGATTCTTGACTTTACCTTCTTGGAGCTTCTTCCTTTTCCAATATCCTCTCAGGAGAAGATGTCCTTTATAAAAATGAACATCTTTCATTTTGCTCATAGAAAATTGAGGGGCTTGGGCCACCACTGTGGCGTAGTGGGCTAAGCCTCCTGCGGCGCTGGCAATATATATTGGTTTGTGTCCTGGCTGATCCATTTCTGATCCAACTCTCTGCTATGGCCTGGGAAAGCAGTAGAAGATGGTCCAAGTGCTTGGGCCCCTGCACCCATTTGGGAGACCCAGAAGAAGGTCCTGACTCCTGGCTTCCAACTGGTTCAGCTCTGGCCATTGCTGCCATTTGGAAAGTGAACAAGCAGATGAAAGACTTTTCTATCTATCTCTCCCTCTCTAACTCTACCTCTCAAATTAATAAGTAAATCTTAAAAAAAAAAAAAAAGAAAATTGAGGGCCTGAGAGTAGTCTGACTACTCACAAACCTCTTTAATTCAGGCTGGTGGCATTTTGAAAATCAAAAGTCTTTACTATGTTGGTTTCTTAAATAAATTTATTTTCTATTAGTGTCTCCAGTCATGGCCAGATTAATAATGAGAAGACATTTCTTTAGACTTAATTACAAGTAACTTGCAATTTTTTATACTTCTATCGCACAGTCTATGATACTTTTACCAAGATATGTCTTGCATAATTGAAATAATTGGGGACAATTTTAATGGAATCATCTTTTTTTTTGCCTGTAGATTTCTTTTTTTTAAATATATATATATAAAGCTTTTATTTAAAGAATATAAATTTCCAAAGTACAGCTTATGGATTACAATGGCTCCCCCCCCATAACTTCCCTCCCACCCACTACCCTCCCCTTTCCCGCTCCCTCTCCCCTTGCATTCACATCAAGATTCATTTTTCAATTCTCTTTATATACAGAAGATCAGTTTAGTACATATTACATAAAGATTTCAACAGTTTGCCCTCACATAGAGACACAAAGTGAAAATACTGTTGGAGTACTAGTTATAGTATTAATTCACAATGTACAGCACATTAAGGACAGAGATCCTACATGATTTTTTTAAAGAATTAATTATCTATGCAATTTCCAATTTAACACCAAGATTTTTTAATCATTTGCAATTATCTTTATATACAGAAGATCAATTCAGTATATACTAAGTAAAGATTTCATCAGTTTGCACCCACACAGAAACACAAAGTATAAAAATACTGTTTCAGTACTAGTTATAGCATTACTTCACATTGGATAACACATTAAGGACAGATCCCTCATGAGACGTAAGTACACAGTGACTCCTGTGGTTGATTTACCAATTTGACACTCTTGTTTATGGCGTCAGTAATCTCCCTAGGCTCTAGTCATGAGTTGCTGAGGCTATGGAAGCCTTTAGGGTTCGCCGACTTCGATCTTATTCCGACAGGGTCATAGTCAAAGTGGAAGTTCTCTCCTCCCTTCAGAGAAAGGTACCTCTTTCTTTGATGGCCCCGTTCTTTCCACTGGGATCTCACTCACAGAGATCTTTCATTTAGGTCTTCTTCTTCTTCTTTTTTTTTAATGGAATCATCTTTAACACATGGCATGGTGACCACAGTCTTTATTGGCTTTTCTACTTAAGCTTCAGTATTTATTATTATTTATATTATTAATTTGGTGTTCTTGTACATTTACTTGATAAAATAAAAATATTAACTTCATATTATGGGGGATATTAAAGCATTTTTGTAGACCCTTAATTATATGAATTTTGCACAATTAATCTTATTTTCTGATCTCAAGAATGATCTAAAAGATAATAGGTAACAAAATTTCTTTTATTTCTTTTTTTATTTTTTGACAGGCAGAGTGGACAGGGAGAGAGAGAGACAGAGAGAAAGGTCTTCCTTTGCCATTGGTTCACCCTCCAATGGCCGCCGCGGCCGGCGCGCTGTGGCCGGCGCACCTCGCTGATCCAATGGCAGGACTCAGGTACTGCCATTGGGGTGCAAGGTCCAAGGACTTGGGCCATCCTCCACTGCACTCCCAGGCCACAGCAGAGAGCTGGCCTGGAAGAGGGGCAACGGGGACAGAATCCGGTGCCCTGACCGGGACTAGAACCCGGTGTGCTGGCTCCGCAAAGTGGAGGATTAGCCTATTGAGCCATGGCGCTGGCAAAGGTAATAAAATTTCTACTATTTCCATTTGGCCCCTTAAAATCTCTTTGAAATTATCCTTACAACTGCCCACCTTACTATATGGCACCTTCAAATTGAGAATTTACTCAAGTTGTTCAGTTTCTGATGTATTTTGAATTTACAAAATCAATTAGAATGATTACATGTAAGAAAATGTAGACAAAAATAAAAGACAGCCAGCCATGCCCTTGTTTTGGTCTTGCATTGAAGTTTTTCTTAATTTGAAAATAATGTTCAGGGCTGGCACTATGACGTAGTGGGTAAAGCCACTGCCTGCAATGCTGGCATCCCATATGGGTGTAGGATCGAGTCTCAGTTACTTCACTTTTGATCCAGCTCTCTGCCATGGCCTGGAAAAGCAGTAGAATATGGCCCAATGGCCAGCGCCACAGCTCAATAGGTTAATCCTCCACCTGCAGCGCTGGCACCCTGGGTTCTAATCCCGGTCGGGGCGCCAGATTCTGTCCCAGTTGCTCCTCTTCCAGTCCAGCTCTCTACTGTGGCCAGGGAGTGCAGTGGAGGATGGCCCAGGTCCTTGGGAACTGCACCCACATGGGAGACCAGGAGAAGCACCTGGCTCCTGGCTTTGGATCAATGCTGGTTCACTCCCCAGATGGCTGCAACAGCCAGAGCTGCGCTGATCTGAAGCCAGCAGCCAGGAGCTTCCTCTGGGTCTCCCGCATGAGTGCAGGGGCCCAAGGACTTGGGCCATCTTCTATTGCTTTCCCAGGCCATAGCAGAGAGCTGGATTGGAAGAGGAGCATCCGGGACTAGAACTAGTGCCCATACGGGATGCTGGCGCTTCAGGCCAGAGCTTTAACCCGCTGCGCCACAGTGCCAAACCCAATAAGCATATACTTTCTATGCCTGCATTTTATATTTGAGAAATGGTTGCCAAAGGCTGAATGTAAACTAGTATGTACACAAACTTAAATATTTTTTTACATGGAACTAATTCATTCTTCTAATTCATTTCTTTCCTTGATCATTCACTCCTGCTTTCTCTTGCACTCATAGTCTTCCATGTTTGTCTTTTTTGCTGTCTCATTCTCTTTATCTGTCTGGCATTAATGTTTCTGCTTAGCTTGATTCTGCAGGCAGGCTTCTTATGTGGCAGGGAAGATGGCTACTTGTGCCAAGTTAAGTTTTTCCAAGCATGCCAATCTTAACAGAAAAATAATTTGTTCCTTTTAACATTAAGAATGCTATCACTCTGCTTTGGTGTACATTGAAAATTATTAATATAAAGAGAACAGATTTAATGTTATTTCAAAGACAATTCTAAGAAGATAACCATAATTCCCTCCCTCTTTCAGTTTTTAAAATTTATTTTAGTTTTTATTTATCTGAAAGAGAGGGAGGGAAAGAAGGAGAAAGTGTAGGGGAAGTGAAGGGAGAGAACATGAGCGAGCGAGTGAGCAAGGAGACCTTCTATCTGCTGATTAACTCCCCAAATGCCTCCAACAGGTGAGGCTGAGCCGGAAGTTGGGACTCCATATAGGTCTCCCACAGGGCTGGTCTCCCAAGTAGCTGGGACATCATCTGCTGCTACTCAATGTATCTACGATGCTGGATCAGAAGTGGAGGCAGGGCTTGACCACAGTCACTCCAATACAAGATGCAAGTGTTTCAAGGGGCCTTAACCACTCTGCCACAGCACCTGCCCCCTGCTTTGGTACACGTTATCTTACTTCTTGCTGATAAAACTCTGATATGAGGCTAAGCCAGGAGGATATATCTTAGATCTATGGAACCTGATCTGATACCTTCTTTGGTGTATTAACTAGATTTGCACTGTGATTATGCTGTGAAATAAGAAACCCCCAAATGTCAGCTCCATTCTTAGAAGATTATCCCTGGTTGTTCTGAAATTGTTGCCAGAAGCTCCTAAGTGAGCATGCTTTCTCATTAACATACTGCATTTTTCCCATTCCCTCAACCTTGAATTTAAAGTTTTAGGCTTCATTCTCGTTGCACTAAATTAAGTCATGCTGCTATGTATAAACCAGTTCCAAACTAGTTAATATAAGTAGCTCAGGTTGAACCACGTGTGTGACTTAGAAATGAGGAGAATCACATTTCCCCAAGCACATGAACTGCTTAGAGGGACAGTGACAATTAGCACAGTTCAACACAGGGTATCATGCTTACATTTCAGGATTTTTTTTTAAGTTTTTTTTTTTTTTTGACAGGCAGAGTGGACAGTGAGAGAGAGAAAGAGTCAGAGAGAACATTTCAGGATCTTTATGTCACTTCAAGATTATAGTTTGGTTTGCTGGAAGACCACTGAACAGTAATCATCTGAATTCTCTATTGCTAGACACCACTTCAAAGACTGAACTGAGAAAATCTGCAAAGAAAAAAAGGAAAGGCGAAGAGAAACTGAATAGGGAAGTGATGTTTTCATTCTACCACCTGGACTAGTGATACAGAATAGCTAAATTTTAAACTTTTTCCTTCCTTGGAAAAATATGAGAAGTTCTGAATTAGAAATATCCATGGGTATGTCAGCCATCGACTCAATTCTAGAGGAAAAAATAGTAAGATGCTGGTCATAGTAGTGGAGGAGAGTTACTCAGAACATTTTTCTTTCTAATGAAAAATTAAAACATGTAACAAATGGAAAATGACAAGTGTTAATACAGGAATTGTAAATAAGTGTATTACCTCTTAAATTTCTGATGTATGATACATACTTAAGGACTGTTCAGAAACAATTTTGCAATGCTGATAAGATTGTATATACTTTTGGGTCATAGCTATAAAGTGTTTTGGACTTGATGTTTATTCAGTGCTGTGACTTATCAATGAAAGATTTCTCACATACAATTCACTGTGTTATATAGCTCTTCCTCAATATTTTCCTGTATTGTAGGGTAGTTTTGAACTATCTTGAAGATTTAAGGGGTTCTTCCTAATTCCCTCTGGGGAAGGTCTACAATTGTCTAACTGTTTATATTCTAGAGATGAAATGATACAATACATGATATTTAACTGCAATAGTTTCAAGTACATTGAATGTGCTTAATAGACAGTGGAGCCAATTTGTTATTGCTGCTCTTATGCTGTCCCTTATCCTTTGAATCACTTTTCTGCAACACTGTGTGCAAGTTGCTACTCCAAGGACCAACTGGCAGGAAAGTCCACCAACACCTTTGCCTGATCTCAAAGGATGAATGAGGGAGGCAGCTGGTTTCTAACATCTTTACTTTGACAGCCCTCAAAACCACCAGCGCCTCACATGCAGTTGGGGGATATTGGTAGCTCTGGGAGAAAGAGTGCTTGAACATCTTCAGAATGCCAGCGATTTTTTCAGGGAATAGCATCCATGTGTCTCAAAGTGAAAATTAAATCCAAACTTCCTTCATCATCAAACACTTGCTGTTCCTCTTTGAAAACTTTGTGAATCTGGTGCTCATGAAAACATGGGTTAGGGAGGATCAGTGCGAAAGGCCAAGTAACACATGTCTTCTTCCTCTGCTTTGGTGCTTCATTTTCATGGTCTTAATAATTCCCCCACAGAGGAAAAGCAAGCAGTGAAACAAAAAAGATATCGAAAATAATGCTAACAACGTACAGAGTCATCCCACAGTTCATGACAGAAGAAATGCTAGTTTAATGCAATACAGCTTGTGCTGATACTTAAATACTGATCATAAAGTTTAGATGTTTGCAATCACTACATTTTACACTATGATTTATTTGAGCAAGTCTGGTGATATGTTTGGGTTCTTTTAGAAAAGCAGCACTTTTTTTTTTTTTATAAATACCTGTAGAGAATTGTTTTTGAAGACTATGCTCAAAATATACCATGGTAGGTAGAAAAAGTAGCAAGAGATATTGTAATTTTTACTTATGTTAAAGAAATGCAAATTAAAATGAGCTTAATTTTTTTTAATGCTTTTGGTTAGACCAGGGTGGAGTAGCAGAGGATGTGGAGACAGATAGTCAAATGTTTTGAGGGTGTGAAAGAGAAAAGAGGAGTCAAGGATAACTGATGTTTTTTGTTTGAGCACATAGAAAGATGAATTTACCCTCAACTAAAATAGGAACAGCCAAGAGTAGGGTAGGTTTGGGTGGTAGAGTGGAGACGAGAGGTTCAATTTGGGGCATAAATTATAAGTTTGATTCTAATATCACAAGTAGTTTAAATATTTACCACAAATGTATTATGATGAGATCTCTTGGTCTCCAGGATATAAAACAAAACAAAACCCATAAAATAAAATTGGAATATAGAGAAAATTAGCGTGGTCCCTGGACAAGAATGATACGCAAAATGTGAAGTATTCTATTTAAAAAAAAAAAAGATCATTTATTTGAGAAGGAGGGGAGGAGAAAGGGGAGGACACATGGATGCTACTCCCTGAAAAATCACTGGCATTCTGAAGATGTCCAATCTCATCCACTAATTCACTCCCCAGTGTTTGTAATAGCTGGAGTAAAGTAGGTGCCAGGAACTCCATCCAGGTGTCCCATAGGGGTGGAAGAAAATCAGTCACTTGAGCCATCAGGGTTGCTTCCCAGAGTCTACATTAAAAGGCAACTGGCAATCTCAGATGTGGGATGCAAGTGTTTTTAACCCTTAGGCCAAATGTCTGGCCCTCGACTACATTATTTTTAAATTAACCTAAGGAAGAGGTTTTTCTTTATCTTTATCTTTTTCTTCTTTTTTTTTTTTTTTTTTTTTGACAGGCAGAGTGGACAGTGAGAGAGAGAGAGAGAGAGAGAGACAGAAAGGTCTTCCTTTTGTCATTGGTTCACCCTCAATGGTTGCCGCGGCCAGTGCGCTAATCCGAAGCCAGGAGCCAGGTGCTTCTCCTGGTCTCTCATGCAGGTGCAGGGCCCAGGGAATTGGGCCATCCTCCACTGCACTTCCAGGCCACAGCAGAGAGCTGGCCTGGAAGAGGAGCAACCAGGACAGAATCCAGCGCCCCAACCAGGACTAGAACCCTGTGTGCCGGTGCTGCAGGTGGAGGATTAGCCTATTGAGCTGTGGTGCCGGCAGGAAGAGGTTTTTCAATGAATCAATAATTTGGATTTTCACAAGTTTTAACCATACAACAATTTTTTAATTCTCTACTTTGAAAAAAAGTATTAATATGTACAATAATTGTTATTATTGTCACTATGTATTAAACACTGTTTACTGATTTACAAATGTTATCTAATTGCCACCAAATATAGTAAGATAGTAAATAGTAGTATTTCCTTTTTTCCATTAAGAAAGATTAAGGTTTTAAAAAGCTCCCGGTTGGGGCGCCAGATTCTGTCCCGGTTGCCCCTCTTCCAGGCCAGCTCTCTGCTGTGGCCCGGGAGTGCAGTGGAGGATAGCCCAGGTGCTTGGGCCCTGCACCCCATGGGAGACCAGGAAAAGTACCTGGGACCTGGCTCCTGCCATCGGATGAGCGTGGTGCGCCGGCTGCAGCGCACTGGCCGCGGCAGCCATTGGAGGGTGAACCAATGGCAAAGGAAGACCTTTTTCTCTGTCTCTCTCTCTCTCACTGTCCACTCTGCCTGTCAAAAAAAAAAAAGGCTCCAGGGCACACATGCTACTAGTGTATGTATTCAGCTCAGTTAATGAGATTAATTTGACTCTAAGGCCTGTGCTTAAAGTCATTAAAATATATTTCAGGTATCAACTTATTCCTTTTGAAAAATTATAATATTGATATTGATACTGATATTCATAAGCATTTCAAATTTTCATTTACACTTCACCTTTTGGGAACATTTTTATTCAGTTCTATACTATATAGAAGCAAAGTTGCAAATATGAATCATAAATCGATATTTAACATAATTTAATTTGGCCAGTCACAATTTAAAATTTGATCTGCCATTGGAGCAGTCATACTGAATCTTTATTAGAATGGACAGCTATTTAAAATGCTTAAAAATACTGTGGAATATGCTGAAAAAATATTCTTTATATTCACTTGCTAACTTCTTTTTTAAAAATCAAATACGGGATTAGTAAATTCTTTTCTAAAACCTGAAGGTATAGATCATTCCAAAAGATGAATTTAATTCATCACAGGTCATTATTTAAATATTAAAATAGTAAGGTGGGGACCTTAGTTCTTAAGGTTGAAGAACAATTCCTTGACTGAAGGGAAACAGACTAACTACCGAAAGGCCTTGAGGAAAATGTAATCGCAGAATTTTCCACAGAAGTGACCAGGTCTCACAGGGATATCTCGTGCAAAATAAGAGCAGAAGAGAAAGCTTATGGTGCCAAGATCAAACCTATATGAATTAGTAGCTGGTCCTTTGACAAGTATAGTTTTCTGTTTTTGAAAATTTTTTATATATTTATTTTAATTTTATTTGAAAGGCAGAGAGACAGAGACAGACACAGACACAGAGAGACCCTCCATCTACTGTTTCACTAGCTAAATGCTTACAACAGCCAGTGCTGGATCAGGCTGAAGCCAGGAACCTAAAACTCAATCTGGGTCTTCTATGTGGATGGCAGAGACCCATGCACTTGAGACATTCTGTGCTGCCTCCCAGGGTAAGCATCAGCAGGAAGCTAGATTGGAAGCAGAGAAGCTAGGACTCAAACCATGCACTCCAAGTATCCCAATAAACAGCATCTTTTTTTTTTTTTTTTTTTTTACAGGCAGAGTGGACAGTGAGAGAGAGAGAGAGAGAGAGAGACAGAAAGGTCTTCCTTTTGCCATTGGTTCACCTTCCAATGGCCGCCGCGGCCGGCACACTGCACTGATCCGAAGGCAGGAGCCAGGTGCTTCTCCTGGTCTCCCATGGGGTGCAGGGCCCAAGCACTTGGGCCATCCTCCACTACACTCCCAGGCCATAGCAGAGAGCTGGCCTGGAAGAGGGGCAACCGGGACAGAATCTGGCGCCCCAACCGGGACTAGAACCCAGTGTGCCGCCGCCACAAGGCGGAGGATTAGCCTATTGAGCCACGGCACCAGCCAATAAGCAGCATCTTAACCACTGTGCCAAATACCCACCCCTAAGTATGGTTTTCTATTTGGGTATCACACTCCTGTTATGAGTTTTGACTACTGTCATCAAGCCTTATGGAAAATTCAAGATATCTCATTTTTGTGTCATTTTCTTCAGAGAAAATCATGTTACAGGGACATCATTAGGGCTCTGAAGGTTTAAAGGACAGATTGGTGTTCTGAGAGAAGGAAAGTCTCACTGTCTTGTCTTGGAGATAGCGGGGATTATAAATTCATTCTCAGGAATGAATTTCAATACATTCCCATCAAGGTGGCATGTACCAAAGCCATCTCATTAGTCCAGGTGACCAATTTCAGCTCACAAGTGATCACACGGATAGGTCTAAGAGTAGAAGGGTTCACACAAACAAGACTAGTGTCTGCTAATACTAACATTTTAGAATGAAAAAGGGAGAGAATGATCCAACATGGGAAGCGAGATACACAGCAGACTCATAGAATGGCAGATGTCCTAAATAGCACTCTGGCCTCAGAATCAGCCCTTAAGGCATTCGGATCTGGCTCAAGAGCCCATGAGAATATTTTAGGCATGGAAAGCTAAGGCACTCTGGAAAACAACAAAAAAAGAAGACCTAAATGAAAGATCTCTGCGAGTGAGATCCCAGTGGAAAGAACGGGGCCATCAAAGAAGGAGGTACCTTTCTCTGAAGGGAGGAGGGAACCTCCACTTTGACTATGACCCTGTCGGATTAAGATCAAAGTCGGCGAACCCTAAACGCTTCCATAGCCTCGGCAACTCATGACTAGAGCCGAGGGAGATTACTGACGCCATAAACAAGAGTGTCAAATTGTTAAATCAATTTCAGGAGTCACTGTGTACTTATGTCTCATGAGGGATCCGTCCTTAATATGTTATCCAATGTGAAATAACGCTATTACTAGTAATGAAACAGTATTTTTTTCACTTTGTGTTTCTGTGTGGGTGCAAACTGATGAAATCCTTACATACTATAATATTAAATTGATCTTCTGTGTATAAAGATAATTGCAAATGATTAAAAAATCTTGGTGTTAAATTGGAAATTGCATAGATAATTAATCAATTCTTTAAAAAAAATCATGTAGGATCTCTTTCTTTAATGTACTGTACATCGTGAATTAATACTATAACTAGTACTCCAACAATAATTTCAGTTTATGTCTCAATGTGAGGGCAAACTGTTGAAATCTTTACATAATATGTTCTAAACTGATCTTCTGTGTATAAAGAGAATTGAAAATGAATCTTGATGTGAACAGAAGGGGAGAGGGAGCGGGAGAGGGGAGGGTAGCGGGAGAGAGGGAAGTTGTGAGGGGGGGAGCCATTGAAATCCATAAGCTATACTTTGGAAATTTATATTCTTTAAATAAAAGCAAAAAAAAATAAAAAAAATAAATTCATTCTCTAAGTGTAACCTTTGCTATAGAAAGTCACATGTTTTTGTATAGTTACAGGATTTGCCTTTTCCCCCCATGATTACCCAGAGTATCTATGCCAGCCAATATCCAATTAAAAGAAATATAGATACTATTCTAAAGAGAGAATATGCAGGCACTGGGAGCAATTACCATTATCCAGGGAACTCACCTGAGTTAAGTGGAGCTATGAAGGCTAACAGATTGGGCTTGCGGTTCCATCTTTCACTCGTATGCTCTCTCTGTGCCTATGTGGCTGAATTGGTATGGCAATGTGTGTTCCTTGAGTGTTTCCATCTTTACTTCCTCTTTCAAGAACAAAATAATCATAATCAAAACCAACCATTGTATTCTGACCTGTTAACTTGTTGCCTGCCTTTTCCATTCTGACTGAATAAACCCAGACAGAGAATGCCCAAGATGCCTATTTCTTTTTCTCTTGTGGATTCCCTCTTGTCAGCTGGGGCAGAATTATCCTGATATACATTTTGAAAGACTATTTGTTGAAAAGTGAAAAAAGCATATTTTAACTCTTTTCTGTCTATCTATATAAAGGAGTTAGAGAATGTCTAAATTGGGTAATTTATTTTCAGTCTTCAATTAGCATTAATCAAGAACTCCTTTACCTCTTAGGCTCCTGTGCCTGACTCATATATGATCTGCTATAATTATTCACACTGTATATTCTTTTAGAGTGTAATCAACCTAGAAATCAACTCTCCCCTCTTTCACTATGTACTCTTACATAGTGTAAATTCCATTCCAGAAACTTAACATGTATTGAAATTTTGAAAACAGTGGATTTTTAAAAGTCTTACTTAAAACTTCAGTTAAGATGAAATAATTAAAAAAGGAAGAATCAGACCATCTCTTTGAAAAAAATATTTTACAATATCTTAATAATCTTAGTGCTAATTAGCAGGCTAAAAAAGTCTTTGTAAATTAACATATTTTCTTTTTTTAAAAAAAGGAAAAACTTTCTCATTTAATGCATAGAATGTTGACTTCCCTTTGTATGCTGTAGTCTCTGACTTATTTCAACATTTTCAGGCTTTATTATTTTCTTCATAGATGAGTGAATATATATTTCTATTCTTAAAAACTGGTCATGAGAAAAGGGATATGCCAATGCAACTAATCTCTAGCTAGCTTGTGCCAGAAATGCAACATTCATAATGTTGCCCTCACTGGCTTTTCTTTTGAAATTGTAATGCCAGGGAAAATGATTTATTGCCAGCTTGAACTGAGACTTGAGCTTTGTAAAAAAAAATTTATTGGCGTCAAGTTAGCATCATGCCATAATCATTCCTAAAAAGACATTTGTCACTATAAACCCTTATTTTCAAGTGCCTGGCATTTTCCATGAAACTATACTTCAAGTGGAAAAGTGATTTGAGTTTCAGATGCTTTATACCAGTATCTCTTGATTACGTAAAATTCTATCTTTTCCATGAACTTTCTGGACACACTGGGACAGTGTTTCTGGGACCTATCCTTAGGTTTCCAAGAGACAGGCTTAAAACCACAAATTGCACTTTAAACAAGTATCTGAAAAGATTCTGCTGCAAGCAAATGACTTTGAGAAACACCCTTCAGAAAGGGGTTATGGAGTTATGTGCATAAATTCTGGCTCTACCATTTTTACTTAAAAACAAACAAGCCAGCGCCGTGGCTCAACAGGCTAATCCTCCGCCTTGCGGTGCCGGCACACCGAGTTCTAGTCCCTGTCGGGGCACCGGATTCTGTCCCGGTTGCCCCTCTTCCAGGCCAGCCCTCTGCTTTGGCCCAGGAGTGCAGTGAAGGATGGCCCAAGTGCTTGGGCCCTGCACCCCATGGGAGACCAGGAAAAAGCACCTAGCACCTGGCTCCTGCCATTGGATGAGCGCGGTGCGCCGGCTGCAGCGCGCTGACCGCAGCAGCCATTGGAGGGTGAACCAACGGCAATGGAAGACCTTTCTCTCTGTCTCTCTCACTGTCTACTCTGCCTGTCAAAAAATAAAAACAAACAAACAAACAAAGCCCTTAATTTGAGAGGCTGGGGGAGAAGTGAGGGGAGAGGGGGTGCAGAGAGATCCCATTCACACTCACTGGCTCACTCCCCAAATGGTCAGGGCTGGGCTAGAGCAGAAGCCCAGGTCTCCCAGGAGCCATCACTGTGCTCCCAGTGCCTGCATTAGCATGAAGCTGCAGTCAGGAGCTGAAGGATGGTAAAGGAACCAGGTACTCAGTATGGGGTGTGGACATCTTAGCAGGGGTCTTAATCATTAGGCCAAATACCTGCCCATTTGCCAACTTTATATCTGTAAGTTTGAATAAGTTGCATGGCTGCTCTCATTTGTTTTCTTATATAGATTATCTTACACATGCTTTAGTTGGACAGGTATACTTTACAAAAAGGAAAATTTAAAGAAAATACTTGACAGAAAGGACATACAAGAAGCAGATGACCTGTCTTAGTTTTATTTTTTTCTCTACAATTCATGGGAACAAACACAAACTCATAAACAAAAATCTATTTATGTAAATGTAGTTGTAGAAATAGCAAATTAATCTCTTGATCAGAATGGGAGATAAGGTCACAGTCTGGTAAACAGTCCAGATTACAGGATATAAACAAGAGCCAATGAGTCTATAGTGCTCAATGCATTTTATTTATTTTAAATTTATTTATTTTTAAAAAGATTTACTTATTTTTTTTAAAGGTAGAGTTAGAGAGAGGCAGAGGCAGGGAGACAGAAGTCCTCCATTCACTGGTTCACTGCCCAGATGGTCTCAACGCCCAGAGCTGGGCTGATCTGAAGCCAGGAGCCAAGAGTTTCTTCCAGGTTTCCCACATGAGTGCAGGGGCCCAAGTTGGGCCATCTTCCATTGCTTTGCCAGGCCATAGCAGAGAGCCAGATTGGAACTGGAGCAGCTGGGGACCTGAACCGGTACCCATATGGGACACTGGCACCACAGACAGCAGCTTCACCCACTATGCCACAGCGCTGGCCCCCTAAATGCACTTTAGATAGCCAGAAGCAGCCAATTCCTTACCATATTTGCTAACTTGCTAAGAATTAGAGATTTGAAATACTGGGCACAAATTAATTAGTCCATCATTTAGTCTTATCTGTGCTATAAACTGGAGGAGTTCAAAAGTCACCCTAAAGGCACTTGTGAATTTCAATTGATTCCAAATGTAGGGTTTTTCTAGCATTTTTTTATAAAATAATTTATAGTAAGTATCCCTTATAATGTGAATTTGTGAGATATAACTGAGGTACTTATTTAAAAATATTTTCAGTTCTTATATTTGTGTTGTTGTTGTACTCTGCTTCCTATTTGAAACTCAGAGAAAAATCTCCCTTAAGTCAGTTTTGGAGAAAAGATAGTGAATCATAAGATCAGCTAAAGGAAACCAAGTAATAGTAGTACATTTATCATGCAGCAGTTAATTCCAGAATTACCCATTTTCGTAACAGTCCATGAATTCTTGCTACATTATTTTATGGTATTATTATTTTAAGGATATATATATGTGTGTGTGTGTGTGTGTGTGTATACATACATGTATATGTATATATATACATATATATAATTATATATACATGTATATGTGTGTATATATATATATATATATATAATTTGAAAGGCAGAAACAGAGGGGGGGGGGAGAGAATCTTCCATCTCCAAATTACCACAACAGCCAGGTCTGGGCCAGGCTGAAGCCAGGAGACAGGAATGCCATTCTGATCTCCCACATGTATGGCTGGGGCCCATACACTTGGGCTATCTGCATTGTATTCTCAAGTGCTTTAGCGGGAAGGTGGATCTGAAGAATAGCTGGGATGCATACTGACACTTGGTGTCACAAGTGGAGGTTTAACCTGCAGTACCACAATGCTGGCCCCTAAATTATTTATTTTAAAATTTTTTAAAAAATAAGACAATAGGGCTGGTGCAGGTACAGCAGGTAAAGCCACTGCCTGCAGTGCTGGAGTCCCATATGGGTGCTAGTTCAAGGCCTGGCTGATCCACTTCTGATCCAGCTCCCTGCTAATGTGCCTGGGAAAGCAGAAGATGCCCCAGGTACTTGGGCTCCTGCACTCACATAGGAGATCTGGATGAATCTCCTGGCCCCTGACTTTGAACCAGCCCGGCTCTGACAACTGTGGTTATTTGGGGAGTGAAATAGCACATGGAAGATTTCTGCTTCTTCCTCTCATATTCTCTCTCTCTCTTTCAAATAAATAAAAAAAATCTTTAAAAAAGATATATACATATTTAAAAGGTCTTGCCATTTAGCCTCTATTTTAAAAATACAACAAGAAAATTTTGTGAGGTGATACAACTAAAATTTAAAATCTGGTCAATTTGTGCTCTTAATATCTAAATTCTATTTAATCTAAAGATTTTATTACTAACAATGGGAGTCACTGTGCACCTGTTCCCCACGTAGGATCTCTGTCCTTAATGAGTTTTACTATGAGAATTAACGGTAAAACTACTAGTCGAACAGTACTCTGTATCTTGTGCGGTTTTGTGGGTGCAGTCTGTTGGAATCTTTGATTAGTATATACTAAGTTGATCTTCTGTATATAAAGATAATTGAAAATGAATCTTGATAAAGAGTGGGATGGGAGAGGGAGTGGGAGATGGGAGGGTTGCGGGTGGGAAGGAGGTTAAGGGGAAAAAGCCAAAACAATGCAAAAGTTGCACTTTGTAAATTTATATTTATCAAATAAAAAATAAAATAAAAAAGATTTATTACTGAGACAGATAAATTAATTCATTAATTTTAAAAAGCAATTTTACAATGTCAAATATTTTTTATATAAAGCTTTTATTTAAAGAATATAAATTTCCAAAGTACAGCTTATGGATTACAATGGCTCCGCCCCCCATAACTTCCCTCCCACCCGCAACCCTTCCCTTTCCCTCTCCCTCTCCCTCTCCCCTTCCATTCACATCAAGATTCATTTTCAATTCTCTTTATATACAGAAGATCAGTTTAGTGCATATTACGTAAAGATTTCAACAGTTTGCTCTCACATAGGGACACGAAGTGAAAATACTGTTGGAGTACTGGTTATAGCATTAATTCACAATGTACAGCACATTAAGGACAGAGATCCTACATGATATTTTTTTTAAAAAAATTGATTAATTACCTATGCAATTTCCAATTTAATACCAAGTTTTTTTTAATCATTTTCAATTATCTTTATATACAGAAGATCGATTCAGTATATACTATGTAAAGATTTCATCAGTTTGCATCCACACAGAAAAACAAAGTGTAAAAATACTGTTTAAGTACTAGTTATAGCATTACTTCACATTGGACAACACATTAAGGACAGATCCCACATGAGACATAAGTACACAGTGATTCCTGAAGTTGATTTACCAATTTGACACTCTTGTTTATGGCGTCAGTAATCTCCCTAGGCTCTAGTCATGAGTTGCCGAGGCTATGGAAGCGTTTAGGGTTCGCCGACTTCAATCTTATTCCGACAGGGTCATAGTCAAAGTGGAAGTTCTCTCCTCCCTTCAGAGAAAGGTACCTCCTTCTTTGATGGCCCCATTCTTTCCACTGAGATCTCACTCGCAGAGATCTTTCATTTAGGTCTTCTGTTTTTTCCAGAGTGTTTTTTCCAATGTAATACTTTATCCATTTTAGTATTTTTTTATTCTAGTACTAGTGGTTGAACTCTGTAATTAACAAACAATTATTTTAGGTGTTTAAATTTTAACTGAAAAGTGATCCCTGTGAAATATAAGAGTGGGAATAAGAGAGGCAGGAGATGTACAATCTGGGACATGCTCAATCGGACTTGCCCCAAATGATGGAGTTAGAATCGTGCCAGGGGATTCCAATACAATCCCATCAAGGTGGCATGTACCAAGGACATCTCACTAGTCCAAGTGATCAATTTCAGTTCACAATTGATCACACTGATAGGTCTAAGAGTCAAAGGGATCACACAAACAAGACTAGTGTCTGCTAATACTAACTGATATAATCAAAAAGGGAGAGAATGATCCATCACGGGAAGCGAGATACACAGCAGACTCATAAAATGGCAGATGTCCTAAAGAGCACTCTGGCCTCAGAATCAGCCCTTAAGGCATTCGGATCTGGCTCAAGAGCCCATGAGAATATTTTAGGCATGGAAAGCCAAGACACTCTGGAAAAAACAATGTCTTAAATATTAAAATCTTCCATAAGTAGATTTGTTTAAATGTTTTAATATTGGAGTAACTTTTTTCTAGTTATTTTGAATGAAATAGAGATTATTATAAAAAAAATCCAAAACCAGAGGAGAAAAGCTCATGGAGAATTTTATATGGTTACTGAGGATAGTAACTTGAAACATGAGCTAGTTCTTTCAACCAACCAACAGTCAAATAAACAACCAATATTTGTTGAATGACTATTTCACATACCTTAGAAAATTACAGAGGGAACTTGAGCAAAGACAGAGGCCAGGACTGCCACATTGCTCAGCTCTAGGGAGACATTCATACTGTGCACTATGAGGATAGCTCCTTTGCAAGTAAGCAGCCTGCAGTGGGATACAGCAGCCCTTCATGGCCCCTTCCTTCTCCAGCTGACAGTCCATCTGAGCAAGGGAAGGGTACAGTCAGGGCTGGAGAAAAGGCTGAGATGAAGGAAATAATAGTTTAATGGAGTAAAGAAGGGTTGTCATAAGGCTAAGACATAGGCACAAGGAGGAATAAGAAGAAATCCCTAGGGAAATTCCAATTATTGCTGGATCTATGAAGGAATAATGTTCATCATAGAGAGAAAGAAGACTTGAAAAAAGAGAATAGGAAAGGAGAGAAAAGATATGGGAATAGAGTTTATTTCTTTCCCCTTCATTAGGAGAAAATGAGCAGACTACAAAACAACTTGAGTAGCTGGGCAGAGAGCTGAAGACATGCTCTGAATCACAGTTGCCCGTGAACACTGAGAAATCTGGAGATTAAGAACCATGCATAAAATCTTGGGACTCCCATTTTGACTGACTGACTGTAAACCAGAAGCTCACATGGCCAGCAGCTCCTCTAGTTCAGTGTTTGCTAGAATGGCTCACAGAACCCAGGGGGAACACATTACTTGTGATTACCAATTCATTACAAGGGCTACAACTCAGGAACAGCCAATGGAAGAGATCCAAGGCAAGGTTTGTGAAGGAGGGGCAGAATTTGTATGCCCTTTCTCTGAAAGCACCACCCTTCCAGCACTTCCACATATTCAGCTTCCAGAAGTTCAACAAACCTTGATGAAGAGTTTTTATGGAGATTAACTGCCAGTCTTTTTTTATTTTAATTTTTATTTATTTGAAGGGCAGGGTTTCAGACATAGAGAGAGGTCTTCCATCTATTGGTTCGCTTCCCAAATGGCTACAATGGTTGGGGCCAGCCAGGCAGAATTCAGGAGCCAGGAGTTTCTTCCAGGTCTCCCTTGTGGGCGCAGGGGCCCAAGCACTCTCGCCATCCTCCACTGTTTTCCCAGGTACATTAGCAGGGAACTAGATCAGAAGTAGAGCAGCTGGGACTCAAACTGGCACCCATATGCGATAATGGCATTGCAGGCACAGCTTAACTGGCCACGCCACCACACTAGCCCTTAATCTCCAGTCTTCAGACCACCTTCCCAGAGGTCCATAGATAGGGCTTAAAACTCTCAACCTATAGTCAGTAAATCTTTCTGGTGAACAACCCGAGGTGTTATCAAAAGGAACACATCATGAACAATAACAGATATTTCTATCATTCAGGATATTCCAAAGATTTGAGGGACTCTGTGACTGGAACCTAGAACAAAGAGCAAATATATTTATTTCATATTATACTACATCCAGGGTATCCACTCTAGCTAGATTGTAGTACCTGATAACCCAGTTGAAACTTAGCAAAAAATAGTATTATATCCAAAGTATGTGACTAAGGTTGTAAGTAAGCACAGAAACCATTTCCAAAATAATTCATCTCCTTTATAATGTGGAAAGCACTTTTAATTAGAAATAAGGCAGCCTAACTGATTTCTCAAAATATCAAATTCACCACTTTTATTGATCACAAACCTAGACATCACAAATGTAGCAATAACTTAATAGAGGCCAAAAAACTGTATGAGTCCATTGCTATGTACTAAGAGAATCCTTCTGCAATGGATTTATGAACTCTGGTAGAGCACAAAGCCACATAGCTATACACAAACTTACCAGAATCACATATAATCCATCTTTCAATACTTAACAGCTTACACATCATCCCTCTCTCTGGCCAGACATAAGAAATATAGGAAAGAAAGAATCACTGAAGTTTATTTCCAAAAATTATCCATCAGTAAAATAAAAAGATTTTTTTCAATTTCCATTCTGTTTTCCAAAATTTCATTTTCTATTGCTTAAATTGTCAGCACACATTTTTTTGCAAGTTATTGTATGATGGCTAAAGTCTAATTTTATTCTCAATTTACAAGAAGAATCCTTAAATGTTGTTAAGTATTTGCAATTTAACTCTAGGGGTTAGCATTTGGCATGGTAATTAAGCTGCTTGGATTGTCTGCATCCCATATCAGAGTGACTGGGTTTGAGTCCTGGCTCTGCTCTCTGTTCCAGCTTCTTGCTAATGTACATGCTGGGAGGCAACAGGTGATGACTCAAGTAGTTGGGTACCTGCCACCAATTTGAGAGACTTGAACTAAGTTCCTGGCTCCTGGCTTCAGCCTGGCCCAGCCCCAGCAGTTGTGGGCATTTGGAAGTGAACCATTGAATGGGACATCTCTTTCTGTATATATCTCTAATAAATAAAATTCATTTAAAACTTTTAAAAATATAGTGTGCAAACTTTTCAATATTAAGCAGATACTTGGTAACATATAGGTTTAGAGGTGCACGCACACATGTGCATATGTGTGTGTAATTATAAACAGAAACAAAACCCACACATATACAAATAACAAAATTCAGCAAATACATATACCAAGAAAATACATAACAAGAAAAATATCTTAAGAACTACTGCATTGCCCATTGTTTCATTCTTTAATTCATTTGTTTTTTCATACCCCACAAAATGTTTGGAGTAAAATGAAATACTTAAGAATCATGGCTCTAGAGCCAGACTCCTAGTTTTAGTAGGAGGTTGTAAGACATTGAACATGTCTTATAGTTTCCTCATCCCTAAAATGGGAATAACAGCAGTTCCCATTTCACAGGATTACTGCAACGATTGAAGTAAATAATATATGCAAAGTACTGAGAGCAACACTGAGCACATGTGAATGCTCTACAGGTGTTTGTTTACATCATTGTCACTGGTGTTGTCATCAGCATCTCATCTCTATGCCTCATCACTTTAAGGATAAACACTAATTATTTGACAACTACTCTAACCCTTAACGTTCTCATAAGATTATTTTTAGCCCTCAAATTATATAGAGTAATTATGCTGTGTGCAAATTCTTATTCAAAAGCAGGACCTTGGTAACTGGGAGGTGAATCCTACTGACAGAATTCTCCCCAAATGACATTCTGCAACCTAGCGGCATACTGTTAATTGTACCAAATTCAAATTACCTCAAAAACTCTATTGTACATACTTTTATAACAGAGTGAACTTTATATCAGATGCTGATAAACTTTATCAGATTTATACTATAGGATAAATGAAAAAATTAAATTTTCTGGGAAAAAGTGGAAAATAGCAGATTTTAAAAGTACAGGGAGGAGGAACGGCCAATTTAATTTTTCTAACTCTTAAACCTTTGCCCCTCCAACAGAATGGGAAAATAGAGTATGTTGTCATAGTACATACACAAGCAGGTGCTTCCACCTCTCACAAGAGCTGCTTTGGATTCTAGAAGGAGATGACAATACAGTTGCCTCACCTTTCTTGGAGTTGCTGTTTTCTTGTTTGTTTCCCTAGTCTCTTTCTTTGTTCTATTTTCCCCCATTTTAAACACTCATTTCATTAAGGAGATATTCTTCCACTTTTCCTTTTTCTGGGGCTGTTGTCTCTTCTGTGATCCTTGTTTACCTATTGTGGGTCCTTCACATAAGTCAATACAGCTGACATGCATCTACCACCAGTTTCAGATTAGTAGCATTTTGAAAAAAAAAAATTAGAAAGGGAAGTGTTCTAGAGTTCCCAAAGTCTCAACTGGCTGATTGGATTGAGGGCAGGGGAGTTAAGGCAGAGAGTGAGAGAAAAGTGTTTGGAATCCTGGCAGAGGAAACCCTTCGGAACTGAAATTCATTGGCGATTAACTTTTTATTGTGAAAAAGCCATTGTAAATATAAAATTTGATCCCATATTAATGACCTCTATTGTACAACTTTAGAATTTTTTGAATTGATCTGGATGGACACTCTGATGGTTCTGGGGAGGACAAAAGCTTCACGGATTAACATGTAAGTGTGACTCAAGGTTTTATGTTGTAACAGTGTTGACTTCTGAGAGGAATCTGCTACTTCTTGACATTAGAGACCCATTCAAGCACTATACACTGACCTCGGCAGCTTATTTGCAAACACAGCCCTCGTTCTGAGCTGGAGTTCACTGTTATTAATCTAATCAGGGTTTCCCTAAGGGGTTATTCCAGCATGACAACAAGAGAAGCAAATATTCTTCTGAGAAAAATTACTTTTATTGTCCTCTTAAAATCACAAATTTTCATGAAGAGGAGTGCAAGTAACTTGTGTAATTTCTAGCTTCCAGGCCCTCACAATATGATGTGTCAACTGTAGTTTAAAGTGTCATAAAGTTTTACTTTCTGGTAATTTAGGGAGGACAGGATCTTTTAATTATTTTTATGTGCTATTTGAAGTCTGGTCAAGATTGTGGCCTCTACTACTCCAAAGCCTTTGAAATATTGAGATGAATTTTTAAAGATCAGATATTTTTCCAAGTGAATGTGAATGCTACTGGAGTGATAGAGGAAAACCATCACACTGAAGGATGAAATAGGGTATAGATGAGGGGGTATGACTGCTCTACCTGATTCATTCATTCTACTAAGCTTTGATCTTTGTCACTTGGAAATAGAGCATGAAAAATGCAGAAACTTAAAAGTACAATTATTTCTTCTTACAGAGAACTTCTGAGGTCCCTACATTTGTAAAGTTAACAGCAAACACCGATGACTGGTTGTGAAGGGAAATGTTGTATGTTAGGGACAAATGGCTTTTATTTGAGGTTAACCTAAAGTAGTAAAGACAGTTGGAGACAGTTGCAGAACAGTCACTTCTGTCCGTTGATCTTCCCTAGCTCAAGTTGGCTTCCAATAGAACGTTACTTAGGGATGTCTATAAAGGAAAACCTTGCCTAAAACCCAAGAAACTATTCTTATTTGCAAAACAAAACAAAAAAACCCCCACAAAGTTTAGCTTCTTCTGTATTAACATGGTGCACATTAACATGGTACAGCATTTGCAAATATCTGGGAACAACACAATTATTTGAAAATAACAAATTTCATTATTTCTTTATTAAAAATATACAAACATAATATGGTAAATTAAATTAAAATTAAAAAGTAGCCAAATTAGTTTTAAGATAATAGGATGATGGAATAAATAAGATGAAGCAATAAGTGAGGTCAGCATTCAGGATGCATTTTAGAAGTTCTGCACATTTGTTTCATAATAAATGGATTTTTTTGTTTACTTTCCTTTTTCTTTTAGACATCAGGTACATTGAGTTGGACCACCGAAGCATGAACCATCTATTTCTTATGTATTTAGGGATTTGTGTCATTATTTTTAGCAATAGAAGGAATAGTCACAAACCTATACCATAGGAGTGCTTGACAAAAACAACAGGCACATATCTGACTCTAAATTCTCTTGTAACCACTGTAAAGAAAGGAACAAAGTGATAATAGTATGATTTGCAATATTCAGAAAATAATGACAAAATAAGTAGCATTTCTGACTCAATGCCTAGAAATAATTTTTCTCTTGTTATTCTCATAATGATAGCATTATGGAATTCAAGTGGAAAATATTCAACAATGAATTTCAGAGATTATTATCCACTTTGGCTCTGTTTTGCATTGACTGAGATTAGGTTAGGTTAGTTCATGCCTGAATATAAGCACACATTAACTACAAATCATAGGTGGTTCAACATGCAATATACAAAAAGTATTCTTAACTGTCTTTTTTTAATGAAAGATATATAAAATTCCAGTGGCACTGAAATTAGAATACCTCCTGGGACTGGTGCTGTGACATAGTGGGTAAAGGTGCCACCTGCAGTGCCAGCATCCCATATGGGCACTGGTTTGAGTTCTGGCTGCTCCACTTCCGATCTAAGTCTCTGCTATGGCCTGGGAAAGCAGTAGAAGATGGCCCAAGTCTTTGGGCCCCTGCACCCATGTGGGAGACCCAGTAGAAGCTCCTGGCTTCAAATCAGCCCAGCTCTACCCGTTGCAGGCATTTGGGGAGAACCAACAGATGGAAGACTTCTCTCTCTCTCTCTCTCTCTCTCTCTCTCTCTCTCCTTCTGCCTCTCTAAAATTCTGCCTTTCAAATAAATAAAATCTTAAACAAACAAACAAACAAAAAAACAAGAACACCTCCTGTCTGGACTCAGACTGTCCTAGTTGGTATATATATATAAAAAAAAAAGACAATGATTACCAATATGGCCCAACACAATCACAATGCATTCAGTGAAAGACTTTTTTGTTTGTTTACCTTAAAAATGCTGCTCTGCTTCATTTACTGAACAAATTTTTTTTTAAAAGATTTATTTGTTGATTTGAAAGGCTTACAGAGGGAGTAACAGAAAGAGAGAGAGAGAGAATTTTCCATTGGTTGGTTCACTCCCCAAAAGGCTGTAACAGCTGGGGTTGGGCCCAGTAGAAGCCAAGAGCCTGAAGCTTCTTCCAGGTCTCCCATGTGGGTGCAGGGGCCCAAGCACTTGGGCCATCTTGTGCTGCTTTCTGAGGCCACAAGCATGAAGCTGGACTGGAAGTGGAGCAGCTGGGACTTGAACCTGCACCCATATGGGATGCTGGCACTGCAGGCTGTGGCTTTTCACACAATGCCACAATGCAGGCCTCTGAACAAATATTTAAGGAACCTACTATGTGCGGGACACTGTTCCAGGTGCCGAGAATACAGTAGTGAACAAAATAGACAAAATTTCCTTTCTGAAAAGAGTATATGAGGGCAACAGGAATTGAAGATGAATTTAAGAGAGGTAACAGGAAAGCAGACAGTACAGCCTTGTCTGAGACATTGGAGACTTTGAGTTTTAGAAAGAGCAAGACATGTGGCTGAGTAGAATGTCATGATCCTGTTTAAAAGAGAATCCATTTGGAGCGTGAATAGAAACTGAGAGGTTAATATAGTGAAAATACTCCAGGACAGACCAAAATCACAAATCGTTCCCGGTGTCTTTCTTCTAAGGAACTATTCCATACTTCATCCTTTCTACTAAAATTTGTGACACCTCTCGCTCTTCTATTCCCTCAGCTGATGATCTTATTTACTAATTCTGTGAAAATCATCAGCAATTGCCTTCCTACTGTTTTAATCCGCCATCCTACGTCCATACACATTGACGCCTTTAGGCCGCAGCTGGTGAATGATCCATGTTCCTTTTATTTGTGCACTAGCACCATTCCCCCTCTCCTACTCAAGGGCATCACACCAGAATTCTCCTCCCTTCTCTACTGTATATCAGTTTTTACTTCTCTTCAAATCATTCCTGTAAGTGCACAAAAAGAATAATACTTTGCCAAAATTTAAAAAAAAAAAAAGCTCCTTATTTCATCTACCATCCAGCTGCAGTTCTGTTTCCTTTCTGCTTTTCATATGAAAATTAAACAAGGAATAATTAATTCCTCTCCTCAAACAATCTAGTCAGGGTTTCAACCAAAACAATTATGGTTGAAAAATCACCAATGGCCGGCGCCGTGGCTCAACAGGCTAATCCTCCGCCTTGCGGTGCCGGCACACCGGGTTCTAGTCCCGGTCGGGGCTCCGGATTCTGTCCCGGTTGCCCCTCTTCCAGGCCAGCCCTCTGCTGTGGCCCGGGAGTGCAGTGGAGGATGGCCCAGGTGCTTGGGCCCTGCACCCCATGGGGAGACCAGGAAAAGCACCTGGCTCCTGGCTCCTGCCATCGGACGAGCGCGGTGCGCCGGCCGCAGCGCGCGCGTCTGCGGCGGCCATTGGAGGGTGAACCAACGGCAACGGAAGGCCTTTCTCTCTGTCTCTCTCTCTCACTGTCCACTCTGCCTGTCAAAAAAAAAATTAAAAAAAAAAAAAAGAAAAATCACCATTAACTACAATATGGCTAAATCTAATGCTCAGATCTCAATTCTTAACTATTTGCTCTATCTGCAGCCTGGGACATACAGCCATGTGTCCCTTAAAAATAGAGTAAGTTCTGAAAAACGCATAGTTAGGCAATTTAAAAAACATGCAAACGTTGTACAGTGCACTTACAAAAGCTAAGGTGGTTATGACATCACTAGGCAATATAATGTTATGGCACTACCATTTGTATGTGGTTGAGTGAAATGTTTCTATGTGGAACAAGTCTGTATTTTATTGGATTTCTGGCATAGCCAGTATCTTGGCTTTCCTGTTGTGTCCTTTTCTTTCCCTGGTTTCTCCTTACCTCCCACTAAATACATATGGGGCTTAATACAAGGACCTCTTTTCTTCTTTGACTTTATTATTCCTTTGGTGATCTCATCTAGTCTCAAAGCTTTGAATATTTTCTATACAAAAAAGATTCTAAAATTTATACTCTTGTTCTGAGTTACCATAATCATCTAGACTCACTCTATTAGATATCCAATCTCTAGTTTGTTACCTAATAGCGTCTTAAACATATCCAACCCAAAGCTGACTCCTAATCTACTTCAACCTTCTCTTCCTGCAATCTTCCCCCTGTTAGTAACCAACAATTGAATTATTTGATACTCAGGCCAAAATCTTGGAGTTCTCTCTCACACACCCTGCATGCAATTTTACAGCAAAGCCACCGGCTTAACTTTCAACATGTCACCTGCTAAACACATCTAGAGTCTGGCTGTACACTGAATTCTTACTCCTCCACTGCTACCACCCTGATTTAATTCTCCATGTTATTTTGAGCAGATTACATAAAATATATTTAACTGGTCTTGTTATTTATTCTTAATCTCCTTTTAGTCTATTCACAACTACATGGCCAAAGTGATCCATCCAAGTCAGAAAATTTCACCTTTCTATTCAAAATTGCTCAGTGGCTTGTGAGCTCATTTAGAGCAAAAGCTAAAGAAATTCCAGTGGTTTAAAAGGTCTGATACACTCTAGCAACAATAACAAGTCAGATAATATTTAGTATTGGTGAGGACTGCAATAGGAGTTTTATTTACCTTTAGATTTACTTTAAGGATGAAATTCTATCATTTGCAGCAAAATGGACAAAACTGGAGGACATCATGTTGAGTGAAATAAGCCATATACAGAAAGACAATACGCTAATGTCAGTCAGTTACTCTGCTATACTTGTTTGATACCAGGACTGACGTTTGAATTTAGTTTTGAAAGTTTGTATTACTTTTTGTTCTGAGAAGATACATAAAATGGTGTGTTTCCCTTCTACCTCACTAAATTTTTGTGCTGGGAAGTCCTACAAATACTTGGTATCACTATGGGGTAACATTAGAATGAATGTGGACTATACTAGGGCTATAACACTTGCTCAGGAAAAACCTTAGTTTTAAATTTTTGAGTACCAAATTATTTTACAACGTAAGAGAAAAAGTAACTTCTTATCCATTGGTTCCTAGGATAATTGAGTATGATAATTTATATTTTTGAAAACATGTCAGCTTGAGCACTGACTCAAAATTGGAAACCCCACATTTTAAAAATCGTTAGCTATATTCAAAGTCCACTTCCAAACAGCTTGAATATTAAGAACTAGTTTTAAAAAACCAAGTCCACAACGTACTCCAGGAATTGTAAATCATTCTTCAATTGTCAACTACTGAGGCATTTCAATTTAGAAACAAATCAAGAGACTGCCCAGTTATTTAAGAGGAAATGTCTTAATCTATTTTTAGAACTAGGGGAAAAAAACACTGCAAAGAAACAAAAATGTGATAACGCTGTTTCTTTCTTTTTTATTTTTATTATTTTTTTTCTTAGGGAAGCTTTCTTACAACTTCTCTAAAAACCAGGTATAAAACTGAGTATCAGTCATTACTGAGTTAGATGAGAGGGAAGCTGATGAATTGAACAGAGCTGAAGGAAAGTTGCCTAGGCAATCAAAATAACAGACCTCCACTTGGACTCCTGAATTTTTCCTCAAGTTTTTGAGGTGGTTAAGTCCATCTTCTGCATTATTTCTCAACTACATTATGGTTTGGTTACCATGTGTGTTTTCATTTTTCATGCTGTTTTTATCATTTACGCTAATTGAATGAAAAATAAAGGAATGCAGTAAAAGCATAGGAGCTCTCAGTTCTTTTTCTCCTTTAATGCCACACACTAGGCATAGACTTGCCCCACGCTGACTCCTGTAGCACTGTTTGGGCGGCTGGGATCAGCAGTCTTCTTGACTTCCAGACAATTACAGGCCATCTTGCTGCTTGGGAGAAATGTAGACATTTAGAATATTGCAAATCAGGTCTTGCGCATGGCATAATAGATAAAGCTGCCACCTGCAGGGCCAGCATCCCATATGGGCGCCAGTTTGAGTCCCGGCAGCTCCACTTCTAATACAGCGCTCTACTATGACTTGGGAAAGCAGTAGAAGATGGCACAAGTTCTTGGGCTCCTGCACCTGTGTGGGAGACCTGGAAGAAGCTCCTGGCTCCTGGCTTCGGACTGGCACAGCTCTGGCTCTTGTGGCCATCTGGGGTGTGAACCAGCTGATGGAGGACCTCTCTTTCTCTCTCTCTCTCTCTGCCTCTCTGTAACTCTGCTTTCAAATAAGCAAATAAATTTGAAAAAATTCAGGAGTCTAAGTGGAGGTCTGTTATTTTGATTGCCTAGACAACTTTCCTTCAGCTCTGTTCAATATTCTTTTAGGTCTGCTGGACAAGGTCAAACTTTAAAGCAAAAATCCACCAAATCAGTAATCTGCAGGTCACTAGCATTAGTTCTAAATTTTTTTCCCATTACTTTTTCAAAATTTCCCTAACTATATCACTTGAATGAGGTGGGAATTATCTGACCTTGATATAATTACCAGCTTTACAAATGTCTGTTACTCTCAGTGAGAGTAATATAGGATGCTAAATGCAATTTGTGTTAATTTCAATATTTCTATTTCAAAAATTAGGTTATAATATTCTGACTCTATTTAATAAGTTCAACAGTGAACGATTCTAGACAAGTGAAGTTGAGGACTTGGAATGGATAACAGAAAAAAAAACTGTTTACTAGAAATATATTTGCATTGCTTAAATTTCTTGCCATATGGATGTATTATTTATTCAAATGTTTTATTAATATTTTTCTAACTATATGACACTCATTGCAAAACATTTGCTCTCATAACAAAGATAGAAGGAATTAAATGGCTTTGTCTAAAATTTCTAAAACTGAAACCCAATATTCCAGTGTTTTCCTATCCATATGTTTATCTACCACAGCATATTTAAAATTGGTTACAAGTAAATTTTTATTTCTAATATCTATCTCAGGATTTTTTTGTATTGTATTCTTAGGTAGCTAATCAATATTTTATTTGAAGAATATTTTAATCCATTCTTGATTATGCTTTTTTCCAAAAATGATTTCCCCTAGTGACAACTGAAACTCAAGTGATGATTACAACAAAAGAAATTTTTAAGTTTTTCCAGAACCAGGGTCATTGGTGACATGTCCATAAATTACATACAATCTCAACACAGACCATCTTACAGAGAAGCCTCACTCTAATGACCATAATATACAGAGGTTAAAATAGCCCTGTTGTATTTATCTTTCATTGTGCAGCTTACTGAAATCAAATTTCTGTCATCAACAATTATTAATCATCCATATGCCCTGCAGAGAATTTTAATAAAGCATATGATGAACCTGGGGGTGGTAGTGGTACAAGAAAGACACAAACATGATCCAAATTTATAAAAGGAGATAGGGGTCCCTATTACTCTACCACATCTGTTTGCCACATGTTCATAAATCATATCAATGTTTTGAACATTTCTTCTAGCACCTTCCTGTCACCTTGGTTTTATAGTTCATAATTCTACGCCTCCTATACATACACATTCACAAAGAAAAGTTTTCATTATTATACTTCAGGCTTGAAAGTGACATTTAACCAAGTATTAAGTCAAGCAACTGCAGGTAATGGTCTGGTGCCAAGAGAATATCCAATTTCTTGAGATCTGAACATAGAAAAAAAGCTAGTAGTAAAACTTACTGTTTATTCTAAAGGAGTAGTGTGATAACATGAAGACATCAATGACTACCATTGCCAAAAGAAATCTGCGTTTGAGTTTCAATCCATGAAGCAGAATTGCCAAAAAATGGCTGCCAATTTAGAGGAAGACATTTTTCCTTGCAGCTGGGTTCCTCAGAAATTCCATGCACAGTTCTCTGTTCATTTTAATTTTCCAGTGATTTTAATGCATGTCTACATGCAATGCAATGTTTCTCCTCTGGGAATCTGCCATTTGTATCATGGCACAAAAAGAGCAAAAAGATTCAAGATAGCCCATGTGACCTGTTTTTTTTTTTTTTTAAACAAAAGCAAACAGAGGATACAAAGGAAGTCACATTAGCCATGTGGCATCATACAGATGAAATAGATTTTTTGTCACTATGGCTGATCAATACTTCCTACCCCTTGCTTCAAACATATAGTACCACTGAATAGATAAACCTGGAAAAACATGCATACACATATGTAAGCTTGAAAACAAAAAAGGTAGACCACATGGTGCTACAAATGAAGATAGTCAATCTAAAGCAGTTACAGTGAGTGGAAGCTATTGTCAAATAGTTCATGAGGGGACTGACCCTGGATATTTTCCTAAGTGACTAAGGGTTTTAACCCAAGAGTAGAGAGTTGAAAAGAAAGGCAGAAACTGAGTTTTCGGCCTTGTAGTATGGAAAGCTTCAGGTACACTCTCAAAAGGGACTAGAAAAGTTCTCTCCATTGGATGGAGATTATGTAGGAAAAATGGTCTGCCTGTCCTAGGTCATGGTTCAAAATTTATCATCTGGGAGAACTCTAAACCAATACTATTTGAATATGGGATTGAATTCACATATCTTTCTTGGTAACAGACTTTAGAATTAAGAAATTGTTATAAAAACTGGTTGAGAGGACCACAGTACTGGCAGAGACAGATAAAACCACCCACAGTCATAACTTCACAACCCACAACCCACAACCCTGTGAAGCAATTTGCTACACAGAAAATTTCAAAGTATACCATTTGAAGCACTCAATGAAACAGGTCTTCATTATAGCCAAGAGTCTCTACAAATAGAATTTTTGTTAATATCAGTAGAAAAAAGAACAATGAAATTTTTCTCTAAATTTTCAAAGATATCAATAAGAAGTAAAAATTGTAAGGATAACATCTTCTAAAAAGAAGAAGCAGGGGCGAGTGTTTGGCCCTGCAGTTAGGATGTCTGCAGCCCATTTCAGAGGGCCTGAGTTTGATATCCACCCTTAGCTCCTGACTTGAGCTTCCTGATAATGTAGACACTGGGAGCAAGCAACGATGGCTCAAGCGATTGGGTTCCTGGATTGAATTCTTAGCTCCTCGCTGTAGTCTGGCACAGCTTGAGGCTGTTGGGGCTATTTGGGGAGTGAATTAATGGATGGGAGCTCTCTCTTTCTCTCTTTCTCCCTCTCTCTCTCTGCTTATCTGTCTCCCTCTAACCATGTCTTAAATAAAAATTTTAAATATTAAAAAAAGAGGAATTTTTGAAAACGAATAAATGTTAATACTAGAAATGAAAAATATAATTGAAAGGAAAACTCAATGCATGAACTACCCAGTGTACTAAAACAAATGAAGATAAAATTAGCAAATGTGAAAACAAATGTGAGAAATTCTAAAATGCAAGATAAATAGATAAGAGGAGACTTCAAAAAGTTTGTGGTAAATATCGAATCAAAAGGTGTTAATTTTGGTGAAAAAATTTTAAATCCATGTATAATATTTTTTAAAAGATTTATTTATTCATTAGAAAAGCAGAGTTACAGAGAGGCAGAAGTAAAGAGAGAGAGAGAAGCCTTCCACCCGCTGGTTCACTCTCCAAATGGCTGTAACAGTCAGAGCTGGGCTGATCCGAAGCCAGGAACCAGAGCTTCTTCTAGGTCTCCCACGTGGGTGCAGGGGCCCAAGGACTTGGTCCATCTTCTACTGCTATCTCAGGCAATACCAGAGAGCTGGATCAGAAGTGGAGCATCTGGGACCTGAACCGGCGCCCACATGGGATGGCAGCACTGTAGGTGGCAGCTTTACCCACTATGCCGCAGATTCTGCCCCTGAAGACCTTTTCAAGGAATTTATTAATTTATCTGATTCTCAGAGTCACAGCAAATACATGATAATTACAAAACCATTATTATGTTATAATTATTATAATTATATAATTATTATGTTATAATATTAATATAAAAAGAACAGGTTTAATGTAGTTCATAGGTACAATTCTAAGAATATAATACTCCATTTCTGATCCAGCTCCATGCTATGGCCTGGGAAAGCAGTAGAAGATGGCCCAAGTCCTTGGGCCCCTACACCCACATGGGGGGCCCGGAAGAAGCTCCTGGCTCCTCGCTTCAGATCGGCACAGTTCTGGCTGTTGCGGCCAATTGGGGAGTGAACCAGCGGATGGAAGCCTCTCTTTCTCTCTATCTCTCTGCCTTTCCTCTCTCTGTGTAACTCTGACTTTCAAATAAATAAATAAATTTTTTTAAAAAAATGAAAGCTTGAACAATGTCATTTATCTTTGGCTTTCTCCAATTACCTACCCTGTGCCTTATACATAGTAGAAACTCATTAAAATCAGTTTGTAGATGAAGGGATGAAAATAATTTCTCTAAAATAACAGATATTTGTAAGAAGAGTTACTTGAATTCAGAGGCACTTTTTAGCCTCATCACAGAGAATGGTAACTACTTTCTTTACCTGTCTTTTCACCTCACCAAATACAGATCAAATAGAGAAGAATGACATTTGTCAAGCAAGGAATGCACACTTCCAATTTTTAAGGTAAAAGACTTCAGATGCCTCAGGACTAGATTCTTTTTTTTTTTTTTTTTGACAAAGTGGACAGTGAGAGAGAGAGAGACAGAGAGAAAGGTCTTCCTTTGCCATTGGTTCACCCTCCAATGGCCGCCGCAGCCGGCGCTGCGGCTGGCGCACCGCGCTGATGCCAAGCCAGGAACCAGGTGCTTCTCCTGGTCTCCCATGCGGGTGCAGGGCCCAAGCACTTGGGCCATCTTCCACTACACTCCCGGGCCACAGCAGAGAGCTGGCCTGGAAGAGGGGCATTCGGGACAGAATCCAGCGCTTCGAACGGGACTAGAACCCAGCGTGCCGACGCCAAAAGGCAGCCCAGGACTAGATTCTTCTAACAAGAACTCAAATATTTCTAGTTCGATGGTATCAGAAACATAAAGTTGCATCACGTGATTGTTCATTCATGAAGACTGTTCTTGAAAAAATTAGGTGATTTTGCAGCAGATGCCAAAAATTGTCTTTGAAAATCAGAGAGACGGAGGGAGGAACTGAGAGGGGTAGAGAGGAGATAAGAAAGATAGAAAGAGAGAGAGAGAACAATTTCCTATTTGCTGGTTTGATCCTGAAATGCCCATAGCAGCTGTGATTGGCCAGAGCCAGGCCGAAGCCAGGAATCAGGAACTCAAATATGGGTTTCCCAGGTGGGAGGCAAGAACCCAACTACTTGAGCCATCACCTGTTGCCTACCAGGGACTCGGAAGCAGAGCAGGCCACAAACCCAGGTCCAAGCAGCGTATTAACTGCTACATCAAATGTCTGCCCCGGAACTAAGAATTTTAATGGAAATTAAAGTAGCATTTGAGTTACCTGCACTCCTGTGTTGATAGAAGCTCAATTCACAATAACTAAGTTAAGCGACTTATCTAAATGTACATCAGCTAATGACTGAATAAAGAAAATGTGATATATTTTACATAATGGAATATTACTCAGCTATAAAAAAGAATTAAATCCTATCATTTGCAACAAAATGGATGTAACTAGAGATTATTATGCTAAGTGAAATAAGCCAGATGCAAAAAGAAAAAATATCATGGCTTCTTTTATTTGTGGTAGTTAATATATAGATATACTACTATAATTTTCATGATTTGTGATTATTTTAAAATTTACTATATATGAATGAAATGGCATCTTTTCATCTGATTATTGTTTATAGCCTTTGTCTACATTGCTGCTGAACTACAGTCTGTTTCCTTTTTACTTGTTGAACTCTTTATTTAGTGGAACACTAAATATGTTATCTCAAAATTAAATGTAATCTCAGAGATTAAAAAAAGAAAAAAGGAAAGCAAAGTAATAAAGGAAAGAAACAAGGAAGGAAGGAAAGATGGAAGAATGAAAGGGGAGGGAGGGAAGAAGGGAAGTATCACTATATTCTTAAAATTTTATCTATGAACTACATTGAATCTCTACTCTTTGTATTAATATCACATTAACATGATAATTGATGGGGATTGTGTTGTTGGAATTATCATGCATTTGCTCTGACCCTGAGAATCTAATGTATCAGTAAATTCCTTTTTAATAAAAATTTTAGTGGGCTCTATTTTCCAACCATTGATTGTACCTATAAAGCAACAGGCAGTAAGTGTAGAATACTCACTAATGCATATTCTCACTGATGTCTTCCATGCTTCCATTTTCTTTCTCCCAACCCCAAGCCACTTCTGAGCATCTCTCATTACCAAGCAGCATAGACTACATGACAAATCATTGTATAAATATTATTATCCATTAATCCAAAGGAAGCTTTATTTTTTGAAAGTGGCTTGAAAACTATACCTTACTGTACATATAGAACTCCTTAAGTGCCAGATGGTTTCATTTCAGCATTATGTTGCTGGTCTCCCCATGACACTTGCCAGGAGAAAGTTTGGAACACCTCTTCACATGTTTCTTGGAGTGGCCTTTTGATACTAAGGAAAATTCTCCATATGTAACCCAGTAAAGACAATACCTTGCAAACCATAAATAAAATGGCCTTAACTAAGCCCTCTTCAGGAGACAAGTTTTAGGAAAGCTATTTTATCCTCCAGAAAAACTCAGCAAAGACATCTGAGAATTGAAGGTACAGGGTGTGGTTCTGCTTTCACATCAGATTCATCCCAGATCAATTAAATATTAATTTCTCAGGAACAAAGGGCCAAGACATTGGTACTTTTAAAAAATAGAACTATAATGTTCAACTAGGTTGAAAACCAGTGCAACACGCTCTACTGTCAGAAGGACAACACTTTGTCTTCAAAATGAAAATGCTATTCATGCTTATTGTTTTTTCAAAATATTTTTAAAAATTCTGTAGTGTAAAACAGAGTAGGAAAAAAGTCTTTGTGCAATTCTGAACCAGATATCCCCCCAAGATTCTATATTTTGCATGCTTGTGTGAATATGTGTATATATACATTATGCATGTTTTTGTTTCTCATAATTTTTTCACCACATATATCAAGAAAATACTTAAGGAGGATAATCCACTGAGAAAATGATTAATTATGTAGGAAAAAACTACATTGAGAAAATGGTTAATTAGTTAGGAAAAAACTGATCTTCATTTAGCCTTTCTTAATATCTCAGTCCAAAAAGTCCAATTCATCATCAGAATAACCTTGGAAGCAGGAAAGCATTATCTGACTTTCCTTCTTCCCTTCCCTTCCTGGCTGCTTCGTTGCACGGCTGCTTGTCTTCCATGTTTCCTTCATTTCTTAGTCCATTTTGTGTTTCCATAACAGAATACCACAGATGGGCTAATTTATGAAGAAAAGACATTTATTTCTTGCAGTTCTAGAGGCCAGAAAGTCCAGCAATAAGGTGATGGCATCTGTTGAAGACTTTCTTGTTGCAACACTCCATGGAAGAAAGAGAGAGGGGGGAGAAGCGGAGGGAAGAGCTGAGGGTAAGGAGGAAGGTAGGGAGAGGAAGAGAGACAAGCTCATTCTTTTATCTAGAATCCACCTCTCATAACTAAAGCAGTCATGAGATACTAGCATTTATTTACTCGGGAAGGCAGAATCCTCATGACATAATCACTTCTTAAAGGTCCCATCTCTCAACAGTTACACGGAGGTTCCAATATATGAACTTTGAGGGACACATTCAAAACACAGCAGGATCTACTCAAGAAAAATTAAAACGTACATCCCCCCCAAATCTGCAAACAAGTGTTCACAGAAGTATTATTCCATAAGTCAAAATGCTTACATAACTTAACTGATAAAATAAATACAATATTCCATAAATGCAATAACACTCATCAAAAACATATAAAGAAGTACTGATTGAAGTTCCAAGATGACTGAATCGGGTATAGCCACACTAACTTAAGCTGCTCTGAGATATGAAAAGAACAAAGGAAGGACTACATTTCCAGGGGTCTGATGGAAATTTTTGGCAAACAAGTGAAAGAAAACATCGAGACTCAGGGGAACAAGAGAGAAGACAGAGACTTAAGTGCAGCCAGCCTTGAAGCATAGCAGGTTGCTGGCTGTGAGCTGCCGTCTTACGAAGTTAAGGTTGGAAGAAATCGCTGCTCCCTGCCACTCGCAGTTTTAGCTGAGAGGGAATTCCATAGTCACCCACTGACCTTTACTTCAGCCTAGGGAGATGACTGGAGTCTGAGCAACTGCTGGGCTTGGAGCAGGGAAGTTGCCTCGCTTTCTTCCCCTCCCCCACTCCTGCAGAGTCCACCAGCATCATAGTCAGAGTCCGGGCAATGTGTGGGGCAAAGGCCAGGTCTCCTGGCCCCTTCAACTGTGGAAGTTTTTGGGAATCACCCCAGAGCTATGCTTATATACTCTAGGTGAGCAAGGGGGATTTACCTTAGCTCCTGGGGTCTAACACCAGAAGCAGCCTTTACTTGGGAGCCCTAGATAATGACCCTGCTATTACCTGCAACACCAAGACTATAACAATTCATTATAAATTTCTTGGTGCCACTGGAATCTATCTGGTGGAAATAGGGAAGAATTTATTCCATGTCTCTGGACTCATACCCTCCAGAGTAGGACTGGAACATGGTTCAGTCTCACCCCATAGTCCTAGGACTACGTCTGTTGGTATTATAAATCACGGCACTGGTTGGACTCTCCTTGCAGGACCTAAGAAAGGGTCTGTATCACACAGTCCTACAGTCACAGCAATTGATGCTATAAGCCCCAGAATAATTTAGGCTTGCTAGTAGGATGAGGGAGCATCTATCCTTGTCTCCCTCAGAACTAATAACAAGACTCTAGCTACCACATTCACCAGGGAGACTGACACTGAACTCTGTGGACCAAAGATATACACCCAAGAAAACCTTTATTCATCTCAAAGTCACACTTCTATCCCTACAAATTGCAGCAGACTATTCCACTGTGTCACTTATAGACACAGCTGATATTGACTAGGACAAAAGAAAACACTCAAAGACTATATTCCTGGGCTCACCAAAACCAAAACCAAAGCAACAAGTCAAGTGATACCCTGCATTACAGATAAATCATACACCTTTATTTATTTTTTTACAATAAAGCATATTCCATAAAGAACAAGGGATGAATAAACCAGATGGGTAGACATCAACGTAGGGACATAAGAGACACAAAGAAGCAAGCAAGCATGACACTGCAAAAAGAACTCAATACTTCTTCAGAATTAGATCCTGAACTGAAGGAAATCTGTGAAATGACAGACAGAATTCAAAACAGTGACTGTAAGGAAGCTTAACAAGATTCAAGAGAATACATATACATTAAAGAAATATGGACATCAATGAGTGACATGAATGAAAACATTACCAAGGAGACAGAACTCATTAAGAAGAACCAAATAGAAATTTTGGAGATGAAATCTTCAATCAGTAAATAAAAAACATGACTGATATCTTTAGCAGCAGAGTAGGCCAAGTGGAGGAAATAATTTCTGACCTCAAGGAGAAGAATTTTGAAATAATCCAATCAGGCAAAAATAAAGTGAAAAGAATTAAAAGGAATGAAGAAAATCTATACAAAATATGGGATACCATTACATGACCAAGTATTTGTATTATAGGTATTCCTGAGGATGAAGAAAAAGAAAAAAAGGCATTGAGAATCTGCTGAATGAAATAACAGTTGAAAATTTCTCAGGTCTTGAAAGAGACATGGACATCAAAATACAAGAGCTTAAAGAACTACAGGCAGAACCAAAAAAGGTCTTCTCCAAGGCATATTGTCATCAAATTGTAAAATGTTAAGACAAGAAGAGAATCCTAAACACAGTAAGAAAAAAGCATCAAGCTGGGCCCGGTGCTGTGGCGTAGCAGGTTAACACCCTGGCCTGAAGTGCAGGCATCCCATATGGGTGCCGGTTCGGGTCCTGGCTGCTCCACTTCCAATCCAGCTCTCTGCTGTGGCCTGAGAAAACAGTAGAAGATGGCCCAGGTCCTTGGGTCCCTGCACCCGCATGAGGGACCCGGAGGGGGCTCCTGGCTCCTGGCTTCAGATCGGCACAGCTCCCGCCATTGCGGCCAATTGGGGAGTGAACCAGCCAATGGAAGACCTCTCTCTCTGCCTTTCCTTCTCTCTCTCTGTAACTCTGACTTTCAAATAAATAAAAATAAATCTTTAAAAAAATAAAGAAAAAAGCATCAAGCTATATATATAAAGGAAAACCAATTAGATTATCATACTTCTCGACAGAAACCCTACAGACCAGAAGAGAATAGGATAATATATTCAATGTCTTAAAAGAAAAAAACCTTCCAACCAAGAATGCTACATCCAACAAAACTATCCATTAAAAGTAAAGGATAAATAAAGCCTTTTGCAGATAAGCAAAGACTGAGAGAATTCATTACCACCAGACCAGCCTTACAAGAAATTTTGAAGGGTGTCCTACATTAGAAGTAAGTATGAAACACATGTCACCACCAATTTCACTAACAGAGCAGGTGGAATCATTATCCAATCAACAAAATGACAGGTCTTAGTTCTTATTTCAGTACTAACCTTCGATGGAAATGGATTAAATTCACCAACCAAAAGACTTAGGTTGGCTGAATGGATAAAAAACCATGCCCTCACTATATGCTGCCTACAAGAAACTCACTTCACAAAGATACACACAAACTGAAAGTGAAGGGTTGGAAAAAGATACACAAGGCATACGGAAACCAAAAGTGAGCAGGCATGGCTTTTCTGACATCAGATAAAACAGACTTTAAATCAAAAACTGTGAAGGCTGGTGCTGTGGCTCACTTGGTTAATCCTCCGCCTGTGGTGCTGGCATCCCATATGGGCGCCAGGTTCTAGTCTCAGTTGCTCCTCTTCTAGTCCAGCTCTCTGCTGTGGAGTGGGAGGGCAGTGGAGGATGGCCCAAGTCCTTGGGCCCCTGCACTTGCTTGGGAGACCAGGAAGAAGCACCTGGCTCCTGGCTTCGGATTGGCGCAGCACCGGCTATAGCAGCCATTTGGGGAGTGAACCAACGGAAGGAAGACCTTTCTCTTTGCCTCTCTCTCTCACTGTCTGTAACTCTACCTGTCAAATAAATTTAAAAAAATAAAAAACTGTAAAAAGAGATAAAGAAGGACATTATATTTTGATAAAAGATTTTAGTCAGCAAGAAGACATAACAATCATAAATATATATGCACCAAACATAAGACCACCTAGCTATATACTGAAAATACTATTAGAGCTAAAGGACACAATAGATTACAATACAACAATTATAGGTGACTTCAACACCTGACTCTCATCAACGGGCAGGTCATCCAGACAGAAAATCAATAAAGATACATAGAAGGTGAAGCACACTACTGAGAAAATGGACCTAACAGACATTTACAGGACATTTTATCCAACAGCTTCAGAATATACATTCTACTCATCAGTACGTGGAACATTTTCTAGGACAGACCACATATTTGGACCAGCCATTTGCCCTGTGAATTTAATTCTCTGATGGTTCCAAGAAAAGTTGTTGATTTTCATTTTTCAGCTTTTTATGTGTTGTGATGATGGCAGTTATGACTTCCAAGCTTTTTCCAAGTCAGAACAGAAACCAGAAGTGGTTCTCAAACTTCGCACCATAACAACAGCCTCAACATGCATTTTCTAAAATCAAAATATATCTCATGTGTTCTTTACCTTGATAAGTCATAACCACATCTGTAATCACATGACATACATTCATATACATCAGTACACATGAACACAGGCACACACATCACCCATTCAAGTTTGGTACTAAAACTGCCAAAGAAAAGGAGTAAGAAAATTTGGTATAATTTCAGAATAAAGAACAATTTTTAAAACAGTCTTTGGTTAAAAAACATTATATTTAAGTACAGAGTTGATGCAAGGTTCCTTTGTAGGATTACTAAATTAGACCTATAACCACTGATACCTCCAGTAATCTGTCACCTTGATCCTTTGAATCATTAATTACAGTGGGGGACCTTGTTGTAGTGAGTGGATCAATGCCAAATCCAGCCCCACTACTGGAATACTATCTCAAATTGCATGCCTATATTTGATTCAGGTTAACATCTTGATATGTGAGGGGTGAATTTCAACCATCATTGAAACCAGAATCAGGAGTTGATATTAAAACAAGCTAAAAGACATTATTAAAATGTGGAAAGATGCTACTGTGAAAAACAAACAAAAAAGGTAGAAAGGGAAGTCACTGCCCAGATAGAGAGTGAAATGAATGGAAAATTAAAAAAAAAGACAAATTAAGTACTGCAGATACCCTGTACATTGAAAAGTGGAGGTAACTTCGTGTAAACCATCACATTAAGACCATGTTTAAAAGACATTTAAAACCATTTAAAGACATTAAACCATTTCTGAGGACTCCATTCTCTTTATGTTGTATATAAGTGTTTTCAACCAAGGGGGAAATACAACTACACTGATACTAGTTTCAAATACAACTAACATAATACTAGTTTCAAAAGAGAGACTAATATTTTCAAGCTTATCTATAATAAGCATTTTCACGATCTAGACTCCATGATTTCCCAAGTGACCCATGGATAGAATTCAGAGGATCTGTCAATTCAGATGGGAAAGCTTATATGCTTATTTTTAAGCTTTATTTTATTCATTTGATAGGCAGGGAGAGAGAGAGAGAGAGAGAGAGAGAGAGAGAGAGAGAGAGAGAAAGTGAGAGAGATATCTCCCATCTGCTGGTTCACTTCCCCAAATGCCCATAAAATACAGGGCTGGCCCAGATAGAAGCCAGGAGCTGGGAACACAATTTGGCTCTCCCAAGTGGGTGGTAAGGATCAACTATTTGAGTCATCATCTGCTGCTTCAAGGGTACACATTAATAGGAAGCTGGAATTGGGAGCAGAGCTGGGACTTGAACTCAAGCAATTTGATATGAGATGCTCATGTCCCAAGCAGCATCTTAACTGCTTTGCCAAACACCGATCCCCATGTCCTTAATTTTATTAACAGCCAACTAAAACTTAACATTCATTCCAATGATGAATATCAGTAATAAATTACGATATCAGTAATACTCAGAATTGTGTCATGGATACAAGTCATATATATTTTCATATAATATTATAATTACTGAAGATAACTCAAGTTTTTACTTTGAAATCACAATTGTTATTGGATTTTCTTCTGTGATTGTTTTCAAATTTGTCAATAAAGAAACACTGCTCATACTATGTCACAATTTTTCCTTTTTAATATTTTGATAACTATATTCTAGTATTAGTGGTTTCCTTTGAACTGCCATGTACTGCTTTATGCATTTTAAATCATGATTTTAAGAAATGCTTCCTGGGTTTCATTGGACTGCAAGAGGGTTCCTGGAACAAGATTTTAAAACACTTAATTAAGGGGACTTACAATATCCGTGACATAGTAAATATTTTAATGTTAATTAAAATATATTTTTATTTTATAAGCAATACAGGAACATTTTTTTAAGGAAAGAAAAATATAAAATAGTAAAGAAATACTTAAGTAAAAAGTAGGAGGCTCCTATTAACTATGTTAATTCTCCAGTATATTTCCTTCCTGAAACTTTCTATACATAGTAAAAGAACTTGTTATTAAATAAACCTTTTTAAAAATACATAACCATAAACAGAATCACAACACACACAATATTCTACCACTTTTTTTTAAAAAAATTAGTTATTTATTTGAAAGGCAGAGCAACAAGAGAGAGAGAAATTTTCCGTCTGTTGGTATACTCCCTAAATGACTGCACCAGAAAGGTCTGGGCCAGGCTGAAGCTAGGATTAAGGAACTCCACCCTGGTCTCTCACATTGGTGGCATGGGTATTTGCATCATCTTTCACTGCCTTCCCAGGCACATTAGCAGGAATCTGGATCAGAAGTGAAGCAGGCAGATATTGAACTGGCACTCCTATATGGGATGCCTGCATTGCAAGCCATGACTTAGTGCATTGCACCAGAACATCAACCTCCACTACATGGCTTTTTAAAATTTAGCAATATACTTTGGACATTTCTTCATATCATTACATATGTATTTCCTTCATTTTAAGAATTTTGATATAATATTTCACAATATTGGTTATATTACACAAAGTTTGTAACTGGTCCTCTATTAGTGGGTATTTAGATGTGATTTTGAAAATATTTAGCAATTCTTATGTCATGGGTACTGATGAATAAAAATAAAATTCCAACTTTAGGGCTGGACAGAGATCAGTCCCCTACTTGGCCAGTCCTTCACATGCTCAGTCACAGAGAAAGCCACTGCAGAGGATCAGGTGCCTGCGGTACTGATTTTGGAACTCAAGAAGATAGTACAGTAGCCATTTATCAGTTATTACAGAGTATTTCTATTTTTAATAGCTAACATGGCTATAATTATGCCTACTGGATGATTGTAAATCTCACTGTATTTATTTGTTCAAGTTTTATCTGTTGCTCAGATTGCTACATTGTAAATGCTAGTTGAAGCAGATAAGTACAACCAATTACACTTAAAAAAAGTACATTAATTTAATTCTTCTAACAAATTTTTATAAGCAATATAATTTTTCATCTTTGCATATATGACCATTTTAATACTAAATATTAAATTTTAATCTTGCTTATTATAGGCTTATAGAAGTCTGAATTACTCTCTTTTACTTTGAATTTGTAAAATTATGAATGCAATTGAGTATCTTCTCACAGGTTTATGACTGGTGTTCCTTTACTGAGGTCAACTACTTTGAGTACTTTGTACATTCTGCTCTGTTCACAAAGTCTTCAGTTGTTCTTTTATAGATCTGTTTTAAAAATATTTATTAATTATCCTGAAATATTTATTAATTAGCCTGTTATGTTTATCTTTTCCCCTTTGTATACTTATTTTACCATGTGAGAATGGAATGTACACACTTTTATAACATGGTAGTTCTTACAAAAATTTTTTCTCATGTACCTTCAGCAGAAAGCTGTTGGAGGACAGACCTCAACAAAAGTGTAAGAAATAGAAGAGACTTGGGAAGAGGACAAAGGCAAAGAAAATCAACTTCCAGAACATAAACAGTTCAGATGAGAGTAGGTCAGAGGATTCAGTAGTGATTTTTCCAAGGAGATGAAATTAACAAAACATGTGATGTATCTAAACTTTCAGGAGAAGATTTAGATAACTGATAAAGAGCTGAAGGACTGAATTTGAAATTATGTTAAATATATTGAAAAATTAAAATGAAGAAAAGTACTAACTCCAGGGAAAATATAAAGACTCACGGTAAAGGCAATATAGTCATGTCAATGGGATGGTTTTGAATAACTTTTAGAAAGTTATAACTAAAAAATGATCTAACTAAAATTATGCCTTAAATATAATGGATGGATAAGGAGTGGGAAATAAGTGTATAGATGATGGAATGGGGAGAAGAAAGACACCGACATGCTCAGGCTCAGTTAAAAGTCAACAGATGATGCCTAATACACAAATAAAAACAGTAGCATTGCAATTATGTATTTTTAGAGATACGGAAGTAAGTAACAAAAATATTTTCTGAAAGTTTTAGAGGTAGAGTTACAGACTGAGGGAGACACAGAGAGAAAGATCTTCTATCTGCTGGTTCACTCCCCAAATGGCCACAGTGGCCTAGCTGGGCAGATATAAAGCCAGGAGCTTCTTACAGATCACCTACACAGGGGCAGGGGCCCAAGCATTAGGGCCATCTTCTACTGCTTTCTCAGGCCATAAGCAGAGAGTTGGATTGGAAGAGCAGCAGCTGGGACATGAACTGGTGCCCATATGGGATGGCAGCACCACAGGCAGAGGCATAGCCTACTACGGCACAGCAGTGACACCTAAAAGTATTGTTTTTTATAATAAAATTTCTATGCTCTCTGCAAAAAATTTAGCTCTTTATGTATATGAATAACTGACAAAAATTTAAAAGCTCTTTCTTTTCTGATAATTATTTAGTGTTTTCTTATGGCTGAGATGATTTGAAGCATAAATTAAAGTTTTCTTACATCAAGCTCAATTAAGACCACTTATATAATAAATCAAAATTAGAACACATATTATTGTTAAATATACAATGCCATTTAAATTTTCATACTGTATAAATCTCTTAAAATCATCTCTAGAATCCCTTTGAAGTCATGTCTTCTTGAGTGTATTCTATATCTTTATGAGCTATATATTATTCTCAATTTAAAATATTTCAGAGAATGAGAAAAAAGTTAAATTATTCAAAATCTCTCAGAAATTTGGGAGGAGGTAATAAGATTAGAACATAACATTCCATATTTTTGTCCTTATACCACAAAATCATATTGAGTTTTCCCAATTAATTAAAATAAAAACCCCAAATAATTTGAGGACCCCAAAAAGAAAAAACAGTAACAATGTTGGCACCATGTAAACTACTTGTACATATTTGACATGAATTCCCATTAGATATAAAATTAGGGATGTCAATTTCCTCCAAAGCTGTGGCAATCATAGTTTAATAAAGACTACTATAAGTATAAAAAATAGAATGAATGATAAGATTAAGTATAAAATTTAAAGATTTAAAGATAAATATGGTACAAGGTTAATTCCAGAATATCTATGCAATCAATGAAGGAGAAAGTTAAACACAGACACACACACACACACATAACATCTATTCCAATTTTCCACTTGTGGGACTGATTATTTCTGGTTCTGGTTTTGGTCAGACAGGATATCAGTTCACTGTCTTAGATTAGATTATTATTTACATCTAGTTTACTTGAGATTTTTCCTCTTAAACTATTAGAAAAAGAGAAACAAGTGAGTAAATAGAAAGTTGACCTCAGATTCCCCATTTGTAGAATTAGCCAAACCACAGTTCCCATCTAACATGGTTGTTGTAAATCTTCAATGAAATAATACATGGAAGCAATTGGCATAGTGCTTAAAGTCATTTAAAACATAAGCTCTAATTTTAATGCTTCTATTTAGCTGTCTGTGCTGTTTTACTCTTTAGAAAAATATATTATTAGGGCAAGATGGCGGAATAGGAAGGCAGCACACTGATAGTCCGGGGAGAGATAGTTTAATAAAAGTGGAGATACTGCAGGTTCAAGGAAGAGTAGGGGAAGAAACAGCAGAGGAAACTCTTCCAGAACTAGGATTCACAGTGGACCTTTGAGGAGAGCGTGGGAGCCCGCAGTTCGGGACACCAGCGGCAGACTCAACGCACCAGCGCTGGAACGCGAGGTGAGCCGATCCTCAATAGCCCGAGACACCAGCAGGGAAGAGGAAAGAGGAGACTAGAACGAACAAGGCTTGAAACCCTGTGGGGAAAAGTTCACCAGGCTAACTAGAAGAGAGAGAGAAAGAAAAAAGTGACCGATACGGACACGAATTTCTCTCTCCGCCCACCTCTTAAAGGTGAGCAAGACAAAGAGCAGGCGCCATTTTGGACATACGTCATAAGCAGGGCGACCTCAGGTCTGCACTGGCCCTGAGCCTAGCAGAAAAACCTGACTCTGGGCGTGGGGGTGAAATAACAGGAGATTAGAACCTAATGAATGTGTGGTGCTAATGAACTGAGACTGTGAAAAAAGAGACTGTGGGGAAGAGAACTCACGGAATTCACCACGTGAGTACTCTCCAGAGACACTACAGTTCGGTAGCCTTGGTAGCCCAGTGGTGAGACTGCAGAAGAATTTGAACCCACACTGAAGGCCGCAGACATTCTCTCTGTGGTCCTTGGGAAAGAGCTTCCGATCTCTGGCTCCTGTGCGTATATCATTTGCCTGCTAACCACCCCCAATTCCATTCAGCTATGTGGAATTACTTCCATTTTGAATCAAAAATAAAGAAAGAAACAGAGAGATTTACCACGCCTAACCTGGGAGTGTCACCTTTGGCACACCCTCAACCCTGAGGAACCAAACAGAGCTCTCAGGCCACACCCATCTCAAGCCTCTAAGGCTCCATTGAAAGCAGACAGTCCACTTATCTAGAGTCATAGTATAACAAGAAGAAACACCACAGGGGCCGGCGCGGTGGCGCAGCGGGTTGACGCCTTGCCTGGGGCGCCGGCATCCCATATGGGCGCTGGTTCCAGTCCCAGCTGCTCCTCTTCCGATCCAGCTCTCTGCTGTGGCCTGGGAGGGCAGTGGAGGATGGCCCAAGTCCTTGGGCCCCTGCACCCATGTGGGAGACCCGGAGGAAGCTCCTGGCTCCTGGCTTCAGATCAGCGCAGCTCCTGCCATTGTAGCCAGTTGGGGAGTGAACCAGCAGATGGAAGACCTCTCTCTCTGTCTATACCTCTCTGTGTAACTCTGTCTTTCAAATAAATAAAATAAATCTTTAAAAAAAAAAAAAAGAAAAAACACCACAGTGAAGAAACCAATATGCCAAACAACAAACGCAAAAACCGAGGTAACAAGAATAAGGAAGACACTATGATGCCCCCAAATGAAAAAGACACCCCAATTCAAGATTACGAAGATGATGAGTTAGAAGAAATGCAAGAAGTGGATCTCAAAAAATTGATAAGAACACTAAGAAGTACTCAAAAACAAATTCTTGAACTACAGAAATCCTTAATGGACAAGGCAGAAAAATCTCTCTCGTGAAAATGAAATATTAAGGAGGAATCAAGCTGAAATGAAACAACTAGTAGAACATGACACTGTGATAGTGACGAGAAATCATAATGAAGTGAAGAATTCAATAGATCAAATGAAAAACACATTAGAGAGCCTTGCAAACAGAATGGGTGAGGCAGAAGAGAGAATATCAGACTTAGAAGACAGAGCACAGGAAACTATACAGTCAAACCAAAGAAAAGAGGAAATTAGAAATCTAAAAAATATTGTTGGGAATCTACAGGATACTATTAAAAAACCCAACATTCGAGTTCTAGGAGTTCCTGAAGGCATGGAGAGGGAGAAAGGATTAGAATACCTTTTTAGTGAGATAATAGCAGAAAATTTCCCAGGTTTGGAGAAGGACAGAGACATCCTAGTACAGGAAGCTCATAGAACCCCTAGTAAACATGACCAAAAGAGATCCTCACCACGACACATTGTAATTAAACTCACCACAGTGAAACAGAAAGAAAAGATCCTTAAATGTGCAAGAGTGAAACGTCAGATTACTCTCAGAGGAGCTCCAATTAGACTCACAGCAGACTTCTCATCAGAAACCCTACAAGCTAGAAGGGAATGGCGAGACATAGCCCAGGTACTAAGAGAGAAAAACTGCCAGCCCAGAATATTATATCCTGCAAAGCTCTCATTTGTGAATGAAGGTGAAATAAAGACCTTTGATTGCAAACAGACATTGAAAGAATTTGTTGCCACTCGTCCAGCCCTGCAAAAGATGCTTAAAGATGTGTTACACACAGAAACACAGAAACACGGCCATCAACATGAAAGAAGGTAAACGAAGGGAACCTCACAGCAAAAGATCACAGGGAATTCAAAGCATACATTTGGATAAAGAAATTATGGAACATGTACTCTATAGAATACTATACAGCAGTCAAAAACAATGAAATCCGGTCACTTGCAACAAGATGGAGGAATCTGGAAAACATCATTCTGAGTGAATTAAGCCAGTCCCAAAGGGACAAATATCATATGTTCTCCCTGATCGGTGACAACTAATTGAGCACCAAAGGGGAAACCTGCTGAAGTGAAATGGACACTATGAGAAACAGTAACTTGATCAGCTCTTGTGCTGACTGTTGTTGTACAATGTAATACTTTATCCATTTTAGTATTTTTTTATTCTAGTACTATTGGTTGAACTCTGTAATTAACAAACAATTATTCTTAGGTGTTTAAATTTTCACTGAAAAGTGATCCCTGTGAAATATAAGAGTGGGAATAAGAGAGGCAGGAGATGTACAATTTGGGACATGCTCAATCAGTTGTGCCCCAAATGATGGAGTTAGAAACATGCCAGGGAATTCCAATACAATCCCATCAAGGTAGCATGTACCAAGGCCATCTCACTAGTCCAAGTGATCAATTTCAGTTCACAAATGATCATAATGATAGGTCTAAGAGTCAAAGAGATCACACAAACAAGACTAGTGTCTGCTAATACTAACTGATAGAATCAAAAAGGGAGAGAATGATCCATCATGGGAAGTGAGATACACAGCAGACTCATAGAATGGCAGATGTCCTAAATAGCACTCTGGCCTCAGAATCAGCGCTTAAGGCATTCAGATCTGGCTCAAGAGCCCTTGAGAGTATTTTGGGCATGGAAAGCCAAGACACTCTGGAAACAAAAGAAGACCTAAATGAAAGATCTCTGCGAGTGAGATCCCAGTAGAAAGAACAGGGCCATCAAAGAAGGAGGTACCTTTCTCTGAAGGGAGGAGAGAACCTCCACTTTGACTATGACCCTGTCGGAATAAGATTGAAGTCGGCGAACCCTAAAGGCTTCCATAGCCTTGGCAACTCATGACTAGAGCCTAGGGAGATTACTGACGCCATAAACAAGAGTGTCAAATTGTTAAATCAACTTCAGGAGTCACTGTGTAGTTACGTCTCATGAGGGATCTGTCCTTAATGTGTTGTCCAATGTGAAGTAATGCTATAATTAGTACTGAAACTGTCTTTTACACCTTGTGTTTCTGTGTGGGTGCAAACTGATGAAATCTTTACTTAGTATATACTGAATCAATCTTCTGTATATAAAGATAATTAAAAATGAAAAAAAAACTTGGTGTTAAATTGGAAATTGCATAGAAAATTAATCAATTAAGAAAAAATATTTTTTTTTTTTTAAAAAATGGGAACGAAAAGTTTATTTTGGTGCAAGAGAATTTTCAAATGCTGTGAATTTTCATATAAGATTTCTCTTTTTGAAAAATATGTGCCTAAATTAATAGTCCACAATTTAATTGAAAAAGTATTCTCACTGCTCATGAATTGCTATTTCCTCCAGGTCATAAAACTGAGCTTCGGAGAAGCTGAATAAGAAAAAATATATTATGTAGGATCTCTGTCCTTAATGTGCTATACATTGTGAATTAATACTATAACTACTCCAACAGTATTTTTCACTTTGTGTTGCTATGTGAGGGCAAACTGTTGAAATCTTTACTTAATATATACTAAACTGATCTTCTGTATATAAAGAGAATTGAAAATGAATCTTGATGTGAATGCAAGGGGAGAGGGAGTGGGAAAGGGGAGGGTTGCAGGTGGGAGGGAAGTTATGGGGGGGGAAGCCATTGGAATCTATAAACTGTATTTTGGAAATTCATATTCTTTAAATAAAAGCATTATTTAAAAAATTTAAAAAAGAAAAATATATTATTGGACATATCAGTACTCATAAGTAATGGCAAAGTTTTTATGTATTTTCTGGAAAGAGAAAATTGAGAGAAAGAAGTATCAAAAAGTTGCTCTACACAATATTTTATGGAAACTTTCAACTGGTTGGACATATGGGTAGAAACTGGGGATTTTGAGGTCTTGGACAGGGAAAAGAAGAAAGTAATAGGAGACAGTAGAGAATATTCAAAGATAGCTCAGTTTAAAACAATCTTCTAATTGGGCCAGCTTTTTGGCATACCTGGTAAAGCCACTGCATGTTTCACAGGCATCCCATATGTGAGCTGATTCTTAGTTTGGGCTGCTCCATTTCCAATCTCGCTCCCTGCTAAAGGCCTGGGAAAAGCAGCGGAAAATGGCCCAAGTTTTTGGTCCCCTGCTACCCACATGGGAGATCAGGAAGAGTCTGCCAGCTCCTGGCTTTGGCCTGGCTATTGAGACCATCTGGGGAGTGAACCAGCAGGGATGGAAGATTTCTCTCTCTCTCCCTGTAACTCTTTCAAATAAATAAATAAATAAATAAATGCATTTTTAAAAAAACTCACAATATCAAATGATTAATTTTTATTTTCCTGTTCTATATTGGGCATATTCTCTCTTGTCAAATGTTTTAATAAAAATTTGGCTAAAATCACCCAACACTCTTTTAGTGGAGATTGAGAAATGAACAGGGTATTAAGGATACAGATGGTCCTCCAAGATGTTGGAATAGGGAGTGCACTGATAGTCTGGGAAAAGAAAGTTTAATATAAGTGGAGCTTCTGTAGTTTCAGGGAAGAGTTAGGGAAAAAACTGCAGAAGAAACTCTTCTGGAACTAGTGGGACATGGTGGACCTACGTGGAGGGCACAGGTGCACACGGCTTGGGACCCCAACCACTGATTCTATGCACCAGCACTGGAAAGGGAGGTGAGGCAAAACCTCAGTAGCCGGAGACACTGGCAGGAAAGCGGCAGGAAGAGCCTAGAAGGAACGAGGCTTGAAGCTCTATAGGGTAAAGTTCACCAGGGTAACTAGAGGAAAGAAAAAAAATAAATAAAAGGGACCAGTATGGACACGATTCTCTCTCTCCACTCACCTTACGGAGGTGAGAAAGACAAAGAGCAAGCACCATTTTGGACATACGTAAAAGCTGTGCCACCTCAGGGCTGTGCCCACCCTCAGCCAAGAAGAAAAACCTGACTCTGGTGGGGAGAAATAACAGGAGGTTAAGACCTAGTGAATGTGTGGAGCTTATGAACTGAGACTGAAAAAAAAAAGGGGTGTGTGAGAGAACTCACAGACTGCCTGAGATGTGAGTACTTGGTGGGAGACACAACAAACTCAGTAACCTTGGCAACCTGGTGGGAGATTGCAGGGGAATCTGAGCTAACACTGAGGACTGCACAGATATTTTTGTGTGGTCCTTGGGATAGAGCAGACGAATATTATACCCACAGGGGCCAGTGCTCAGACACTGACTGCCATCAAGGAGAATAGCTCACCTGAGCAGCATTACTTCCCTTCTGAATAAAGAGAGAGAGAGAGAGAGAGAGAGAGAGAGAGAGAGAGAGAGAGAGAAATTGATTGATTTACCATGCCAAACCTGGGTGTGTCACCTTTGGCACACCCTTAACCCTGAAGAACTGAACAGAGCTCTCAGTCCACACCCATCACAAGCCTCTAAAGATCCACCAAAAGCAGACAGTCCACTTAACACTTAATCTAGAGTCACAGTATAATGAGAAAAGCCACCACAGTGAGGAAAAAAAAGAAGAAACCAAAGAATATTTTCACAATGCCAAACAACAAATGCAGAAACCGAGGAAACAAGTACAAGGAAGACATTATCATGCCCCCAAATGAGCACGACACTCCAATATTAAATTATGAAGATGATGAGATAGAAGAAATGCAAGATACAGATTTCAAAAAATTTATAAGAACATTTAGAAGTTCTCAAAAACAAATTCTTGAACTACAGAAATCCTTACTGGACAGGATAGAAAATCTCTCTCATGAAAATGAAATCTTAAGGAGGAATGAAAATGAAATGAAGAATCTAGTAGAGCATGAAATTGTGATATTCAAGAGAGATCAAAATGAAATGAAGAATTCAATAGATCAAATGACAAACACATTTCAGAGTCTTAAAAACAGAATCAGTGAAGCAGAAGAGAGTATGTCAGACTTAGAAGACAGAGCACAAGAAAGTATACAGTCAAACCAAAGAAAAGAAGAGGAAATTAGAAATCTAAAAAATATTGTTGGGACTCTACAGGATACCATTAAAAAACCCAACATTTGGGTTCTAGGAGTTCCTGAAGGCATGGAGAGGGAGAAAGGATTAGAAGGCCTTTTGAGTGAGATACTAGCAGAAAACATTCCGGGTTTGGAGATATCCAAGTACAGGAAGCACATAGAACCCCCAATAAACATGAACAAAAGAGATCCTCACCACGACACATTGTAATCAAACTCACCACAGTGAAACCTAAAGAAAAGATTCTACAATGTTCAAGAGAGAAACGTCAGATTACTTTGAGTATCTCCAATTAGACTCACAGCAGAATTCTCATCAGAAACCCTACAGGCTAGGAGGGAATGGCGAGATATAGCCCAGGTACTCAGAGAAAAAAACCTGCCAGCCCAGAATATTATATCCTGCAAAACTCTCATTTGTGAATGAAGGTGAAATAAAGACCTTTGATAGCAAACAGAAATTGAAAGAATTTGTCACTACTCGTCCAGCCCTGCAAAAAATACTTAAAGATGTGTTACACACAGAATCACAGAAACAGAGCCATCAATATAAAAGAAGGTAAAGGAAAAAAACCTCCTCACAGGAAGTTCAAAGCATATGTTAGAAAATATCTTTGGGAAAATGGCAGGGCAAAGTTACCACTTACCAATAGTCACATTGAATTTGAATGGCCTCAACTGGCCACTTAATAGACACAGACTGGCTGAATGGATGAAGGAACAAAACCCATCTATTTGCTGCTTACAAGAAACACATCTTTCCAACAAAGATGCATGCAGACTGAAAGTGAAAGGTTGGAAAAAGATATTACATGCCAACAGAAACTAAAAAAGAGCTGGCATAGCCATCTTAATATCAGACAAAAAAAAACTTTAACACAAAAACTGTCAATAGAGACAAAGAGGGGCACTATATAGTGATTAAGGGATCAATTCAACAGGAAGATGTAACTATTATATGCACCTAATTACAGGTTACCAGGTTATTTGAAAGATAATGTTAATGGACTTAAAGGGAGACTTATACTCCAATACAATAGTACTGAGGGACTTCAATACTCCATTTCAGCAACAGACAGATCAACCAGACAGAAGATCAGCAAGGAAACAGCATATTTAACAGACACTATAGCCCAAATGGATCTAACAGATATCTACAAAACTTTTAATCCTACACTTAAAGAATTTATATTCTTCTCAGCAGTACATGGAACCTACTTTAGGATTGACCACATACTAGGCAATAAAGCAAGTCTCAACAAATTCAAAAGTATTGGAATCATACCATGCAGCTTCTCAGACCATGAGGGAATGAAGGCGGAAATTAGCAACTCAGGAATTCCTAGAGCATATGCAAACACATGGAGACTGAACAACATGCTCCTGAATGAACAATGGGTCACTGAAGAAATCAAAGGAGAAATAAAAAACTTTCTGGAAGTAAATGAGGATAACAGCACAACATACCAAAACTTATGGGATACAGCAAAAGCAGTGTTAAGAGGAAAGTTTATATCAATAGGTACCTACATCAAGAAACTGGAAAGGCACCAAATAAATGAGCTTTCAATGCATCTCAAGGATCTAGAAAAACTGCAGCAAACCAGACCCAAATCTAGTAGAAGAGATATGATTAAAATCATAGAAGAAATCAACAGAATTGAATCCAAAAAAAATTTACAAAAGATCAGCAAAATGAGGAGCTGGTTTTTTGAAAACATAAACAAAATTGACACACCATTGGCCCAACTAACTAAAAAAAGGAGAGAAAAGACCCAAATCAATAAAATCAGAGATGAAAAAGGAAACGTAACAACAGATACCACAGAAATAAAAAAATCATCAGAAATTACTACAAGGACTTGTGTGCCAGCAAACAGGGAAATCTATCAGAAATGGATAGATTCTTGGACACATACAACCTACCTAAATTGAACCATGAAGACATAGAAAATCTAAACAGATCCATAACCAAGACAGAAATTGAATCAGTAATAAAGGCCCACCCAACAAAGAAAAGCCCAGGACTAGATGGATTCTCTGCTGAATTCTACCAGACATTTAAAGAAGAACTAACTCCAATTCTTCTCAAACTATTCAGAACAATCGAAAAAGAGGGAATTCTCCCAAATTCTTTCTATGATACCAGCATCACCTTAATTCCTAAGCCGGAAAAAGATGCAGCATTGAAAGAGAATTATAGACCAATTTCCCTGATGAACATAGATGCAAAAATCCTCAATAAAATTCTGGCCAATAGAATGCAACAATATGTTAGAAAGATCATCCACCCAAACCCAGTGGGATTTAGCCCTGGTATGTAGGGATGGTTGTTAGCAAATCAATCAATGTAATAAACCACATTAACAGACTGCAGAAGAAAAACCATATTATCTCAATAGATACAGAGAAAGCATTTGATAAAATACAACACCTTTCATGATGAAAACTCTAAGCAAATTGGGTATAGAAGGAACATTCCTTAATACAATCATAGCAATTTATGAAAAACCCATGGCCAGCATCCTATTGAATGGGGAAAAGTTGGAAGCATTTCCACTGAACTCTGGTACCAGACAGGGATGCCCACTCTCACCACTGCTATTCAACACAGTTGTGGAAGTTTTAGCCAGAGCCATTAGGCAAGAAAAAGAAATTAAAGGGATATAAATTGGGAAGGAAGAACTCAAACTATCCCTCTTTGCAGATGATATGATTCTTTATTTAGGGGATCCAAAGAACTCTACTAAGAGACAACTGGAACTCATAGAAGAGTTTGGCAAAGTAGCAGGATATAAAATCAATGCACAAAAATCAACAGCCTTTGTATACACAGGCAATGCCATGGCTGAGAAAGAACTTCTAAGATCAATCCCATTCACAATTGCTACAAAAACAATCAAATACCTTGGAATAATTCTTTACTTAGTATATACTAAATTTATCTTCTGTATATAAAAATAATTGAAAATGAATCTTGATATAAATGGAATGGGAGAGGGATTGGGATATGCGAGGTATGTGGGTAGGAGGGAAGTTATGGCTGGGGATAGCCACTGTAATCCAAAAGCTGTACTTTGAAAATTTATATTTATTAAATAAAAGTTTAAAAAAAGTATACAGACAAATAAAGGTTACAGAGGAAAACAAAGTTAATGGGGACTGATGGATCTGTGAACCTGGAAAACTTTCTCATGCCCCACCATTCCTTTTTTGTTTATTTGTTTGTTTGTTTGTTTCTTTTTTTTTTTTTGACAGGCAGAGTGGACAGTGAGAGAGAAACAGAGAGAAAGGTCTTCCTTTTGCCGTTGGTTCACCCTCCAATGGCCGCCACGGCTGGTGTGCTGCAGCCAGCGCACCGTGCTGATCCGATGGCAGGAGCCAGGTGCTTCTCCTGGTCTCCCATTGGGTGCAGGGCCCAAGCACTTGGGCCATCCTCCACTGCACTCCCTGGTCACCCCAGAGAGCTGGCCTGGAAGAGGGGCAACCAAGACAGAATCCGGCACCCTGACTGGGACTAGAACCCGTGTGCCGCCGCCACAAGGCAGAGGATTAGCCTGTTGAGCCGTGGCACCAGCCCCTTTTATTTTTTAACCTTTATTTGTTTGAAGGCAGAATTATAGAGGGGCACAGGCAGAGTGAATGAGTGAGTGAGAGATAGAGAGAGAGAGAAAGAGAGAGAGAGAGAGATCTTCCATCTGCTGGTTCACTCCCCAGATAGCTGCAACTGGGCTGGAGATGATCCAATCTGAAACCAGAGCCAAGAGCTTCTTCCAGGTCTCCCACGTGGGTGCAATGGCCCATTATCTACTTTAATCAACAACAGTGCTGAGGGATAGGAAAGGTAGTGACACAACAGGTAAGTGGAGGAATGAGATGCTTAAACAATATACCTCAGCTGCCTTGTTTGATGGAATTGACATTTTGAGAATTTTACAGATAAACTTCTGTTTAAACTGAGGCAATTAAAATGTAAAAGAAACTGTCAAAAAAGATGTCTTTAGGAATGAAACCAGCAGAAGTATAATAGCTTCTACTATAGTTGTACTTCTTTTAAAACTATATTTCTGCATTGTGCCTAATATGCTGCTATTACCCTCCAGGTCACAGGTAGGAGGGGATTGTACATTTAAGAGAGAGAGACCTTTCATCTTCTTGTCCACTTCCCAAATGGCTACAATAGATGGAACACGGATGATCTGAAGCCAAGAGCATCTTCTGCATCTCCCATGAGGGTGCAGGTGCCTAAGTTCTTGGGCAATCTTTCACTGCTTTCCCAGGCTCATTAAAAATAAGCTGGATTGAAAGTAAAGGGACTCAAGCTGGCACCCATATGGGATGCTAACACTGCAGGCAATGGCTTTAATTGCTCTGCCACAGCATAGGCCTCTGGAACTTTCTCTAGGATAGACTATAGGGTGGGTAATTAAAACAAATATGAAAAAATTTTAAAAAATCAAAATCATACCATATATCTTTTCTGACCACAAGGGAATAAAGCTGGAAATTAACAACTAAAGAAACTCTAGAAAATATGCAAAGACAGGAGGACCGAACCACATCCTCCTAAGTGAACAGTAGAAATCAAAAATAAATTTAAAAATTTCTGGAAACAAATGAAGATAACAGCACATCAGATTAAAACTTATGGGATACAGCAAAAGCAGCATTAAGAGGTAAGTTTATAGCAATTAGCATCTACATCAAGAAATCGGAAAGGCATAAAAAATGATTGATTAATACATTTGAAGGACATAGAAAAACAACAACAAACTAAACCCCAAGTTGGTAGGAGGAAAGAAATAACAAAAATTAGAAAAGAAATAAAAGAAATTGACTGAAAAAATGATACAAAAGACAATGAAATGAAAAATTTTTTTGGCCGGCGCCGTGGCTCAACAGGCTAATCTTCCGCCTTGCGGCGCCGGCACACCGGGTTCTAGTCCCGTTCGGGGCACCGATTCTGTCCCGGTTGCCCCTCTTCCAGGCCAGCCCTCTGCTGTGGCCCAGGAGTGCAGTGGAGGATGGCCCAAGTGCTTGGGCCCTGCACCCCATGGGAGACCAGGATAAGCACCTAGCACCTGGCTCCTGCCATCGGATGAGCGTGGTGCGCCGGCCACAGCGCGCTGTCCGCGGCAGCCATTGAAGGGTGAACCAACGGCAAAGGAAGACCTTTCTCTCTGTCTCTCTCTCTCTCACTGTTCACTCTGCCTGTCAAAAATAAAAAAATTTTTTTTTTTGAGAAAAAAAACAAAATTGCTACACCATTGGCTCCACCAACCAAAAAAATTTATAGAGAGAAGAGCCAAGTGAATAAAATCACAGATGAAAAGGAGATTTACAGTGGATACCACAGAAACAAAAATAATTTTCAGGAATTGCTACAAATAGCTATATGCCATCAAATTGGAAAATTTAGAAGATGATAGATTTATGGACATATTCAATGCATCAAAATTGAGTCACAAAACACAGAAAACCTAAATAGACCAGTAACCAAAATGGAAACTGAATCAATAACAAAGACCCTCCCTACAAAGTAAAGTCGAAGACCAGATGGCTTCATTGAAGAATTCTTCCAAAAATTAAAAGCAGAAAAAATTCCAATTCTTCTCAAATTATTCAAAACACTTGAAAGGGAGGAAATCCTCTCAAAAACCTTCTATGAGGCCAGCATCACCTTAATTGCAAAACCCGGAAAAGATACAAGATAACTAGAGACCAATATCTCTGAAGAGCAACAATGCAAAAATTCTCAACAAGATACTAGCTAATCAAATCCAACAAACTATCAGAAACATCACTGACTCGGACCCAAGTGGCATTTATCCCTGGTATACAGGGATGATTCAAAATCTGCAAATCAATCAACGTGATGATATCACATTAACAAACTGAAGAATAAAAACTATATGAGTATCTCAATAGATGCAGAGAAAGCATTTGATAAAATACAACATCCTTTTAGGATAAAAAACAAAAACTTAAGCAAATTGGATATAGAAGAAACCTTCCTTAACAGAATCAAGGCAATATAGGACAAACCCACAGCCAGTATCATACTGAATGGGGAAAAATTGGAAGTATTTCCACTAAGATCCAGAACCAAACAAGGATGCCTATATAACTCTCTATATAGTTCTAGATGCCTTAAGCAGAGCCATTAGACAAGAATAAGAAATCAAATGAATACAAATGGGAAAGGAGGAACTCAAACTATCTGTGTTTTCAGATGACATGACATATATATAAGAGAAACAAAAAAAAATCCACTAAAAGACTATTGTAACTCATAAAAAGAGAGTTTATTAAAATATCAGGATCTAAAATCAACACAAAAAATCAATAGCCTTAAAAAATAGAAAAAAAAATAATCAATAGCCTTTATATACCCAGACAATGCCATGGCTGAGAAAGAATTTGTAAGATCAGTCCCATTCACATTAGTTACAAAAATATTTATATGCCTTGGAATAAATTTAACCAAAGATGTAAAAGATCTCTACAATGGGGCCGGTATTGTGGTGTAACGGATGAAGCCACTGCATGCAGTACTAGCATCTTATATGGGTGCCATTTTAAGTTCTGACTCTGCACTTCTGATATAGCTCCCTGATAATGTTTGTGGGAGGGAAGCAGAGGATGGCCCAAGTCCTTGGCCCCTGCATCCACCTGGGAGACCCAGATGAAGATTCTGGTCCTAGCTTCAGTCTAATCCATCCCGGACTATTAAGGGTATTTGGGGAGTTAGTTATCAAATGGAAGAGCTCTATCTTTCTGTCTCTCCCTCTTTCTATAAGTCTGCCTTCCAAATAAGAAATAAATATTAAAAAATCTCTACAATTAAAATTACAAAACATTTTTAAAAAAGAAATAGAAGAAGACACACAAAGGAAAAATCTTCCATGTTTGTGGATTGGAGGAATTAATATCAACATATCCATACTATCCAATGCAATTTCTAGATTCACAGTGATCCCAATCAAAATACCAACAATATTCTTACCAGATCTAGCAAAATATGCTAAAATTCATAAGGAAACACAAGAGAATTGAATTGCTAAGAGAATCTTAAATAAAAAAAAAACACAGCTGGAGGCATCACAATACCAGGTTTCAAGACATACTCCACAGGGTAGTTATAATCAAAACAGCCTGGTACTGTCACACAAACGGACGTGTAGAGCAATGGAATAAAAATGGAAACCCCAGAAACTAAATCACACATCTACAACCAATTAATTATTGAGAAACTAAAATCAATTTGTGGAGAAAAGATAGTCTCTTCAACAAATGGTAGAGGGAAAATTGTATCTCTGTATGTAGAAGTATCAAACAAGACCCCTATCTTACACCTTATACAAAAATCAATTCTAAGTAGATCAAGGATCTAAATATATGACCTGACACCAACACATTACTAAATGAAAACTTTGGGAAATGTATAGGACATTGGCATAGGTGAAGACTTCCTGGAAAAGACACCAGAAGTACATGCAATCAAAGCAAAAATAGAAAAATGGGATTTCCTTAAGGTAAGAAGTTCTGAACTGCAAAGGAAACACTCAACAAAGTGAAGAGGCAACGGACAGAATGAGAGAAAATATTTTCAAACTATGCAACTGAAAAAGGATTAATATCAGAATCTATAAACAGCTCAGACAACTCAACAACAACAAAACAAACAATCTAGTTAAGAAATGGGAAAAGGAGATGAACAGGCATTTTTAAAAGGAGGAAATTCAAATGGGCAACAGACACATAAAAAAATGCTCAGTATCACCAGGCATCAGGGTAATGCAAATATAAACCACAATGAGGTTTCTCCTCACCTCAGCTAGAATAAGTATCATCCAAAAATAAAAAAATAATAAAGGCCATCTCACTAGTCCAAGTGATCAATTTCAGTTCACAATTGATCACACTGATAGGTCTAAGAGTCAAAGAGATCACACAAACAAGACTAGTGTCTGCTAATACTAACTGATAGAATCAAAAAAGGGAGAGAACGATCCATCATGGGAAGCGAGATACACAGCAGACTCATAGAATGGCAGATGTCCTAAATAGCACTCTGGCCTCAGAATCAGCCCTTAAGGCATTCAGATCTGGCTCAAGAGCCCATGAGAATATTTTAGGCATGGAAAACCAAGACACTCTGGAAAAAAAAGAAGATCTAAATGAAAGGTCTCTGCGAGTGAGATCCCAGTAGAAAGAACGGGGCCATCAAAGAAGGAGGTACCTTTCTCTGAAGGGAGGAGAGAACCTCCACTTTGACTATGACCCTGTCGGAATAAGACTGAAGTCGGCGAACTCTAAGGCTTCCAAACCTTGGAAACTCATGACTAGAGCCTAGGGAGATTACTGACACCATAAACAAGAGTGTCAAATTGTTAAGTCAACCACAGGAGTCACTGTGTAGTTACGTCTCATGTGGGATCTGTCCTTAATGTGTTGTCCAATGTGAAGTAATGCTATAACTAGTACTGAAACAGTATTTTTACACTTTGTGTTTTTGTGTGGATGCAAACTGATGAAATCTTTACTTAGTATATACTGAATTGATCTTCTGTATATAAAGATAATTGAAAATGATTAAAAAAACTTGGTGTTAAATTGGAAATTGCATAGATAATTAATCAATTTTTTTAAAAAATATATCATGTAGGATCTCTGTCCTTAATGTGATGTACATTGTGAGTTAATACTATAGTACTCCAACAGTATTTTTCACTTTGTGTTGCTATGTGAGGGCAAACTGTTGAGATCTTTACGTAATATATACTAAACTGATATTCTGTATATAAAGAGAATTGAAAAGGAATCTTGATGTGAATGGAAGGGGAGAGGGAGTGGGAAAGGGGAGGGTTTCTGGTGCGAGGGAAGTTATGGGGGGGGAAGCCATTGTAATCCATAAGCTGTACTTTGGAAATCTATATTCTTTAAATAAAAGCTTTATAAAAAATAATAAATGCTGGCAACTAATTGAGGAAAAAGGTCATCCAATAGGGGATGGTAGGAACATAAACTAGTACAACCATTATGGAAGATAGTATGGAGATACTTCAGTATATGAAAATAGATTCACCATATGACCCAGCTACCTCACTCCTGGCAACTTACCCAAAGCAAATGAAATCAGCATATGAAAGAGTTATCTCTACCATCCATGTTTAATACAGCTCGAGTCACAATATCTAGACACTGAAGCAACCCACTTGATGAATGGATAAAGAAAATGTGGAATAGAGGGGCCAGTGCTGTGGTGCAGTGGGTTAACACTCTAGTCTGAAGTGCAGGCATCCCATATGGGCACTGGTTCTAGTCACGGCTGCTCCTCTTCCAATCCAGCTCTCTGCTATGGCTTAGGAAAGCAGTAGAAGATGGCCGAAGTCCTTGGGCCCCCGCACCCATGTGGGAGACCCGGAGGAAGCTCCTGGCTCCTGGCTTTGGATCGGCACAGGTCCAGCTGTTGCATCCAATTGAGAAGTGAACCAGGAGATGGAAGACCTCTCTCTCTCCCTCACTCTCTCTCTGCCTCTCCTCTCAGGCTTTCAAATAAATAAACAAACAAATCTTTTAAAAAATGTGGACTAGAGACAGTATGGAATATTAGCTATAAGAAAGAATGAAATACTGTCTTTCTCAATGAAATGGATGCAGTGGAAACCATTATGCTTAATGACAACAGCCAGTTCTAAAAAGGCAAATATATGTTTTCCCTGATTTGTGGTATCTAATAAACAGAGTACATAAAAATGTAATCTATATGAGTGAAATTGACATTTTGAATTTCATTATTGTTTATAGCCCTTGTCTATACTCTTGAGGAATAGTGATTTTGCTACTTACTATTTGTTGAATTCTTTATTTAGTGGAGGGTTAAGCTTATGATTATAAAATAAAATGAAAGAATGTCACTGAAAATATTAAAAGAAAAAGTAAGAAAGGAAGTATGTGGGAAGGTGAGGGCATGGGCCAAGAGAGAAGGTAGGGTGGGAAATATCACTATGCTCTTAAATCTGTGTATATAAATCACATAAAATTTGGTTACATTATATAAATAAATAATAAAAATTGAGGATTTTGACTATTTTATTATGAAAATGTCTCTTTTAGGAGTAAAAATCATTTTTTAGCTCTGTCATTGGGATTTTTAAAAATTAATGTATTTATTTGCATGCATTTTGTACATACAGCTTTAGGAACATAGTAATTCTTCCCATCATGTCCGCCCTCCCACTCCCACTCCTACCCCTCTTCCTCTTCCCTGTCTTGTCCCAGTCTTGTTTTTTACTAAGATCTATTTTGATTTAACACAGAAGATTAGCCCTACTCTAGGTAAAAAGTTCAATATTTTGTATCAGAAAGAAAAAGAAAATGAAAAACAAAATAAAAAAACCTGTTCCTCAATAGTCCTGTCAAGAGCTGTTCAAAGTCATTGTATCTCAAAGGTAATTTCACTTTTTTTTAAGGAACTTAATTATCTTTAAAGAAGAACCCAAGAATGATACATCTTTTGTGAGCACTTAAACTTAATTATCACTTATGAGACATAAGAATATCCTCCACTTAATACACTAGAATGAAGTAATTCTTTGAGATCAAGATTTACAATTAGGTCTTATAATATAACTCTTTGAAGATAGAGGTCCTGCATGGGAAATTAGTGCACAGTGACTCCTGTTGTTTATTTAACAACACTCTTATGTATGATGTCAGTGATGACTTGTGGCTCTTGACATGAGCTGCCTAGGCTATGGAAGCCTTTTGGATCCACAAAATCCTTCAGTGTTTCAACAAGGCCAAAAGCAAAATGGAAGTTTTTTCCTCCCTGCACAGAAAAATATTTCCTTCTTTGATGATCACTTCCTTCCACTGGGATCTCATCCACAGAGCTCTTTCATGTAGAACATTTTTTTATTTTGCCAGAGTATCTTGGCTTTCCATGCCTGAAATGCTCCCTGCCCTGGGCTTTTCAGCCAGACCAGAATGCTTTAAGGGCTGATTCTCAGGTCAGAGTGCTACTTAAAGCTAGTGTCATTCTATGAGTCTGCTCTTTGGACAGCTTCCCATGTTGGAGCATTCCCTCCTTTTTTTTTTTTTTTTTTTTTTTGACAGGCAGAGTGAACAGTGAGAGAGAGAGATAGAGAGAAAGGTCTTCCTTTGCCATTGGTTCACCCTCCAATGGCCACTGCGGCCTGCGCGCTGCGGCCAGCGCACCGCGCTGATCCGATGGCAGGAGCCAGGTGCTTCTCCTGGTCTCCATGCGGGTGCAGGGCCCAAGCACTTGGGCCATCCACCACTGCACTCCATGGCCACAGCAGAGAGCTGACCTGGAAGAGGGGCAACCGGGACAGAATCCGGCGCCCTGACTGGGACTAGAACCCAGTGTGCCGGTGCCGCAAGGCGGAGGATTAGCCTATTGATCCGCGGCACTGGCCACATTGTCTCCTTTTTAATTATATCTATTATTATTACCAAACTCTCAGTCCTATTTATATGATCACTTTAACACTTGATCCTATCTCTATGATCACTTTAAAACTTAATCCTATCTATATGATCTCTATAGTACTTAAAATGCTATTTTTACCCCCAGCTTAAGGGGATTTGGGAGTCCCACGGCACCTTAAAAACCTTAGAACTAAGTCTGCAGGAATGTATGCAGAACTATACTGTGTTACAGTTACAAACTTCATACATTTCACAGTTACAACTTTAGGATCATGATAATTTTTCCCCCTGTGCCTGCCCCACTCCCATTCCCACTCTCTTCCTCTTATCTTACTAATTCTCACTCTTTTTTTTTTACTAGGATTTTCAGTTAACTTTATATAAATATGGTTAACTCTGTGTTAAGAGTCCAATGATTAGTATGAAAAAAAGAAAAGTAAAATAAAATATAAAAGAAAAGAAAAACAAAACAAAACTGTACCTCAACAAGACAAGGGCTGTGAGAATTTCACTTCTACAAGTTGCTTTTTAAAAGCTCCATTTGTTATCACAGATCAGGGAGAAGATACAGCATTTCTCCTTTCGGGACTGGCTTATTTTACTAAGTATGATGTTTTCCCGTTTCATCCATTTTGTTACAAATGACTAGTTTTTTTTATTGTTGTATAGTATTCCATGGTGTACATATCCCATAGTTTCTTAATCCAGTCTTCAGTTGACAGGTTGATTCCATGTCTTTGCTATTGTGAATTGAGCTGCAATAAACATGGAGATACAGATAGCTCTTTCATATGTTGATTTCATTTCCCTTGCGTAGACTCCCAGGAGTGGGATGGCTGGGTCACATGGTAGGTTTGTGTTCAGACTTCTGAGGTACCTCCATATGTATTTCATACCGGCTTTACCAGCTTACATTCTCACCAACAGTGGATTAGGTAACCTTTTCCCTCATAACTTTGTCAGCATTTATTGTTTGTTGATTTCTGTATGAGGGCCATTCTAATAAGAGTGATGTGAAACTTTACTGTGGTTTTGATTTGCATTTCCCGGACAGCTAGTGATCCTGAGCATTTTTTCATGTGTCTGTTGACCATTTGGATCTCTTTTGAAAAATGTCTGTTTAAGTCCTTTGCCCATTTCTTAACTGGGTTATTTGTTTTATTGTTGTTGAGTTTCTTGATCTCTTTCTATATTCTGGTTATTAATCCTTTATCCATTGTATTATTGTCATTGGGTTTGATATGTTTTTAAATTTTATTTTGTACCAAATAGGATTTAAAAATGAATACCCTTTTTCTTTACTTACAGCTGCATTTCATACAGGCATAGCAGAAGTCTCCTAATTCATTGTGAGTGTCCCTTCACACCAATTGTTTCTAAGGTATCATAGCTGCTGGCAGTTATTCAAATATTCATGAGAACACCATATGATTATTTGTTCATTTTATCCCCTTTTGGCTGCTCCACCTCATGGAGCTAATAATAGATTGTTATTTGAATCTGACCCAAAGACACAGAATACTCTGAGGAAGAGGTGAAAAATATTTGAGATATGTCAATATATATAAATGCAATCAAATTGAATTTCTGGTCTGACCACTTATAAAAAAACGATTTATTAGCATAAAGGGTTTCACAAATTTTTTTAACATAAGATTTTTTTAGTACTTTTGAGGAAGTTTTAGTAACTACAGTTTTTGTCCAAAGAATACTCTGACTTAATTCTCTAATGGAATGGGTGGCCTATAGGAAGAAGGCATAGAAGTCATTTATGTGAGATTAGGTTGGTAAAAAAAAATACGGCTTCTTTTTAGATGACATTTACATCCAAAATACCTGTTCTAAAAATTAAACCAAAATAAACAGATAAATAATCTTCAATCCAAGGCTTCATTTATAATGAGGAGAAAACAGAAAAATACATCATGGCCATCAGCCCTGAGAGGTGTGGTGACTGTATTCAGAGACTGTCATCTGTGGTCTCCTAGTTTTAATTGGCCTCCTGGGGCATGCAGAATGCTATGTGTTTGTCACACTAGTAGAGATCTTGGCACAAACTCTTTACAGCTGTTTGGAACCTTAATGTACTATAGAAAGGGCCTGCTGGGCCTGGCATTTGCTGACACAGCCTTAGAGTCAATGGAAACGTCTGGCTTCTTTTTCAAGATTCTCACAGTGAAGGATCTGCAGACTTTAAAGTATACAAGAAGCTAAGAATCGCCCTCTGAAAAGCCAAAGCTCTTCCCAGCAGGGACCCTAGGGATTCTGGTTAGTACACTTTCTGCAGAACCCAGAAATATTTACACCTTCCCCACTTGAATAATGTCTTCCACAATAAAAGAATTTACAACAATTTCCTGAGATTTGTGGGACATAGCATCCCACAGCAAAAGTGGCAGTGTGGTAAATGTGGGCTAAATCCAGTGCATTAGCATTCGCCTTTTTTGTTTTTTGTTTTTTTTTTTTTGGTTTGGATCCTCATAGTGTTTCATTTTGCTTTGTTTAGTTAATTTGAATTAGTTGCCAGCTTTTTAAAAACCAGAACATTTCACATCCAAAAAAAAAAAAAATCCAGATTATTGAGCACTCTGGCAACAAGGGGTCTGAGTTCCTGCTTGGCAACAGCTACCCAGTGCTAGGTAGCAGCTGCCCTCTGTGGAGGGGACATGGGCTTTCAAGCATCAGAGCCTCACTGAAAGGCCTCTTGCCTTCACATTCCCAGACTGCCTCTTTTGGACACTTCAACTAACAACCGTTATCAAAAGAACATATCTTTAAAATATTGATTTCAAACATTAAGAACAATAAATAATATTACAAACGGTATAGCCACCTTTTAGCTTAAATGATAGTATGTTCTTAAGTTTTTTTTAAAAGAAGTAAAACATTATATAAATGCAAGCTCTATATTTATCCTCCCTAAATCGTAATCTTTTTCCAACTATATAAATAACGATAATTCTGATTTTGGTCTTTGTCAGTTTTATGCATGCTTGAGACAATTTTTTAATTTCTATTTTTGTCCACATGTAAATGATTTTTAAACATATCAAGATCACAATAGTTCCTTGTCTAAAATTCTTCATTGACATTCTGTTGCACTGCATAATAAAATCAGAACTTGGTCAAATCTACAATCTCCAGGCTCAGTTCCCAGCACTCTTCCCCAGCAGCTAATCAAAATGGAAGCTTTGAGGTGGGGTATTCAGTGAAGTGGTTAAGATGCTCCTTGGGATGCCTGAATCCCATTTTAGAGTACCTGGGTTCAAGTCTCATTCTCTATTCCATGATTCTACTAATGCACACCTTTGGGAGACAGTGGTGATAGCGCAAATACTTGAGCGCCTGCCACTGAAATGGAAGACTCCAGTTAAGTTCGTGGCTCCCAGCTCCTGGCTTTGGTCTGGCCCAGCACTGGCCGTTCCAGGCTTTAGTGAACCAGTAGACGGCAGATCTCTGTGTGTCTGTCTGTATTTTTCTGCCTTTTAAATACATCTGAAAAAGGAAAAGACCTGAGGCTTTTACCTCTGTTGAGAACCTTCCCTGGGGCCTTCCCTGGTATTGTGGTGTAGCAGGTAAAGCCACCGCCTGCAGTGCTGGCATCCCATATAGGCACTGGTTCGAGTCCTGGCTGTTCTACTTCTGATCCATCTCTCTGCTGTGGCAAGGGAAGGCAGTAGATCAGATAGCCCAAGTCCTTGGGCCCCTGCACCTGCATGGGAAACCCGGAAGAAGCTCCTGGCTCCTGGATCAGTGCAGATCCAGCCATTGCAGACAGTTGGGGAGTGAACCAGCAGATGGAAAACCTCTCCCCCCCACACACAAAAAAAAGATTCCCAACCAATGAAACAAGAGGCAGAGAGTAAATACTGGTTTCCTCTTTAATGGCACATTTCTGAGTCATGTCCACAGGGGTGGGGGAACCTTTTTTTCTACTAAAGACCATTTGGATATTTAAAACATCACTTGTGGGACATATGAAATTATAACCTTAAAAATTACTCTGCTATGGATTTATTGAATTTCAAGTTCTGACTGACAGTGCTTCCTGGGATCATACCCAAATCTGTGTTGGGTCTGCTCAAAGTAAGCAATCAACAGTGTTTGCTGTTGTAGTACAGGGGCTTCTCTTCTGTGATATTTTCCAGATTCCCAACCAAAATTCACTTACTCCTTTGTATGACCATTATATCATCTAAACAACTAATATAGAACACTTTTAAGTATGTCTTTCTCCTATTACATTGTATGTTCCTTCAAGTCAGGAACCGTCTTATCCATATTTCTATTGTTGAGAATGCTACCTGGCACATATTAGGTGCTTACTAAATGTATAATACATTAACAGCCCAGTGTGTGGTTTCTTGCCTGGGACTCCTCAAAAAAATTCCCAATCCTTTAGGTACCCCGATCATTCCTCTCCCTTTTCCCTTTTATTGTCATCACTCCTATTCCTCTTTGCTTCAATAGCTGCCTCAGAGGTTAAATATCCTTGTTTTTCTAGGCAAGCAAGGTATTCATATGGGATAAATATGCTCTCTATAAGCTAATGTCCCTCAGACATTTATTTTCTTTGCCTGGGTTTCAGCATTCCCAATCTCTGAGACAGGTCTTTTAACCTAAACATTGCCTCACAGCTGGCAGATCATGTCCAGACCCACTGAACTCCAACTCACAGTGAAAGCCAATAATGCATGGCCTAAAATACAGGCAATAGGACACAGGGCTGCCTTTCTACTGCTGCAAGGCCATTTTATTTGAAAAACTCTAATTCTCAGTGACATGTTTAGTATATTCTCATTTTCCCCCTTAACTTTATTGGTTCATCAGTAAAACTGAAACTGCCTTCAAATATTGAAATAGAGTAATTGTGAAATGAAAGTCAAATGGATAGTACAGTAGCTGCTATGCATTTGTCTTCCCCTTACTCTTTAAAAATTCAAGTGTTGTGAGGGGAAAAAAATGAGAAAAAAAGTTACTGTTGCTAATAAAATAAATGCCAATTCCCGATGAAGAGTGACAATTAAAGGAGAGGGAAATAAAAGCAAACTTGGCTTTTAGGCTTTAGGCAAAATTTTTGAAAGAGACAAAGAATAGATTTTAAGGCTAATAAGAAGTCAGAGTAATGCCAACGTAAGTACTGACATCATGGGATTAGTATCAGAACATTACCAGCTGTTGTGGTGAGGCTGGGTTCTCATACTGACACTCAGCTGGCCTTTAGTTGCATGCAGTAAACAGGAGTGACGGGAGTGTGGAGGAAAGGGTGGGGCTTTGTCAGGGTCAGACAGGATAATCTGTGAGATGATTTGAGATGCTACACCTTGCAAATGCTGGACACAAGTGCAAGCAAAAATGAGCTGCAATCAGGATGTTAGTCATTAACAAAGGCCCATTCATAGCAGAGCTAAACAAAGAATAAGTTTTACACTCTCTGCATTCTCACAGGCCTTCTCCAAAAACTAATATCTAATTTGTATTTGTTATCTTTTCCTTTCAAAAAGGTTCCCCAAAATATTTGAGATTCAAGCTGTAAAACATAGCTCTTTCCTGCCAGTTAAATTAATTTTTAAGGGTTACCAAAAATGTCAACCAGCATTGTAATGAAATACAGATTTAAAAGAGCATGCAAAAGGACTGCACTTTTGAAAATAAAAATACAAGAATAAAGAAAGGCATAAATAAGACATATTATTTAATAATTTACTAATGGGGCCGGCGCCGTGGCTCAACAGGCTAATCCTCCGCCTTGCGGCGCCGGCACACCGGGTTCTAGTCCCGGTCGGGGCACCGATTCTGTCCCGGTTGCCCCTCTTCCAGGCCAGCCCTCTGCTGTGGCCCAGGAGTGCAGTGGAGGATGGCCCAGGTGCTTGGGCCCTGCACCCCATGGGGAGACCAGGAAAAGCACCTGGCTCCTGGCTCCTGCCATCGGACGAGCGCGGTGCGCCGTCCGCGGCGGCCATTGGAGGGTGAACCAACGGCAAAAAGGAAGACCTTTCTCTCTGTCTCTCTCTCTCACTGTCCACTCTGCCTGTAAAAAAAAAAAAAAAAAAAAAAAAAAAAAAAAAAAAATTACTAATGGGTCAATTTTTATAATCTTTGATCAAGAGGTTTAAGATGTTAACTCTTTCCTTAAAGCTATTAGGGTATAAATGAGGAACCAAGATAGGTATATATAAAAAAACTATTGCCTTAAAATTCAAACACAGTATTAACTGATAAGTATTTGTTAAATGTGACCTTTGTGCTAGGCACTACCATAGGCATTGGGTATATAATAGTTAACAAAACATGATCAGCCATCTTTCAATGGGGAAGAAATTTGGAACAATCAGAAAAATTAAATTTTGAACAGTTTTGTAAGAGAAACTATCAGGTTGTTATGACAAAGACTGAAGAAAATTAATCTATTCTAGATTACATCAGTATATGAGAAGGTGACACATCTGAAAGAGAGAGTCATGAGAAGAGATGAAGGGAAGCATGTTCTGGGCAGACATATAGAGATCTGACATGGGAAATAGTTTGGCCCCTGTGAGCAATGGATAGGAAGCCAGTGTGTGTAAATACAGTAGAGGCCAGAGACATGACATGAGGCAAAAGACCCTGGTATTGGGGCCGGCGCCGTGGCTCACTTGGTTAACCCTCTGCCTGCGGTGCCGGCATCCCATATGGGTGCCAGGTTCTAGTCCCGGTTGCTCCTCTTCCAGTCCTGCTCTCTGCTGTGGCCCGGGAGGGCAGTGGAGGATGGCTCAAGTTCTTGGGCTCCAGCACTCATATGGGAGTCCAAGAAGAAGCACCTGGCTCCTGGCTTCGGATCGGCGCAGCGCCGGCCGTGGCCAGGCATTTGGGGAGTGAACCAATGGAAGGAAGACCTTTCTCTCTGCCTCTCTCGCTCACTGTCTATAACTCTACCTGTCAAAAAAAAAAAAAAAAAAAAAGACCCTGGTATTTTATGCCTGTAGATGGAGGTGTTTGAATATTTGCCATACTACATCTCTAGGATGTAAGTAAGGGATGGGATAGAACTGAAAAACTGATCTTGGCTTCTAGAACATAATAATAGCAATAGTACAAGATCCAACCACTGTATTCCGAGATACTTTATAAAAGTTGTAAGAATGGAATAAAAATTATGTATTTTTAAAAAATTTTGCCTCTAATTTTCTGTCATATAAAAGGACATATGCTTGCTGATTTGTTTTTATTATGTTAGAAAATGGTAAAAGCACACTGATAAGTGTTTCAAATAAAAAGCATTATAATTTGATGACAACATTATCATTCATGCGGGTTATAAAAGGATGAGTAAGGCTGCACCCTACCCCCAAGTTTGGAAGAAGTTAGCAACCATGCTGACAGACCTTAATTATAGATGAATATTATCTTCCTTTTCCAGCTAGAGGGCAGAAACAGCAACTGCAACTGTCCAGACTTCTGAAATAAAGAAAGGCATATTACTAGCTGAGATCCATGGAACTGTGTAACATATAATTATTACTCAATGTAACTTAGACTAAAAAAATAAAAAGAATTTTATTGAAAAATTTTTGGCTGACTTCTCTTGGAGAAATGTAAACAAATTTCCATTTTACTTCAAAATGAAAGTACCAATTATTAAAGCTTGATAAAAAAGAAGTAGAGAGAGTCTTGATTATACTTGACTTTGAAGACAATGGCAAGGAGTTTGGATTTTGATTTAAGTTAAATGGAAAGCCATTGAAAATTCTAGGCCTGGAAAATAATTTTGGTTTGTTTTATACTAGATGTTTTAAGAAGATGTAGCACAGAAGCTAAGTTCTATATAGGGAGATTAGTGTGTGGTGATCATAGAGAAAGGGAGTTAAGGGTGGAGATAAAATTGGGACTTTAAATTATGGGTCAAATTAGATATCTAGGGAGAAGGTAGGAGAGGCATTCATGAAATGGGCAATGTTTGAGATTAGCTGGGGTAGGAGGAAGTAGAGGATATAAATCCTCATCAAATTATAACAGACTTATTAGGAACATTTAGGTAACCAGGGCCTCTAGAAAATTCATATGCATAATATAATGGATCTGAAGCTTCAGAAACACTCATTTGGTATGTCAAGGGAGGGTCCATTAGAATATAAAGAAAGGAGCAAAAAAATACAAAAAAAATCTGAGCAATAAAATAAAGGTTGAGAAACCCATTTCTCTTTATATTTAGTTAAAAAGTAAAAAACGGCCAGTGCCGTGGCTCAACAGGCTAATCTTCCGCATTGCGGCGCCGGCACACTGGATTCTAGTCCCGGTTGGGGCACCGGATTCTATCCCGGTTGCCCCTCTTCCAGGCCAGCTCTGCTGTGGCCCCGGAGTGCAGTGGAGGATGGCCCAAGTGCTTGGGCCCTGCAACCCATGGGAGACCAGGAAAAGCACCTGGCACCTGGCTCCTGCCATCGGATGAGCGCGGTGCGCTGGCCACAGCGCGCCGGCCGCGGAAGCCATTGGAGGGTGAACCAATGGCAAAGGAAGACCTTTCTCTCTGTCTCTCTCACTATCCACTCTGCCTGTCAAAAAAAAAAAAGTAAAAAAAAAATTGAAATGGTTATGCTTTTTTTTCAGCAGCAGACCAACAAGAAACAGAAAGCAAGAACAGGAGAAAACAAAGCTGGGCCTATTGCTGGCTTTCCCTAAAGGAGGGTGACATGAATTAAAAGCACACTGAACATATCACTTTGGGCTTGAGTATGATGCAAACAAATATTCAATAAGCCTAATCTGCAGGTGGCGTACGATAGCTGGTATCATGTTTGATTATTCAATGTTGTTACAGTCCAGTGGTCCTAAGGAGGTGATAAAGGGGAGGCACCGTAAGGAATAATTTGTTAGATCATTTGTTACCATATATGATGGAAATTAAGTAATTTACTTCGCCTGCGCTGCGGCTCACTAGGCTAATCCTCTGCTTGTTGCGCTGGCACCCTAGGTTTTAGTCCCGGTTGGGGTGCCGGATTCTGTCCCGGTTACACAGATAAATAAGAATGTTGTATCTTTTCTTATTAGAACACATATGGTCAAGTACTGATGGTAAACAATTAGCAACATCAGAAATAATGGCTCAGAATTGTCAAGTGAGTCCTTGGTGAGCCTGATCCTTATTACCCTCTGGAATGATGGTCTCCCATGACATATTAGAAAAGGCTGCTCAGAGTCTAAGGAGAAACTACTGTAATCCAGGATGAAGAATTTGAAGAATGACAGTGAAATAGGTCAGTTGACAGTTGGTACAGAAGAATCTACATACAGAAAAACTAAGTATCCCCTCAGGAGAAAGGACTTTAAAAAAATGCTACTTATGAGTAGAAAGTAGTTAAAAATACAAGTTAATACAGAAAAGAAATAGTGGATATTGACAAAGTGACATAGTAGAACTGCTGAAGTTTCCTAAGAAGTAAAGTAGAATTGCACAAAGGGAATTTGAGCCTACAAGAGTAAAGATTATTTAAAGGAGAGGTCCTCTATGTGTTCATATGGAACCCTGTAATTCCACCACTGTAGCATTTACCATTCTATAATGTAATTATGATGTTTTCCCCATTGAGCACAAGCTCCACAAGAAGAAGATGTCAGTCTAACCTGTTTATAAATATATTTCCAGAGTCCAGCACAGTGTTTGACACACAATGATGTTAAACAAAGCCTTGACACAGTTAAGGGAGTATTACAGGAAATATTGTTGCAACTCATGTGGAAGATAAGGTAAATATAATAGTTTTCAGAGGGAGGTATAATGCAGTATAGCATATATCTCATTTAAAAATGAGAATGAACTTTTTTTATTCAGTAAATATAAATTTCCAAAGTACAGTTTATGGATTACAATGGCTTCCCCCCTCCATAATTTCCCTCCTACTCTCACTCCCCTATCTCCCACTCCCTCTCCCATTATATTCACATCAAGATTCATTTTCAATTATCTTTATATACAGAAGATCGATTTAGTATATATTAAGTAAAGATTTCATCAGTTTGCATCCACACAGAAACACAAATTGTAAAATACTGTTTCAGTACTAGTTATAGCATTACTTCACATTGGACAACATGTTAAGGACAGATCCCACATGAGACGTAAGTACACAGTGACTCCTGTGGTTGACTTAACAATTTGACACTCTCGTTTATGGTGTCAGTAATCTCCCTAGGCTCTAGTCATGAGTTGCCAAGGTTTGGAAGCCTTTTGAGTTCGCTGACTTCAATCTTATTTAGACAAGGTCATAGTCAAAGTGGAGGTTCTCTCCTCCCTTCAGAGAAAGGTACCTCCTTCTTTGATGGCCCCGTTCTTTCCACTGGGATCTCACTCACAGAGATCTTTCATTTAGGTCTTCTTTTTTTTCCAGAGTATCTTGGCTTTCCATTCCTAAAATATTCTCATGGGCTCTTGAGCCAGATCTGAATACCTTAAGGGCTGATTCTGAGGCCAGAGTGCTATTTAGGACATCTGCCATTTTATGAGTCTGCTGTGTATCTCGCTTCCCATGATGGATCGTTCTCTCCCTTTTTGATTCTATCAGTTAGTATTAGCAGACACTAGTCTTGTTTGTGTGATCCCTTTGACTCTTAGACCTATCAGTGTGATCAATTGTGAACTGAAATTGATCGCTTTGACTAGTGAGATGGCATTGGTACATGCAATGTTGATGGGATTGTATTGGAATCCCCTGGCACAGAGAATGAACTTCTACAACCTGTGAGCATTATGAAAATATGTAAGATTCAAAAGAAAGGTTAATTCTGAGTTGGAAGCATATAAAACCATAACTTGTGGACATAACACTAAAAATCAAATTCAGGCTGACACCGTGGCTCACTTGGCTAATCCTCCACCTGCTGCACTGGCACCCCAGGTTCTAGTTCCGGTTGGGGCGCCAGATTCTGCCCCAGTTGCTCCTCTTCCAGTCCAGCTCTCTGCTGTGGCCCAGGAGTGCAGTGGAGGATGGCCCAAGTGTTTGGGCCCTGCACCCATGTGGGAAACCAGGAGGAAGCACCTGGCTCCTGGCTTTGGATCAGTGCAGTGCTCTGGCTGTAGTGGCCATTGGGGGGGTGAACCAACAGAAGGAAGACCTTTCTCTCTGTCTCTCTCTCTCTCACTGTCTAACTCTGCCTGTCAAAAAGAAAAGAAAAAAAAGAAGAAAAAATCAAATATATGCTCAGTTTATGGTGAAAATAATTGTCATTTTATTATAGTTTATGGCTAGAGGGGTTATTATCAATAGTTATTTTATATAAAGGATCTAATCTTGGAATATTTTACAAGGAGAATCTTCCAGTATAATATTTAATGAGGAATAATTAGAAACAATATAGTTATTAATTCAGCACTGAAGAAGACAAGATTCCAGTTCCAAAAATCTTATAGACTAACTTTGACAAATGAGACCCATGGGAGTTGTAGGATGACCAGGAGGTGTTGGAATTGGACATACTCATCTATTACTGCATGTTACTGGTGGATGGTTTAAGAGACCCCAAAGCTAATGAATATCACAAGGAACCAGAAACTCCCTTGACAGCCATGTATACATGGCTAAAATAACAAAGAATCTGAATGCAAGTGTTTGTACTACATCACTCAGTCTGAAATTCTATCCAATTCATTCAAATCCAGAGAAATGTGCAGCTTTAGCATAAATAATTCACTCCCTTGAAGCATAATATTAACGTTACCACTGATGTACCCACTTTTCTAGGCATTCTTAATTTCAGATGTTCTTAATAAAACTCTGACACGGCATCTAATCAATCCATATTAAAGGGCCAGCAATAGGACTTGACATTTCTTCTGGAAAATTACACGTGTTAATACAAAATCTGGGCATTTGCCACCGAGTTATTTTGTATTAAGTGAAAACTGCTGCTTATGAAAACAAACAAAAAAATTGCCTGAAGAGAATTTGGAACCTTTTATCCAGCTTAATTTGATATAGAAATTCAAGAAATGGAACAGTATAAAATACTGCTTTTTCTATGCTGATATTTATGCACCAAATGAAACTACTTTTGCTGTTTGTGTCTTCTTTTACAGAGTTTATCCCACATTAAATCTAATTTTAAAACAATAAACTTTTTGAAAGAATAAAATTCAGCCTGAGGGGAAAATTGTCAGTTAAACTTTTGGGTGGATGTGAGTAATTGACAACCATACAAAATATCTTTCTAGAAAGACTGTGGCTATATTGTGGGTAGTTTATATCTTAGGAAAATATATAATAGCAAGAATACTTAATTCCAAGGATACAATACTAACAATAATTGCAATGTTTATTAATTTCAGTCTGATATAATAGATGGCTTTATGTCAGAATCATCATTTTCAAGATTCAGACATTTAAAAAGACATCTGTATGTACTGTAGTCTTTTCTCTTTAATACACTCCTTAATATATATTGCTTTGTACTAGCCAAAAAATGATCACCAATACCATTAATCCAATACAATCCATATTCAGTTTTTCACAAGACAAAAACACAAGCTTACATTAAAATCTCATGTTGGCAAAGTCATTATGATAGTAGGTTAAATGAGCATGAAAGGTCAAAAGTCATGGGCATGGCACTCCATGCTTCACAACTGCTGGCTGGCTAGACAGAGTCTAAGTTTTGCTTAGACCTCACTATCCTCTTCCCTATCCAAGCTCTTGAGTTTATACAGCTTCAGGATTTAGTCCTGCATCTTGTTTTCTCTGTCTCAATTCTAATCTCAATCTGAATCTCGATCACCTAAGGGCTCTAAATAATATCATCAGCACAGACCCCTCACCTCTAATCCACTGCCATTTACATCTGCACTTGGATGTCATACAACCATCTTAGAATCCATTATTCAGTTATATTTTTTAAATATGAAAGATATCCCCCCATTTTATTGGTTAAACTTCTTCATTGGCTTCCATTTCTCTTAGAATAAAATTCAAATTCCTTACCATAGTCTAAAAGGCCCTGCCTGATAATTTTAACTTTTCACACCCTCTGTCCATGTTCCTGGCAATTCATCTTTTTCCAGAACCTAGGAGGAACTAAAAGTCTATGCTCTATTTAGGATTTTACGTTTGTTCCTGGACTGACATGCTTTCCTTGCAGTTGTTCCTCTGGACTTCCTTATCTTCTACTCTTGGGTTGAGGTACAAAAATTTAGAGGTGCTCCTTGTCCACCTTCTAGAAGTCTCTTTTTCCCATTTGCTGTTTCTCATCACCTAGATTTTTTTCACCTTATACTAAGGACAATCTGTACCTCTCTTGTTTGTCTTCGATTTGCATTTTAAATTTCATAAATGTACTTTTTTTCCCTCCCACTTGCTTGTGTCCTCCTTCTTCTTCAACTAGATGCCTCCAGGCATTGTTTCAGGGAGGATTAGGGTTGCTATTGCATGAACACAAGGAAAAAAGATTTTGCCTGTTTCAGCACAGCAGCTATGGAATGCAAAACATTAGATTTATAGGAACTTTTTAAAAAGATAAGTATTTTTGAGGAGGGAAATTTTTTTCCCCTAAAGTTCTCCAGGAGTTTCAGTTTATCCATACCTGACGTTGTTGAAAGAAAACAGATTGGAAAGCACTCACTGACTAGTGTAGCTGTGGAAAGTGTAAATGAAGGTTAATTGAAGGGAGCTGAGGAGCTGTGATTAATTTGATCATTCTCCCTAGGGTAATTTAAAGGGAGGCAGAGACTGATGGACACTCCCTGTCCCTCTAAGAGACAAGTAATCAGGCTTTTTGGGGATTGACGTTTAGCTTCTCTACCAGCTGAGAGACATTGAGCCTGGTGCCCTATTTGTCTAATCTGTGAAAATGAATATTTCTTAACTCATATAATCTTGAGAGTTAAAGGAGTTAATTTTTATATAGCCCTCAGAAAATCGTCTAATGAGAAATGCTCACCATCTACTGATTTTCTTACTACTATCTACCTGACAATATTGCATTCATTGCTTAAAACTGTGGTTAGGCCTCATCATCTCTCTGAAGACCCTAAGATTATCCCTTTTTCTAACTAACCCCTTCTCCACCAAAGTATTTGTAACTCTGTTCTTTATTTTTACTTGAATTACTCATATCATAAATAAATTCACTGCCCACCCAAATCTGGTAAACCACACAAGGATGGGTGGAATGTTGCTCCACTACTTTTTTTTTTGGACAGGCAGAGTTAGACAGTGAGAGAGACAGAGAGAAAGGTCTTCCTTTTTCCGTTGGTTCACCCCCCAAATGGCTGCTACGGCTGGAGCGCTGCGCCAATCCGAAGCCAGGAGCCAGGTGCTTCCTTCTGGTCTCCCACGTGGGTGCAGGGCCCAAACACTTGGGCCATCCTCCACTGCACTCCTGGGCCACAGCAGAGAGCTGGACTGGAAGAGGAGCAACCAGGACAGAATCCGGCACCCCAACAGGGACTAGAACCCGGAGTGCCAGTGCAGCAGGTGGAGGATTAGCCAAGTGAGCTGCGGCGCTGGCCACTCAACTACTTTTGATTCCTTCTAAAGAAGCAAAGGATTCCATGATGATAATTGCTATAGCTAGATATTTAAATAGACTGTGGAACTGCAGAATTATAAATTTCATATGAAGTTTACTTTCTCAGGGGAACTTTTATCAGACACATTGTTAATTTTTTTTGACAGAGATAGACACAGAGACAGAGATAAAAGCCTTCCGTTGGTTCACCCCCAAAATGGCCGCTACAGCCGCAGCTGCACCGGTTATAACAAGGATTCCTATTCTAATTACCCTCAATTACATGTTGCCTTGCCTTTCTCCCTTTTAGAGACTCTTTACTTAAAAGTGTATCACATTCATTTGTAAAACTTCTAGAGTTTTTGCTAATTAAGTGCACACAGAAAAAGTACTTAGCATTCCAAGTTTGTTTCATAAACTGCACTTAGGTAACAGATTAACACAAGTGGAGCAAGAACAACTGAATAAACTATATGTCAAAGGAATGGCCAATTTTAAACCTGTGCTCTAAAAGATAAACTATACCTTTCACCTTATAGAATTGCTACTAATCATTCATTGTATAGAGACTTTTTAAAATGCACATTAAATCAATCATTACGGTTGATGGTATTCTGTAAAATGTGTCTTTCACAAATTGTTACTGATACCAGAAGACAACTCAGGACATTAAGTTTCTAATCATCAATGACATGATGCAATTTAAGTCTTCAAAATAACAGTCTATTTTGGCAGTGTTGAATTTTATAGTGGTCCGTCCAAGGAATTAATATATCAGTGATGTAAATACTTTCATTTGTATAATTAGGATATTTTAACTTTCTTTATGAAAATTTCTGTTATCCATCTTGGTATTATAGTTGGAAATACAAATAGTATACATAAATATTCATTTCCTTTCTAAGTGATTGCATTCCAACTCCAAGTCTGTTATCTTCTAATCTCTATTGTTGAAATGCCTTCCCTCTTCCTACCAACCTTCCTACTGGATTTACTTTCCTTTTGGCATCAAAGCTCCCCAAATCTCACCTTCTCTCCATAACTTCCCAAACGAAGTATGAAAAAAAAAAAACTAAGTTTTCCATTTAAATGTCACAAGATGAGCCGTTCAATTTAGCCCTCCCCTCTCCCAACCCAATGAGCTCACTCCTTCTACAGATTCCTGCCCTGTAATGGCTTTAAGACACTATTTTCTCATCAGCCTTTACCTATTTTGCATTCTACTCCCTCACGGCCTTCCAGTGATGATTACATCTCAAGATAAACTCATTTTAGCTAATGTAATATATGGAAGTGACACTGCCCACGAACATGTCATAGAACAGGTTTAAAATACATAACCTGAGGGGGCTGGCGCTGTGGCGCAGCAGGTTAGAGCCCTGGCCTGAAGCACTGGCATCCCATATGGGCACAGGTTCATAGTCCTGGCTGCTACTCTTCTGATCCAGCTCTCTGCTATGGCCTGGGAAAACAGTAGAAGATGGCCCAAGTGCTTGGGCCCCCACACCCACATGGGAGACCTGGAAGAAGCTCCTGGCTCCTGTCTTCAGATCAGCTCAGCTCCAGCCATTGTGGCCACCTAGGGAGTGAACCAGTGGATGGAAGACCTTTCTCTCTGTAATTCTGACTTTAAAATAAATAAATTAAATCTTAAAAAAAATACATATGAGAATGTATGAGCTCAAAGAGAACATATATCATCAACAGGCATGGGAACCAGAATCTACTACAGCTGGGAAAAAGTTTTGCCCGGATTGTTTATTTTATTGTTTAAAGTATGTATCTTAAGAAAAGATACATTTTTAACTTAAAAAATTTAATGACCAGTAAAAACCTTACAGAACAGCACATTTAAAAAATGTAAAAAGTGACCAGTAAAAGCCTTCTTACAGAACACCATGTTTAAAAAAATCATGCAGAATACATTATGTTACTGTAGTTAACATTTGATGAACTACAATTAAGTAGCCATTGCAATACATATCTTCTGATTACATATTACTTTCCCTGAGCATGTTCTGACATGCCAACCTAAAGGCCAAGTGACTTCACTCTTCCCAGAATGGCAGTTTCCCAGCATAACACATCCTGGAATGTATTATTGTGGCAAATTTGTCATAATTAAGATGTTTTGCAGAAAATAATGTGCCTATTAAATATTAAATGAAAGTTATTCCTAAGTATATATGTTGACATTTGTGGAGACTTATAAATATAAATATATAATTTAATGTATTTTAGACCTATATTTTATATTAATATAGCTATAAAGAATATAATTCATATGGTTTTATATAATTATGTATGTATGTATACATGACATTTAGGTTTTTTCCTGATTTAGTTAACACTATTTGTGTAATTTATTTAGTTGGTATACTGCTTCTTAAATATGAAACTTCTGAGGAAACTGATAAACCAAAGACAAAGTAAATGAAAATTTGTAATTTTAAAAAGCAAGTAAAGTAACACTTATGTTAGTGAGGGTAGAGATAAACCGGCATTTTTCATATGCTACTGAAGATGTATATTGTCATATTATTTTCTGAAAGTAGATTTGGCCTTTATGCAAATGACTTAAAATAGTTGATACTTTTTCACCTAAAAAATACACTTCTAAAGTTTCATCCTAAGGAAGCAAAAAGATGAGAGTATAAAGTTGTATATACTGGTATGTTCTCTATAGTATCATCACATTAAAGTAATAAAATCATCTAAAAGTACAAAAGACTAATTAAATATATCACATAGATACAGTCAACTAGGGTTTCTTTTGTGGGGTGTTGGCAAGGGAATATAAACATAGGTCTAGGATTATGGAGACCTGTACCTGAATGAGGGTTTGGCATTTATTGGCTACATTAACTTATAAAAATATTATTGGAAGGACAGAGTGACAGAGGGAAATGGAGTAAGGGAGAGAGGGATGGGGGAGAGAGAGTGGATAGAGGAGGAGGAGGGAGAGGGATAAGAGGAGGGGAAGAGGGATACAAGGAGAGAGAGAGAGAGGAAGAGAGGGGGAGAGGGAAAGGAAAGAGGAAGAAAGAGAGCAGGAGAGAGTGGAGGAGAGGGAGAGGAAGGGGGAAGAGGAAGAGAGAAAGGGAGAGGAAGGAAGCAAAGGGAGAGAGGGAGAAGAGGAGAGGGAGACAAAGCGGGGCAAGGCAGAGGATGCAAGGGAGAAAGTGAGAGGGGAAGGGTGAGGGTGAGGGGGAGGGAGAGAGAGACCTTCTATCCACCAGTTCAGCCCCCAAATGCCCATAACAGATGAGGCTGGGACAAGCAGAAGGCAGGCGTTTAGAACTCCATCTGGGTCTCTCACGAGGGTGGGAAGAACTCAGGTATGGGGCCATTATCTGATGCTTCAAGGATTGCATTAACAAGAAGCTGGATTGGAATATGGACCTCCTACACACACTTGATCTTAGCCAAAGGGCTGAGAAGCGATGGAATATGGACTTCCAAAACATGGCTTAACTTGCTGCACCACAATGCCTGCCCCAGCTGCATTAATTTTTACTTAAAATTTCTAAGCCCATGTAACACCTGCAACAAATCTCATAGTGCTTTCGATTCAGTTATTTGACCAATATCTTCACTTAGGGAAAGTTAAGAGTAAAGCATATTTTACCTCGGGATTTCTATGTGGAAATTAAAAGAAGGGAGAAAAAAGAAATGTAAGACTATGGTAATCAACTTATAATTATGATGTTTGTTAAACAGAAAATGAAACTGAAAACTTGCATAGAATGAGAGTGGCCACATTTACCAAAAGCAAATGAAATTACTTGAAACAGTTATTAATGTGAATGAAACCTTTGGCATGAGTATTACAGCTAACCATTAACCATTTTAATAAGGCACAATAAAAACAAAAACATTCATCTAAGAATATTCACTGATTACATGAGTTATCCAAAACATTAATAGAAGCCATGCACTCTTATTTAATTAAATTTCACTAATTAAATTTTAAAATCCACATGACTATACAATAAAAATATGGCATTTTGTAAGCTAGTATATCCTAAAAGTGTAGTTGAAAGGCAGCTCTCTGTTTTAAAAGGTTGGTAAAGGATCTTCTTAAGATAATATTTTGTAAATTCAGAAGAACCTTAGTCAAAGAGTTCTTAATTCAATGAAAAGGGTCATTGCTTCATGAGGTCAACTGAAATGTTCTCATACCAGTACTTAAAAAAACGCTTTTAAAGCACTGACTCAAAAGTCAGATGCACACACATTGTGAATTTAATATTTATAAATGAAATCAGGCATAGAGTATAATGGCACTTGGAAGATTAAATTTAAAGAAATTTAAAAAGCTCTGGCTTTAATTTCTGGTGTTTCTGTTTTGTTTTCTCTAAGATGCCCAGAAGAAAGATCGTTAAGTATGTCTTGGGATTTTCCTGTAGGATTGAGTAGAAACCAAGAGACATTATAGTTATGCAGAAAAAGGAACAAAATGGAAATATGTTTATTAAATATATGAGAAACAAAACAAAATGAATTCGTCAACTATCCTAAAGATTACTTTGAAGTGTTATTTTTTATTTCAATCACTGTCTTCATTCTTTTGTGATCTTATTCTTTTAGGTGGCTTATGAATGGGTCAAAGACCAAGTGTTGCACCAAAATCTATGAGAAAACAGGTATTTTCTAAACTGAAAGTTTTCCAATCTGTAAACTCCAATTCTTTCCTTTTACTTTTCTTACAGAATTAGCTGTGGTCATCACAAGCTAAGATCTTTGGTGCAATGGCTTGTGTTGTAAGTGCTCATAACCACACGGAAGGGAAACAATATTAAAAGCTATAGGTTTAAAATATCAACTATATTACTCAGAAAATATCGATGTATATTTCAAAGAAACAGGCTTTGTAATTTAGACCATGGATTATAAAAAATGACAATTTTCTTTCCTTGAATATTATTAAAACTGACCATCACAATTACTTCCAAGTTTTTGCATTTGAACACAAGACAGTCATAGCATACTGATTTGTAGTTTATGTTTTGCATGTCATGTTTATAATTCTTCCACAAAATTATGAGTTAAGATTAAGATGAGATGAAATTTTATAGATGAGAGAACTTAGAGAAAAGAGCAAATTTAGCCAAGGGAAGTGATATTGTGGGAGCCTGAATCTAGGAATTCTGATTTGAAGGCTGGTATTCTGGCAGATTCATACGAAGTACACAGCTATTTGTTGATCCAGGCAACTTTTCTTTATGCATTCTCAGATTGAGGGACGAAAGGGCATGATGAATCTTTTCTTCCTCTCACCTACTGCATTCTCATAGCATAGGCAGTATGCCTACTTCCTCCTCTTCAATTACCCTTGCTATAAGGTAGACACACAATCATATGCCACTCTGGAATACATCAGATCATTACCATAAACTTAAAAAATAAACTCCAGTCTAGACGTGCTTATTCTTTTAACAACATAAATTTCAAACCCATATGTAAGTATTATAAACTGCTATTTTGAAATATCAGGAGACTATTGTCCCAGGGATAGCCAATCATTACAGTCATGTAATATATAGCTTTAAAGCAAAAATTTGTAATAGGAAAGATATGTGCTATGTCACTAGCAATTGTCTGGCTCTTCTTCTTTCTTGAAAATTCATACTAACAGAACAAATCAGCTACACCAGGCTACAAACACTCAGTCTGAAATTGATCAACAGTTATCTGTGGTTGTACGATACCAGCACAGACAGTAAGTTTGGAACTCTCAGAGTCAAAAGTAAGATGCAAGGTAAAACTGCATTTACTTTCAGTAGTTTGCTTTGTGTGTGTGTGTGTGTGTGTATGTGTGGTTAACAAATTATATCCTTACTTTCCATGGAGTCCACAGAAAACTTTTCATTTCCTATGAAACTAATGGTAAAAAACAAGATAATGATCTCCAAGATTTCCCACAATAGGAAAATGAAGCTTTCTACATGTATGATGGGACACATGAGAACTAAAAGGTTCAACTGTCTCCTTATTCCTCACGAACAAGGTCAGGTCATAAAGCAGGCATATTTACCCTTTTCCTACGTATGCAGTAAGAATTTCATGAAGGATAGTTCCTGCCTTTAAAATAATGATGGTCGTGTTAGTGCCAAGAAACATTTTTTTTTTTTTGACAGGCAGAGTGGACAGTGAGAGAGAGACAGAGAGAAAGGTCTTCCTTTGCCATTGGTTCACCCTCCAATGGCTGCCGCGGCCGGCGCACTGCGGCCGGCGCACCGCACTGATCCGATGGCAGGAGCCAGGTACCAGGTGATTTTTCCTGGTCTCGCATGGGGTGCAGGGCCCAAGCACTTGGGCCATCCTCCACTGCACTCCCGGGCCACAGCAGAGGGCTGGCCTGGAAGAGGGGCAACCTGGACAGAATCCAGCGCCCCGACCGGGACTAGAACCTGGTGTGCTGGCACCGCAAGGCGGAGGATTAGCCTGTTGAGCCACGGCGCCGGCCGCCAAGAAACATTTTAATTTGGTTAGGCCTTTCCCTGCAGGATAAGGTTGAAATTTGGTGAATATGAGCTGTAGAGACAGCTATACTTTTTAATTCTGACATAATATACATCCATTTATAGGGTAAAGAAACCCAAAAGTAACTCCATCACCTTTTAATCACAGGTTGTTTTAATTTTCACATGAATAGCATTTGTAATACCAATAATATTAATTTTTTAAAAAAGATTTATTTATTTATTTGAAAGGCAAAGCTACAGAGAGGCAGAGAGAGAGAGAGAGAGAGAGGTCTTCCATGCTGGTTCACTCCCAAAATGGCCTAGCTTCTTACGGGTCTCCCATGTGGGTTCTGGGGCCCAAGGACTTGGCCATCTTCTACTGCTATACCAGAGCTGGATTGGAAGTGGAGCAGCCGGATCTTTAACTGGCGCCCATATGGAATGCTGGCTCTGCAGACCTGGGCTTTAACCCACTGCACCACAGTGCTGGCCTCAATGATATTGATATTAAAAGAGCAAGCATTTAATAGATGTAGAGTCCATGCTCAAAATAATACATGAATTAGCCTTTAATACTTGGATTTCTCTTGAGCATTTATTATGTAGCTGTCAGGAAGCTACATTATGTAGGTTACTTTTCATTAATAATCTTGAGTTAACAAAGGATTATATCCATGCTATAAATTTATTTTCTATATTAGCATTTCCCAGTATATTCTATAGATCATTAGTTGTAAAAATGTCTAAAGAAAAAGACAGCCCTGTGATCAAAATATGTAGCATTGTTCTTCTTGGAGGCTTAAAATATATTTTATAAAGCATATGAGAATTCACCATGTTAACAGACTAAATAAGAAAATCAGTAAGATCTTTCCAACATACATAGAAAACTAATTTGGCAAAATTAAAATCTATCATAAAACATCTTAGCAAACTAAGAATAAAAAAATCGCTCTCAACCCAATAAAAGTAATTTATAGAAATCCTATAATTGCCTATCATATTTAATGGACCTTAAGATCTGAGACAAGGCAAAGATGTTCCCTTCAGGACACGTGTGTGGTGCAGTGGGTTAAACTATTGCTTGGAATGCCTGCATATTGTAACAAGAGTGACTGAAACTGAGTCCTGAGTCCTCCACTTCCAATCCAGCTCCCTGCTAATATACCTGCGAAGGTAGCAGATGATGGCTCAACTGCCTGGGTGTCTGCCACCCACTTGGAAGACCCAGATGGAGTTCTTGGTTCCTGGCTTTGGCCTGGCCCGGTTCCTGGCTGCTGTGAACATTTAGGGTGTGAACCAGTGGACGAAATTTTTTTTCTCTCCCTCTGTCTCTCCTTTGTCATTCTTCCTTCGAATAAACAGATATTTATTTGGAAGAAAAAAGGATGTTCCCTTTAATGCTTGTGTTCAACAATGTTAAGGATTCTAGCTAGTGAAATTAAAGAAGAAAAGAGATACAATTAATCCTTCTTCTGTAAGAAAGGAGTAAAATTTTATTTGCCGACGACATGATTGCCAGCATAGAAACTTTTGCAGTCTACAAAAAAGGAAAACAAAATCCACCGGAATACAAGAGGTTAGCAAATATTTCAGGACAGACTATCAATTATACAAAAACCAATTTTGTTTCTAGGAAAATTAGAAGTTGAAATTTAAATGAAACCACTTTTACTTGTCTAAGGAAATATTTAGAGTATATATTCTGAAAATATATAAGGTTTGTTTGCTTAAAATATATAAAACATTAATTAGAGAAATCAATGAAAACCTAAATAAGAAAAGACATACACCAAGTTCATGAGTGAGAAATTCAGTATTGTTAAGATGTCAATTCTCTTACAACTTATTTCTGGATTCAACAAAATCCCAATAAAAATGCAGTAAGTTTTTCCGTAGAAATTAACAAGCTAATTTTAAAATTTATGTGGAAATGCAAAGAACCTAGAATAGCAAAACCATTTTGGAAAAGAAAAATATTGGAAGACTCACACCACTTATTTCAAAGCAGTAAGGCTATACCAGTCGGTGAGACATGGACCTAAAGATAAACATATAAATAAGTGGAACAGAACAGAACAGGAACATATCTCCACACATGCACATACTAACATACACACACAATACTTCAAAATATTTGTGAGGGGGCTGGCATCGTGGCACATTGGATTAAGCTGCTGCCTGTGATGACACTGGCATCCCATACAGGCTGCAGTTCTAGTTCCTGCTGCTGGGCTTACAACCATGCTCCCTGTTAACGCGCCCAAGAAAGTAGCAGAAGATAGCCCATGTATTTGGGCAGCTGGCACACACGTGGGAGACCTAAATGGTGTTCTAGACTGCTGGCTTCAGCCTGGACCAGCCCTATCCAATCTAGCTATTTGGAGAATGAATCAGCCAGTGCAAGATCTCTTCCTGTGTTTTTCCTGCTCTCTCTGTAACTCTGCCTTTCAAATAAATAAATAAATCTTTAAAAAGAATTTGGTGGGAAAATGTAACTAAGAAATAAGTTTATTATGGTGCAAAAAATTAAAATTTATGCATAGTATTTTCATAACACACATTTTTCTTTATTTTTTTTTGACAGACGGAATTAGACAGTGAAAGAGACAAAGAGAAAGGTCTTCCTTCAGTTGGTTCACTCCCCAAATGGCTGCTACAGCTGGCGCGCTGTGTCGATCTGAAGCCAGGAGCCAGGTGCTTCCTCCTGGTCTCCCATGTGGGTGCAAGGCTCAAGGACTTGGGCCATTCTCCACTGCATTCCTAGGCCACAGCAGAGAGCTGGCCTGGAAAAGGAGCAACCGGGACAGAATCCGGCGCCTCGACCAGAACTAGAACCCCGGGGGTGCCGGCACGACAGCAGAGGATTAGCCTAGTGAGCCGAGGCGCCGGCCCTATAACACACATTTTCAATAAATTTCTATCCACTATGCTTGGATTTCAAAATTTTTGAAAACAAAATACTTATCTTTTAATTCTATTTTCCAAAACTTTTTGATGCACTCTGTGTGTGTATACATACAAATTTGTTGGATGTGTGCTTTTCACAAAAGTGCCAAGGAAGTTCATTGAGAATGCAGTCTTTTCAAATAATTGTATATTCAAGCAATCCTATGTGTAGACTTTTTTTTAAAAGATTTATTTTATTTATTTGAAATACAGAGTTATAGAGAGAGGTAGAGCCAGAGAGAGAGAAGTCTTCCATCCGCTTTTCACTCCCCAAATACCGCAGTGGTCAGAGCAGAGCTGAGCTGAGCTGATCTGAAGCCAGGAGCCAGGAGCTTCTTCCAGGTCTCCCATGCAGGTGCAGAGGCCCAAGGACTTGGGCCATCCTCCACCTACCTCCCAGGCCACAGCAGAGAGCTGGACTGGAAGTTGAGCAGCCAGGTCTCCAACTGGCGCCCATGTGGGATGCCAGCGCTTCAGGCCAGGGTGTTAACCCACTGTGCCACAGCGCCAGCTCCTGTATAGGCATTTTATAATTTTTATTTCAATAAAAATGTGTCCACAGGGAGACTTGTTTATGAATATTCAGAGGAGTTTGATTCGTAATAGCCACAAACCAGAGACAACCTTAATGCCCAAATGCTGAAAGGAAAACAAGTTGTGTTACATTTATGCAAATTAATACCACTCATTAATAAAAAGAAATTAATTATTGATGCATACAACATCAAAATGAATAGAGGAATATTATGGTAAACAAGATAAATCAGACACAAAAGCTACGAACCTATGATTGTATGAATCTGGAAAAGCCAAAATTATACATCCAGAAATTAGATCATCCCCATGGGATGGAGATGGGGAAGGAGATGGGGAAAGGACTACATAGAAGATGGAAAAAAATTTTGGAGTTATGAGATAATTCTATATAACTCACAGAATTGTATGCTTAAAAAGGATAAATTTTACTGTGGGTAAACTATACCTCCAAAAACCTACCTTGAGGGGCAAAAAAAGGTTCTCAGAAATATATCACTAAGTAACTGTTTTTTTAAATTTTTGTATGTTTTACTTTAGTATCCCTAAATTATTTGCTATTGAAAACTTTTTGCTATTTTTTTTAAAGATTTATTTATTTATTTGAAAGGTAGAGTTACACACAGAGAGAAGGAGAGGCAGAGAGAGAGAGAGACAGAGAGAGAGAGAAAGAGAGGTCTTCCATCTGCTGGTTCACTCCCCAATTGCTGCAACAGTCAGAGCTGTGCAGATCCAAAGCCAGGAGACAGGAGCTTCTTCCTGTTCTCCCACACAGGTGCAGGGGCCCAAGGACTTGGTCTTCCATCTACCGGTTGCTATTTTGTTTTCTATAGAAAGAAGTCTCCATAGTGACCTACTACACTAATTTTGTAAGTTGTTGAGTGCTATTTTACATATAAATTGACAACACAAAAATTAATGAGAAGGAAAGTTTTTAAAGTAATTTTTGAGGGTTGTAGCTCCAACACAGTCATAATATTGCATGTGTTTTGGGGTAGAGTACTAGGAACAGAGAAGCAGTATGGAATAGTACCCAAGAGGAAAATCACATCAAAGGAATGTCTACTATTTTATTAGATCCTGAAACCATTGTCTTGCATTTAGGTCACTCAGAAATAAAAGTGGGGCTGGTGCTGCGGCTCAATAGGTTAATCCTCTGCCTGCTGTGCCGGCACTCTGGGTTCTAGTTCCGGTCGAGGCGCCGGATTCTGTCCCGGTTGCTCCTCTTCCAGACCAGCTCTCTGCTGTGGCCCGGGTAGGCAGTGGAGGATGGCCCAAGTCCTTGAGCCCTGCACCTACATGGGAGACCAGGAGGAAGCACCTGGCTCCTGGCTTTGGATCAGTGTAGTGCGCCAGCCGCAGCGGCCATTGTGGGGTGAACCAACGGAAAAAAAAAGAAATAAAAGTGGGAGGGAGATGGACAAGTTGACTGTTAACTGAGGATTCAGCTTGATGACTGGAAAATGAGAGGGGTTTGCATAGTGATTAGGAAGCACTCAAGAGGCACATACAGTTCTAACCGATGGGCAGGCAGGAAAAGGCTCAAGGAAGAGTTTGTTGAGATGGTGCCTGAACAAGGTATATTAGCACAGGTTGACTTCAGGTAGTCACAGAATGCAGGGAAAGAGAGAGGAACACTGTAGAGAAAAACATGTGCAACATAGGAGATATGATCTTTGAGAGAAAATTCAATTGGCCAGCACTGTTGGAATACAAAGATTTTTGTGGAAATGTTAATTAGGGGATGACATTGGATTTGAATTTCAAAAGAAAACTGTAATAGCATCATGGGCATGATTAGAGAAGTAAGACTAAACATAGAAACTAGTCAGGAGGCCTTCATAGTGTTTGAAGTGGGAAGTTACTGAGTGTACACTTGTATTAATGTGTACAAAAAAGAGACATATGATAGAACCATTTAGAAGCAAGGTTTGATACTAATTGAATACTGAGTGTACCTGGAGAGGGAAGCACAAGAAGGGGCCTATCTGGATCTTGGTAAGAATTCATATAAATGCAGTTCCAGAAAAGGATCCTTCTCAAAGAACTAGCACAATACATGAAACAATATTTATACATCTGTGCTCTCTACAACTCTCCGCAGTGTTAAACAGGTAGGAGATTCTCAAAATCTTCTTGGATAAATGACCAAACGATTGAATTAGAATAATGAAGAACAAATGTTCTAAATTTCTGATTCAGGAAGAGACAAAAATTTCTTTTAATAGAAATTAAAGAATCTATAACTATTTCAAGGTCCAAAAAATTTCAATTACTTCTGAAAATCTATAAAGTCAAAACATATGAAAGATTTCATAAGACTAAAGAAATCGGTATCTTCTTTTTTATATTAAAGTATGTTATAAATCTAAAGGTTAATATCAAAATTAGTTAGATGTTCCATTTATTTAAATCTTTTCAAAACAATTTTTATTTGCATTTCAGACAGCTGCATCCCATATTGAAGGGCTGGTCTGAATTCCAGCTTCTCTGCTTCCTATCCAGTGTCCTGCTGGTACAAAAGAAGACAGCCAATGATGGCCCAAGTACTTGTGTCCCTGTCACCCGGGTGAGAAACCTGGATGGAGTTCCTGGCTCTTGGCTTCGGCCTGGCCTAGCTCTAACTGTTGTAGGCACTTGGGGAGTATCTCCCTTTCTCTTTGTGTGTCACTCTGCTTTTCAAATCAATCAATCTTTAAAAAAAGAACTATAGTAACTTCTAGTTAGTACTTTTTTTCCTCTAGAAAAGTATTTATATGATTTGTATGCATTTAACAAAAGTAACTCGTAGTAAATTCTTTGCTCTTCACATTATTCTAAATCTTTTTCATTATTCCTAAATGACCATTCCTATTCTCATTTCTCTTCTTGTTAGCTGAAGACCTTATCTCCCACTTTACTAACAAAATGAAGACATCCAGCTTGAATGCCCTCATTCTCCTTGAATGATTGTTTTTTCAGTATACTGGACAAAAAACTAAATATGAACTTCCCTGACACTATAGTACACAAATTGAATGTTAATTTAAAAGATGAACTAGATTTATAACTTGATTTGACACAATTATAGATGACGAAACCTAGGTCCAAAGAGGTTAAATGGTCCATGGGGACAAGATGATTTTTTTCACCTTATAAGTTTTCTTCAGGTTCATCAGCTGTTACAAATATACCACGTAGGTGAGGCATGTTGATAATGCAGGAAGCTATGAATGTGTGGGGGCAGGGAGCACAGGAAAAATCTCTGTAACTTCTTTTTTTTTTTTTATAAATATTTATTTGAAAGGCAGAGTTGGAGAGAGAGACATCTTCCATCCTCTGGTTTTCTCCCCAAATGACAGTAACAGCCAGAGCTGGGTCAGTCTGAAGCTAAGAGCCAGGAGCCAGGAGTTTCACATGAGTCTCCTTTGTACTTGTGCCATCTTCTGCTACTTTCCTAGGTGGGAAAGCAGGGATCTGGACAGGAAGTGGAACAGCCATGACTTGAACCAGTGCCCATATGGGATGGTGATGTCACAGGCATCAGATTTACCTGCTAGGCCACGGTGCCAGCCCCTTTCTTCTCAATTTTGCCGTGAACTTAAAAATTCTCTAAAAATATAAGTATAAAAAAAGGCCCCTCTAACTTTAAAAATCCATTATCCTGGGGCAGTGCCGTAGCATCGTGGCTAGAGCCGCTGCCTGCAGTGCCAGCATCCCATATGGGTGCCAGTTCAGGTCCTGGCTACTCTACTTCTGATCCAGCTCTCTGCTGTGGTCTGAGAAAGCAGTAGAAGATGGGCCAAGTCCTTGGGCTCCTGCACCCACATGGGAGACCCAGACATACTCCTGGCTCCTGGTTTCGGATCAGCGCTGCTCTGGCTGATGCGGCCAATTGGACAGTGAACCAGCAAATGGAAGACCTCTCTCTCTCTCTCTGCCTCTCCTTCTCTCTCTGTGTAACTCTTTGAAGTAAAAATAAAATAAATCTTTAAAAAAAATCCATTATCCTATGATTAAACAGAAAATCTATGAGTTAAAAGACAAAATTGGCTGCAGTTTATAAATTCATAGTGTACTAGGGTTATTTAAAATCTTACTTTAAAGCAGTTAAAAATAAAGATGTTGGGGCCAACTTTGTGGTGTAGGGAATAAAGCTACTGCATGCGATGCTGGTATGCCAATGGATGCCAGTTTGTGTCCCAGCTGCTCCTCTTCCTAACCACCCCCTGCTAATACCTGCTAAAGCAGTGGACGATGGTCCTGGTGCTTGGGTCCCTACCACCATGTGGGAGACCAGGAAGATGCTCCTGGCTCCTGGCTTTGGCCTGGCCTAGCCCATGATGATGCAGAGTGAAGTAGCTATCTCTCCCTCCCTGACACTCTTTCAAATAAAATAAATCTTAAAAAAAGTCTATCAGTGTATATGTTAATTTATTAAGAAAATATTTACTGAAGGCCTACATAACACCAGGAACTATATTAGGCTGTGGGAATACAATAGTGAACAAACAATAATATTCCTTCTGGGGCTTATATTCTAGTAAGGAGTGACATAGAATATAATATTAAATAAGCAAACTGTATTATATCTTATGGTGAGAAATACAAATGGCATAACAAACCAGAAAGAGGCATATTAATTTTCAAGAGTAAGGGGAGGGAGAGTTAAATATTCTAAAAATGGTCATCAGGGAAGCCATCATGGAGAAGGTAAAAAGGGAGGTAAGAGGAATGGAGGAAAAGTGGGAGGAAGTTAGAATGTGATCTTTAGGCAGTGCAAAAGCTTTGAGGTAGAATAACTTCTTTCTTTTCATAAAGATTTATTTTACGTATCTAAAAGGCAGTTACAGAGAGACAGAGAGAATCTTCCATCCACTGGTTTATTTCCCAAATGGCCTCAGTGGCCTGGCCAAGCTCAGGTGAGAGCCAGAAGCCTGGAACTCCATCTAGGTCTCCCATGTTGGAGTCAGGGACCCAAGCACCTAGACCATCTTTCACTATTTTCTCAGGTGCCGCTGAAGGAAGCTGAATTGAAAGTGGAACAGCTGGACTTAAAGCAGTGCTCATATGGAGTGCCAGCTCTACTGGTGGGGCTTAACCTGCCACACCACAATGTGGGCCCATAGTAGGATCATTTTAGTTTCAGTTTCATGAGAAACAGTTAGAACAGAGGACAGTGGGGCTAGAGCATAGGGAAGGAGGGGAGATTAACAGGCAATAAGAATAGCAAGGTATTCACAGTAATAGGTTAAGGTCTTATATGAAGAGTAAGACAGAAGCTGTGGGAGGATTTTTGAGTAAAGAAATGATGCAGGCTGGAGCCGCGGCTCAATAGGCTAATCCTCCGCCTATTGGTGCCGGCACACCAGGTTCTAGTCCTAGTTGGGGCGCCGGATTCTGTCCAGGTTGCCCCTCTTCCAGGCCAGCTCTCTGCTATGGCCTGGGAGTGCAGTGGAGGATGGCCCAAATTCTTGGGCCCTGCACCCCATGGGAGACCAGGAGAAGCACCTGGCTCCTGCTTCGGATCAGCGCGGTGTGCTGGCCACAGTGCACCAGCCGCGGCGGCCATTGGAGGGTGAACCAACGGCAAAGGAAGACCTTTCTCTCTGTCTCTCTCTCTCACTGTCCACTCTGCCTGTTTAAAAAAAAAAAGAAGAAAAAAAAAAGAAATGATGCAAACAGGTCAGCAGTGTGGCTCAATGGGTTAAGCCACCACCTGCAATCCTGGATCCCATACTGGAGCATCAGTTCAAGTCCCAGCTGCTCTGCCTCTGATCCAGCACCCTGTTAATGTGCCAGGGAAAGCAGAAGATGGCCCACGTACTTGCATCCCTGCATCCACATGAGGCCCACAAGAGTTCCTGGCTTCTGACTTCAGGCTGTCCCAGCCCCAACTAATACAACTAATTGGGGAGTGAACCAGTGGATGGAAGATCTCTTTTTCTCTGTCCCTTTCTCTGTCACTCTTTCAAATATATATATTTAAAGACTTAAAGAGTTTGATGTTAATATCTTCAAAAAGGCCTAGTCTGGCTTTTATACTGACTATAAGAGGATAAGGGGTTAAGAAGACAGTTGCAATCATCCAGGTAAGTGGTAGCTATGGTGAGAAGTGGTTAAATTCTGGATATTTTTCAAAGGTGCAGCCTATAGAATATGCTAATACACGGGATGTGGGATGTGAGAGAAAAAAAAATAATGTTTTTGACCTGAAAACCTGAGGATGGAGTTGTCATTACTGAGGAAGGGAAGACTATGGGAAAAGCTGGCTTAGATGAAGAGTGTAAGGATAGCAATCAGGAGTCCAATTTTAATCATGTTAAGTACGAAATGATTAACATCTAACTGGGGATGTCAAGTAGGCAATTAGAAGTCAGGAATCCGGAACTCAACCCAGATCTCTTACATGGGTGCTAGTTTCCCAAGTACTTGGGCCATCATCTACTGCCTCATAGGATGCACACTAGCAGGAAGTCAGAATTAGAGACAGGCAGTCTGACTCGGGCATCCCAAGCAGTATCTGAATGGCTACATCAAACTCCCACCTCTGGAATTCACTCATGATTAGTATGCTATTATTTGAACAGAATCATCACCCAATAGTCTTTGAAAAACTAAAAATGGTGGAATAGATTATATACACTTCTTTATAACTCGCAAAAAACTTTTCATTTATTTATTATTTTAAATTGAGTAGCAGAGACAGGGATAGAGAGCTCACCAATCCACTAGTGCATGTCCTAAACGCCTGCAACAGCCATGCTGGAACCGGCTGAAGCTAGAAGCCAGGAATTCAATCCAAGTCTCCTTTGAATGTAGCAATAAGTCAATACTTGAGCAATTACTACTGCCTCTCAGGGTGTGTATTAGCAGGAAGCTGGAATGCAACATAACTAAAAGAAGTTCTTAGAGAGGTAACAGGATTATTGCAAGTGAAAACAAGAATAGGATGCTATAAAAACTGGAAGTGGAACACAGAAAAATTTTGGAAAAAAGTAAGATGGCCCAAAATCAGAAATTCAATAGATCTGGAAGATAATGTTGAATAGAGCAAAAAGATCAAACAGATGAAAAGTAAAAAAACAAAATAAAACAAAACAAAACAAAAACACTTAGAAGATCCAAAAAAAAAAAAGGCCTAGGTTTTTAATAAGAAAATGGAGGGAATGATATCTTCAAAGGAATTACATAGGAAAATCCCTTAAAACTGAAATATCTAGAGAACAGTCTATATTAGAGCAGGGGGATAGAAGGAAAAAGATGAGGAAAAACAAAGAAATTGATGTTTGAGTGCCTGGAAAATAACACTGAAAAACTAGGGTAAACTTAGAAATGAAAAATAAATACAAATTAGCAAATGAAAACTTTAAAAATTACTAGTTCTGGGGGCAGGGGATAATGAGGGTTACTTAAGAAAGAAAGAGAAATTGTAGTTCCTATTTGGCTCAGTAATAAAATGAATTTGGGGAGTGAATTGTGGATGGAAGACATATTTTTCTCTCTGTTGCTGTTCTTCAAATAAAAACAGTAACTAAATAAATTTGTAAAAATAAAATGTATTTGGTCATAGTAAAGTCATAATAAAGTATAGACTATGTAGGAAAAATAGGGAAGCAGAAATGAAGTGGTGGGAAAGATGTCATTGATAACATTGATATTAAGTAAAATATATCATTTAGAAATATGGTAATAATTGAGAAAACACATTTGTTCACAAGAATTCAAGTGTGATTTGGGAAGGGGGATTGGCATTATTTTAAGTTTTTTAGTAAAATGCTTCTTAAAGACCATGTACATGCAATAAAAAAACAAAATAAAATATCAAAAGGAAATCTTAATATTTAACAGAGAAAATAAGTAAGATTGGAAAACTAAAGGTCAAGATCTATATAGGAGCGTGCAGCTGGTTCCCAATCTATGATGGTTTGGCTTACAATCTTTATTTTTTTAAAAATATTTATTTATTTGAAAGAGTTACAGAAAGAAAGAGAGAGAATCTTCAACCACTGGCTCACTCTTTAAGTTGCTGCAGTAGCCATGGCTGAACCAGGCTGAAGCCAAGGGCCAGGAGCTTCAACAAGTAGCCCACGTCGGTGCAGGGGCCCAAGCACTTGGGCTATGTTCTGCTGCTTTTCCCAGGTCATTAGCAAGGAATTGGAACAGAAGTGGAGCAGCTGGGACATGAACTGGTGCCCAGAAGGGAAGTCAGCATTGCTGGTGGCAACCTTACCTGCTACACCACAATGCCAGCCCCTTGCTTACAATTTTTGAGTTTATGATGATGCAAAGCCATATGAAAATAATGGATTTAGGAACTGAATTTTGAATTCTGAATCTTGGCATTTTCCTAGGCTTGCAATATATGGCACGATAGTCTCTCAAGATGCTGAGCAGTGGTCACATGATTATAAGGCGGAAAAACTGTTATCATACAGTTTACTGTGTTATGAAGCTATGAACTTCTGAAGGTATTTTCTACTTATGATAATTTCAGATAGAGTGAATGAAAGAGAGGGAGTGAGAGCACTTCCATCCACAGGCTAACTTCCCAAATACTCACAATGGCAGGGTTAGGGGTAGGAGGACAGCAAGTCAGGAGCCAGGAACTCAATCCACGTCCCTCATGCAAGGTGCAGGAATCCAACCAGCTGGACCATCACTGTTGCCTTTCAGGTTCCACAGAAGGAAGCTGGAATCAGGAGTAGGAGCTGGAAACTGAACCCAGGCACTTCAATGTGGAATGTAGGTCTCTTAACTGGTATCTTAGTAGTTAGGGCAAATGCTCACCTTTAGATTTTTTTTTTATTTATTATGGTGAAATAATGTTTCTTATTTTCACATTATGTTAGTGTTTTGATTTACTAAATTAATGCTTTTGTTTGGCATCTTTAACTTTGCAAGATGTGTGTGTGTGCATATATATATATATATATATAATGTATATATACACCATTAAAAACAAAAATAAAAGATCTAACATGTCATACATAGCATTCTACAGCTGAAAGTAACTCTTTAACAATTTACCTCTGTGAAAGATTGCTTTCAAAATTAAGTAGTCATTGGTTGTGAGGAACAGAAACTCACTCAAATTAGCTAAGTAGGGGCTGGCGCTGTGGCACAGTGTGTTAAAGGCCTGGCCTAAAGCGCCGGCATCCCATATGGGTGCTGATTCTAGTCCCAGCTGCTCTTCTTCTGACTCCTGGCTTTGGATCAACACAGCTCCGACTCTTGCGGCCATCTGGGGAGTGAACTAGCAGATGGAATACCTCTCTCTCTGTCTCTACCTCTCTCTGTAACTCTGTTTTTCAGATAAATAAAACAAAATCTTTTTAAAAAATAGCTAAGTAATGATGGAGAACTTATTTGCAGAAATATTTTTTAAAATTTATTTGACAGGTGAGTTATAGACAGTGAGAGAGAGAGACAGAGAGAAAGGTCTTCCTTTCGTTGGTTCACTCCCCAAATGGCCGCTACTGAATCGATCAGAAGCCAGGAGCCAGGTGCTTTCTCCTGGTCTCCCATGTGGGTGCAGGGCCCAAGCACTTGGGCCATCCTCCACTGCCTTCCTGGGCCACAGCAGAGAGTTGGACTGGAAGAAGAGCAACCGGGACTAGAACCCGGAGCCCATATGGGGTGCTGGTGCCGCAGGCGGAGGATTAACCAAGTGAGCCACGGCACCGGCCCCTGAAGAAGTATTTAAAGAATAAATCACTATTTAAAAACTCAAGAACAGGTCTTTCAAGACTCAAACAAAGACACAGAGAGCTATTAAGATCCATGAAAGTTACTTCATTCTCTCCAATTCTCTATCCAGAGTCACAAGAATGCCCATCTCTTCATCCTTATATGTGCAGAATCTACAGAGCAGATTCCTCATTCATAAGGATCCCGAATGAGATGGTAAAGTGTGAAAAATGTAAAGAAGAATCTATGTCTTCCTCAGTGCTCACCCTTAAATTTTTTTTCCACATGTAGGCACTGGTATTCTAAATCTGGGATGTTTTAGGAAAACTCCCAATCTTATTTTTTCTCTTAGAGACATTATCATAATTGACCAGTATTTTAGGTCAATAGGATACCCTGGTGAATTAAGAAGTTATTTGAAGATTTTCATAAGGGTGCCAGTGGTATGAAAACAACCCCTGTGTTACAGAAGAGTATTCCAGAAGTTATTGTTTATACAACTGTTGCTTTAATTATTATTAAAGGAATTTAAAAATTACATTTTTATTTTCAACCATGTGGAACCAATCCTTACAACCTCATCTATTTTATTTCATATGTAGGTAAGAAGCAAGAAATAGGGTTAAGATGATGAGTAATGGGCTAGAAGAAAATATACTAGGTTCTAAAATGCAAGGTATTTGAATTAGCATGTTACCTGGCACAAAAATATCTCATTTATTCATGTCTTGATACTTTTATTCATTTTTCTCTTGAAGATGAAAATTTTAATTAAAATTAAAATTTTAAATGATGTTCATATCTTGGTCTTGTTTACTTAAGTAAACAAGGGAAACTCCAAAGAGAAGAGAAAAAAGAACAAATCTGTATGCTAGAAGTGTTTATCAGCAGTGGTTTTATGGATTAAAAATTTTCAGTTTAGATTACATGTGGTAAAAGACTCAAGACAGGTGTGATTATAATCTCACTGCATTCCAAGTCTTCATAAAAAACTTAGAGTAGAAAGACACTTATAAGCTTAAGAACTCATTTGGACTTCCTGGCTATCTAGATAAAAATTCAAAACAACTGCCTATAGATTTTACAAACTTAGATGGAGTAATAAAATGTGGTTTAAAAGGTAACAAATGGAAATTATCTTTGCTGCTTTTGAGATATTATTTTCAAGTCGACATCAGGCTTCTATTTAACTGTCATCAAGAAAATATTACAGTTAGCTAGATCATCCTGTACTAGGGCAGAATGATAAATGGAAAAAGAAACAGAAATAGCCCATGAAATGGTGACTTCATTACAATGATTACTTTTAAAAACAAGATTTATTTTATTGATGTGTCAGGTATTGTGCTATGCTTTTACAGACATGTTTATATTAATCTCTTCAAAAACCCTGGAAGGCAGGTATTATTACCTTCTAGTAAATGAGATAATACAGGTCTTCTGTAAGGTCACATTATTAATAACTAGTAAAGCCAGAAATCGTATCCAAGTTTTAGAATTCCAAGGAATACAAATGTTTTAGCATATTATGTACAATTATATTAGGTGAAAAAACTAAATCAACAGTTTCTCGATGGTAAAAAACAGAAATAGCTTTTTTTTAAAAATTTATTTGAAAGGCAGAGTTACAGAGAAGCAGAACCAGAGAAAGACAGAGAGTCTTTCATCTACTGGTTCACTCCCAAATGGCTGCAATGGCTAGAACTGGGTTGATCTTAAGCCAGGAGCCAGGAGCTTCTTCTGGGTCTCCCACATGGGCACAGGAGCCTATCTTCTACTGCTTTCCCAGGCCATAACAGAGAGCTGGATCAAAAGTAAAGCAGCCGGGACTTGAACCGGTGCTGATATGGAATGCCAGCACCGCAGGTGTCGGCTTTACCCACTATGTCACAGCACCAGTCCCATAGCTTGTTCTTATATTTGTATCATATATTCATTCAAATCATTATTTGCATTCCCACAATATAACTGGGTGTCTGTTAGTGACAGTTTCCTCATAAACTACCATAACCTCATACATTTGCCTACTGGAATTCAATGATATATTTCAGAAGTTCAGCTACCTGAGTTACAAAAATTTTCCTTCTTCAAATTAAAAAATACTTATTTCTTCTAAAAAATTGTCTATGCAGGTTATATTCATGTAATTAATCTTAAATGATTATAATTAAATGTTAAAGAAGTCTCAAAATCAAACAAGTGGACTGTGGGTGAACTTTTGTTTTACAGTGAATTGTGTTTAGTGTGCAGTTTAGGTGATAATCTTTCCTCTGATAACACGTAAATATCTACTCATGGATGTTATGCTGCCAATTATAAGTGTTTTCATAAGTGATAAGTCAAATTTAGCTCTTGATAACAAAAAATTTCACTGTTATCATTAATTAACACTTCTGAAAAATATATCAACAGCTTTTTTTATTTCCTAGGGTTTTTAGAATGGGAAAATATAATTAATGGTATGATGATATGTTATTTTATTTATGAACTAAAGAAAAACCTAGTATCCAGTTTACACTTTTTATTATTCATTTAAAAAACATACAGTGCAAGCCTGATGTCTTATGCTCTATATTCAGGCTGAATCAAGTTCGATTAACAACAATCATAAATGCCATATCAAGCTCCTAAATCATTCCTTTAGCATATAAGATAGTCCCTTAATTAGGATAATCAACATATTAAAGCAGATTATTTTCATAAGTTTGATCATATGCTTTCCATTTCAAACTGTACCACACTTTTATTTCTAATGAACCTTGATGAAAGAGTATAATGGAAAAAAGCATAATTTCCTCTTGAGAATTCACAGCATACAAAATCTATAATTTGAGATTTCTATTTTTATTTATATGTAAGAATATTGCTTTATTTACTATTTTATTGAGAAAAGACTTAAACTGAGAAATTTACCTGAAAAAGTATTTTAAAAATTAATTATTTTGTAAATTTGAAGGCATAGAGAGGAAACAGCCACACTAATGGAGGAAAAGATGTTGCCCAATGCAAAGGCCTACAACAGCCAGTGATGGGCAGGCTGAAGCTAACAGATGGGAACTCACTCAAGTTCTCCCCAGTGGGTGGCAGGAACACATGTACTTGGGCCACCACCTACTGTCCCCCAAGATGTGCACTAGCAGGAAGCTGGAATCAGGAATAGAGCAGATATTTGAACCCTTGCACTCTGATATTAGATGATGGTATCCTAAGCTGTGTTTAAACCATTGTGCTCCACAAAGTTATCTTATCACAGAAAATGACATAGTTTGCTTTCAAGATTACTATTATAAAGAAACTGAATGAAATAGAATTTTAAGGCCTTCTTTCTTTTTTTCTGAGGATAGCAAAGAAGTTACAACAGAAACTGAGATAGAATTAAGGTGAAAGCACAGATTTGGAAAGGCACAAACCAGAATCAGAAATTTCTCCTAGTCTGAAGCATTACAACAGATGCTACACGTAGGCAGAATTAAGGGAATCTCTTGTATCATCAGTGGCCTAGATTACATCAGCACTGATTCAATCTTTTCCGTCTCCTAATTTTAATGGTTCTGCTTTCCCAAAGGCTGCAGTAATTTATCCCATGGGTTCTCAAAGTAAGCAAAGTTTAAAACAGAAACACTGTGTATGTGTTCTTCATTGTATTTTCTATTTGTTAATACTATCCCTATCTGTAAGGGTCACAGTATCTTCAGTTCCACATCCAATGAAAATGCCTTGCATACTTGTATATTCACTACTTTGTTGCTGAAATGAAGAATGTATGTGATCTGTGAAATAAAAAATGAGTAATCCATTTACTGCTTTAGTCTAAAGTTTAACCAAAATGAATTTTGCTGACTCTATGTGACAAGATCTATAGCCAAATTAAATTTGCCAGAAATATTTTGCATCATAAAATACTTCAACTATAATTTTATTTTTCTTCTTAGATCAGACTAGAGCAACCCTTCCCCAAACATGTTTTTAAAATAAAAAAAATTACAGTAGTTCTTACTTTGTAATATGCTTATTCCTTCAGAGATTTACTAGGAAGGAGAAAAAAATTCTTAAAATGATAATGAGCACTAGTTGAGACTCATATGCCAAGACATTCCAGTAACATATTTTTTATTTAAAGACACAGATAATACAGTTAAGAAACAAGTTTGGCTTTTGGGGGGTTTTGTTAAGAGTAATTAAAAATAAAGATATTGTCACTTTGAAAAATAGGTGAATTACCATTTCCTATTGACTTATTTATCTATTGGAAAAGACAAATGGGATTACATCAACCTGAGAAGCTTCTGCCCTTCAAAGGAAACACTCAGCAAAGTGAATATGCAACTGACAACATGGGAGGAAATATTAGCAAACCATGAAACTGATAAAGGATAATATCCAGAGCATATAAAGACCTCAGAAAATTCAATAACAACAAAAAAAAACAATCAAGAAATGGACAAATGACTTGAAGAAGCATTTTTCAGAAGAGGAAATTCAAATGGGCAACAGATACATGAAATAATACTCGGGATCACTAGCCATCAGGGAAATGCAAATCAAAACCACAATGAAGTTCCACTTTACTCTAGTTAGAATGGCTCTCATACAGAAATCAACAAACAAAACAATAAATGCAGGCAAAGATGTGGGGAAAGGGTACCCTAATCCACCATTGGTGGAATATAAACTCGTTTAGCCATTGTAGAAGACAGTATATCTAAAAGTTGAAAATAGTCTACCATATAACCCAGCAATCCCACTCCTTGGAATTTACCTATACAAAATGAAATCAGCACATGAGTTATCTGTACCCACATTTCATTGCAATTCAATTCACAATAGCTAAGATATGGAATCAACCCAGATGTCCATCAACAGATGACTGGATAAAGAAATTATGGTATATACACTCTCTGGAAGACTATTGAGCAGTAAAAAATAAATAAAACCTCATCTTTTGCAGCAAAATGGATATAACTGGACACCATTATATTTAGTGAAGTAAATGAGCCCCAAAAAGTCAGATACCATACATTTTCCCTATATGTGGTAACTAATAGAGTACCTAAAATGTAATGTATTGGAGTGAAATTGACATTTAGAAATTTGACGATTGTTTATAGTCCTTATCTCTACTGTTGAGGAATAGTGTTTTTTCTTGTTGAACTCTTAGAGTAGGGTTAATCTTATGAGTATAAAGTAAACTGAAAATAGATCTTTGTAAAACTTAAGAGTGGGAATAGGAGAGGGAGGAGGAAGAAGGGTTGGAGTGTGGGCAAGAAGCAGGATAGGGTGGGAAATATCACCATGTTCCCAAATCTGTATATACAAAATACATGGGGTTTATATACCTTAAATAAATTTTTTTACAAAAGAGAAAGACTTAAGAATTTATATGCAGTTCTCAAACTGTCTGGCATTTGGCATCAATTCAGGCAGAAGCTGTCAATTTTTTTAAAGATTTATTTATTTTATTTGAAAGGCAGAAATATAGATAGATAGGCAGGCAGGCAGGCAGATAGATAGATATATCTTCTATCCACTGGTTCACTCCCCAAATGGCTGCAATGGCCAGGGCTGGGCCAGGCTGAAGCCAGGAGCTTCTTCCAGGTCTCCCACATGGGTGCAGGGGCACAAGTACTTTTGCCATCTTCCACTGCTTTACTAGGTGCATTAGCAGGGAACTCGATCAGCCAGGATTCAAACTGGCACCCAGATGGGATGCTGGCACTATAGGCGGAGGCTTAACCTTCTACACCATAGTGCCAGCCACTGAAACAGGACTCTCATAGGGATGGGAAATGAAGGTAGAAGGGCAGAGAGAAAGACGAGGTACCTAAGGGGAGCTGATGAAAGCAGAGTTTCCAGGCTGTCAGGGAGAGAGGCCTTCACTATGTTTAGTCAGTCTCAGGGAGGTGTGATTACCCAGAACAGGGCCAGAGGTAGAATGGGTGCCAGGAGATGTTACTAGGGAGGGAACCTCAAATTTCTTTGTGCTCCAAAAATAGTTAAGAGAACCTTATGACCTAGAGACCTTTTGAGACAGGTACAAGGTCTGTCCTGGTAACTAGTGGGCCAAATGTTCTCTGAAATGCCTTGAGACTACACAGGCCGGAATGATAAAGAAAGGGAATGATTGTGCTTGTTAATAAATGGACAAAGCTGATAAACAGCCATTACCCAGAATCATTAGTCTTCTCCAAAATTAAAGATTAAGGACTGAAATAGCAGAGAAGCCTCCAAAACCCCACAGAAGCATTAAAGTTAGTGTCTACTTCCTTTCCAATTGATTGGGGCACAGGTATCTGTTGTCATGTAAGAGTTTACTTTCAAAATTGGCAGCTTATATCAATGATCTTTTGTTATCTCACAGAGATCTTGTGGGTTAGAAATCTGTCAGCTGCTTAGCTGGGTGGTTATGGCACAAGGTAGCATTTCATGAGTCTGCAGTCAAGATGTCAGTTGGATCTCAGCCTTGGGTAGGGCTACAGAACCAATCCTGAAATGTGTCACATAATTCATATGTTAATTCTCACTGGTGCAGGAGTCTTTCCTTGCAGTGTGGAATGCTTGAGTGTCATCATGGCAGTTACCTTTCCCTGGAAATATCTAAATCAAGAGAGAATAAGGCAGCAGCCAGAGTATTGTTTATGACCTAGCCTCAGAAGTTACAATCCATCACTTCTGAAAGATCTAATTGATAACACAGTGTGGGAGGGGTCACATAGGGTATGCTAACCAGAAATTAAAAAACACTGGAGACCATTTTAAAGGCTCCTCTACCGTCTGACCTTATCTTGTGGTTTGCAAAATATTTTGAGAATAAATTCACTCAAGTCAGAGTATCACTGAAAAAGGCAGCTGCAGCAGGGCAGTGCAGGGCCAACCTTGAAATGATTGAGATTAAATTTCGGTACCTCAAATAAGTTTTATAAAAATGTAAATTTTGTTCCTGCACATCTGAACTTGTCCTGAGATTTGTAACTGCCTGAATTAACTGCCAAAGTTTTCTTTTAAAAGTTACTAGTCCTCTTCTGTTGGTACAATTATTTTCTTAAAAGAGACAATTGTTGAATACCTTTGCCATTCATTTCAGTCTAGGAAGCAGTTTTCCTCTTCCCATTAGGTACTTATGTCATTACATCATTCCTCTGGCATCCCAGAGCATGGACCTCTTGTAATTCCCTTCGCAGAATAGTGTCTGTGCAGCACAGCAGATGCTAAGTGGAACTGTCTTGGCATTCAGAAGGGTAAGTGAAAGTTAACCTTGAGGGTCTGCTGTATTCATTTTTCAAACCTGCAACAATTATCTATTGCTGGGGGAAAATACTAATTAAATATTTAGCTCTGCTTAAGTTTATTAACAAGCAACCATCAATGATCGTATAGCAGCTCACCACTGAATTATCAAGGGGCTATTGGAGTGCAACGTCTAGAATTTTCTAGTACTTTATGGAGAACTCAAATTCTGTAATTATTTTACAAATGTTGCCATTTTCAGAGCCATATTGCTATTCTTAGGATTTTTTTTTTAAAAGAAGTCTTATTTACTTGAAAGGCAGAGAGAGAGAGAGAGAGAGAGAGAGAGAGAGAATGTCTTTCATCTGCTGGTTCACTCCCCAAATGGCTGCGAAGGCCAGGGCTGAGCCAGACTTAAGCCAGGAGCCAGGAGCTTCTCCAAGTCTCCCACATAAATGCAGGGGCCCAAGGACTTGAGGTGTCCTCTGCTGTTTTCCCAGGCACTTCATCAGGGAGCCAAATGGGATGCAGAACATCCAGGACTCTCACACCTGTGCCCAATATAGGATGCGAGTGTTGCAGATGGTGGCCTTACTAGTTATGCCTCAACACCAGCCTCAGGAAAATATTTTAAAAATTCTAAGTCACCTGGATATATTTGATACATAACTGAAAAGAAGAAGAATATGAAGTTTTAAGTAATTTTTCAGTGGCAGTAGTATTAACATCCACCCAAGAAAAGAATGATTCATGATTTGTGTCTCACAAAAAACAAGCAAATTGGAGTCTGAACTGGGGCATAGCAAGTTACGCCATAGCCTACAGTCCTGGCATCACATATCTGAACTGGTTCAAGTCCCGGCTGCTCCATTTCAGATCCAGATCCCTACTAAGGCTTCTGGGAAAAGCAGTGGAAGATCCAAGATTGAACTTGTTGTTCAGCTACAATGAGTACATGAAGCTTACAGTCTTTGGCTATTAAAACCTTCAAAAGTTGATTTAATTCAACTTTTGATCTCAGGTCATGCGCTTCTTGGGATGGTCAATAAAGGAGCATGTGGGTGTACTACACCTGGCCATTTCTGCCTAATGGAAATTTTTTATGGGCAATCTTTGCTCAGGAGTTCCTCATTGAGTTGGCTGATACTTTTTCAGGCCAGAGTATGGTCTGAGGCTCTCATTGAAAAGTTTCCCTTCTACTTTCACAAATATCACATATACATCATGATCTAAAGGCTCTCCTTAAGCAATCCTGTTTCCCTCCCCTTTTATCTTCCATATAGTGTTCCCAACAAGAATCTTGCTTTCCTAACTACATCTCAGTATCTGCTTCCCAGATGACCAAAATAACACAGCTGCTGTTTGCTAAGAACCTATTATGTGACAGATTATATCATAGTGTTTGGGAGAAGTTATTTAACTTCTCCTAACTGTTGTAGTGTTCTAATAATTTAATGAAATAATCTGTTAAAGAGGATATGACCTATGATTTGAAAGATGACATGGACACTTTATGCCCAGTGTTGCCATTGATCTTTAAGCTAAATTTATTCAAGAGTGGTCAGCATGACCAAAGGAAGGAAAAGATGACCAGTAAAGTAAATGGCATTGTAGCTTGGTGACAGGTTAGAAGTCTGAGAAAATGACTTAGTCACTTGTAATAAGAATGCTGCCACCCAACCACCAGAGAGAGGGACTGTTCAAAATGAAAATTACATCTATAACTGAGTATCACATGATTAAAACATGTATAAGTTTGTATTCAATATATTCTTACATTAGTGTGTTTTAATACACTCATTAGGAATATGTATCTTTACTTTTTTATTTATTTGAAAGGTAGAGTTGCAGAGCTAAGAGGAGAGAGAGAGTTATGTTTCTTCTGCTGGTTTACTCCCCAAATGGCTGCAACGGCCACAGTTGGTTCAGGCCAAAGCCAGGAGCCTGGAGCTTCTTCCAGATCTCTCTTGTGGGTGCAGGGGCCCAAGCACTTGGGGCCATCTTCCATAGCTTTTCCCAGGCTATTAGCAGGGAGCAGGATCAGAAGTGGTGCAGCTGGGACATGAAGCTGTGCCCACATGGGATGCTGGTATCACAGGTGGAGGCCTAATGTACTATGCTACAATGCCAGCCCCAGGAACACATATCTTTTAAAAACATTTTCCAAACAATTTCTGGTCCTAATGTAGAAAGTAGAGTCCAGATGGTGTTTTAGTACCATCAAGTCACAGTAGTTGTATTTAAGGACTCCTGGATATTTAGTACACAGATGTTTATGAAAACACGTTTTTCCACAAGTGTTAACGTTTACACAGATATATGCATCAGAACAGAATATTCACCTTGGAGAAATTAAACAAAAATCATTTTAAATGTGGGCTCTTAAGTATTGTTATAGATCTCAAAGAAACAGCTCTAATTTGTTGCTCATGTGGGAGATATTCTAGGTGTACTCTTTCTAGATGTACTCTTTCTAGATGTACTTTGCTTTTCACAGTTACAACTATGGCACAACAGAATAATTATCAGTTTTTGAATTCTGTGAAGGACCAAAGTTTTCTCACTGGAAATGTTTCCAAGAGACTCTTCTTTCTAAAATATATTTGGACAGGGAAAGAATGGCATTTTTTTTTCAGAGATTTATTTATTTATTTGAAAGGCAGAGTTACAGAGAGGCAGATGCAGAGACAGAGAGATCGTCCATCTGCTATTGTTTAATTTTTGTTGTTTAAAAATTTTTTTTTGGACAGAGTTAGACAGTGAGAGAGAGAGGCAGAGAGAAAGGTCTTCCTTCCGTTGGTTCACCCACCAAATGGCCGCTACAGCCGGCACGCGGCGTGGATCCGAAGCCAGGAGCTAGGTGTTTCCTCTTGGTCTCCCATGCAGGTGCAGGGCCCAAATACTTGGGCCATCCTCCACTGCCTTTCCGGGCCATAGCAGAGAGCTGGACTGGAAGAGGAGCAACCGGGACAGAACCGGCACCCCAATTTCCCTAGATGGCTGCAACGGCCAGAGCTGGATAGAAAGCACAACAGCTGGAACTAGTGTCCATATGGGATGCTGGCACTGCAGGCAGCAGCTTCACATCACAGTGCCTATCCATGGCTGGCATATTTTAAAGTGTATATATTGGGGCCGGTGCTGTGGTATAGCTGGTGAAGCCACTTCCTGCAGTGCTGGCATCTCATGTGGATGCCGGTTAGAGTCTTGGCTGCTCACTTATGATCCAGCACTCTGCTATGGCCTGAGAAAGCAGTAGAAGATGGCCCAAGTCCTTGGGCCCCTGCACCTATGTGGGAGACCTGGAGGAAGCTCCTGGCTCCTGGCTCCAGGTTAGCGCAGCTCCGGCTTTTGCAGCCATCTGGAAGACCTCTACCTCCCTCTCTCTCTCTCTCTCTCTCTCTCTCTCTCTCTTTCTCTCTCTCTCTCTCTCTGCCTCTGCCTCTCTGTAACTCTTTCAAGTAAAATAAAAATAAAAGTAAAATAAAATCTTAAAAAAACCCAAAAAACAAAAAAAGTATATTTTGCAAGTGGCAGCAAACTTGGAAAAAACTAGAAATGCTAATATTTTAGTATTTGTTGGGTTGTCAAAGGGAGTATAAGCTCTTGTTTTTTTCAGTGGGAAACAATACATTGCATAAACAATCTTTTAAAAATGTAATAATAATATTCGTTCAGTGGATTTTTAAAGCAATTTCATACAAATCTGGCTCTTGGGGCCTGGTGCTGTGGTGTAGAAGGTTAGGCTTCAGCCCTGTGCACAGGCATACCATATGGGCTTCGGGTGGAGTTCTGTCTGCTTATAATCTGTCTGTACTTATAATCCAGCTCCCTGCTAATGTGCCTGGGATAGCAGTGGGAGATGAGCCAGTGCTTGGGTCCCTGCACCCCCATGGGAGACCCAGATGAAGCTTCTGGCTCCTGCTTCATCCTGGCCCAGCCCTGGGCTGTTGCAGCCATTTGTGTCTCTGGGATCACTACATGAGATAATGTCCCTATAGCATTTAGCACATTATAATAATACATGTACTAATATAAACTAAAATTTGGCTGTCTGGACATTCCCTAGGTATTTGTTTCCTATATTGGGCAGTGTTCAGAGAAACTAGGTTAAATATTTTTAACATAAGAGAGTGGAAATTCTTTTTTCAAATGAATCAAGGGCAAAATATTGAGACATCTTGTGAAGATGTAGTTATAGAAGGTAAAGTTGATGTCTATGTTTTTAGGTTTATGATTTTATTTACAGAACATTTTTCTTTACTTACAGTTACAATTAAATGCTATAAAATGTTAATGAAGAGGCTGGTGCAGTGGCTTAGCAGGTAAAGCTGCCACCTGCAGTGCTGACATCCATTTGGATGCCAGTTCAAGTCCCAGCTGCTCCACTTCTGACCCAGTTCTCTATTATGGCCTGGGAAAAGCAGTACAAGATGGCCCAAGTGCTTGGGCCCCTGCACCCTTTTGGGAGATCTGGAAGAAGCTCCTGGCTCCTGGCCCTGGATTGATCCAGCTCTGGCCGTACTGGCCATTTGGGGAGTGAACCAGCAGATAAAAGATCTCTCTCTCTTTCTCTCTCTCTCTTACAAATAAATATATAAATCTTTGTAAAAAGTTAAAGAAAAATATAGATTTTTTGTCACTGACATACTAGTTTTTTGAGTGCACCTGGGGAAGACAAATTTTATTAGACAGCTGAAATATCATAATTGATAGACAATCACTTTCCCCACCCCAAATGGTACTAATGATGACAAAATTTCCCTAAGATACATTTTTATCGTAAATATTTCATCTTTCATCTTTGATCTAAACAACCAATCTCCGTATGAATCACTCATTCTGTTACTAAGTAGTGGCTAAAATTTGGGCAAATCATTTCACTTCAGGGCTTCAAATTGAGAAACACAATCTTCATGGGTCTTTTTTAAACTATAGATCGTGAATCTTCTTAGTATGGTACAGCTGTATTTTTTCTTTTTTTTTTTTCTTTTTATTTGACAGGTAGAGTTATAGACAGTGAGAGAGAAACAGAGAGAAATGTCTTCCATCCGTTGGTTCACTCCCCAAATGGCTGCCACGGCCGGCACTGTGCAGATCTGAATTAGGAGCCAGGTGCTTCCTCCTGGTCTCCCATGGGGTGCAGGGCCCAAGCACTTGGGCCATCCTCCACTGCCTTCCTGGGCCACAGCAGAGAGCTGGACTGGAAGAGGAGCAACTGGGACAGAACTGGTGCCCTAACTGGGATTAGTTGACTTTCTCCTCCCCAGTTTGTATGCCTTTGATTTCTTTTTCTTGTCTAATTGCTCTGGCCGAAATTTTTAGGACTATATTGAATAGTAATGGTGGGAGTGGGTATCCTTCTCTGTACCAGACCTCAATGGGAATTCTTTCAACTTCTCCCCATTCAATATGACGCTGGCCATGGGTTTGTCATAAATTGCCTTGATTGTGTTGAGGACATTTTGCATTCTTACAACCCATGAACATGGAAGACTTTTCCATTTTTTTGTATCTTCTTCTATCTGTAATATTTTGTAATTCTCCTTGTAACCATCTTTGACATCCTCGGTTAAATTTATTCTAAGGTATTTGATACTTTTTGTAGCTATTGTGAATAGGACTGATTTTAGAAGCTCAATCTCAGCCTTGGCATTTTTTGTGTATACAAAGGCTGTTGACTTTTCTGTGTTGATTTTTATTCCTGCTACTTTACCAAACTCTTCTAAGAGTTTGAGTAGTCTCCTGGTGGAGACTTGTGAATTCTCTATATTTAGAATCATGTAGATGACATACGAAAGAGTGTTCATTATTAAACTAAGAACAGGAGTCACTGTGCACTAACTCCCCATGCAGGACCTCTGTCCTCAATGAGTTATGTTATGAACATTAACTGTAAAACTAGGTTTGTGTGTGTGTGTGTGTGTGTGCGTGCAAATTGTTGTACTCTTTACTTATATAGAGTTGGTCTCTGTACAAAGTTAACTGAAAATGAATGGGACATGGGAGAATGGGACTGGGAAGAGAGGGAGGAGGAGCAGGGTAGGAGTGTCAATGGGAGGGTGGGTATGTTGGGAAGAATAACTATATGCCTAACGTTGTTCTTACAAAATTTATATTCCTTTAAAAAAATTTAAACAACAACAACAACAAACCTAGTTATTTATTTGAAAGGCAGAGAGGCAGGAGTCTCCCATCTACTGGCTAACTCCCCAAATACCTCCAATAGCCCAGGGTTGCACTAGTCTAAGGCCTGGACACCTGGAAATCAATCCCAGTCTCCCACGTGGGTGGCAAAATGCCAGCTGCATTGGCCATCAACTGCTGCCTCCCAAGGTGCAGGAGGCTGGATCAGGGAGTGAAGCTGAGACTTGAACCCGAGCATTTTGTGGCGTGATGCAGGTATCCAGAGCAGGTATCTGTGTTTAACACAGATTTTTAGCATTCTTTACTCACTTGATGTACCTTTCCTCTCTAATTTCATATTTACATGGCTTCAAGGAGTAAATTCATGTGTTTTGGCTAGCAAAATTAAAAAAAACTTTTTTTTTTTTTTTTTTTGCTTCCAGCCCGGACATTTCTCCCTAGCGCGACAGGACTAGTTCCAAAGGTTCCTGAAAGCAACTAAGGTGGTGAGAAAGGGTGGGAAGGAGGTTCCCTCTGAAGGAATAAACGAGAGAAGCCAAGCGTGGGAGAGTCAGAGTGTCATTCGGACATTCACTCATTACTAACGACCACTGACACCCTGGCCAGGCTTACAGAGTCTCAAATCCGGAGCTGGAGGCAGACAGGGATCCAGTGACTAGAAACACGCATGAGGAGTGTTAACAAGGCTGTGAGAGGGCAGGAGGGCGTTTACGTGACTATTAACGAGTCCCGGCCACAGGAACATGAAGGCTAAAGGCAGATTGCTACTCAGTTCCTTCAAAAGACTTAGTGAGACTCGGAATTTACCAATTTTGTAGGACATTATAAAGCAAAGGGTCAGAGAATCCCTTTAGGGAAGGTGAGAATCTGGTGTTCGGGGCTGAAGGCTGAGTAGCGGCAGGCCATGCGGGCAACAAAGTACTCACTGGAGAGTACGAAGACACAGATGTAGGGAAAAATGAAAAACCAGAGGTGAAAGACATGAAAAAAACCCAGCATTTGTTAAAACACACGCTAAACAGAAAACACCTCACCAACGCCCGGGAATCCTCAGGCTCCGGCTGCGCCGCGAAACGCCGGGCAAGCTCCGCCCCTTACTCCTTACGCCCCCACCACAGAGCGGCGCACACGTGCGCGGCGGGTACCGCCCCCTCCGTCCTCTCGACCAATAAGGAGTGGCTTCGTAATCCGCCGCCTCCCGGTCGCGGGTTACGTGACGGCGTCTCCCCGCCCTCTCACCCCGCTGCTTCTGGGTTTTGGGAAGATGGCGAAGATCTCAGAGCTTTACGATGTCACTTGGGAAGGTAACTTCGGGCGGGGCGGGAGCAGAAACAGGAAAAGTCCGCGGCAGGTATTCGGGAACACCCGCTGCCCTCGGGGACTTGGGCTGTCCGGTTTCTCTGTGGTACCGGAGGTTACCGGAGCAGCGCGCTCTTGACGGGCCAAGCTGAGGTGGAGGTTGAGGCTGACCCCTTCCTTGGCCCCGACACGAACTCAGTGGCGTTCCTCACCGCGTCGGCTCGGCGGTAGACTGAGCGAGTTACTCGGGCGCCTAGCCAGCCGCCCAGGGCAGCTTCCGTTTCTGAGGCGGGAGGGAGCAGGTACTGGGGCTGTGACACTTCTCTTGGGGTTGCTGGCCGCGCGGGGAGCTGGCTAGGTGGCTGCTGAAGCTTCTTTGGAGCCGTGAAATACAGAGGCTTGTGAGGCCTTGTACTGACTGAGGTGTAAGGCTTGCATCTCTGCAGTAAAGGTGTGTAGAAGGTGCGTGGGCATTCTCTGTCGTGCCACTTTACATTTTATTTTTTCCTCCAAACCAGGTTTATACTTTTTCCACTTTTTGTTTAATCTCTGACCCTGTACCCCTGAAACTACATTTACACATAGAACACAACTTCCTTCTTACTCCCTACTAATAATTCCTTTTCTGAAGGGAAAAAGAACTGATTAACTCTGGAACATTTGTGACAGACTCCTTTCTCCATCCTGAGTAGCATCATGAGTTGGTTAATTCAAAGAAGATTGTGATTTTTGTGATAGGAAAACTTATTGTTCATAAAAGATGTATGCATTAGGCTCTGTAAAAAATATAGAATGTATGATTTATATATTAGGCCCGTTGAAAGCTATTGATGTTTGTAACATACTTTTATTAGGAGTTTGTAGGTGGAAAGAGAATTTAGAGTTGTAAGAACAGTATAAGCAAGTTTTTTGAGAATATGGTATTTGTGCAAGACATGGAAAAGAGTACAATGCCAGGTGTATACGTTTGAGAGAATTTTAGTTGTCCATGCTCACTCTCCCTTCCACCTGTCTTAAGTACTTTAAACAACCTCAATTTGGTTTGCACTCCCTACTGCTGCCCTAAGGTCTCTAGGGAGACCTAAGGCTGACTCTGGTGTGTATGCTTTATACATCTGTACTGCCTTTGCTATTTTAGCTCAGTCCCTCTGAAAAATTCTTCCCTTGGCTAGTTTGTTTCTTTCTTAAAACTTTATTTATTTATTTGAAAGGCAGAGTTACAGAAAGAGAAAGATATCTTAGATATCTTTTTTTTCCCAAAGATTTTATGTATTTATTTGAGAGGTAGAGTTATATAGACAGTGAGAGGGAGAGACAGAGAGAGGTCTTTCATCCGCTGGTTCACTCCCCAAATGGCTGCAGTGGCTGGAGCTGTGCCAATCTGAAGCCAGGAGCAGGAGTTTCTCCTGGGTCTCCTATGTAGGTGCAGGAGCCCAAGTGCTTGGGTCATCCTCCACTGCTTTCCCAGGCCACAGCAGAGAGCTGGATCAGAAGAGGAGCATTTGGGACTAGAATCGACGCTCATATGGGATGCTGGCTCCACAGGAATAGGCTTAACCTGTGCCACAGTGCCTGCCGTAGAGAAATCTTTCATCAAATGGCCACAACTGCTGGGACTGGGCTGCTCCGAAGCCAGGAGCTTCTCTGGTTCCCCATGTGGAGGTGTAGACCAATGAAAAGAGCCATTAACTTTATTCTGAAGTACTTGGGCCATCCTCTGCTGCTTTCCCAAGCACATTAACAAGGAACTGGATCAGAAATGGAGCAGCCGGATTCAGACTGATACCTAGTGCCTGTATGGGATGCTGCAGCTTTACTAGCTATGCCACAGGTCCAGCCCCTTCCTTATGTCATCTTTGCAGGTTTTCTTCTTACCTTTCAGACTTCTCTGACTTCTCTTTGCTGAATCTTCTACTTCATTTTATGCAGATAGTTTTCCTTAGCCTTTTCTTAATTTGTCATCAGTAGTTATTAAGCTTGAGATCAATAGATGCCTGACTGATTCAGGTATAGCTTTTATGGTCTGTGAATTCCATAGAGTTATGTGCAAAGTTGAATGTCTTTGTAAAGATGCAGGTCTCCCACAGGGGTAGAGGGTCATTTTCTGTTGTGTTCCCAGGCCATAGCAGAGAGCTGGATTGGAAGTGGAGCAGCTAGGACTATGATGTCTGCACTTTAAGCAGCAGCTTTACCACCTGTGCCACAGCCTGGTCCCTCCTGTTTATCTTTTAAGATAGCAATCTTGGGTCTTTGTAGTTTGAAAAGTACAAATATGTGTGGGAAATAGATAAAAATCAGATTCAATAGAGTATACATTTTGTGAAGATCATTTTTGCAAGGTATGAGCTAGAATGGTGCCTTGAATGACTTTATTTTTCAAAACCATTCTTCTATTTGAGAATAAAGTCAGTGGTTCCTTTCATTAAATTTAAATTTACATGTTGATGTAGGACAGTGGAGATACCCTGATTGAAATTATTTGCTATGTTTAATAAACCATTTTCAGTTTTTCTTTTAACGTAGAACAGAAACATAAAGACCCCACTTGGGCAACAGTGTACAAATGTTTTAGATTTTAATTTTCTTTATTATATTTTTAATTAAGACAGCATATCTAATACAATAGCAGTTTTTCAAAGCTATTTACCTTTATGGAATCTTCAAATCATCCTGTTTTGTTTCATAGAAATGAGTCCATGTTTCTGTACTCAGGTTTTCTTTGGCTTATATTTAATTATTCTGTATAGTTATATTAAATTTAACTGTCATGGACTGGTTAGAATACACAAACAGTTAAGTTTTTAAAATGTAGCAACTGATGGAAACAACCAAGAGCTTGCTGATGAAGACCAACTATAAGCCAAGGGTTTCATTCGTTGACTGCTTGTGAACATCAGTAGTAGACTTTACAGAAAGAAGTTCTTTGAGTTGATTCTGACTGGATGATGGTGAAGAGAATTTGTACTGAACTTGTTAGCTCACCTATCATATTTTAATTACTTGTTTACCTTGTTTACACATATAGCTCTTAATCCTTCTGTTAATGAGAGTCAGGGACTATGCTCTCAATAGATGCTGGTTGGCTTAATAAATAGAATTTAAAATGTAAAGTTGCTTTTGAAGTTTGATTCAATGATATCTGTAGTACTGGTAATAAATAATGAAAATTACTAGATATTTTTCAGACATCATTTCGTTTAATCCTCACATGTGAAGATTTTTTTATCCTTATATGAGGTTATTTTTATTCCTGTTTTATTGGTGGGAAGTAATCTAGAGAAGTGAAGCGTCTTGTCTAGTGTAACACAGCTGGTTAAAGGGATAATTTTTTAAAAATTTTATAGAAAACTTTTATTTAATAAATATAAATTTCATAGGTACAAATTTTGGATTATAGCGATTTTCCCCCCATAACCACCCTCCCACTTGTAAACCATCCCATCTCCTACTCCCTCACCCATCCCATTCTTCATTAAGATTCATTTTTAATTATCTTTATATATAAAAGATCAACTCTGTACTAGGATTTCAACAGTTTGCACCCACACAGACATACAAAGTATAAAGTACTGTTTGAAGACTAGTTTTACTGTTAATTCTTATGGTACAACACAGTAAGGACAGAAGTCCTACATGGGGAGCAAGTGCACAGTGACTCCTGTTGTTGATTTAACAATCGACACTCTTATTTATAATGTCAGTAATCACCCAAGGCTCTTGTCGTGAGCTGCCAAGGCTATGGAAGCCTCTTGAGTTCACATACTCTGACTTTATTTAGACAAGGCCATAATCCAAGTGGAAGTTCTCTCCTCCCTTCAGAGAAAGGTACCGCTTTCTTTGATGGCCTGTTCTTTTTGCTAGGATCTGACTCACAGAGAGCTTTCATTTGGGTAATTTTTTGTCACAGTGTCTTAGCTTTCCACACCTGAAATACTCTCATGAGCCTTTTAGCCAGATCTGAATGCCTTAAGGGCTGCTTCTGAGGGCAGAGTGCTGTTTAGGTCATTTGTGATTTATGAATCTGCTGTGTAAGGGATAAAGGTTTTTAGACCACTTTCCCCTATTCAATTAACTGGTCATGCTCATCTATCCAGGTTGTTGTTCTTGGAGCATACCAAGTTAGAACTTATATTTGGTATTTAGACTGGCTCCTCTGTTCCCTGCCCCCCTCCCCCCCAGTTTAAAAACTATTCCCAGAGATGCCTTCTTTGAGCATCCTTTCTAGACATTCCTCTTTCCCCATAATCTCTTAACTTAATCAACACAGTCCTTTAATTTCCTTCATAAGAGTTGTTACAGTCAATTTGTATGGTTTGCTATCTTTCTGCCCTACTATAATGTAAACAACATGAATTCAAGGACTTCGTTTTGTTACTTTATCCCCAGTGCCCAGATCAGGCCTGGCATATATGTATGACAGTCAGTAAATATTAGTTGAATGATGAGTAACTCCAAAGGCAGTGGTTCCATCATTATGCTGTACTGCCTGAAAAGTAATAGAAATTGTTGATATCTTAAGAATTTAAATTGTGTAATAAGTGACCCTTTTACGAAATAACTATAGTGGTTTACAGGTTGTTTTGGGGTAGAGATAATAGTTGGAAAGCTGTTTTAGAGTGAGAGAACAGTTGGGAAGCTATCCTAGCAATTTTAACTTGGTATGATAAGAGCCAGGGTTTGGATAGTAGTGGTAGAAATAGAGTGAAAGGTGTAAATCTTAAAATATTTCAAAAGAGTCCATAGGACTTAGATACCAAAGGAGTAGTCAGAAACAACAATAAAATTAAAATCTTAAGTCATTTAATAGAGGTATAGTGAACAAAAATGGAAGGCACTTTTTTTTTTTTTTTTTTTTTGACAGGCAGAGTTAGACAGTGAGAGAGAGAGACAGAGAGAAAGGTCTTCCTTTTCCATTGGTTCACCCCCGAAATGGCTGCTAGGGCTGGCGCTGCGCTGATCGGAAGCCAGGAACCAGGGGCTTCCTTCTGGTCTCCCATGCGGGTGTAGGGGCCCAAGCACTTGGGCCATCCTCCACTGCCTTCCCAGGCCACAGCAGAGAGCTGGACTAGAAGAGGAGCAACCAGGACAGAATCCGGCGCCCCAGTCAAGACTAGAACCAGGATACCGGAGTGCTGGTGCTACAAGTGGAGGATTAGCCTAGTGAGCCGCAGCACCAGTCTGAAAGGCACATTTTTAGGAAAAGATGATTTCATTTTTCTGATGTATTAAATTTAACATAATGGATTATCAAAGGCAAAAAGATGTTTCAAGAGATTATTTTTACTAATAATCTTTTGATTAATGTATTTATGGCATTTCTGAAAATGCTAATATATGACAAATACTTTTACATTGTAGCAACATCCAGAGTGTGTTAGTGTCAACCTTGTAAGTATAATTCAAGATGTCATAAGTTAAATACCATTTATTTTATAAAATTTATGTTTTCATACATAAACAATGTTTATTGTTTTGAGTCCAGCTGTTAAGTTTTTAAATAATGTTTGACTATGTTAAATTGTTCTTAGAAGTTACTGTTTAAGAAGTCTGTCCTTTATTATCATAGTGTTTTTCTGCAGTTAGAAATAACTTTTACAAATTAACTCATGCTCAAGTATACTCATACTCATACATATACATGAATGTTTGAGAGTGTGTATAAACTGAAGCCAAAGCTTCCTTAAAAACTATGCTTAGTATGAGCAATGAATTCTATGCATTCTGTTTCTTTTTTTTCTTCATCAAATGCTGAGGGAAATCCACTAAATTGATTTCATACCCCACTAATGTGCTACAATACATGATTTGAAAAAACATTTCTGCAAGAGTTCTTCATGCATTAAAATAAATTAAACCTTCCTCTTTCAAATCAAATAACCTTTTAGAATGGCTGTTTTCAATATCCTGCAACCAATCTGACTAGACAAATTTGTGGGACTGAGTAATTTGAAATTTATCCCACAGGTACTGACCTTTTAAAAAGAGTATGGTGGTTCATGAAAATTAATCTGTAAATGCTATTTCAGAAAATACAATAAACTAGAGAAAATATAGGTTGGGAGAAAGAAGCTTTGGACTGAAGAAACCAGCAGAGTGAATAGCTAGCATATTTTTCCATCTTTAGGAAGCTGGCTGTTTTACCACAATAGTACTGAATCTTCATGGAAGAATAATATCAAACAGAAACAGAATAATTGTAGCCATTCTCTTAATCTTCAGATTATCCCATAACGCTTGCACAGTAATTAATAAAACGTGCAGGTAAGCAAAGAGCAACTTATTCAGTATATAATAAGGTAATTTTGGCTTGGAGGAATGTGCTATTTTCATGGGCTTGAAGGTAAAGTGATGTTTCAAGCCTCTGAGGAAGGAGTGAGGAAAGAGCCTTTATTTCCTGCCAGAGGCTGAAACATCTATCACTTGTTTTCCTTAAAATGAAGGTAACTGAAATTTTTAGATTGCTTCATACTTTATGAAAGACTTTACATAAATTATCTATTCTTAAACTGAGGGGCCAAGCAAATGAAGAAAATGTATGAAGTTGATTAAAACTACAGCAGTGTCTATTAAGAACTGCTCAGTGTGTACCCTGCCTTAAGGGAATCAAAATAAACTTAAAAACCAAAAGCCCAGAACTGTCCAAGGAACATCTGAGGGAACAATCAAATTTTGCCTTATGTGATTCTTAGCAGAGACCTGTAAGACAGGTTTGTGATCATGTTAGAAATGTTAAAGGGCCGATGTGGTATGTTGGGTTAAGCTACTGTTTTGATGCTGGGATTCCAGTCCTGGCTACCCCACTTCTGATTAGCTTCCTACCATGCACCTGAAAAGCAGTGGAAGGCTGAGGATGGACCCCTGCTACCCACAAGGGAGACCTTGGTGAAGTTTCTGGTTCCTGGCTTCAGCCTGGTCCAGCCTGCCCCTAAGGGCTGTTTGGGGTGAATACCAGTGGATGGAAGAGCTTTTCCTCCCCCCCCCCCCAATGCTCTTTCCCTCTCTCCCTCCCTCTCACCCTTCCTCTTTCCCTCCCTCCCTCCCTCCTTCCCTCTTTCCCTCCCTCCCTCCCTCCTTCTCTCCCTCTCCCCCTCTCTCCCTCTCCCCCTCTCTCCCTATGTCTTTCAAATAAATCATAAAAAAAGAAAGATAGATAGATCATTGTGCTGATGTTGATTGGTGGCAGAGCTGGAATATAAACCTATTCCCCTGACTTAGTTTCTGTACCCTTTCTGCCAGTTTCTGCTCTAAGCCATGGTTTTTTTTGTTTTGTTTCGTTTTGTTTTGTTTTTCCTGTAAAGAATCAGACAGTAAACATTAGTGGTTTTGCTTGCCATCATTTTGTTAACTAGTCCTCTGCCATTGTAGCATAAAAACAGCTGTAAACATCACCTAAAGCAGGGGTGGGGGCCCTTTTATCTTCCAAGGGCCATTGGATGTTTACAACATCATCTGTGGGCCTTAAAAGTCATAAACTTAGAAGTTAGCCTGTTAGGGGTCTGTATCATGTTGCGGTGGCTTAAGCCACCAGTTCAATACCAGAATCCCATATCAACACCAGGTTGAGGCCTGGTTGCTCCACTCCCTGTTTAGTTCTCTGCTAATGCACTTAGGAAAGCAACAGGGATGGTCGAAGGATTTGAGTCTCTGCCACCCACATGGGAGACATGGAAAGTGTTCCTGACTTGTGGCTTTGGCCTAGCCCAGCCTCAACTATTGCAGCCTTTTGGAGAGTGAACCAGTGCGTAGAAGATTCTCTCTCTCTCTCTCACTTAATCTCTCACTCTCACTCTTGTCTCTTTATCACTTTGCCTTTCAAATAAATAAAATAATCTTAACGACAAATTAGCCTGCTATAAGTGTAGTGAATTTTGAGTTGCACCCGTGGTTGCCTTGACAAAATCAGACCATGTGATTTGGCGAGCTTTATATGGCCCATGAACTGAACATTCTACGCTTTTGACTTAAAGGAATAAGGGTGAACCTGTTTTTGTAAACTTTATTTATAAGACACGTGACTGCAGATTTTGCTGTAGTTTATTGACCTTTGCTTTAAATTCTCTGCTTTTAAATGCAATGTGAGGAGCAAGGCAGAGATGGTAGGTAGGTGTTTTAGTCAGCTTATTGTTACTGCAGTGAAATACTTAAGATGTTGTACTTATGAAAGAAGATTAATTTTGACTCTTGATTTTGGAGGTTTGTGGTCCAAGATCAGTCTGACTGACTGGCCTCTGGTGATGGTATTCTGGCTTGGCAGGGTCCTGAGGCGTCATAGAGCATACTGACTGTGTCTCCTTGTAAAGTCACAATGATTTGATCATGAGTGCCCCGCCCTAACAATGTTACCCAGTTTAATCATGCTAAAGGGTGATGTTGTGGTGCAGTGGGTTAGGCCACGATCTGCAGTTGGGCATCCCATATCAGAGCACCAGTTCTCGCCCTTCCTGCTCCACTTCCTATCTGTATACCTGATCAGGCACCTGGGGTAGCAGCAGAAGATGGCCCAACTCTGTGTATCCCTGCCACCCATGTGGGAGAATTGGATAGCGTTCGACCCTGGCTCATGGGGACATTTAGGGAGTGAACCAGCAATTGGAAGATCTCTCTATTGCTGCCTTTCAAATAAATAAAAATCTTAAAAAAGCAACAAAAGAGGAAACAAGAAAAACCTTTGAATAATGAAGAGTTTTAGAGAAAAAGTGTACATAGTGCTCTAAAAATATCTTTAAAGGGTGCATAAAAATGTAAAGGTAATGTTTTTACTTTTTTTATCTTACTTTAAAAATACCATGAAGTACTTAGTGTACTCAGTACTTTTTTTTTTTTTTTTTAAAAGATTTGTTTATTTGAAAGGCAGACTTCAGAGAGAGAGAGAGACAGAGAGAGATCTTCCATCCGCTGGTTCATTTCCCAGATAGCCATGACAGCTGGAACTCCCCAGATGGCCACAAAGCCAGGAGACAGGAGCTTCTTCCTGATCTCCTACGTGGCTGCAGGGGCCCAGTCCTCTGCTGCTTTCCCAGGCACTTTAGTAGGGAGCTGGATTGGAAGTGGAGCAGCTGGGACTTGAACTGGTGCCAAAACAGCATATTGGTGCTTCAGGCTGAGGTATAACCTTCTGTGCCACAGCCTGTCAATATCCTTTTAAAATTTAGGGTATGATGCATAGGGAAATTTGGAGGTGGGGAAGAGCTCTTTGTTTTATCCATTTGGTCATTTAGAAAAAGTGTCTTAATGTTCCCTGTTTTTGTGGTTAATCCTTCAGGTTTTTATTTGGAATCCCTGGGAACAGATTTTGACAAGGAAATGTGTTTCTCACCAGTTTCACCATTTTTTTTTTTGACACAATATATATTTAACCTGTACTCCATTTTGCATTGATTTTATTTGCCTTTCTTCTCCTCTCTCCCCAGTCTGCCCCCCATCTTCCCCCAATCTGGATAGATTGGGTAATTTCCTAGTTCCTAAGGACATGAGCTACTTTCCTGTCTCTGCCTTTGCTTTTGCCCTAAATTTTACCTGAAACACCCTATGATCCTTAGGAATCAATTTATCGTAGATTCTTCACTAACCTGTTCCCATCTTTCTTTTTTTTTTTTATTTTATTTTTTTTCTGTTCCCATCTTTCTTTCACTTTTCTTTCTTAGTGCTGTGGATATTCTACAGTTACAGCTTTTATCACATTTTGAAGTTGTATACAGTGTTTCTCTTACCTTGTGAGCTCAGTTGCAAAGGATGATCCTTTTTTATCTTTGTATTTCTGGCACACCATGGAAATATTAATATATTTTTGGATGAATAAAAGTCATGAAAAGAGATGTATCAGTACATGAAAGGGGAATATTTTTGAAATCAGATTTTTCCAATAATATATTTTGACTGATGAGAAAATTGATGGAAAATCCAAGAATCTTGGTAAATGAATGTTTTTTAAGATTTTATTTTATTTATTTGGAAGTCAGAGTTACAAAGAGAGAGGAGAGGCGGAGAGGGAGAGGGTGAGAGAGAGAGGGAGAGAGGTTTTCCATCCACTGGTTCACTCCCCAGTTGGCTGCAATGGCTGGAGCTGCGCTGATCTGAAGCCTGGAGCCAGAAGTTTCTTCCAGGTCTCCCACGCGGGTACAGGGGCCTAAGGATTTGGGCCATCTTCCACTGCTTTCCCAGGCCACAGCAGAGAGCTGGATCGGAAGTGGAGCAGCTGGGTCTTGAACTGGCAGGTGGCTTCTTTACCCACTTATACCACAGTGCTGGACCCCAGTAAATGAGAATTTGACAAAACAGGAAATGGTAACCAATTTTTCTTTTTTAGTTTCTCTCTGTAGCTTATTGGCAGCTATTCTGGTTTTTACAGTATATTGCCAAAAATGTATATAATCATAAAAGATAATTCTTGATAATTCAAATGGCACTAATTTGGGCTAATACTTCTTTTTGGGATGCCAGGATGTGGACAATGGAACAAGAGGGTGTACTGATGTGGAATTTCTCAAGTCCCTTCTTCCTTTAAAAATACTCTTCCAGGTTGGTAGGGAATGTAGACTTCAGATTGGTTAAGTGAACTGGTATGGGGATGTGATTTGAATGAGTCTAGCAACCAAGTTTATAGATCTGAATATAATATATATGTTCCTTATAAAAATGCATTTGTTGAATTATAGCTTAAAATCTGGATTACAAAAGCCACTAGGGTTAACAATTTTAAAGATTAGGTAGACAATATCCTGTTAATTTATTGTAATCCTGTTTAGCCATCTACAGTTTTAAGGGACTATTATTTTCTCAGATATTCTATGATTAGATTTGAATACAGTAGCACTGTTTTTTCTTTTACAAATTTCTGTTAGCTAAGTGAAAAAAATCTCTTTCAGCACTGGTCTTGTATTAGTGATTAAATGAATGACAATGTTGTCATATTCTTTTACTATTTTTTATTTTACTCAAAACTTTATGTGAGCTATAAAATTTGATGACTTTTTTAAAGCTGTCATTATCTGAAAACCATTGTTTTTACTCATTTTTTGTCGTGTTAACTTGATTTCTTGGAATATTTTTTCTTTTTTTTTTTTTTTTTTTTTTGACAGGCAGAGTGGACAGTGAGAGAGAGAGACAGAGAGAAAGGTCTTCCTTTGCCGTTGGTTTACCCTCCAATGGCTGCCGTGGTCGGCGCGCTGCGGCTCATCCGATGGCAGGAGCCAGGTGCTAGGTGCCTTTTCCTGGTCTCCCATGGGGTGCAGGGCCCAAGCACTTGGGCCATCCTCCACTGCACTCCTGGGCCACAGCAGAGGGCTGGCCTGGAAGAGGGGCAACCGGGACAGAATCCGGCGCCCCAACAGGGACTAGAACCCGGTGTGCCAGCGCCGCAAGGCGGAGGATTAGCCTGTTGAGCCACGGCGCCGGCCGATTTCTTGGAATATTTATGAAGAACCATGTATTTTTGGCTAGTCACAGGAAAAGTATCTTTAACATGGTTTTGGTTGACTTTCAGAATTTAAAATATTACATAGTAACAATTTTGATAGATTTGAGGTCATTTCTCCCAAATATAAGCTCTGTATTTTAAAACTAGTTATTAAACATCTGTGCCAACATTTAAAGGAAAATATAGTGCTACTTAACCTAGATATTTTTTGAGCCTTCCAATGTTTTATTTGGTAAAAGCAAAGGTTTTCTTTCATCTATATTTTAAAAAAATTCTTCCCCCATATTTCTTTTTCCACTCTTTTTTTTGTATCTTTATTGTGAAATGGAAAGAGAAAACCACGCAAAATAAATTTACACTGTAATTGTTTATTATAATGTGAAAATGCCAGAAACTATTGCCCAGGCCAAGAAGTAAGTCTTTGTTATCCTTTCCAGAAGTCCCTTTCAGATAGGTACATCACCATAGACCTAGTGCTCTTACATCAGTAAACTTTATCCTGACTTTTCTAGTATCACCTCCTTGCATTTTAGAGATGTTCCCTAATCATCATTCATTTGTTGCCCCATACCTGAAATTAACTATTTGAGAAGTCCAGATTTGTTTTAGTGGGATATGGTATTTTAAGACCTCAATGTGGGTGCTATGAATGTTCATCATTTTTGTAGGAAATATATTTTTATATGTATTTAAAGATAATGCCCTAGGAGTTCATACTGATACTTCAAGACTACTAGATTATTTGCTTGACTTCCTTTTCTTTTGCTTTTGAATCTCCTTTCTTTAGAAGACATCTGGTGTTCATGAACACAGGAGATGACAGAACTGGAATATCCCATGAAATTTTTTTTATCACAGCTACAGCAATCTTAGAAAAAAAGTACTAATACTAGTGTTATTACAGAAAACATTTTTTTTTTTTTAATCACGTTCTTAGTCCATTTGTACTGCTCTAACAAAATACCTGAGACTGGGTATTATGTAGCAAACAGAAATTTACTTTTCAGTTACGGAGGCTGGGAATTCAAGATTAAGATACCAGTAAGTTCCCTGTGTGGTGAGGGCCCCATCTGTTTTTTAAGATTGTTATCACTTGGTGGAAGGGATGGAAGAGCAAACAAAAGAGACTGAATTCAATCTCTTTTATAAGGGCACTAGTCCCATTCATGGGGGTGGAACCCACAATGCCTAATCACTTCCTGAAGGCACCATGTCTTTATAATATTGTGTTGGGGATGAAGTTTCAACATGAATTTTGGAGAGGACACAGTCATTTGAACTATAACAGTTATTCTCTTATCCATTTGTTTTTATGGTTGTTATATGTACATTATCAGAGCATGAAACCTGTTTTCTCCCTCCTAGCCATTATTTATTCTTAGTTCTGCGACCAACTATAGTTAATAATCACAGGTCTTACAGTGATCTTTCTAATCATTTGTTTGAAACTTCTTTTCTAGTAAATTCCTCAGGAATAATGCATGAGCATAATATAATATTTGCTAACTTCTTGCATATTGATCACAATATGTACACTTTACACTTGGAATTGAATTTTTCTAGATAAGAAGCCTTTAGCTTATACCTTTTTTTTCTTTGAGTGTCTTAAATATGTTAATATATTTTCTTTTGGCATAACATGTTACTCTGGAAAATTTAATCAGCCAATTTTACCTCCCTTTTAAAATGAAGTCCTGTTTCTATAGTTCTTTTTTTTTTTGACAGGCAGAGTGGACAGTGAGAGAGAGAGAGACAGAGAGAAAGGTCTTCCTTTTGCCATTGGTTCAACCTCCATTGGCCGCCGTGGCCAGCGCACCGCACTGATCCGAAGGCAGGAGCCAGGTGATTCTCCTGGTCTCCCATGGGGTGCAGGGCCCAAGCACTTGGGCCATCCTCCACTGCACTCCCTGGCCACAGCAGAGAGCTGGCCTGGAAGAGGGCCAACCGGGACAGAATCCGGCGCCTTGACCGGGACTAGAACCCGGTGTGCTGGCGCCGCAAGGCGAGGATTAGCCTATTGAGTCACGGCGCTGGCCTCTATAGTTCTTAAAATGTTATTTTTTCTCCTTGAAAGTCCATGCATTTTGGGGCCAGTGCTGTGGAATAGTGGGGTAAGCTGCTGCTTGCCACACCAGCATCCCATAATGGAGTGCTGTTTCTGAGTCCTGGCTGTTGTGTTTCAGACCCAGCTCCCTGTTAATGTGCCTGATAAAGTATAAGATGGACCAAGTTCTTGGGCCCCTGCTCTCTATCCAGGAGAACCCAAATGGAGTTCCAGGCTTCTAACTTCAGCCTGGCCCAGCCCTGGCTGTTGTGGCCATTTGGGGAATGAACTAGTGGAAGGAAGAGCTCCTTCACTCACTCTCTCTGACCTTTTAAATAAATAAATAAATATTTTATTAAAAAGTCCATGCATTTTACTAAGATATACAATGATATTCGTCTTTCAGGGTTAATATTCTTAGCATTTTTTTCACTGTTTAGATTCAGAAATTTTACTATTTTAGTACAATATTCTTGAATTAGAGATTTAAATGTTCTGTGTTTTTGCTTGGATTTTCCTCTTCAGTGAATCCTTTCATGGGCATGTAGGATATTCTTTGTTTATCTTGATTATCTTAAATATTTGTCTTACTCTTTCAAATCCTTATCTCTTCATTTATCCTATGTTTATAGTTTCTTTATTTTTTTACTCTGGGTTTATTTTCTCATCCGTTCTTTCTAGTTTGGTTTCTATTTCTGAAATTAGTTTTATTTTTGACTCTATCAAGAATTCTTTCAGGGCCGGGACTGTGGCACAGCTTGTTAAAGCCACGGTCTGTGGCACTGGCATCCTACATGGGTACCTGTTCAAGTCCTGGCTGCTCTACTTCTGATCCAGCTCCCTGCTAGTGCATCTGGGAAAGCAGTGGAGGAAGGCCCAAGTCCTTGGGACCCTGTACCCACATGGGAGACTCAGAAGAAGCTCTGGCTCCTGGCTTTGGCCTGGCCCAGCCCTGGTCGTTGCTGCCATTTCGATAGTGAACCAACGAATGGAAGATCTCTCTCTCTCTCTCTTTAACTCTGTGTTTCATATAAATAAATCTTTACTAATTCTTACATTTCATTTGTGAGTTATTCTAATTTGAAATTATATCATTGTTTTATGTGCTGTATCATTTTCTTAATGTTCATTTTGAAATAGTATTTTACAGTTTTAATCTGTTTTATGGGCTTTTTTTCCTGGCATGCTTTCAGTGTATGTAGCAATTCTTTTCTTTTATATTTTTCTTTTGATAACTTGACCTTGATACATTTCTGTTGCTCATTTTAAATTTTGATTTATTTTGGAGCCGGAGAGGAGGGAGGGAGGTAGGAGGGAAGAAGAGACAGGGTGAGAGGGATAGACAAAGAGCCAGAGAAGGAGAAGAAATCTCCCATCTCCTGGTTTACTTCCCAAATGACTGCAACATCTATGGCTGGGCCACGTTGAAGCTAGGAGCTACAATCTGGGTCTGATATGTGAGCGGTAGGTACCAATGTCCTTGAGCCATCAGAAAACTGAAATTAGGAGCACACTCAGGATTTGAACCAAGCCACTCAGATATGAGATACTGATGTCCCAAGTTAGCTTTTTAAACCACTATGTAAAATGCTCAGCCCTGGTTCTCATTTTATGGGGAAAATAGTTTTTCTGAAATTTTAAAATGAAGTGTGTGATTCAGTAAATTTTTTTTTTAAACTTTAGTGAGTTCTCTCCTCAATTGTTGTGTAGTATTTTGCTTTCTGAAATTTCATGGCTATATATCCTTTCTTGTTGACCTTGGACTGCTAATATTTTTTCCTTTTTGGTTGTATCACTTAAAAATAAATTTTAGATTGCTAATTGGATCAAATTATGGATTTTTCAAACACACACACATACACATGTTTATGCTATATTCAGTTTTGTATTTTCCTCACCCTATATATAGATTTTTTTGTGGACATTTTTTCAGTTTTTTCATCTTTTGTCTTTCTCTTTTCTAGTTTAGGCTTTCAGGCACCTGAAGCCATTTTTCTTGCATTAATTTTTTTTTAGTTAACATTTTAAATTTACATTATAGTGAAAGGCTTAATGGTGCCACTGAATAAAGAGTTCACAAATAAAGAGACCATAATTCAGCAGAAAAATGGGCAAAAGGCTATAAACTATCAGTTGGCAAGATGTTTAACTCCGTTCATATAAATTCTCAAATAGTCACAAAGTCAACAAACCTATATTAGTATATAATTTCTGTCAATTTTTTTGGCACATATTTAAAACAAATTTGACAAAAAATGCCATATTTGCAACAAAACTGATACAGCTAGCCAGTCCCTCACCCCATTTATATTTAGCTCCTATGTATAAGGGAGAACATGCAATGTTTGTGTCTGTCTGGCTTTTTTCATGCAACAGAATGTCCTCCAGTTCCAATCATTTTGATGCAGATGATAGAATTTCATTCTTTATAATAACTGAATAATATTCCATTGTATATTTGTATACCACATTTTTCATTATCCATTCATCTAATGATGGACACCTTGGTTTATTCCATGTTTTGATCATTGTGAGCAGTGCTGCTGTACAACACCATGTTTACATCTATCTCTGATACAGTGAGTTCTTGTCTGTTGGGTAAGTACCCAGTAGTGTGATCGCTAGATCATATGGCAAGTCTATTTCTAGTTGTCTTTTTAGGAAATCTCCATACTCATTTTCCACAGTGGCTGCACTAATTTTCACATTCCCACCAAATTTTAGAGTTCCCTTTTCTGCATATCCTCACCAGTATTTTTTGTTGTCTTTTGCATAATAGCCATTCTGATAGGGGTAAAGTGATAGCTCATTGTGGTTTTTGATTTGCATTTTCCTGATGGCTAGTGACACTGAGCATTTTTTTTTCATATATTTGTTGGCCATTTGTATTTCTGTTTTTGAGAACTGTCTATTCAAATCCATTGCCCATTTCTTAACTGCCTTGGTTTTTGTTGTTGAGTTTTTTGAATTACTGATATATTCTGGGTATTAATTCTTCGTCAGATAAGTAGTAAATATTTTCTCCTATTCTGTTGGATGTCTCTTCATTCTGTTTCCTTTGTTGTGAAGAATCTTAGGAGTTTTTACATCTCTTTTGGGGGCCAGTGCCATGGCTCACTTGGTTAATCCTCCGCCTGCCGCACTGGTATCCCATATGGGTGCTGAGTTCTAGTCCCGGTTGCTCCTCTTCCAGTCCAGCTCTCTGCTGTGGCCCGGGAAGGCAGTGGAGGATGGCCCAAGTGCTTGGGCCCTGCACCCTCATGGGAGACTGGGAAGAAGCACCTGGCTCCTGGCTTGGGGATTGGTGCAGCTCTGGCCATGGCAGCCATTTGGGGAGTGAACCAACAGAAGGAAGACCTTTCTCTCTGTCTTGCTCTCTCTCACTGTCTAACTCTGTCAAATTTAAAAAAAAAAAATTCTTTTGTCTGGTTTTGCTTTTGTTATGCTTTGGGGAGTCTTATCCAAATAGTCATCACCTACCCCAGTGTCTTGAAATGTTTCCTCTACATTTTCTTCTAGTAATTTCATTGTGTCAGATCTCAAACTTAGGTCTTTGATCCATTTTGAGTTGATTTTTGTATATGGTGAGAGGTAGGAATCTAATCTCATTTTTTTACATATATGTGTCCAGGGCTGCTGAATTTTGATTCCATTCTCCTTGACCAGTTAATTTTGACAACTTAGACTGCTTCTGCATATTTAATCCTTACTGCTGGCTGCTTACATCCACCTGGGGAGAGACCAGAGCCTTTCCTTGTTTCAGATGCTTTTTACATATTGGCTCATGGGCTCTTCTGGTCTCTCCTGTTGTTGGGTTCATCAGATAGCACTGATGCTTCCTTTAGCTTTCTTCTGCGTAGATGGTGGTGTCATGCATGTCTTGTATCCTTGACTGTTTTGTTGTAGCTGCCACTGTCTTCTGGGATCTCTCCCAACTGTTTTATAAAAGAAAAATAAAATAATTCATATATGATTTTTTATGCCTAGTTTCCTTCATTCTCTGTGTCTTTGATCATTGCTTGATTCATGTATTTCACTTAGACTGTTCCATTGACATGGAGAGTCCCCACCATTTGCCAGACATTTCACTGAATCTTTATATATATATATAGAATCCTAACTGTTTGTCCCTTAGCTGTATGTGTTACCTCTACTCATGGATGTGGAAGGTTAGCAAAAGTTCAGAAATTTGGATGAGCCCATGTAAAAGAGTATATTTAAACCAAGTGAGTTAAGCTACCATCTGCAATGCCAACATCCCTTATTGGAGCACCTGTTCAATTCTTGCCTGCCCTCCTTTGAACCTGCTCTCTGGTAATGCACCTGGGAAAGCAATGGAGAATGGCCTAAGTTCTTGGTCACCTGCCACCTATTTGAAAGGCCTGGATGAAGCTTTGGGTTCCTGGTTTCAACATCAGTAGCAAGGAACATTGGGGCTATTTGAGTAGTGAACCAGTGGATGGAAGATCTCTATCTCTCCCTCCTTCTGTCATTTTGACTTTCAAATAAATAAATAAGCCTTAAAAAAACGAACAAACAAAAGACAAAACAGAAAAAGAAGGCTTCAAAATCTGTGTTCTCTTTTTTGCCAACTGGCTTCTTTTTACTTTTTATTCCTTTCCAGATTATCCATTGTTTTTGTTTTCTGTATCGGAATAACTTTGTTAGTATACAGATCTAATCACTTTGCTTTTCTTTTACTTAACATTTTTTAGTTCTTTTGCATCTTTAAAAGCAAACCTCAGGTTCTTTGGAGAGAAATAAAAGACTTAGAAATTCATTCGTCTTTCCTTTTCTGATTCTGCTGTTTATTTAATTACAAATTGACATGAGTTCCTTTGGTTTAACTTCTTGTTTGTTTCTTCAATCTTTAAGACTTATTTCAGGGTTACTTCCTATGTGAAATGAGAGGCAATCTGATTTCTAAGTCCAGTAGAATAGATGATTTGCTATTTTGCAATGATTTTTGTAAATTCTAGGGCCATTTTTGTAAATTTAGTTGGAATCTGTTTTCATACAATGGTTTTTTTTTTTTTATAGACTTCTAACTGTGGAACTCAGATAATACATGTAAAAGGTAGTGAAAACCTCGTGTGCTTCTCTTAGTATTTATTCTCCAGGTTCCCAAATTCATTGTTCATTTGAGTTTGTCATTTCAAGAACTATTTAGTTCAACCACTTAAACCTATTCAGTATCTGTATTATAGAAAGACGGTGATACTTAAATGAGTATGTGTAAGATTTTCAGTCTAAAGAGTAAGAAAACATGTATGTTGAACAGTTAATTCTACATTAACTATCTGACTTAGTTCAACCTGGGCTGAGAAATGTATCACAGAATAGGTATCTTAAAAAATATTGAGGTTAGGAAATCTGAGGACCACATGCTGGCAGATCCAATGTCTGATGATAGCCTACTTCCACTCACATGGCAGAGAGTAGAGAGAGCATGTCAGGTCTTTTGTGCCTTTTTATGACACTACTTCTATTCATGAGGGTTCCATGGTAGTTTATGAACAGAAATTTTTTTTGGCTTGGGGTTCTAAAGGCTGAGAAATCTTAAGATTTCTACATTAGTGTGTCTTTATTTTTTTTAACTAAAAAGTTGACTTTTCTTGTTTTGGACATCAGCCATATATGTATTTGTGTGAGTATGTGTACATTTATATGTAAATAATAGTCTTTTCTTTTCAGAAATGCGAGATAAAATGAGAAAATGGAGAGAAGAAAACTCACGAAATAGTGAGCAAATTGTGGAAGTTGGTGAGGAATTAATTAATGAATATGCCTCTAAGCTTGGAGATGACAGTAAGTTCTTTATTTCATTCAGGCTCAGCACATGTCTTATTAATGATTCATGCTTGCAATTTTTTTAACCTTTTAGCTTTGCTTGTTCTGTTGGTCATATCAATTTTACCTGTGACTTTTTGTTTCAGGAAATTTAATGATACTATATTTTGAAAAGATTTAAAATTGTGGGTAGTAATAAAGCTGCCAAATAGCCATTCTTGTTTTAATGTTCACAAGGCTGCCAAACATCTGGCCAGACTATGTTTCATAAAGACATTCTGGTCTGGCTAACATGTATTTCATAAAACATTTTTAGAACAATAAAGGTATTAAATAATTGGAAACTTTTACCATAAAGGATGTTAAAATATTTTACATCACTGACAGCTTATAAGACTACTTTCTTACTTCTTGAAATTATACCATAAATCAATTTTAAGTATAAATGGTCTTCTTTAAAATATCAGAAGCTAAAAAATTTATTAATCTGAATTCTTGGAGATTTTAATATTAAATTTTACTTTTTCCCCCTCTTTATGTATCAGTTTGGATCATATATGAACAGGTGATGATTGCAGCCCTAGACTATGGTCGGGATGAGTTGGCATTGGTAGGTATTTAAACTAATTATTTTATCTTATATTTAATTAGCTTCATGAATTATATATAAATAGGTAAGTCTTGGCCGGCGCCGTGGCTCAACAGGCTAATCCTCCGCCTTGCGGCGCCGGCACACCGGGTTCTAGTCCCGGTGGGGGTGCCGGATTCTGTCCCGGTTGCCCCTCTTCCAGGCCAGCCCTCTGCTGTGGCCCGGGAGTGCAGTGGAGGATGGCCCAAGTGCTTGGGCCCTGCAACCCATGGGAGACCAGGAAAAGGCACCTAGCACCTGGCTCCTGCCATCGGATGAGCGCAGTGTGCCGTCCGCGGCGGCCATTGGAGGGTGAACCAACGGCAAAGGAAGACCTTTCTCTCTGTCTCTCTCTCTCACTGTCCACTCTGCCTGTCAAAAAAAAAAAATAGGTAAGTCTTAGGATATGGCTTGAACTAAATGCTTTCTCTAACTGGTTTTGAATGCTGTTTTTTTTTTTTTTTTAGCTAATTATTTTTATTGATAGATTTTATGCATTCCATAGGTACAGTTCCAAGAAGACAGTTTCCTCACTTCCCTGCTCCCCCTGAGTCCCTCTCCTGCTTCATCAGTTTTTGCAAAACTTGTAATTTTGTTTGTTTGTTTTTATTTATTTGCTTGAGAGGTGGAGTTAGAGAGAGTGGGAGAGACCGAGAGAACGGTCTTCCATCTGCCAGTTCACTCCCCAGATGGCTGCAATGGCCAGAGCTGATCTGATCCAAAGGCAGGAACTTGCAGCTTCTTCTGGGTCCCCAACACGGGTGCAGACCCAAGCACTTGGGCCATCTTTCACTGCTTTCCCATGCCATAGCAGAGAGCTGAACTGGAAGAGGAGCAGCTGGGACACGAACCAGCACCCATATGGGATGCTGGCACTGCAGGTGGAGATTTGGCCTACTATGCCACAGTGCTAGCTTCAAAGCCCATAATTTTAATCCATTCTTTAATCATAGACTTAATTGGTGACTGAGACTAAGTAGATAATTTGGGATACAATATCTTAAATCTTTTTTCTTTTATTAAGATTTATTTCTTTGAAAGAATTAGAGAGAGAGAGAGATTTTCATGTGCTGGTTCAGTACCCAGATGGCTGCAATGGTCAGGGAAGGACCAGGCTGAAGCCAGAAGCCAGGAGCCAGGAGTTTCTTCTTAGTTTCCCATGTGGGTGGCAGGGGCTCAAAACTTGTGCCATATTTGGCTGCTTTTCCTAGGCCAATAGCATGAAGAAAAACTTGTTATAAATTGTGGTTATACGCTATAACAAGTTTTTCTTTTGGGTGTTCAATGACTTTCAAAGTATATAGTATAAATACTGGTGTGCAATATTATCAACATGTATTTTAAATTATCAAAAATTCTGATTTGTCATACACAACCACAGACTTTGTATTACCGAATCACATTAAAACATTTCATTAGTACTGGTTAATAGATTTAAATTTTTAGACATAGACCTTGATGCTATATTTCCAGAACCCATTAAAACATTTTGCTAATGCTTAAGTTTCCTCACTAGTTAAAGGCTATTAACTAGTTCCTCATACTTTAGGGCATAATGTACCCTTATTAATGGACCATTTATGTAATTTTTGTTTTTTCTTAGACTTGTAAGACCCTTATAGTCCCTTAAATGTTGCTGAGAACAGAGCTACTCAGTAAATACTTGATTATTTATTTAGTTGTTGAATGAATTGTGGATACCTGTCCAAAGAAAATTGGTACTCTTAGATTTGGTGTCTCTTTTATCTGAACCCAAAATGATATATGTGAATTTGAAGGATGATTGGTTAATATGATTTTAACAGAGCAAAATTAAATAAAATGTTAAAATTATTTACTTAATTCTTACCAAGAGAATATTTATATTATAATTAGGAAGAAAAGACTAGGAAGCTGTTGGCATTTAAGTACATTATGGAAACAGTTTTTAAGAAGGAGTACTGTGATAGTAGTTTTTAAAGAGTTATTAATTGATGTCCTAATCTGCTTGTTTTCTCAGTTGATTGTATGATCAGTTTTTTTTTTTTTTTTTGGACAGGCAGAGTGGACAGTGAGAGAGAGAGACAGAGAGAAAGGTCTTCCTTTTGCCGTTGGTTCACCCTCCAATGGCCGCCACGGATGGCGCGCTGCGGCCGGCGCACCGCGTTCGTCCGATGGCAGGAGCCAGGTGCCAGGTGCTTTTTCCTGGTCTCCCATGGGGTGCAGGGCCCAAGCACCTGGGCCATCCTCCACTGCACTCCCGGGCCACAGCAGAGGGCTGGCCTGGAAGAGGGGCAACCGGGACAGAATCCGGCGCCCCGACCGGGACTAGAACCCGGTGTGCCGGCGCCGCAAGGCGGAGGATTAGCCTGTTGAGCCACGGCGCCGGCCCTGTATGATCAGTTTTTAAGAACTGATTGTTGCCATCATTAATTTCATAGTTTTCTTTCACCTCATTATTCATTACTCATTAATTTCACTTCATGATGTTAGGTGACGCTAATGAAATTATTCAAGATGATACATTAAAGACTATATAGGTTACTCCTTATAGTCCATTTAGTATACATAAAACGTAATTACTACTCTTCATTTTACTTTTTTTTAATGAATTATTTTTTTCAGTTTTGTCTTCAGGAGTTAAGAAGACAGTTTCCTGGCAGTCACAGAGTCAAGCGATTAACGGGCATGAGATTTGAAGCCATGGAAAGGTAACCAAATGTGAATAGTGTGATTTCATTTAAAAATGGCAAACACGAGCCTGTGTTTAAGTCCTTCTACACCACTGGCATATCATTAATTAATTGCACAAGGTCCTTAGCTCTTGACTCTGAAATATGTCGCAGTGACACAGTGATGCTCATGATCAATCTTGCCAGCTATTCTCAATAAACAGAATTTAATATATAAGAGTAGGATACATTAGCTGTCTGTGACCTAGTAAAATAGGATCATGCTTTGGACTAAACTGACTTCAAATCATGGTTCTTGCATATACTAAATCTTGAATTGACAACTTATTTAACTTTGTTTTTGTTTTTAAATTTACTCTTCAAAAATAATGGTATTTTCAACTTCTCAGGATTGTTTGTATACACGTATTTATATATAAACATACACTCAAAACAAAGCCAATGGGAGGCATATTGATCATCTAGCTCAGGGATTTTCAACATTTTTGAAAGCGAAACTTGTTTTTCATATTTACTGTTAACCCAGAAAGGCAAGAGAGAGAAGATGATCTGTTCTATTTCAAGCATTGCATGGAGACCAACTTGGCCCATCTCTGATTCTTCCATATTAACTTCTGAAGCCATCTTCAGGGAACAGATTCAAGAGTTTATCTTAAGTAGGAGGCAAGGTATTACAGAGTTCTTCTCTTGGGTTGAAACTGGAGATACACACAGGTACTATATTGTGTAGGGTTTTTGCCAAGGAGTTTCAGCTGAAGGTATGAGGAAATCATAGCAATGTAAGGGTGAGTAACAATTGAATTGGTTTGTAAGATCGATGTTTGTCAGTAATCTTAAAAGGAATATCTTTGAGAACTGTTGTAGTAGTCCAAGAGAGAGAGATAATGCTATTTTTTTTTTAAGACTTAATTATTTAGAAGGCAGACAGAGAGAGAGAGAGAGAGAGAGGGAGAGACAGAGAGAAATCTTTCATTTGCTGGTTCATTCCCCAAATGCCTGTAACACTCAGGACTAGGCTAATTCTGGAGCCCAGAACTCCTTCTGTGTCTCCCACATTGGAAGCAGAGTCCCAAGCACATAGGCCATCTTCTGCTGCTTTCCCAGGTGTATTAGCAGGGATCTTGATTGAAAGCAGAGTAGCTGAGACTTGAACCAGCACTCTTGTATGGCATTCCAGTGTCACAAGCCGCTACTTAACCCGCTGTGCCACAATGCCAGCATCATAGATAAAGATATGTGAAATTATGACAGAGAAATTAGGACAGATGAGAGAAATTAAGATAAGTAGAAAATTATTTACTGGTTGCATTTTAGTGATATGGGCGAAAGATCTGTAATGACTTGTTTTCCTCATCTTGACTACTTAGGTGTCATCGACCAAACAAATAAAGAATGAGGAGGAATAGGTTTGGGTGGAAAGATACGTTGAGCTTGATGTATTCTTAGGGGATATCTTGCTGGAAAAAAGAAGTTGAATATATATTCTGAGGAGATTGTCCATGTGGAGCAAATAGAGAATCAATTCTACCTGTCAGAGACTTAGTTTGTATTGATGGGATGGAAAGATCACTCATACCAGATATGAGAATGTCATCTTGCACAATTTATATAAAAGAAGTCTAGAATACATTCTAAGATTTGGCATAGTTAATTGATATTAAGGCTTTTCTGATAAACAGAAACTAAAAGAAATATGTGTACAAAGATACTCTGCAGTGTTGAGTTGCAACAGCAAAAATAAAAATATGTCCTCTAGCCTAGCGTGTTCCTTGACTATTTTTCTTCTTTTTTATCTTGCCTATTGCCCAATTTTTTTATTTCATTGAATATCCTTGCAATGAAATCTCTGCTTATCTAAGAAGATTGCTTTAGAACAAGATCCTGGAGAAAATTTACTGGATTAAAAGATATGCTTACGTTGAAGGCTATTGATACACAATGCTAGAGTACCCATCAGAAGAACACACAAGTTAATTGTCCACCCAAAAGAATTCCTGATGTGTCCTCATCCTTAAAACAGTGAATATAGATATTTTTCATAAGTGAAAAATATTATTTTAAGTATTGCTTAGCACAAATTCTAGTTCTTAATTTCATTTGTAATATATTTGTTTATTCCCATTAGTGGGTTTTTTAAATTTACTGAGATGTAATATATGAAAAAGCACCCATTTGAAGAATACAGTTAACAATTTTAATAAGTATTTTATGCCCATGTTATAGCCATCCCATTTAAGATAGAAAATTTGTGTCACACAAAAAGTTCTCTATGCATTTACAGTTAATGCCAGGCACCCAGTGGATCTGATTTCTGGGTTTGAGTTTTATTTCTATGGTTATATGTGTGATTATTTGTTGGCTTTTTACTGCTCAGTAGTAGTTTATTGTATACATATATTATTGTCTGTTTCACTCCAGTTGTTGAAGGATATTTGAGTTGTTTCTAGGTTTGAGGTAATTTTTTTTAAAGGTTTATTTTATTTTAAAGTCAGAGCACAGAGAGAGGAAAGGCTGGGAGAGAGAGAGGTCTTGCATCTGATGGTTCACTGCTCAACTGGCCGCAACAGCTGGAATTGTGCCAATCAGGAGCCAGGAGATTCTTCCAGGTCTCCCACGCAGATGCAGGGGCCCAAGGACTTGGGCCATCCTCCACTGCTATCCCAGGCCACAGCAGAGAGCTGGATGGGAAGTAGAACAGCCAGGACTCGAACTGGCGCCTATATGGGATGCTGGTGCTTCAGGCCAGGGTGTTAACCTGCTGTGCCACAGCACTGGCCCAGGTTTGAGGTATTTTAAGTAAAGCTGCTGTAAATTTCACATAGCAGCCCTGTCTGTTTAACTTTCATTTATCATATTTTAAATTCATGTTTCTTGATGTTTCCTTCTCTTTTTAAATAGATATGATGATGCTATACAGCTATATGATCGAATTTTACAGGAAGATCCAACTAACACTGTAAGTTTATAGCTTCTCTTTAGTATAATCTAAGTTAAATTTAAGAAGTGGAATTAATTCATTGAAGAAAGATACATATAAACCTAGGTTTTATTTTAAATAGTTCTTGATGGACCACATTTTATTTTAAATAGATTTAAAACTCCAGTAAAATTTGACTTGTAGAAGCTACCTTGTTAGAAAAGAATCTAGTTGAAATTTGGAAAAAGTAGATAGACTGCATACTTATATAAAAGCCTAGCAAACCTGTGTTTTTGTAATATTTTGAAGCTTATGAAAGCTAACTTGTCTATTTTGTGTAGCTATATTTTAGTTAATGAAAAATGAAAAATATTTTAATTAATATGTGGAATTAATGAAGATATTTTGTCTTTGCTTTTTTCTAACCTCAAACATGAATAAGAAAACATGAGTTTATATTTGTGTATCCGTGCTTTTTTGAAGATGGCAGCTTTACCCTGATTTCACACTAATGTATTCTAAATATGTCTATATAATAATTTGTACTTAAAGAAAAATGCCCTGCTGAGGTTTATGGCTTTTTTTTTAATTGAGAACATTTTAGTCTTCAAAATTGGCATAAAAGCTTCCTCAGATTTAATTTTTTACTCAATGAAAAGTTATAGATATTTTAGATGATATTTTAGTCATTTTAAAGGATTGTATCACTATTGCCATGCAGACATATGCCCCTGAAACAAAATGTTTTAGAAGTTTTAAAGAAAAAGTTGAGTTTTTCTTCTTTTGTAATACTGACACATGAAAAATTTCCCTCATTTGACAACTAGTTCTTTAAAAACAGAAAGTCATATAATGTATGAGTATGACTTGAATGTTAATGTGCCAAACTGTGTGATATTTAAAACAGTGATAACTTCATTTATTTTAAGTAATTATATTAGCATAGAGAATTGCTTAATTTTAAAATGTGTAATTGTAGAGCAAATTTACTCCAGGTTTTGATCATTAATTCCTATCCATGCTTATTTCTTTTGATATTCCATAGTAATTTTTGTGTATTTATAGTAGTAGATATGTTCTGTAAATAATAGAATTCCATGTTTATTATTATCCCACCCTATGGAAATTTTCTCTGGAAACTTTTGGGTTCTTCTTGTATGTGTGTATGTAGATACTTGCATGAGAAAGTTTGATTGTTTCATGAGAGTTCTCAGAATACGGACAGTTCAAGGGGAAGTTTTGAGAGCTGAAAGCCTACCTGTTTCAAAAAATCAACGTCTCTCAATTTATCTAATATTGGATGTTAATAATACAAAGAAAATAAAATTAGAATGTTCTTGACTAATTATATTAACTATCCTGAGTTTACCATCCATGTTAGTGAAAAAGAAGCCTTATAAAGAGTACCATTTTATTTTGGTAAAGATTTTCTCATTCACTTACTTTACATGTTAGATTTCAGCACAGTTTCCAAAATACTCATTTCATGCTTAGCCAGCCATGTGTTGAAAAAAATGAAGTCAGGTTTCTAAAGAGTTTTTGAGTTATAGAGCTATCAATAAATTAATAGCTAGTAATTTAATTTTTTGCCTTTTACTTCTGTTTCATCGTAAGGGATGTTTTTAATAAGTTTATTCTATTTCTAGGATATAAGATAATATATAATTAAATATTCTTTCTGTATAGTACTGTTTTAGGACTTTATAAAACCTATTTTATGACTTTTTGTGACTTTAGAAACCAAAGAGAATTTATATGATTCTCATCATAGATTATGGGGATACTTTGAAAAGTTTATGAAAAATAGAATTAAAGATTAGTTTATTTGATAGAAAATTTTTGAAAGTCAACGCATATGATGACTCTTCAAAAATTTTTGGCAAAGTCTTACTATAGAAAAACTATATCAGCTTCAACATTTTGCACCAAAATAAGCTTTTCTTTCAATTTCGTTTGCTATGAACTTTGTGTAATATGATCATATGTGTGTAGAAATAGTAACTGTGACCTTTACTGATCAGGTATACTTTTTAGAAAAGATTACTAAATTTACCTTTGCTAACTATATTATTCTTTTGTCAGAAGTTACTTAATTTTTCCTTAATCCATCTTTTCTTTCTATAAACATTTTTGATTATTTCTCATGAGTCACCACAGTGTTAATATTACCAAGAGTAAAGATACTGATTCTATTTCTGTATCTTTAGAAAGCACTGGGCAAGACATTGAGGGAAAAAGCAAAGCCATAAAAGGCTTAGAACTAATAAAGTCTAGTAGAACACTTCACTTGGATTAAACAGTTAAGTTTTCGTGAAGACATCACTATATTTTTCTAAAACATCTTTAATTTATTATCTCAAAGGTGAGAAAGTCCAATTTCATCCTTAACCATGGTTGTAATTCATAATTTTATGATGTTTATATTTTGTCTAAAAATGATCTGATCCTTTTATTTGTCTTGCGTCTCTGTTTTTACATAGCCAGTATAGAAATGAGGTGAAGTTGTTCACCTAAATCTCAAAGTCAGACATTAGCAGTTCTGTCAACACTCAGAAACCTGCAGCTTTATCCTCACTTTGTTTTCAGGGGGGGCACACAGCAAGAAATGCAAACATAAATCGTGATTGTTCTGGGTATATAAAAACCCCTAAGTCACTATTGTCTTCAGAATTAATACAAGTCAAGGATTTGATGCTTCTGTCTCAGCTTTCTGCAATGGTAAAACTAGTCCTCCATAGCCCCTAGATCTTTCACGCATAGTGAGTGGAGAAGATCTAAGTGTTTAGCCACGTTACACATGCATGGTGATTCTGTAAAAAAGTTTTCTTCTCCCTTTCCAGCCACTGATGGGAAATTATTCTCTAAGGTATCAGAATCAGCAATAGTCTTCCGTAGCAGAGATGCCTGATGTTTCAAATTTGCCACTGGAGATATTAGGACCCTATCTTCCTTTTGATCTAAGTTGCAGTTCAAAAGTTACAATACCACTAGTCCCAGATTCCTTTTACCATAATGAATGTCCCCGGGTAGAAAAAGAAGACCCAAATGCCTACAAATCCTTCCAGAGTAATCACTGATGGAAGAGGAACTTCAACAGCAGCAGGAATATCGAAAGCAGAAAAAAAAGTAAAATTGGAAGAAAAAAGGTCCACAGCATTTGGAAAGAGAAAAGGAAAGGAAAGGAAAAAAGAAGAGAAAGAAAGATCTTTACAAGCCAAAAGAAGGGAAAATTTTTTTTTATTTTTATTTTTTTTAGGTTTTATTTAATGAATATAAATTTCCAAAGTACAGCTTATGGATTCCAATGGCTTCCCCCCCCATAACTTCCCTCCCACCCACAACCCTCCCCTTTCCCACTCCCTCTCCCCTTCCATTCACATCAAGATTCATTTTCAATTCTCTTTATATACAGAAGATCAGTTTAGTACATATTAAGTAAAGATTTCAACAGTTTGCCCTCACATAGCAACACAAAGTGAAAAATAGTATTGGAGTACTAGTTATAGCATTAAATCACAAAGTATAGCACATTAAGGGCAGAGATCCTACATGATATTTTTTTAAAACATTAATTTTCTATGCAATTTCCAATTTAACACCAAGTTTTTTTTTCTCATTTTCAATTATCTTTATATACAGAAGATCGATTCAGTATATATTAAGTAAAGATTTACTCAGTTTGCACCCACACAGAAACACAAAGTGTAAAATACTGTTTCAGTGCTAGTTATAGCATTACTTCACATTGGACAACACATTAAGGACAGATCCCACATGAGACGTAAGTACACAATGACTCCTGAAGTTGATTTAACAATTTGACACTCTTGTTTATGGCGTCAGTAATCTCCCTAGGCTCTAGTCATGAGTTGCCAAGGCTATGGAAGCCTTTAGGGTTCGCCGACTTAGATCTTATTATGACAGGGTCATAGTTAAAGTGGAAGTTCTCTCCTCCCTTTAGAGAAAGGTACCTCCTTCTTTGATGGCCCCGTTCTTTCCACTGGGATCTCACTCGCAGAGATCTTTCATTTAGGTCTTCTTTTTTTTTTTTTTTCCAGAGTGCCTTGGCTTTCCATGCCTAAAATAATCTCTTCAGCCATATGCACATGCCTTAAGGGCTGATTCTGAGGCCAGAGTGCTCTTTAGGACATCTTCCATTCTATGAGTCTACTGTGTCTCCCACTTCCTATGCTCGATCATTCTCTCCAAAAGAAGGGAAAATAAAAAAAAGAAGCAGAAATCCAAGCAGCATGACTATTCAGACTATGAAGCCAATTCCCTAGAATTTTTGGAAAGGTGCTTTTTACTAACTCGATCTTCTGGGAGTTCTCTGGCTCCGCAAAGCATGTTTATGGAGAAAACTACAACCTTTTAGTACCCAAGGGCAATTCTGTCCATTGATCTTAGTGGTGAAATTTAACAGATGTGGAATTCCTAGATGATTGCTAAATGGAGAGCTTGCTTCTGAGTGGAGATGAGTATAATCAGGACTTTGATTCAACCAGTTTTGAGCAATTTCAGGAGGAAGACGATGCTCTCAATGAAATTCTGTGATGTATTTGGGAAATGGATGAAGACAATGGCTTCATGATTCAATGTGAAGAGTGTCTGTTTTGGTAGCACAGTGTGTGAATGAGGCTGCTGGAGGAGAACATTCCAGAGTAGTACATCTGCTATGTCTGCAGAGACCTTCCTGGTCAGAGGTGGAGCATAAAACATTATGATAAGGATTGGATAAATTATGGGAGAATGTGTGGGATATCTTTGTTTCTTTAAAGATTTATTTATTTATTTGAAATAGTTAGAGAATGAAGGAGAGGCAGAGAGAGCGAGGTCTTCCATCTGCTGATTTACTCCCCAATTGGCTGCAGTGGCTGGAGTTCTGCTGATCTGAAGCCAGGAGCTTCTTCTGAGTCTCCCACGTGAATGCAGGGGCCAAAGGACTTGGGCCATCTTCTTCTAACTTTACCAGGCCATAGCAGAGAGCTGGATTGGAACTGGAGCAGCCTGGACTTGAACCAGTGCCCATATGGGATGCTGACACTACAGGCAGTGGCTTTACCTGGTGTACCACAGCGCTGGCTCTGTGGACTATCAGTTTTAAAAGAAAATTTCTCATCTCAGTGTCAAAAAGATATTTTCTGGAAATCATCTGCTTGCTGATATCTACGGTGTTACAGAAGTACTACACTGGTTACATCTGATATTGAAATACTGAAGAATAAACGTCATCCTGATATTCATTGCTGGGCATGTTCTGGCAAGCATAAAGACCGAGATGAAATAATAGTGGGAATAGAGAAAGACGAAGCAGTGTGAGACACAGTTACTCTATAATTAAAGAAGTATGTACAGAACAATAAAGAACCACCTCATTTGCCCCTAAGAATTGAAGGAACTTATATTACAAATGAGCACAGCTATCAAAAGACACAAAGTTTTGATCAGGGCTAAAAATCTCTTGAAATCCCTGGGAGCTTAGATGATTATGATGTTAGTAGTTTTGAAGAACAAGAATTCCACATGGGAGATAAAAACCATTTAATATTCTCAGCAAAAGAGCATAGAATACCTGAAAAGAATCCAGCTGAAGGGAATATAGTTTTTGTTTATAATGATAAAAAGGACTCGGAAGATACACTAGACTCGCATCTTCAATGGCAGCTCGATCTGTTGATAGACATAGAAAATGTGCAGAATTGGGCTGGTGCCGTGGTGTAGTAGGTGATTTAAGCCTCTGCCCATGGCACCGGCATCCCATATGGCCACTGGGTCAAGTCAGACCACTTCCCATCCAGCTTCCTGCTAATGGCCTGGAAAGCAGTGGAAGATGGCCCAGGTGCTTGTGCCTCTGTACCCACGTGGGAGACCTGGAAGAATCTCCTGGCTCCTGGGTTTCAGATTGGCCCAGCTCTGGCCATTGTGGTCATTTTGGGGAGTGAACCAGCAGATAGAAGACCTTTCTCTCTCTCTCCATCTCTCTGTCCGTAGCTCTACCTCTCAGATAAATAAATAAATCTTTTAAAAAAAAATGAAGAAAACATGCAAAATCAAATACCAGCAGGATGGATCTGATAGAAGAGGTTTCTGGAAAGCTGGATTGATTTCACAGGTGAATTGGAGCCACCAGATCCTCTGGCAAGACTTCCCCAACTTAAATGCCCCATAAAATACCCCCTATCGGACATGGGAAACATACAACAAATAGCAACTCTTTGTGTGACAGTAGTGAAAATTTAATGGAGATGTTTGTCTCTTTTGATGAATCACTTTTATTATCCACCTGATTGCTAGGTGGATTGTTAAAATATTTAAGCAGCATTTGGACATTTACTGCTTTGTGACATCTGTGGGATGGCACCTTGGAAAGCAAAGTGAAGAACAACTTTATCAGAAGCTTATATTGAAACATCATGAGCAAGCTGTAAATGAGAATGTGTTGTAGGCCAAAGGTCTGTAAAGTAGAGTATCATTTATGTTAAAGGAATTGAATTGGCAGGAATTTTGAATAGTTGCTTATGTGAAGCTTGGGGTACCCATAGAAAAAGGCATGATGTATTTATATGGATTTTAGTAGGAGGAATCACTTTTAGAAGCCAGCATTTAGCTAAAAATAAAATTGTAAAGGAAATCAAAATTCTAGAGAGTTCTGCAAGGTTGCTGTAAGAACTGTCTTCTCAGCAGTTGGATCCAGCTGCATAGAAGTTTAGATTGTTTAAGCTTTTAGAGGATCATGGGCTATTTCTTGGTTGATGAATGTCTTTTATCAGAAAGCTGACAGTAGATATCTCACTTCTGGGGAAAATAATTGTGGAATTCTTAATTCCTTATGAATGTATTTGAAAAACACCAAATAATTGGAATTTATTGTAGGCACTAAGCTCCTTTAGAATTGCAGAAGGGTCTGATGGACCAAATGTTGATGATCCTGTTGGGAAGAGAATTTTAAATATTGTGGGAGGTCTCTCACCCTAAATTTTATGTAATATCATCAGTCCATCTAAAACCAGTACATCACATGTGCTGTATAAATATTTGAATGGCAGTGTTCATTATTCAACATACAGTTTAATCTTGAATATGCTTAGTGTTTACCTTCTTTAAAAAACTTGTAAATAAACTTCAGCTGGGGTGAAGAGTGACAAAAATATCACAATAACTTGTGGCTGTGGATTTTTCAACTGCTATTAGCAGAATAGTAGAAAAGCTTCATTTCTGAAGATGAATTTTATTTTTAAATACATGTGCAGTCAAAACTTGTAGCTTTGTTTATAAATGGACAGATTTCTGAAACCACAGTCAACTAAGTTGCTGTGTTAGCTCTTGTTGGATTTTGAACCTGCATCCTACTGTCTGCCAGTCCTTATGGGAATTGTGCCCCAGTGCTCCGTACACAGATATGTGTGTGTATGCTTATTTTAAACAGAAAGCCAATGTACATATGTACATAATCTATACATATTTATATCACACATATCTAGTTTTATTACTATAGACTATATAAATTGATGTTTAACATGAAATGTTACCTTTTAACAGACTTTTTAAAAATTAAAAATGCACAAGTTTTGAAATTTTTTAAGGGGAAAAAGGGCTGTTGAAGAGGCTATTTGATGACTTTTAACGCTTGAATAGTTTATGCCTCATTCTGTTTTTCAGTTCTAGCTATCTGTATAAATGGATTTTAGAACTGATAATAAACTTGATCTTATCTTTGATAAGAATACATGCCACTGTATGTTCAGATATTTAAATTTGCAAACACACTGTTCTATCTGTAAGGTACTATATGTAAAACTCTAATAAAACAATTCCACATATCCTGAAATTTGAACTTGCCTTTTTGTGGCCTAGTATTTTAATGTAAAGATTAAAAGAATATGCAAAACAGAAAATTTCGTTGCCTTTTGAGATTCTACATCTTGACAAATGTAACAGAGATCAACAGACATAATATGATCCTGTGTATTTACTTGTAATGCAGTAATTTTTTCAAAGATCTTGCTGTTAAATGAAAAGCTTTAGCAGAGGTGATATTGTGGGGTAGTTGGTTAAATTTGCATATTAAAGTAAAAATGGGGGGAAAAAGAAATGAAATTTTTTTAAGCTTTAAAGGGCTCTCATTGCCATTCACATGAATTCATTTTTCTTTCAGAAAATAGTGATTGAGTGCTGGCAGCCTATGTGGTCTTGAGAACCAAAGTATGAATTACACAATATCGTACCTTTATTTTTCAGAGGGTAGCATGCTGTGATAACCATTGTAGACTTCAAAACAGATTTATTAAATTCTGTTTCTTGGGTGACTTGCTGCATGAGTTTTGAGCCTAGGAGACCCTTAAGAATCCATGTGGCTTAGTCAAAACAGTGAGCTGTGAAACATATTCCATGTGAATAGCGTAAGTAACCTTAGCGTTGTAAGGGTATAAGGTTTGCTTTGGGCAAGAAAGAATAACCATTTCCAAATTTTTCTTTTAGAAAGGTGATGGAATGGGATACTTTCTATTTGATTTTTAATTGTGGCATATTTTTTTTGAAAAAGTAATATATACTCATGTTAAAAGTTCCAGATAATAGAAAACAGTATCCTGTGAAAATTTTGTCTATTTTTTGTCTCTTAGTTTAGGTTCTTCTTCTCATAGGCAAATATTCTCTCTCTTTCTCTCTCTTTCTTTCTCTCTCTCTCTCTCTCTCTCTCTCTCTCTCTCAGTATGTGTGTGGTGTGTGTAACCCTTTTGACTGAGAGATTGCTTGGAAATGCAAATGGTGGGCTATAATCCATAGCAAAAGTTTTTGAAAATTAAGCCATTCTTTAAATTATCCTATTCAGTAGATACATAACATTGCAGCATGGATATGTTGCAAATATGGTCCCTATCTTGATGAAACACAATTTAAGTCCCCTTTGGTGAGCTTAGTTGATTTTAATACATTCTCAGAAACAGTGTTGCAGTGTGTATGATTCGTAGTATAAATTGTTGGAAGGAAAATATCTGGGTCAGCAGGTCAGTGCATTTTAAATGTTGAGAGATGTTCTTACTCTTTTCTCTGAAAAGGCTTCTTAGTCAACTATACTTATTTTCTGTAGTGTGTGAGAGTGCCTCTTTCCTTCCCACAGGATTTATTATCAGGTTTTAGTTTTCATCCTTGCCAGTCTTATAGATTAAAAATACTAGCTTGTTATAATTTGCATTGTGAGATGTTAGACATCGTTTAGTATGCCTAATAAGTCACTTGTTTTTCTAAACTGCCTCCTTTTACATCTTTTTCAAGTGAAGTTTCATTCCTCTCTGGTTGGAGAGTTTTAATGAATTAGTTAACCTTCCTTTCCCCACTGATTTACATCTGAGGAAAACAATATTTCATATTTATGAGTTGGTTCATTCTACACAGTAGCTTGAGGTGCAGTAAGGTCAACATTTGTGAACAGGCTGATTCATTACTCTTCAGAATTCTGGATTTTAAGAGAATGCAGAATGAAGTCAAGTTTTGATTAGGGAAATAACATCAGATATTTTTAGAGATAACATTTCAGCAGTATTGGATATGATTTGAAGGAGATAAGAAAAATGTTTTAGAGCCTGTTCTGTTTTAGGCCAGAGATCATGGTTATCTAAAACTAGGAAAAGTGGAACTGAAGGAGATATGTAAATGAATGAAAGTATATTTTGCAATAAAACTTAAAGTGTGAAAATATCTTTTAGAAGAGGGAGTGCTTGGGCTGACACTGTGGCTTAACAGGCAGAACCACTGCCTGTGGCGCTGGCATCCCATATTGGAACTGGTTCAAGTCCCAGCTGCTCCACTTCAATCCAGCTCCCTGCTAATGTACCTTAGAAAGCAGTGGAGGATGGCCCAATTCCTTGGGCTCCTGTACCCATGTGGGAGACCTGGAAGAAGCTCCTGGCTCCTGGCCTTTGACTGGCCCAGCCCCAGCCATTGTGGCCATTTGGAGAGTGAACCAGTGGATGGAAGATCAATCTCTCTCACTCTCTCTCTAACTTTGCCTTAAATAGATAAATAAATATATAAAAAAAAAAAGTGGAGTTCAAGTGTGAAAAATTTAGTCACTGAACTATGAAAAAAAATTGGATTAGGCTCTTGATGAGGTTTTATTCCTTATTGTACCATCAGTGAGTTTTGTTTTCTCTTGCTTTTAAAATAAAGCTAGACATTTTCATCTTTGAATATTTTTTTCTTTCTTTTTTTTTTTTTGTTAAAGATTTATTTATTTGAAAGATTTACAGAGAGAGGTAGATACAGAGAAAGAGAGAGGTCTTCCATCTACTGGTTCACTCCCTAAATGGCCACAATGGCTGGAACTGAGCCAGTCCAAATCTCCCACATGGTTGCAGAGACCCAAAAACTTGGGCCATCCTCTGCTGCTTTTCCAGGCACATTAGCAGGGAGATGGATCAGAAGTGAGTAGCTGGGACTCGGCCCTGTGCCCATATGGGATCCCAGTGCTGCAGGCCAGGGTTTTAACCCATTGTACCACAGCGCCAGTCCACTGAACTCTTCTTGAAGAGAAAAATTATGTCACTACCATGGAGCAGTGCCTAGCATATGGTGGATCAAAATGAATATACTTGGTGATAAATGCCTTCAAGAAAATACATTATTTATTGTCTGTCCATTGATTTTTTTTTCCGTTTTCTTTTTTTTATTATAAACACTTTATTTAGTAAATATAATTTTCCAAAGTACAGTTGATGGATTACAGTGGCATTTTCCCCCCATAACTTCCCTCCTACCCTCACCCCTCCCATCTCCCGCTCCCACTCCCATTCCATTCACATCAAGATTCATTTTCAAGCCATCGCCGCAGCTCAATAGGCTAATCCTCCGCAATGCAGTGCTGGCACACCAGGTTCTAGTCCCGGTCAGGGCGCCGGATTCTGTCCCAGTTGTCCCCCTTCCAGGCCAGCTCTCTGCTGTGGCCTGGGAGTGCAGTGGAGGATGGCCGAAGTGCTTGGTTCCTGCACCCCATGGGAGACCAGGAGAAGCACCTGGCTCCTGCCTTTGGATCAGCAAAGTGCGCCGGCCGCAGCAGCCATTGGAGGGTGAACCAACGGCAAAGGAAGACCTTTCTCTCTGTCTCTCTCTCTCACTGTCCACTCTGCCTGTCCAAAAAAAAAAAATTCATTTTCAATTCTCTTTATATACAGAAGATCAGTTTAGTATATATTAAGTAAAGATTTCAACAGTTTGCACTGCACAGAAACACAAAGTGTAAAATACTGTTTGAGTACTAGTTATAGCATTAATTCGAAAGACAACACGTTAAGGACAGATCCCACATGAGACGTAAGTACACAGTGACTCCTGTTGTTGATTTAACAATTTGACATTCTTGTTTATGGCGTCAGTAATCTCCCTAGGTTCTAGTCATGAGTTTCCAAGGTTTGGAAGCCTTTTGAGTTTGCTGACTTCAATCGTATTTAGACAAGGTCAAAGTCAAAGTGGAAGTTCTCTCCTCTCTTCAGAGAAAGATACCCCCTCCTTTGATGGCCCGTTCTTTCTACTGGGATCTCACTCGCAGAGATCTTTCATTTAGGTCTTCTTTTTTTTTCCAGAGTGTCTTGGCTTTCCATGCCTAAAATACTCTCATGGGCTCTTGAGCCAGATCTGAATGCCTTAAGGGCTGATTCTGAGGCCAGAGTGCTCTTTAGGACATCTTCCATTCTATGAGTGTACTGTGTATCCCACTTCCCATGTTGGATCATTCTCTCCCTTTTTGATTCTATCAGTTAGTATTTGCAGACACTAGTCTTGTTTGTGTGATCACTTTGACTCTTAGACCTATTAGTGTGATCAGTTGTGAACTGAAATTGATCACTTGGACTAGTGAGATGGCATTGGTACATGCAGTCTTGAAGGGATTGTATTGGAATCCCCTGGTACAATTCTAACTCCACCATTTGGGGCAAGTCTGATTGAGCATGTCCCAAATTGTCATTGATTTTTTTTTTTTTTTTAAGATTTATTTACTTGAAAGAGTTACACAGAGAGAGTAGGAGAGGCAGAGAGAGAGACAGAGAGAGAGAGAGAGAGAGGTCTTCCATCTGCTGGTTTATTCCCCAGTTGGCCACAAAGGCTAGAGCTGTGCCGATTAGCAGCCAGCAGGTTCTTTCGGGTCTCCCACATGGGTTTGGGGGCCCGAGGACTTGGGCCATCTTCTGTTGCTTTCCCAGGCCATAGTAGGGAGCTGGTTCGGAACTGGAGCAGCTGAAACTCAAACTGGTGCCCATATGGAATGCTGGTACTGTAGGTGGTGGGTTTACCCGCTATGCCACAGTGCTGGCCCCTGTTCATTGATTTTTATATCAGAAAGTTCAGATTTTAACCCTGAGTTATGAAATATTTGATGTCTTATTTTGGAATTAGATATATGCCGGGGTAAAGATGCTTTTAAAATGCCATGATTTTCAGGGGTATGGACATAAGCCTTGGAGGCAGCAAAACATGGAACTGTGGTTTTTCTATCTGTTTCTTTCAGGGTCCTCAACTCTGTAATGTTGGTGGACCTTAATCCTTTAATCCTTTTTTGGAAGTGTCTTTGCAAGTAGCCTATTTTTTTAAAAATGTTAGATTTTTTAGGAACAAAAATGCTGCATTTAGCTACCCCCATTAAATGTAACATAGCAGAAGACATGTATTCAGTTTGATAGAAATTTATTCATGGTTTTTAGAAGTTTGAAGGAAATTATATAGTCCCTTGTTTATTGTTTGGCAATAGTGTATAAAGTTTGGGTTGGAAAACTATCAGAACACGTTCCTTCAAATTCTGTTCTTCTTATGGGGTTCAACTCCTCTGTCGTCACCTCTGTTACTTTATTTCAGTAAAAATCACAGCAATATCTTTTACTCTTAATGCTGAAGTTTAAGAAATATTGTACTTTTATAATTGTTTCTTACCAGTTGTATTATAGCTGTTATACATGTATCACCAAAAAGAATATGAATTCTCTGAGGCCAAGTACTGAATCATATTTATTTGATGCCAGTTGAAGAAAATAGAACAGGATCCATGTGTTGTTTAGTTCATTTACTTTATTGAGTGGAATAAATTGTTTGGTCAATAGTACTCTAGTCGAGTCATTCGCACTATGGTGGATGCTTTTTTTTTTTTTTTTTTTTTTTTTTTTTTTTTTATAAAGCTTTTATTTAAAGAATATAAATTTCCAAAGAACAGCTCATGGACCACAATGGCTCCCCCCCCACACAACTTCCCTCCCTCCCCCCGGTGGATGCATTTTTCAGAACTATTATTGCATTTCTGAATACCTCCAGATTTACTCAGAATATCAGTTGAGATAACAGTTAAATTATTTAAATAACAGATTGGCTAAAATCTAATCTTTCAGAGGGCAAAAGTGCAGTTGTTAGTGTTGATTAAGAGGTGATATGATTTATTTAATAGGTTCTGATTTTGTTAATTAAAAATATTGATCTTTTTTTTTTTTTTTTTGACAGGCAGAGTGGACAGTGAGAGAGAGAGACAGACAGAAAGGTCTTCCTTTTGCCGTTGGTTCACCCTCCAATGGCCGCCGCGGACGGCGCACTGCGGCCGGCGCACCGCGCTGATCCGATGGCAGGAGCCAGGAGCCAGGTGCTTTTCCTGGTCTCCCCATGGGGTGCAGGGCCCAAGCACCTGGGCCATCCTCCACTGCACTCCCGGGCCACAGCAGAGGGCTGGCCTGGAAGAGGGGCAACCGGGACAGAATCCGGCGCCCCGACCGGGGGACTAGAACCCGGTGTGCCGGCGCCGCAAGGCAGAGGATTAGCCTGTTGAGCCATGGCGCCGGCCAAAATATTGATCTAAGTAAAGCAGGTAGCCTATACTGTTAAAATAACAGCTTACATGATCTACATATCTAATTTTTCATCTTATATCTCACTTAGAATAAAGCTGCAGCTTTCTACAATCAGAGGGTGTGATATATATGAGAAGACAGTGGTGAAAGAAGTAATAGAATTGAAGAAAATGATACTGATGGACAGTAACATTTTTGGACTATTTATTATGGGCCATCACTGAGCCACAGCACTTTTTGTGTGTCATCTTGTTACTTATCACCAAAATCCTCTCAGTTATTATTGTCTTTCTTTATGGGCAAACAGGGTCGTAGAGAAGCTAAGTAATTTGCCCAAGGTTATGCCAGTTGCTAAGTTAAGCAGCTCTACAAAGGCAGTTTGATTTTATTCCACAGTTTAAGGCTCTTAATCGTGGATAAAGGTACAATTGTAATGAATGGAGTTGGGACTGAGTGGTACAATATACATGACACCCAGCTTTTGACACCTATAGACATTTCATATTTAAATTTCAGCATTTAAGTATTCTTGCTATTGTCAGAGTTTTGTTTTTTACTTTTTAATCTCAAGTGTAAGTTCTACTTTATAGAATACTACACTAGGGAAGCTTTGATAGAAGGAAATTGGGTTTTATTACAAACCTTTTTTTGTGGGCTCTGGATAAAGTTGAAAAGCCAACAGAAAGCTTTTTTGAATCTTATTCTGGTTACTAGGTTACAGTTTGAAACATAGGGTTTTGTGTGGCTTTGGGGAAATAGGCTGCTTCTGTTTATTCACAGTTTACACATTATATAAATAAAAAATTGGATAACTGCATAGTAAATGTCCAGAAAACAAAAGACTGTGGTAGAAAAGAGAAGTGAATAGATTCAAGTCCTAGAATTTGCTGTGTATTCTAGGCTTTAGTTTTTGTCTATGTAAAATGAAGAAATTTAATTATTATTTCCTGCTCTTCAAATTCTTCCCAGCTATAAACTTTAAGATATACTTGTTTTTCTGCAGAGGGTTACTGAGCATCTGTGAGGACACTTCAGAAGTTAATGGAAAAAAAATAAAGATACTTGCTTTAGTGTAGAAAACTTTGAAACTCAAGTGTAATTTTTTAAAAGATTTATTTATTTGAAAGGCAGAATTAGAATGATCTTTGATCTGCTAGTTTTGCTTTTCAAATGGCTGCAAAGCCAGGGCTGGGCCTGGCCAAATTAGAGCAGAAGTGGGGCCCCCAGGACTGGAACTGGTGCTCATATGGGATGTTTGTGGCATCGCAGGCAGTGGCTTAAGCCTAATCGTTTTTTCATAATAAACATTATCTGTGAGCTTTTGAAGATCCCTTATATATACACCTTCAAAAATTTTTTTGTGTTTAGAAAAATTTACGTTTTAATTCCATTATTGCATAAATTTCATTCATTTATTTATTTAGAAAGTTACAGAGACTGAGGAAGAAACAGAGAAAGGGGGTCTTCTATCCACTGGTTCACTCCCCAAGTGGCCTTGGTTGCCAAGGCTGAGCCAACCTGAAGCCAAGAGCCAGAAAGTTCTTCTAGGTCTCCCATTTGGGTGTGGGGGTCTAGGGACATAGGCTGTTGTCCTCTGCCTTCCCAGGCACATTAGTAGGGAGCTGGGTGGAAAGTGGTGCCGGCTGCAGCGCGCCGGCTGCGGTGGCCATTGGAGGGTGAATCAATGGCAAAGGAAGACCTTTCTCTCTGTCTCTTTCTCTCTCACTGTCCACTCTGCCTATCAAAAAAAAAAAAAGGCAAGTGGAGCAGCCTGGAAACGAACTGATGCCAGTGGCTTTACCCACTACGAGACAGCACTGGCTCCTTCCATGAACTTCTTGAAGTATCCTTATACTTCCTTCAGTGTCCAGTACTGTTCTTTGGGAGTGCACAAAAACTAAGGTGTTTCCATTTTTGTCTTAACTTTTTAAGCCAATATCTTTGTAGTATAATTGGCTGGATGTTTTGTATAAGTTACATTGTATATTCTGTACTTATGTGAAGTAAATGGCAAGACTGTAAGACTTTTTTAAAGATTTATTTCTTTATTTGAAAGGCAAATTTTGGGTAGGTGGGGAGCAGAGGGATCTTCTGTCCTCTAGTTCAAACTGTCGTAGTGGCCTGGACTTGACCAGGCTGTAGCCAGGATCCCAGAACTCTATCCCTGTCTCCCATGTGGGTAGCAGGGATCTAGGCACTTGGGCCATCTTCCACTGCTTTCTCAGGCACATTAGCAGGAAACTGGATTGAAAAATGCAGCAGCCAGGAGTCCAACTGATGCTCATAAGGGATATTGGCATCACAGCTGGCGGCCTAACCTGCTGCACCACCATGTTGGGCCTACCTTTTAAGATTTTTAAATGTTTTTTCTCTTGGAATTCATTGCATTTTAAAAATATTTATTGTATTTGAGTATTTTTTGTAATAGACATTTTAATTCCAAATATCAGAATTACAAATATGGAAGTTTTCATTTTTGAGAAATAGCAAGTTTTGCAAAGAGTAATTCAAACCAGAAATATAGAAAATTAAGAACGTTGACATTTTTTATAGGAGACAAACTACAAGAAGGAAATGAAAACTGAAAGTTAATAAATATTCAAGACTTAACATTGTTTATATATACCTGTGATGAAACCATCACCATTATCAAGATATTGAACAAAAATTATCATCATTCAAAGTTTCTTTTAACCCTCTCCAGTTTTGTAGTCCTATAAATATTCTTGAGCTTTCTTCTTTGATACAGTTAAGGTACTTCTTAGAATTAAAACAATTTTTAGAGTAAAGTTATTTATTCTGCATTCTTTCTGGGTTCTGTATCCAGTTCACCATGACTTAGAACATTTTCCAGTGTAACTGATGGAAGAGGCACTATTCTTAACCGCGTGTGAGTGCTTGGTGCTCTTTCTTCTAACCTTTCTGTTTGTTTTTTCTTTGCCCTTGGATAGTTTTGCCATCTGTGTTTTGCTGATCAGCCCAAAGCTGAGTACTTAAACTTTCTGTAGAACTTCAGTGTCCTTATTCTGGTTTTTTTTTTTTTTTTTTTTCCTCTGTCTTATGAACTCTAGCATCTTTGATTTTCCTGGGCTCTCAGTTATTCTCTTGAGCTTTGGGACTCTACTGGACTCAACCTGGATTTCCCTGCTTGTACAGCACCCATGAAATTCTTTCAAGGCAGTGATCAGAACAATAAAAAGAAAGCTAAGCTGTTTTGTTTCATTGCCTGATATCCTGTACCTTAAAAATAGTTATTTCATGTATTTAATTCAGTTCCTAGATTGTTTCAGGCAGGAGGATAAATCTGGTCCTTGTTACTCCATTTGGCCGAAAATGAAATCCTTGCTTAACGCTAATTTAAAACAATCATGATAAATAAAGATAGGTTCTTATGCCAAAATGTGGTGTTATTTTTCTTTAAAAGAAATAACTTGGAAAAGGCTGTTGTTTAATAAAGAACTATATGACTTAATAATATAATTTTGCCTCTATGATAGTGATTGCCAAGTTGTTTTTCTTGAAGTTGTCATGTATATTTTCATTAGGGAGACTGGTTTTGCATCGCTAAGCAGTTACCACTTAAAAGCTTGTTCTAAACTTTAGGATATTAGGAGATAAAACACTGTATCTTAGGTTTTACATGATCAAACAATATATTATTATATAGTGGAGATTTGGGAGCAAGCTTCACATTGAGTAATAACGTGTTTCTTTTATTAAAATGTTATGAAAATGAAATGGAAAAACTATACTTGGCTATTACAAAGTTAATACTGATTTCTCTTACTTAATTCTTTTTTAATTTTTAAAATTATTTTATTTTTTTTTTTTTGACAGGCAGAGTGGACAGTGAGAGAGAGAGACAGAAAGAGGTCTTCCTCTGCCATTGGTTCATCCTCCAATGGCTGCCGTGGCCGGCGCACCGCGCTGATCCGAAGGCTAGAGCCAGGTGCTTCTCCTGGTCTCTCATGGGGTGCAGGGCCCAAGGACCTGGCCCATCCTCCACTGCACTCCCTGGCCACAGCAGAGAGCTGACCTGGAAGAGGGGCAACCGGGACAGAATCCGGCACCCTGACCGGGACTAGAACCCGGTGTGCCGGTGCTGCAAGGCAGAGGATTAGCCTATTGATCTGCGGTGCCGGTCATCTTACTTAATTCTTACAAATTATATTCTACCCACCACAAAAAATACTTTAAACTAATGATATCAGATAATTTGTTATATTTCCGATTTTTTTCTCTCACCAGGTCTGAAGGATGAATCTAGGAAGGGAATCAGAAATTTTGGTTCCTACTTCTAATTCTACCTTTCTGATGCATTTAAGTTGTTTGCACCTTTATTTCTCATCATTTGCAAAAGGATTGTTTTTTTACAAGATAATGTTAAAGATTAATTTCTTTGAAGCACTCTAAAGCAGTGCTTTACAAACTGTATTCTGCAAAATACTGTTGATCTGGAAACACTAGTAAATGTTCACTAGTTGAAGAATAGTAGCAAGTAACTGAAAAAGTGAGTTAAACAGATAATTTCAGTACATCTAAACTCATATTGCACTTAACAATGTCCATTATAGTATTCTTTCCATACTGCTTACTATGATAGTAGATGTATTGGTTACTGTTCACATTTATACTTTGTTTTGTGTGTGTGTGTGTGTGTGTGTGTGAATTGTGCTATTTAAATTCAGGTTTTCACTGCGTTTTAGAGTATTTCATCTCAGCTGGTACAAATCCTATAATGATTGGAAGCAGTTATAAATATCAAACCAAGCAAATCTGTGCCAATGCTTTAAAGCTCATTGTTAGAGTTTGTGGTAAGGCTTAACACATAAATGTTAAGCATAAACCAAAGTAAAAAAAGGAGGTAACATTACTTGATACCATTATATGCTCTGTTCTGTGTTAATTGCTTTACATTTATACTTGAAGGTAGCGGCTATTACTGAGGTTTAAAGAGGCTAAAAATGCTGCTAAATGACAGAGTTGGGATTCAGTTTCTTGTGTTTCTGATTTCAAAATCTAGCCTCTTTTTCCTATACCATTTAGAAGAAGTAATGTTATGAATAGTGAAAGGAGTAAGTATAGTTATGTTTCAAATGATGCTGCTGCTTGGTGAAATCATTCTGTATCTGAAAGAAATTAGTTTCTTAATTAAATGTTAATGTATCCCATGCCTATTTTCAGAAGGACTTGGGACATGGCTCCCTCTTTAAGCCTGATATCCTTCCTAATTGCTTTAGGGTTTGAGTTACACCAAGGGTTTTACTTTTACTTCTGAATCTTTGAGACTTTTTAAAACTTGGCATTTATTAAGGTGTTTTTTGTTTTACGTAGTGAGATTCCAAAAATGTTCCATTGTGCCTACTGTGTGGCATATACTGTGCTATACCTTTGGCATACCTGAGCTGAAAAATCAAGCATGTAAATTTTGTAAAATGTCATTTTTTATTGCTAAAATGTGACTACTATTACATTGTTCTCAGTCTTATTTTTAAAATTATTTTTTACTTATCTAAAATTCACTTACATTTTCTTCAGAGCCAAAGCACTAAGCTCCCTACCCCACAGTTTGTAGCTCTGGTTGTTTCAGCGAGGCCCTATCCATTTTACTTCCGCCTGCATTCTGTGGAGTGTGTGTTATATCACGTTCATAATTAACAAGCTTAACTTGGTGTCATTTATAGCATGTTTTATTGTTTATCCTTCTGTTAGAATTAAACATATAGAGAGGATGTAAATTTAATAACTCATATAATACTGTCTGGACCGTTTCTAGAAAGTACACTTTTGCCTCAAACTTACAGTCTTGATTACACATAATGCTGCTTTTCTCTATGACTTTGTTCTTGTGTTCTTCCTAGTATGCAGTGTCCCACACGTAACTTCCTATTTTGCTTTCTTAATGTCTACTTAGCTTTTCTGTTTCAGTACAACCATCACATCTGGGACTTTGATTATTTCCTGTACTTCTACTTCTCCACTCCACCACAGTCTGTGTTAGGATCCTTTCCTTGTCACAACAGCCTAGAATTCTCTATCATTGCCTTTACTGCATTATTTTTTTTTTTACTTAAAGTAGTGTATCTTTTTTATGAGACTGAACTCCTGCTTCTGCAATGAGTTGTCTGTTCCTTTTTTATGTTTATGTTTTCATTGTCTAGCATAGTACCTGACAAAGATGTCTGATATACATTTTGATGAATGAGTATATCAATGGCTTTTGGTTTTTATATTTATCATTTTTTAAACTTTAAAATAGCAAGCTTTATTTCTTTCAGGACCTATATTATTCTTTTGAAAGACAGGCATACTTTTCTTTTAAAATTGTGAAAAAAGTTGTTAGAAGCCATATTTATGTAATGACATTCAAGTGGCCATGGTGAGATTGCTTTCCCTAATCTCCACTATCCCTCTACCTCTTAAGATACAGATCTTAGGAATGAGACAGACTAAATGGCTTTACTTTGGAGAAAGATTAGGATTCCCTGCTGGCTTGTAATTATCAGAATCTGGATGGTTATTTATTTGGGTGAAACGATGCATACATTTTATGCATCAAGAGTAAAGCATATGTGATTGTTAGAGGAATGTTTGAATTCCCCAAGTGGGATGTCATGGGGTATGTTTATAAACTCCCACTAAGCAGTGGTTCTACAGTGGAATTTCACTGGCATTGAGATAATAATTTGCACAGTCAAATTATCTTCTTTACAAAAACCCAGGGAATCATGAGGGCCTAATCCTTTATTAATGTCAATCCATAGGCTGCAAGAAAGCGTAAGATTGCCATTCGAAAAGCCCAGGGGAAAAATGTGGAGGCCATTCGGGAACTGAATGAGTATCTGGAACAGTGAGTGTTTTACAAGAGGATTGGGTTTTGTTATTCTGATAAATCTTTTTTTAATTAAAATGGAATTTGCATTTGATTTTCCTATTTGCTTCCAGGCTGTTCATTTACAGACTATCTACACACTTATTTTTCCTCCTTTCCTCCCACCAGATTTGTTGGAGATCAAGAAGCCTGGCATGAACTGGCAGAACTTTATATCAATGAACATGAGTGAGTTGTTAACATGCATAAAATTTTGTTAGGAGTGCAGTTTTCATCACTCTAAGTTCAGAAAGCATAGTAGTTTTCAAAGGACTGGTGAGAAAGTATGAAGTATACGTCACTTTAAATGAGGAAAAGAAGTCATCAATTAAATGAAAAATAACAGATAAAAATATTCTCGTCTTAATATGTATATGGCTTTATTTATGTTACTTATATTTTGCTAAGTTATTTTTGCTTCAGAAACAAGTTTTTCTTTTAAGTAAGATAGCATTCTTTGGAATTAGAAAGTCCTGCATTTGCTAACCTAAGGTTATTTTTGCTGAATTAAATTTGTGAATTTTTAATGTTCAAATTGTTCTTATGTACAAAGAGTATTCCCTGCTGTTTAAAAATTCTGTCAGTTATATGCATTTATTAGACTGAGCACTAAGAGAATCAGCTCTTCCAAAGTAGAAGAATTCTGTTGCCTGGGTAAAAAACCAAGAATAATCAAGAATGTTGAATGCTGTAGGAACTTGCTTATTGGATATTTAATGTTTTTGTTAGCTTTTTTATTGCTGTAGTGACAGGAGGAAATCCCAGTGTGAGAGGATTAGTGCAGAGTCTTAGTGCAAGTTTTCTAATATCACAGCATTAACACTAACCTCATCAAGAGGCATACTTTTTTTTCTTTATTCCTTAGTCCTTCTGAATCTGAAGTATATCACATTTTTTTTCTGTCCTTTTTGAGAGATTCTCATGTACATTTTCTTATTGTATATAAATTTATTAACTGCATTCTCACACTATAAACAGCTGACACAGGAAATAAGTTAGAGTGAAAACACTGTTGCCTTTGCCTTGGTCTATAGATATATTGTGGAATAGAAGATAAGGTAGTTATTTCCATAATTTTACTAAAAGTGAGAGCTAAAATAAAAGAAATAACTGTCATCTATGGATGTGTGCTAAATTCTTAGAGTTTTTCTTCATTTTTCTGCAGTAGTCTATCAGATTGTTTTCTGTTAGGAAATTATTCCTGAAATCTTGCTCAATCAGGATGCTAAACGCTTCTATGTATATATATATATATATGTATATATATATACATATATATATGTAAATATATATAAATATATATATTTAAATATACTCATGATTCTCTGATGCTTGTGAGATATATTTAATACTGTGAGGCTGAATATTCAGAGTACAGTTTAAAATAATTGATTTTGTTCTTAAAAGAGGAGGCAAGCTCTTAAAATATTTTTGTACTTTTTAAAGATTTGTAAAAACATTTCAATTTAAGAAAATCTTTGGTTTTCTTTTCAAGAAATGCTTACTGCCAAAAATTTGGAAAACTAAAACATAAGATCAAGACAAAAATTACTATAATTTTATCATTCTTAGTTAACTACCATTTATATTTGATTTTTATTCTTCTAAACCTCTTAAAGAAAACACAAAACATCTTTTGACCTTATGCTCTGTAGTTTACCAAACATAGATCACTATAAGCATTATATAACATGGCTTTTTTAGTTTTTATTATTATATCTTATTACTGTACTTTCATATTTTTAGCCAATTTCCTAGGGGAATATACTCATAAAAGTCATTCTGTATTTTTACTATAATGCTGTATATATTATGCTCTTTGTAAAAAAGATGTCAACCATTATCAAATACTTATTCTCATTACATACCTTTTTAATACTTTTTTTAACCTTACAGGAACTTTATACTTTTAAGAAATCAGATATTAATTTTTAGCATGATGGTGTGTTCTGTCCTAGAACTATATAATACCTGTTTTTTTCTATTTTCAGTTTTGCATCTGTGATCTTTTTATATTAATCATCCAATTTAGATTATATTTTGTTTTAACCTGTCACTGAGTTTATTTATATAAATTAAGAATTTATTTGTGAATTATCTGTAAAGAATTTTTTGAAATAGAGTTGATTGTACATTTAGGAGAAATAAACTGAAGAATCCCATGAAATCAAAAAATGTAAAATTACAAAAGACCCAGTAATAATTTCTTTTTTAGAAGAAATGATAGCTGTGGACATCCTACCCTTTTATCCTGTATCACAAAACTCTTTTTGGTCCAAAGTCTGGTTCGTTTCAAAATGAGCATTTATATTTTTCTAATTAAATGATTAGAAGGAATATTCATATTTAGGGTGAATGGAATAAACACCTCCAGCTTTTTTTGAAACTGGCAGTTAGTAGTCAGTACACTTGGCATGTCATTGTAGTACGTAAGAATTTTTTGGTGTCATTTTAAATTATTGGAGGTGTCATGTTAGTACCAGTTTTTTGGACATAGTGGTAAAAATGTAACAATTAAGCTGCATATGAACAGTTACACGCTCTTTTAAGTATAATAGGTCACAGGCAGTACTAGTGGCCTAGAACTTCAAGTTTTCACTCTATATAAATTTCTATGATAGATGTTCATATAAGCCAGGGGTGGGGAACATCTGACCTGTAGGCTACATAAGGCCCCAAAAAATCATTTGTCCTGATGCTGCCAAGGCAAATGCAAGCAGGACTTGAAATTCAGTAAATCTATAGCAGGCCAAGTTTTTAAGTTGATAGTTCTGTATGGATGGCCTGCAAGTTATATTATAAATATCCAAATGGCCTTTGGCCATAACAAAGTTCCTTACCCCTGCTATAAACTTAGTCTTTCTATACAAGGAAAAGAGGATATAGAATTCTATCACACAATTTTGTTTTTTGCTTTTTTATTACTTTTATTTCAGTTTGATTCTAATTTATGAATTCTAGTTTACCTTTAGTTATTTAGTGGTATATGTCACACCCAGTGACCATATTGAAACATTATTTCTAAATATAAAAATTTATCTTATTATTTATATATCAGTATTGCCAATATTTATTATAAGCAAAAGTTACATCGACTTGTTTTTAATAGAACTTAATTTTTTAGCTTGATTGTTAACTAAAGCTGGATTTTTAATCAAATAACATCTAGGATTGATTAGATTTAATTTAGATTATGATTATTAGTGCCTTTTTGTAGGCTCATCCTTGCTGTAAAATTCTTTATCAAAGGAAATTAGCAAAACTGTGTAAGAAAAGAAACCATTATGTTGGAAAAGCAGTAAGGAACAAATTCTATTACTTGTAGTTATAATACTGTTCTGTGGAACAGAAGAAGAAATTTTTAGTTCTAATATTGATTCTGATATAGCAATAATAATTGTTTTCTATTTTAAATACACTTAAAATTTTCAAATAATATTTATTTTTATTTATTTGAAAGACAAAAGAGACAGAAGCAGACAAAGAGAGTTATTACATCTGATGGTTCAAATGTCTAGGCTCCAAATGCCAGGGCTAGGTAAGACTAGAGCCAGGAGTGTGGAACTCAAAATGGATTTCCCACTTGGATGGCAGGGATCCAAGTCCTTGAGTCATTATCTACTGCCTTCAAGGGTGTTCATTAACAAGAAATTGGAATTGGAAGAGAAGCCAGTACCTGAACCCAGGCCCTCCAATGTTCCCACTTACAGAATAGTAATGATAATTTCCTACTTGGTAGGGTTTTTATGACTAAATGAGTTAATACATGTAACACTTAGAGCAATGTAAAACACATAATGAGCACTTAAAGAAAGTTAACTATTATTGGGTGCTGATGCTGTGATGTAACAGGCTGAGCCTCCGCCTGTGGCACCAGCATCCCATATGGGTGTTGATTTGTGTCCCAGCTGCTCTTCTTCCAATCCATTTCTTTGCTTGTGGCCTGGGAAAGATGGCCTACGTGCTTGGGCACCTGCACACATGTTGGAGACCCAGAAGAAGCTCCTGGTTCCTGGCTTTAGTGCAGCTTAGCTGTATCCTTTGTGGCCATTTGGGGAGTCAACCAGTGGATACCTTTCTTTCTGTCTCTCCCTCTCTCTGTCTGTAACTCTGCCTTTCAAATAAAAAAATAAAATTTTAAAAAGAAGAAGAAAGTTATTATTAATTAGTTTACATATGAAAAACGAATAAGTGTATTTTGAAAAGTTAAGTATTTCAGACATTATTGTAAAGGGTAAGTACTTTTGCATATTTGTGACAGATGCCAAATCTAAGTCTAGGTAGCCTGTTTCTGTTGAGTGATGACATCACCACCTCGCTGGGAATAAACTTGCAACACCTGTGTTCTTTGGGATTTGCTGTAAACAGTGAAGATATTTAGAAGCCTTAAACATGAAAAATATATGAAGGTGAATTTTAGTCTCATGATTTAAAACTAGTTTTTCTAGAGCAGTTTCTCCCAGTTCATTCTGAAGATTTTTAGCAAGATTTAATAGTAGAATGCACATCAAAATTAATTTGATTATTTTTCATTACTTTGAAGTTTCATTATAGTTTGATATTTTACAATAAACCTAAGTAGTTAGAAGCTTTTATAATGGTAAATAGGTGTTTAAGGGATTTTTAGAAAACAGTGAATATTTAATAAAATGCCTAGTCCCTACCCTACAAACAATTTTAAATGATCTGGATTTCCAAAAGTTATTTTGTATATAACTTAATCTTAAAGCCCATATTATTAATATTTGGATATCATGCTAGTAACCCAAGGTTTTTTTTTTAATTTGATGAAAAATATTTTTCTGTTGTTCTTATTTAAAATGAGTAGTAAGAGAGACAGAAAGCCCTATTTGCTGGTCCATTAACTTCATATAGGCCGCCTCCCACATGGGTGGCAGAAACCAAGTCCGTTGAGCCATCTTTGCTGCCTCCTAGGGTCCATTACTGCAAGAACTGGAGTCAGAAGCAGAGCTGGGTATGAAACCCAGGAACTTCAATTTGGGATATGGGTATCTTAAACACACCTTAACCACAGGACCAAATGCCCACCCCGATCCAATTTTTCAAATGTAATACCTGCTGATTTTTCTTAGGCTGCTTTAGGATTTAAGTTTGACCATTTCATTAAAAATTTAATGTTATTAATGTTTATGAATTCAGAGTAAATACTTTGTTACTGAAGGCATTGAAATTGTAGGAATAAAACATGTAACATTACTGAAATTATTTCTAAATTATTTTATGATGTAAATGAAATAAAATGTATGACTTTCAGAATTAATTTTTTCTCTTGACATTTTTCAGCTATGCAAAAGCAGCCTTTTGTTTAGAGGAGCTTATGATGACAAATCCACACAACCACTTATACTGTCAGCAGTATGCTGAAGTAAGTGTTTGCAGAAACAAGAGTACATGTGATTTCATTTTATTGCTGTTGGATATTATTATGATACTAAAAACATTTCCTTCATGTTAGGCAAGTATATAAATATTTAAAACATCTGATAAGTGTAGGGTTGTGGGAATAAAATTTCTAAATTTTTAATGCTGCACTGATGAAAATACTGATGAATTAAAAGTCCAGTTTTAAAGGTAAAAATTTTTTGTATTTTATATAGTATTTGTATAAAATTTATAAATTATATTGTTTTCTTTTAAAATCATTAATTATATTACAACTGCCAGTCTTTAATGACTTCTGAGACATCTATTCTATTTATAATTTTTAAAGCTGTATTCTAGGGGAATTATATTAAGACCAATATTTTAGGGTATAAGAAGTATTTAATTTGCCTACCATTAACAGTACAGCAAAATGCTATGAGGTTAGAAGGACTTCATTATTTAAAAAAATCAATGTAGATGAAAAACAGCAATTCAGTATCCAAATCTCGGTTTATAATGCTAATAATAGAAAATACAAGTGTAATATGAAGATTTGCAAGGCAGTTCAAATAGATAATGTACTGGTGTTTTCTTTTTAGAAGGTTATTTTTTTCAAAGGCTACTCATTGATCTTAATATTCATAGAATTGAACAATTTTGGAGCTGGGTTATGTTTTAAATTTTAGATTATGCCTAATATTCTTATGGTGAATTCTTTTAAAATCTTACATTTGTTTACAGAGTATCTGGTTCAGTTACTTAAATGCCTATGGTCTGAAGAAACATGCTATATTTCAAAGTAGTAAAATAAACAGATTTCAGCACTCTGCGTTTTTTAACAGGTTAAATATACCCAAGGTGGACTTGAAAACCTGGAACTTTCAAGAAAGTATTTTGCACAGGCATTGAAACTGAACAACAGAAATATGAGAGCTTTGTTTGGGCTTTACATGGTGAGTTGAGAAGCATGTTCAATGTTATTTTACAAAAATCTCTCTTTTCCAGACATTTCGTTGGCTGTTTGTCTTTTACTGATGGACATATAACTTTTTTCCTATGGTCAATTATGAGCAATAGGTTGTAAGGCAGTTTTATTTTTGAATGTTAAAACACCCTAGCTGTTTAACATTTCATTGTAAATTAACTTTTTGTCATATCACAATTGAAATCTGCCCTTATAAAATTAAATAATAGTGATACAAAACCATATTATGTGTTTCTTCATTGTTTTGCTATTCTTGGATTTATGCTCAACATTACTGTATTTCTTATCTAAATGATATTTGTATGATTATTTTTTAAATATACCAATGAAACATTAGAAATAAGATCTCTGATATGTCAGAGTAAAACATTTATTTATTAGATAGAAAAACTGTTTGGAAATTGTAGGAAGTAATTATCTTTTTTATGTACGTCCAGTGAAAAGACTTAAGTCAATTACAAGAGCTATGGAAACAGGAAGAATTGTTGAACCTTAAAATATATATATATATATATAAAATAAGCACCTCTCTGTATTAGAAGGGCTGGGAAAATAAACTTTAATAGAGTAGTTACAGACATTTTGATTTATGCTAGTCTTTTTATGGACTTTCTGGTAAGAATCTTGTTGCAGCTCAGTGAAAAATAATTGATTGAAGAAAGAAAGACGCATAAATGAAGTAATTTTTGGAAAATACTATCAAAGTGTAATAGAAGATGATTCAAAGATATTTCAAGAAAATTTTTCTGGATTCTGCCAGAGCCAGTTGATACCTTTGAGCTTTGTTTGTTTTAAATCCTCAAATCCACACATCAAGTATTTGAGTAGGTACTGTTACTCCTACCATTTCACAGATGATAAAACTGAGATACAGAGATTTAAGATGGAGACAGCATGCCTAGCTGATTAAGCTGGAATCCACCCTGGGCATGTTACTCCAGAACCTTTCTTATAACCACTTAATTTACTGAAATTCATACTCAAAAAAAGTGACATTAAAGACCTACAGGTATCATATGGACAGATTCTTTTAAGAATAAATATATTTAAGAATAAGTAAAAAGTTGTATTTTTCCTTTTTTTAGAAATAAAAACATACAGTTAATAATTAGCATATCAGTTAACAAATTCACAGATGTTTTTCATAGGCCCCATTTAAGAACTTTGTTTTTTTTTTAAAAAAAACAGGGAATATCAAATTGTTGATATTCCTTTTATTATATGATTTTAACTTTAAAAGGCTGATACAATTTAGTAACAAGATATGACACTATTAATATCCTGCAGTGGTAATGCAATATTTGATAGTTTTATTTATTTAAATACTTTATTTAAATGATATTTTATTGAAGTGATAGGGATTTTATCTTTAGGAGCAATGCTAGGTACATAATTATCTTCTTTTTCCCAAGTGGATTGTGCTATAAAATAATTTTAATTTTTATACAATAATTTCCTTCAATTATATTTTTATCTTAAAAATAGTTTTGGTACATTTTTTGAAACTATCTCAGCATTAAAGGCTTTTATTTTTTAGTATTTTGATTATAAAAGATGGAATTTTGTTTTTGATGTTTCTTTGTTTTTAGTCGGCAAGTCATATTGCTTCTAATGCAAAAGCGAGTGCAAAAATGAAAAAGGACAACATGAAATATGCTAGTTGGGCAGCTAGTCAAATAAACAGAGCTTATCAGGTTAGTATTGATAATTTTATTATCATGTATATCAGTTAATGTATTTCTTAGTTATTTTTGTTTCTACAGAGTATAAAACCAAACATGATTGTACTTTTTATGCCTTGCACCTTTATCCAATGTGTTTTAATTGTGTATGATCAATTTAGGGCCACTTTTTTTTTTAACCCCCCAAAAGAGTCAGTATTTTATCCAATCTGGAAATCTCAGTTGCTTCATTTGGCATCTAAACTAATTATCCAGAAAGAATAGACATTGCATGATACATTTCTGAAGAAGATTGGGTATATATTATTAGTCAGGGAGGATGTTTCAGGAAATACAAAAGGAAAAAGGAAAGCCTAAAAGTGAAACATTGTACTTTGTAAAACATAGTTTGTGCAGTCTGCTTAAACTTAAGATCTCATACTCAGTTTTCCATTTGTTTCTTAGTGCTCTGATGTTCTATTTTCTGAGACTTTCCAGGAAATTTTTTTCATGGGAAAATTTATCTGACATCATTTATGCTTGTAATTATCAACCTTTATATTTAAAGGAAAGCTTGGCTCTTTATACACCCTTTTGGCTTATATTTACTTACTCATGTGTCTTAAACATTCTGTTCTCTTGTCTTTTAGGGTAAAATGCAGCTGTCAAGAAGTCTGATACAGTCCTGATTTTCTTTCTCTCATAAGAGATTTAGACTTACAAGGGATTTTTTTTTTTTTTTTGAATCTTAAACTGCACTAGTTTATTATATGTTTTCTTAATTATTCTTGGGTTAGTTATTCCAGATACACAATACACTCATTTAGGATGTGGATTCAGCCCTTTTATTTGAGAAAAAATTGCTTTTAGAATTACAGGTATTTTTTTTTCTTTTGCTTAAGTTTTCTTTTCTAGGTCTCCAATTGTATCACATTTTCTTTTCCTACCTTTTATATCATTTTTTTCTTTCTTTGCTAATTATTTTTTATCATTTTCTGTTTGATTTTTTTTCTCAATAATTTCTGATGGAGTTGGTTCATAGTATTTTTGTTGTTCTATACATTTAAGTGAGCTAGTTTTCTGAGACTTTAGGAGGAAGTAAGTGTTAAGAGAACAAACAGGATAAGGGGTAAGTAGAGGGGTGGAGTTGGATATAGGATAGGATAGCTTTCCCTTTCCTGGCATGGTTTCTTAAGACTTCCTTCTTTTTGTTACTTTTTGATCTCTCCTCATTCCATCCTAATCAAGGTCTCAAATACAAGAACTTCCTTAGAACTAAGTCTGACTCAGAAAGATTTTGTTTCTCTAGCCCTCTCTTCTATCCCACAGAGCCAGGAGCCAGGAGCTTCTTCCAGGTCCCCAACAGGGGTGCAGAGGCCCAAGGACTTGGGCCATCTTCCACTGCTTTCCCAGGCCATAATCAGGGAGCTAGATCAGTAGAGAAGTATCTGGGGAACAAACTGGAGCTCATAGAGGATGCTGGCGCCACAGGCAGAGACATAGCCTACTATGCCACAGTGCCTGACCCACAACTATATTTTTTAAGTGACTTTTTATTAAATTATTATATCCATAGAAAAAATAACTTGATATAAGTATACATTTCAATGACTAATGCAAGATGAATGTATCCAGAACAGTAAATATACATATACTTCTTTGTCCTTTCAATTTCTACTTCTATCTTTCTTTTCAAGTGTATTGACTTACACCTCTTTCAGTCTGCAGAATACTTTTATTATTCTGGACTCAGAGATGTGTATAATTGATCCAATATCACACGGCCAATAAATGTCAGCTGATTTTTGTATGTTTTTTTTTTTAAATTTATTTATTTATAGGAAAGTCAGATTTACAGAGAAAGAGGGAGAGAGAAAAAGAAGGGAGAGAAATCTTCCTTCTGCTGGTTCATTCCCTAAATGGCCTCAATGACCAGGGCTGGGCCAGGCTGAAGCCAGGAGCCCAGAGTTTCATCCTGGTCTCCCATGTGGGTAGAGGGCCCGAAGCTCTTGGACAGTCCTCTGCTGCTTTCTCAAATTATAGTAGTATTTGTTACATTATGTTATTAATCATGTACTTGAATTTTGCTTTATGTTTCTTCTGATTATTGCAATAACAATAATCATAGCACACATTCATAGAGAACTTATTTAGTTATAATTTTCTTATTTCAGAAATGAGGATTATAAGTAGTAGAAAGATATAACATTTCCAGGTTGACAGAGCTGGTTAATGACAGAGCTGATTTCAAACCCAGGCAGTCTGATGCCAGAGTTGCTACTTTTAGGGATCATAATATATCACCTCTAAAAAGATAGGACATGTATAAATGTATCTGGAGCTATCATACAAGTAATGTCTTATTCCCTCAGTTATTTTCCCCTGTAGAAAATGACATCTCTCCCACACTTGTTTCTCTTCATTCCAGACATAAAACTCTTAATAGTAGAGTTTGGTTTTTTAGGCTTTTCTTTCTTTTTTTCTTCCTTTGTTTTCAATGATACAAGGCCTTGTTGACTTGTGCTCTTCAGTCTTTGGGTTTTGCCCTGAAATCTCTTTACTGAAGATGTGGTTTGCCTTTTCATTACTCCATGGGAAAGGATAATATAAGGAATTTTTCTTGTCAGTTTCTTACTCATTTTGGATCTCACTGCAGGAAGATAACACATTTCTCAGTTGGTCATGTTAGGTTTCTGTATAGCAACTTGGAAACTTAATAACTGAGAATCTCCTGTCAGACAACATTTATTTTTATCTCTTGACACCAGTAACAAGTTTTATGCACAATCTCTTGGTGCATTTGAAGCTTTCCTCCACAGATGTTCTGTGTTTTCTTCCTAGAAGTCAGGTTCCATAAATCTTTACATCTGTTACCTTTTGCTAACTTCGTGGCTTAAAATGCCTCATTCTGCAGGTCTGGCTTGAGATCAGTTGAGTAACTGTGCTAATCTTGGCTGAGTTCATTCATGTTTCTACATTATCCTGGTGAACAGTGATCTCACATAAATGACCACTTGGCACTCTGTTAGCTAGTGGTACTGGACCTCATGTCTCTCATTCAGCAAGTTAGAGGGGCTTATTCACATTGTGGTCTCAGGATTCCAGTAGCATCAATTAGGCAAATTGTATTGGGTACACATTTTTAAGCCTCTGATTGTGTCAAATTTTGCTAATATTCCATTGGCCCAAGCAAGTCACATAGTCAACCCAGAGTCAAGAAATGCAAGACTTCACCTCTCAATGAGAAGAAAAACATGTAATTATTTCACATTTTATTATACTATCATGTAACTCCTTAATTCCATCCTTTTGAGTCAGTTCATTGTGCCTTTTTGTCCACTTTTTTAGTTATAATAAAGCACACATATTTTAAATGTAGTTTGAATTTTGACTACTCCAGTGAAGACAGATAGCATTTCCCTCACCTCAAAAAGATCCCTCGTTTCCTTTGACAGACAGTTCTAACCTCCCATAGCAGGCAAACACTAATTTGACTTTCTAGCACAAACATTAGTTTTGCCTGTACTAGAGTTTTATGTAAATGAGATCATATGTTATGTACTTTTTTGTGTTTGGCTTCTGTCAGCATAATTCATTTCAGTTATTCTATTATATTTCTACCCATTTGATTTTCTGCAAGTTGCATAGAAATTTTATCCTGATATATCCCAGTGTATTACAGTGGATGGATATTTGACCTGTGGATTGATAAGCTAGTTTTTATTATGTGGTTGTTTTGTTTTCTATATGGTGAATTTTCTTAAAAATCTAGATGAATTATGAAAGGTTTACTTATGCAAATTCAACCATACAAAAAAAATACAAATTTTTGAATAATGTAGAAAAATGTAACTTGTGCGAAATTGACTTCTTTTTAATTAGATAACTCTCAGATCCAATTGACTCATATCTACTCATATAAGCCTGTATAAAGTATTTAAAACATATTCTTATAATGTTTTTATAGATATTTGGAGAAAATGAAGTTTTAAGAATTGCTTTTCTTTGTTTCCTCATAATGAAAAAGAACATGGCTACCACTTGCTTTTCAATTAGCTAATTGGTTTAGCATGTTCAGCAGAGGCAAGCACGTTTGATTAATGCTCATGAGAAACTTCAATGTGACTCTACTCAAAATAATTTTCCAGATAAATGCTTTTTTGGTACACTGTTGAATTTTTCTATAACAGCGATCCATATGTTACTATGATCGCAGAGAGATTCTGTAACTATTCTGTTGGGAAATAGAAAATTAAATCATGATTTTAAGGAAAAATGCACTTCTGGCTTAATCAGTTAAGTTACCATATAATTCTGGAATAGACAAAATAATTGCATGGCAGACAAATTTGAAGTGATAGATTTTTATTCCAGCTTTCTTTCTATTTGTTCTGACACCAATAAGTTTGATTTATTTTAAATTACATTGGTTGTCAGTAGTGTGACACCATCTTGGGTGATTTTTTTAAAATTAGCTCATTTTTAAAAATCGTACTATTATTATGTTAAAGTGCAAACCAAGAAAAATGCTGTATTATAAAATACATGTTTGGACTTTAGCTTACAAATTTTTTCACTTTTAATTTGCTGTTTAAAAATTAGAATGAAAGTTACTGTGGGATATCCTATTTGGTACCCTTCCCCCAACCCATCAAAGCTTTTCCTTGGAAGTAGACCTCAAAGTATCTGATTAGGACCAGTCCTGTTTACATTGGGTAGGCAGTGGTAAAGAAAAGGCTTTCTGTTCTTGGTAAATCCTTGTGAAGGTGAATTTATCAACTGGATGATAGAAGTAAAAGACACATTCCACATTGTTTACTTATCCAGGGAGATTATAAAAAAAGGGTTACAGTTTGGTGGTGTTATTACCATATTTTGTAATTATGACTGGTATTTTTAACAATTGAATTCCTTAAATTGGTGATGCCTTATTAAATGGAAGGTGATTTTGATTTTTAAAGCTTTTCTTTTTCTTTGGCATTTCCACTAGAAACCCCCTTTCTTTATTCTATGAAATGAAAAATTCAACAGAGAAGCTAATGGTTTAGGAAGTAGTTGAATCAAAATGTTAAGCTGAAGCCAGAGGGGTCAGAGGCAGGTTACCAATTCCTGAAGCCTGTTGCTTCAGTGATAGTACCTTTGCTTGATCACTTAATCTTTCTGAACAGGTCATGAAAAGTTTGCCAAATTAAGTTAATTACAAAAGAGAAGAAACACATCATAAATCAAGTACCTAGTACTTTAGACAGCATTGCTATTTGAAGAAATGATCGGTCACTTGAAAATGCATTCAGTGTTTAGATGTTAGGTTGAAAATACTGGATGTTGTTTTAATCAGTACATTAACCAAGGAGAAAAGCAGGCAATAAAGATATAATAAACTTTCTCCCATCCACACAAAAGACACTTAGTTGTCTGTTAAATCTGGAGTGTTAAATTAGACTGATAAATGATAGGACTATCAGTTCAGTTAGAAAATTCCTTTTGAAATCAGCATGGTATATTCAACGGTGTGTCCCCCCACTGATAATGTTTACTATACTGAACTAAATGTGCCATTAATTTGATTTTAACTATGTAAAGATAGTGCTTGATACATTATGTTTTTCATTGTAAAATCCAATCCCAGTGTAGTTTTATATTTGCACTTAAACTACAAGTGCATATTTTAATCCTTGTTTACATCACTTAAACATGTTCCATAGTTTTACTTGATAGCTCTGTGCTTCAGAAATGTATCATGTTTTCAACTAATCTGGAAAATTAAAAGTATGTATATTGTGTCCTACTTTAAGTAATTTTAGAAATTACTTGCAATTTTAAAATGGTTAATAAAAAGTACTTTAACTTACATTATACCTTTGTTTGAAATTAAAGAAATCAGTTTAGAAGTCAAATAGAAATAGACCATATTTGTATGTAAGTATATGCTAAATTTCTATTTAAAATTGTACTTTTCATAAATGTTTTTTGGGTTTGAATATAGGACAGTTTTTAAATATGTGATTTATAGGTTATCATGTTTAACACTGAAACTGACAAGTATGCAGTGATGTCATTGTACACTTCAACTGACAAGACCTTCTAACTACATTCTTTAAAACTCAAATTTTGTTCTTGTTGATGAAAAAGAATATATATGATTTCATGTTAGTGGTAAAATAGTGAATACTAAGCTTTATTAACAATTTAAAGATTGTGATTTTGAAGGTACAACTGAAATTGAGCCTAATTTTTGTTTTTAATTAGTTTGCAGGTCGAAGTAAGAAGGAAACCAAATACTCTCTAAAGGCAGTTGAAGACATGTTGGAAACATTGCAGATCACCCAGTCTTAAGGTTTCAAAAACTCTTTGACATTAGATTTCACAACTGCACAATTGAACTTACTGGCCTGTGACTTATTTACTAAATGCCCAGTGCTATTTATATTCTAATTTTCTCTTAAGAAGGCAGTTACAAAGAATGTGTTTATATAAACCTAAAAATGCCTTTTACTGCTAAGCAGGTAGATGGGGGAATATCCGAGGAAGAGAGATTTAAGACTTACTGATTGTATACCACTCTCTCCATATCACATATATAATCATTACTTTTAAACCACAACCTGATGCAGAAATAACCTTGTTAAATAAACCATTATGATTTATTAAACTTGAATATGAAGATTGTAGCTTCTTTTTGTTATAATCAGTCTGTAGTTTTAGAACTCAATTTCTAGTTAATTCCCCATTGATAGTAGGAAATACACCTCATACAAAATTGACAGCAGTAGATTATTTTGACTTTGTTTATGGTGTCAGCTTGAATTTTGCTCTGTCTTCTAGTGGGCTACTTAATTCATTTACATGCTGAAATGTTACTCTGATAAACTTTGGTTAAAATATGTCATTCTGCAAGGTACAGTAGTATCTCTTAGTAAATTTTGTTTTCACTTAAGACATAAATGAGATTTTTTTGCCTAAAAATACCTGAAAGTTAATGTTTGGTATAATACTTATATTTAACCTTTCTACAAGTTATACTTAGTGAACTTTATAACTGTAAATTACATAAAAGAATATTTAAGGATCATAGAAAGTAACTGTGAGAAAAATCACATTACAGAGGCTTATTTTTAATTTGGGGGAAAGAATGAGAAAATCTAAATTATCTTTAGGGACAAAAGTATAGTTCTCATATTCTGTCTCCTCCTTTAGTTATAATTACAATATATTTTTCTCTTTTAATAGTAATTAATCATTGTGCTACCTTCAACCGTGTTTTGCACATTTCAGTAGAACAGAAAAGACTTTGAAAGTTAAATACTTTAGCTGCAAATAAGTTTTTCAAATAGACAGTTATTTATTCTGAACAAATAAATATCGTTAGTAGTTTGCAATTTATAAATGTTTGAATTTTAATTGTTTGTGTTAACAACATATTGTGACTTCTATGGACTGGTTACTGATGTTTTTGGGCAAGTAGGGATTGTGAAGGATTTGACAACCTAGTGTTCAGGAAGAAAACTTTTGTCAGTATCAGCTCCTTTTAATGTTTTAAGTAATTCTTTCTGTTAGTAAATTATTCTCCATATTTAGTCTAATCTTCAGTGTTACATAATGTCTTTCATTTTATTTTGCCAAAATAATGAGTAGCTGTTAAATACCTTTTGTTAAAAAAGCTCCTCTAATAGGAAGTTAGCTGTTCCCCCCACTAATTCTTTTTTTTTTTTTTTTTTTTTAAGATTTTTTCATTTACTTGAGAGGTAGAGTTACAGGCAGTGAGAGGGAGAGACAGAGAGAAAGGTCTTCCTTCCACTGGCTCACTCCCCAAATGGCCGTAATGGCAGGAGCTGTTCTGATCTGAAGCCAGGAGCTAGGTGCCTCCTCCTCGTCTCCCATGCAGGTGCAGGGCCCAAGCACCTGGGCCATCCTCCACCTACCTCCCAGGCCACAGCAGAGAGCTGGACTGGAAGAGGAGCAGCCGGGACTGGAACTGGCGCCCACTTGGGATGCCGGCGCCGCAGGCTGAGGACTAACCCACTGCGCCATGGCACCAGCTCCATGCCCCCACTAATTTTTGTTATCACAAGGATGTACTCTTTCTGTACATGAGATAGTAATTGTGTCTCAACATTATCCATTTCAACACCACTTAGGCTCTAAAGGAAAGAGTGTCTGCACATTGTCCCGTCACTTTTTCTCCTTCTCACCCCTGCTTGTCAATCAGTAGATTACTGTTTAATTAATAATTGTATGTGTGTGAGAAGTAACTTAGTGCCTCCAATAGCTGTCAGCCTTAGTTTTCTCTAATTTTCTGTAATTTGTTGCCTAATTTTTTGAAGCACACTGTCAGTGTAATTTATTAATATCACCCTTGTAAACTTCAACTTCAATGTCTGATAATCCCATGTGGCAGACAGTTGCCTTCATTACTGTTATTACCTCTATTTCTTCTTTGTTAACAGTACCCTATTTTGTTTAGATAGTAGCAAAGATCTTACCTCAAAGAGATGAGAACCCTACCATAGCCCCAGAAGATAGAGCTCAGTTGATCTGAAATAGAAATGTTGGTTTCATTCCTTTTGTTTGGTGATTATTAGGCCAAGGCAGAATTTCTTCCAATAAAGAAAACAAACTATATGTTATTGTCCAGTGTGGTAGCTGCTTGCCATGTATTGAGTACTTCAAATATGGCTAGTACAACTGCAAAATAGAATTTTTAGTTTAAAGTTTAAACAGCCACAGATCACCAAAGGCTACCATATCACACAATATAGATCCAAAATGTGGGATGACGTAATTAGGCAAATGAAATGAAGAGAAGATTGCTTGAAGGGCTTTACTTTCAAATGAAAAAGTCAAAGCTTTTTTAAGGTGACAGTTTTTACCTGTTTTCTTCTTCTGACCATATGCCAGTGAGAGACTGAGAAGTACAACAGCCATCTTAAAAACATGAGATGACAAATTTGAGAATGAAGGTGCATTTCAAAGATGGAGTTGAAGCATTAGGGAGGTCCTGGCTCTTTGATGGCTTTGTTGAGTGCCTGAACCAACATGAGCAGTTACCAACCTCTGCATTTATCATTACATAAGAGATAACTCTTGATATTTAAGATACTGTATTTGGGGTTCTTATTACTTTAGCCATGTATGTGTCTGACTTATATATCCATTATTCAACTATTTTTATCCTGCAAAACTCTTAGGTTAGACGTCAGGATTGATATTTAAGAAAGTTAATTTGAAGCAAGAAAATATCACATATAACAAAAGAAGTGATATCTTACTACAGCTCAGCCCCTAGCATTTTAAGCCAGCAGAGTTGAAAAAATCATATTTGTAGAATGTTAACCATAAAAGTACTGCTGATTTGGGAGCAGAGAGGAATGTAGGGAAAAAATCGCAATGGAAGGCCAGTGTTTCAGATGCTGGTAAACATTGAGTTTAACTTTTTAACAGCAAATATTTAGAAGAATCTTTTCTTTTAATCCACAGCCTGCTTACTCTCAAAATAACTTATGTGACTAAATGCCATAGAACCATCTACTTTTAGAAGGGACATTGAAGATGTTTTGGTTGTACTCAATCTTAAGATGAAGAATCGGAGGCTCAAAGAAATTAATGTCTTCTGTGACAGGGACAGTGTCCAGTATGTCAGGGATTTCCCTTTCAGTACTTTTTCTAGTACCCTCTGATGTGTATGTCTGTTTTGTGATAGGGTGTTCCCATTTTAGGGTGACTAGTATGAGGACCAGACATATGCAGGGGTCATAGCCTGTTAACAGAATAAGAAGTGGTATTCACGTTGTCTGATTTGTAAAACAATGTTTTGATTAATAAAGTCAAAATTTTATTTTCATTTAAATTGAATTTAACTTATTTAAGGTGTTTCATTTATAATCACTGTGAAGAGTATTTTAAAATACTTAGGTGTACTGTATACCTCTTTTGCTTTGAATCTTTGATGTATCCTATCTCCCTTATGACCCCTGACAGGTTATCTTTTAATATGGGCTGAATTGTGTTCTCCCAAAGTTTGTGTATTGAAGTCCTACCCCCTAGTATCTAAGACTGTGATCAGACTGGGTATTTAAAAAGATAATTAAGTTAAATTGAGGTCATAACAGTGGACAGTAATTCAGCCTAACTGATATTCATATTAAAAGCAGAGCTAAGGGGTCAGCATTGTGGTACGACAGATACCAGCTGTGACACCAACATCTCATATGCCTGTCAGTTTACGTCTGTCTCCAGCTGCTTCACTTCCCATTCATCTTCCTGCTAAAGTGCCTGGGAAAGCAGCAGAAGATGGCCCAGGTACTGGGACCCCTGCAACTGCATGAAGCTCCTGAATCCTCGTTCCTGGCTTCTACCTGGCCCATCCCATCATTACCGCCATTTGGAGAGAAAACCACCATGTGCAAGATCTCGCTTTCTCGCTCTTGCTTTCTCGCTCTCTTGCTGTCATTCCTTTTCTGTAACTCTGGCTTTCAAATAAATGAGAGAGAGAGAGAGAGAGAGAGAGAGAGAGAGAAAGAGAGAGAGAGAAGGACACAGGTGCAAAGACAGAAAGCCATCCATCAGCCAACGAGAGTCCTCAAAAGAAACCAGCCTGTCCCAATACTTGATCACAGACATCTAGCCTCAAGCCCTGTAAGGACATATCGTTTCTTTTGTTTCAGACCAGTCTGTGGTACTTTGTTATGGCAGCCCCACCAAAGTAATAATCACAGAGAAAAGAGAAGTCACTGGATAAAACATACTTACTATCTGACGTTTTTATTTCTATAAACAATTTCTCCCCCCTCATCTTCCAGTAGAAATGCCTGCTTTCCTGTGAGTAATGTCCCACACAGCACTCCTGCATTTTCTTTCTAGCTGTATTTCAGTGTCATGAACTTGCCATTACTCCTTTCTACCTCAAACATCCTGCTTTCCCCAAAATATTTATTTTTCTGCACAACTTGTCCTTATATTTGTTTCTTCATATCTTCTCTCTTTCAGTTCACCTAGGTTCTTGCTATTAATATAATAAAATAAACTTACCACCGCACTTTTTAAAATGTCCTTCCTCATTTCAAACCCTCCTTCCTCTACTAGCCCATTTCTTTTTTCTTTTACTATCAAATTATTTTTTTAAAAAACACTATTTTATTTATTTGAAAGACAGAAACAGAGCAGTATCTCATCTGCTGAATCACATCCCAAATGCCTGCCAAAGCAGGGAGCTAGGAACTGAATCCATGTTTTTCACCTGGATGGCATAGAACCAACTTACTTACCTGAGCTACCTCCCTGAGCTTTGTTTGGAGTTGGGAGCAAACCGGGACCTGAATCCAGACCTGTTAACTGCTACACCAGATGCCCACCCCAATAAGTTTTTTCCTTTCTTTCTCTCTCTCTCTCTTTTTTTTTTTTTTTTTGGGTTATCTAAAATTAAATCTATTCTTCCCATCTAGTTTCTAAAATTGCCATACTTTTGCATTTTTCCTGCCAAACTATTCCATTGAAATAGTTTAGTTTCATGTCACTGATCTAATAGTTATTCTGTTTATAAATTTATGGCCATGTCCCATTACTTTTATTCTCTTACTATGCATCTCAAATCTGTCCATTTCTCTCTATTTCCATTGCCATCACTCTAGTCCAAGCTACTATCACACAACTTCTAAACTACTACCACAGCCTGACAGCCAGGTTTCCTACATCCTCTCCAGTCCATTCCACACTGCAATCAGAATGTGGCTATACACTATGAATAATGATATTTCATTTCCCTTTCCCCTTCCCCCTACCCCATTAAAACTCTAATATTGTTCACATTTCTTGGATATTAACATAACCCTGAAGGTTCCATATACTGTCAGAACCAACAGGGAGATTCAAATTTCCTTAATTATAAATGGCCCCCTCTACCTTCCCTCTCTTGAGTTCAGCCACATTTAAATGTCCTGAAATTGATAAACTTCCTTCTTCTACAGCCTTGATACCTCTTCTAGAATAGTAAGGCTGGACTTGTCTCATAGTTTTTTTGTTGTTGTTGTTATTTTTTGCCTGCTTGTAATTTTTTTACAATGTTTCATTTTGAAATACTTTAACTCACAATATGTTAGAAAAATATTGCAGAGATTCTACCAGTTATAATACAGCTTCTCTCTATTATTTTATATAAACACAGAACATACCAGGAAATTGACATTGTAACTTTACTATTAACTCAGGTACAGACCTTACTCAGATTTTACAATTTTTACATACTGCTTTTTTCCGTGTTTACCAAATATGATCATATATGTAGATTTCACGTGTTACTGTAACCACAGTCAAGATAAAGAACTTTACGTCACTATAAACAAACTTCCTTTTACTACTTCATAATAGTTACATGTCCTGATCTAACCTTAATGTCTGTCATCCACTGATCTGTTTTCTATGACTGTAATTTTTTCCTTTAAGAATGTTATATAACTAGAATCATAAAGCATGAAATTCTTGGAGAAATTTTTTTCACTCAACATATTGCCTTTAGATCCTCAGTGTTTGCGTCAGTAATTTTGTTATTATAAAATAGTATTCCATCATATGAATGTACTATTTCCCATTAATACATTCACCATAGAAGAACAGTTGTGTTGTTTCCAAGTTTTTCTTTTAGAAATAAAGCTCCTATGGACATTTATATAGTGACTCTTATATGAACATAAAATTTTTATTTATCTAGCATAAATAAGTGATGTGATTGCTGGGTTTTATGGTACTTTGCATGGGTTAACCTTTTCAGAAATTGCCAAACATTTAAAGAACTAGTTCTGTATGACCTTTGCTGGAAAATACAGATTAGAACACCTTCAACTCATTAGATGAGGCCAATATTACCCTCAATAAGAAAATAACATTTTCTTAAACATAGATATAAAATATTAGCAAGTTGAATATGTAAAAAAGAATACTACACCATGACCACATTGAGTTTATTTCAGAAATGCAAGTCTGAGTCAGTTTTTGAAAACTCAATCATTACAATAAGAAAATGAAAAAAGTACAATTATGGCATTTGGTACAGAAAAGTCATTTGACAAAATTAAAGACCTATTTAAGACTGGGAACAAATCCCTGAAATTAAAGGAAACTTTCTGAGATTGAAGCACATCTACACAAATTGAATGATGAGGGGCCAGTGCTGTGGCATAGTGGGTGCCAGTTGGAGTCCTGGCTGCTTCTTTTCGGACCTGCCTCTCTGCTATGGCCTGAGAAAGCAGTAGAAGATCGTCCAAGTGCTTGGCCCCCTGTATCTGCGTGGGAGACCTGAAAGAAACTCCTGGCTCCTGGCCTTGGATCAACCCAGTTCCAGCTGTTGCTGCCATTTCGGGAATGAACCAGCGGATGAAGGACCTTTCCCACACTCCCCTCCCCCCAACCCCCGTAACTGTACCTATCAAATAAATAAATGAATCTTACAAAAAAACTGAATGATGAAAATGTATTCTCTCTGATTGGAAACAAGGCAAGGATATGTACTCTCACTATTTCTGTTCAGCGTAGTAAATGACACTGTAACTGGAGCAATAAAATAAGAGGAAATAAAAGACACGGAGAATGGAAAGGAAGAAATAAAACTGCCCCTGTTTGCAAATAATGATAGTCTACATTGGAAGTCCCAAGAAGTCTCCAAGAACTTAGTAGCAAGTGAGTTTAGTAAGATCACAGAATACAAGGCCAGTATAAAAATACTTATGTGTGCTATCAATACAGCATATAGTACATATTTGAATGAATCAAACTCTTAAACACTTTTAGGTGTAATTCAGCAAATCTTAGTTCCAGCAGCAGCTTATTTCCACTTCACTCAGTTCCCTGGTAAAGAAAGTGTAATTGAGAATTTTTCTCAACTCTAAAGTTATGACAAGGACTAGTTAGAGGTTCTCAATGGAAACTGTTAGAAATGCAAATTATTGGGCCCCACCTCAGACCTACTAAGTGAGAAATGAGTTTGGATCCAGCAGTTTGTGTTTTAAGAAGCCTGGTATTCCTAAGGCCTACTAAAATCAGAACCACTGATATAGACTAGGTTCAATGATTTGAAAATAGTCATTCGAAGAAGCAAATAGTTCTGTGAAGATTTGTATGTTACTTCCTGTGTTTTTCCCTAATGTTTATGACATTCTTCGTGTTATGCCATGTTCCTCTGCTTTATAGTTTTTTCACCGTTTTTCCCTCCATTTTTCTTCCCATTCATTCTAGAATGTCCATTCTAGATTCTTTAATAAAGAACTGAGTTATGCATGTGTGTTTTATATCTTGAACATTTTTCTGTCAGTTATTTTAAAGTTAGTTCACAGGTAAAATTATTACTCTTCTGCTTCTCAAAAGTCAAACTAATTCTTTTGATTTATATTAATTTCCCCCAATAATGTTTTTGGTAATTAAGATGTTTTTATGAGAAGGAATGAAGAAGAGTGCTTTTTCAAAAGAGAAATTTTATGTCTTTTTACACAACACGTTCATATTTACATCTCTATTTGTACATATGTATACACTACATATAATAATAGAAAAATGCAGATGCACTTGTTTATCTAGTAATAACTGGTGGGGTATAAAAGGTATGAGCTTTGTGTTACAGTGAGCATAGCAGAAGCCAAAAATAATTTCATTGTCTCCTAATCTTAAAAAAATGATTAATAATTACAAAGCTTTTGATATCCAAGTTAAAAGTGTATTGCAACAAGTCACTTTCAGACACAATTGAGGGAATTTCATTTGGGTAAGTTACATCTCCCCTTCTCAGCATAAGAAAATAAAACTGTTATAAGAATATGCAGCTCATTTTGAAGTCAAAATTTTTTCCACCGGCAATATTCTTGGAGACATCAGTCTTGTACATAAGTCACTACTGTGGAAACATCTATCTACAGAAGTCCAAGTAATGAACCTTCCAAATGGAGAGTGGATTAGTAACTTTGAGAAAATCTGAGATCATAGTCAATGAACATGAAAGATACAAAACTGAGAATTTCCTTTAATTGTGAACTCAATTTCTTTTGGGGCAATTTAAGTATTATGTGAAATTGTAAATGTAACACATCTTTTGAAAACCGTAAGTAACAATGCACACCATCAACACATCTATTTAAAATCAAATTGAAGGTCTCCAGATTGATAACTATAGCCATTGGTTTTAGAGTTGGGCTCAAATGACAGCTTGTCCTGCATCTAATACCTGTCGTGCTCCATAGGGTAGAGGATCAGACACAGCCCCATTGATTGGAAATTCCCCAGGGATCTGTCTGCTAGTCTGATTGAAAAACGACTGGGATAAATCTGACTACAGCTCTTGTAAGGATCAAGATGAGGTGGTTCCAAATGAAACAAATTGAAGAAATACTGTATGTGAAAGTGACACACATTTTGTGATTTGGTGATCATTTACAACCCTGTATCTGCTGTTGAGTAACTGTTTTTTTCTTCATACTATTAGTTGAACTCTTTACTTAGTGTAGGGTTAATCTTACAAGTATAAATTTAACTGAAAATAGATCTTTGTAAAAATTAAGAGTGGGAATAGGAGGAGGAGGCAGAAGGGGTGGGGGCATGGGCTGGAGGGAGGGTCGGGTGGGAGTTATCACTATGTTCCTAAATCTGTAAATCTGTATATATGAAATTTATATATCAAATAAAATTTTAAAAATGACAATAAGAAAATTTCAACTAGTCCTACCTGTAATTTCAAAAAAGAAGTAGGAATGGAGAATTTAGACACAGTACCAAGCCAAGTAGTTGCATCCCAAATGGCAGCCAAGAATCAGCTGCACATCACAGTGCTGTCAGCTAGCTCTGGTTACTGTATGTGTCACCTGGAAGATTTAATACTATTTATATGCATGTAGAATTATTTTCCAAGATGGCAGTGAAGAAGTGTACCTTTGGAAATGACTCTTATGCCTGTACAATTGCAATCTTAAAAATTTTAGCGAAGGAAAGATGTAAGAGTAATTGACTATAAAGCTTCTTTTCATTGGTAGTGAGTACTGCTGAGTATTTCATTGTTCTGCCATGAGATTCTCTTTAATCAGGGGTGGGGAACATCAGGCTCCAGGACCATTATAAGGCCAGCAAAATCATTGGTCTGGCTCTGCCTAGGCAACCACAAGCAGGACTTGAAATTCAATAAATTTATTGCAGGCTAATTTTTAATAATTTTGTATGGCCTACGAATGTTATAAATATCCAAATGGCCCTTGGCAGAAAAAAAGTTTCCCTACCCCTGCAATAATAAAATCTTTTTCCCACAAGGAAGTACTCACCAGCCTAAAAAGACTCAATAGAGTTCATTGTGATTAATTGTGTCCTCATTTAGCTTAACAGCTTTAGATTTGTACATACTTTCATATCACCAAATCTCATGTGACTATGTTAGTTTTTCTAGTCATACTCTTATCAGTGATTAGAAATGATTTTCTTAAATTTTCAATTGTAGAATTTTTTTCTATAAGCTTGTAGAAGTACGCCACCTAGAGTTTTAAAAATTTTAAATGAAAAACGGCAGGCTGGTTTGATGTTAATTTAAACTTCAAACGAGACATTTTAATCAAAATTAAGCCAAATATAATTGCATGAAATTTTGTATACTTGATTCTTACATTGTTATATATAGAATATGATATTTGTTAATTGTTCCAGATTTGAGTACTTCAACTAATATGCATACTTATGATAGGAGGCAAATAAAATTAAGAAACCATAATTTTAAAAACCCAATTCAGTGACATTAGGCCTGATTTTATTGTTATTACCAATTAAGCTTCTTGTAGAAATAGTTGAAAGATTTCATATATGCATACCATTGTATATTTTTATACATACACTGTGTATTTTCTTTGGTGTGTTGAAATGAACTTTTAAAGTTTAATTGTAGATGACAAAGCCATTGTCTCGTGAGCTTTGATTCTAGAGATCTGAACATAATAGTAAATAACATTTTCCAAAAGAATCCTTTTATTTAGCTGCTTATGACTTTTGAGTTGAACACAATACATGCTTTTTTCTTATAAGTAAGAGAAAAATTGAAATTGGTTTTAAAGTTTGCCTATAGACATAAATAATTTTATTTAGAAGGAAAATACTGGGTAAGATGTTGAAGCCAATAGGCTTCTTCAACTAGATGTTAAAAAGCATTGACATGTCATAGTGATTGTGATGGGGAAAGATTTCAGAAAGATCAATGTAAAACTTTTGGATTTAAAACCAAAACTATTTACAGAGGTCAAGAGCTTCTACTTTATCTCTGCTTTAAAATATCCTTAACTTTTCTTGTTTTTCTGTCTGTTGATATGTAGTACTTAGAATTTTTACATTGGTGTGTTCACACTTTGGAGCACTTGTGAACAAATGATATTCTTTTAAGATTACAAGAGAAAAGATTGTCTAGTGAAATAGTGCTGTGATTTATTAGTGGCTGTATTATTGGTTTCTACAACATAAAGGAACAATACCTGGAGAGTGGGGATCTTGTCTTCAATTTCTGTTCCCCTTCAATAAGTAATATATTTTTGTTGATCTCACAGTGGATACTTATGAACATTTGTTGATTTCACGTTTTTTCTCCCTGCCCCCCAGAAATGTATGTAACGAATGTCATTCAGTTGCTAACCTTTTAACACTCAAATTAGGTTATCAGATTATGAATTTGATTTGTGAAGTTTGAATATTGTTTTTTTTTAATTGAGTATGGCAAACCTTAAGGCTCAACAGAAACTCCTTGATAGCAGTTATGTATTACAGAAGTTCAGAATGAAAGGTTTATAAAACTTCTCAATCCTCTAAGAATAAGAGCCAGACAGAAAAGATGCCCATTGAGTAGCAGTAATCGTCAGTGTTAAAAAAATCCAAAAACTTATTTTTCAGTTATGATGGATACATATATTTTATTTATTATATAGCTTCAAGACATTAAATACACGGCCTAGAATATGTTCCAGTTGCTATGGGGAGTTCTGGTATTTGTCAATGTAGAGTTTCCTACTTGGCAGCATTTTATATTTATGATGGCATCTGTGTTTGCTGGTTGTTGCATTTGCAGTGGAACTTGTATTTCAGCCAGTTGACGAAAGAAGGAGAAAAGAAAGCAAATTAAACTTGACTTTTTGGCAATGAAGCAGTAGCTTCTTGTTACTTGCATCCATATATTCCAAGAACACCAAATGCAACTGCAGTTATGTGCCATAGTTATTCTACAAATGACTGACTACAGTTGCACTATCATAAAGTTGTATAATAATAAAACCTGGGGGCTGGTGTTGTGGGATGGGGTAAAGCCACCCCATATGGGCAATGCTTTGTGTCCCAGTTGCTCCACTTCTGTTCTAGCTCCCTGCTACTGATCTGGAAAAGCAGCTAAGGATGGCCCAAGTGCTCGGGTCCCTGGCACCCACTTGGGAGATCCAGAGGAAGCTCCTGGCTCCTGGGTTCAGTCTGGCCTGGCCCTGGCTGTTGTGGCCATTGGGGAGAGGACCGATGATGGAAGATCTCTCTGTCTCTCCCTCTATCTCTCTCTGTCTTTCAAATAAATAAATTTTTAAAAACATTAAAACCCAAAAGTTAAAAATCAGGTTAATCCTTATCAGTTGATATGACACTGTTTAAATGAATTTTAGTATGGGAGATTAACCTTTACAGAGTAATGCTTATTTTTTGTATTGTTTTAGTAAGAAAAAAATACCATCAATAGCATTATGTAAGCTTTCATCTTAGAATAAGTGAAATGCTAAATGGATTACTTTTTTTTTCTTTTTTTAACTTTTACTTAATGAATATAAATTTCCGAAGTACAGCTTATGGATTATAATGGCTTCCCCCCCATAACTTCCCTCCCACCCACAACCCTCCCCTTTCCCGCTCCCTCTCCCCTTAAATGGATTACTTTTTAAAAAATTTTGCATTGAGTCTTTTAAACTGATTTGTATCTTCTAGGTAGGCCTGTAGTATTTAATTTTCATAAAGATTGTCTTCAGACATCTTTTTTCAGGAACGTAGAAAAATTTTATTATGAGTCAATGTTGACAAATTATGTTCATTGTAATTTGTATTTTTGTAGGTTTTGTTCATTATAAATATCTATTTTCATTTTTGAACACTGGTCATCTCAGAGACACAACTTAGTTAACTGTTAAATAAGGGCATTTTATATACCTCAGAGATGTTGCACAACTATATACACTGGACTTTAGAGGGTTATAAAGTGAATACATTGATAGGGCTAATACAAAAGAGAAGGCAATGTAGAGAGAAAAATCCAGTACTCAATTCTTGTTCTCAAGGATCCTGCACCTAGTTTGAAAGACAGTGTAAAAGAATGAAAGTTCTTTGCATCAGCCAGTAACTTTCCAGTAGATCAGTATGAGAGTGATTCTTGTTTGCCTAGTGAATTACAATATTTGAGATGTACCTCTTCAGAGGAATACACAATTGAAGGTTGGAGGTTTCTGTAAAGACCTAAGAGTGGCCACGAGACTTGGTATTATAGTAGAAAGTTGGATAGCATTATAGAAGGTTGATGCCCTAAGGAGGGGAACAGCTTAATGCATCAGCCATAAAGGGAAGACACAACACCTTTTAGAAGCACGGTGAGCGGATCTTTCCCATTAGGGTGGAAAATAAGTATATTAGAACAAATATGCATATTTCTCTAGTACTTTTTAAGGGTTTGCTATATGATTTTGATTTAACCAAAACACTTGTACAGAACTAAATCAAATTATTTAAACAAAGTGTAAGTGACCAAAATATAAATTTAAGCGTTGATGAACTATAAAGAAAGGTAAAATTAGGGGAGGGTGTGGTATTTAATTTTTTTATTGCAAAGAGACTACTTAAATGATTTCAGAAGTTGCAACAAGATTCTTAAAACTTTTTTCCTACCTTGTGAGAGAGATTTGATTTAGCAAGCATATCTTCTATAGAGATGAAATTTTATCTAAATTTTAATATTTCCCATTCTTTTGAAAAATTGTATCAGATTATTCAGATTTTCTTGAATTATTTTTATCTGCCCATGTGAAGTTTTATTTTACAAACTATTCATATAGTCTCTTTCTCAGTTACTTATGTATGCACCTCAGTGATGCAATGTTTGATGGGAAATAAGTAAGGAATATCATAATCATTTATTTGAAGTTTTTGAAATGGTGCTTGAAAAGTGACTTTAAAAATAAATTCTAAATATGCTTTTTTGGTTGTATCTACCTGGAATTAGAAAGTTTTGTGTTGCTCAAGTAGTTTTATATAGAATGTCACCCTTCTTCCAAACTGAAATCACAAATAATGGAGAACTTGGATAAAATATTAAAAAGTAGTTTGAAAGAGTAAATGGCTATTAATATATCTATATCAAAAATAGACATGAAAAAGTGTTTCCCTCAAATGTGATTGAGAATAAAGTTGTTAAATTATTTTTAAGGTCTGGCCATTAGGTTCAGCACTGGTTGGTGTTTAAAATCAGAAAGAATACTTAAATTGATTTTACATAGAAAACTTAGAAAAGAGTACCAGTCATATTTATTATTCTTTTTTGTATTAGGAGACTCAATTCTTGATTCAGAAATTCTGAAACAAAGCTCAATTCAAATGTATGAATGTTTTTATATGTTAAAAAACTCAAGTCCAAATTCTTAAAAAATATGTTTGAGAAACAGAAAGGAAGGGAGGGAGGGTGGAACGGTAGGGGAGGGTGAGAGAGGAAGGAAGGTTGGGTGGCACGCACTTCTATTTGCTGATCTGCTCCCCAAAAGTCCACAATGTCCACAACTGAGCAAGGCCAAACTAGGAACCTGGAACTCATCCAGGTCTCCCAAATAGGTGGCAGATACTCAATTTTTATTTGGGCTTCTACAACTGCCTCCCAGGTTCTGCATTAGCAGGATGCTGGAGTTGGGAGCTGGAGCTGGTTATCAAACCCAGGTACTCTGAAATGGGTTGTGGAAAATGCTGTTTCAGAAAAGTATGTAAAGCATTTTGAAAAGTCTATTCATAAATGCAAATGCAAACTGAAAAAAAAAGATCAGCATATTCTATTTTGGCATTGCCACTTACCCAGATTTGAGAGAAATTTCACAGACATTTTATTGAAGTTTGACCTGTAGAATACCATCAAATAGATTAGACTGAAAAAAAAAAAGATGGAAAATAAAGAACACCAATTGTGGCACATCTGTAATGATGTCATTTATTATGAGCTTAATAATTTCATTTGATCTTAGGTTTTGATGCAAAACTTAAAATATTGCTATGGTTTAAAGTAAATTATTGAATCTTGGTAACAAGAAAATAAATAAGATTATTAGCATTGCAACAAATCCCTAAATGAAATATTGTTTGCAAAATAGTAAGCTAGTTTTATGCCCAGGGAGAGGAAAAAGTTAGAAACACAAATGCTCCAGCAAAATCTTGATTCTGAAAATAAATAAAAGGAGTCAAGTGATCCTATAAAATGTTAATATGTATCAATAAATTTCTAAAGAACAAATGACAAGAGTTGAATTTTTCAAGTATGTCTGTCTTGATACTTTGAGACCATGTCTTTTTGTATTAAAAATTCAGGAAAACCAATTTAAAACAACAAATTACATCAAAGGAAATCTGGAATGTTATAAATATCTGTTAGGACTTGAAATACCATATTATATATTAAAAAATTAACCTTCCACTTTTACAGAGACCGAAAGCCTCATATTTTCTTTCCAAAGGTAGCAGAACAACAACAACAAAAAAACTTTATAGATTAGGTCTACACAGTAAACTGTATAGAGTGAAAATGCCAAATCTTGGATATCCTTACTCTCCAAATGGCAAAACAAAATACGTTGTTGTGCAGTAGGTATTATAGTTTTTAGAGAAAATATTTTATACCACAAAGCAGATTATTTTTAATAATGATAATTCCCAGTGAACAAAGACTTTACAGTATTTGGAAGGGAATGTAACAGTACCCAAAACCTTTGGACCTGAGGTAAGACATAGAATCTGGTTTGTTCCTATGGTGAAAGATGACCTCCTTAGTTTACTAAGTATTTTATATGTCACTGGTCATTTTCCTATTCGTAAATCACTAAGCACATCTCTAATTTGCTATGGTGTTTGCTGCATTCTTAGGATTGTTTAACCTTCTTTTAATCTCTTGAAGATTTATATTCTAAGTCTAGGTTTTACATCTTTAAAGTTAAGAGCCCTGTTATCCTGCCATTTGATTGGCTGACAGTTTTGCACTCAGGATTTAGTTAGAAGGATGTTTAACATTGTGAGTGATTTGGATTGCAGGAAATAAAATAGCTCATCGAAGCCAATTTGGGCCACACATTTTTAAGGATTAAATGCTGAACCTACAGGGTACATATAGCTGTTTTGGAAGTTGCCAAAAAGGAGTCACCCAGGCTACGTGCAGCAGACGGGTGTGGTCTAAAATGGCTTGAACTTTCCAAATATCCTGGCTCTTTTCCCCTTTGGGTTTCACCAAAACAATTTCTTTCATCATTGAAGCATCTGGCCAGCTCTACATTTTCTTTTTCTTATTAACTAAGGGAGAAAATTGAATCAGGGGAAAGAGCTGTGGCTGAATCCAAAACTTATGCCAAAGATAAAGTTCAGTGGCTCAAATGTCAAAGTTTGTGTGGATCTATAAGAGCAAAATAACAGTCTATAATAGACAGTAAAATAAATGAATAAATGATGTATACTAATTCCTCAGTCTCTCTTACTCTTTTTTAATAGAGACTTGAGTTCTTCCTTGAATTTTATTTCTGCCTGAATTGACCAGCTTCTATCATTCTAGCTTTACTTTAAACAGTATAAGTAATAATGTTACATATTAGCTAGCTAGATTGAGAATAAACCACTTTTCTGATATGAAGCTTTAAGTGAGACATGCTAGTTATATTGCTTTACTTTTGATTTTATGAGTTTTCCAATTATCCTATCTGAATTTTAGGTCCTTTACTTAATGATGTTTAATGTAATTTTTTACTGTGCTACTCTGTATCTGGGAAAATCATCCAGCCTTACTTTGCAAAAAAAGTAAAGCTTCTCCATACTCATGTTTATAGTTACCATTATGTCCATGGTAAAATTTTTCTGATTTTGAGGAGATGAAGAACCAGATCGTATTTCTCAAGTGATAGATGTCTAGATGTCTCCTCACTTCCACTATTTCTGATTTTAATTCCCTTCCAACTATGTATCTCTTCTAATCTTTAACCTTGCTTAATTAATCTTTAACCTTGCTTAATTCTAGGAATCAACAATATTTTTGTTGACTGGATTTATGTTCTTTAGTGAAACAACAGTCAGAAATTTATACATATTTTTGGGCATATATTTGAGTACTGGTTAACTCCAGTAATTCTGACTAAAACAGTCATCTGGTTTTAAATAGTAGGCCTTTTAATGATAGATAACTTCATTCAGAACTCTAGTTTTTGAAATGGCTTCTTAGTACAATTCTGTTTTATTGATCTAAAAAGGCTAATCTAAAATTCAGTCTTCCAACAACAAAGAACAACTGAAGAAAACACTGACAGAATAAATAAAAGCATTAAATACTTCCCTGAAAATTCTTTTGTTCCGTAATAGATATAGCAACCCTTGGTTTTTTAGAAGCCACTTACTATATTTTTTATGTTCTTTTTTTTACTACATTTTTTTTTTTATTTTTGACAGGCAGAGTTAGAGAAAGAAAAGTCTTCCTTTTCCGTTGGTTCACCCCCCCAAATGGCCGCTATGGCTGGTGCATTGCGGCCGGCGCACTGCGCCGATCCAAAGCCAGGAGCCAGGTGCTTCCTCCTGGTCTCTCATGTGGGTGCAGGGCCCAAGGACCTGGGGCATCCTCCACTGCCTTCCTGGGGCCACAGCAGAGAGCTGGACTGGAAGAGGAGCAACTGGGACAGAATTCGGCACCCCAACTGGGACTAGAACCTGGGGTACCAGCGCCACAGGTGGAGGATTAGCCTAGTGAGCCTAGTGAGCCACTACATTTTCTTATAATATTATTTCTTTCTTACTATTTTCCCAGAAGCCTGAAATGATTTTTTTTTATAGACATGTAATGACAAACTATCTATTTGGCCCCAGTGAGCCACATGTATTACTAAGTTAATTTAACCTCTAATGCAGTAAAGAAGTACAGTAAGCCACTGTAGAGAGCTGTATACATCAGAGATCCATAAGAAGTAGAAATAATACAGAAGATATACTGCAATGTGGGAAGCAAGAAAGTCGAGTAGACCACTGAAGGTATATGGACATCTTGATGTATATTTTTGGATATTAGATATCCAAAACTGCCACTTGAACACATTTTGAAATACTGGATAAATAAAACATTATTATATACTAATTAATTGGAAAAATGCCCCCAAATAAAGGAATCCAGGAGCCAGAAAAAATAAATGTCAAATCTAGTTTTAGTTCCAATGATTTCTTCTGATTTCTAAAGTACTGGGTTTCCATTTTGGCAGGTTTCTGGGACATGGAGAATACTAATTAAGATTCAGGGTTCACCTATAATAGGAAACCCAATAGGCTATCTCTACACAAATCTGAGATGTGCAAGAGTAAAAGAAACAAACACCAAGGGAAACTTGCCTGTATTAACACTAGGCAAGTGGAATTTTTAGTTATATACTTAGACACACACACACACACACACACACACACACACACACAAAATATATATAAGCACAAGGTGGCCCTCAGTGGGTTTGAAAAGTCTCAAGCATTTATCCTAGAATGATCCTGGCTAATAGTACACAAGGATGACTGTCAGAAACAAATCACTTGGAAGAATTCAACTTCAATCTGGGCCTTATTCTATGCTTTCTACAGATGATTAGTCATAAATCTTAAAATGTACAAGGAGTTAAGGCAGCGTAAATGAGAACCCCTCCCCAAAAAAAAAGATCCCAAAAGTAGACTCCTTAAACAATAAACATTAAAATAAAAACAAAACATATAGCTATATTTAATATGCTTAAAAATATAAAAGAAAACCTTGAAAACATGTAACTGGTGGATTTTTAAATAAAGAAAACTTATAGAAATTAATAATCAAAAAATGGGAAGTTTAATAAGCAATACAGCAGAAGAGAGGATTGGTGAATTAATTTCTGGATAAATGATCTAAAATATAGAGAGTCAGATGAGGATTGCTATAAAGAATTTATATATTGTGGAAAGTGGAGGGAAAGGTCTAAAATAGTTTTTTAAAGTGTTTATTCAGTAATTTTTACTTATTTGAAAAGCAATGCAATAAAGCTAGAGCAAGCACTTCTATCTTCTGGTTCACTTGCCAGATGCTTACAGCCGCAGGGCTGGATCAGGTTGAAGCCAGGATCCAGGAACTCCATCTGGGTCTCTTGTGTGGGTGGCGGGGACTCAAGTACTACAGCCATCATATGTTGCCTTCCAGCGTGGCCATTAGCAGGAAGCTGGGTTGGAAGCAGAGGTAGGATTTAATCCCAGGCACACTGATATAGGATACAGGTTTTCCAAGCAGCAGCTTAACCTGTGCCATAAATGCCCACCCCTTGTAACAGTTTGAATCAGAGTTCTGGAAGGAGATTATAGAACTAATGAAAAAGAGAAAGTATTCAAAATGTAATCATTCAGGTTTAAAACCTCCCAATGGGGACCAATGTTTGGCCTAGCAGTTAAAGCACTGGTTAGTATGCTTGGGTCCCATATCAGAGTGCCAGGATTCCATACCTGACCTCTGATCCTGACTATAGCTTCCTGTTAATTGAGACCCTGCATGGCAGTAGTTATGGGTAAAGTAACTAAATTTCTGCTACCCATATGAGAGACCTGGATTGGGTTCCTGAGTTCCCAATGGCCCCAGCCATTTAAGAACCTTGGGAAATAAAACAGCATGGGATCTCAAACCCTTACCTCACCATGTATATGGGTGTCTGCCTCCCAAGTAAAAAAAAATTTTAAAAACCCTCTTACCTTAAACATCTCTAAAAATTGTTCTAACCATCTCCCTCTGTATATCCATATCCAATTAATCTTCAAGTCCTTGTGATTCCATTTCTGAACTGTCTCCTAAATGGATCCTTTATTTCTCATTCCACCACACTACTTGGTTCAAATCTATATTGTATTCCTTTAACCTACAGCTTTTAGAAGGCCAAAAGAAAATTTTCTTAACACAGTCAGAATAAGTTTGTTATTCTTCTACTCAGACATCCATTATGGTACATAGATCATGGGTGATCATTTTCATTTTGTTTCATGTTAGGCATAGACAGACTTTAAAGACTAGTACTGCTACTATGACCATTTGGGTTCTTGTCTTAAATTTCCTTAGAGGTTTCTGGTGACTTCCCATCAAAAGAAAGAGGTAGAGAAAAATTTTCACTCTCTATTTCAAAATCTTCCATGAGAATTTCCTTGACTTTTTCTTGGCTTACAGTTTGAAGGCTTGGAATGCCTTTCCTCTTTAAATCTTCTGCCTTAGGGACAACTTAAGTCATATCTCATTAGTTCCAATAAGACTCTGTATCCAGTATATAACTTTACAACTAGATTTATCATTTACTTGACTCTATTTAACTATTTTATATTTACTATTTTCTTCTTTTCAGTGAATTTACAAGCTTTTAAAATGACATTGAAGTAAATGCTTTTCCTATAACGTACTTTCCTGTGAATATTTTTATTGTGTTAAACAGCATAGTTTTAATTCAGTACCATTGATTATAAATGCTTAAATAATATTATGTTAATTGATGTAAGTTTTAGGTGAATATGTAAGGTAAGCAAGAAACTTCATCTCCCGGTGGTGTATAAAGTCTCTAGGAACCTGCAGGGTTTGTTCTTAAGTGCTCCATTACTGATGGTGCTATTTTCCTTTTCGTTCCTTCATCCCTCCTCAAAATGTTTTCTTAAAAATATCTTTTTAGAAATTCTACCCTATGTTGGTTTCAGAAATAATGTATTAAAGCAGGTTGTTTCAGGGATGCTAGAATAGAAACCTTAAGCAGCAAGCAATGAATGAATGAATGAATGAATGAATGAATGAATCTATCTCCAACAGTAGAGCTGGAGTCCCAAATTAACATATCTTGATGTGGTTATCTTTACCACTCATTGTCCCTAACTTGTAGAGATTTCTGATCGGTTGGTTGTTTGGCAATTTTAAGTCCTCAACATACATAGAAGGTATTTGAAGTTTTCAGATTAAAGATGTTTCTGTTACTTTAGACTTTTTCGGAAATCTCATTACTGCATAGGAGGCAAGACTGATTCTCTTCCATTTCTAGTTGATTTATTTTTTTGTTATTTAAACTTAATGGGAGAAAACTTAATGGAAATCAATTTTAATTTTGAAATAATTCCTAATTAAGAACATAATATATCAATACAGCTAATTTTGTTATTTCAAAGCATTTTATTTTCAAGCAATTTCTTGTACTGTTTTTCAAGATAAAAGAGAAAGATTCTGATGAATTCTACAACTTCACAATAGTAAGTCTTTCAATCCATGAATGTGTATTATCTTTCCATTTATTTGTAGGCTATCTCCCTAATTATTTGTGTCTTCTTCAACTTATTTTATCAGTATTTTGTAATTTTCAGTATACTAGTCTTTCACTTTCTTTGTTAAAATTTATTCATAAGTATTTTATTCTTTTTGATACTATTATAAATGGATCCAGTTTTCTCAGCATCGTTTTATTGATGATAAAATTCCTTTCTACTGAGATTGATTTTATCTCCTTTGTCAAAGATAAGTTGATTGTAGATGCGTGGGTTGATTTCTGGAGTTTCTATTCTGTTACATAGGTCTACATGTCTATTTTTGCCAGCACCAGGTTGTTTTGATTATAACTGCCCTGAAGTATGTCTTGAAATCTGGTAATGCGATGCCCCCAGTTTGTTTTTGTTGTATAAGATTGCTTTAGGTATTCAGGATCTCTTGTGTTTCCATAAGAATTTTTTAAAAGATTTATATATTCATTTATTTGAAGGTCAGAGCTACACATAGAGAGGTGAAGCAGAGAGAGAGAGAGAGAGAGAGAGAGAGAGAGAGAGATCTTCCATCCGCTGGTTCACTCTCCAATTGGCTGCAATGGCCGGAGCTGAGCTGATCCGATCTGAAGCCAGGAGCCAGGAGCTTCTTCCAGGTCTTCCACGTGGATGCAGGAGCCCAAGGACTTGGGCCATCTTCTGCTGCTTTCCCAGGCTATAGCAGAGAATTGGATTGGAAGTAGAGCAGCCAGGACTTGAACCAGCGCCCATATGGGATGCCAGCACTGCAGGTGGAGGCTTTAGCCACTATGCCACAGCACTGGCCCCTTTTAACAGTTTTTGTATTAACATCTGTTGTGTCTGATATTAAGATGACTACACCTGCCCTTTTTTGCTTTTCCTTAGCATCCTTTGATTTTCTGTTCATGTGTAACTTTGTTGGTGAGGCATGTTTCTTCTAGGAAGCTTTACCTGCTACGCCATAGCACCAGCCCCTCCATATGAATTTTTATATCTTTTTTTCAAGATCTGAGAACAATGTCATTGGTATCTTGATTGGGATCAAATTGAATCTGTAAGTTGCTTTCGGTAGTGTGAACATTTGATCATGTAAATTCTTCTATGAATGTGGAAGATTTTTTAGTTTTTTGTTTCTTTCTTTTTCTTTCTTTAATGTTTCTGTAAAGTTTTATAGTTTTCACTACTTTGACACCATTGGTTAATCTTAAAAAATTAAGAGATATTGAAATTGTTTTGTTGCTATTGTGAATGAAACTGATCTTACAAGTTCCTTCTCGGCCATGACATTATCTGTGTATACAAAGGCTACTGGTTTTTGTGTGTTAGTTTTATATCCTGCCACTTGACCAAAGACTTTTATGTGCTCCAGTAGTCTCAGTAGAGTCTTTTCGTTGGCCTATATATAGATCGTGTCATCTGCAAATTGGGAAAGTTTGACTTCCCCCTTTCCAGTTTGTATCCTTTGATTTCTTTTTCTTGCCTAATGGCTCTGGCTAAAACTTCCAAGACTATATTGAATAGCAGTGGTGAAGGTGGGTATCTTTGTCTGGTTCCAGATCTTAGTGGGAGTATGTCACTTTTTTTTTTTTTTAACTCTTTACCCCCTGCCTAGAGCGGTATACCTTTTCCCTATTCTGCCATCATGGAATCTCCAGGTTCATTGTTTGATAGAAATTCCTCATTGTGAAATGAATGCTTTAACAATGATTTGCTTATGTTAAATGCCATGATTGAAAAGCCACCACAAAACACACTAAACATCGGAGTTAATGGAAAGGCTTATTGCCCAGTGAAGGGAAATCTGACAGGCTGGAGGGAGAGGGCAAGAGAGAGGGAAAAGAGAGAGGAAAGCAGGTCCTTTTATAGTCTTGCAGGGGGTAGGGAAGTTGGAACAATGAATCCCATCAGGGTGGGGGTGGAGCTGACCCTTGTGATTGGGCCAGTTGGTTGCCTGACTTCTAGTAAGTCAGGCTGGGTCCTGGAGAGGCCGAACTAAGTATACAGGTTGGTGGCTGGGCCAGAGCCCAAGATGGCATCCGCTGCTTGAGACAGTTTCATTTCACTAACAATGATTGAATTATAATTATATTAATTAAGGGGCCAATATTAAAAATTTTGTGAAGGTATAAGGAAGAGGATGTAAATGTCTTTTTCAATACATCTGTGTTTTCCTTAAGGAGAGGCACCTTGCCTTATAGGTTTTCATGCTGTATCCTCTTATAAGGAAACAACATTTATTTCTTATTTATGTAGGACTTACTCTTACCTTTTGATGAAGACAAGTGTTTGGTGAATACATTGGACTGGCCCTTTGAGTTTCTAAATGAAGTTGGTTGGTTCTTTCTCTTTTTGCTACTTAAGCCTATAACATTCTATTTCCAAAAAGAGAAACAATAATGAAATTTTTCATTTTGGATAAGGAAAGATTATTCCCCCACCCACACTAAGTTGAAAGTAGTGGGGGATCTTTTCTGATGTTTTATTGTGAATCATTCTTTTTCTATCTACTGGTTGCTGTAATTACTGTCTTAATATACTAGATAGGAAAATGCTTCACATAAATTATATATGATGCAGTCTTTAAGGAAGTGAGGCAGACCTACATAATTATCCTTCAGTGTATCCTTCCTTTCTTTTGTTAAAACTGCAGTACTTTTAAGGACATCACCATGCCATCCATCTAGAGATGATATTTTCCAGTTATTTTCACAACTTATTGTGCTCATGTGACTCAATTCTGACCACTGTTTTTGAGAACTAATTTATGCAACTTCTGTGTCACCCCTTAAAACGGGAAGTTGACAACCTCGACATCCTCTTTTCCTTTTGTCACTGGTTTAGATGATGAGAATTGAACAATCACCTTAAACTTAGAACTATGCATTGCATGTGACAGTGTTATCCTGCCAGTTCTACCTGTGGATTGTTTGATGATAGAATGTAATTTTATGTATCTTTAAATATTTATTTATATGCAATATCAATATATATATATAAATTTTATATATAATAGAGTGATAGACTTTGTTAAAGAATTATTTATTTGAAAGATAGAGTTACAGAGAAAGGTAGAGAGAGATAGAGAGAGAGAGAGAGGTCTTCCATCTACTGGTTTACTCCCCAAATGGCCAAAACTGCTAGAGGTGGGCCGATTTGAAGCCAGGAGCCAGGAGCTTCTCCCAGGTCTCCCACATAGATGCAGGGGCCCAAGGACTTAGGCCATCTTCCACTGCTTTTCCAGGTTCATTAGCAGGGAGCTGAATTGGAAGTGGAGCAGCTGGGATTCAAACTGGCACATGTATGGGATGCCAGCACTACAGGCCAACCCACTGTAACACAGCACCAGCCTTAGGCTTTTCTCACACACACACACAGACACAATAATTTTCTTTTTTGTGGTGACAGAGGGTGGGGATTGGGATTCTTATACCAAGTTAACCCATACCCTGATGAATTTTGGGAGAGAGTGATATAGGGGAGGATATTCCAGGAAAGTAGATAAATTATGGCAGTACATGGGACTCCAAATCCCATTAAGCTGGCAGGTACCAATGCCATCTTACTAGTTAAAATGATCAGTTTAAGTTCATAACTAATCAAAGATAGGATTAAGTGTCAAAAGGATCTCCTAAATAAGACCAGTGTTTGCTAATAATAATTGATAGAATTAAAAAGGAGAGAACGACCCAACATGGGAAGCAGTATACACAGCAGACTCATAGAACGACAAATGCCCTAAACAGTACTCTAACCTTAGAATCAGCCCTTTAGGCATTCAGATCTGCCTAAAAAGCCCACGAGAGTATCTCTGGCATGGAAAGCCAATACACTGTGGCAAAAAAAATTACCTAAATGAAAGATCTCTGTGAGTGAGATCCTGGTGGAGAGAAGGGGCCATCAAAGAAAGAGGTGCCTTTCTCTGAAGGGAGGAGAGAACTTCCACTTTGACTATGGCCTTGTCTAATTAAGATTGGAGTTGGCCAACTCAAGAGGCTTCCATAGCCTTGGCAGCTCATGAAAAGAGCCTCAGGTGATTACTGACATCATGACTAAGAGTGTCAGTTGTTAAATCAACAACAGGAGTCACTGTGCACTTGCTCCCCATGTAGGATCTCTGTCCTTAATGTGTTTACTATGAGAATTAACGGTAAAACTAGTCTTCAAACAGTACTTTATATTTTGTGTTTCTGTGTGGGTGTAAACTGTTGAAATCTTTACTTAGTATATAGTTGATATTCTGTATATGAAGATAATTGAAAATGGAATGACTTTAAAAACCATGTTCCTCAACGTGAGCATAGTGAGTGGGTAAGAGGGTTGGCACTGTTGGTGGAGTTTCATGTCTTTCCAGTGATGCTAGAATTCAAACAATGCTGGGCAGTTTCTCCTTTCAAATCCAAACTAAATTCATATCCAAGTTGAGCCATTTTAGAAAATTACTTTTCCAGTATATTCCTGACAAACTTCTCCCCTGTAGTCATTTACTCACATTACTCAGTTATTCCTCATGTACTTGCTGAGTCACAGCAATGCTGACTTCCATGGAGCTTTGGATCCTGTGGTATATATTCTAAGAAGAATCAACTTAGATGTATCTGGCTTTGTTACCTGTTGTCCTTTTGACATATCTTATGTGGTATGTTAGTAATGAAGTATCTTATTATATTTGGTCTTCCTCCAGTAACACACAGAGGGTTTAATGTTAATTAGCCAAAGGATGATATGATTCATACACTAAGAAATACTCTTGTAATTAGTTTTTTCTTTATTGCTTAGTGTTAGCAGTGAAAGATAGTTTTTTGTTAAACTTTTTTGCCATTTGCTTTAATTTTATTACTCTCAGAGGAGAAAATGGAATTTCTAGGGAAATCAGATCTTTACTTGCAGAGGACTTTTCTGTATCATACAAGCAAGAAAGACAGTGAAAATGAGTGATAGTTTGACCTGCCCTAATCATGTTCAGTTGCCCATATTTGTGATACTACCGCTATCTCCCTTTGGATGGTGTTTCAGAAGGTTGGGGGACTAAACTCCTGCTTATTGTGGATTCTCTCAGCTGCTTTATTTGCCTCTTAATAGCTTTTCAGCAGGCATATTCAGCTCATAAATGATGATATGGTAAATTCCACTTAATTTTGAGTAGAAACAATCACCAAAACTCAAACATGGTTTTCTTTGGCTCTTTCTTTTTATTTGAGAGGGGCAGGGAAAAAGTGAAAATAACTGTTAAGGGAAAAAAAAGTTTTTTTAGGTCAGTAGTACTAAGTTATGTGTCTATCCTATCTTAGATCTAAAATGCTGTCCCATGGGTACTGATTTTTGTAATGAAAATCCTAAAGTACTTAAAATACTTTCCATGGATCATTAAGGAAATACTCATCCATCAGCAATTATTTATTGATTATCTGTGAAATCCAAACAACAATGTAAGCTTTGTGTTGTTAGTCCTGTTTTAGGGATGAGGAATCTTAGGTGCAACAAATTTTCAAGAACCTTGTCAAGATGACCCAGCTAGTAAGTGATGAAAGAAGGAATAGCATCAAATATCAGGGTAGTTTAACTTTTTTTCAAAGAGTAGGCAATACAGATAGAATGATGAGACTGACATATGAAAAAATTAGAAAACAATTAAACTTGGAATCATTTGGCAGGGTCTATGGGTATAATATTTAGAGGATAGAGAGGTTAATGAGGGTTGTAATAGTGAGGCTTTGAACAACTTTATACTTCAGTTAGGTCTTAAAGATGAAACAGAACTTGTGAAGGCAGAGTGGAGGGAACATACAATTTGGTCATGGAGTAGCTGAGCAAAATAATGCAGGAAAATGCAGAATGTAAGTTTATCGAATTTCCCATGTTGCATGCATTTACCTTTTTCTACTGCAAATATTGTATTTCATCATTTCCAATCATTATGGACAAATAGACTTCTGATATGAAAATCTATTTTGGACTTATAGACTGGGATGAGACTTTAAAAAAAATCTGTCCTGAAAATGTGGCACAGTGAGGGTTTGTAATGCATACAGAGTTCTTGAATTCAGTATGCTTTTCTTACTGCCATACTGCTTTGCACAGGTGAGGTGAAGGTAATGGGGTAGGGGAAAGAATACAGTACTGAATATTCTCAAACTGTGTCCTTTCCAAGTACTAAGCAGACTGAATTCTGCTTAGCTTCCCAGATTGCAAGACTGTCAGCTGGACAGGGGAAACAAAATGGGCGAAGTTTCTTTGAAGGTGCGCATGTGGAGGGTGTTTACTGTCTGACTGTTAGAAGGCACCTTCATCACGGTAAAAAGGAATTGTCCTGGTACTGTGAGGTTTATTGGCAAAAGTTATATAGTATCACAGAGGCACTTTTTCTCTCTGTAGAGTTCCATCATATGGGTGACAAAAGAAACTCACAATAGGCTTCTGAGATATGATGTAAAGAACCAGAAAGGAAAGGAGTGTGAAGATAGAAAAGGAAGCAGAAGAAAAGGAATAGGAAGGTAAGTTTGCTGTTTTACTTCAATCTATGTTCTTATTACCATATTGATAAATTAAAAATGAAAGTTCACAGACATTAGCTTTTTGGTCATGAGATGAGAGCTGTTCTTTTAGCTGACAGGTCAGAATATATAGAAGGAGAATGAAGCTTAAGATACTATCAGAATTCTTAGATGGTTACTCAGTGGTTATCCTTAAAATCTAGCTGGGACGTCTTTGAAACTAGGAGTGATAAATTTCTATTTTCTTTGATACCTTTCACAAAGTTCTGCCTTTAAATGCATACAGAGAGGTAGATTAGATGACTTCTGCAGACTTGCAAGTCTATGCTTACATTCAAGCAAATTAATACAAGCAAATTGACATTTAGATATTTATAAGTATTTAACAGAGACACTTTGAAGAGTCTACCCTGTCCAGATACATTTTCACAATTATTAACATAATTTAAAAATTGGAACCCTGAGACAAAAGATTCAGAAAGAATTCTTGAATCCTATATTAATGGAGAAAGATATACCTAATTACACCTTATTTTCTTTGTAGTACAGGCAGTGTCTTGAAATATTCTAGCCATTGAAAATATCTAGAGTGAGATTACTTGGAGCAAAATGGAAGGTACAGGAGTATGTTATGTTTAGTGCAGTGAGTTGGACACAGAAAAACAAATACCACATATTCTGTCTCATATGTGGAAGCTAAAAATGTTGATCTGGACTTAGAATAGTGATTTCTAGAGACTAAGAAGTATAGGGATAACGGTGTGGAGGTAAGTTGAATAACAGGTAATAAAACAGTCAGATAGAAGGAAAATATTCTGGTATTCTGTAGTATAGCGGGATGACTATAATTCAAAATAACCTGTTATATATTTTGTGAGTAACTGGAGGAGAGGACCTGGAAGCCTCCAAACAAATTAATGATAAAGAGATGGAATTTTAATTACCCTGATTTTTTCAGTACACATTGTATACACATATGGAGAATCACAGTGAACCTGAAAAGTGATGTAAAATTATTACATGTTAATCAAAAATTTAATGCTAACTACCCGAACTAATCATTACACATTTTACATATGTGTCAAAATCACACTGTGTCCTACAAATATCTATGATTAAAATTTAATGAAGAGAGATTCTGTATTTATATCTGTATATAAAGAAAAAGTTTTTTTTTTTAAAAGATAATGTCTTTTTAAAGGATATGCCTTTGCTTTGCTTTTATATTTTGGCCATGCAACCTATATAAATGGGCAACTAGTTTTCAGGAAATAGCATTATGCAACTAATATAGACATTATACCTGAAAAGACATTGCATGTTTTTCATGTTTGTCATATTTATAGAGACTTTATATTCTCTGATAACCTTTTAAAATGTCTCTGGTTTAGAAATAGAGCTTTTAACTAAGCAGGAAATTGCTATCCAAAACCTTGTTGTTTTCCAGATTTCTTAAACTCTATGCATTAAGGATCCTTGGGCTCCATTCATTAAATTGTCACCTACTGTGTGCCAGACATAATTAAAAGCATTAGGAATACAATGAGAATATGAATGACATGGTTCTTCTCATGACATAGTCATTATCTAGACTCCTAACCTCTTTATATAGTATTGTATTTAGTAAACACTTAAAATAATTATAAGATTCCTTTGTATAAAGCTAGATGATTGCAAGAATTATTGTAATACCTAGAGAATTTTGGAATTGGGAAGGAATTTGTGAAATATTTTCTTTTGAGTAAAAAAAAATCCATTTTAGAAATCACTGGTAATTCTTGATAAATCAGATATTCTAATTTTTTTGTAAAGTGGTAGAACAGAGTATATTTTTATAGATCTGAAATAGCAGCATTGGTAAGGAGGCTTGCAACAACAAATCAATTTCAATTTTTGATTCTTATTTCTGAAATGGTTTTCTGTCATAACTCTTGAAAACTAGTCCTGTGAATTTTTAAAATTATCATTAGGCAGCTCTGGTGTAATTTATGTTAAGAGGTTTTGGCCTGTTTATGTTCCTTGGAATGTGCCAAAATTAGTAATGCGATATTCCATATTTAGCAAACCTATAGAGCAATAAATAAGGACACATGCCTATTGAGGAGGGCTGTTTGTTTAAATTCTTTTTTTTTGTGGCATTCATGAAATGCGGGAGTCTTCCAACTTAAATTCTGCAATATTAGGCAGCAAGTTGTTTTCTGAACCAAACCAGATGGTGATCAGCTCTATTCCTATTATCAACTCAATACAGCGATGGTTGCCAGACCTTACTTGCAACATTAACATTTGGAACAAATTAGCAGCAGTTAAGGTGAAATGAGAAACCCCCATTTTACTAAAAGCTTCAGAACATATAATGCTGTGAAATAAGAAAGACCAGTAAGAAAAATTATGGGGGGAAGAGTTCACTGTCTTACCTTGGTTTCTCTCTGCAGGATTTGTTGTTTCCCATTTATGAGGGTCTTTTTCAATGGAATTTTAATGTGGAATATTGTGAGGATTAGGGTCTACTAGTCTATTAACCTCCTAAGGTGCCTCATTTTATCAGATTAAAATTCTTTCTCTGTAACCATGATCAATCTACGCCTTGGGAAAATGGGGGGGCATTGTTTGCACCTTTGGGAGAGTTTTCATTTCAAGAAGTTCACACACACATTATATACAACTTTATAGTTTCACCCAGTCACTGAAATTCAGGAACGCTGCCTAGATTTGTCCTGTGGATATGGATGTGTTTGACTAAATGCTTTGCCTTGTGTGTCAATGCCATGTGTTGTCTACTTTTCAAAACAATATTTTCTTTATAGCATCTTTTGATCAAATCTATTCCTAGGGTTTTATAGGACCAGCATAAATCAAGGTGTCTTCTTAACTTCAAGTTTTGTGCACAGGTAGAACCATATTAAGGTGAAACAAAGGCTAGCAAGTCTTGGAGATATAACTACCAGGATGAAGTGTTGAAATAGACTTGACTGAGTTCATCTCCCATTTTATAGTATAGATAACTGAGGTACTGAGAGGTTAAAGGGTTTTCCCAAATACTCATAATTGTTTAAATGGTAGATGTGATGAGAAAGGATGTGAACATTGCTAATATGATTGATGTTCTTTAACAACCAAGACTCAAAGATTGATATGAAAAGGTAGATTCTCTCCATTTTATGCCCAAGTGGTGGCAGATCTAGATTTATCATGCTCTCTTATTTATTCATAATGTGATGAAATAGATTAAGGTTCATTCATCCATCCATCCATCTGTACATACAACAAATATATTTGCTAGCCATGAAAAAATTAAATTCCTGTCCTCAAGCTTTTTTAAAAATGTAAATAGACTTTGTTTTTTAGAGCAGAATTATGTTTATAGCATAATTCAAGCATTTTATATAATTACAAATAAGGATAAGAGAAAAGAATGGAAGTCAGGACATAAATAGGTGTATATTTTTGGAGTAAAAGATAATCATTACTTTTCCTTCAAATTTTTATAAGATAATATGATAATAGATTAGTCACTGGATTGCTTACAGTAAGGACCTATCATTTTGCTAAGTGAAAGTAGACAGTAGGTTTTTTAAAACATGAAAAATTAGATGGTAGGTTTATATTGTTTCTTTTTCTTCCTTAGAATATTCATGAGAATTTTTCTTGCTGAGGAAAATGTTATGAATGTTATTAAGTACCCAAGAATTTTTAATCTCACTGTGGCAATTATGTTTCTCAAAAGAGAAACCTTATGGTTTCTAGCTTAATAGTTACTTGTTACCTGTTTACATACTACAGCCTTACTTTTCAATTAAAATAATAGCTAACCTTGATTCTTCTTTTTCTTACTTTAAGTACTGTCTTGCTAATTGCAGATACGTGGTAGGTGTTCAGTAAATACTTGACTCTTTAAGCAGGAAAGCAGTCATTGTGGAACTGCTTTGCTTGAAGATTAGTGGCTATGTAACAAAATATACCAGAGAATCATGCTATAATCAAAGTAAATGCAGTACCTTAAGATTTTGGCTGGTATTCTGGGTTGCCACAGCAACAAATTAACATCTCAGTCCCTTTTATCCAGGGGCCATGTGCATTAAGAAGCCTTTTTCTACTATACACTTACATTTTCTTAACTATCCCATTTCTTTAAATAGTAAAAACAAAAAAGAAATATGAAGAAAAAGAAAGGAAAACACGGAGGGGAGGGAAGGGAAGAGAAAATACATTTTGGCAGAGCCAACCAACAAAGACAGTCTAGCATGACTCTAACCAGATAATCCAGTGGGAGACATTTCTTTGAGGTCTTATAGGTCCCCCATTTAACAGACCCTGTTCTTTGTTGCTCTACTTGCAGAACATCAAGACCACTTTGGTGTCTCATTGGACAAGAATAATTTCTCTGTTAAATCTTTATCAATTAACACTTCAGAGGGATAATTTAAGGCATTGCTATTTTCAGGAGTAATCGCATTTTATTAGAGGGATTTTTGAAAAAGGAAAAATCTTCATGATTCAAAGTAGCAGTTTATAATGGAGAATATTTTGAATAGTGACCTGTGGATGCCAATGGGAGCATTCCTTTTAAGATGTATGCTTTCTCACCATCTCTCAAAAGATATCTGAGAAGATGATGCTAAGTTGATTGAAATTGTCTTTCTTTTCTCTCATGAATTAAGAAGTTGTCTTTTTTCTTTAAAGTGCCATCTGCCTTTACTGTTTTTTTGAAATTCGTGAGGAACCAAAGGCCAAATGCAATGGGTGCTTTTCAAGTCTTATTCAATCTGACAAATCTTTGCTAATAACTTTCCATTTGCAACTGTCTTTCTTTGGTTTCAGCGTATTCACTTGGTTCTCTCCCCCACTCTTCCAATAGTTTTCCTCACGTATCCTCATCAGATTTTTCTCTTTATCCCACACAGTAATGTTAATACTACCTGGATATAAGCATGCCTTTTCTCTTTTTGTCTGAGAATTTCTCCTCAAGTAATGCTTTTCACTTTTGTCTTCGGCTGTTATCAATGCCTATCACTCCTTGCCAGTTCACCCTATATCTGGAGCTTCAGAAAGCCCTCTGAACATTGCCACTAGAATCCTCTTAAGATGTAAGTGACACAGGCCAAGTTCAAGATCTTTATCTCCTAAATGCATCTCCTCTTGAATTTTCAATTATAGCAACATCACTATGTATTAGATAACTTTCCCTTCTAGACCTACTAAAAATTAATATTTTTTCTTGAACTCTCTCAATTCTACATCCAGTTGACCATCGGATTCTTTTGTTGGTTTTTCCAAATTAATTCAACAGCTTTTCTCAATCCTGAGTGCTCCTTTACCTCTCCTGACCTGTCTTGTAAGAAAAGTTCTCTAACTGTAGGCAAAATGTCTAAACTGTTCTCTTTCAATAGTAATGATTTTGTACCGTTGCTGCTGCATATGATCATTAAATGCCTCTCTTAAAAAATTATGATGACTCCCCATGCATACAAGACCAACATGTTCTTTTCTGCCTTTAATTAATATGATGAATGCCTACCATAAACTTGATACTGTATAAATGTTGGTAGACAAGTCTAGTAGTCTTTTTTCTCCATTATCTAATTCCACTGTAGTTCTGTGGGTCTATTTTCTCTTTTGCAACACTCCTCCTCACTGCCTACACTTTCCACTGCTTCTTTCTTTAAATGGTGTTCTACATTTCAGCTATTTACATGTTATACATTCTTCTAAGATATCATGCTCTCTTATCCTGGGAGCAGTCTTTCAACCTCCTCTCCCTGAAAAAAAACAATGAACCTTGGGCCTAGAACACTCCTCACCAAGAGATAAAAAGTCTTCACAGGCTGTATTGGTTTGTCACCTTGTGTGGGAATCACTTTTCTGTTTCAGATGTAATACTCTACTTAAGCCTGTGTGTCATATGGCACCTGGCCAACCCTACTACACTATTCCCTGGGGAGAGGGAATTTAAGAAGGGTGTGTGCAAGCCAAGTGCCCTGCATCAGGTGCTGGGAGGAACTAGATGACCATGGGAGATTGACACCCACTACTAAAGTTGGTATTGCTCTGTCTTTTCTCTATGAGAGGAAAGAGTTCAATCCAGGGATTGACTACATTGCATTTTCCTTGGTAACTCCGATACCAGTGGCAGAGGGCAGAAGAGCTCAGATTTCTATTCCTAATAATACACAACAAATGCCACTTGTTCAATAGAAACCAAGTTCCAGTTATCTTAGCTTTATGGAATTAAGACATTCAGTAAACATTGATGAATCAATTAATGCAATTCTCTTTTTCCTGATTTCCTTCTAGCGTATTTCATCTTTTTTACCTGGTATTAAGGAATTTTACATTTTTTTCTTTTTAAAGCATGTCTACTTTGTGTGTGTGTGTTTAAAGATTTACCTTATTTATTTGAAAGACAGAGTTAAAGAGAGGGGTAGAGAAGAGAGAGAGAGAGAGAGAGAGAGAGAGAGAGAGAGAGAGAGAGAGAGAGAGATCTTCCATCTGCTAGTTCACTCTGCTAATGACTGCAACATCCAGAGCTGAGCTGATCCAAAGCCAGGAGCCAGGAGCTTCTTCTGGGTCTTCAACATAGGTAGAGAGGCCCAAGGACTCAGACCATCTTCTACTGCTTTCCCAGGCCACAGCAGAGAGCTGGATGGGAAGTGGAGCAGCCAGGACTCAAACCGGCGCCCATATGGGATGCCAGCACTGCAGGTCAGGGCTTTAACTCACTGTGCCACAGCGCTGGCCTCTACTTTTTCTTTTTTCTTTTCTTTTTTTGAGAGGCAGAGTGGACAGTGAGAGAGAAGGAGACAGAAAGGTCTTCCTTTTCCATTTCTTCATCCCCCAATGGCCGCTGTGGCTGGCATGCTGCGGCTGGCATGCTGCAGCCAGTGCACCGCGCTGATCCAAAGCCAGGAGCCAGGTGCTTCTCCTCATCTCCCATGCAGGTGCAAGGCCCCAGCACTTGGGCCATTCTCCACTGCACTCCTGGGCCACAGCAGAGAGCTGGACTGGAAGAGGAGCAACTGGGACAGAATCTGGCACCCCGACCGGGACTAGAACCCAGTGTGCCAGCGCCGCAGGCGTATGATTAGCCCAGTGAGCCATGGCGCCAGCCTACTTTTTCTTAAAATCAGTTTTTGCTAGTCTTCTTTTGTAACCACCTGCAGAGATGGTTTCCTCTAAATGCTGCAGACCAGTCATAAATTTTGCCATCAAGGTACTATGTGCATGTTTGGATTACTTTCCCGAAGTTTCATGAATACAAAAAATTCTTAGTGATCACCTTTGATTCCAATATTTTATTTATTTATTTTTTAAAAAATTATTTGAAAGTCAGTTTTACAGAAAGAGAGAAAGAGAGGCAGAGAGGCAGAGAGAGAGAGAGAGAGAGAGAGAGAGAGGTCTTCCATCTGCTAATTCACTCCCCAACTGGATGCAATGGCTGGAGCTGTGCCGATTCAAAGCCAGGAGCCAGTAGCTTCCTCTGGGTCTTCCCATGCGGGTGCAGGGGCCCAAGGACTTGGGCTATCTTCCACTGACTTCCCAGACTACAGGAGAGAGCTGGATTGGAAGTGGAACAACCCAGATTTGAACTGGCGCCATATGGGGTGCTGGCACTGCAGGTGGTGGCTTTACCCACTCATGCCACAGTGCCAGCCCCCGATATTTTATATTAAAGTTGCATTGGCTTTATCTCACTGTATATGTCCTTGATCTAACTAAAATCATCCTATTAAAATTTTTGCCATTTCCTTTTTTACCTCGTGATGTGAACCACAGCTCAGATCATTGAGTGAACATGTACTTGACTCCAGTTTGTGATACAGAGCATCAAACTGTGATCACACTATTTGAGTTTGTTATTAATAGCTAATGTTTAAGTTTTCTACCATTTAGGCTTCTAGCATGCAAGCCACATTTTCTACAATACAAGTTATTACCTACTATCTTTTACAGATGGCCACACAAAAAATAAGAAAAACATATGGGAGAATAGTAGAGAGGACAATAAAAAAAAAAGTCTGAGTATTCATCAGTATAGGGCAAGCCTTTACTTCATAGCAAAGAAACCCCCAAATCCCTTTGGGTCAACTCAGTGGGTCTACATCAACATGTCCAAGATTTTCCAGGAAAGCATTCTTTTTTTTTTTTTTTTAGATTTAAAACTGAAAGCATGTCTTCTATATAGTAACTTGACCACTGAGGCTGCTTAAAGTAGACATGCTTTAAAAAGAAAAAAATGTAAAATTCCTTAATACCAGGTAAAAAAGATGAAATAGGTTAGAAGGAAATCAGGAAAAAGAGAATTGCATTAATTGATTCATCAGTGTTTACTGAATGTCTTAATTCCATAAGCTAAGATAACTGGAACTTGGTTTCTATTGAACAAGTGGCAGATCTTGTGGCTCCATCATTGTCTTAAATCAGTAGGATACTTCACAAGGAAATAGAGTGAACCTCTTCAAACTGCACCAGCCAGAACTAGTCACAGAGCTCTGCTGATTGTAAAAGGCCACGATGAGAATGGACTAAATTTGTTTAATTTTTGAGGGGAAGTGTTCAATCATGTGAACTTTAAGTCTGAGAGTAAACTAAAATAAATTCTGCTGAAATTCCCAAGCATATTTGATTCATAGCATCCTTAATATTTCAGTGCTTTTCACATGGATTTCTAGGCCAAAATGAATATAACTAACTGTGCTGTGGATTGGGCAGTTAGATCCAGACAATTTAAACAATATTTATATACTAACAATTTGGTATCTGTTTGCAAATAATACTACACATAAGTTGAAAGAAGAAGAAACATTTTATCCTAGTCTGTATCATATTACTTGTTAATGAGATGTGTAGGCAACATGGGCACTGTACAAAACTTTAAATCAGATTGGACACCACCCCCCTCATTTCCTGTTCTACATTGATTTTCATGCTTACTTGCTTTTTATCCATCAACTACAAAAATTCAACTTTGCAAAGATATGATGTCACTGAAAAGAATATAAAATGATTTAATGTTGAAAGTATGAACTAATTTGAATTAGTGGTTCACACAGTGGCTGACAGATTTTCAGGATACCTGTATTTCCCTCCAAACTTTAAAATATCTGATGTTACACCTGTAAGTGTGCTGCAGAGCCCTGGGGTACCTCAGTGCACTGTGAGAACCATGAACCCATTGACCTAGGTACTACATATAGATTACTAATTTAGAATAGTTTGCAAGGTAGGCATTATGATTCTCGAGTTGGATAAGGATAATAAATACAAAAAGGGGTATGAATTCTATCCTAAACTTCATATTTAGTAATTAGCAGAGCAGAGGCTAGAACCCAAGCTTTCTGGACCCAAACACCATTGCATCATTCCATGTGTCAGGAGATTTCCAGGATTAAGGTTTTAACAGCTTCCTCTACCCATGACCTTTCCTGGGTTTCAACCAATGTTGAAATGACTGTTCTTCAAAACATGTGGAAGTGCTTGAGACTCATGGAAGTGATTTTAAGTCATGTCTGCTTTTTAAACTTCAAGGCACACCTGCTAGAAAATAAATTTTCTCAAACATGGATTAAATAACTTTAAAATAGCCTTAAAATGGCCCCAAGAAAGATTGTTTAGGCTTTGAAATCAAGATAATAAATTTCTAATTACCTTGTAATTATTTTACTGCTAATTTCTAATGTAACATTTAGTAAGAACCACATATCACCTTTCTCCAGCTGTCAGGATAGTCCCCAGAATTGAACCTTCTTCACCAGCTGTTACCTAACTCAGTATGGTCTGTGTTGGAATTTTTCCAACTCTGCCTGCACATAATTTCTGTGTCTCAAAAGACTCATGCAAAAATGAACCATAACTATAATCTTTCATAATACTCATAGTTCTATTTAGTTATATGAAATACTACCTGATAAATAGTGCAATCAGGAGAAATCCAGTTTAACAGTAACTACTTCCACATCACGTTTCTTCTCGCATCTAATTTGAAACAGATTTTTGTAATACTAACTCTAAATTATGTAAACTCTTAATCAATGATTAATTTAAGAATCATTGAGCTGGTACTTTTGTGTGTGGTTCCTAAGTGTCAATAAAATAAATTCAGGCCAATTTGAATGAATTTTTTTCTTCTCTATATATTTTAGGCATTTATTTTCTCCTGAGCTAGTTAAGGAGACCATAAAATGAGTGTTTGGAACCAAGGAAGAGTAAATCTTTGCAAAGGAAAATTGTTTTTCAAGAAATTGTCACAATGTAGGATTCAAAGTACATTTGTATTACATGTCCCTAGAACAGGTTACAATTCAAATATGAATAGCAGAAATTTGTTCTTTTAAGAAATTCATCAGCAAGTGGAAACAGACTAACATTTATTGAGCACCTTGTTAACTGCCAGGAATTGTACATTTATTATTTTGTTTGAACCTAAACAAAACATTAGCAGGTCGTTATTTTCTTCTTCATTCTACAGATGAGTAATCTGACAGCTGAAAGTTTGAAGAATCTCCCAAATTTATAAGTGAATACATTTTGGAATCTTGAATCTGCATTCAAGCTCAAGTGGGTCTGACTTCCCAGCCATGAATCTTGCCCATGAGGATATGCTGCCTTCTCATGAAAATATATGGGGAGGGCTCCTGTCTTTTGCATTTCATAATCATGATTGCATAGGAAAATGTGATATTATTTTTTATTTATCACCAAGTTGGTTGGTAACAGAAATGAAGCCCACATTTTTCTCTCCTTGTTTTAAAGATTTATTTATTTATTTGAAAGGCAGAATTACACAGAGAGAAAAGGAGAAGCAGAGAGAGAGAGAGAGAGAGATCTTCTATCCGCTGGTTCACTCCCCAGTTGGCCACAATGGCCGGAACTGCGCCAACCCAAAGCCAGGAGCCAGGAGCTGCCTGCACGTCTTCCACGCAACTACAGGGGTCCAAGGACTTGGGCCATCTTCCACTGCATTCCCAGGTCATAGCAGAGAGCTGGATAGGAAGTGGAGCAGCCAGGAATTGAACCGGCACCCATATGGGATGCCAGCACTGCAGGTGGTGGCTTTACCCGCTATGCCACATCACCGACCCCCCACATTTTTCTATGAGCTAATCAGTTTTAATGAAGACATTGGCATTTGTAAAGCTGTATAACATGCATTTTCTGAAAGTGATTTTTTTCAGCCCTACTATTGTTTTGCATTAGGACTTTCAAAGGATCCTAGTGAGTTGGGGAGTCTCTACAATCTTGAAAAATGTTGGACATGGTCCCAGGAATCCTGCATTTGCCTTTTCTACTTACTACCTATATAAATAAGATAGCCAATTACTAAGTTGCTAGGCTTTTCATTTTTGTAGGGAAAGGATTGGAATATATGATCTCTGAGGTTATTTTGTATGATTTCCAATATTTATTTAAGGTACTCCACAGATACTTCATATGTTCAATTTCCTTTTTATTAATTTAATAGGTATTATAAAAGATACAGAATGATGGCTGACGCTGTGGTGTAGTGGGTTAACGCCCTGGCCTGAAGCGCCGGCATCCCATATGGGCACTGGTTCGAGAGCCGGTTGCTCCACTTCCAATCCAGCACTCCGCTATGGCCTTGGGAAAGCAGTAGAAGATGGTGCAAGTCCTTGGGCCTCTGGACCCATGTGGGAGACCCATAAGAAGCTCTTGGCTCCTGGCTCCAAATGGTCGCAGCTCTGGCCTTTGCAGACATTTGGGGAGTAAACCATCGGATGGAAGACCTCTCTCTCTCTCTCTGCCTCTCCTTTCTCTGTGTAACTTTGACTTTCAAATAAATAAATAAATCTTTAAAAAAAGATACAGAATGAGGAGCCAGTGTTGTGGCATAGCAGGTAAAACCGCTGCCTGTGATCCTGGCATCTTGTATGGGCAGTGGTTTGTGTCCCACCTGCTGTGTATTTTTTGCAGTGCTTAAAGAAAATTTAATATATGTAAGTTTATTTGTAATTGACACTTTTTAAAATTTTTCTTTTATTTCATTTTTATGTTTTAATTTATTTTTAATTTTACTTAAGGTATACATATTTCATGTATTTCCTATATACAGATTTAGTAACAGTGATACTTAGGACCCTCCCCTCCCTCTGTAACTCTGACTTTGAAATAAAATAAAAAATCCTTTGTAAAAAAGTGTTTGCCTATGCCTCAAAATTTCCCCAGTGTTTTCCTCTAGTAATTTGATGATATCAGGTCATAGATTGAGATCTTGATCCATTTTGAGTTGTTTTTTATACAAGGTGTAAGATAGGGGTCTTATTTCATACTTCTAAACTCAGAAATCCAATTTTTCCAGCATCATTTGTTGAAGAAACTATCATTTCTCAAATAATTGATTTTAAGTCTTTTGTCAAGTGTTAGCTGGTTGAGGCTGTATGGATTGACTTTTGGAGATTCTATCATGTTCCGTTAGTCTAGTTGTCTTTTTCTGTGCCCGTACCAAGTTGTTTTGATCGTAACTGCCCTATAGTATGTCATGAAATCTGGTATTGGTATGCCTCTCGCTTTGTTTATGTTGTTTAAGATTGCTTGAGCTATTCCAGTTCTCTTATGTTTCCATATGAATTTTACCACTTTTTTTCTAGATCTGAATAGAATGTCATTGGTATTTTGATTGGGATTGCAATAAATCTATAAATTGCCTCCTGTAGAATGGAGATTTGATGATATTAATTCTTCCAATCTACAATCATCAAAGATTTTTTCATCATTGTGTCTTCTTTTTCTTTATGTTTTGTAATTTTTATCATAGAGATCTTTCACATTCTTGGTTTAATTTATTGTGAGGTATTGAAAGTTTTTTTGTTGCTATTGCGAATGGAACTCATCTTGCAAATTCTTTCTCAGCCATGGCATTGTCAGTGTATACAAAGGCTATTCATTCTATGTGTTAATTTTATTATCTGCAACTTTACCTAACTCTTTTATGAGTTACAATACTCTCTCAGTGGAGTCTTTTGGTTCCCCTATACGTAGAATCATGATGTCTGCAAGAGGGATTCTCTAACTCCCTGCTTTCAATTTGTATACCTTTGCTTTCTTTTTCTTGCCTAATGGCTCTGGCTGAAACTTCCAGGACTATATTGAATAAATGTGAGCATCCTTGTCTCATTCCAGATCTTACTGGTAGTGCTTCCAACTTTTCCCAATCAATATGATGCTGACTGTGAATTTGTCATATATTGCCTTGATTGTGATTATGCTTAAGGTTTTTTTTTTTAATCTCAAAGGATGTGATATTTTATCAAATGCTTTCTCTTCATCAATTGAGATGATCATATTATTTTTATTCTTCATTTTGTTAATATGATATATCACATTTATTGATTTGCATTTGTTGAACCATCCCTGCATACTAGGTATAAATCCAGCTTGGTCTGCGTGAATGATATTTCTGATGTGTTGTTGGATTTGATTAGCTGGCATTTTTTTGAGGATTTTTGCATTTATGTTCATCAGTGATATTAGTTTATAGCTCCCTTTCTTTGTTGTATATTTTTCTCATTTTGAAATTAATGCTGTCCTTGTAGAAAGATTTTTGAGAGGACTCCCACTCTTTGAATTGTTTTGAGGAGTTCAGAAGAATTAGCTCTTCAAAGGTCTGAGAGAATTCAGAAGTGAAGCTATCTGGTCTTTGGTTTTGTTTGTTGGGAGCCAAGTCTTTATTACAGAGTCATTCTCCATCTTGGTTATTGATCTGTTTAGGTTTACAATGTCTTCATTTCTAAATTTTGGTAGAATGTATGTTTACAGAAGTCTATCCATTTCTTTTGGATTTTCCAATTTGTTGGTGTATAGCTATTTGTAGTAATTTCTGATTATTTTGTTTATTTTTATGTTATCCATTGTTTCATTTCCTTTTTTATTTCTATTTTATTGATTTGGGTTGTTCTTATTTTTGATTCCATTAAGCCACTCCATATCTTTTAATTGGAGAATTTAGTCCATTTACATTCAAGGTTAGTATTGATAAGTAATGGCTTGCCTTTGCCATTTTTCCATAAGTATTCCTATTTTTCACTTTTAATTTCCTTTGTATTTTATCAGGAGATTTTCTGCTTTCACATTCTTTCATGGTGATGACAATGCTTCTGTGTTTCTGTGTGTAGCAGCACATCCTTAAGCATCATTTGTAAGGCTGGATGAGTGGTAACGACTTTCAATTTCTACTTGGTATGGAGAGTCTTTATTTCACCTTCATTCGTAAATAAGAGCTTTGCAGGCTACAGTATTTTGGGTTTACAATTGTTTTCTCTTAAGACTTGGGCTATTCCTCTCCATTCTATTCTAGCCTGTAGAGTTTCTGATAAGAAACCATCTGTGAGTCTAATTGAAGATCCTCTGAAAGTAATCTGGCATTTCTCTCATGCACATTTTAGAATCTTTTCTTCATGTTTTCCTATTGAAAGTTTGACTACAATGTGTCATGATGAAGATTTTTTTCTGGTCATGTCAATTAAAAATTCTTATTCCTCATGTACTTGGCTGTCCCTTTCTTTCTCCTGATTAGGAGTGCTTTCTATAATTATTTCACTGAATAGGCCATTAACTCATTCTCTCTTTCCAGAGCTTCAGGAACTCCTGGGTCATTTGATAGTATCCCATAAACCTCAAATGTGGTTTTTAGTTGTTTAATTTATTTTTTTCTGACTGAAAAATTCCAAAAGATTTGGGAAGAAATTCTTTCTTCTGCCTCTCCCAGTCTATTGTTGAGGTTTCCTATTGTAATTTTTGTTTCATATATTCAGTTCTTCATTTCTAATATTTCATTTTGATTTGTCTTCAAAATCTCTATCTCATGAGAGAATTTTTCATCCATATTGTGTATGAATTTCTTTAACTCATAAATATGCTTCTCATTGCTTCTGAATAACCCTATGATCATTTTTTTTGAATCCCTTTTCAGGCATTTCATCAATCTCTTCATTTTCATGTTCTAATATTGAAGTGTTGTTATATTCCTTTGGGGAAATCATGTTGTCTCACTTGTTTTTTTCTTGCATTTCTGTGTTTATTTTTGGGCATTTGTGGAAACTATTGTTGGTTCAACTTCTTTGCTGATGTATTTTGTTTTTGAACTATGCTTTTATGTGCTCCTTCAGTGGATACCCAGAGGTGTGTGCTGGGTGGGGCTAGGGAGTTCTGTCAATGCTTAAGAGTGGAGTAGAATTCAGGGTGACACACAAGTTGGGCATGGTAGATCTCTTCTTCTTTTTTTTAAAATATTTATTTTATTTATTTGAAAGACAGAGAGAGGTCTTCCATCTGCTGGTTCACTCCCCAGATGGCCACAACAGCCAGAGCTGTGCTGATCCAAAGGCAGGAGCCAGGAGCTTCTTCCAGGTCTCCCACATGGGTGCAGGGGCCCAGGGACTTGGGCCATCATCTACTGATATCCCAGGCCATAGCAGAGAGCTGGATCGGAAGAGGAGCAGCTGGGACTAGAAACAGCACCCATATGGGATGCCGGCGCTTCAGGCCAGGACTTTAACCTGCTGTGCCACAGCACCAGCCTTGGTAGATCTCATCTTTTGTCAGAAGAGATAGGGTATGGTCATGTCTGTTGGCTTAATAACAATGTACTTCCTCTCTTCAAGGTGATGTGTACCTGGGATTGGCCTACAGTATGTACAGCCATCATGCTGGTGCATGAACTGCACAAAGGATCTGTGCAGTCTCAATGTGAGCACAGAACCCTCAGCAATGACTCACTCTAGTCTGACAGGGAGCTCTGTGCCTCTGGTGCCAGTGTGATTTCCTAGAGACCCAGCTACACTCCATCTGCTATCATGCTGTCAAAGGATTCCCACAGTCACAGGATGCAAGGCTCCCAGTCACAGGGTTTTGAGCATCCCCTCTCCACTGCTTGAGGCTGTCCCATCCACTGAAAGAGCAGAGTCTTTTCTAGAGCCACCTGCCTGTGGGTGCTCTGCCTTGGCACTTTGAGCCCTAGAGCCTGTGATAGGTTGAGAATTCCCATGAGCAAGGGTATTTTTCCATTTTTGTGTGTGTGTATCCTTGATGATTTCTTTCATCAATGTTTTATAATTATTATTATATAAATTTTTCACCTCTTTGTGTTAAATTTATTTGTAAAATACTTGTTTTTTGTGGCTTGATGTGATTTCTTGATATCTCTTTCAGTGAGTTCATCATTAGTGTATAAAAAAGCTACTGTTTTTGTATGTTTATTTTGTAACCTACAACTTTTCTGAATTGATTTATCAATTCTAACAGATTTTTGATGGAGTATTAAGGCTTTTCCATTACCATGTCAACTGCTAATATGGATATTTTAACTTCCTGGTTTCCAAGTTTGATATCCTTGATTTATTTCTCTTCTCTAATTGCTTTTGGTTATGTTTCCAGTACTACATTGAATAAGACTGTTGTAAGTGGACATCTTTGTCTTGTTCTACATCTGAAGGGAAAATCTTTTCTGCTTTTCACATTCATTATGATACTGGCTATTGATTTGTCATATATTGCCTTTATAATTTTGAGGTATGTTCTACTGTACCCAGTTTGTGGAGGGATTTTATCATGAGTGATGTTGCATCTTTTAAATGCTTTCTCTTTATTTTTTGAGATGACTATGTGGTTTTTGTTCTTCATTATATTGTTGAGATTTATGACTTTTTAGGTGTCGGGGACCATGCAGCATGTGGCCTCTTAGTGGAAAACTACTGAGGCAGGGCTAAAACAGCCCAGACCAGAGAGTACTGATAATGCAACCTTGTGTGACCTTGTGCCTTAAGACCTTGTAACCTTTCCCCTACTTGCACTTGTAACCTTTCCCCTACTTGTACAAGCATTGCAGCTACAAGATAAGCTCCCCCTCCTTCCCCCACCCACGTCCTGCCCTCCTAAACGCCCCTCCTTCCCCCGTCTGACACCCTGCCTTTATGATGTATAAGTGTGTGGTTGAAAAATAAAATTTGCAGCTTGATCAGGACATGTCTTGCTGCCATCTTTGTGTCTCCTGTCCCTTTCATTCCCCATTCTAGATACTTGGCCCTAGTTGACGTCCCGCGGGACGGGACATTTAGGATTTATTTATTTATTTGAATATTAGGGTTAAAGACAGAGGAACGTCTTTCAGCTGCTGGTTCAACCCCCAAATGGTTGCCAGAGCTGGGTAGGCTGGAGCCAAGGAGCATTGTTTGATCTCCCATGTGGGTGTCAGGGGCCCAACCATTTGTGCCATCTTCTGCTGCTTTTCCTAGTTCATAAGAAGGGAGCTATATTGGGGGTGGAGCAACTGGGACATGAACTGGCACTGGACATGAACTTTACCCACTAAGCCATAACACGTGCTCCCACTTAGGACATTTATTAATTTGTGGATGTTATACCACCTTTGCCTCACTGGGATAAATCTCATTTTTTTGCTATGGTTTTTTACTCAGTTTGCTGGTATTTTGTTGAGAATTTTTACATCTATGTTCTTCAAAGTTATAGGTCTATAGTTTTCATTTTGTGTAGTGTCATTGTTGTGTTTTTGTATCAGAGTGATGCTGGCCTCATAAAAAGAGTTCAGTGAACAGTTTGTAAGGTATTTGAGTTAGTTCCTCTTTAAATGTTTTGTAGGATTTAGCAGTAGAGCTATCAGGTCCTGGACTTTTCCTTGATAGCTTTTGATTACTGCTTCAATCTCATTGCTTGTTATGGGTCTCTTTAGGTTGTCTATGTATTCTTGATTTAAGTTTAATAGATTATGTGCATGCAGAAAATTTTGTTTCTTCAAGGTATTCTAGTTTGTTTAACATAGTTTTTCATAGTTTATGATCCTTCATATTTCAGTAGTGTCATTTGTAATGTCTCCTTTCTCATCTCTAATTTTATTAGAGTTTTTTCTCTTTTTATTCTTTGTTAGTCTGGCTAAGGTTTTGTCTATTCTGTTTATCTTCTCAGAAAAACATCTTTTTTGCTTTGTTTCTCTTTTACTGTTTAAGTTTCAATTTCATTTATTTCTGCTCTTGTCCTTATTATTTCTTATCTTCTGCTGGTTTGGGTTTGTTCTTACTTTTTCTTTGTAAAGATTTATTTATTTATTTGAAAGGCAGAGTTACATAGACACACACACACACACACACACACAGAGAGAGAGAGAGAGAGAGAGAGAGAGAGAGAGAGAGAGAGAGAGAGATACCTTCCATCCACTGGTTCACTCCCCCAAATGGCCTGGGCCAGGCTGAAGCCAGGAGCCAGAAGCTTCATCTAGGACTCCTACAAGGACTTGGGCCATCTTCTACTGCTTTCCCAGACTCATCAGCAGGGAGCTGGATCAGAAGGACTCCAACCAGCACCTATATGGGATGCCGGCACTGCAAGCAATGGTTTAATTCGCTGTTGCACAGCACTGGCCCCTGTACTTGTTTTCTAAGTCTTTGAGATGCATCATTAGATTATTTATTTGAAACATTTCTTTTTTAAAATGTAAGTACTTAATGCTGTAAACTTCCCTCTTAACACTGCTGCTTTTGCTGTATCCCACAGGCTTTGATACGTTATGTTTTCATTTTTTCAATAAAATTATTGATTTCATTTTTAATTTCTTCAATGACCCATTTGTCTTTCAGTAGCAAATTGCTTTTTTAAAAAGGTTTCTTTATTTATTTGAAAAGAGGAGTCACAAAGAGACAAATGCAGGGCCCAAGCACCTAGGTCACCTTCCACTGCTTTTCCAGGCCATAGCAGAGAGCTGGATTGGAAGTGGAACAGCTGGGACTTGAATCGGCATTTATATTGGATGCTAGCACTGCAGGCAGCAGCTTTACCTGCTATGCCACTACTCTGGCCCCTAGCATATTGCTTAATTTCCACATATTTGTCAATATCCTTTTCTTCTTGTTCATTGCAAATAATTTTATTCCTTCATGATCTGAGAAGATACATGGTATAATTTCAACCTTTTAAAATTTGCTGCAATTTGATTTGTGGCCTAATATATAGTCAATCCTAGAAAATGTTGCATGTGCTGATGAGAAAAATGTATATTCCATAGCAGTTGAGAGAAATGTCCTCTAGATGTCTGTGAGGTCCATTTCTTCGATAGTATGGTTCAATTCCAATATGTCTTTGTAGATTTACTGTCTGGATGATCTATCCATTGATCAGAGTGGAGTGTTGAAGTCAACCAGTAATATCGTACTGGAGTCTATCTCTTCCATTATATCTAACGGATTTGCTGTGTATATCTGGGAGATTTTGTATTGGATGTATATATATTAATGATTGTTTTATCTTCTTGCTTATTTGTACCTTTAATCAAAATATAATATAATTTCCTTCTTTGTCTCTTTTTACAGTTAATGATTTAAAGTCCCCTTTAGCTGATATAGGAGTAGCAACACCTACTTGTTTTTTATTTTAATTTGCCTGGTATAAAAGTTTTCAGCACTTCTCATTTTAGTCTATCTGTATTTTAATTTGTGAACTGAATTATTTGTAGGAAGCATATAGTGGGGTTTTGTTTTTTTGTCCATTCAGCAATCCTAAATCTTTTGGCTGGGGAATTTAATCCATTTAAAGTAATGTCTGTCATTTGCTGAATGGTTATTGAATATACCTGCTCTGTTTGTGAATTTGGAGTATCATGTGTTTTCATGATGGTTACTTACGATGCAGGACTGCCTTCAGAATTTCTTATAAGACTCATCTGTGTAGTAAAACTCATCTGGATTCTTTGTTTTTGTTTATCCTGGGAATACCTTATTTGCCATCCACTTCTAAGGGATAGCTGCACTGGATATAATATACTTGGGTGGTAACCTTTTTCTTTTAAGACCTTTAATATATCTTCCTACTCTGTTCTGGCCTGTAGGGATTCTGCTGAGAAGTCTGCTGTTAGTCTAATTGGTTTTCCTTTTTATGCCACTCGACAATGTTTTTAGGATTGTTTCTTTCTCCTTAACTTTTGATACTTTAACTACAGAATGCCTTGGATAATATCCTATTTGGTTGAGTCTGCTTTGCATCCTTTGCACTTGCTGTATCTGCATGTCCATGTCTCTTTCAAGACCCAGGAAATTTTAAACTATTATTTCATTCAGCATATTCTCAATGCCTTTTTCCATCTCTTCTTATTTAGGAACCCCTATAGTAGAGATATTTAATCATTTACTGGTAGCTTACATTTCATGTAGACTTTCTTTATTCTTTTTAATTCGTTTCTCTTTATTCTTGTCTGATTGGGTTATTTCAAAATTCTTATCCTCAATGTCAGTAATTCTTCCACTTGGCTATTCTCCTGTTAAAGTTCTCATTAATATATTTTTTATTTTACTAATTGAAGATTTAATCTAAAATTTCTGTTTGATTCTTCTTAATGACTTCTATATTCTTAGTAATATTTTCATTCATGTGTTTTCCTCTTTGAGTTATCTGTCTATAGTCTTTCGCATCACATTGAGTTTCCTTATAGTCACTATTTTGCATTCTATTTTTTGCATTTCATAGATCGTCTTCAGATAAGAATCTAATTCTGGGGAACTATTGTGTTCTTTGGGATACGTTGTGAACAAGCTACCTTGCTTCTTCATGTTTACTGCTGCAGGTAATTCTCAGGAATAGGAGATTGCCAGTAATTTCTTGTTCATAATTCCTCTCAAAAACTAGAGCTTACTTCTTCTTGTTTTGTTTTCTTTTGTTCTTAATTGAGCTTTTTATTTTCAGATCATGGCAGATTCACACATGCAGTTCTTAGAACTAATAGAGAGATCCCATGTACTCTTTCATAGTTTTCTCAAACACTCTGAAATGATGACACCATATCACAACCAGGAAATGCACATAAAAACCCACTGACTGTGTTTAGATTTCCCCACTTTTTAAACTTTTATTTAATAAATATAAATTTCCAAAGTACAACTTTTGGATTATAGTGCCTTTTTCCTTTTTTTTTTTTTTTTTTTTTTTTTACAGGCAGAGTGGACAGTGAGAGAGAGAGACAGAGAGAAAGGTCTTCCTTTGCTATTGGTTCACCCTCCAATGGCCGCCGCAGATGGCGCGCTGCGGCCGGTGCACCACGCTCGTCCGATGGCAGGAGCCAGGAGCCAGGTGCTTTTCCTGGTCTCCCCATGGGGTGCAGGGCCCAAGCACCTGGGCCATCCTCCACTGCACTCCTGGGCCACAGCAGAGGGCTGGCCTGGAAGAGGGGCAACCAGGACAGAATCTGGTGCCCCGACCGGGACTAGAACCCGGTGTGCCGGTGCCGCAAGGCGGAGGATTAGCCTGTTGAGCGACGGCGCCGGCCCTATAGTGCCTTTTTCCACCCATAACCTCCCTCCCACCCACAAACCTCCCATCTCCCACTACCTTTCCCATCCCATTTACATCAAGATTCATTTTCAATTATCTTTATATTCAGAAGATCAATTTAGTATATACTAAGTAAAGATTTCAACAGTTTGAACCCACACAGAAACACAAAGTATAAAATACTGTTTGAGTACTGGGTACCCCATTAATTCACATAGTACAACACATTAAGGACAGAGATCCTACATGGGGAGTAAGTGCTTAGTGACTCCTGTTGTTGATTTAACAAATTGGCACTCTTGTTTATGGCGTCAGTAATCACCGGAGGCTCTTGTCATGAGCTGCCAAGGCTTTGAAAGCTTCTTGAGTTCGCTAACTCCAATCTTACTTAGAAAAGGTCATAGTCAAAGTGGAAGTTCTCTCCTCCCTCCAGAGAAAGGTACCTCCTCCTTCTTTGATGGCCCATTCTTTCCGCTGGGATCTCACTCAAAGAGATCTTTCAGTTAGGTGTTGTTTTTTGTTGTTGTTGTTGTTGGTGGTGTTTTTTTTTAATTCCATAGTGTCTTCACTTTCCATGACTAAAAATACTCTCATGGGCTTTTTTATTTTTTTTTTTTTCATTTTTTCAATTGCTCAGTTATTTTTATTTTTTTAAAGTTTTTATTTAATGAATATAAATTTCCAAAGTACAGCTTATGGATTACAATGGCTTCCCCCCCCATAACTTCCCTCCCACCCACGACCCTCCCCTTTCCCGCTCCCTCTCCCCTTCCATTCACGTAAAGATTCATTTTCAATTCGCTTTATATACGGAAGATCAATTTAGTACATATTACGTAAAGATTTCAACAGTTTGCCTCCACATAGCAACACAAAGTGAAAAGTACTATTGGAGTACTAGTTATAGCGTTAAATCACAATGTACAGCACATTAAGGACAGAGATCCTAGATGATATTTCTTTTTAAAAAATTGATTAATTTTCTATGAAATTTCCAATTTAACACCAAGATTTTTAATCATTTTCAATTATCTTTATATACAGAACATCGATTCAGTATATACTAAGTAAAGATTTCATCAATTTGCACCTACACAGAAACACAAAGTATAACAATACTGTTTCAGTAGTAATTATAGCTTTACTTCACATTGGACAATACATTAAGGACAGATCCCACATGAGACGTAAGTACACAGTACTCCTGTTGTTGATTTAACAATTTGATACTCTTGTTTATGGCGTCAGGAATCTCCCTAGGCTCTAGTCATGAGTTGCCAAGGCTATGGAAGCCTTTAGGGTTCGCTGACTTCGATCTTATTCCAACAGGGTCATAGTCAAAGTGGAAGTTCTCTCCTCCCTTCATAGAAAGGTACCTCCTTCTTTGATGGCCCCGTTCTTTCCACTGGGATCTCACTCGCAGAGATCTTTCATTTAGGTCTTCTTTTTTATTTTTTTCTAGAGTGTCTTGGCTTTCCATGCCTAAAATACTTAATGGGCTCTTGACCCATATCCGAATGCCTTAAGGGTTGATTCTGAGGCCACAGTGCTATTCAGAACATCTGCCATTCTATGAGTCTGCTGTGTCTCCCACTTCCCAACTCTCACTTCCCATCTCATGGGCTTTTTAGCCAGATCTGAATGCCTTAAGGGCTGATTTTGAGGTCAGAGTGCTGTTTAGGGCATCTGCCATTCTATGATTCTGCTGTGTATCCCTCTTCCCATGTTGGATTGTTCTCTCCTGTTTTTATTCTGTCAGTTAGTATTAGCAGACACTAGTCTTGTTTATGTGATCCCTTTGACTCTTAATCCTTTCATTATGATCTGTTGTGGATTGAAACTGATCACTTTGGTATATGCCACATTGATGGGATTGAATTGGATTCCCCTAGCATGCTACTAACTCTAACATTAGGGGTAAGCCCAGTTGAGCATGTGCTGAACTGTGCATCTCCTCCCTTTCTTTTTGCACTATTATATTTTCAGAGATCACTTTTCAGTTAAATTTAAACACCTAAGAATAATTGTGTGCTGATTAAAGAGTTCAACCAATGGTATTAAGTAGAAGAAAAAATACTAAAATGAATAAAGTAGTAAGTTGTTCCTCTATAGTCAGTATAAGGGCTGATCAAGTCATTGTTTCTCTTAATGTCAATTTCATTTAAACAGGTTTCTTTTTAGGTACTCAGTTAGTTGTCACAGATCAGGGAGAACATATGATATTTGTCCCTCTGGGACTGGCTTATTTCACTCAGCATGATGTTTTCCAGATTCCTCCATTTTGTTGCAAATGAGCAGATTTTATTGTTTTTTTTTTTTTTTAATGTTGTATAGTATTCTGTAGAGTACATATCCCATAATTTTTTTTATCCAGTCTACTGTTGATGGGCATTTAGGTTTATTCCAGGTCTTAGCTATTGTGAATTGAGCTGCAATAAACATTAAGGTGCAGACTGCTTTTTTGTTTGCCAATTTAATTTCCTTTGGGTAAATTCCAAGCAGTGGGATGGCTGGGTTGTATGGTAGGGTTATATTCAGGTTTCTGAGGAATCTTCAAACTGACTTCCTTAGTGGCTTTACCAGTTTGCATTCCCACCAACAGTGGGTTAGTGTCCCTTTTTCCCCACATCCTTGCCAGCATATGTTGTTGGAAGATTTCTGTACATGTGCCATTCTAACTGGGGTGAGGTGAATCCTCTTTGTTGTTTTGATTTGCATTTCCCTGATGGCTAGTGATCCTGAACATTTTCTCATGTGTCTGTTGGCCATTTGGATTTTCTCTTTTGAAAAATGTCTATTGAGGTCCTTGGCCCATCTCTTACATGAGTTGCTTGTTTTGTTGTTGTGGAGTTTCTTGATCTCTTTGTAGATTCTGGTTATTAATTCTTTATCGGTTGCATACTTTTCAAATATTTTTTCCCATCCAGTCGGTTGCATCTTCACTTTCCTACTGTTTCTTTTGCAGTACAGAAACTCCTCAATTTGATGTAATCCCAATTTTTTTTTTTTTTTTTTTTTTGGCTTTGACTGCCTGTGCCTCTAGGGTCTTTTCCAAGAAGTCTTTGCACCTATATCTTTCAGGGTTTCCTGATGTTCTCTAATAATTTGATGGTGTCAGGTTGTAGATTTAAATTTTTAATCCATTTTGAGTTGATTTTTGTGTAAGGTGTAAGGTAGGGGTCTTGTTTCATGCTTCTGCATGTGGAAAATCCAGTTTTCCCACCACCATTTGTTGAAGAGACTGTCCTTGCTCCAGGAATTGGTTTTAGATCCTTGATCAAATATAAGTTGGCTGTCGATGTTTGGATTGATTTCTGGTGTTTCTATTCTGTTTCATTGGTCTATCCATCTGTTTCTGTACCAGTACCATGTTGTTTTGATTACATCTGCCCTGTAGTATGTCTTCAAATCAGGTATTGGGATGCCTCTGGCTCTGTTTTTGTTGTCCAAGATTTCTTTAGCTATTAGAGGTCTCCTGTGCCTCCATATGAATTTCAGCATCATTTTTTCCATATCTGAGAAGAATGTCTTTGGTATTTTGATTGGTATCACATTGAATCTATAAATTGCTTTTGGAAGAATGGACATTTTGATGATATTGATTCTTCCAATTCATGGGCATGGAAGATTTTTCCATTTTTTGGTATCCTCTTCTATTTCTTTCTTTAAAGTTTTGTAATTCTCATTGTAGTGATCTTTGACGTCCTTGGTTAAGTTCATTCCAAGGTATTTGATTGTTTTTGTAGCAATTGTGAATGGGATTGATCTTAGAAGTTCTTTCTCAGCCATGGCATTGCCTGTGTATACAAAGGCTGTTGATTTTTGTGCATTGATTTTACATCCTGCTACTTTGCCAAACTCTTCAATGAATTCCAGTAGTCTCTTAGTGGAGTTCTTTGGATCCCCTAAATAAAGAATCATATGATCTGCACAGAGGGATAGTTTGACTTCTTCCTTCCCAATTTGTATCCCTTTAATTTCTTTTTCTCGCCTAATGGCTTTGGCTAAAACTTCCAGATTTATATTGAATAGCAGTGGTGAGAGTGGACATCTCTCTCTGGTACCAGATCTCAGTGGAAATGCTTCCAACTTTTCCCCATTCAACAGGATGCTGGCCGTGAGTTTTTCATAAATTGCTTTGATTGTATTGAGGAATGTCCGCTCTATACCCAATTTGCTTAGAGTTTTCATCATGAAAGGGTGTTGAATTTTATCAAATGCTTTCTCTGCATCTATTGAGATAATATGGTTTTCTTCTGCAGTTTTTTAATGTGGTGTAACACATTGATTGATTTGCGAATGTTGAACCATTCCTGCATACCGGGGTTAAAACCCACTTGGCCTGGGTGGATGATCTTTCTGATGTGTTGTTGCATTCTGTTGTCCAGAATTTTATTGAGAATTTTGCGTCTATGTTCATCAGGGAAATTGGTCGGTAATTCTCTTTCTCTGCTGCATCTTTTTCAGGATTAGGAATTAAGGTGATGCTGGCTTCATAGAAAGAATTTGGGAGGATTCCCTCTTTTTCGATTGTTCTGAATAGTTTGAGAAGAATTGGAATTAGTTCTTCTTTAAATGTCTGGTAGAATTCAGCAGAGAATCCATCTGGTCCTGGGCTTTTCTTTGTTGGGTGGGCCTTTATTACTGATTCAATTTCTGTCTTGGTTATGGGTCTGTTTAGGTTTTCTATGTCTTCATGGTTCAGTTTAGGTAGGTTGTATGTGTCCAGGAATCTATCCATTTCTGACAGATTTCCCTGTTTGCTGGCATACAAGTCCTTGTAGTAATTTCTGATGATTTTTTTATTTCTGTGGTGTCTGTTGTTGTTTCATTTCCTTTTTCATCTCTGATTTTATTGATTTGGGTCTTTTCTTTTTTAGTTAGTTGGGCCAATGGTTTGTCAATTTTGTTTATTTTTTCAAAAAACCAGCTCCTCATTTGGCTGATCTTTTGTAATGCTTTTTTTGGATTCAATCCTGTTGTTTTCTTCTCTGATTTTAATTATTTCTCTTCTCCTGCTAGTTTTGGGTCTGGTTTGCTGCAGTTTTTCTAGATCGTTGAGATGCATTGAAAGCTCATTTATTTGGTGCCTTTCTAATTTCTTGATGTAGGCACCTATTGCTATAAATTTTCTCTTAACACTGCTTTTGCTGTATCCCATAAGTTTTGATATGTTGTGCTGTTATGCTCATTCACATCCAGAAAGTTTTTGATTTCTCTTTTGATTTCTTCTATGACCCAGTGTTCATTCAGGAGCATGTTGTTCAGTCTCCATGTGTTCGCATATGCCCTAGGGATTCCTGAGTTGCTAATTTCCAGCTTCATTCCACTGTGGTTTGAGAAGATGCATGGTATGATTTTAATTCTTTTGAATTTGCTGAGACTTGCTTTATGGCCTAGTATGTGGTCAATTTTAGAGTAGGTTCCATTTACTGCTGAGAAAAATGTGTATTCTCTAAGTGTAGGATGAAAAGTTTTGTAGATATCTGTTAGATATCTGCATTTGGGCTATTGTGTCTATTAAATCTGCTGTTTCCTTGCTGATCTTCTGTCTGGTTGATCTGTCTATAGCTGAAAGTGGAGTACTGAAGTCCCCCAGTACTATGGTATTGGAGTCTAAGTCTTTCTTTAAGTTCTTTAACATATCTTTTAAATAAGCCGGTGCCCTTAATTAGGAGCATATACATTGATAATCATTATATCTCCTGTTGAATTGATCTCTTAATCATTTTATAGTGCCCCTCTTTGTCTCTCCTAACAGTACTAGTGTTAAAGTTTATTTTGTCTGATATTAAAATGGCTACACGATCTCTTTTCTGGTTTTCATTGGCATGGAATATCTTTTTCTAACCTTTAACTTTCAGTCTGCATGCATCTTTGTTGGAAAGATGTGTTTCTTTTAGGCAGTAAATAGATGGGCTTTGTTCCTTAATCCATTAAACCAGTCTGTGTCTTTTAACTGGAGAGTTGAGGCCTTTTACATTCAGTGTGACTATTGATAAGTAGTGACTTTGCTCTGCCATTTTTTCAAAGATATTTCTAATATAAGCTTTGACCTTCCTGTGATCTTTTACTGGGAGGGTTTCTTCCTTTACCTTCTTTTGTATTGATGGCCATGTTTTTGTGTTTCTGTGTGCAACACCTCTTTAAGCATCTTTTGCAGGGCTGGATGAGTGGTGACAAATTCTTTCAATTTCTGTTTGCTATGAGAGGTCTTTATTTCACCTTTATTCACAAATGAGAGCTTTGCAGGATATAATATTCTGGGATGGCAGTTTTTTTTCTCTTAGTACCTTGGCTATGTCTCACCATTTCCTCCTAGTCTGTAGGGTTTCTGATGAGAAGTCTGCTGTGAGTCTAATTGGTAATCCCTGTGAGTAATCTGACGTTTCTCTCTTGCACACTGTAGAATCTTTTCTTTATGTTTCACTGTGGTGAGTTTGATTACAATGTGTCCTGCTGAGGCTCTCTTTTGGTCATGTTAGTAGGTGCTTGATGAGCTTCCTGCACTAGGGTGTCTCTGTCCTTCTCCAAACCCGGGAAGTTCTCTGCAAGTATCTCACTAAAAAGTCCTTCTAATCCTTTCTGTCTCTCCATGCCTTCAGTAACTCCTAGAACCCAAATATTGGGTTTTTTAATAGTATCCTGTAGATTCCCAACAATATTTTTTAGATTTCTAATTTCTTCTTCTTTTTTTTGGTTTGACTATATGCTTTCCTGTGCTCTGTCTTCTAAGTCTGATATCCTCTCTTCTGCCTCACTGATTCTGTTTTTAAGGCTCTCAAATGTGTTTTTCATTTGTTCTTTTTAATTCTTCACTTCACTTTAGTTTCTCTTCTCTATCACAATTGCACGTTCTACTTGTTTCTTCATTTTAAGATTTTATTTTCACAAGAGATATTTTTCTCTTCTTTCGTGTATGGATTTCTGTAGTTCATGCATTTGTTTTTGAGAACTTCTAAATGTTCTTATCATAATTTTTTCAAATCCATATCTTGCATTTCTTCTATCTCATCATCTGTATAATCTTGTATTGGAGTGTCACGTTCATTTGGGAGCATCATGATGTCTTCCTTGTACTTGTTTCCTTAGTTTCTGCGTTTATTGTTTGGCATTGTGGAGATATTCTTTGGTTTCTTCTTTTTTTTTCCTCACTGTGGTGGCTTTTCTTATTATACTATGACTCTAGATTAAGTCAATTTTCTGCTTTGGTGAATCTCTAGAGGCTGGTTGTGGGTGTGGCCCGAGAGCTCTGTTTAGTTCTTCAGGGTTAAGGGGGTGCCAAAGGTGACACACCCAGGTTTGGCGTGGTACGTCTTCATTCTCTCTCTCTCTCTCTTTTTTTCAGAAGGGAAGCAATTCTGCTCAGCTGAGCTCTTCTTGATGGCAATCAGTGCCTGAGCGCTAGCCCCAGTGGGTATAATGCTCATCTGCTCTGTCCCAAGGACCACACAAAGGATCTGTGCAGTCCTCATGTAAGCTCAGATTGCCCTGCAATGTCTCTCACCGGGTAGCCAAAGCTGCTTGAATTTGTGGTGTCTCCCACCGAGCCTACTCATGTTTCAGCCACACCATGAGTTCTTCCACACACCCTCATTTTTTTTTCACAGTTTCAAATGATAAGCTACAAACGTTCACTAGGTCTTAGTCTCCTGTTATTTCTCTCCACCAGAGTCAGGTTTTTCTGCTTGGCTGAGGGCAGGCACAGCCCTGAGCTGGTACAGCTATTACATATGTCCAAAATGGTGCCTGCTCTATTTGTCTTCCCCGCCTTTGTAAGGTGAGTGGAGAGAGAGAATCGTGTCTGTACCGGTCCCTTTTTTTCTTTTTTTTCTCTCCTCTAGTTAGGCTGGTGTATTTTCCCCCATGGGTCATCAAGCCTCGTTCCCTCTAGGCTCTTCCTGCTGCTTCCCTGCCAGTGTCTTGGGCTACTGCAGTTTTACCTCACCTCACTTTCCAGCACTGGTGTATAGACTTGGCAGCTGAGCTCCCGAGCCATGGGCGCCCGTGCCCTCCACGTAGGTCCACCATGTCCCTCTAATTCCGGAAGAGTTTCTTCTGCAGTTTTTTCCCTAACTCTTCCCTGAGACTACAGTATCTCCAATTTATTAAACTATCTTTTCCTGGACTATCAGTGAGCTCCCTCCCTATTCCACCATCTTGGAGCCCCTAGAGCTTACTTCTTCAAACTTAGTAAGGGGTAGTCTACTCCTTGTGTGTGCCAATCAGAATATATATATATATATATATATATATATATATATATATATATATGTGTGTGTGTGTGTGTGTATAATGTATCTGTATTGGGTTGAATTGTGTACTCCCAAATTCCCATCTACCTGAAACCCCACAGTGTGACTGTGTTTAGGAATAGGGTCTATGCCTTTATAATTAGTTAAGTTAAAATAAGGTCATGTTGGAGTAGAATTGTCCTTAATACAGTAATTAAGCTACAGATGCGCAGAGGGAAGAGGGCAATATGGCAGTAGCTGCAGTAACTGGAATTAGACTACAAAGTGCCAAGAAACACTAAGGACTGTTGGCAGCCATAGAAGCTAGACGAGACAAATAAAGATGGCATCTCTAGAGCTTTCAGAGATATCTTGGCCCTGGAAATGCTATGACTTCACACTTTGACTCTCCAGACCTGTACGAGAATAAATTTGTCATTGTAAACCACCAAATTTGGGAAGGTTTGTTGCAATAGCCTTAGGAAACTGATACAACATTGTAATGTGAATAGCATCTTATTATCTTTGACGAATAACAGTGACAAATAAAGGGAGTGGATTCTTGTCATCTTTGTCCTATTCTGTTGGCTAGAAAGAAGTCACAGGTTCCTCCTACTGTGAAGGATGGCTTCACGTAGAAAAGCAAATTGCAAGGTATTATGTATTTTCCACATAAATGTGAGTTTATAATATTTTATCTTGTGAAAGTGAACCCTCTATTATGAACAGAATTGGGCAGTTGCCTCTATTCTCAATCTCTGTTTCAAATGCAAAAGCATTAAATCAAAAAATTTCAGTTTGATATTTTTTAAGTTATGGATATTTTAGTTAAAGCCAATCAGTGCTGACATTTATTTGTGTTCTTAATTGTCTTTTTTAAAAATGAACTTGATGACACAGTGGCTGTAAGTTATTTTGAAGATGATAATTAGTTAATAATTTAAAAGTATAAAGCAGAGAAATAGAGAAGTATACTATCTAACACTACTCTCTTAAAAACATAATTAACCCCCGTTTTACCAAGCCCCCAAGGCAGGACACCTGGCTTCAGACTTTGCCTTCTTGTCCCCACCAGGCGGTGGTGCTGATGGGCCGGGAGCACCGGAGCCAGGCTGGATGGACTCTTGGACCTGGCTGAGCTTCCAAAGCCCTCCTGGTGGCCTCATCATCTGGCCCAAGGTTGCACTGGGCACCGAGGTGTGGGGGGGATACCCGCGTGTCCGCCTCCTTCTGACTTCTGTGGAGCTGCCATGGGCCTCATGCCTCAAGGCGGCCTGGAGACCACTCAGCCAGTGGGCGAGGCAGGGGCCGGCATGGGGAGCATTTGGAGTGCCCCCCACCAATCCCTGCGCTGTCCCTCCTCGCGCCGGGAAGCTAGAGCAAAACCCCGAGGAGTCCCAGGACAGCACAGCTCTACCGAAGGAACTCGAGCAGTTTGCTAAGCTCCTGAAGCAGAAGAGGATCACCCTGGGCTACACTCAGGCTGATGTGGAGCTCAACCTGGGGGTTCTGTTTGGAAAGGTGTTCAACCAAACGTGCATCTGCTGATTTGAGGCCCTTCAGCTCAGTTTCAAGAATGTGTGTAAGCTGCGGCTCCTACTTCAGAAGTGGGTGGAAGATGCCAACAACAATGAGAACCTTCGGGAGATTTGCAAAGCAGAGACCCTAATGCAGGCCGGGAAGAGAAAGTGAACGATTATGGAGAACCAAGTGAGAGGCACCTTGGGGAACATGGTCCTGCAGTGCCAGGATCCCGCACCGCAGCAAATCAGCCACATGGTCCAGCAGCTGGGGCTCACGAAGAACATGGTTCAAGTGTGGTTCTGTAACGGGTGCCAGAAGGACAATCAAGTAGTGACTGTACTCAACGAGAGTATTTTGAGGCTGCCGGCTCTCCATTCTCAGGGGGGGCTATGTCTTTTCCTCTGGCACCGGGGCCCCATTTTGGTACCCCAGGCTATGGCAGCCCTCACTTGGCTCCCCTGTACTCGCCAATGCCCTTGCCTGAGGGGGAAGCCTTCCTTGCTCTGTCCCTGCTCTGGGCTCCTCCATGCATTCAAATTGAGCTGCCTGTTCTTCCCAGGAACCCGGGGTGGGGTCAGAGGTCAGGGGAGATGCTAGGGAAAGAGAACCTGGAGTCAGGGCTTTGGAGATTCAGTTCTTCATTTCACTAAAGAAGGCATCAGAAACACAAAGGGTGCAGCAAGACGTTTTGGGGAACTGGTTGGAGAGAAGATGAAATTCAGTGATGCTCATGATTCTAATACCCACATCACTTTGTTTTTAAATAAAGAAGCCTGAGACGTAATGGATAAAAAGGCATCATTAACCTTCTGAGTTGCTGGTCAATTGACTCTATTCCATTGAGTAACTGCCATATATTTCGACCTTGAACAAGCATGTGAGTGAAGTTTAGTAAATATTTACTATCTCCACTAAGAAAATTATATAGTTCAAGGAAAATTCAGACTGATCAGGTAGCAAAATCATTGCCTTTAGATAACTATATTTAGCATAAACTTAAAAGACTCCACTAATATTTATTAGATTTCAGAGACCTTCATTTTAAGGACAGAAAGAACCATAAAGAAAGGCAGTCACTCTATTTAACTACAGTTATTCTGATTTTCATATTAGGTCTGGAATCCAAACCTTTGCAGATAGTATGCAATGCATTCAGATTTGTTAACTAATATTGTAATGCATCTCTGGTATTTTCCTAAGGATTTCTTTGCAGGCTGTCAGACAGACATGTGTTTTTCTTTGGGCACTGCTGTAGTGTTCCCTTTATAGGATAGATTTCAACCCTAGTCTGCCTTGGGGAAAAATAAATGCTTCTCTGCATATGACCTTAGTAAATATCATGTTTTATAACCATTTTGGGTATATGTCCCTGTACATGTTGAATATTCTCTGGGATTCAAACTTTCCTTTTGGAGACAGTTTGTTTAAAACTCTATTTAGGATTGTAAAAGATAGAGGCTTACACACATCTTTACATGGTACTGTCATAATTGGGTTCCCTGAGCTGTTCTTGGTTTTATAAAGACCATAATTAAAATTCCCTTTCTTGCCAAATACCCGTCTTTAGCACTGCATCAATAATTCTTTAGGGTATTAGTATTTATACTGTTATAAAGAGGTAATAATTTTTGTAATTCCAGAAATTATTTGGTTAATATCAAACATGGAAAAGCAAATTGCATTTTAGGTCTCGTAGCTTAGAATTGCCCTGTAATGTAATTGAGTGGAATTGCTTCATTCAAAAAAGTTCATATGGTCAAATTTTCAGGCTCTGGATTTTAGCAAATGAAATAAATCATTCTGTAGTTCCTTGATGAAACTTAGGTGGTCAGAGATACCATTTATCCTCTGAGTTTTCTAGATTTGATTGTTCCATGATGGAGGTAAAAATTCCTGTAGATAGGGACTTGCATTGTGGTGTAGTGGATAAAGCTACTGTTGACAATGCCGGTATCTGATATGGGTGCCAGTTTGTGTCCTGGCTGCCCCACTTGTGATCCAGCCCCCTGCTAATGGCCTGGGAAAAGCAATGGAAGATGATCCAGGTACTTGGGCCACTGCCCGCACGGGAGACCTGGATAAAACTCCTGGCTTCTGGTTTCAGCCTGGTTTAGCCCTGGCTGTTTTGGCCACTTTGGTAGTAAACCAGCAGATAGGCACCCCCTCCCCCCCAATGGATTTTAACAATAAACAAACAAATCTTTAATTCTAGCTCTTCTTGGCCTTTTGGCTAGGAACAAGTGTGTAATCTTTAATTCTATGAATAAAATCACAAGCTATGGAGTCAGTTTACCTATGTTAATAATTCAAGTTCTGGCAGTTTTAGCTATACAGTGGAATAATATGATACATTGTAGGGAATTTGTAGTGATTAAATAATGAAAAAGACAAGTGCCATATGTTTTCTCTGATCTGTGGTAACAGAATAAAAAAGCATAATATATATTAGCAAAACAGACATTTTGAAAACTGATTATTATCTACAGTCCTTGTCCATTGTTGTGGATCAGTGTTTCTGTTGTTGTGGACCAGTATTTGGACCAGTATTTTGGTTTTTTTTCCCTTATTTTTTACTGAATTCTTTACTTAGTGGAGTGATCATCTTATGATTATAAGATAAATTGAAAGTATGTCATTGTAAAAATAAGGAAATAAGGTAAATTTTGTAGTATGGATCCTTATATGTAGGAAATACTCAATATATGCTAACTAAAAAGTAGCAACAAAAAATGAAATTTAAGCTGAACCCTCACGTCCACATATTTGTGAAGCAAACGTGCTTGGCAGAAATTTGCAAATGACCTTGAGTTTTCTTTGACCTGTAATACTTTGATACCAGCCATCCAGGAAGGAAAGAAAAATTATTCACTTTTCACCGAATACATATCATATGATATGCTTTGCATTGTGGGGCTCAATCAAATTTTTAGAAATCTATGAGCTATCCTTATTTTAAAATAAGAAAATGAGAGTAAAATAATTATGATAAATCACAGAGCTTTGATATAAATCCACATCTGACTCCCTAATCCAATCTATTCTACCATGCTACCTCTCAAAAGGCAAAGTCCCCTGAAACACATTAATTTCTGTACACTATAAAGATAGAAATATAAAAACAGAGAGTGAGGATGATTTCTACTATACAGATCACTTGAGATTGCCTGGGAAAACACACAAAGTGATTTCAAATGGCAAATAAACCTAGAAACTTTGGGTGTATGTGGGAGTTTTGAAACAATTTGGACATATCCTCAGACTTGCCCATTTAGATATTTGTCTGGTAATCCCACGCACACTTACATGCAGTCACAGCCACCTTGTGTCTGTTGGCAGTCTTTGGCTCATCTATATGGAATGGGAGTAGGTAGCTGGGAATGGCAGATGGGAAATGACTACATTTGCGTTTTGAAAAGCTACACTGACAACAGTGCAGAGATAGGTTAGAGAACTACCAGTGAATGTAGGGTGCTCAATTAGAAATCTATTGCAGTAGTCCAGGTGAAAGATGAAGATTCTTAGAGAAAACCAATGGTAATAAAAAGAATTAAAATTCAATGGATTTAAGTTAGGGGTTAATCAACTGGACTTTGTAATGGATTAGATATGAGTGGTGAAGTGAGGAAATAACTATGTTCTGTAAGGTTCACTCAGGGGAAACACAATCATATTTTAGGGGAAAAACCAATGAGTTACCTTTGTATATGCTGAATTTGGATGTGTTGAGATTCAGCCTTCCAAATGGAGATGTTGGGAAAATTGAGAATAAAGACGTAAAATTAAATGAATAGTTTGGTTTAAGTATAAATTTAGAAGGATGACCAGACTGTGTATGGTGATGGAAGCTGTGGACATGGATGTGATTTCCTGGAAAAATCTTAGTGTGAGAAATAAAAGATTGTCTATTACCTAGGCTTGGTGAAGTCTACCCATTGAAGAGAGTGGTTCAGGGTGAACCTATAAAATAAATAATGATCAGAGATAGAAGACAAAGCCAAATTACTATGATCAGAAAGTATTTAAAAAAAAGGGGGATGGTAAATAAAAAACATCTTAAAGAGGGGGGCAGTGCTGTGGCACATTAGATTCGTCCTCTGCCTGTGGCACTAGCATCCCATTTAGACGTTGGTTCTAGTCCCGGCTGCTCCTCTTCTGATACAGCCCTTTGCTATGGCCTGTGAAAGCAGTAGAAGACAGCCTAAGTGCTTGGGCCTCTGCCCCAATGTGGGAGACCCAGAAGAATCTTCTGGTTCCTGGCTTTGGATCAGCTCAGCTCCATTTGGGGAGTGAACAAACAGATGGAAGACCTTTGTCTCTGTCTCTCCCTCACACTCTCTGTAACTCTACTTCTTGAGTAAATAAATTAAAAAAAATCTTTCAAAAATGTGGGATGTTTAACACATGTGGTAGTAGATAAGTATTAAAACATGTCCATAGATTTTGTAGCACAGAACACATTTACCTTAGAAGAGCTCTTTTGGTGAAGAGATGGACACTGGATTAAAGAGGTTGGAGGAATAAGAACAAGATTTTAAAAATTGGGACACTATGTAGAAAAACAATCAGTGAAACAAACAAAAAGTCTGTTGAGAGTTTAGTTAGGTTTTCAGAACCTCTGAAAAGTAGTTAGGTTTTGCTTTTTCTCTTCTCTCCCCTCCCCTCCACTTCCTTTCCCCATCTCTGCCCTTCCTCCTCTCCCCCCTCCCCATCTATCTCTCTCTCCTTCTTTCTCTCTCCTTCTCTCTTTCTCTCTCTCAATTTTTCTATTTAGGAAAAGCAAAATACTGACATTTTAGGGGGAAATTATATCTTGTCTCCCAAATAAAAATAAGAAAAGACAATGAAGAGAGCTAAATTAAAGTCAAAGGAAAGTTTCTGGTGACTGTTTAAAAGATAGCCTTGGCCGGTGCTATGGCTAATCTTCCGCCTTGCGGCGCCAGCACACCAGATTCTAGTCCTGGTCGGGGTGCCAGATTCTGTCCCGGTTGCCCCTCTTCTAGGCCAGCTCTCTGCTGTGGCCAGGGAGTGCAGTGGAGGATGGCCCAAGTGCTTGGGCCCTGCACGCCATGGGAGACCAGGATAAGCACCTGCCTCCTGCCTTTGGATCAGCATGGTGGGCCGGCTGCAGCGCGGCGGCCATTGGAGGGTGAACCAACAGCAAAGGAAGACCTTTCTCTCTCTCTCTCTCTCTCTCTCTCTCTCTCTCTCTTTCTCTCTCTCTCTCTCCCTCACTGTTAAAAAAAAAAAAAAAAAGACTGGGAACTGAAGTGTCTAGTGTGGAGTGTTTCCAGCCAAACCAGAGAACTTTTGCTGGGGGAGGCTCAGAGAGGTGGCAGGAGTGTAGTTATAAAGGTCGTGGGTACTCCAGTTAGGTAAGATTAAAATACAGTTAAGTTAAGTTACCCCAGAAATTTCCTTTCTGTCAGAACATAAGTTCTTTATATTTCCAACCAATAATTAACTTATTCTTCTTTCTATTTTGATTGGGTGGTGATGCCAAGGCCTAGTTTAAAGAGTATAGAGGGAGTGGAGATTAGAGAATGGAAGATGCCTGGTAAAAAGAAAAACAACATACATATTTTCTTTCTTAGCAGAGTGTTAATGAGTGACTTTATTGAGCTAATGGTATGTATAATGTAATTCCCCTTACAGACTTGGTAGAAAACATTCTTCCAGTATTTGAGGTACAGTTTAAAATGTCCTGCCAATAAGATTTTTGAGATAAAGACCATGATTTAAAAAAAAACATTTTGTAAATTAACATAAAGTAATATTGGCTTTCTTTTGGTATTGAGTTCTGTGAATTTTAATACATGTATAACAGTGCTTCAAAAAGTTAGTGGAAAGTAGAATTTAAAAATCAGTATTTGTTTTGTGAAAAAATTTTGAAATCCGCACATAGCTTTTTCATGATAACATTTTACATGAATTTTTGGAACACCTCTGGTAAAGATTTTCTAACCACCACTACAACTAGCATACAAAACCATTTTGTCACTCTAAGAATATTCCTCATGCTAGTTGCTCCTTTTTCCTGCTATTTAGAATTGCTTATCTGTTCTCTGTCACTGTAGTTTCTCCTCTTGAGACTTCATATAAGTGGAATTATAGTATGTATAACTTTTTTAGACTATGGCTTCTTTTTCTGAGAGAGTCATAACTTTCAAATTTATCCATTTTGTTGTATGTATCAACAATTTGTTTTGAGTTTCTCCTGTTGGGTGACTCCAAAGACACAAAGATTAGAACTTTTGGTATATTTATATAAGTTCTTCAAGCTTTTCTTTTCCTTTTACTTTTTTTCCCTCTGTTCAGTTTGGAAGATGAATATGGATCTATGTCAAGTTTACCTACTCTTTTAAAATTACTAATGATGTAAAGATTGTACATATTTACGGTATACCTTGTGATATTTCTGTACACACATACATTGTATAATGTTCAAATCTGGATAGACAGAAGTATCACCTCAAACACTTATCATTTCTTTATGATGAAAACATTTAGAGTCCTTTCTTCTAGCTTATTTTTTAATTCCAACTTATAACTTTTATCTATAATTTTATGCCTATTATTCAGTTTTTCTCCATTCATCTGTTGCACTGTCACTGTCCTCTGTCTCTGATGATGACCATTATTCTACTTCTAACTTCTATGAGATCATTTTTTTAGATTTCACATATGAGTGGGATCATGCAATATTTGTTTTCCTGTGACTTGCTTATTTTACTTAACCTAATTACATCCAGTTCTATCCATGTTGTGGCAAATGCTAACATTTCATGTTACTTAAGAGCCAAATATTATTCTGTTGTGAATATTATGTTTTGTTGTGTACTGTTGTGTACTATGTTTTCTTTAACCATTCATCAGTAGTTGGAAACTTAGGTTATTTCGATATCTTGAGTAAAATGAATAGTGCTGCACTGAACTTAGGAGTGCAAATGTCTCTTTGATAGACTGGTTTCATTTCCTTTGGATATATACCCAATAGTGGGAATGCTAGATCATTTTTAGTTTCAGGAATGTCCATACTGGTTTCCTAATATACATTCTCATATAAACAATATGGAAGAGTTTCCTTGCTCCATATCCGTGGCATCACTTTTCCTCTTTTTGACAAAAACCAATGTAACTGGATTGAGATGATAAATTATGATGATATTGGCTCGCACTTTTCTGTTAACTAGTGATGTTAAATATTTTTTCATGAACTTATTGGCCATTTGCATTCTTGTTTAGATGTACCATCCATATTTTTAGTTGGATTTCCACCCCCCAACTGAGTTGTTTGAATTCCTTATATGTTCTGATTACTAACTCTTTGTCAGATGTATGAGTTGTAAATATTTTCTTCCATTCTATAGATTGAATCTTTATTGATTTTTTCTTTTGGTGTTCAGAAGTTTCTTTTTAGTTTGATAACATCTCATTTGTCTAATTTTGATTTTTTTTCTGTAGGTTTTGGGGTCTCAGCCAAAAAAAAAAAAAAAGAGTCCTTGCCCATTTTGATGTTCTGTAGTGTTTTCCCCTAGTAGTTTCAGGTCTTACATTAAGATCTTTAACCTATCTTGAGTTAATTTTTATATGTAATAACAGAAAGGTACACTATTCTCTCTCTCTGTCTCTCTTTCTCTGTCTGTCTCCCACACCCATACCCACTGACATGCACACACACACATGTGCATACACAATACTATAATCATCTCCAAATTTGCTATTGAGCCTTCAATTAAACTTTTAATTTTAATTATGAGTATTTTACATTTATAACATATTCATTTATTGATCCTTCGTAGCTTACACTTTTTTTGCTGAGATTTCTTTTCTTATTTCTGGAGTGCTCTGTCTTATTTATTAGAAAATTTTTATAATATGTGCTATCTAGACAGTGAGATAGTTGCTATGTCTGTATCATTTCAGTGTTAGTATCTATTGGTTATCTTTTCCCTTGCAAACTCAGATTTCACAGTTTCTATATGTCAAATAATTTTAGATTGTATTCTGGATATTTTGAATATTACCTCATGAGTCTCTTGGTTTTGTTTATCCTATGGAGCATGTTGATATTTTTGTTTCAGCTGGCAATTCACCCAATTGGACTTAGGTTGCAAGGTCTGTATAGCCTTCTGTGGATTGTGGTTTCAATGTCAGTTACGTTTTCAAAGGCTTTGCACAAGTATTCTGATGTTCCCAATGTACATACCACCCAGTGGCCAGTCTGGGACCTGCCTCATAGTTTAGTTCTCACAGTTTTTGTTTTCTTTTTTTCATTTATGTATGTATGTATTGACAGGCAGAGTTAGACAATGAGAGAGAGAGAGAGAGAGACAGAGATAAAAGGTCTTCCTTGGCTGGCGCCATGGCTCACTAGGGTAATCCTCTGCCTTGCGGCGCCAGCACACCAGGTTCTAGTCCCAGTCGGGGCACCCAATTCTGTCCCGGTTGCCCCTCTTCCAGGCCAGCTCTCTGCCGTGGCCTGGGGGTGCAGTGGAGGATGGCCCAAGTGCTTGGGACCTGCACCCGCATGGGAGACCAGGAGGAAGCACCTGGCTCCTGCCTTCGGATCAGCGCGGTGCACCAGCTGCAGTGCACCAGCCATGGCGGCCATTGGAGGGTGAACCAATGGCAAAGGAAGACCTTTCTCTCTGTCTCTCTCTCTCACTGTCCACTCTGCCTGTCAAAAAAAAAAAAAGTCTTCCTTTTCCATTGGGTCACCCCCGAAATGGCTGCTACCGCCGGCATGCTGCACCGATCCGAAGCCAGGAGCCAGGTGCTTCCTCCTGGTCTCCCATGTGGGTGCAGGGCCCAAGCACTTGGGCCATCCTCCACTGCACTCCCGGGCCACAGCAGAGAGCTGGACTTGAAGAGGAGCAACCAGGACAGAATCCGGCACCCCAACTGGGACTACAACCTGGAGTGCCAGCACTGCAGGTAGTGGATTAGCCAAGTGAGCCGTGGCGCCGGCCACCGTTTTTGTTTTGTTACTTATCCTTATTACTTATAATCTAATCTATCATATTCAACTTGTGGATGAGCCTGTGAGTTCATAAGTAATTTTATGGCATTACTTCCCTGAGGTCCTTCCTGACCTCAGCACATTGCACTTTCCTCTTGTTCTCATTGTCGTTTTCTTGCTAGAAAGACATAGCTTTATTTAATCTCTGCTTTGCTGCCCACTTCTCATGAATACACCTGCATTTGTGACACACTGATGTCATAGAAATGCATTTTGTATTTGCATTATATAGTTTTTAAATTCATTTGGAATGAGTTTCAAAAGGAATATAATTTTACTAAAAGATTGCATGTTTTTAATTGGAATAAATGAATTTATTTAATCTGCCTGGTACTAAGTATTGGAAATCTGTAGGAAATCCAGCTATCCTGGCTAAGGACAAAAGACTGGAAATTAACTGTTAGATAAAGGATAAGAAAATAAGACGAAGAGAAAGATACAAGAAAAAGGTTGTTAGTGCATCTAATGGTTGTTGACCATAGTGTGATGACATGGTATTGAAGTTAAAACACCACCACCAGTCCAGAACTAAGATAAGTTCATGTAGTTTTGAATTTTGTTAGATCTTCAGAGAATATAAATTCCAAATACACAATGGATTTGCTTTTCCAGGCTTTGTGTTGATTCAAAACTATATATCTTCTGAATATGTGTTAATAATTCAAAGACCCCTTTTTATATTTTGGTTTGGCAGTGGTCTGTGAGATTCAGAATAATGAAAACCAGGACTTTAAGCCATACTCTTTTCAAGATAAGGACACAATACCCCCAGACTGATAAATCCTTTAAATATCTAGTTTTGTGTGAACAAAGCATTGAATAAATATTGTTCCTATTTAGACTCTGAACTGTATACTTAAAACTAGTAACTAGTTATCAGGATAAATGTAAAATGATATTAAAAAATAAATAAATTCTCTTAAGTGGTGCATAGAAATGATGTCATTGAAATCTGAACTCTCTTTAGCAGTTTATGTTTATATAATAATGTCTTGCTCATGTCTGATGTAAACAAAGAGCAGAAAAACCAAAAACCAAACCAAAAAAATCGCTCTTATGGAAAATTAGCTACTTAAATCTGAGCTGCTGAATGCATTTAAATCCTTAAGTTTTAGCAAAATATCTCATCAACTAAATGGGGGAAATAGACTCATAGTGTGAGGGCTATGCAATTCTTAACTCTTCAGACAGCAGATTTCAGAAGATGATAAGTTAAAATTTCTGAGGAAAAAAGGTAAACTAACTCTGGAGCTCCTGGTGGTATCACCTGGCTGGACTGAAATCAAGACATTTTCATTAGCTTAAGCACTCTAAAAGATATGAAACTATTGTATTTTAATTGTAAACATAATTTCCACATTATCATATGAAGAATTTTCATTATTGGATATTTTGAATGTGGGCACAAACTCAAAATGGCTTATCTTTTCAACAGTGAGAAAAAAGTAATCTTGAGCATAAATAACATGTAAATAATATTTAGCTAAAGGATGAAGAATTACAGAAAATGACATCTTAAAATAATTCTTTCATTTTCTGAGAGGCAAAGAACTGTGAGCATTTCTGAGGATGAAAAGTGATTTGTTTGGTGGAAAATACCCAGGTTTGAGCAGATATTTGATGCTGACTGTAAGAATTTATGATATGATTTAATCAGTGCCAAATATTCTGAGTTTTGTTTCATAGATATTTAGGAGAAGTCCAGGGTAGTAGCTAAGAGTGTGGTCTCTGCTGGCAGACTTTCCAGGTGCCATTACTGACCTTGCTGTTTACTTTAGGCCCCTTTGTTGTTTTCTCTTAAGCCTTGTTGATCCCATCACAAAATGGGATTAATGGTGTCTGTTTCATAGTGTTGTTGTGAACGGTAGATGTCTCATGTAATATGCTTAGCTCAACTATCTGGCACTTAGCAAACACCCCATAAATGTTAGCTATTATAGCGATATAAAGATTCTATAGAACAAATCAAATCATTCAGTGAAAGCTCTTTCCATGGATACACTTCCTGTGGAAGAATTCTATCTTGGGTGTAATTCAGTACAGAAAAATTGGGATCACATTGTGCCTCTGATGTTTCAAAATCTGGTATAAACTGTATTTTTATATAATTTCAGACATTATTTAAATCATATTGATAAAACTAAGTTCTTTTAAAACATTTACAGAAACTCGGAAACCTGCCCATGGACTCTGGAGTGTATTAAGAACTGAGCTTGAAAATCCTTAGTTACATTGCATCTTTTTCCCTTTCCTTGTAGAGACTCATATGCAAAATTTAATATTGGTACACTTAGGTGCCTATTTCAGAATTGAGATATTTTTACTACTCTAATAAGACTATCTTCTCAGATGGAAGACTTAAAACAATCTCTGAATTAATTTTCTACTTTTGACATTGAGTGTGATAATCAGCTTTTTAGTTAAATATTTTTTAAAACATATACACATCAAGATGGTTGGACAGAAAGCAAAGTTTAAGTATGAGTTCCCTTAAGTGTAAATGTCATCAAGAAAGAATTGAACATTAGCTTCCTCTGACAAATTCTTAGGACTAAGAAAGTATGGATTGATCTTTATTGAATTCCCATAAGGCCCACAATGCTTGGTGAAATTGGTGCTCAGTATTTACTTTCTGAATGATTGCATTCAATTTAGTTTTTCCTGCAATTGCTTTCATTTCTCTCCTTACTGATAACACAGGCTCTGTTTCTCCTTCAAGGCTCAGCTCAGTACCTATCAATTTTCTTGGAAAATTTACCACTTTTGCATTCTCTTAATAGTATCCACAGTCTCTCCTACACAGGAATGGTTTCCTTTGTTGTAGCTGTGTAAAAGTTCATGTCTCTCCAGCTGGGTGAAGGCATAGATGTATCATTGATTCTTTGGTCTTCTGGCCTATCATGGTGAATATGCTATAGGATTTCAGTAAGCAATTCTTTATCATTCATTATACTTCAGTGATTCCAGTGTGTGACCCTAATGCTATATATGCTTTGTTAAATGTTTTTGTGAATCAGGCATAGTTTTTTTTGGAAATTTATAGATGAAATGCTTTGAATATGAAGATACAGTGTTTGGTTTCATCAGGTTTAGCAGAGCTTACCTAACCTCAAAGTTCCACAGAAGTCTGGGGTTTGTGTATCTGCAGTTGTTGCAAAGGTGCTATTTTCAAGTTGGAATGAGTAGCATTTACATTGTTAACTTGGAAACATCAAAGGCTTAGTATATGTTTACTAAAGGTTTTTACAATGTCAACTGGAGGGCCATGAGAGCATCTCTAGGATCTATTTCTATATTCTTTTATGAGAATCACAATTTTTTAAAGATTTATTTATTTATTTGAAATTCAGAGTTATACAGAGAGAGGAGAGGCAGAGAGAGAGAGAGAGAGAGAGAGAGAGAGAGAGAGAGGTCTTCCATCCACTGGTTCACTCCTCAATTGGCCTCAATGGCCAGAGCTGTGCCGATCTGAAGCCAAGAGCCAGGAGCTTCTTTCAGGTCTCCCACACTGGCGCAGGGGCCCAAGGATTTGGGTCATCTTCTATTGCTTTCCCAGGCCATAGCAGAAAGCTGGACAGGAAATGGAGCGGCTGGGTCTCAATCCAAGTGCCCATATGGGATGCCAGCACCTCAGGTCAGGGCATTAACCCGCTGCACCAGTCCCAGAGAATCACAGTTATTGTTTAACTCTGGAATTCAGTACAAGTTGCAAGAGTTTACATCTCAAAACACTCTACAATTCAGTGAATGTCAAAAGTCTATGACAAGAACAGCTTCTCAATGGTGGGGTAAAAATGAGGCATAAAAGAGGCCAAGAAGAGCAACCTGGTGAAGCAAGAAAAGTTCAGTCAAAAGGAGATTGTGAGCAATGAAACACAGTGTCCTGAGGTTTTATTCTTTTGTACAAAAGCCAGATTTCCTGAAACATCCTCTGTTAAGAATTTGGTCTTGCAAAAGTACGATGTCCCTGAACAGTTATATCAGAGGAGCATAGGCAAGAGGATACTGTTTGGATGTCACACACTGGGTTGTTTCTAATGCCCATCCCGCAAATTGTCTGCTTCCTGAGAATTCCCTCGTTTCAATACCATGAAAACAATCACTGTTCTTATGTGGATGACTGGAAAAGTAGGCAAAAGACTAAAGCAGAATAGGACTAATGAGAGTTTATATATTCCAGCACATGAAGCATTGGGTTCCAAAGAAGAATAAGACTAAGCCTCAATAACATGGTATTTCCAAAGTGCTGTCAAAGACATATGAACAGCTGTTCTGTTCCTTTTCTTCTGCGTTGAAATATCACTATTTCTTACTCTCTGCAGACAACAAACTGTGCAGCTTGCTTTAGAAGGGAAATTATAATTGGGTTTGCTTCTGGCTGTCATTAAGGGTCAAAGTGTGAATTTTATAGATTTTTCTTCCCAAATATTTCAAGGATTCTTTCTACTCCTCTAAAATAACCTTATTTATTTAATTTTGAGATAAAAATCCCTAGGATTTGCTAGTATCATCCTAAGTGTAAGGCTCTTTGATCTCTGTCTAGAGACCAAGTACTACCAAAAGAACAAGTCCACTGTGAAGCAAAATCTGCTTTTTCCTCCCTGCCAGCAAACTCATGAGGTTTGAAAATCCTCAGGCTTTTTGGAGTCTGATACTTCTTAGGGGTAGCATAGTACACAGCTGGGAGGAAGCCATCTGACAGGCATTCAGAAAATCACTCCCCACACACTGATTATATCATCTCCGTGTAACCACACACATTTATTAGAAACTTATAGGAGAATGCTAACGAACACACCCCTACAGTCTTTCCACCAACACTCTAAATGCTTTCCATTGCCTGTTCTTTCTGAGTAACCAAAGGGAGGGGAAAGGGAAAGAATGAAATTTACCAATTTGCTTAGCTTCTGGAGGAGTTTGCAGAGACTTCAGTAAGGTGGTGAAATATGCACTCCATTTCTTTTTCCCATTTTTCTTTACAGTAAAAGCAACATTGCCTAAGGGAATATTCAAGCATTCTTTCTCTCTTCTCATGCAGTTGACAACAGACACTCAACTTGGAATGCACTACCATACTTAAAGCAGAAGGTTCTCTTCCCAACCGTTTGAACTAGAGATGCAGACCCATAAAAGTGAAGATCTAGTCATCCTAATTCCTTCCTACATCTCACCCACTTCAGATAGGCCAAAGTTTGATTGCAATTTATTTTGTTGTTATACAGGATGGCTACAGGCTGCTAGAACTTTATGAGTACAGAAGATTCTCTCTTAGCTAGAAAGGGTGAGGCTAGGAATTATATCCTGGTTTTCAGACTATGACTCTACTGAGTGCAAACTGTTGAGAATAGGGAATTAGTTTCATTGGAAGTCTCTTTGGAGAGACTCAAGATATAGATGAACTCACATGTTAGCATAGAGGCAAAATGCACTTTCTACCTTTGCCCCTTCCCATCTACCTCTTCACCATCCTATGTTTTCATCCACTGTCAACCTCTGCACTCCTGTTCTAGAGGAGTAGTACTTCTAAATGCCCTTCAGATACATAAAATCCCAGTTATTGTGTCTTCTGACTTCATAATATTCCCAAGTCATATTTTTCCCTCTAAAAATACTACTCTTAACTTTCCTCAGAGCAATTTCAAGTGGGTTTTAAGAGGGCAGCCTGGTAGCTGAACTAATTCACTCTTTAAATATGAATAAACGATAGCCTTCTTATTACTCCCAGCATGTTCACATTTTAAGAAGAGTCTAAGAACTCCCAAAAAATCAATAGCTGGATTCATTTCAGAGACCTTGAAGTAAATTAAACCAGGCAGTTTGGGCAATATTTCTCGTGTAAGGGGTAAGGGTCCAAGGCAGTGGGCAGCTGTTTCTTTGGTCTTGGAATAAGGCACATCTCTGTTGTTGAAGGCTAGTATTGGGAAGCCACAAATCATGAAAAGGCGTAACTGACAGTGGGAAAGGAGGGTATTCTTTGGGAGGGAGCACCACAAAATATATTAGCTCTAGAAAAACTTTAGCCATTTTATACCACAAGCTTCTCATTTTCTTGGTGAGCAAAATATCAATTAAAGATCACTACTGCCTGAGGAACACTTGCATCATTTTGTTTTCCACAAGAAAGGAACTAGAAATGGTTGACTGAAATTTGTAATTGCAATTTACTTCTACTGGAGAAGTGATTTATCTCTGTGTCTGCTGCTCCTTTGACTGTTTTGAGCATTTTTACAGGAGGAAGAGCATAGCAGGTGAAAAAAAAAGTAGGTGGAAGTGCTGGTCCTGGCTTCTTGTGTTCATAAATATGGAGTGTTGTCTTTAAGTCTAGGTTCGTCATCTGTTAGACTGGAAAAATGAAGAGATAACTAAAAACATTGTTGTCATGGTTATGAAAAGTGACTTAAATAATATAGAGCTTGAAAATGCCTTGAAACCTTGAGAAATTGAGAGCCCCTCATATTTTAGATCCCTCCTTTCTCAGTCCTTCATCAGCTACTTTTTAACCTCTTTAAAGATGGCACTTGAAATCCAGATCACACACTGTATGCAGATGGATTTTATCTATCCTTGATTTTTCCATTTAAGTGTTTGTTCCTATGTTTATGTGCACATGGAGTAAAGGGGAGATGTATGGAGTTTTCCAAGTCAAGGTTCTGGCTTTGGAACCGGATGGACCTTAGAGTACATGTTGGTGATTGGTAGATTTATTTTTGTATGGTGCTATTTCAAAGAGACATGGAGCTTCTTAATCCTCATGCTGTAGGAACACAGTGATGGCCAGGGCAGGCAAGGACACGTTTTATGGCTTTCTTCAATCTTGCTCACTTTGAAGTAATCATTATGACTCTCATGAATGCCAAAGATTTCGTGAATGCCCCTCATTTGGGGGATTGGCATTTTTGCTGGCCTGAACCTATTTATTTCTCAGAACTGTATCAAACTGCTAAGCTATCATAGATCTCCATAACTATGTCATTGTAACTACTTGTAAGGACAACTCTACCTTCCTGTGCCTCTCTGGTAAGAGCTGCTTTCACCTACTCCTCTTTTTTTCTCTGCACAATACAAGTATGTGTTTTTTTTAGAGGTTTAACCACAGTTGCATAAATATTTTTCTATTATGAGCATAAAGCAGTTTGTAGGGAAGTAAGAAAATTCAGTCAAAAGTATTTTCTTCTGGGGAGATGAGAAGACTAAAGGGATCTCCAGTAGCTGGAATATTATCTTCCTGGGAAATTATCTGTCACCCTAAATGAAGTTTTCATGAAACAAGGCTACTGGTATTTGAAATTAGAAAGTCCTCATTATTCGACACACTTGAATCACTGCCTAATATATAGCACTACATGTATCATTTATCTATTTTTTAATATTTTTATTTTTAATTATTTATGTGAGAGGTAGAGTTATAGACAGTGAGAGGAAGAAACAGAGAGAAAGGTCTTCCGTCCATTGGTTCGCTCCACAAATGGCCGCAGCTGGAGCTGTGCTGATCTGAAGCCAGGAGCCAGGAGCTTCCTCTAGGTCTCCCATGCAGGTGCAGGGGCCCAAGGACTTGGGACATCGTCTGCTGCTTTCCCAGGCCATAGCAGAGAGCTGAATAGGAAGAGGAGCAGCCTGGACTTGAACTGGTGCTCATATGGGATGCTGGCATTGCATATGCTGACTTTACCCACTACGCCACAGCACTGGCCCCCATTTATCTATTTTAAAAGTCAGTTGAAGCCCACTTAAGTTTATAAGGTTCTCCAATCTCCTAACTCAAACTGAAAAGGCAGAACACTAACAGGCAGCAGACCTGGAAACCCTTGGCTTTCTGCATTGAAGGAGTATGATCACAGAACTGAGAGCTGATCCCTTGTTCTCTAACTTTGGAAGCCTTTTGTGCTTTAAATGTGGGAATTATGTGACTGCATGATATAGCATGGCGTGTAGCTGGGTCTTTGGCAGTAATTGTGTCTGGCTTCTGAGACTGAGTTCCCTTAATTGTTGGGATGGGTCATTGCACAGATTCTTTGTGTGGTTCATATTCCTGTAGGGGGGAGGTGTAGCCACTGTGGGCTAAAATTGATCCACCAACAGTGAATTAAGGTACCTTTTCCCCCACATCCTCACCAGCATTTGTTGTTTGTTGATTTCTATATGAAAGCCATTCAGATTGGGATGAGCTGTAACCTCATTGTGGTTTTGATTTGAATTTTCTTGATGGCTAGTGATCCTGAACATTTTTTCATGTGTCTGTTGGCCATTTGGATTTCCTTTTTTGAAAAATGTCTGTTTAAGTTCTTGGCCCATCTCTTAACTGGGTTGTTTGCTATGTTGTTGCGGAGTTTCTTGATTTTAGTTTGCACATAATTTCTCCCATTTTGTTGGTTGCCTCCTCATTTTCCTATTTCTTTTGCTGTACAGAAACTTCTAAATTTGAAGTAATCCCATTTGTTAATTTTGTCTTTGATTGCCTGTGCCTCTGGGGTCTTTTTCAAGAAACCTTTGCCTATGCCAATATCTTGCAGGGTTTTCTCAATTTTCCCTAAAAATTTGATGGTGTCAGGTTGTAGATTTAGATCTTTAACCCATGTTGAGTGGGTTTTTGTGTAAGGTGTAAGAAAATCCAGTTTTCCCAGCACCATTTGTTGAAGAGACTGTCCTTGCTCCAGGAATTGGTTTTAGCTCATTGATCAAATATAAGTTGGCTGTAGATGTTTGGATTGATCTCTGGTGTTTCTATTTTGATTCATTGGTCTATCCATTTGTTTCTGTACCAGTACCATGCTGTTTTGATTACATCTGCCCCGTAGTATGTCCTCAAATCAGGTATTGTGATGCCTCTGGCTCTGTTTTTGTTGTCCAAGATTTCTTTAGCTATTCGAAGTCTCCTGTGCCTCCATATGAATTTCAGCGTCATTTTTTCCATATCTGAGAAGAATGTCTGGTATTTTGATTGGTATCACATTGAATCTATAAATTGCTTTTGGAAGAGTGGACATTTTGATGATATTGATTCTTCCAATTCATGAGCATGGAAGATTTTTCCATTTTTTGGTATCCTCTTCTATTTCTTTCTTTAAAGTTTTGTAATTCTCATTGTAGAGATCTTTGACGTCCTTGGTTAAGTTCATTCCAAGGTATTTGATTGTTTTTGTAGCAATTGTGAATGGGATTGATCTTAGAAGTTCTTTCTCAGCCATAGCATTGGCTGAGAAAGACTGTTGATTTTTGTGCATTGATTTTACATCCTGCTACTTTGCCAAACTCTTCTATGAATTCCAATAGTCTCTTAGTGGAGTTCTTTGGATCCCCTAAATAAAGAATCATATGATCTGCACAGAGAGATAGTTTGACTTCTTCCTTTCCAATTTGTACCCCTTTGATTTTTTTCTTGCCTAGTGGCTTGGGCTAAAACTTCCAGGACTATTTATATTGAAATGCAATGGTGACAGTGGGCATTCTTGTTTGATTCAAAATCTCAGTGGGGATGCTTCCAACTTTTCCTTGTTTAAAAGGATACTGTCTGTGGGTTTGTCATTAATTGCCTGGATTGTTTGAAGAATGTTCCTTCTATAAAGTTTGCTTAAATTTCTATCATGAAAGGGTGTTTATTTTATCAAATGCTTTCTCTGCATCTATTGAGATAATCATGTGGTTTTCTTCTGCAGTTTGTTAATATGGTGTATCACATTGATTGATTTGTGAATGTTGAATCATGTCTGCATACCAGAGATAAATCCCACTTGGCCTGGGTGGATGATCTTTTTGATGTGTTGTTGAATTCCATTGGCCAGGATGTTATTGAAGATTGTTACATCTATGTTCATCAGGGAAATTGGTCTGTAATTCCCTTTCTCTGCTGCATCTTTTTCAGGTTTATGAATTAAGATGATGTTGCCTTTGTAGAAAGAATTTGGGAGGATTCTCTTTCAATTGTTTTGAATAGTTTGAGAAGAATTGGAGTTAGTTCTTTAAATGTTTGGTAGAATTCAACAGTAAAGCCATCTGGCTCTTGGCTTTTTCTTTTTATTGGGAGGGCCTTTATTACTGATATAGTTTCTGTCTTGGTTATGGGTCTGTTTAGGTTTTCTATGTCTTCATGGTTCAATTTAAGAAGGTTGTATGTGTCTAGGAATCTATCCATTTCTTCTAGTTTCCCAGTTTTTGCAATACAGCTCTTTGTAGTAATTTCTTATGATTCTTAATATTCTGTGGTATCTGTTGTTAAATTTCCTTTTTCATTTCTAATTTTATTGATTTGGGTCTTCTCTCTCCTTTTTTTGGTTAGTTGGGCCGATGCTGTGTCAATTTTCTTTATTTTTGCAAAAAAACCTCTTGTTTTGCTGATCTTTTGTATTTTTTATTCAATTTTGTTGATTTCATCACTAATTTTTTCTTTTTGCCCAATAGTTTTCAGTTTGGTTTGCTGTTATTTTTCTAGATCCTTGAGATGTGTTGATTGCTCATTTATTTGGTGCCTTCCCAATTTCTTGATAGAGGCACCTATTGCTATAAACTTTCCTCTTAACACTGCTTTTGCTGTGTCTCATAAGGTTTTTATTTTATATTAGGAAGAGTTAGACAGTGAGAGAGAGAGAAACAGAGAGAAAGGTCTTCCTTTTTCCGTTGGTTCACCCACAAGTGGCCGCTACGGCCAGTGCATTGTGGCTGGTGCGCTGTGCTGATCTGAAGCCAAGGGCCAGGTTCTTACTCCTGGTCTCCCATGTGGGTGCAGGGCCCAAGGACCTGGGCCATCCTCCACTGCACTCCCAGGCCACAGCAGAGAGCTGTACTGGAAGAGGAGCAACTGGGACAGAATCTGGCACCCCAACTGGGACTAGAACCTGGGGTGCCAGTGCCGCAGGCAGAGGATTAGCCAAGTGAGCCACATTGCTGGCCCATAAATTTTAATATGTTGTGTTGTCATTTTCATTTGTTTACAGAAAGTTTTTGATTTTTCTTTTGATTTTTTCTATGACCCACTCTTCATTCAGGAGCATGTTGTTTAGTCTCCATGTGTAGGTTCCATGTAATTCTGAGAAGATTGTGAATTCTTCAACTGTAGGATGAGAAGTTCTGTAGATACATATTAGGTCCATTTGGTTTGTAGTGTCAACTAAATTTACTGTTTCCTTGCTGATTTTCTGTCTGGTTGATTTGCCCATTGCTGAATGTGGAGTATTGATGTCCCCCATTACTATTGTATTGGAGTCTAAGTCTCTCTTTAATTCCCTTAGCATTTCTTTTAAATAGCCAGGTGCCCTGTAATAAGGTGCATATACATTTATAATAGTTAAATCTTCCTGTTGAATTGATCCCTAATCATTACATAGTGCTCTTCTTTGTCTCTTTTAACACTTTTTGTGTTAAAGTCTTATTTGTCTGATATTAGGACGGCTATATCAGCTCTTTTTTTGGTTTCTGTTGGCATGGAATATTTTTTTCCATCCTTTCACTTTCAGTTGCATGTATTTTTGTTGGTGAGATGTGTTTCTTGTAGGCTGCAAATAGATGGGTTTTGTTTTTTAATTAATTCAGCCATCTATGCCTTTTTTTTTAAAAAAAAGATTTATTTATTTATTTGAAAATCAGAGTTACAAAGAGAGAGGAGAGGCAGAGAGAGAGAGATAGAGAGAGAGAGAGGGAGAGAGAGAGAGAGGTCTTCCATCAGCTGGTTCACTCCCCAGATGGCTGCAACAACTGGAATAGCGCTGATCCAAAGGCAGGAGCCAGGAGCTTGCAGGGGCCCAAGGACTTGGGTCATTCTGTACTACTTTCTCATGCCATAACAGAGAGCTGGATTGGAATTAGAGCAGCCAGGTTTCCAACTAGCGCCCATATGGGATGCCGGCACTTCAGGCCAGGGCATTAACTCACTGTGCCACAGCGCTGGCCCCAAGTCTGTGTCTTTTAACTGGAGAGTTGAGGCCATATATATTCAAGATGACTATTGATAAGTAATGACTTTGCCATGCCATTTTTTCCAAAACATCACTATTTTTTACTTTGAATTTCCTTTTAACTTTTTTTTTTTATTTTTTGACAGGCAGAGTGGACAGTGAGAGAGAGAGACAGAGAGAAAGGTCTTCCTTTGCCGTTGGTTCACCCTCCAATGGCTGCCGCGGTCGGTGCGCTGCGGCCGGCGCACCGCGCTCATCCGATGGCAGGAGCCAGGTGCTAGGTGCTTTTTCCTGGTCTCCCATGGGGTGCAGGGCCCAAGCACCTGGGCCATCCTCCACTGCACTCCTGGGCCACAGCAGAGGGCTGGCCTGGAAGAGGGGCAACTGGGACAGGATCCGGCGCCCCGACCGGGACTAGAACCCGGTGTGCCGGCGCCGCAAGGCGGAGGATTAGCCTGTTGAGCCACGGCTCCGGCCTCCTTTTAACTTTTACTGAGAGATTTTCTTCCTTTACCTTCTGTAGAAGTAATGACCATGTTTCTGTGTTTCTGTGTGCAACACATCATTAATCATCTTTTGTAGAGCTGGACAGGTGTTGAAAAATTCAGTTTCTGCTTGTTATGGAAGATCTTTTTTTCATCTTCATTCATAAATGAGATCTTTGCATGGTACAATATTTTGGGGTGACAGTTTTTTTCTCTTAAGACTTGGGCTATATCTCGCCATTCCTATTCTGTAGGGTTTCTGATGAGAAGTTTGCTCTGAGTCTAATTGGAGATCCTCTGAAAGTAATCAGCCATTTTTCTCATGTACATTTTAGAATCTTCTCTTTATGTTTTACAGTGGTGAGTTTGATTACAGTGTGTCATGGTGAAGATCTTTTCTGGTCATGTCCATTAATGGTTCTATGGGCTTCCTGTACTTGGATGTCCCTTTCTTTTTCCAAATTAGGGAAGTTTTCTGTTATTATTTTACTGAAAAGACTTTGTAATCCTTTCTCTATTTCCATGCCTTCAGGTACTCCTAGAAACCATATGTTGGGTCATTTTATACTATCCTGTAGATTTCCAACAACTTTTTATTTAGTTTTCTGATTTCCTCTTCTTTTATTTGAGTATTATTTTCTTTGCTTTGTCTTCTATGTCTGATATTCTTTCTTCTGCTTTGCTGATTCTGTTAAGGCTTTCCACTGAATTTTTAAATTTGTTCTATTGAATTCTTCATTTCATTTTGATTTCTCTTTAAGATCTCAATTTCATGGCAGAAATTTTCTTTCATGTCCTGTGCATTTGCTTCTGATTTTGATTTATATTTCTTGCATATCTTCCATCTCATCATCTTCACAATCTAGTATTGGAGTGTTGTGTTCCTTTGGGGGATCATGTTGTCTTCCTTATTCCTGTTTCTAGAATTGGTGCATTTGTTGTTTGGCATTTGTGGAGATATTTGTTGGTTTCTTCTTTTTCTTCCTCCTCCTCCCCTTCCCCTTCTTCTCCTCCTTCTCCTCCTCCTCCCCCTTCTCCTTCCTTTCCCCTCCCCCTCCCCTTCCTCCCTCCTGTTCCTTCCCCTCATCCCCCTCCCCTCGCCCTCCCCCTCCTTTCTTCTTTCTTCTTTCTTCTCCTTCTCCTTCTCCTTCCTCTCCTTCCTCTCCTTCCCCTCCTTCCCCTCCTTCTCCTCCTTCTCCTTCTTCTTCTTCTTTTTTTTTTTTTTTTTTTGCTGTGGCAGCTTTTATCTTTGTACTATGACTCTGTAGATAAGTGGATTGTCAGTGAATATCTAGAGGTTTGTCATGCATGTGGCCAGGGAGTTCTTCTCAGTTCTCCAGGGTTAAGGGCATGCCTAAGGTGATACACCAAGGTTTGGTGCAGTAAATCTTCTCTCTCTCCCTCCCTCCCTCTCTCTCTCTCTCTCTCTCTCTCTCTCTCTCTTTAAACAGAAGGGAAATTTATTCTTTAAGGACAGATTTATGACTTTCAGATGAATAAGGGTTTCCTTGAATATGTATCTTTGGCCACAGAGAGTTCAATATCATTCTCCCTGGTGAGTGTGATAGCCAGGGCCTTTTTCTTGGTGCTGAGGGAGACAAGGCTGACTGCCCCTTCATCATCCTACTGGTAAGCCTGAGTGATTTTGGGCCTTGTGCACCAATTGCTTGTGGCACCAATTGCTGTGTGATACAGATGAACCCTTCCTCATATCCTGCTAAGAGAGTTCAGCTGGTGCTGTTCAGCTGTGCTGTTATAATACCAACAGGCCTAGTCCTAGGACTACGGGGTGTGACTGAACCCTGTTCCTGTCCTACAGGCTGACTACAATGTATAGAGGAGATTTTATTCTTGGAGTGTATGCATCCAGAGAGGTGGAATACAAGTAGGTTCTTCCCTGTGTCCACTGGGTGGATTCCACTGGCAAGGAGAAATTTAGAATGAATTATTGGCAGGTGTCACAGCTCAATAGGCTAATCCTCTGCCTAGCGGCGCCGGCACACTGAGTTCTAGTCCTGGTTGGGGCGCCGGATTCTGTCCTGGTTGCTCCTCTTCCAGGCCAGCTCTCTGCCATGGCTTGGGGGTGCAGTGGAGGATGGCCCAAGTGCTTGGGTCCTGCACCCCATGGGAGACCAGGAGAAGCACCTGGCTCCTGCCTTCGGATCAGCGTGGTGCGCCGGCCACAGCGTGCCAGCCATGGCGGCCATTGGAGGGTGAACCAACGACAAAAGGAAGACCTTTCTCTCTGTTTCTCTCTCACTGTCCACTCTGCCTATATAAAAAAAAAAAGAATGAATTATTATAGTCCTGGTGTTGCAGGGTATAATGGGGTCATTACACAGATCTCCCAGGATAGAAGCAAATTATTTTTTGGTCTGCTTCTGGTGTTAGCCCACAGTAGCTTAGACGAATCCCCCTGCCTCATGTTGAGTGTGTGTGTGTAGCTCTGGGACAAATGCCCAAAATTCCTAGTGTTGCATGATGCAGGGGATCAATACTTTGCCCCCACACATTGCCCTGACTCTGACTACAGTGCTGGTAAGAACAAAATAGAGATGTGCTGAGCAGCTTTTTGCTGCTGAGTATGGTGATCTGTGGGAATGGGATAGGGGATAGAAGCAAGATGGCGTCCTTTCTCCAAACCCAGCAGTTGCTCAGACCCCAGTCAGTTCTCCAGGCTGAAGTGAAGATCAGTGAGTGACTGTGGAATTCTGTCTCAGCTAAAACTGTGAATAGTGGGGTATGGTGATTTATTCTTATTTTAACGTGGTAAGATGGTGACTCACAGCTGGCAGCTGGCTGTGCTATAGCAGTGTCACTATCTTCACTCTTTTGTCCCACTGAGTCTTCATTTTTTGTTTTTTTTTTTTCACTTCTTTGCCAAAAATTTCTGTCAGTTAGACTCCTGGAAGCATAGTCCTTCCTTTGTTCTTTTCGCATCCCAGAGCAGCTTTATTAGTGTGGCTATACCCTATTCAGTCATCTTCAGGCCTACAGATTTTTGACTTGCTATCTGGACAACAGTGCTTTCATTTTATTTAAAAAAATGGCTTTCTAGAAAACATTGGTAATACGTTGCACTGTTCTGCAGCCAATTGTGAGATTTTATGTCTACTTTCTGATCTTTATGTACTAATTGAAAATCATATTGTGAAATAAGAGGCTGGAAAATCAGCTAGATGGGAGAAAATGTCTGCCCCAAGCTTCCTTCACTGCATGTTACTATTTGTGAAGGACTTCCATGTTTCTCAGTTGTAATGAATTTCCGTGTAACTGTAGTAAAAACAGTAGAGTCTGGCTTTTTAAATTGTGTTCAGATTGTTTTATTGATATGCCTAGTTTAAGAAGTCAGTCTTAGTGCTGCTTAATTACCCAATTTCAAATCTCTTGTCCTTACCTTGGACTTTGAGGGAAGATTATCAATGTCGGTTTGCCATTGCAACTGCAAGTGTCGGTATCATACCTTTGAGGGATAGAATTTAAGTTCCACTCTAGTCATGTTAATAACTAGAAAATGGTATAAATAACCGTTATCAAATGCCCCAAATCACAGGTGATGCAGACAATATGTAGCCTCTGGTTTTGAGGAGTCTTAAGGAATAATGATGTGATATTCTTATGAGGCCATCCAAGCTGTGATTATGATTCCAAATGTGATCTTATTATTTAGAGGGGCCTTGAACTATTATCTTGTTACTACATATATAGTAAGTTCTTTCTGTAGGCCTGCCATATCCCATCTACCAACTTCTTCAACAAAACCAGACATTTATGCCTGTCATCACTCCAGATCACAGAGAACCACAGAAACGTCATTAGAGGTTATTTCACTCATGGTTTTTGTCAACCAAATTGCAATATTAGTGCTAACAGAATTTTCATTTAGGTTTTCTTTCCTTTTCCTTTTCTTATACTGTAATAAACCATTTTGAGAATTTGGAATTTAGAAGCACCATCCTTAAAGCTCTATTTTCTTAAGTGTTTGATGTGATTTCTCACTTTTGTAGATGACTTCCAGTGTGGGTTTAGAATTGTGTCTATAATTTATATATGTCCACTTTTTTGATATCTATATAATTTTGGGAAAAATGTTTCCCAGACCATCTCCAAGCTATGTAATATGTCTTAGATAGAGTATCTCCCGGGATGTGCTCGGAGATGTTAAATTACATTATGAGGACACAAGAAGCTGGTCCTGCCCAATTTTATCTTACATGTACTGACTATGGAAAAGGAAGATTGGACTGAATGACAATGCCTTTAGTGAGTTGTGTCCAATGACCAGAATTTTGCCAAAATGCTTGCCTTTGAGTAGCAGCCAGACATTAAAGTGTGTAGACACTGGGAACACAAGGTTATATGGCTTGACATTGACTTCAGGGGACAGATCCAGAATCTCTGGAAGAGGGTGCATGCTGTCCTATATTACTCTCATGGGTCTGAAAACAACACCTTTTAATTTACTTTGTTCTCTCAGTTTTCTATCCTTGTGTTCCTTTTTTTTTTTTTTTTTGCCTCCTTATGGGTAACTTAAACAATTTTGGGGAATCCGTTTTGATATACCTCATTTTTTTTTAGTATTCCTTTGTATAACAATTTTTTAGTGGTTGCTCTAGTTATTACATTTTATTTAGCTAACTTAGTCTACTGGTGTCATCATTTGATCAGTTAGAGTGAAGTATAGAAATCTTGGGGCTGGTGCTGTGGCGTAGCAGGTAAAGCCACTACCTGCAATGCTGGCATCCCATATGGGTGCCCGTTGAGTTCCAGCTGCTCCACTTCCGATCCAGCTCCCTGCTATGGTCTGGGAATGCAGAAAGGAGAGGGAGAGGGAAAGAAAGAAAGATCTTCCATCTCTTCCATTCATAAGGTTCACTCTTCAAATGACCTCAATAGCTAGGACTAGGCCTTGCTGAAGCTGGGAGCTAGGAACTCAATCCAGGTCTCCAATGAGGCAGCAGGGACACAAGTACTTGAGCCATAACTACTGCTTCCCAAGATGTGCATTATCAGGATACTGGAATGGAGAATGGAGCTGGGACTTGAATCCAGGCACTCCTATATGGGAAGTAGGCATCCCAAACACTTCACCAAACATCTTGCCCTAAGTGTCTTTGTAAGTTCAGTATGGAATCTTCCTTGTTCTTGACTTGAAACCTGTGCATTTTGAGTATTATGTTTTAGAAACCTAGATTTTCATAAACCTTTTTTTTTTTTTTTTTTTTGGCTGGGTTCCATTGGCCTTGTTGTCACCTGAGGGGCACATTCCCTGTTACTGCTGAGTGAAGGTACAGGGCTACCTTCTTTCTCATCAAACCTCCATTGACAAAATGGCAGGGTTTTTACCTCATTACCACTGAGAAGTAGTGAAAATCTTAATTTTCTATTATGTCTCCTCTAATTTCACTCCATCAGGGAGAGAGAGGAATACCTCATTACTGCTGGGTGAAAGTGAAAATACAGGATCCCATATTGTGTCCACTGAACTGAGGAATGGGGAGCACTTTACTATTACCAACTCAAGGTTTTTTGACTCACTTGTAATAGAAATGGATAAGCTTTAACCTGGACAATTTTATTAGGAGCTTATGTTTGGAGATAACTTGATGGGAAGAGGTTCCACCAACAGGAACTCCAAAGAGAGCTGAGCAAGGTTATTTATCCAGTTGAAGAGACATGGCCATATCCTCTTGTTCTGCAGCTCATTCCCCTTGGCACTTGGTACTTGGGTTTGCATCCAGCTTGATGTTCTGTGCAGACACTATTGCTCCTGTTCAAAATTATGGTGGTGTGTGTGGATTGGGGAAGTCTGTAACAGCACCAAAGGGAGTCTTTTGTGATTAGCGTTTGATAGCTTCTTGTTTCTGATTGACTAGGGGCTGGGTAGAGTGGCTTGTGGTTGCAGCCAGACCAGAGATAGATACTTAGTTGGCTAGGAAGCAGCTTGATTTTGTAAGTAAACTCTTGCTTCTACCCTATCTCATTACAGCCTGGTAGAGATGAAAATCCCAGCTCTTTACTCATCTTCTCAGGTTGTGGCCTGTTGAATGTGGAAGTCTAGATGCTTCACTGAATTTTTGTTCTTATGTTGGCGGGGGAGGGAGGTGGAATTGGGAGGGACTGTCAGTTTTTTTTGTGGTGTTTGCCTGGAGTAGAATAATTATTTTTGCAGAAGTTTTCTGTTTTAGTAAATTGCCCTTTCCTTGTCCTTTAGCTAAAGAAGACAGGTTTTCTTTGTTTTCTTGTTTTATCTGTGCCCATTTTTGTTTCTGGGTTGCTAGTTTCTTTAATTCAATATTTGTGACATGAGGTAAAAAGAAAACCCAAGGATTCACTACCATGTGTATCTTGAGTCTTCATGCTCCTTGTTGGTCTGCAATTTTCTGTGCATCTTTTCAGAATCTTACCTCCCTCTGAAACTTCAATACTCTGTGTAATGTTGAAGAAATTATTTTGTCTCAACAAAATATTTTGGAAGATCTTTTCACGAAGCATCGAATCAGTCACTTCCTTTTTCTCCTCATAACCCTCTTTGAATTCTTTTGCAAATACTGTGGCATTCTCTTCCAAGGTATCTTGATTTGAACCTTGAGAGACCTTGGGATTACTGTCATTTTAATTGCCCAAGCTAATAGATGCAAGATATTCCTAATTTTCATTGAAATAAGTATAAGCAATATATTGAATTAGGTGTAAACACAAGACTCTTATTTTTCTATTAAATCTCTACTTGGGAATCCCATAAATTCCCCCACAGTATTTGTGGGACAAAAAGCCAAATAATTTTATAGAAGTTTTGAAAAAAATCTATATGGTGAGCAAGAAGTTGGATGTTGTATTTCTACTTTCTATTCTATATAATGCATAGGTGTATTTCTGAACAATTTTTTTTTTTTTTTTTTTTGCCTAAATGTGGTGTGTTTCTTCAGGTCTTCCTTTTTGGCAGTTAAAAGTGTTTCAACATCTCCTTCATCACAAATGCTTTGTCCACTATTCATTGAATTAAACTCATTTTTTGATTTTCTGCTTTCTATGATGTAATAGTACATGTATAATCTTTATGAACTTTCTTTTAGTTCTAACAGTTGACTTTTTTATTTTCTGTAAATGAGCATATTATCTAGACGTAATGTATTTTACTTAGTAATCACTGAAAGCTTTATTTATCTTTCTTAATGTGTTAGTATGCCGAATATAAGTTGAAGAGTAACAGATAATGCAGATTTTTATTTTGTTCCTATTCTTAAAAGGAATGTAGTTAGCTATGATTTTTTAGTAAATAATATTTATTAAGTCAAGCAACTTCCTTTCACTCAATTTCAGAGAATTTTCTCACAAATATGCAAGTATGTTGATCTTTATCAAATACACTTTTCTTCGCCTATTGAGGTGTCTGTATTTTTTTTATTTAGTCATGTTGTAAATTATATTAATAAATGTCTGCTGTAGAAGTACTTTGGATAGGTTGAATATACCATATTCAATCACAATATAGTAATTTTAAAATAAACTGATAGTTATACAATAGCTTATATACAGATTTTTGCAAGCTTTAAATACTCCAATATTTGAAGCCAGTTCTGTGGCACAGTAGGTTAAGCCTGTGTTTGAAATACTGGCATCCCATATCTGAGTGCTGATTTGAGTCCCAGCCATTCCATTTCCCATTTAGCATCCTGTTAATGTACCTGGGAAGATATCAGATGATGGTCCAATTGCTTTGGGTCTTGTCACCCATTTGGGAGATATGGATGGAATTTCTGGTTCCTGGCTTTGGCCTGGCCCAGTCCCCATTGTTGCAGTCATTTGGAGGAGTAAGCCAGCAGATGGAAGATGTGTCTGTCTGTTTCTGTCTCTGTCTCTCTCTTTCCCTGTCACTTTGCTTTCAAATAATTAAATAAATAAATCTTAACAATAAAAATAAATTTGTCCATTAAACATATTTGTAATTTTCTTTTCCTCTATTGTTCATCTGGGTTTTTTTACTCAAATTTACACAAGTTTCATAAAATGGGCTAGGAGACTTTACTTTTTCTTCTAATTTTCTGGAACAATTTGTATGATGAGAAAGGGATTATCTGTTCTTGAATGTTTGGTAGTACTCAAAACCATATGGTAGTACTTCAAAACCATATGGAGCCAATATTTGGTCATTTTTTGAGGCCTTTATTTGCATATCCAGTTCATGAACAGTAATTCATCTATTCAAGTATTTATATTTCTTCTTGGGTTTATTTTGGCATTTTATATCATTCCCAAAAAAATATGCCCATTTAAGCCAATGTTTTGGTGTTTAGTTCTAATAATATTCTATTATTTTTAAAAAAATCTTTTACATGTACAATTTTTAGTGATTCTTTCCCATATTTTAAAAGTAATATTTCCAAAATCTTTTCTGTTTTACTCATCTATCCAAATAATCACCATTTAGTTTTTGTAACTCTTTTTATTAAAAATAATCTTTTGGGGACTGGTGCTGTGGCATAGTCGGTTAAGCCTCCACTTATGGTGCTGGCATCCCATATGTGTACTGGTTTGAGTCTTGGCTGCTCCATTTCCTATCTAGCCCCCTGCTATTGGACAGGGAAAGCAGTGGAAAATGGTCCAGATGCATAGGCCCCTGTACCCTCATGCGAGACCCAGAAGAAGCTCCTGGTTCCTAACTGACCAGCTCTGGCTGTTGCAGCCATTTGGGGAGTCTCTCCCTCACTCTATCTGTAATTCTGCCTCTCAAATAAATATGTAATCTCAAAAAAAACTTTATATAATTGATGTCTGGCCTTATGTTAATTTTTTTCTTTCCTTTTCTTGTTTGGCTTTTAGTAGGTTGTCATTTTGTAAAATTACAGTTGGATAATTAAGTCAGTTATTTGATATTCTTCTTATTTTAAAATACATTTATTTAAAACTCTACATATTCTTCTAAGCTCAACTTAAGCTCTATCTCAAAATTATATTTAGTGCTTTCATTGTCAGTCCACATTATTTTTCTTTTTCCCAAGATTATTAATTATTTCAGTATTTTTAAAGTCTCTCTCTGAGATACAGTATTATATAATATATATATATATATATATCTTTTATGTGTCTGTTATTGATAATAGATATATAATCTCTACATATACTATTTATTGATATAACATTATATAATTGTTTAAGCTATCTAATTTTTGTAGTTGATTTTTAATTTTATGTTATGGTTAGAGAAAATAATCTGTATATTCTTAATTACTAGTTATTTCCTTAGGTTTCAGTTTTATCTTAATTTCCCTAGTACTAGTTACTTTTTTTGAATTCTCATCTGCTGAAAATATATTTTCTCTTTTTGTTAGATATAAATGTCTTTCTATACCTATTGGCTCAAAGTATTTATTTATGTTCTTCAAAATTTTTGTATTTATATGCTATATTTTATAGCTTTAAACTATTAGTTTCTGAGCAGAATATATTTAAATCTCCAAATACAAATTACTTCATGATTCTTGATTTTCTATGCAATTTCCAATTTAACACCAAGGTTTTTTTTTTCATTTTCAATTATCTTTATATACAGAACATCGATTCAGTATATACTAAGTAAAGATTTCATCAGTTTGCACCCACACAGAAACACAAAGTGTAAAAATACTGTTTCAGTACTAGTTATAGCATTACTTCACATTGGACAACACATTAAGGACAGATCCCTCATGAGACGTAAGTACACGGTGATTCCTGATGTTGATTTAACAATTTGACACCCTTGTTTATGGTGTCAGTAATCTCCCTAGGCTCTAGTCATGAGTTGCTGAGGTTATGGAAGCCTTTAGGGTTCGCTGACTTCGATCTTATTCCAACAGGGTCATAGTCAAAGTGGAAGTTCTCTCCTCCCTTCAAAGAAAGGTACCTCCTTCTTTGATGGCCCCGTACTTTCCACTGGAATCTCACTGGGATCTCACTCACAGAGTTCTTTCATTTAGGTTTTTTTTTTTTTTTCCAGAGTGTCTTGGCTTTCCATGCCTAAAATATTCTCATGGGCTCTTGATCCATATCCGAATGCCTTAAGGGCTGATTCTGAGGCCAGAGTGCTATTCAGGACATCTTTCATTCTATGAGTCTGCTGTGTATCTCACTTCCCATGTTGGATCATTCTCTCCCTTTTTGATTCTATCAGTTAGTATTAGCAGACACTAGTCTTGTTTGTATGATCCTTTTGACTCTTAGACCTATCAGAAAGCTTGTGAGAAATGTACACTATAAAACTATGCATGGACTTTAAATTTGTTTCTACCAAAATAATTTTATCTTTTAATTCCATTTTCTACCAACTTTTTGAAGTCTTCTTATAGGGTCTTTGTATAGATCTTAATCTGATGCTATATACAAATAAGAATATGGAAATTTGGGCATAGACACAGAGGACACACGCTGGGGAGAATGTCATGTGAAGAAGGAAGCAGAGATTAAAAGGATGTCTTTACAGGCCAAGGGATGCCAAGGACCAATGGCACCCAGAAGCTAGGAGAGAATCATAGAACACACCCTCACTCACAGCCTCCAGAAGGAAATAAGCTTGCTGAAACCAGGCTTCTCATTTCCATAACTCTGAGAGAATGCCTCTCTGTTGTATTGATCCACCCAGTTTGTTGTACTTTGTTATAGCAGCTCTAGGAAATTTAGAGGCAACAGTTTTCCTTTCATCTGGCTTATATCTGTATAGCATGTTACTTGGAGAGAGTTGGCTCATTTGTGAAATATTTAGAAAACGTGGCTTTTCTCCATTGGTGATTTTAGATGAGAGGAAGCAGTTGGATAATAATTAGTCTTTCCCTTTCAATAAACTTCCTCTGTTGATATCATAGTGTGCACTAAGTGTTCCACAGCACTTCTAGTAACATGGTTTTCCATTTGATAAAGATTTTCATTGCTGCTTCCTTTCCTTCCGTGGCCCATATTCTTTATATAGCTTGGAAGAATATATTTTTAATGATACTGCATTATATTATGCTGAAAAACATTCACCGTCATAAACACTAGCAAATGAAGCAAGGAATTGCCCTAATATCCTTCCCCTCAAATGAGTTCCCCCAATAGTGTATTACCTGGGAAACTATGCAGGAGTCATTATTCCCAGACTGTTCCTGGAGCCACTCTTCAATTCTAAGAAGCTCAACCATGCCTTTTTTTTTAACCATAAGGCTTGTAAAGTTTTCAAGAAAATAAAATAAAAGTTTTTGCCTTTTCCCACTAAGACATGCCTGGAATATTCTTTTCACATAATGTAGATATCACTGAAAAAAAATGAGTTGATATCAAAGATTTTATTTTAGACAAAAATTTTATTTTAAAGAAAATGAATAGTAAGGTGCTGTTAAATTTGCAAGGAAAAAACAGTAACATTATCATCTAAGTTTGTTAAGGGCTTTTGTATCAGCATTATTTCCAAAACCAAAAAGTCTGGTGCTGAGTAAAAAACTGTTGGGTGGACTAGTAGAGATAATTAGGTCATTTAAAATTATTGTTTTTATTCTTTTCAATTAAGGCTATATTTATTTTCTTAGTTATATTTCAACACAGCAATTATAGTTTAAATAAACAAGTGAAAGAATGCAGGAACTCATTCAAAAGACATGCTCATAGAAGTGTTTTATATTTTTAAAATTTATAACTACATTCAATGGATTCCTGTGGGATTTAGTCAGTTTATTTCCTTTTTGGTTTTAATTAGGAAACCCTACTGGAATTGTGGATAGCTATACAAGTTAAAGGAATGATTATAGTTTTTATTTGATTATATTTGATGTTAGTGATTCTTTTTATTTAATAAGATTTCAATGATATTATAGTGTCAGTTAAATTTCTTTTTTTTAAGAATGAAGGAAATGAAACCAAGTATTTACTTAAAGTCATTTTGAATGTTGCAAAAGTATGTGCTTATTGAGAAAGCTGAATTTTCTCTAAGAAGAAAACTCTCCAATTTCTATGTTTTTACTACATATCAGTTTGGAATTGAGGCCTTGTGAAACTCTAAGTAAACAAAATAAGCATTCAGAAAAACATTCTTTGATTTGTGATGGTGAGCAAAGGCAAGACAGAGGGGAAAGGACTTGAAAAGATGAACCATTCGTTGAGATTTTCTAAAAGAAGCTACTAAGAATTCTCTTTAGATTTTTCAAGGGTAAAAGATATGTAGGTCTTTCTATCAGCCCACCCTTCTCTCCTGAAGCCAAGAACCAAAGAATCCATCAGCAGCACAAAGTCAGCAATGAAACTGAGGCTTCTCTGTCATGGGTGACCCTATCAGGGTTCCAATCTGAACTTTGCTCTTAGATAGTTCTTGCTATTCAAGACTCATTTCTTCACAAGTTCTTCACAGATGACAAATAGTATTCCATATCTTGCTTCTTTCATCCTAAAGCCCAAAATGATTGCCCTAAGTACAAACGTGTCATGATCTGTCTCCTCTTGATCATTCACATTTCTGTCCTGCTCATCACAGTTGACTGCCTGCTGCTGCTTACACATCCTGTCTTCACTTTTAGTCATTACTCATCCCATCCTTTGAGGCTATATTTCCATAAAAAGTGATTTAATATCAATTTATCTTATTTCATTTCAATTCATTTCATTTCATTTCATTATTTCCTTAGCCCAAATCTAGAATCAGTTTCTCGAGCTATATGGGATCTTAAGGGTCAATTTACCTTACTTTCTTCTTTTGTAGATGAATATAATGAATTTAAGGAAAATTAACTGTTCATGATTATGTAGCTACATAAGAACACTTCTGTCAAGGCTTGTAGTACACATGACCTTCACACTTGTTAATATTCTTTGTCAATAGGTTTAATAATAATTTTAATAAAATTTTTATCAACATATATGAGGGTACATCAAAAAGTCTGTAGAGAGGCCAGCACTGTGGCTTACCGGGTTAAGCCACTGCTTGCAGTGCCGGCATCCCATATGAGCTTGAAATTCCAGTAGGTAAGAAGAGAGGACACACAGGGCATTGTACATTCTTATGAGGGAGCCAGGGGAGCTGTGATGGTACCAAGGCTTTGGAAGTGAGAAAACTGAACATGCTGGAAACAGAGTCTCTTTTGAATTAATTTTTGCTAATGAAGTATTATCAGATACAATTCTTCCAAAGTTTGTTTTCTTCCTCCACATATGAACAATGTGAAGTTATGATAAGGGTAATATAATGAAAGAGTGGTTTGCCATGAGTGCCACCCTTTTTACCTTCATTTACCTTTGAGAATCTCATTTACCAAAAAGGCACAATTCACCAACATTGACAAACTATCATTAAAGCTTGTGTTTCTTTATTTTCGAGAAATGAATTCTTTGCATAGGGGAAAAGAATGTTCAGTTAAAGCTGCATGTGACAGGAAAACAAGATGTGACCTGGCATTGCCAGGATATCACTTCAAATTCCTACACTGATATGCATTTAGGAAAGCACAACACCTTGGAAATTCCATTACTGGGGGGAACTGGAGAAGGAATTGGTATTGGGGATTCAGAAAACAGAAATAAATACTGACAGTTACCTCTGGTTTTCCTAACTGAGTGGGGGATATACTGTGTATAAACTAGGGAAAAACCCTTTAATTATGTGAAAGTGATTAAAAAAGGGAAATACTGCTTCTAAAATATTTATCTTATTTTTGTTAATACATAGCACAGTGGCTTACATGAAATTTCCCCTATTGTTCTTCCAACTTCTTCTATAATTATTCCCTTTCCTTTCCCAATTCCTTTCATCTTCTACTCCTAATATTGGCATTGCCTATGGCTCTTTGTTGCTGCTCTCCCCTCCTAACTTCTCTACCTGGGTAACTATGCCAATTCATATGGCTTCAGTGGTCACTTAAATGGAGATGACACCCTCTTTTGCTCTCCATATCTCAACTCCTTGATCACTAGATGTAATATTTCACTCATACATCATATAGATGACTCAAATATATTTGGCATGAAAATAAATTAACACTTACAAATTTAGTCATCCTTTCCAATTTCCATTTTAGTATTCTGCCAAACCAGGTACTGAAATCATTTTTTATTAATACCTTTTTAAAAAATATTTATTTATTTGAAAGTTAGAGTTAGACAGAGAGAGAAGGAAAGGTAGAGAGAGAGAGAGAGAGAGAGAGAGAGAGAGAGACAGAGAGATCTTCTATCTGCTGGTTCACTCCCCAACTGGCTGCAATGGCCGAAGCTGCGCTGATCTGAAGCCAGGTTCCAGGAGCTTCTTCCAGGTCTCCCATGTGGGTGCAGGGGCCCAAGGATTTGGACCATCTTCCACTGATTTCCCAGGCCATAGCAGAGAGATGGATCGATAGAGAAGCAGCCAAGACTTGAACTGGCACCCATATGGGATGCCAACACTGCATCCTAACCATAGCTTTACCTGCTACGCCACAGTGCTGACCTCCAATACCTTTTCAATTGTCAGTCAGCTACTGATAACTGTTAGTTTTATGTCTCAGTATTTTTTAGGTGTGTTCTTCCTCTCTATCACAATTCAAGAGTAGGGAACCCTTTTTCTATCAAGGGCCATTTAGATATTCGTAACATCATTCATGGGCCATATAAAATTTTCAACTTAAAAATTAGTTATAGATTTATTGAATTTTGAGTCCTGCCTGCAGACCAAGTGATTTTACCAGCCTTATAGGGCCCATAGGCTAGAAATTTCCCCCACTCCTGAGGAGTCTAATACCTTCTCTCTTCTGCCCTCAAATGTCCTCCATCTCCACATGACTACTAGAGAGATCTTTGAAAATGTGAATATAACAATCTCTGATTTGATCATTCTCATAACTGACAGCAGCCTCAAAGATCAAGTCTTTTCTTGCCTAAAAATCTAGCTTTTTGTATTATCGTTATATAACATCATTTTGGAAAGAAATTCAGTAAATATATTAAAATGATAGAAACATAGCTTCAGAATTGAAAAATATCTTCAAGAATGACTAGTGGAACATCAGTTATGTCTCTGGAGCCATCTATGCCTCCATCAATTTGACGAACTAAGAGTAGGGGGAATTTAAGTCTTAGATATGATCTAAATGAGATGAAATTTCAACCTTCTTCCTAACTACCTCTGGATTGTCTGATTTGGAGAATTTCTACTGATATTCTGGGCTCAATTTAAATGACATTTCCTTCACTCTTTCCTCATATTTAGCTGGACTGGAAGAGGAGCAACTGGGACAGAATCTGGCGCCCAACCAGGACTAGAACCTGGGGTGCTGGAGCCGCAGGCGGAGGATTAGCCTAGTGATCCATGGCACCGGCATTATCCCCCATTTTAAAAATAATATCCGGTTAATCTGTGCATATGCCATACTCTCCACCTCTGTGTTTCTCAGACTCAACAAATTGCCCCTATTGATTAATCATTTATCCAAAGAATATGGCAGCCATCCACATTGAAAGTCAGCAGATTTCATCCAAAGGAACTGTGAACCTTGGTGGACTAATTCACTTGTGTTTCACTAAAATATCTGGAAATGAGCAGATGGCTCCTTGGAAGAATGGAAGAGAAACATTCCAGTGGTTTAAAATAAAATGTTAACTAATCATATTCAAATCTGTAGCACACTTAAATGGATTAGGAAAACTCATTAGCAACACATTACTTTAAAAAAAAACCAGCAGATAACCTCTATTTGTAAAGTTTAACCCATTATGTAGAAATAAAACCCTATGAACAGCAAACAGACTCAGTCATGGCATAATTTTACCTGTCCTTGTAACATGATTAAGTAAGTGCTTCCAAGCAGTTGACAGTTTGGTCATGACCAAATCCCACTAATCATAGGGTACTGGAGAAATCATTTAGACATGAGGAAAAAAAGGAGAGAAAGAGAGAGAGAATTGCATGATCTAATGAGGTTTCCCATCTCCAATATCCATGAAACGTGTTATTTGGTAATACTTCAGAGATGCATATGTAATTTGAGGTAAATTAATATTGTAACCAGAAGTGTCTATTTTGGGACTCAAATCCAATTGCCATTGGTTTGGCATGTTTGTCTTTGTGTGCCTGCCTGGTTACCAGGAGAAAGTCTGTGCTGTCTCTGCATTTGGCAGGAAATGATGCCTTGTCTGAGCTGCTGGAGCTTGCATTACAGAGTGACTGAGGGATGTTCAGTGAAACAAAACACCTCACAGGCCCTCCCACTCACAACCATATTGTCCACTCACCCAATTGATCATAGTAGATACTTGATAACTATCTGTTAAACAATAAAAAAATGAGTATGATTCCTTGGGAAAGGAATAATTCAATTCCATTCTAAAGAGGCTGAGAGGCAGCAATGCTGGGATGCAGAGTTAGACACTCCTGTGTAAGAGAGTATTTTTGAAAGAGTCTTGATCAAAACCAGCAGACACTGGTTAGAGAATAGACTCTGTCCTTTGTGATTAAATGTCTTTTTCTGAATTTTCCTCAGCTACGCTAGCAAGAGTTCTGAAGTGTACATGACATGGTCTTAAGAGTCATTTGTTCTATAAAAGGATGCATGAGTGGAGCTTTTATAAGCAAAGAAATGGGTCCTTCAAGGACTGGGGTCTCAAGTCTTTCTAAAACTATGTAGTGTTTAATAGCAATAGGAAAATCAGGATGACGTGGAGATTTCACTAACCCAAAAGAAGAGCATAGCTTATTACTTACCCTGATACAGCTGCCCATTGAAAAATTTAGTTTTGGGGCTGAGATTGTGGCATAGTGGGTAAAGCGGCCACCTGCAAGGCTGGAATCCCTTGTGGGCACCAGTTTGAATCCCAGCTATTCCACTTCTGATCCAGCTCCTTGCTAATGCACCTGGGAAATCAGTGAAAAATGGCCCAAGTCCCGGTCCCCTCAGCCATATGGGAGACCCAGGTGGAGTTCAGGCTCCTGAATTCAGTCTGGGCCACCCCTTGTTGTTCCTCCTATTTGGGGAGTGAATCAACGGATGAAAGATTCTCTCTCTCTCTCTCTCTCTCTCTCTCTCTCTCTCTTTCTGTCTTTCCCTCTGTCTATAAATCTTCCTTTAAAATAAATAAATAAATAAATCTTTGAAAAAAAAGAGAAAGGCTGAGCTCTGTATCTCTTAGAAGATTAGCAAAGGCAAGGTCATGGAACTTTGCATAGGTTTATGTGAGTGAGGAATAGAAGCCTTTGTAGGACAATGCAGTTTTGTGCCTTTGACACTGTGGAAATATTCCCTATGGATCATTACCTTTTTATAGGCCTCAAAATACTTGAGGCTTGGAAAAAAAATTAGCTCCAAATGTGAAAAGGCAGTGACAAAATTGAAATTAATAGATGTTTAATTCAATGTGTTTAAGGTATAAAATAATGTTATTCTACTATCTGTTAGATTTCTTATTGATTAAATATTGATTGTAATTGAAAACAGTTTAGAGTTTAGATGCTATTACTTGGGCCAAATTATCAGTAAGTATCATGACTATAAGTAATTTGCTGCTAATTCTAAGTTAAATAAATTATGTATACAATAGAATATCTAAAACACAATTGTGAAGATGTTTTGATTTTTTACTAATTAATTATATTTAACAAGGGACATAGAGATTTTAAAATATATTCCTTGGCATGTGTATGCTGCTTCTAACAGTAAGGTTGCCTAAGGCCAAACCAGGTTTTAAATTAAATGTGATTATGACAACAGAAAGATGAGAGTTGAGAAATGGAGACTGAGCAACATGGGCTAGCAGGGTAGCCATAAAATACTTATCTCCACAGGAGATTACTGGTAATAGCCAGTCATTGTCCCAGCCCTAGACTACTAAAACAGGAGTTCGGGGTCAGGACTCTTTTTTCCCTCAAGAATAAGTAAGATACTGAATAAGATACTGATAAGTTAGCACAAGGTAAAATAGTATCTCGTTAGCAAGTTGAATTTGCTCCTGAATCCCATGAGTTTTAAGCCCAAGCACAAAGATTTGCATTGGGGATCAAGTTAATCAGCTAGAGTTTATTAAGAACCTACTGTGTGCTTGGGAGTGTGCTCAATATTGGAAATACAGTGGATAATAATCAGATGCTAACACCTAGGCCATGGTGGTTCCTGTGCAGTGAGAAAAAAAGACATTAAACCAGCAACAAGTATGATAAGTACTGCTAGAGAAAAGTGCAGGGCACACTGAGAAAGTAGCACAAAAACAATTGGAGCAAGAAAACTAAACAGGGAATTACTGAAGAAGCAAAAGTAGAGCAAACATGGACAGAACTAGGACTTTATTGACAGGATTTTCTGTTGGCAAGGGACATCACAGCAGAAGTTGCTGGAGCTTAGGGTGGGAGAATCACTAAGGATTTTGTGGGACTACTACATTAATCAGAGCTCAATTGCTCTTGGTTAGCTATACTTGGACAAGATCTTTTTTTGGGGCAATATGTAACATTGAGAAATGGTCTCTTGAAATATGTTTGAAGGGCTCTGAGTTGCTGTGCTTTCTCTTGTGAATGGACTATTTTCTAAGTTTCTCTCTTTTGCAAATGCTTCATCTCATCCACCTTGGCTACCATACTTGCAAATGATCAGTTACTGTCATCTTGTTGGACTGTCCAGTTGAGAAATCTGTCTCTTTTAATCTTTAATATGCAACGTAAGCTCTTGGAGCCTCAGGCATCCCTAACACATGTATAATTCTTTAAAATTATAAATAAGTTGTATTCAACACTAATTAACATCATCATCAAAAGTATCATGCGTGGCACGCATCTCACACAAACAGCAAGCACTGACTGTACAAAGTACTCTCAGTGGGAGCTGTCTCAGTCCAAATGACTTCATGCAGAGAAAATAAATAACAGTGAACAGGCAGGATGATCTGGGTAAAGTAGATTTTGGGGGAGGGGCAGGTAGAAGTTTTCTTTTTCTGCCTCTAGCAGCCCTTAGCAAGTACAATGTCTTACAGATTAAATATTTGTTAAAATGAAAAGCACACAGAATTTGTATTTTTCCAATGCCACATCTGATTTTGAAGTAAACCAGCTCAAGTAAAATCACCTACCATTTTTATTTTGAAGATACTACTCCTGGGTATCTCTGAATTCCTCTGAAGGAGAGACGAAACGTGATAATGTAATCATCAGTACTGCGCATGTTCCAGCTGAAAGGCCTTTTGTAGGTATTTTTTTAGTCTCAGAGAAAGGCATTCATTGTTAGTCTTCAGGCATTTGAAGATGATCTCACTGATAGGGCTTTATACCCAAGTGGCTGAAAGGGCTATGGTCTCCAAGGTTGCGGGAAGGCTTTCTTTGGTTTGTGGTGAGCGCCTGTTCATAGGGTCTGGCATTTGTAGCACCACCTTTCTTCAGGCTGCTTGTCAGGATGAGTTGGCTTGTGTCTGCTAGCTGTTCACCAGGTTCCTCTGTTGGCAGGTGTTCTAATCCAGAATTCCACAGTTATCAAGAAATGGATTATGTCAACACAAGCTTTTATTGTATTTTGAGGCACTTTGGAGCCTCTAACAGCTGTTCTTACTTTGCAGAGGGAACTTCTGCTGAAGATGGCAAAGGTTAATTTTTAAGTGTGTTCTATGCTGCTATGTGCAACTTCTCCCTTGGTATTTGAATCATTCTGCATATAACCCCATCGTTATCTTCTTTTAAAATGAAATGTTTGTTGGTCACCTTTAAAGTTGCATCAATCACTTGGTAATGGAAAAAAAGTCAATGTAATGATCTGCTTTGAAAATAAACAGTATAACTTGACTTTGGCGTTGAGAGCCTATTATCATGTGGTAACATCATTCTATTCCAATGACATTATCTGCTAAGCATATTATGATGGTGGAAAATATTTCAATTTTGTTATCGGAACAATGAAGCTGTGATATTTAATTATAGAGAAGTATGTTTAATTTGGGGGAATCTGGTATGTTGACTGTCAGTTTATTCATCAGAAGCCTGGGCAGTGGTAAACAAATTTGAACAGAATATTATTTAGTGACCCACTCAAATTACTGACTCAACACTTCTTGCTTTGCTGAGTCTTTTCTTTGTAATTTTAGTTCTTCACTAAGTTTTTGGGTTAACACATAAATTAATGAACTCAATTAATATAGTCCATCAACAGGTAGTGGAGAAGGACCAGGATGTGGAGAATAGCTTCCAGGGTTCGGTTTTACTGTTGGAAGAAGAAACCTGTTTGATTGAGACTGTAAAAAAATGCCACACATATAAACACATACACACACATATATTTGTGTGCTGAAGAAATTTAAAATAAAATAAAGCTGTATGGATTACACTGATGAGACTGTTCTGTGATGAGTCAAGGCTGACCTTTAAGTAGTAGAGTAGGTACCCTTGGGATAAGGTTTGCAAGATAGTACAGCGTACTTCATGCTGTATTGTAACTCTCTTGCTGACAATCTTCTGTGTCATTGTGCCTTCTTAAATCGACTTCATTTATAGCCATTAGCTATATAAATATAAATATAAACATCTATAGCCATTATCTAGGCAGGTACTTCTGTGTGTAGTAGATATTATACCTTATCTCTAGGACATGCAGGTAGAGAGGGCAGATGTTATCTTCAAGGAGTTCTCCCACTCATGGAAGGCAGACACAACACATGTGTTGTGCTTGGTGCTTTCATGTGATCAAGAATAGGATAGAGGTCACTAATAGTCTATGAGCAAGAATCAGTTAATCAGAAAGCAGAATCCACCCCAGTTTGATAATGGAGCTACAGAGCAACTGAGAATTTCTGTGGCTTGCCTAGGGTCAGGGAACAAATTGGGGGCAGAACTAGGACCGTAGGGCAATACCCTCACCAGTGTTCATCCCACTGAATCACATTCTTTCCAAAGCTTTATTTGCAGCCCAGGATCAGGAGATTGGAATTCTGCTGTAGAAGGAGTTGTAGATGAAGATTTTTGTCTACTTCACGATTTCCCTTTGTCAGAGGCCCTGATGTGAAAACTTTATGCTTCCTTTTCATTTATCTGGAGACAAAGAGTAGATTCTAGGGGAACCTGGCTAATGGCAGTCTGTTTCTGCAGCTGGGCCAAAGACACTCCGTGCCCTGGTTTTGGCTGCTGAAACATTCTGAGTCACTTACTTGGAGTGTCCCCAGATTCACAAAAGCGCCACAGGGACCATGAAGCAGAACCTTTGTATATATGGAGGCTTGGGAAGAATGGAGGGGGTTGTGCTGAGGGCTACCACCAAATTCACATGGGATTTGTGTTCTCAAACACAGTATAAGAAGACAAAAATGCCTTTTGTTTTTGACAGGAGGCCACAATCAGTTTCAAGGCTGGTGACAGTAAACTGTGGAGAAAAGTAGCCCAGCCTGCATGTGAGCTGGCATTGAGCTTGGGTGGTTTGGGCAATTGATGGAAATGTGACTGTTCTGACTTGTTTTTGTTTGTTCATTCTATTTGTAATTATTTGATATTTCTTAAATTGACAAATAAAATTGTATTTGTGGTGTATAACATATTGATATTTTAATGTATGGATGTATTATGGAAAAACTACATTCAACTAATGAATATATACATGACTTATTTTTTGTGGTGGAAACATTTAAAATCTTCTCAAATCTATTCTCTTAGCAATTACCTTTCTGGCTTGTACTTCTCTGCTTCAGCTCAATACCTTTTGTAGGCTATCTTAATATTTCCAACAAGCTAAAATCTTCTCAATCCATAGACTCTTTAGGCAACATGTATAGCTGAAAAAAATCACTAGTTTTTAAATAATATGACACTTGATTGTTAGTAATTTAAAAGTGGGATCTGAGTAACTACTGGTATTGATACATATGACAGGGAAATTTATTTGTTAATTCTTCATAGCTTTATTTAAAAAAAACAAAGCAGTAAGATAAATTTACAGAATTTATTCTGTCAAATAAAGAGTTCCACTCCAAATCCAAAACGACTGAAGCTGATCACAGAGGTAGGCACATTACTGGTACCTCTATATAGATAAATTAATGGAGAGGGGTCGGCACCATGGAACACTGTGGCACCAGCATCCCATATGGGTGCTGGTTCTAGTCCTGGTTGCTCCTCTTCCAGTCCATCTCTCTGCTGTGGCCTGGGGAAGCAGTAGAAGATGGCATAAGTGCTCGGGCGCCTGCACCGCATGGGAGACCAGGAAAAAGCACCTGGCTCTGGGCTTCGGATCAGGGCAGCTCTGGCCATTGTGGCCATTTGGGGAGTGAATCAATGGAAGGAAGACCTTTCTCTCTGTCTCTCACTGTCTGAAACTCTGTCTGTCAAATAAATAAATAAATAAATAAATAAAATCTTTTAAAAAATAAATGGAGAATAATGTAAGTCTGGTTACCACAAGCTCACATGATACCAGCATATGGCTTTGTTACACAGAAAAAAGCATATAGTTTAAAAAGTCTTTGCAAAATATAAATTCTTTAAATATAGAATGCATAGCTCCTACTTAAGCCAATTCACAATATTTTTATTTTAATGCATGGATGTATAATATTTATATATAAGTAGGAAGCAGCATGTTGGAGAAAAAAAGGCGTGTGACTCAACTATTGAAGTTTATGATCATTATTTAGGCTCTGGAAAGGTTACTTAATTCTTTTGAATCTCAGTTTTCTCATTGGCAAAATGAGAAATTTATTCATGTAAAAGTTTTGGCATAGTGCTTGCTTATGGGCATTTAGTAAATGTTAGTCTAATTTTCCTTCCCTATTCTTGTCAAACAAAAATCCCAGAAAATAATAAAAGCTCTCCAGTGGGAACATGATTTTGGAAGCCCTTATGAGCAATTTTTCTTTTTTGTTTTCATGTCCAGCAGTAGCACTCTTGCAGTTGGGGCTCATGGTGGGCATGTCTCAGCTTTAGAGTAAAATCCTAATATAGACAAAAGCTCTCAAAGGACCAGCTGGGAAGGAATGCTCCTAGAGAAGCTGTGGTCTTGTGTGAGGAGTAAGGAAAATAAATCAAGAGCAAAGTGGTGGAGAGAGAGAGAGAGAGAAAGCAATTGAGATATACATCTTTTCCCTTTATGATAGCAGTCAGAGCTCCAAAGGCAGGGCCATCCCATAGTGTACTGTCAAAACTGGAATGCTTTGGAAAGTGAAAAGGACAGAGAAAAATAATGCCAAATAAGTTGGGATACTTGAAGAACAGATATACATCTGGACTCTTCAGAGCAAATCAGGACATATGGTCACCATGTCTATGAGTCTGTCGGGCCTCAGACAATGTGGTATTATACAGACCCTGACCAATATCCCCACTGAGCTTCAAATGGTTAGACAGGCCATGGTCACCTATGCAGTTTCTAAGAGGTTTAACTTATTTATTCATGGAAGGGGGTTAATGGTAGCAGTGTTCCCAAGATCAAAGAAATTCATGTACATTACTTTGTATAAATTGGTGTGCAGTAAGTGGAGGTTATTTGAGTTGCATAGGCATACAGAAATATTGACTGTTAGTAAGGAGACATGAAATCTGTCCACAGGAGAACATCAGTCAGCAAAGGAGAGAAGGAAAATATATGGACATCATATGCCTGTTACTGTTAATTTTTTCCAGATATGTTATTGATAGCTATTTGATTATTGACATACTTATCTAGACAACTATGACTAGATCAGAGATCAAGAGGGAGGAGGTATGTTTGGGGAAAGAACTACTGCTGAATGTATGCGTGTTTGCTAGAATTTGCACAGACAGGAGAGCTGGATTGCCATTGGTTGGGACAAATTGCTCCTCTTTCCCAAGAAGAGATAAGTGGCAAAGTAGATCCTAGAGCCTCCTATCAAGGAGTAGAATGGCAACTGTCTCCTTACCCATCTCTTCTTCCCTGAGGAAGATACATTTCCATCTCCAAATCAGTATGTGTGTGTCTGATATATGCGGAATGAAATAACTACTATGAAATCACTACTTTGAATTCTATTATTTTTCTCCAATCCACCTGCTACTCTACATGAATTCCTAAATTTTTTACTAATATAAACAGATTTTATGCTTTCCATAGGTACACAAATTCTTGCTTTTATTTATCTCACTCTAAGGAACATACCACACTCTTTATAAATGCCATATTTATAGTGTCTACAGACATTGAAACACATAAGTGATAAAAATAACAGGGGACATTTGAAGATTCTGTCATGGGTGATTATTCACTTACTAGTCTGGGTGCTCAGCTCTCTTGTATCTCTATCAGCAAAGCAAGGAAGAGATTTGAGAGCTGGGTTGTTTCAGTAGCTTTAGAAGATAAAATTTAGATTAAATAGTTACTGAAATGAGATTGAAATACATTTATGAGAAAGAAACACTGGTCGAACAAGGTCCTCCACTCTAAGAACTACTCTTGGTGCTGCTCCTTTATCACTGATGTTCCTTTAAAAGTCAAACCATTTCTAAAAGCCTTGTTTTGGGGAGTGTAGATGCTTTCTACTGCCTGTTAGGAAATAGTCTTGTTCTTTATTTCATTCCATGATATTTTATTTTTCTGAGAACAAAAACCCATACTTTTCCTAGGGTTATTGAATGTTTTCACTCTATGAACAAATATATATATATATATATATATATATAGTATTTTTGCATTTATTGAGATCTTGATTCAGTAAAGAATATATATATATATTTAACATCTCACACGTGTGACCAAAGAATAGATTTTCTTGAGGCTTTTTTTCTTAACCAAATCATCCCTTTGCATGATCATGATGTATTTACAAAGAGGCCTCATTTTGCAATCTTTATAATGGCAATGTTAACTTTGCAATTAGTATTGAGCAAGTATTTCCCAAAAGAAATAATGTTCAGTTTGACGTATTTAAATCAGGAAAATGTAAATGCCCCGTTCCCTTGGTAAAAAAGGAAATCATCCAAACTCCATGTAAATGTTATCTTATAATTGACAGGGTTTGGTTTGGCAATTAAGCTTCCCAAGAATAACAGGGTCTGGCTTCCCTGAGTCTTTTTTCTTTCTTTCTTCCTTTCTCTCTTTTTTGGCAAATCTTATTCTGGCAAAATTTTTGGAAGTTCTTCTGTAATTCTTGGAGAACACCTTCAGTAATGTGCTTGTGTGATTAAGAGGCACATCTCGGCTAGACAATTTAATGCATGTCTGGTAGGATAATCCAGTCTGGCTAGAGGTTGTTGGCAAGCTGTTGTCTATTACCAGAAAGTAAAAGGAGAGAACAAGAAATTCCCTCACAACTTCTTCTCACTCTTCATTTTAGTTTTTGAATTAATAGAGTAAAATCGACCTTTTCATATGTGTGTGTGTGTGTGTGTGTGTGTGTACTTGTATGACTTTATTTTGTCTTGCCTAAGAAGTCCAGTGTGGTATTGAATAGGAATGTAGAGAATGTATGTCCTTGATTTATTGCCAATCTTAGGGGGAAATTTTAACTACTCACAGTGTTAAGAGATCCTATCTCTTTCCTGCTCATTACTTCAAAACTAGATAGCTTCTTCTCTAACTCTATCTTTCCATGTTGATGGCTCTTCTGGTTTCAGAATTCCTTATGTTCCAGCTGGTTGATAGCAAAGGAAAAGAAAATTGTGATGCACTACTAGTTAGATGACATTTTGAATTCTGGTATGTTCTTCCCAATCCATCTGCTACTCTTTACTTTCCAGTCCCCAAAGTGCTACTCCATGTGTCCTGTCCAGGTGTTTTAGCTGCTTCATCATCTCACCTGGAACAGAATCCTTTTATATTTTAAAAGAGGTTTGCTGTTGTTGTTGTTGTTGTTGCTGTTCTAAAAGCTTTTTACTCCTTAAATTGTACACAGAAATAATTTTAGTACTGAGAATATAAAAAGAAATACATTGGGAAAATTTTTCTCCACTTTTCATTTCTCTGTGTGCATATGTGTGCTTGTTAAGAAGGTGGGGGCTTACTTATTACATATCTCAGTAAGTATGCATCTATCATGTACACATGAATACCTTACAATTTTTGTAAAGATTTGCTTGTAATATATTTCAAATTCAGTAGGGTACATCAATACCTCAATGTGTCTTTATGCTATTTTATTATAAATATTATTTTAAATTACAAATCATAATAAATGCATATAATGGGGTATGGTGCAGTGTTTTGTTATATCGATATATGTACACAATGTTGAGTGATTCAATCAAGCTAATTAAATACATCTCACTTTTTGATCATTTTTTTGGGATGAGACCTTTGAAATTTTCATTCAGCTATATTAAGGTGTTATTGACTACTATCACCTTGCTGTACACTAGACCTCAAAACCTTGTCCCTCCTGAGATCCAGCCTCATTTTATAAGTGGAAGCCTCTCTCCTGCAGATACTCCAGGTTCAGGTCCTAAAGTCACTAAGGGGCAGAGTTGTCAATATCTCTATTTTGTTTCCTAGCATTTTCCTTTCCCTTTTCCATTCACTAAGCACTCTGACTTCCTCAGAACTGAAGAGTAGAATAGGAAATGCAGGCAAGGTCTAAGGGCCAGGAAAAGTGTTACTAGTCTAGTGCTATTGTTAGCTGACATTGATCCTGACTCTGCTAGATATTTAAAGCTAAACAGACTCTCAATTCAGTTTTTAGATATTTCTCCACTGTAGATCTTTCACCTAAGTTCCATGATACAGGTGATGTTCCCCTTTCACACCAGCTCTCGATGCTGATCTTGTAGCACCTATCGAGCTGGCTCTTTTGGGAAAACAATTCATTTAAGAATATTCCACTCCAGGGTTGATACCTCTCTTTTTATCACATAGGCAAATTTACTACATTTCCCAAAGCCTAACCTTCCACTCTGATATTTCTTGCCCTTTAACTCTCTTGTACATGAGTCAGATCAGTCTTCTGTATCCCTTAAACTTCTGAAGATTCATTAATGAAGCTATTCAGATGTCTTATAGCCCATCAATAATTATCTCCAAAGAAAGACTATAATTCTCTACTAAATTGTCTCAGACTCCCCAGCCTATTTTATAGACTGGAAGTTAATGATCAGCTTAGGTCACAAGGTGTTCTCTAACATCTTCTTCACAAGTTCTTCTTGGATAGTGTAGTAGCTTTCTTTGCAATGTAAGTAAGTGGCCTAGACAAAACCAAGAGAACAGTTCCTTTTTGTCCTCCGAGTTGCATTTATAAATAGTTCTTGTCGTCTTTGAGACTGACCACTATGTGTTTGCTGTAAGACGAAAAGTCAAGCATCAAATGTAGCTGGTAGGGCCGCCACTGTGGCATAATAGGTTAAGACTCTGCCTGTGGTGCCAACATCCCATATGGGCACCAGTTTGAGTCCTGGCTGCTCCACTTCCAATCCAGCTAATTGGGAAAATTTTCCACTGGGAAAGCAGTGGAAGATGGCCTAAGTGCTTAGGCACCTGCACCCACTTGGGTGAACCTGAAGAAGCTCCTGGTTCCTGGCTCTGGGCTTCAGATTGGCCCAGCTCCAGCCATTGTGGTCATTTGGGGAGTGAATCTGCAGATGGAAGACCTCTAAATCTCTCCCTCTGTCTCTGTAACTCTGCCTCTTAAATAAATGAATAAATCTTTAAAAAAATGTAGTTGGGGTACCAGCGCTGTGGTGTGGGGTAAAGCCACCCACCTGCAGTTCCAGAATCCCATACAGGCACTGGTTTAAGTCCCGGCTGCTCCACTTCCGATCCCGCTCTCTGCTGTGGCCTGGGAAAGCAGTGGAAGATGGCCCAAGTCCTTGGGCCCCTGCACTCACATAGGATACCCAGAAGAAGCTCCTGGTTCCTGGATTCAGATTGGCACAGTTTTGTCTGTTGTGGCCATCTAGGGAGTGAACCAGTAGATGGAAGACCTCTCTCTCTCTGTCTCTCTTTCTCTGTCTCCCTCCATCCCTCCCTCCGCCTATGCTTCTCTCTATCTCTGCCTGTCAAATAAATAAATAAATAAATATTAAAAAATGTAGTTGGTAACTTGGAAGGAGAATTGACATATACACACAGACTGCACAGCCATGACTACTGAATGCACATGGGACCACAGGTTTCATGGACTGTCCTCTGTATTTAAAAGTTTGGCATATGTGGGTTCAACCAACTGTGGGTCAAAACTATCAGAAAAGATTGCATAAGTACTGAACAAGCATAGACTTATTTTTTCTTGCCACCATGACACTTAAATTGCATAGAGATGATTATAGTATTTGGGAGTATTATATAGGTTATATGCAAATACTATATAATTCTCTAAAAAGGAGCTTTAACATCTGCAGATTCTGTATCTGCCAAGGGTCCTGGAATCAATCCCTTGCAGATACTGAGGGATTCCTGCATGCTTTATTGTAATGGCCCAGCACTGAGGCTTTCTATATGCCTTACTGCAAAAATGAAGCAAGCCAAAAAGGAATCAGTGTTCCACTCAGTTTCAAAGGCCTGGAGGTTTCAGGATTTTATATCATTTACTGAAGTCAGGGAGGGTGCATATTGACATGAAAATGATTTTTACACCATGTGGAGAATCTGGGGAGAAATATCACATAAGAAATGGAGAAATGAAAAGGAAGTATTAGAAGAAGGTGTGGGAATCCGAACATGCCTTCCTCAAAACATGTCAGGATATAAATTACAGTTTTCTGGCACCCATATACTTGTTTTTTTGTTTTGTTTTGTTTTGTTTTTTTTGACAGGCAGAGTGGACAGAGAGAGAGACAGAGAGAAAGGTCTTCCTTTGCTGTTGGTTCACCCTCCAATGGCCGCCGCGCTGTGGCTGGCGCACCGCGCTGATCTGAAGCCAGGAGCCAGGTGCTTCTCCTGGTCTCCCATGGGGTGCAGGGCCCAAGCACTTGGGCCATCTTTCACTGCACTCCCTGGCCACAGCAGAGAGCTGGTCTGGAACAGGGGCAACTGGGACAGAATCCGGCGCCCCAACTGGGTCTAGAACTCGGTGTGCCGGTGCTGCAAGGCGGAGGATTAGCTTAGTGAGCTGAGGCACCGGCTCATATACTTGTATCATAGGTACTGATGCCCTACTTTTAGGAGTCCCACATCTAAAATAGACAAGAGGTTGGAATAGCAAAGTCAAAAAGTCAGGGAATGAAGGTGAGGTGGCCTGAAATAAGTCCCCACACTTCAGTGGCCTGGAATAATATTTAACTTTTCTCATGGCCATCAGAGAAAGAGAAAGATAGCAAGTGGCCTAGTGAAACTGGTGAAACACAACTGCATGACTCTGACTGATGGATGCCACTTGGTACTACAAGTCTCATAAGCTTCCAGAAAAAGTAGGCTCAGCAGCCAAAGACCAACAATAGGAAGAATACATCAAACCTCAGTAGGGCCCAGAAAGGTCAGGTGACTGCTGTAGCCTGGACATGTGCCTATTCCTGCACCCTCCAATTTAAGTGGAGAATGAGACTCCTATATGAATGGACTTAATAATAAAGAAACTAAGTTTTAAACCATAAGTGTCTCAAATAGGCTAGATTAAAGATTTCCACTGTTGAGCTGGAAGTTTCAGTTTTGCATAACTGAATTTAACTGGGAAATTAGTATTCATTATTTAGTATGCCTACTGTCTAAATTTTGAGCAACTTGAGGGCAGAGGCCAATTTTAATGGGTTGATAAGGATCTTTAAAATACTATTTTGTTCTCAAGGTCTAATAAAATGAAACAAGGGAAATTAAAAACATAATACATTGAATTAACATGAAATATTAAATAATTAAATTAAACTAAGCTAACTCTAAATAACTAAAACCATTCATTTGTGAACTGGTTTATTGTTCCCTGTCCTAGTAAATAAATTGCTACCACGTAGATACACTCTTAAGCTCTTTAAATTATTTTCTTCAGAATCTAGTTTCACTTCTGATAGCAAGTAAGCTTCTGTGATCATTTCTTGGATACTTCCATTTTCCTATATTTGTCAAACTGTTGTTTGCAGATTACAGTCACCTACATACCTCATCCATTTCCTAGAACAGGAAAAAAACACCTAATCAGAAATACACACAGCTAGAAAAAAAGTCAAAAGAGAAAACAATACATGAGGAAAAGGATCTAACAAAAGGAAGGCACAGTCATACCTTGTTATAAGGATACTCATAAAAATGTCCATGTACTATCACATGACTCTTCTGTCATCATTAAGAAACAGGTGTCACATGAAGAGACATGGATTTTGCATGCAAAAAATGGAAACAAAAAGGAAAAGAACAGAATTCCCTTGATATGTTGTTATTCTTTAAAATCTTAATTTTGGGCAATTTTTAGAAAACATTAGAACTTCATTGTCCACATGAATGGTTAATTCAAAGACAACTTTCACATTTTTTACCCACACGTAAGAAAGACCTTCAGAATCCTACTTAAACCACTGAAGGATGTTTCCAAAGCATCACACAGGTTTCCTAAAATTTTTGTTGCAGAATTTATTTTTATAAGATTTATATTTTATTTATTTTACTTTACTTGAAGGGGGATGAAGAGAGAGACTAAGAGAGAGCTGTTCACTCCCAGATTTCCACAGCAATCAGAGCTGGGCCAAGCTGTACCCAGGAGCCTGGAACTCCATCCACAGGTCTACCATGTGGGTGGCAGGGTCCCAAGCACTTGATCTACAATCTACTTTATGGATGGGGAACACCAACCTGCAGTTCATACAGGATCATGAAATCATTTGGTCTGGTCCTAACAAGGCAACTGCGGGTGATACTCAAAATTAAATAAATCTAGGAGCTTTTCTCATAGCAACATAAATTTATACTAAGTAACTCATAAAAATGTAGCTTTTGAGGGAAAATAGAGAATATCCATTACAGGATAGACAGGACACGTGCGAGTATGTGATGAGACAGACACATATACTTCTCACATATTGCCAGCAGTTCACTTGCCTGTATGACAGTGACTCAGAGGACAGTGCATCTGTATGGCAATGACTCAAGTGATAGTGCCAGGCAGGCTTGGAGTGTACATGTTGCACATGTGTTAACACACTGTGATGAAACTGTCTATTTGGTGATGCAGTAAGGCGGTTCCTTGCCATGTCAGTGACCTTGCTTTTGATGATTGACAGATGATGATTTAAATTTCTTTGTCAACACAGACAGTAACTCTGATCCAACCTTTATCCATGCATCCATGATCAACAATAGTAGCAAAAACTAAATCTAAAATGAAGATTAAAGAAATTACAGTACATGGAAAAATCTCAAGTCAATGATATTAATATTGAATGTGTTCAAAATCCAAGATGCATAATTAGAACAGCAATTAAAGCATTCATGTTGATGGGTATACACACATTGGATAGTTATCAACACTTAAGAGGTGTGACATTCTACAAATGGTGATACAAACTAACGAAAAGTTGATGATAAGTGTTGATCTTTCCAAGAGAAATGGAAGATGGTTAATTTGTTGTTGAACTGAATGATAAACCTGATGTGGGCAATGAATATATTAATTTCTTATTGAAGTTCTTGTCTCCTGCAGAAGTAAATCCCTAAGTGCAGATTAGTATTGTGTGCAAATAGGAACAGAATTTATGTAATAGTGAGGGAATAAACACACATTCATGTGCCTGGGTGGGACACAGGAATACCCAACATGAATGGGCCAAAGAGAGGCCGATAAATGAGATACAGAAAAAAAAATCCTAAAAATGGTACCTCTAAGCCAGAGTGTGAGAGATCCAGCCGAGAGTGGGAGAGGTCTAATACTGGTCCAAAGTGTCATGAAATTTTTTTCCTGCACTCTGCCTCTTTTTTTATGAGAAAGAGGGTGCTACTTCTAAATCACATATACAAACGGGGTTGGGTGTGAGCCCGTGGTCTGGTCCTGGAGGCCTCATGTGCATCCTAGGAAGGTGGGTGTATCATACCAATGGTTAAAGAGATAGCATCACTTTGCAGGGATGCAATAGTTCTAGCTGGCCTCAGCTTTAACTGTCTAATTACGCCATATCACATCTGCATGCCTAGTTCACATTAGCTACAGTGCAAAAAGCCAATCTGGAGCATTATTACTGCTGAAATCATGCTAAATTCAGTGAATTTGGAGGCCAAATGCATCTGGATAGAGTCAGTATCTTCAGCCGCATTTGGAGTTTTCACCAGGCTTCCTGACAGAGATGTTGTTATTCAGATGAGTTTTCTGTTGAACAAGTTAATCTCAAAGAAGCTGAGGCCTCATGCAGGGGGAGAAATTGTGAAAGTGCACAGTGGCTGCTGTAGAGTTGTTAACACGAAAATAAAATTATTTCAGAGTGTAGGTGAGTCTTGGAGAGCCATCTTAGAGTGGGTTATTGACAATATAAGATATTTAGAAAAACACTGTATGATTGTGGAGATTTCCAAGTTTTCTCTTTGGCTTGTCATGAGACAGCAGACGTAACAAGCGCTGCCTGGCTGGCCGTTTTCATTTTGGGGATTACTACAGCTTGACACATGAGAGCAACTGCTGTTTCTGGAAGCACGTGTGCCCCTGCAAGAGTGAGGACTTGTGTGAGAGACTTGTTTTATCAATGAAAAAACTTGAGATCATATTTGAAAAGTGGACTTACAATAGATGGAGCTCTAGCCACGGTGGAAGGTTAATTGTGTTTGTCAAGAAAGAACCGAGTCTTTAGTATTGATTCAAATGGTTTAATTATATGCCACTGGATTATATACCAGGAAAGTCTCTGTATACATTGTATCTCGACAATGTGGGACAACAGTAATGTCATGCATAAATTTTGTAAAAAACTGAAAGGTTTAACAGCCACCAGTTTAAAGAGTTACTGAATGACCTGACTCTCAGTAAAGTATTTATCTTGTTTATCACTGTGTAGCATGGTGGTTGAGTCAAGAGAACAGGCTCATGAGGTTCTGCTAACTGCAGGATGAAGTCAAGAAATTAATAGAAATAAGGGAAAACTTGTCAGAGAACTTAATTACAGCAAGTGGTTGTGTGATCTAGCATTCATGGGGGACATTACCAAATACCTCTCAGAGATATCAGCAAGATGCAGAGTGCCAACCAGCTTCTCAGTTCCCTGCTTTCAAATGTGAAATCATCTGAAGCTAAATTAAGGCTGTGACGTGTAATTCAAAAGGAATACATGCTGAATTTTCCCCACTCTAGAAGGACACAAGCCTTCTGATGCTTGACTATACTGGTGAATGTATAAATTTATTGAGACATTTAGGAGATCGGGCAAGATGGCGGAATAGGAAGGGAGCACACTGATAGTCTGGGGAGAGACAGTTTAATAAAAGTGGAGATACTGCAGGTTCAAGGAAGAGTAGAGGAAGAAACAGCAGAGGAAACCCTTCCGGAACTGGTGATTCACAGTGGACCTGCGTGGAGAGCGTGGGAGCCCGCAGTTCGGGACACCAGCAGCAGATTCAACACACCAGCGCTGGAACGCGAGGTGAGCCGAAACTCAATAGCCCGAGACACCAGAAGGGAAGCGGAGAGAGGAGACTAGAGCGAACAAGGCTTGAAACCCTGCGGGGAAAAGTTCACCAGGCTAACTAGAAGAGAGAGAGAGAGAGAGGGAAAAAAAAAAAGTGACCCATACGGACACGAGTTTCTCTCTCTCCGCTCACCTCTCAAAGGCGAGCAAGACAAAGAGCAGGCGCCATTTTGGAATACGTCATAAGCAGGGCCACCTCGGGTCGGCACTGGCCCCGAGCCTAGCAGAAAAACCTGACTTTGGGTGGGAGGGCTGAAATAACAGGAGATTAGAACCTAATGAATGTGTGGTGCTAATGAACTGAGACTGTGAAAAAAGAGACGGTGGGGGAGAGAACTCACAGAAATCATGAATTCATGTGAGTACTCTCCAGAGACGCTACAGTTCAATAGCCTTGGCAGCCCAGTGGGAGACTACAGGAGAATCTGAGCCCACACTAAGGGCCGCAAAGATTCCCTCTCTGGTCCTTGGGAAAGAGCTTCTGATCTCTGGCTCCTGTGGGTATATCATTCGCCTGCTAACCACCCCCAATTCCATTCAGCTGTGTGGAATTACTTCCCTTTTGAACCAAAAAAAAAAAAAAGTAACAGAGAGAGATTTACCACGCCTAACCTGGGAGTGTCTCCTTTGACACACCCTCAACCCTGAGGAACCAAACAGAGCTCTCAGGCCACACCCATCTCAAGCCTCTAAGGCTCCATCAAAAGCAGACAGTCCACCTAATCTAGAGTCATAGCATAACTAGAAAAAAACACCACAGTGAAGAAACCAATATGCCAAACAACAAACGCAAAAACCGAGAATAATAAGAACAAGGAAGACACTATGGTGTCCCCAAATGAAAAAGACACCCCAATTCAAGATTACAAAGATGATGAGATAGAAGAAATGCAAGAAGCGGATCTCAAAAAATTGATAAGAACACTAAGAAGTACTCAAAAACAAATTCTTGAACTACAGAAATCCTTAATGGACAAGGTAGAAAAACTCTCTCGTGAAAATGAAATATTAAGGAGGAATCAAGCTGAAATGAAACAACTAGTAGAACATGAAACTGTGATAGTGACGAGAAATCATAATGAAGTGAAGAATTCAATAGATCAAATGAAAAACACATTAGAGAGCCTTACAAACAGAATGGGTGAGGCAGAAGAGAGAATATCAGACTTAGAAGACAGAGCACAGGAAACTATACAGTCAAACCAAAGAAAAGAAGAGGAAATTAGAAATCTAAAAAATAGTGTTGGGAATCTACAGGATACTATTAAAAAACCCAACATTCGAGTTCTAGGAGTTCCTGAAGGCATGGAGAGGGAGAAAGGATTAGAATGCCTTTTTAGTGAGATAATAGCAGAAAATTTCCCAGTTTTGGAGAAGGACAGAGACATCCTAGTACAGGAAGCTCATAGAACCCCTAGTAAACATGACCAAAAGAGATCCTCATCACGACACATTGTAATTAAACTCACCACAGTGAAACAGAAAGAAAAGATCCTAAAATGTGCAAGAGAGAAATGTCAGATTACTCTCAGAGGATCTCCAATTAGACTCACAGCAGACTTCTCACCAGAAACCCTACAAGCTAGAAGGGAATGGCGAGACATAGCCCAGGTATTAAGAGAGAAAAACTGCCAGCCCAGAATATTATATCCTAAAGCTCTCATTTGTGAATGAAGGTGAAATAAAGACCTTTGATTGCAAACAGAAATTGAAAGAATTTGTTGCCACTCGTCCAGCCCTGCAAAAGATGCTTAAAGATGTGTTACACACAGAAACACAGAAACACAGCCATCCACATGAAAGAAGGTAAACGAAGGGAACCTCACAGCAAAAGACCACAGGGAATTCAAAGCATACATTTGGATAAAGAAATTATGGGACATGTACTCTATAGAATAATATATAGCAGTCAAAAACAATGAAATCCGGTCATTTGCAACAAGATGGAGGAATCTGGAAAACATCATTCTGAGTGAATTAAGCCAGTCCCAAAGGGACAAATATCATATGTTCTCCCTGATCGGTGACAACTAATTGCGTACCAAAGGTGAAACCTATTGAAGTGAAATGGACACTATGAGAAACAGTAATTTGTTTTTTTGTTTTTGTTTTTTTGTTTTTTTATCAGCTCTTGTGCTGACTGTTGTTGTACAATGTAATACTTTATCCATTTTAGTATTTTTTTATTCTAGTACTAGTGGTTGAACTCTGTAATTAACACACAATTATTCTTAGGTGTTTAAATTGTAACTGAAAAGTGATCCCTGTGAAATATAAGAGTGGGAATAAGAGAGGGAGGAGATGTACAATTTGGGACATGCTCAATCAGTCGTGCCCCAAATGATGGAGTTAGAAATGTGCCAGGGAATTCCAATACAATCCCATCAAGGTGGCATGTACCAAGGCCATCTCACTCGTCCAAGTGATCAATTTCAGTTCACAATTGATCACACTGATAGGTCTAAGAGTCAAAGGGATCACACAAACAAGACTAGTGTCTGCTAATACCAACTGATAGAATCAAAAAGGGAGAGAATGATCCAACATGGGAAGCGGGATACACAGCAGACTCATAGAATGGCAGATGTCCTAAATAGCACTCTGGCCTCAGAATCAGCCCTTAAGGCATTCAGATCTGGCTCAAGAGCCCTTGAGAGTATTTTAGGCATAGAAAACCAAGACACTCTGGAAAAAAAAGAAGACCTAAATGAAAGATCTCTGTGAGTGAGATCCCAGTGTAACGAATGGGGCCATCAAAGAAGGAGGTACCTTTCTCTGAAGGGAGGAGAGAACCTCCACTTTGACTATGACCCTGTCGGAATAAGATTGAAGTCGGCGAACCCTAAAGGCTTCCATAGCCTCGGCAACTCATGACTAGACCCTAGCGAGATTACTGACGCCATAAACAAGAGTGTCAAATTGTTAAATCAACTTCAGGAGTCACTGTGTACTTAAGTCTCATGTGGGATCTGTCCTTAATGTGTTGTCCAATGTGAAGTAATGCTATAACTAGCACTGAAACAGTATTTTACACTTTATGTTTCTGTGTGGGTGCAAACTGATGAAATCTTTACTTAGTATACACTGAATCAATCTTCTGTATATAGATAATTAAAAATGAATAAAAACCTTGGTGTTAAATTGGAAATTGCATAGAAAATTAATCAATTTAAAAAATATATCATGTAGGATCTCTGTCCTTAATGTGCTATACATTGTGAATTAATACTATAACTAGTACTCCAACAGTATTTTTCACTTTGTGTTGCTATGTGAGGGCAAACTGTTGAAATCTTTACTTAATATGTACTAAACTGATCTTCTGTATATAAAGAGAATTGAAAATGAATCTTGATGTGAATGCAAGGGGAGAGGGAGTGGGAAAGGGGAGGGTTGCGGGTGGGAGGGAAGTTATGGGGGGGGAAGCCATTGGAATCTATAAACTGTATTTTGGAAATTCATATTCTTTAAATAAAAGCGTTATAAAAATTTATTGAGACATTTAATGTAAGATTCAAAGATGTGAAAAATAAACTATTGGAATTGAGTATCTTTGCTACATCATTCAATGTGGACCCAGTTGATATACCTGATAATCAACAAAAGAAAATCATCCAGCTGTAAAGCAATGATGAGCTGGAAGCTGGGTACAACAATCTCCCACTGCTTGAGATTTATAAATGTCACTTCCATAAGCAATGATGAATTTTCCACTTTGAGGAGACATGTATTGAAATATGCATCTGTGTTTGGAACAACTTACTGCTACAAGCAGTCCTTTTCAAAACTTCCCATTGCAAAGGGTCGACTGGGCTGCAGACTGACTGACAAAAACCTGGAGAAGGAGTTGGGAGTAGCAGTATCATCAATGCCAACTAGCATTACTTGCCCACCAAAGAGAAGCAGTTCTAGCCATCACATTGGGGTGAGTTAACTAATGTTTGGCCAAATACATCAGGCTAGTTTTTAAGCTGATAATTTTGTATGACCCACAAACGATGTCATAAATACAGAAAAGGTCCTTGGCAGAGAAAAGTTCACCCTGATCAACTGCCTCCCAGGATGCACATAAGCAGGAAGCTGAATTGGAAGCCCAGGAGTAGGGACTCAAAATATGCACTCTGAAATGGGATGTGGATGTCCCAAATGGCATCTTCATTGCTGTGCCAAACACCCATCTCCAGATTTATTGTTAAGGATGGCTTGCAAAATTTTGAGCATGAAATTTGAGCGTTAATTGCCTGGTATTTGAGAAACAATTTAATGGAGCTATGCAGGAATATCCTGCTTTGTAGGTTTTTGTCCTTTTAAAAAAATACTACATAGGTTGGACCCTAATTAGGAAGTAGCACTTTATTACAAAAGACAAAAAGGACCAAAATTTTAAAATGGCAGAATCATTGTAGTTTTAAGCAAATAGAATAGATTTCAGAGAAGACAGTAATTTATGGTGCTTTTTTTAACTTTGCCTTTGAAATTGAATATTAATGGCATCCTGTTTAGGCCAGATGGACATGTATTTTCTAGTTGTGGGAATAGAAAGATAATTCTCTATACCAAAAAGTATAAAAAATTATGATATAAATGTGAACTATAGGACCAGACTGCCATCGTTGGTATCCTCTCTTCTCTGATTTCTAATTGTATGATCTAAACAAGTGAAATAATCTCTGAGTTTCCTTTTGTATAAAATGAGGATACTATTGTATTTGCCTCTGAAACCAAGCTCCTATACACTGGATTGATATAGACACCAGATATTATGATACCCTAGGCTCCCAGTCGCTGTCTCTCTTCTTACCTTAGTTTATTTGCAGATCAACCTTTTACTAAATTAACTCACTGAAGTGAGGGAGTGATCAGCCAGTTCTACAAGGTCTCTGACCACAAGACTCATTAGGTCATTTATCTCCTCCATAGATTACATTTTGATGTTATCTCTTACCTTGAGAATTTTTCTAGGAAACCCAAGTCCTGAGCAAAAAGTAACTACCACCTGATTGACCGGCCGTAGCCCACGTTTTCATCATCCGTATTCCCCTAAAGAGCATCATATTGCTGCCTAATCAAAGGAGGGACATGGGCTGAATATGTACCTCTCAACCCCAACTTCAATCTATAAGAAACTATCCCTAACTTCTTGAGGAGTCATAATGAAATGATAGCTGCGCAGCTCCTTGATCTTTGCTCTGCAAAGAAATACCTACTTTTTTCTTCCACCCAGATGTCAGTGATTGCCTTGCTATGTAACAGGTAAGCAAAGCCAGGTTTTGGGGGATTCTGCAACACCCCAAACAGTTGTGAGGGTTGAATGAGTTAGCAAATGTACAGCAGTTAGAACAGAGCTTGGCACATTGTGAACACTCAACAATGCTAATTATTTTAGATAATTACTGATGGTTTGGTTTTATCATTACAATCTAGAAATAATCACCATACTCAGTTTGTCTTGCTTTGTTATTTCCAAAAAGGAAGGTTTAAGATCAGAACTCTGATATCTAAGTCATCTACCCTGCAAGGTGTCAAATGGTATTGAATTGGTTTATATCTGATAGTTGGGTACAGTAAGACAAATCATTTATTTACCCCAGGGAACAGAAAACTTATTTCAAAAAGTAGGTATATATACTGTAGGTTCCAAAATTAATCATCATGTTAATGAATTATTAGAACTGGTTTCCTGTTTTTCTGAGTGATGTTTGGCAATTCCTGCCCCAAATTTTCCAAGCTAAAATTCCATATAGATCTAGAGACTTGAGGCTTTGGCTATTTATCCATTTGTAGCTTGAAACCAGAGAAAATTGCTGGCACCATTTGTAAGTAATCTCTTGGCCATTCAAGTGAGGTGGCCTTTTGTTCAGATGTGTTTTGATTAGACTTTTCATAGGAAAATGTTAGCCTAACTTAACTTTCTGCTTAGTTGGTTGCTAAATATGTAACAGAGCATTTGCACTGAATACTTTCTTTGAGGAAATGTTCTTTGAACTCTTTGATGACCAATTGTTATGGAAATAAAACAAAAATTTGTGATAATATTTATGGAATACTACCTAAAGGAAATGAGGTCTTCAAGATATTTCCAGCCGGCACTGTGGCTCAACAGGCTAATCCTCTGCCTTGCGACACCGGCACACAGTTCTAGTCCCGGTTGGGGCGCCGGATTCTGTCCCGGTTGCCCCTCTTCCAGGCCAGCTCTCTGCTGTGGCCCGGGAGTGCAGTGGAGGATGGCCCAAGTGTTTGGGCCCTGCACCCCATGGGAGACCAGGAGAAGCACCTGGCTCATGCCATCAGATGAGCGCAGTGCGCCGGCCGCAGCCTGCCTGCCGCGGCAGCCATTGGAGGGTGAACCAAAGGTAAAGGAAGACCTTTCTCTCTGTCTCTCTCTCTCACTGTCCACTCTGCCTGTCCAAAAAAAAAAAAGATATTTCCATATTTTCTTCTTACATCAAGCAACACTAGCAAGAGTGGAGTATTAATGTTAGAAGTTTTATGTCATTATCAAACTAATTTTATAATTATGTCTCAATTTATATTTTCATCCAAAATTTTTTTTGACAGGCAGAGTTAGACAGTGAGAGAGAGAGAGAGACAGAGAGAAAGGTCTTCCTTTTCCATTGGTGCACCCCCCAAATGACCACTACGGCCAGTGTGCTTCCTCCTGGTCTCCCATGCAGGTGCAGGGCCCAAGGAATTGGGCCATCCTCCACTGTACTCCGGGACCACAGCAGAGTACTGGACTGGAAGAGGAGCAACCGGGACAGAATCTGGCACCCCAACCGGGACTAGAACTCAGAGTGCCGGCACCGCAGGTGGAGGATTAGCCAAGTGAGCCGTGGCACCTCCTTATTCAATATTGATAGGCAGTGTAGAAATATGTATTCAATATTCATCATTATAAGCATGGTAGCTGCATTGTGAAAGAAGTTATTCACTACAAAAAGGAGCGAGCTGGATAAATTACTCTGAAGTTTCTCAGAATAATACTTCCATTGTAACAGTTATTTTAAAATTTTATTCTGTTCTGGTTCCTTTTTCCTTTTTCCACTAGGAATCTTGTTCCTAGAAACTTTTAAGGTGTTTTCTCCCTTCCTTTTCCTTTTTTAACTTTTTCTTTCTCTCTTGTGGTGTATAATTTTCCTTTTTCCAAGATTTGAGGCATATTTGGGAAATGAAAATTTTCAATATTCAAGATGTACCAGGCATGGTTTTATATATGTGGACATTGTGCAATGACTAGTATAATCAAATTAACACATCCATCACCATAAATACTTATCCTTTCTGGGTAAACTATAAGTAAACATGCAATATTATTAACTAAAGTCACACATTATGCATTAAATTCCCTGAACTTATTCATCTTGTAACAATTTTATTAAGGTTTACAATGTTGTGTACACAAAATGCTTATATTTGTGTGACATTCTTGGTCCATTTGTGCCACTTCAAGAAAATATGTGGGACTAAGAAATTCATGAAGAACAGAAATTTACTTTCTTATAGTTCTGGAAGTTGAGAAGGCCAGATTCAAGGCTCTGGCATGTTTGGTTTTCTGGTGAGACCTGCTCTGTTTTTTTTTTTTTTTTTTTTTTTACAGGCAGAGTGGACAATGAGAGACAGAGAGAAAGGTCTTCCTTTACCTTTGGTTCACCCTCCAATGGCCGCACGGCCAGCGCACCACGCTGATCCGAAGGCAGGAGCCAGGTGCTTCTCCTGGTCTCCCATGGGGTGCAGGGCCCAAGCACTTGGGCCATCCTCCACTGCACTCCCGGGCCACAGCAGAGAGCTGGCCTGGAAGAGGGGCAACTGGGACAGAATCTGGCGCCCCAACTGGGACTAGAACTCAGTGTGCCGGCACTGCAGGCGGAGGATTAGCCTAGTGAGCTGTGGCGCCGGCCATGTTTTTAAGATAGTGCCTTGTCCTTTTATTTGCTGGAAAGGAGGTATGCTGTGTCGTCACACCACAGGGAGGCAGAAGAGGAAGAGGGAGTAAAGGCTGCCTGAATTCTCTTATGTCATGGCCATATTCCATTCATGAAGGAGAAATCCTTATGAACTAGTGAGCCTTTAAGGGTCCCATCTCTTAATATTATCACATTGACCACTAAATTTCAGCATGTAAATTTTGGATCTGATATGTTCCAACCATATCAAACATCCAGGGAAAGAAATTAAGGCTGAAACAACCAGCCCAGGATTGGATTACCCAACCACATCTGGCTTCCCTGAAAGTGGAGAGATGAGTATGTTTGTGTACCTGAAAACTATTGCTAGTGTACCATTTAGAAAATTCTGTGTGATGGCATACAATTATACAAATATAATGCCTTTCATATTGTGTACATGATTGAAATCATTCTTAAAAGCTTTGTGAAAGAAGACATAGAATAAAAAACAAAATTAAATAATAAGATATTTGTTCAAAAGTAGAGGAGAAAGAGAATCCAGAGTGCCAAGATTATAGAAATGCTGAATAGAGCTTTAGCAGGGTTTATGCTGTTAGCATTTTGCAGGGGTCTCCAGATGGAGAGAAAGCTTCTCACTTACCTGCTCTATAAAAATGAATTTGAGCTTAATGCCAGGACAAAAGCTAGCAAATCTCCGAATTGTAGGGTCCAAGATATGGCAATGACTGTTTCTAGTGCGTATTAGCAGGGAAAAGATTTGGTATATAAAGAAGCAGATTTTCAGAAACTGCAAAACACATGGAGAAATGCAAATTGAATGTCTGCTATTTAAGGCATGACTCAATAAAAATTGTAGGTGAGTTGTGTAAGAAGGAACTAAAAACTGAATTCAGAAATCCACTGTAAATAATTTGAAATTAACTTTGACATCTATATTTAAATCAACATATATATTTATATAGTATTCAGTATATAGTGCTCTTTTAGTCATGAGAAGTTATTTTTGTTGTTATCTTCCATTTAGTCAAAAACTGAAGGATCCCTTAACTATTATTACTGTTGGCTGACTAATGGTGTAGCCTTCATTCTTTCAAACAGGATGCTTGAACCTAGAATGGAACAAAATCAGGAGGCTTGCGCTCCCTAGAAGATGCTGTTATAGCAAGGCTGTCAGTAGGACTTTCTAGTTTTTTTTTTTTTTTTTTTTTGACAGGTAGAGTTACAGCCAGTGAGAGACAGTATTTCATCTGCTGGTTCACTCCCCAAATGGCCACAATGGCCAGAGCTGCGCCAATCTGAGCCAGGAGCCAGGTGCTTCCTCCTGGTCTCCCATGCAGGTGCAGGGGCCCAAGCACTTGGGCCATCCTCCTCTGCTATCCCAGCCCACAGCAGAGAGCTGGCCTGGAAGTGGAGCAACTGGGACTAGAACCCGGTGTCCATATGGGATGCCAGTGCCACAGGTGGAGGGTTAACCTAATGCAACATGGTGCCAGCCCTCTAGTTTTTTTTTTTTTTAATATTTATTTATTTGTTTGAAAGGCAGAGTTAGAGAGGTAGAGGCAGAGAGAGATCTTCCATCCACTGATTCACTCCCCAGATGACCGCAATGGCTGAAACTGGGCTGATCATGATCCAGGAGCTTCTTATAGGTCTTCCGTGTGGGTGCAGGGGCCCAAGGACTTGGGCCATCTTGAACTGCTTTCACAGGCCATAGCAGAGAGCTGGATCAGAAGTGTAGCAGCTGTGTGTAGAACTGGTGCCCATATGGGATGCCTGCACTGCAGTGGCAGCTTTACTGGCCACTTCACAGTGCTGGCTCTAGGACTTTCTTGTTTTAAAGTTTCTATAATAGATCTCTAGATCTTATTCCTATTCCTCTTCTATGAACATTTTTTTTTATCTCAGTTAATCACATTTGCATATTTCCATTTGCTCAGATCCCAAATTATGGAGTCTGTTTTACTGTTATCTTTATTCTGGATGATATATTCAATCCATCAGGAAACTTCATTGGTTTACATGAAAAATATAACCACTTTCCCTTGCTTCTCCCATTGCTACCTTAGTCCAGACTATGCTTACCTGGTTTATTGTAATAACCCCAGATATATCTCCTTGTTGCCATTCTTGGCTACTCCCCTTTAAAATTATTGTTTATTTCACTTAAAATTATCTAACCATTTAAAGTTATTGTTTATTTTCATTTTAATTTGAAAAGAGATAGATCTCACTCTCTCTCTCTCTCTCTCTCTCTCTCTCTCTCTCTGATGCACTGGTTTACTTGCTAAATGCCTGTAATACCCAGCAATGGGCAGGCCAAAGTCAGAAGCCCAGACTCTATCTGGATCTTTCAGATGGGGGCAGGGACCCAAGTACTGCTGCTCCTGGTTGTGCTGCCTGCTGCCTCCAAGGTTGTGCACTAGCAGGAAGCTGGAATCAGAAGCAGAGCCAGTCTCAAAGCCATGCATTCTGATATGGGACATGGGTATCCAAGTGGTGTCTCAGCGTCTGCACCAAATGTCCCCCATGATGTTTTTTGCCCCTGTACAATCAATTTTCAATGTAAGGGACAGAGCGATTCTTTAACATGGGAGTTAGATTATGTCACCTTTGATTTATTGTTTATTTGTGTTTATTATGAAAAGGGCATGGATCCTTATCAGTTGTATTCATTTATATTTTACAAGCTCTTAGTGCCTTGGGCCAGCGTTGTGGCTCAACATGCTAATCCTTCGCCTAGCGGCGCCGGCACACCGGGTTCTAGTCCCTGTTGGGGCGCCGGATTCTGTCCTGGTTGCCCCTCTTCCAGGTCAGCTCTCTGCTGTGGCCAGGGAGTGCAGTGGAGGATGGCCCAGTGCTTGGGCCCTGCACCCCATGGGAGACCAGGAGAAGCACCTGGCTCCTGTCTTCAGATCAGCGCGCTGTGCCGGCCGCAGTGCGCTGGCCGTGCGGCCATTGGAGGGTGAACCAATGGCAAAGCAAGACCTTTCTCTCTGTCTCTCACTGTCCACTCTGCCTGTCAAAAAAAAAGTAGTTTCCAATGATTCTCCTTGCTACTATAAGTATTTTATTGCTTACAGTCTCATTCTTTTCTCTTTAGTCATCATTTTATAACCACATGCTTTTTTTGCACTCATTGGATTATCAAATTTTTGTGTGAGGTGACTTTGACTTCTATAATCCTTAGATTTTCCTTTTTGCATATTAGTGCAACTTCCTCAGAAACTGTATTTCCTATTGTGTATTTGTTCTTAACAAACACAGTGCTTAAAGCAACTATTTTATTTTATCTTCATTTCAGAGGGTATGTATTCAATTGTAACTTGACTGAGTGGTTTTTTCCTTGTGACTGCTTTGATCAATAGAAAAATAGGTCTGAAGTGTGATCATATGTAGGAAGAATGATTACCCCAAGATAACCACACTGTAAGAAGCCCCTATGAAAAGGCTCTGGATGATGAGATGCCATCTGGACAGAGATAGGCCAGGGAATACCAAGGCACCTGACAGTGGATGAAGACATTTTGGAAGAACACCCTGCAGCCCTAGTTGTTCCAGGTGATATCAAAATTAGGGAGCAGAGAAAAGTCTTCAGACCTTGATGGATGTGACAAGGTGACAGATAAGCATATAGATTAGGAGTTATTGTTAAGGCCATTGTTAAAAATATAACTCAGTTGGCAAGAAAATTCTATGGTTTTATTTAAGAATGCATTTGAATAAACTGCACAATATATAAACTGAAAACTCAAAAATTAGAGTGTCTAAAAGAACGCTATTTTAGATCAACCAAACCATGGAGAAACCAATGTATAGATAAAAATTTTATCAAGAGGATTTGAACAATTACGTTTTGATTTGTGGCCTGATGACTGAAATGGTGTATTTTTTTCTTTTGTTTATTTATTTGAAAGTCAGAAGAGAGAGAGAGAGAGAGAGAGAGAGAGAGAGAGAGAGAGAGAATCTTACATCTGCTGGTTCATTCTCCAAATGGCACAATAGCCAGGTCTGACCCAAGCTGAAGTCAGGATCCAGAGCTTCATCTGGGTCTCCCATATGATTTCAGTGCAAGGGCCCAAGCACATGGGCCATCTTCCCCTGCTTTCCCAGACCATTAGCAGGCAGCTGAATTGGAAGTAGAGCAGCCAGGACATGAACTAGCACCTGTATGGGATGCCAGTATCACAGGTGGCAGCTTTACCCATTGTGATACTGGACATTGAAATGATATTCTATTGTCATAGACTGTTCTTTGATTGGGTTGATTGCAATAATCAATAGTTCTATCACAGAATCTCTTGTTGAGTAAAAGGTGATAAGGACACTATCTACTATGGTATTCCCTCTATAAATGACCTAGACTTTAGTTGGAAGTTTAACTTAGTTAAAAAGTCGCTCATGGAGTATTTCAGGCAAGGAAAGCCAAGACACTCTGGCAAAAAAAACAAAATGACCTAAATGAAAGATCTCTGCGAGTGAGATCCCAGTGGAAAGAACAGGTCATCAAAGAAGGAGGTACCTTTCTCTGAAGGCAGGAGAGAACTTCCACTTTGACTATGACCTTGTCTAAATATGACTAGAGTCAGTGAACTCAAAAGGCTTCCATAGCCTTGGCAACTCATGACAAGAGCCTAGGGTGATTACTGATGCCATAAAAAAGAGTGTCAATTTGTTAAGTCAACAATAGGAGTCACTGTGCACTTACTCCTCATGTAGGATCTCTGTCCTTAATGTGCTGTACATTGTGATTTAATGCTATAACTAGTACTCAAACAGTATTTTTCACTTTGTGTTTCTATGTGGGTGCAAACTGTTGAAATCTTTACTTAATATATGCTAAACTGATCTTCTGTATATAAAGAGAATTGAAAATGAATGAATCTTGATGTGAATGGAAGGGGAGAGGGAGCGGGAGCGGGAAAGGGGAGGGTTGCGGGTGGGAGGGAAGTTATGGTGTGGGAAAAAGCCATTGTAATCCATAAGCTGTACTTTGGAAATTTATATTCATTAAAGTTAAAAAAAGTCACTCATGGCTTTTCCAGTTTATCTCCTCCATTTCAGTGGTATTAATCTCAATCTTATATTATTGTTATTAAATCAGCACATTAACTTATGAAATAATCAAAAAATGAATTTTGATTTTTTAGTTATTACTAAAATATATTTAAATATGTAGTATGTTTAAAATGCTTGGTGTGCTATACAGGATAAGAGGATAAATTTCAGTTAAACTGAATAAAATTCTAGTTTCTAAAATTTAAGATTACCATCCTTAAATGAGCATTAGGGTAGTCATTAAGATACTCACATCCCTTATCAAAGTACCTGACTCTGGCTCTTGGCTCCAGGTTCCTACTGATGTATACCGTGAGTGATAACAGGTGATGACTCAGGTATTTTAGTTCCTGCCACCCGGTTGGTACATCTAGATTGTCTTCCAGGCTCCCTGCTTTGGCCCAAGTTCATCCCAGGCCATTACAAGTATATGTGTGTGGGGTATCTTCTCTCTTTCACTCTCCCCTTCCTTCTCTCTCAAATACATAAAAGGCTTATAGTCCTGTGTGTGTGCATGCATTTGTATTTATGTGTGTTAAGATTTGAGTAAGGTTTCTGATGAGAACTAGGCAGTCCATCTTAAAGTTTTAAGGTAGAACATTGTTATTATCTTATTCAGTACTAATCTTTGTTCATCTTATTTCCTTCCAGGACTACAGCAAAAGTATCTGGCATGTTTTATGTACTTGATAGCCATTTAATACTCAACCATTTGGAGTAGAGTTTCTAAGAAAATGGAACTACTCCTGCTGTTAAACTAATACTGGTTTGATCAAACTGGGAATTTTCAGTCAATACAGACTGCTTCAACTTCCCAGAAACTTAAGGAAAATTTTGGCCCTTAGCGTTGTTTGGCTCATTGCAGTTTGGGTGAATCTTGCACATGGGAGTCAGCCGTCCCTCTTATTGATACTTACCTGAAGTCTGAGGAAATGCAGATGAAATATCTTTTGCTAAGTCCTTGGAATCAAATATCCTTCACTGAAACATTACTGGATATGGAATGAATCAGAAACATGTGGATTAAATTTCCCTGAAAATTTCTTTGGTAATAAAAATTAAAGGAAAAGTGTTTGGCTAGATGCATTGTGGGTGATGCCAAACCCAAATTGCTTGAAAAATGTGTGTGCTGGTTAGATAAACAAACAAATAAAAATATAAACACATTTTATTTCCCTCTTGCCTGGTAAAACCTCACACTTGTTGTAAAAATATCAGGTCAGTTTGAAGCCAGGTTTTATAAAAGATTTTGAGAAGTTCATGATTTTTCTCTTTGTCTCATCATTAAAGACAAGTAGCTACATAGATAAACCCTTCTGAGAATGTAAGTAAACAGTGTTGATGCTTCCCAATAGAATCCAATGGATTGAATGAGGTAGGATGTATTTGTAAGATGTATTTGATTTCCGAATATTAACTGAAATTTTCATCTGTGGTAGATTTCTTCAAAAAAGAAGCAGCTGTTCAATTTAAACTATTGCTGAAATATTCAAGAACTTGGACTTCATATACATGTATGAAAAGAAGGGTGGAATGCTTTCATTGTTCAAAGAATAAACTTGAAAGTAATTAGTCCCCCAAGTTACAGTTACTTAGTGGAAGGGAAGTATGTGAAGTTTAAAATAAACATTGTGATGGCTGCTATCATTGTTTTCATGCGCTTCATAAAAAAAAAAAACCTTAAAAGCTGGTTAGTAAAGAGAACCATGAGTATATGGTCCTTTAGACAAACATTGAGTATATTTGCTCTTGTATAGAGCTCTGAATCTCAGAAAAAGATATCCAGAAAATAAGTGTGCTATAATATATTCCTAAAATTGGCTCTCTCACTTTAGTGTGTGTAAATATCACTTGGAAATGTTGTTTGTTTTTTTTTTCCCAAAGAAACCTTTTATTTAAGGAATACAGACTTCGTAAATTTCATAAGTAAAACTTTAGGAATACAGTGATTCTTCCCACAATACCCACCCTCCCACCCCTCCTTATTTATTTGTTTTTAAATTTTTATTTTTTTCACCTACTTGGAGGCAGGGAAACAGAGGAAGGGAGGAAGAGAGAGGGAGAAGGAGATGGAGTAGGAGAGGGAGAGCGAAAGGATTATGTTATCTTCTTTCAGGTGATTCCCTCCCCAGTTGTTTGCAGTAGTCAGGACTGGGTCAGACTGAAGTCAGGATCCTAGAACTCCACCCTGGCCTCCCATGTGTGTGGCAGGGACCCAAGTACTTCAGTCATCATTCACTGTCTCCTAGGATGCATTAGCAGGAAACTGAATTAGAAGTGGAGGAGCTGGGACTTGAGCTGGCATTCCCATAAGGGATATGGATGTCCCAAGTGCAGCTTAACTGGCTGAGCCAAAATGCCAGTCCTTGGAAATGTTATTTAAAATACAGATTAACAATGTCTCCTTCCCTACCAGAGACTATGATTTGAATCAGGGCCCAGGCATCTGCATTTCCATATAAATTCAAGTTGATTCTGATGAACACTATCCAGGTAGCAAAACTGTAGAATTAGAAAACTGAAAAACATAAAGAGATTAATATTGAGAAGAATCAAGACATTTCGTTCTTAAGACATGGTGAGACATAGATTCAACTTATTGGACACCAGTTTCTATAGGTGCTATTTTCAGATTATAATGAGAAGTTTCCAGAAATGTATCTGCTCATTCAAGAAATATTTGTTTAATGCCAAATAAATTCTGCAAGTATGAGAACGTAAGTCCATGCCCTCATGCATTTTACTTTGTAATTGAGAGGCAAATTCAATAGGAAGCAATAAATGAAGAGCTCATCAGTTAAGTAGTGAGAAGTGTTGAGGAGATAGTCAAAGTGGGGAAAGGGATAACATTTTAGAAAGAATGGAAAGAAAAGACCTTATTGAGAAGGTGACCTTTGAATGAAACAGTGTCAAGGAGAGCCTACAGGGGCAAAGCATCCAGGATGAGGGAACAATTGGAAAAGATTCAAGGTGGTAGCACCACTGACCTTGTAGCTAAAATGCAGTGGACTAGGAGGAGAAGAGCAGGAAATCAGGTGAAGAGAGCTAAACAGGAGTTGGTTGGGGGTTCAATAGATTTTGGTTTCCCCTCTGAGTGTGTGGCATGGGGGGGCCACTAGAGGGCTTTGAGCAAATATGAATCTCAAACAGAATGTTTCCACCATAAATGAAGTAGATTTAAAATATTGATTCGATTACTGTATAGCAATTACACTTAGCCATGTACAGTGTATGTTGGATGGATAGTGTTTACAGAGTAGAAGGAACTGGATAAAATGTGAAAATTTTGACCCTATCCTCAAAATGTATTAAAATATATAGGGATTATATAGATTAACTAGTCCTTGAACAATTATTGTCCAAAATAGTCAATCTTTGCCTCAAAATTTTAGGATTTTATAAACATATAAATATTAATTATTTTCACTATGTATGAAGGAAGTGAGAATTTGGCCATGTTGGTAGAAAGATATTTGAAACCCATGAATTAAAGTAGAATGTATACATCTATGGTTAATGAAATCTTCCATTTTTATTTTCTTACTATTCACAGTTTTAAATAAATTTCATTAATACTTGATAAGTGACATTAAGAATAATAAGTCAGAATCAATAACTTTCTTAAGCTAGGGTACCCAAGAAGATGTAACAAGTCATATGAAATATATGTGAATAACAAATCTTTCCAAAATATTCATTATTTAGTCACTAGTAAATTATAGCTGATATTTCATATGATAGAGTATACATATAGAACTGTTTGTTTTTTGGTTTTCTAAGATGTAGATGGACTCAGAGGAAATATGATGGTGCTTTAAGTTAATAGGAGGTGCTAATGTTGGAGTGAAAGTCAATATAAAAATAAGAACCGGTGACAGAGCTTGGCTAAATAAGGACTTTTTGTGTGTTTTGATAGAAAAGATGTAGTCATTTATTTAAAATCAGAGTTACAGAGACTGAAGGAAAGATAGAGAGAGAGAGAGGGGGATAGAGATTGAGATTCTTTCTGCTGGTTCACTTCCAGAATAGCTGACATGGCCAGGGCTGGACCAGACCAAAGCTAGCAACCCTAAACTCCACATGGGTTTCCTACTGTGTTTGTGTGGCGGGGGTGAGGGTGGGGGTGGGGATGGGACAAGCACTTGGGCCATCTTCTGCTGCCAGCATTGCAGGCAGTGTGTTAATATGCTGTGTTACAACTTGAGCCCCATAACAAGGACTCTTATATGTTGTCTTCCTAGCAGCATCGTGATCTCATCTTCTTTGTAGCTAATTAATAATGGCAAGTAATTAGTATAACTGAATTTCTTTGTCAATAAACTGATGTCACTTATCACCAGAAAGATACCTTCCAATAAATTTTCATTACTGATACAAATCTTCTAGTCATTAACTCTTGGATTCTTTAATTCCACTTTCCTTCTGTGTTAAATAGAATGATATTAAATATGATTCCAGTATTTTATAGTGTCCTGGGTATTTCCCTCATGAAGAAATATGGAATATTGAGGACATAGATATATTTGCCCTGATTGGACATTGTGCAATACATACATTTATAGAAGCATAGCATGGTATCCAGAAAAGGTATATAATTACTTGTCAGTTAAAATAAATAAAAAGAAATAAAAATTTAGTAAAACTGACTTAACATTATACTAACTCAAAAGTACTAAAATATTATTTAGTGTAATTTTATGAAGGGCCATAAGAATAATAAGTAGTAATTATATGGGAAGCAAATATTAGACCTGAAAAGATTAGTTTCATTTTCCAGATGAGGAAATGAAGTTAATTGGCTTGTCACTTTCTTATAGCTAACCCATGTCAGAACTGGAACAAGTCCAGTTTACCTCACTTTCAGTGTCAGTTTCTGGAATGTTCTAAAATGTCCTTTAATAAGAGTTGTCTAAGAATTAGTGTGTGAAAGTCATTAAACTAAAGACAAAGTAGTTTATCTAGTTTATCACATACATTATATGTCAAATAGTGATATGGGGTGTTAGAATGAGAAGGAGCCTTGGATAGTGTAGTTCAACTCTCATTTTTAGATAAGAAATGTGTTTTGTGATACTTTCATGATCCAGCTGCTTCCTGGCCGAGCTACTTTCTTCTTCAAGCTAGTAGTACTTTGTAACTCAGTTCTCTTCTATAAATCATGACATCCTGGATTTTCTTGACATGATTATTTGAACAATCATGTCTTGTTATTTTCACTGGTGTTAAAAAATATAGGTCTCTTATTTCTTGAAATCAGGTTTTCTAGTAACAGTCTCAAAATACTGACTGTGAGCCACTTTACTGCTTTGCTCACCAGCCATTTAGAACATAAACTTCTGGATTAGAAAAATAAAGAATTCAAAGAAAAAGAAGCAGTATTTGGTTAAGTTGGCCAGGCTTTCTTTTCTTCTTTAGTATTCAAGTAGACAATTTGTAAAATTTCCTTTACTTTGATCTTAGCTGCCCACGTTAGCAAGTTGCAGGCACAAATTGCTTGCCCATCCATCTATCCACAGACTTTGAAGGACATGGAAAAAAAAAATCCACCCTTTTGTGAAATTTCCCGACTGAAAGTTCTTACAGTTGTTGCTGCTGCTGACTTGGCCCATGTGAGGCAGCTCTAGCCAGGGCTGCCCCCAAGCCACCCACCCTGCCAAACCTCCTGGTCTTGCCAGCATCATTTCCTGAATGATGAAGCTCCCCGTGTGTGTCCACTGGCATGCCTTGGAGATCAGGAACACCCAATCAGGAATCAATTAATGGGAGAGAATAACACAAGACAAAGTTTCTATTTTACTTGGAACTATGATAACCACAAAATGGCTCTGGGTATTTTGTGAATCAGATTTCTGTCAAACTCGTGTATTTTTTTTAATCTGGATACACTTCAGTGATTGTACTGTTCTTTGGTAAGAACTGTTTGATGTTCAGAAACCTTGAAGCCATTTAGACTACTTTCTTTCCCCCCTTTTCAAATAGAAGTTTGCATTTTGTCCACCACAAAAAGAGTGCAAATGCCAAGAGGTCTGAGCGTACTTTCAAAGTCCAAACCCACAAACTCTGATTGGCTTCTAAACTTGGCCAGACACACTCTCCAGGGCTCCAGACGTTACATCAAATGGGGCAGTATCATGTCATAATCAGGGCACATTACCTGAATTCAAATCCCTCTACTGAGACTTTTAGCCAATTGCCTCATTTTATTCAACCTCAGTTTACTTCATCTTCTAATGGGATAATAAAAGTGCCAAGTACTTTTTAACACTGTATGTGGGCCTTTATGATCCTGACACACAATAAGCACTTTATGAGAAGATTGAGAGAACTATCTTTTTGGTGAGGCCTATTTGTAATTCTTTTGCTCTTTTTTTTTTTTTTTTTTTTGACAGGCAGAGTTAGTGAGAGACAGAGAGAGAGAGAGAGAGAGAGAGAGAGAGAGACAGAGAGAAAGGTCTTCCTTTTTCATTGGTTCACCCCACAAATGTTTGCTACGGTCGGTGCACTGCGCCGATCCGAACCCAGGAGCCAGGTACTTCCTCCTGGTCTCCCATGTGGGTGCAGGGCCCAAGCACTTGGGCCACAGCAGAGAGCTGGCCTGGAAGAGGAGCAACCAGGACAGAACTGGCGCCCCAACCAGGACTAGAACCTGGAGAGCTGGCGCCGCAGGCAGAGGATTAGCCTAGTGAGCCATGGCACCGGCTTCTCTTTCTCTTAAGTGTACTAAAATGATCATTACTAATAAAAGAGATTAAATAAGCAATTATATAATGTTATTGAGGATTAGTTTTAAAAATCATTAAAAAAGATTGTTAATGGTTATTACTTAAGCAGCAATTTCTATCCAACATATTGTAATAGTGCCATCATTTCTTTTCCTTTGTCTTTCATAGTTTAGTCCAAATTAAAGTCTTTCCTCACGTTTATTTAACCAAAATTGATATTCTTTTCCCATTTTCTTAGTCTCTATACCCAAGTGTATACATCAAGTGCATTTGGTATTGTTTTTGTTTTCTTTTTTAAAGAATTTCATTTTTTTTTTTTATTTGAAAGAATTACAGAAACAGAGAAAGAGAGAGAGCGAGATCTTCGATCCGCTGGTTCACTCCCCAAGTTGACACACAGATGGAGCTGGGCCAATCTGAAATCAGGAGCCAGGAACTTATTCCAGGTTTCCCACATGGGTGCAGGGGCCCAAGCCCTTGGGCCATCTTCTGTGTTGCTTTCCCAGGCCCATTAGCAGGGAGCTGTATTAGAATTAGAGCAGCTAGGACAGAACCAGTATGAGATGCCAGTGCAACAGGCAGCAGCTTTACCTTCTACCCCACTGTACTGGCCCTGTTTTTGTTTGGTTTTAAGAACAATTTTCTGTGGGCCAACACTGTGGCATAGTAGTTTGGGCTGACGCTTCAGCACAGTAGGTGAAGCCTGCACCTACCTTGGATGCAGGTTCTTTTCTCGCCTGATTCTCTTTGCTTATGGCCTGGGAAAGCAGTAGAAGATGTCCCAAGTGCGTGGGCCCCTGCACCCAAGTGAGAGACCTGGAAGAAGCTCCTGGCTCCTGGCTTTGGATTGGCCCAGCTCCAGCTGCCACGGCCATTTGGGGAGTGAACCAGTGATTGCAGACCTCTCTTTCTCTGTGTCTCCCTCTGTCTGTAACTCTGCCTCTCAAATAAATAAATCTTTTTTAAAAAGAACAATTTTTTGGAGGAGATGTACTAATAGTTTCAAGAGATTAAAACAAATTGAAGTTGCAGAGACAAAAAAGTAAGAGGAAAGAAAGAGGAATAAATCTAGAGATATCAAAAAAGTGAGCTAGAAATCCAGCTTTGAAAATTCCTGAAACTAACATACAGGAGAAATCAAACTGACTTAACATGTGAGTGCTTGTAAACTAGCTGGCAAAGTTCTAGTAGAATTCACATAGGTCCCAGTGATACATGAGTGTGCAGATATGCAGTGTTTTGTGAGAAACTCCACATAGGAACTCAAAAATATAATTGACTTCAACAGGGGCACTGCATTGTGGTGAGGATCAACAGCCGATCACTGAATGCCATATTTACTTCCTAGGAATATTAATGTCTGTGCTTCCTGGAAGACTCTGACACGATGTATGTCAAGTGAGTGAAAAAAATAGGTAAATGAAATAGGTAAATGAATGAGTGAATAAGTAAGTTTTATAACCAAATAGTGTCAGCAGTAAAGTATAATTAAATTTACATTTGCATTACGCATAGAATGTTTGCATTGCAAGTAGAATGTTCTGAGACATGTACTACTCTAATAAAAGCTGTGCTATTTGAATAGTATGAGACTAAGCACACTATTTTGGCAGGTCAAGAGGTTGGAACCTCTTGAATGACAGGAAAAATAAACCAAATGAGTCACTCTTTTCCACTGTCAGCTTGTGAGATAAGGGGACAAGGAGAATAGTGAATTCACTCAATAAATCATCACTACCTACTTTCTCCATCCTAGATGATACTGGACAGCCCAGAGAGATGAAACAGGACAGGCATATAAATACCAATGTCCAGCAATGTCTCAAAGGGGAGAGTTGCTAGGCTAAAAGACCTATGGGCCACATGTCTTGTCATAGCACAGCTCTCACCTAGGGATTGGTTAGGGCCCAGGTTATTATGAAACAAAACACACTCTCATGCTAGAAGGTGGCCACCTAGGAAGTCTCCCTCATAGAAAGTCATTGATCTCAAATTTCTAACTACACAAACCAAAACCCTTGAACAAGAAGAATCAACTGAGATTCTTCTCACTTCCTTAATTTACAGCCATTTCTCTATTGGCAACAATTCAATTGTAATTATTTTAGGCTGAGTTTTCCTACAACAGATTGTGAGATGGAGATTAATATGCAAGATAAGTGTTACCAAGCACTTTGGAGATCAATATCAATAGAAGGGAGGGAAAGGAGGCAGGATTGTGGAAGAGAGAGAAGCTGGGATATGACTTAGTTGCACTGAAGACCCCAGTATATTCTTTGGGGAACTCTGGAGCTGGGATGACACTTTAGAATTTGGGGAAGGAAGAATGGGCTTTTATATCCCTGCAATGATTGGGACTGGATGTGGCCATTTAATGGGGGCTTCTTCTCCAAGTAGATGTGGTGTTAAGCAAGGCAGATTTCTTCCATGGGGACAGTCCTCCAAGAAGGCTTAATACATAGGACCTTCTTCAGGCAGCACTGCCAGTAGCTGGGGAAATGAATCCCTTTTTCCAAAAGGGGAACCTGAGCATAACATTCCCCAAAAGTGCTCCCTATGTATATCTTGTAGTTTCCTTTTAATATCATTCAATTGAATAAAGAGCTATAAAAGTAACTTCATTCCACAAATGATATTAAATCAGGCAAAATATTATGCTTAGATGGAATCTTCATTGTATAATCACAGTTGAACCTTTAATTACTTTCATGTGCCACATTTTATTTTGTTAGATGATTTTTATGCAAAATTCTTATACATATTTAGTGGAAAAGTTGGGGAAGATTTTTAAATTAGCTTTTAAATGCTATACTAGAATGAGGCATGGTGGTAGATTTATGTTTGTGGAAAAATTTTTCATTCCTGTGTTTCCACATTAAAAGATCTTTAGCGTTAAATGACTTTTATAACAACACAAGAGGATGTACCAAGATGCACCAACTTAAAGTGTGCCAGGTTCCAAGTTTGTTATGATATAGATATTAGTGTTTCTCAAGAGATAATATTGTTTTCATAATATTCTGTGTTGATCCTTCTCCGATGTCTGTTATATATAGATACATAATATATATAAATATATGTGTATATATATAATATATGTATATATCAACATACTTGGAGTTGGTCAACTTCATCTAACTATAATTTTTATATAGTGGTAGAATAGAGCATTTTAGAGTAGGAAGAGGAGGTGTTCCATTCTGGACACAGTGAAACTTCTCTGATTCATCATCATCTGAATACTGAAAGATAAGTAGGAGTTAACCCAGTAGAGGTAGTAGCTGAAGGGGACTCTTGGGAAGAGCATTTCATGCAAAAGGTAAGCATGGGTAAAGTCTGAAGTAGGAAACAGAAAATGAGGCTGAGGTTTACTTATTTCTCCCCTTAGTTTGACTCTTTGGTCTCATGAGGTTTAATTAATTTGGAACATAAATGATAACATAGCCTGTGGGTTATTTTCTGTATTTCCTTTAATTTTGATGAAGTGTATGTGAATACTATTAATGAACTTTTGGTTTAAAGAAAATCTTGAAAATTTGGAATGCAATGTAAAAGCAGCTGCTACTGCATATAATTTCAGTTAGGGGCTGCACTCTCCCTGATACTGGATAGGGATCTCCTATCCATTTGTTACATTGTCTGAATTCCTTCAATGAAACCTCATTTGGTCAGCTTTTGAAGGTCTCCTGGTTTTATACAGAGTAATAATTTACAAAGCAGGTATACCTGAGGGACATAATAATTTAACAGGAATTTAATTTTCATTCAGACGATGTAACATAGAGAACACAGCCACCATAAAAATGGAAAAAAAATGGAACCCAGAGAGCTCTAGGATGGGGGTGGGAGGAAGGAGAGAAAGTAGGGAAACCAAGGCATCAGAGGAAGTTTTTGAAAGAGCATCAAAGGGTATAGAAGAAAAGATTTACCTTCTTGAGAATTTAACCTCAGGACTCAATTGCTAGGAAAATTTATCAGTGTTGCACAATGCTATTTCTCAAGCAGTTTTTTTCAACTTTCCCCTCTTCCCCACACATTGTTCTCCCAGGGTTTGTATTGGGGGGCACTAACATGGAAGGATGGGGAAGTCCTAGAAACATGTATACTCACCATGGGTGAACTTCATAGCCACCTTCATTACAGAGATGGCAGGCAGACCATTGTATGGGTTTTGATGTTAAGACATGACATGGGTAGAGGCATGAACCATCATTTTTAAATTTATTTCCATGATGAAGCCTGAAGCAAAAACTGTATCAAACAAGCCCTTGCCCTTTATCCGTCAGCCTCTGGAGTTGATGGGGTGATTCATGCAGTGTGTTCTCCCTTACTGCCTGAATCACAGCAACTCAAAATATTTTATGCGCATTGCTTTTGATATACCCATGACTCTTCCATCAGCCTAGTGTCTGCATTTTGATAGTAAGTCAGATGTTTTTAAGCAATATATTGATGAGTTTTAGAGTTTAAATACTTTCAAGCAGCTGTCGGGCAAATGGGTTTGATTGTGCAGATTCTGATGAGTTGCTATATGTTGTGCATTTTATGCATGTATTTCCCTTTTTATGTCCTTGCTTAGGGTGGGTTTTGGAATTCAACCTTGACTGTTAAAATGAATTTTGTTGTACTTTTGTTTCTTCAGTCCTCATTTTCATCTGTGACCTGAGGAATGAAATGATAGATACTCCCAAAGGCTCTTCTGGTACAGCTTGAGCTTGTTGTTCCATGTACTAGACATTAATAATAATTCTGGCCGGCGCCGTGGCTCAACAGGCTAATCCTCCGCCTTGCGGCGCCGGCACACCGGGTTCTAGTCCCGGTCGGGGCGCCGGATTCTGTCCCGGTTGCCCCTCTTCCAGGCCAGCCCTCTGCTGTGGCCCGGAGTGCAGTGGAGGATGGCCCAAGTGCTTGGGCCCTGCACCCCATGGGAGACCAGGTAAAAGCACCTAGCACCTGGCTCCTGCCATCGGATGAGCGCGGTGCGCCGGCCGCAGCGCGCCATCCGCGGCAGCCATTGGAGGGTGAACCAACGGCAAAGGAAGACCTTTCTCTCTGTCTCTCTCTCACTGTCCACTCTGCCTGTCACAAAAAAAAATAATAAAAATTCTGATGCTGGATATCATTATTTGTTGGAGTTCTTTGGTGAAGGTTTGATTTTGTGCTATTTGAAGTTGTTCAGTGAACCTCTTCCACCACTCTGCATTCTGTATGGGTATACTGGAAATGCTCCTTATTAAATGAAACATACAACCCAGACAGTGCTGTGGCACTTGAACTCACCTTCTCAAATCAGAGAGCAGTTAATAACATTATTGATAAAGAAAGATTGGTAGGATAGTGTGGCAGAGCAGGTTATGCTGCATCTTGTAATGCCTGCACCTTATTATCAGGGTGCCTGAGTTTGAGCTTTGCCTCTACATCTGATGCAGCTTCCAGCTAATATGTACCCTGTGGGGCAGCAGGTGATAACTCAAGTACTTGGATCCTTGCCACTCAGATAGAAGACCCAGATGGAGTTCTGGGCTCCTGGCTTCAACCTGGCCTGGCTGCCAGGTTGTGGACATTTGGGCAGTGAAGATCTCTGTTTTTTCTCCTTCTGCCACTCTGCCTTTCACATAAGTGAAAATAAACATTAAAGCAAGGAAAAGAATTATTCAGTGAATTGTATACTCCTTTGATTTCTTAGATAGATTAATGGGATGTAAAAGATACAATGTAGAAATTTTAGTAAACACTCAAATCATTTGACCTGTCCAGCAAAATATAAACCACAGTAATGGAACCTTATTGTCAGAACCATTGTCCAGTATTTATTAAGGTAGTAGTGCTATGTGAGACTATGGCAAACTATAGTCTCCTTTCTAGAATTGTTTATTTCCAAGCAAGAAAACTGTTACTCAGTTTGTGTGAGTCATTACAGTTTAAAGCAGAGTTTGCGGCTTTGTTGGATTAGAAGAACATTTAATCATATAAGAATTATCAATACTAATTTCTATAGAGGTGGATGTTGAGAAACCTATATAGCTGTGAACTGAGCTATGTATAGCTCATATAAAGGTTATATAGTTATGAAATGGCAGAATATTCAGATCCAGATATTTATTGCTTTGGTTACAAATGATGCTATGTCTATAAAATACTGTTTTTCAGGAACAGAGACTAAACTCTCTGAGTAATAAAAATATTTTAACATAAGCAAGGCAAGAAGTTCAGCTATTAAAATATGGAAGATTTGCAAGTACTGTCCAGCTGAAGTTCTAGCTCTGCTCTGAACCCCACATGTATGTGCAGGTGTGATTTTTTTCTGTGACTCAGTGTGAGGCCTGAGGCTTATCCACTGTCTACAGTTTCTAGTTACCAAAGAAATGGATGGGTCACTTCAGTATATGTGACAGATCATGGGATAAGCCTGATGTTAGGAGTTCCCAGGACATGGTTCTCTGTGCTTTTTCTGTCTCTGTAGATGGATATATCTACAGGCAGGCAGTGATTGGCATTTCTTGACCCCTCTCCAGCTCTCCAGTAGGATCTTAGGCATAGCTCTATTCTTGGACACAAGAAATTAATTTGCTTACTTGCAGGGGTAGGGAACGTCTGGCCTGTGGGCTGTGTAAAGACCGTGAAATTATTTGGTGCAGTCCTACCAAGGCAATTGCAGGTGGGACACAAAATTCAATAAATCTATAGCAGGCTGATTTTGTATGGCCTATGGATGATATGATGTTATAAATATCCAAATGGCCTTTGGCAGAACAAAGGTTTCCCATCCCTGGTAGTGTGCCGTCAAATAATCAGCTTAATGTGGGAGTCGCTCAGGAAAACTTCATTGACTTGTGACAAGTAAAGGAAATGTTGGGAAGGAATAATTTCCTAGTGAAGCTTGTTCCCGCCCTCCCCTTCCCCCCAACCAAGAAGCAGTTTGCTAGGGCTCTTATAATAATGAGGATTAGGCGAGTGTCCATTGTATGGAAAGACAGGGAGCAGGAGGACCATTCTTGCTTACACTGTACATCTTTATAGATCATATGTTCAAAGATCTGTCAGACTGGTTTCCTGCAGCCTTCCTGGTTTGTGCTGATCTAGTCCTCTGGGAGTACAGTGCTGCAAGATAACTTTCCAGTAACATCTGAAAAACAAGTTCAAAAAAGTAAACTGTTTCAGATTCTCTTCCTGTGTTCCAGTGACTCCTTTTTGCCTAATTGTTTGGTTCTAGATTACAACTTCTGCTAGAAAAAAGCTGAAGCTCTAGAATTAAAGGAGACCTCAGTCTAACCCTCGTTTTCTGGAGGGCAATTTTCCATATGTGTGCACGCTCTTTTAATTTGAAACTATATTTTTTGCAACATTGTTCAAAACATTAGAGAAGCATATTTATGTGGAAAACCTGCTTCAGCTGAATCTTCTAAATGTCTGTTCATTTACATATGCATTATTTTAGTCTTTGTGGGAGAAATAAAGAAAGCGGGAAACAATTGTTGGAATCAGACAGAAGGTGATACTTCCTTTTGGTGCTGCTGTTGATCCTCCTCGTCCTCCTTTTTTAAAATTAGTTTCTTAAAAGCGAGTCTATCTGTCATAGGGATAGAGAGGATTACTGTTTATGTTGCTATTATCAGTGACATAGAATAGAAACCATCAGTTTTTTGTCTTAAATTGACTTTAACGCATTTGACTGTGTTAATGCGTGTATGTTATTGTTTCAAAATCTGATGTTTATTTTCATTTGCACTTTCTCTGAATTCTTTAGGTTTCTTTTGAAAATATATGGTATCTTTCTCATAATGGGTGCAAAAGAAGTGCTTACTGAGTGAATTTTCTTGCCATGCATATGTAGAATTTCAGGAAATTAATACAACAGAGCAGCAGATAAGCTGCATATGTACAACTGATAATCATTAGGAAAATTGCCCATGGTTTTCTTCTCTGACAGATGGAGAGAAGGAGGGGAAACTGATGTTTAAAATTTACCTGCAACTTTCACATGCAAGATAACATTTAAATCCTAACAATTTGGAAAGAGAGATCTTCTCACATCATTATATATGTATGAACAATTAGATTCCAAGAAGTTAATTTGCTTCGGGTCATGACCTTTAAGGTAAACTGACATTCAAGTTCAGGTCTGTATTTTACCAGACTTGTATATATTTTCTCCACTAAATTGCAACTCATACAGATTTCAGTGAGTATATTTGGCTTCTTAATTACACAACACATTCACAACAATCTATTTTGATAAATTATTAACTTTTTTTTTTTACCTTTGCAACCCTTGTCTCATAGGGCATATTTTTTTCTTTTCCCACTCCTCTCTCATAACCTTGCCTTCTTGGTATCTGGTGTTTAGTAAGAGAAAGAAATTTGGCATCATGACATACTGATGTGATATTATAGAATGGTCAGTGTTAATAAGATGAAGTGGGCCAGCGCCTTGGCTCACTTGGCTAATCCTCCGCCTGTGGTGCCGGCACCTTAGGTTCTAGTCCCAGGTGGGATACCGGATTGTGTCTCAGTTGTTCCTCTTCCAGTCCAGCTCTCTGCTGTGGCCCAGGAAGGCAGTGGAGGATGGTTCAGGTCCTTGGGCCCTGCACCCTCATGGGAGACCAAGAGGAAGCACCTGGCTCCTGGCTTTGGATCAACACAGTGTGCTGGCCATGGTGGCCATTTGGGGGGTGAACCAATGAAAAGGAAGACCTTTCTCTTTGTCTCTCTCTCTCTCACTGTCTAACTCTGCCTGTAAAAAAAATAAGATGAAGTGTTTGTGTTTCAGTTTGAAGAATCCAAAGGATCTAAATTTTTCATCTTAAGCCCCTCCTCATGCCTGTTTATTGATGGCCAAATCTGGATGGAGCTGGTGTCCAAGTGATTATGAGATTGGACAAAGCCGGAAATTTTCAGATGCCCAGTTGGGGTTGTTTGGATTTGTCTTAGAGTAAACCTTGAGACAAAGCCGTGGGTGTAAATAGTCTGCTTAGGAGGCAATTCCAAAAACTCACAGTGAAGCAGTGTAGGAAGTGAAAAGGAGGGAGAAGGGCCAGTACAAGGTGCCTTGATGAACACATATTTGCTGTGGGTCAGAGTCAGTTCCACTGAGGACTCTGAGAAGGTGACTGGGATGGAAAGGGTGGGAGTTTATTCATCAGTTCTGTTTTGGATTGACTCGTTTGCCCCAAGGATTTTTCATTTTCCTAAACATCTAAGTTGTACTTTGATAGGTCCTAGTCCATAATCCCCGAAAATAAGCCTCGGGCAGGGTTCAGACAGTTATATGTGGGGAATTGTCCATTTATGGTAAACTTTATTATAGTTGTAGATGAACTAGAGGGCCAAGGGGTTTTGAAGCAGGATATAAACATTATCTGACACAGAGGAACTTACAGGAAACACAGAGAACTTACAGGGAAAGGGCAGAAGTGCTTTGTGCTGCTCTGTAGACTCCATGCCTACGTGGGATTGATTAGAGATAAGACAGCTCTAGAGAGAGGCTGTGTATAGTTTCAAGCATGGATTCTGGCAGCTGCTCTGAGTTCAGATCATCTCTGTTACTTACTGGGTGAATTTAGCCTAGATATTTAAATTCCTAGTGCTTGTCCTACCTGTGTAAAATGAGAATGATAATAAAGCCTACTTCAAGTGCATTCGTGTCAAGTTGATACAGGCCAATACATGTAAAGCATTTGCAACTGAACCAAGCATAAATTAAGCAGCCAAGCACTTCTTACCTATGGTCATGAAGGAGACCTATATTGCCTTTTAAAATGTTATAAATGTGAAGTGGACTTAGACAAAAAAATCTTCCTAGTTAATTCTTTAGCTAGAAAACTTTCTTTTATATCCCTTATCAAATCTCCAGGACTTCACATATATCTTAATCCAGTCAAATTTTGAATTCAACTTTTAAGGGACACAACGTAACAAAAGGACATAGTAAGTGGAGGTTTTAGAAACAATGAAGTACTGGTGTTACCTAACAACTCAGTAGAAACAGCACCCACTAGGACAGAATCCATTATATTAGCAATCAAATCTAATGATGAGTGCCACTGGTGGAACATGTGCCTAGTACCTGGTATATTATCTTATTTAGTATTTATACCACTTGTAATGAGTAGATAGTTTCAACCCAGTTCTTGAAAAGAAGAGATGGATTCAGAGTTGAAATAACTTGTTCAAGATTCCACAACTGGTAATTTGTGGGGCTGAGAGTCTGACCCCATTGCATGTTTCTTAAACTGTTATATTCAACTGAGACATTGCAACAAGCTAAATGTTATCCTCGGCTGACATCACTTGGGACACTGTATACTCATGGTGGCTTTAGAATTGAAGCTTGTATTGAGTCCTTGCTCTACTATTTGTGGCTTTGGGTATTACTTAACCTCTCTTGAGCTCATTATGTTACAGGTTTTCTGTAAAAGAAGAATAATGATCTCTATCCCAGAGGGTTGTTTTGGGGATTATATGAAATTATCTTGATACTTCATGTTCAGTGTTATGTAAATTTTGTCATCTAAAAGAATTAAAGCTTTGAAATAAGTTATGGTAATCTATATGAATGAAATTATTAACAAGAGAGTTGATATTTAAAATTCTTTCATAATTAACTTTATGCTTACATTTCTCAATTTCTAATTGGAATTATTTTCCCTTTTCTTTCATTCATTTCACAAACATGTATTAAAAGCTTACTATATATCAGGCATGTTTTATGTGTTTGGAAATTAAAAGATGAAAGTAACATACTTACATTACAGTTGCTTAACAGTTTAGGATCATAAATAATCGCAGAAAAATCACAGTAACAGGTTTTGCTTTGCCAACATCTCTTTTAAAAAATACTCTTTTTTTTTTTTTGACAGGCAGAGTGGACAGTGAGAGAGAGAGACAGAGAGAAAGGTCTTCCTTTGCCGTTGGTTCACCCTCCAATGGCCGCCGCGGTCGGCGCGCTGCGGCCGGCGCACCGCGCTCGTCCGATGGCAGGAGCCAGGAGCCAGGTGCTTTTCCTGGTCTCCCCATGGGGTGCAGGGCCCAAGCACCTGGGCCATCCTCCACTGCACTCCTGGGCCACAGCAGAGGGCTGGCCTGGAAGAGGGGCAACCGGGACAGAATCCGGCGCCCCGACCGGGACTAGAACCCGGTGTGCCGGCGCCGCAAGGCGGAGGATTAGCCTGTTGAGCCACGGCGCCGGCCTTAAAAAATATTCTATCCTCTACCTTCACAGGAGCAAAAAGATAATGAACTCTCAATCTTATTTGTAACATAATAGTTAAATGTTTTAAAATTAGTTTAGACTGTATGTCAAGACTAAGACTGAGATGAGGATGTGTGCTCATTTATAGATATACACATCTATCTATAAATAAAGTTCTTCCCAAAGCTGTGAAACATTTAGATCTTCAGAACCATGAAACTTGTTAGCTTTGGTTATAGATAAGCAGAATAAACCATCTCCTTCCAGGGGGCACCAGTTCATCAGCCTTAGCTTTTGAAGCACAAGGAAGACAGGTCTCAAGAACTGCTTCTTTCCCAAAACTCAAAACTTTCTAACTAGTTACATTACTTTTGTTTCTAGTGGTTCTCATTAGCACAGATAATACAATGTTTCTAAGTTGGCTGTGAATAGCCTTTGATGCTCTCCTGATTTGTGTTCATCTTTCTACTAGTATTATTTACCTATTCATCTTTTAGATTAATAATGGTATATGATACATGAGTATATTTTTACTCATAAATTACCAATTAGTAAGTAAGTACAAATAAACTTAGAAATGTATTTCTAATGTTATAATGATGAGCCCATTCTGTGAACATAAACTGAAAACATTGGGAGATACAATGGAATTTTTTAAAGTTAATTCTGCCAGCCATAATTTTGAATTTCCCAGTGGCATGATAAGCACAATCTTGTCAATTTATTTAGGGCATCAGCAAAGCAGGGGAACCAAAAACATATCATCTAATGAATTTATTAATCCAAAATTAAATAAATCAGAATTTTGACCTCCTTTGACTAATTTTATAGGCTACTTTGGCTTCATTTTATTTTATTTATTTATTTATTTATTTATTTTAGTGGGAGGTAAAATAGCAAGGTTTATTAGGGCAGGGACATCCATAACGATGGATGGGCACCTCTCCAGACAGAGCCTGAGAGACTGGGGAGGTCGGGGGGGAAGAGTGAAGAGAGAGTACACCTGACCAGACCAGGTGGGCAGCTCAGCAGACAGGCAGAGGGCTAAGCATGCCTGGCTTTATTTTAAATATTGTTTGTGTATGGGTGGAAATATGACATCATTGTTTTTGATTGGTTTAAGAGCTCTAAATGGTTTAGATTCACTACCTGTTAAAAGGGTTAGAATTTAAAGGACATTTGTGAAGTACACTTTTCCCAGAATCTACTGAAGATTTTCTGTCTTTAACATTTTTGCTCATGCATCTACACTTCTCTAACTAGTAAGATTCTATTCATAATGTAAGGCCCACCTATCTATAGGCCAATCCAAGAGAAAGAAATTTGTTTCTTCCTTAAGCTAATTTTGTGTGTCAGCACTATACATTCCTCTTTCATTTCAAGGAAATATTCACATATATGTTTATAAATGTATTTATTTTATTTAAAATATGCATAGTGTCTTCTAAGTCCATTTTAAACATTTTAAAAATAAGTTATTCTCTCTTATATCTTTCATTTTTCTGTTAACACCTATCTACTGAATATGCATTAATTAGGTACTCAATCGATTTGGGTTGAATAGTCAGTAATGGCAGATTTTCCTTTCCCATGCTGTTGAAGATCATAGTAAAGACAAAGGTTTGGAGATTTTTATCATTCCTTAACTGTGTGGGAATTATGAGACTATAATATGCTAAGTGGAATTATTCATTTTTCCTTTTTATTTTTTTCATTCCTCTAATGAAATTGAAATACCTCCTTTCATATTATCTCACCATGTTTGAAGTATAGTTGTATTTTAGTGGGTATGGAAGATTGATTTCAGGACCTCCACAGACAACAAACTCTGTGGATGTCAAGTCCCATATATAATGACACAGAATTTACATATACCCAGCACATATCCTCTTGCATGCTTTAAAAGTCTAGATTACTTATCATGCCTAATACAATGCAAATGCTTTGGAAATATTTTTTTTTACTATGATGCTTGTGGAATGTGATAAAGAAATAGTTTTTACATGTTCGGTACAGATGTGATTTTTTAATGACTAATTTTGATCTGTATTTGGTTGAATCTATAGATGTAGAACCCACAGATATGGAGGATTCACTTCACCAGAAAAAGACAGAGATTGTTTATAAGCTAATGCACAAAAAGAGCCATGCTTACTTGAATTGACCTGGTTAGTTAGGTATATTTCAGAGTATTTAGTTTTTCCACATAGTTTTCCCGTAGAATGTTCTTTATTGTTAATGGAAACTCTGGAGGGTGAATGGTGATGAAAGATAAGAATCTGGATATGTGTTTCTCACAGGTCAGCAAGTTGCTGGTGAGTTTGACCTAGGTCCAGAGAGCTTATCTCACATATTTGCTAATCATGTGGAAGAGAGAGCCCACAGGTTTTAAACTGTTGACTGCAACACAAACCACATATGTGAAAGGGTAGCAGTGATACATGAAAGCAAAACACCAAGTTTAGCAATTCTTCTTTTTTTTTTTTTTTAACTTTCCCTAACTGTGTTCATACCATAAAGAACAAATCAAAATATGATGAGGTAAACATTCTGTATGGTCATGCGATGAGATCACAGTTAAATACTAACATATTTCTTTCCACTATTCCCTTGAAAGTTTTCATCTATTACTTTCCAGTTCACAAGTAGTTTTACTCCCCCTTTTCAGTACTCAAAATTCTTTAGGACTGTTTAAATTTGCTTTTCCAAACAAAACACACAATTATGTATTGCAGATGTGAATTTTTTAGATTAAGAATAGGATCATAGTTTAAAGCAAAAAGATAAGGTATAGCAATCAAATTGTTTGCAGAGTATACTTTATCATATATATATATATTTATATGTATAATTTAATATCCCCAATGTGCTTGCACTGTTGCTCACTACACAAAATAATTCTTGTTGACTGGTTTTGCTCTGCAGAAAACCTACTCATTTTTAAGACTCTTTACTCAATGTTAACTTGGAGGCAAGCTTAATTTTACTATAGGGATGTAGTCTGAGAGTCCTAAAAATAGATTTTATATTTGGAAAATACCAGTTACCTTCTATCTCAAAAACATACATTCCTTAAATATAGGAACACTATTTTATAGTTAGGTTTTGTGTTAGGTATACTTCATATAAACTTTATGTATACTCCAAATCACAGAATAGTCAGCCTATAATTGAATCAATTAATAATATAGTCAGTTGGCTTGAAGACCTTAGATGTCGACTGATTTACTGAGAGCCAGAATTAGGCTTGATTTTTCTTCTTTTAATTAAGATGTATTTATTTGTTTTGAAAGTGAAAAGTTAAAGAGAGAGAGGGAGAGACAGAGGGGGATCTTCCATCCTTTGGTTCACTCTTCAGATGGCCGTAATGACCAGCGCTTGGCAAGGCTGAAAGCAAGAGCCAGGAGCTACATCCAGGTCTGTCACATGGAACCCAAACACTTGGGCCATCTTCTATGGCTTTTGTCAGGCCATTACCAGGGAGCTAGATTGGAAGTAGAGCAGCTAGGACTTGCACTGGCACCCACATGAGATGCTGACATTGTAGGCTACAGGTTTACCTACTACATCACAACATCAGTCCCCGAGATTGCTTCTATTTCATAGCAATTCGTCTTCCCATTCAGCCTTTGTCCTTCACTTTCCTGATGACTCAAGGCAAAATTCTTCTAAAACAACTCACCCTTAATCTATTATTTTTATTTTACCCATTTTTTGCATTATTTACATCATTACATTATTTCTAGCAAATTTATTTTCTATAGAACATTTCTTCTATTTTAGAGAAAAAAGAGTGATATTTTGTCTTAAAATAAAATCCTGCTATGAGTTTTCCTTTTAGCATTCAAAATTTTATTTGATTTATGATGATGTTGTTGATTTACACATGTAGTAAAGGCAAGAGAACTGCTTGACCCTCGATGGGCTGCTTTTAGCATGAAACATATTTTTGCCATGTGGAAACTGTGTTTGAGTTAGCTATTTGTTTGTGTTATATGACAAGCCACTTTTTTTTGGTGCCCCATAAAATGTGGTTTCATCTCCCCACTGCTTTTGTTTTGGCATAAGACAGTGGGAGTGGCTGTTAAGGGGGTTTGGGCTGATGGCCTGATGACTGGACATGAGATGACAGTCTCTTATGGAAGCTGACTATATGCAATGTTATCATCCTTCTTGCCTCTTAAGTGAAAAGGAAAAGATATGGAAGTGAGATTTCCATTTGTTTAAATTTGTGCTGTAAAAATTGTTTTTTTTTCTTTTTTGCTGCAACCTATGTATATATATACAACCTGTCCATTAGTCACTTCATACATTTTATTATCACTTCATTCTTTATTTGCTTCCTTGACCTCAGGAAGATTCCCAAGTAATTCTGAAACCCATTAGTATCTCAGAACACTCACCAAAAAAAATCTATAAATGATTTCTTAATGGTCATTACTTATCAGTATTAGGCAATCTTAGACTGGCCAGAAGTCATTGTATGGAGACTTAAAAACATCTTTAATATGCAAATCCTCTTACTCTGTTTTGTTATCTTTCCATTTCCAGTATGTAAAACTAACTCAAAATATTTGTATATTATAAAAACCAGTATAACTTGCAAATTCCATTTTAGCCATCAATTATTAGATTTATAGAAAAGAGCCTGTTGCAGAACTACTGTATTTTGTAACTGCCCTCTTTCCCCCACACTTCTGATTGGTCCCTTGAATAAAGGCTGTAGACAAAGGGCTAAATAATAGTGCATTTAGATCTGAAGAGGGATTGTGATAGTCAGGGACCCACCATCCACAGGAGAATGGTGCCCGGGAAAGAACTTAGAACATCAAGATCTCTGTTTCTCATAGTGTCCATTTCACTTCTACAGGTTTCCCCTTTGGTGCTCAGTTAGTCATCGCCAATCAAGGGAAACAAATGATATTTGTCTCTTTGGGACTGACTTAATTCACTGAGCATGATGTTTTCCAGATTCCTCCATTTTGTTGCAAGTGACCGGATTTCATTGTTTTTGACTGCTGTATAGTGTTCTGTAGAGTACATGTCCCATAATTTCCTAATCCAGTCTACTGTTGATGGGCATTTGGGTTGGTTCCAAGTCTTAGCTATTGTGAATTGAGCCGCAATAAACATTGCTGTGCAGACGGCTTTTTTGTTTGCCCATTTAATTTCCTTTGGGTAAATTCCAAGGAGTGGGATGGCTGGGTTGAATGGTAGGGTTATATTCAGGTTTCTGAGGAATCTCCAGACTGACTTCCATAGTGGCTTCACCAGTTTGCATTCCCACCAACAGTGGATTAGTGTCCCTTTTTCCCCACATCCTCTCCAGCATCTATTGTTGGTGGATTTCTGAATGTGAGCCATTCTCACCGGGGTGAGGTGAAACCTCATTGTGGTTTTGATTTGCATTTCCCTGATTGCTAGGGATCTTGAACATTTTTTCATGTGTCTGTTGGCCATTTGGATTTCCTCTTTGGAAAAATGTCTATTGAGGTCCTTGGCCCATCTCTTAAGTGGGTTGTTTGTTTTGATGTTGTGGTGTTTCTTAATTTCTTTGTAGATTCTGGTTATCAACCCTTTATCTGTTGCATAGTTTGCAAATATATTTTCCCATTCTGTCGGTTGCCTATTCACTTTCCTGATTGTTTCTTTTGCAGTACAGAAACTTTTCAATTTGATGCAATCCCAGTAGTTAATTTTGGTTTTCAGTGCCTGTGCTTCTGGGGTCTTTTCCAAGAAGTCTTTGCCAGTACCTATGTCTTGCAGGGTTTCTCCTATGCTCTCTAGTAATTTGATGGTGTCGGGTCGTAGGTTTAAATTTTTAATCCATGTTGAATGGATTTTTGTGTAAGGTGAAAGGTAGGGGTCTTGCTTCATGGTTCTGCACGTGGAAAGATCTCATCACTTTTGGCTTTGGGTTTCATCTTCTGGGTTAGTTCCCTCCCCAGCCACAGCATCAAAGGAAAAAGCAGTAGCCCTGGAAGTATAGCTAAATGAAGTGGCCAAGAATTCTCCACCAGTCCTGTACTTAAAATCTAACTTAGCCATTTTTAAGCCTGGTGAAAGACACTTAATCTCTTAACTCTAATTTCTTTGTTTCTAAAATGAGGTGAGAACAGAATCTAACTCACAAAATAAAATATGTGCTGAAGTAGAACTGGGAGTGTGTTGTTGATGTGGACAGTAGCATGTGAAAGAAGCTAGGGCTCCCTGGCCTGCTAAGATATGCACAGAGCCTCCAAGCCAGGAAAGGCATCATAGGGGAGTAGCTGATTTGCGTCTGGTTTGATCTTGTTAGATCACTTGGGAAAAGCAGGATCTTAGAACCTTCCCTTTTAATTTCCAAGGATTTTTTAAGTAAGTGGGAATCAAAGCATACTGAAAGGACCGAACACAAGTAGGTGGAAACCCATACTGATATGAGGTTAATGGAAGGGGAGACTATGAATCTCACTCTTGATTTACCTTCTCTCTTCTGTTTTCTTCAATTATGTAAATCAAACTCAGAAGCCAATAAATATTTCTGTTTTTGTTTTTACTTATAGAAGCCATAGAGGGTGTAGACAGTTATATAAAACTAATTAGTAACATACTCATTCTGTCTTTTATTTGTCAGACATTTATAAAACCTTACTATAAATAAGTTGTTATACTCCATTGACATTGGAGCTTCAATGTCAGATAAGATTTGTTTCCTGGCCTCATGGGGTTTATAGTTTAGAGCGGAACTCAGGTGAGTATAGATGACTGTACTGGAGTTTCTTCATTATTGAGTAACCCAGTGTTGCTATGAGAACTAATAATGCATTATCTCAACTTGGAGATTAGAGCAGCTATGAAAAGCTTCTTCCTATTAATGATGACTGAACTCATTGTGATAATTCTGCTAGCCAGGTGAAAAGAGGTGGAGGGAAAAGAGAGGACAACCCAGATATTTGGTATAACCTACACAGTAGCATAGGGGAGTGAGAGAACATGGCATATCTGTGATAAGCATTACTTATTTTTTCTCATGAAGTATGCAGAGAAGGAGGAAGGAGGAGAGCAGCACCTAGAGAGTAAGGTAGGATAGAGGAAATGCTATCTTTAAGAAATAAGAGGAGGGGCCAGCTTTGTGGCACTGTGGGTTAAAGTCACAGCCTGTGATGCCAGGATTTTATATATGAGCACTGGTTTGAGACCTGAATGTCCCACTTCTAATTCAGCTTCCTGCAAACGTGCCTGGGAAAGCAGAGAAAGATGGCCCTAAGGCTTGTGTCCCTGCTGCTTATGTTGGGACACCCAGATAGAGTTGCATGTTCCTGGCTTTAGTTTGGGCCCTGCACCAACCATTACAACCATTTGAGAGAGTGAACAAGTCAATGTAGAATCTCCATATCTCTGTCTTTTCTCTGGAACTCTGGCTTTCAAATGAATAAGTAAATCCTAAAAGAAAAGCAGGCAATAGAGTATTGTATACTTGAAAATTGAAAAGAAGTTAAGTGTTCTTATTATAAATTATTAATGGTTGAATTCATATATCTTATTTTTTCATATTTTTATCAATGATAGTTTATATTCTTGTCATTTTAATAATACAGCAAAGTTAGGACTTTTTAAAGTTGATGAAGTAATAAAAATATAATTTCTTTAAAAGCCCTAGCCACTATTTTAAGAATATGATCAAGTAAAAATTACCTAGAAAACAAAAAAGAAGAAAGAAAGGAGAATTTCAGGAGCCATATAGAGTAGAAAATCAACAACAGTGATCCCTCACTACCCACATAAAATTGTTTTTAGGACTCCTAAAAGTACCAAAACTCCAAGATGCTCATGTCACTTATATATATAATATGATGTGCATATAACCTACATATTCTTCACATACACAATAAATCATCTCTAGGTAACTTATACTATATAATCCTATGTAAGCACTATGTAAATAATTGTTACAATGTGTTGTTTAGGAAATAATGACCAAAAAACATGTACATGTTGAGTACAGGTGTATTTTTTTGTTCAATATCTTTGATCTGTGACTGGTTGCATCTAGAAATGCAGAATTTCTAGATATAAAGGGTCCACTCTACTGGGGGAGTTAGAATTCACTTACTCATTTGGAAAGTATTAACTGAAGTTCTGAAATGTATTGAAAGAATTGTCACTTCTGCTCATGGAAAAGACCTAAATTTGCTTCCTGGTGGTGTCATTTCCTTGCTGTGTGATTTCTAAGAAAGCCACTAGCCCAAAGTGGGAGTCCCTGCACCTGAATTCCCTCACTGACAAAATGAGAGAGCTGGGTCAAGTTCACTCTCGCTTCTAAAATGATTCTCTGATGAACACTGAGAAAAATGTGTTCTTCGAGTTTATCCTGGGTAGAATTTGTGGTTGGTGCATTCCAACTTCCCTCCCTCCCTGCCTTCTAACTCAAGTACCCCGGTCCCAGAATATACTGAGTTAATGATTCCATACTCAGAAGAAGAGTGCTGAAATAATAGTCCCATTAGGCAGCAATTCCCTTCTCCCTGAGTAATAAAATCACACATTTATGACTTGCATGAAATAAAAACCATGAACTTGGGTGTTTCTGTGAAAAATCTGTCATCTCTCTGTGAAAACTGGTTTTTATCACTCAGAGGGTTACTGTAATAATCATAGACTTTTTAACACCATTTTTTGCTCATTCTTTCCCTCAAGAAACAATGGAATTTTTATGTCTTTCTTTATGATCCATTATGACACAATTGTGAAAATATTAACTGTTGAAGGGTGAGAAACATGGCTGGCACCAGAGAAATGCTTCTTGTTTTTTCTCTGCCTCTCCCTCTCTCTCTGTAACTTTTGATTTTAAAAATAAATAACTCTTATAAAAATAAAAATTTCTGATGTACACCTCAAATTACAATGCAATTTGAAAACCAGTAACAAAATCCCAAAATGACTACTTCTTCCTTGACAGGATTTTTTTTTTTTTTCTGCTTCTGATGCTCTCCCAGTCTCTTTACTTGGGAAACAGTAATCCTGTACTAGCTGGTGCTGCTGACTTTTTCCCCCATCATCCTTTCTGCATCTCATACAGTTATGGTTTTCCCAAAACAGTGTTTCCTTTTGGTTTCTCCTCTGTTCTGAAGCCATCAGTAAGATCCAGAATCTCCCACATCTCCAATACTTTGCTGATTTTTAAGGTGTTGAAGAAACCTTCAAATTTATCAAACTCCATTTCCTGCCTTTCCCTTAAACACACCTCTAGTTTAGACAATTCTCATTTACCTCACCAAGATTGGGTTTATTTTTAACTTTCCTATCTCTCTGCACTTAGACGGGTTTTAAACTACCTTCTGTTTATCTGGATCTTATTCATTAAAAACCAATTCTCAGCTCTCATTCTTTTACGTGTAGTTTACTTTGATCACTCCAGCCTGTGACCTTGACAGATTTTTTTTACCACTTTGAATTTCTGTTGGTCTCTCTCTTCTGGTTGAATGTCATCTTGGATTGTTCTTGAATACTTTAATGAAGTTAATCTCATTTTCTGATTAGATTCTAAGCTCATAAAAGCAGAGACTTGTTTCAGATGCACAGAGAAGCTAATTTTTGTGATTTGTATCCCTCATTGTCTGACAAAAGATAAAACTTAACATCATTTGTTTTAAAATCACCTCCCCCTTTAAAAAAAGAAATATTTACTTATTGTCATTTATTTGAAAGGCAAGGAGACAAGGGGAGACAGATATCATCTGCTGGTTCTCTCCCTAGATACATACAACAGCTAGTCTGGGCCACATTGAAGTGCAGATCCTGGAACTCAGTATGCATCTCCTGAATGAATGGCAAAAATCCAAGTTATTGAGCCATCACTACTACTTCCCTGGGTGTAAATTAACAGGATGCTGCATTAGAACCAGAATTCAAACCCAGGCATTCTTTAAAGTCTATGGAGTCCTTTCATGTATATTGTAATTTTGCAAAAAAAGATTTACTTATTTGAAAAATGGAGGGGGACGGGGGGGGGGGGGTCTACCATAAGCTGATTCACTCCCCATTGGCCTCAAAGGCTGAGCCTGGGCCAGGCTGAAGTCAGGAGACAGGAGCTTCCTCCAGGTCTCCCAACGTGGGTGCAAGGGACCAAGCACTTAGTCCATTTTCAGCTGTTGTCCCAAGCACATTACAGGGAGCTGGATTGGAAGTGGAGCATCTGGGTCTTGAACTGGTACCTATATGGGATTCTGGCATTGCAAGTGGTGGCTTAACCTACTGTTCCACAGTGCCAACCTTGTATATTGTCATTGAAACAAATGTCTACCAGAGATTCTCAATGAAAGAAAGTAGCTGCTGACCATTCTCTGTAGAGTTGAAACCACTATGGGAAAGGCCCATGTCCCCATTTGAGTAAGCAAATGTGTGTTATTAGAACACTGTGGTAATATGAAAGATTTCTTTTTTCATCAAAACTTCTATCAGTATGAGAAGGGTTTAAGTGGAAGTGAGCTACCCTGCACAAGGAGCCCTGAGTTATCTGGGAATGAAGCAACTGGCTTCTCCCCGGCTGCTCGTCCCTGGATTCAGTACTTGAGAGCTCCACGGGTGTGAGAATGGCCCTGCCTACCATCAACTGTGATATGGTAACAAGAGTCTTTAAGGGGATTGCACAAGTTTTGAGGAAGATAGCACTTACAAGGAGGAAAAGCAGACTTCATTTTTCATGTTTTAGGCAGCAGATACATCTAGATTATATAGTTGTTATCTGGCACTGGCTTTAATTAAGTTACTTCTCCTTGGGGACAACTTGTCCTGAAAAACAAAAGGCTTGAAAGGTCTGAAAATGGAGGACATGACAGAATATCCTGCAAAAGTGGCTGAGTAAAGAAGTAAGAGTGCTGTCATCTTGGGCACCCAAGCCTCCCCAGAGTGGAATGGGACAGAAAAGAAAGGAAAATTTGGCTTGGCTACTGTGTTTTGTCCATGATTAGCCATGATCAGCCATGATGAACTAATCCAAACACAGCCTCTACTCAGTAGCTCTCTACCACTGTTGGCATGCACACACACACACACACAGATCAGTCTTCTGTCAGCTTGTTCACTCCCAGAAAGGATAAAATGCACAGGCCTGGGCCAAGCGAAAGCCAAGAGCCATGTACTCCGTACGCATCTCCCACGTGGGTGGCAGAGGCTCAAACCTTGGGCCAACCTCTGCTCTTTCTCTTAGTAGGAGCTGGATTGGAAGTGGAAAAGCTGGGACTTGAACTGGTGCTCTTATAGGATAATCCTTAATTTCTTTGGTTAAATTTATTCCTAAATATTTGTGTTTCCTGTGGCTATTGTGAATGGGCGTTCTTTCTTGTTTTTTAACAAGTTTATTATTGGCATATAAAAAGGCTACTTTTTTTTTTGTATGTTGATTTTGTAACTTGTGCATTTACTGAATTGGTTTATCAGGTTTTCATTTTTAATTTTTTTTAACCTAGGAATCTTTTATTTAAGGTATACAAATTCATGAATTTCATATATATAAATTTAGGAACATAATGATTCTTCCCATCCTACCCTCCCTCCCACATTCCCACCCTTCTTTTTCCTCCCTCTCCTATTCCCATTCTTGATTTTCACAAAGATCTATTTCAATTAACTTTATACACATAAGATTAACCCTACAGTAAATAAAGAGTTCAACAAATAATATGAGAAAGAAAAAAAAAAACTTTGTTTCTCAATAGTCAACAGAAGAGAAGTTCAAAATTATCGTCTCTCAGTGTCCATGGATTGATTTTTGGAGTTTATATTCTGTTCCATTAGCCTAGATGTCTACTTTTGTGCCAGTACCAGGTGGTTTTGTCTACAACTGCCATGTAGTATGTCTTGAAATCTAGGTTTATGATGTCTCTGGCTTTGTTTTTGTTGTGTAACGTTCCTTTAGCTATTCAGACTCTCCTGCATTTCCATATGAATTTTAGCATAGTTTTTTTCTAGATCTGAGAAGAATATCATGGGTATTTTGATTAGAATTGCATTGAATCTGTAGATGGCTTTTGGTAGTGTGGACATTTTGATGATATTGATTCTTCCAATCCATGAACATGGAAGATTTTCCATTTTTTCTATTTCTTCTTCTATTTCTTTCTTTAATTTTTTTATCATTGTAGAGACCTTTGACATCCTTGCTTAAATTTATTCCAAGGTATTTACTTGTCTTTGTAGTTATTGTGAATGGGATTGATCTTTGAAGTTCTTTCTCAGCCATGGCATTGTCTGTGTATATGAAAGCTACTTATTTTTGTGTGTTAATTTTATTTATTTATTTTTTTGACAGACAGAGTGGACAGTGAGCGAGAGAGACAGAGAGAAAGGTCTTACTTTTTTTGTTGGTTCACCCCTCAATGGCCACTGTGGCTGGTGCACTGCACTGATCCGAAGCCAGGAGCCAGGTGCTTCCTCCTGGTCTCCCATGCGGGTGCAGGGCCCAAGGACTTGAGTGATCCTCCACTGCACTCCCAGGCCACAGCAGAGAGCTGGACTAGAAGATGAGCAACCAGGACAGAATCTGGCGCCCCAACCGGGACTAGGTGCCACCAAGGTGCCAGTGCCACAGGCGGAGGATTAGCCTAGTGAGCCATGATGCCAGCCATGGGTGTTAATTTTATATCCTGCCATTTTACCAAAATCTTTTATGAGTTCCAATGTTCTCTCAATGGAGTCTTTTGGATCCCCTAAACATAGAATCTGTCATCTGAAACTAGGGATGGTTTGGATTCTTACTTTCCAATTTATGTCCCTTTGATTTCTTTTTCTTGTGGAATGGCTCTGGCTAAAACTTCAGGACTATGTTGAATAGTAATGGTGAGAGGGTGAATCCTGGTTTGGTTCTGGATCTTAGCTGGAATGCTTCCCATTCAATAGCATGCTGGCTGTGGGTTTATCATAAATTGCCTTGATTTTGTTGAGGAGTGTTCCTTCTATACCCAATTCGCTTAAGGTTCTCATCATGAAAATGATGTTATATTTTATCAAATGCTTTCTCTGCATCTGTTCAGATAATCATTCTTCTATTCAGATGCTTTAGTTTATCAATGTGATGTATCACATTGATTGATTTGCAAATGTTAAAGCTTCCCTGCATACAAGGGATAAATCCCACTTGGTCTGGGTGAATGATCTTTCTGATGTATTGTTGGATTTGATTGGCTATTATGTTGTTGAGTATTTTTGCATCTATGTTCATCAGGGGAATTGGTTTATCATTCTCTTTGTTGTATCTTCTTCTGGTTTAGAATTAAGATGATGCTGGATTTATAGAAAGAGTTTGGGAGGATTGCCTCTCTTTCAATTGTTTTGAATAGCTTGAAAAGAATTGGAATTCATTCTTCTTTAAATATCTGGTAGAATTCAGCAGTGAAGCCTGGACTTTTCTTTTCTGTGTTGCTGATTCAAACTCCATCTTGGTTATTGGTCTCTTTAAGTTTTCTTTGTTTTCCTGGCTCAAGGTTTGTGGGTTGCAAGTGCCCAGGTATCTATCCATTTCTTCAAAAGTTTCCCTATTTATTAACATACAGCTTGTTGTAGTAATTCCAGATGATGATTTTTATTTCTGTGGTATCTGTTGTTACATTTCCTTTTTTTATCTCTGATTATATTGATCTGGGTCTTCTCCCTTTTTTTTTTTTTTTGGTTAGTTGAGCAGTGGTGTATCAGTTTTGTTTATGTTTTTTTAAGAAACCAGCTCTTCATTTCACTGATCTTTTGTATTGTTTATTTTGATTGCAATTTTGTTTATTTCCATTCTAGCTTTAATTATTTCTTTGCTCCTAATAATTTGGGTTTGATTTGTTGTTTTTCTAGGTCCTTGAGATGCATTTATACCTCATTTATTTGATGCCTTTCCAATTTCTTGATACAGGCATCAATTGATATAAACTTCTCTCTTAACACTGCTTTTGCTGTATCCCATAAATTTTGATATGTTGTATTGTCACTTTTATTGATTTATAGAAATGTTGTGATTTCTTTTTTGATTTCTGCCATGACTGACTTTTTATTCAGGAGAGTGTTGTTCAGTCTCCACGTGCTTGCATATGTTCTAGAGATTCTTGAGTTGCTGATTTCCAGCTTTATTCCATTGTAGTCAGAGAGTATGCATGATATGATTTTGATTTTTTTGTTTTGAACTTACTGAAACATGTTTCCTTGTCTAGCATGTGGTCTATCCTAGAGAAAGTTCCATGCACTGGTGAGAAGAATGTATATTCTGCAACTGTGCGATGAAAAATTCTGTAGCTACTAGTTAGGTTTAATTAACTCTGTTGTTTTTTTGCTGATTCTGCTGAAAGTAGGGTGTTGAAGTCCTCTATTAATATTGCATTTGTCTATGTCTCCCTTTAATTCCATTATCATTTCTTTTAAAGCCATGTGCCATGTAACTGGGTGCATATGTTTATTATAGTTACATCTTCCTGTTGCAATGATCCCTTTCTCATTACATAGTGCACTTATTTGTTGCTTTTAACAGTTTTTGTGTAACAGTATATTTTGTATGATATTAGTATGTTTATACCAGCTCTTTTTTGATGTTCATTATCATGGAATATGTTTTTCCATCTTTTTATTTTAAGCCTGTGTGTACCTTTGTTGGTGAGATGTGTTTCTTGTAGGGATCAAATAGATGGGTGTTGTTTTTCAATCCATTCTGCCCATCTGTATCATTTAACTGGGGAGTTGAGGCCATTTTCATTCAAGGTTACTGTTGATAATTAAGGAATTGTCCCTGCTGTTTTTCCATAAACATTCCTATTGTTTACTTTGGATTTCCTTTGTACTTGTACTGGGAGATTTTCTGCCTTCACATTCTTTCATAGTGATAACTGTGTTTCTGTGTTTCTTTGTGTAGCACATCCCTAAGGATCTTTTGTAAGGCTGGATGAGTGAATACAAATTCTTTTAATTTTTGTTTGTTGTGGTAGATATTTATTTCATCTTTATTAATAAATGAGAACTTTGTAGGGTACAATATTTTGGGTTGACAGTTTTTTTTTTCCCCTTAAGACTTGGAATATATCTTGCTGTTCTCTTCTAGCCTGTAGGGTTTCTAATGAGAAGTCCATTATGAGTCTAATTGAAGATCCTCTGAAAGTAATCTTGATGTTTTTCTCATGCATATTTTAGAATCTTTTCTTTATGTTTACTGTGAAGAGTTTAACTACATTGTGTCACGGTGAAGATCTTTTCTGGTCATGTCTATTTTAAGTTTTATGTGCTTCCTATATTTCGATGTCTGTTTCTCTAAATTATGAAAGTTTTCTGTAATTATTTTACTAAAAAGACCTTTTAATGCATTCTCTTTTTCCATGACCCATATGTTAGGTAACTCACTCCTACAACCCATATGTTGGGTTGTTTGATAGTATCCTATAAACCTCTAACACTGTTTTTAATGTTTCTAGAAAATTTCATCTTTTTTTGATCTGACTATAAAATTTCCAGAGATTTGTCTTCTAGATTGGATATTCTCTCTTCTCTCTCACCAAGTCTGTTGTTAAGGCTTTCCACCACATTTTTAATTTGAACTATTGAATTCTTCATTTCTAATATTTCATTTTGACTTCTCTTTAAAAATATCAATTTCACAGGAAACATTTTAATTTGTGTCATGTATAGATTTCTTTAATTCATGGATTTGCTTCTGATTGCTTCTGAATAATCCTGTGATTAATATTTTGAAATCCATTTCAAGCATTTCATTAATCTCTTCATCTTCACATTCTAGTATTGAACTGTTATTGTGTTCTTTTGTGGGTGTCATGTTGTCTTCCTTATTCATTTTTCCTGAATTTCTACATTTACTTTTGTGCATTTGTTGACATACTTGTTGGGTTTTCCCTCTCTATTGGCTTTTGTCTTTGGAGTATGCCTCCTCTGACTTAGTAGATGCTTTTTCAGTGAATACCAAGAGGCATTTGCTAGGTGTGGTCAGGGAGCTCTGTTCAGTGCTCCAGGGTGGGGGCGTATCCATGGTGACACCCTAGTTGGGCATGGTGTATCTCTTTTTTATTTTTTATCAGAAGGGAGGATTTGATCAGCTCTGTTATAATCTCACTCTCACTGCATTTCTTCCCAGGTGATCAATACCCCAGCCCCCATGGGAGCATTATTAATATGTGCTGCCACAAGAACCACACAAAGGTTCCATGCACTCCTCAGTTTGAGCATGGATCCCACTGCAGTGACCCACCTTAGGCAATCAGGGAGCCCTGATCCTGAAGAACCCTCCACAGTGACTGCCCAGAGACCCAGCCGTACCCTGTGCTGTCCCACTATTTTTCCCACTATTTCTACAGTCTCAGCACACAAACCTTCCACAACCATAGGTGTCAAAGATCCACTCCACCTTGCCAGTCCATTTGTCCACAGAGAGGTGGGGATGCTCCCATGGCCAGCAACATGTAGGAGCTCTGCGTAGGCAATTTGAGCCCCAAAGCATGTAATTTTTTGGAGGTTGGGGGCACTCACAGTCTTACGTGGGTGCCTAGCCCCCTGTCAGTCCTCCCAGCCAGACTCAGGTGCCTCCTCTCAGCTGATGCTGGGCAAGTGGACACAAGCTGGCATGTTGCTGTGGATTCATTCTGAGAGGAGTAGCATGGTGGGGGCAAGAGGCATGGAGTCACCACACAGACACTGGGAGTTGGGTGAAAGCGGGCCAGAGGCAAGCAGCTCGCAGACTCGTTTATTTCATTTGGTACAGCAGCTTATATAGCCAAGGTAGCCAATCTGGTCAAGGGACAGTTTATGACCTAACCAATCACAGCCTGTTGCCAGGCAGGCTCCATTGCCAGGTGGTTTCCGAAGCCATTCCTGAGTAACTGACGCTGGCTTGCCAGCGGCAGTCTTGGCATGGCCTTCTCATTCCACCACAGCTATTGCATATGTCAAAAATGGTGCTCGCCCTCTCTCAGCAGTTTACAGGGCACCATTGTTTGGGGGATAGGGAGAGAGAAACATGCCCCTTTTTTCTCTCTGGGTTAGCAGGTTCCCTGTCCCCCACAGGCTCCAGGCTGGACTAATGCTAGGCTGTCCCCACAGCTGTATTGCCAGTGGCTTGGGCTGCTATAGTCTGGTCTCACCTTATTCTCCAAAGCTATTGCTGAGGCTCTTGGCTGCTGGTGTCCTGTGTGATGTCCATGCTCATGCTGTGCATCCATACCCTCCACATAGAGCCACAGTATCCTGCTTCCTCCTGTGGAGTTTCTGCTGCAGTTTTCTCTCTAAGTCTTCCCTGAAATTGTACATTTTCCACTATCTTCTTTTTTTTTGACTATCTTCCCCTAGCCCAGAGCTAAAGCCCCCTCCCTCCCTTTTCTGCCATCTTGGAAAACATATTTATCAGTTCTTTTTTTTCTTTCTTTTTTTTTTTTTTTGACAGGCAGAGTTAGACAGTGAGAGAGAGGAGAGAGAGACACAGAGAAAGGTCTTCCTTCTGTTGGTTCACCCCCAAAATGACCACCACAGCCAGCACGCTGCGCAAATTCAAAGCCAGGAGCCAGATGCCTCCTCCTGGTTTCCCATGCAGATGCAGGGCCCAAGCACTTGGGCCATCATCCACTGCCTTCCCGAGCCACAGCAGAGAGCTAGACTGCAAGAGGAGCAACCGGGACAGGACTGGCGCCCCAAATGGGACTAGAACCCAGGGTGCCAGCGCCACAGGTGGAGGATTAGCCTAGTGAGCCGTGGCGCTGGCAGTGTTTAGGTTTTTCTACGTACAGCATCATGTCATCTGCAAGCAAACCTGGATATTTTGACTTTCCAATTTTGATACCATAATTTGTTTCTCCTCCCTAATTGCAGTTGCTAATATTTCTAGTACTATATTAAGAGTGGTGAAACTGGACATCTTTGTCTTTTTCTAGATCTGAAGGGGAAATGCTTTTAGCTTTTCCCCATTGATTGTGATATAGGATTTTGTTTCCATGCCTTATTTGTGGTGGGTTATTATCATGAAGGGATATTATTAAATTTGCTCTCCATATCTATTTAGATGATCATATGATTTTGTTCTGTGTTCTGTTGATGTAATTTATGCTGTTTATTGATTTGTGAATGTTGAACCACTCTTTCATATCTGAAATATTCTACTTGATTATAATGTATGATCTTAAAAAAATCCTAAAATTCATATAGAATCACAAGAAACCCAGAATAGCCAAGGTGATCCTGAGGGGGAAAAAGATGAAGATAGAAAGAGAAAAACTAAAATATCAAGGCATCATCAAAGCATCACAATACCTGTCTTCAAAGCATACCACAGAGTTATAGTAATTAGAATTGGATGATACTGGCATAAGAATTGACACATAGATCAATAGAGCAGAATATAGAGCCCAGAAATTAATCCACATACATAGAGCCAACTGATTTTTGACAAAAGTGTCCAGACCATACGCTGGAGAAAGGACAATCTCTTTAATGAGTGCTGATGGAAAAACGGGATGTATATATGTGGAACATCAAATCATGAAATCAGGTCCCTATTTCTCACCACAGAAAAAGTCAACTCAAGATGAATCAATAATTCAAATTTAAGACTGGAGGCAATGAAAATGCTAGAAAAAAATGTAGAGAAAACAATTCAAGACATGGGTGTAAAAAATGACTTCTTGAATAAGATCCCTCAAAGCATAGGCAACAAAAGCAAAACTAAACAAATGGGATCATATTAAACTCAGAAGCTTTTGCACAGCGAAGGGAATGATTAAGTGAAGACACATTCAACAGAATGGAAAACAATATTTACAAGCTATCTGACAAAGGATTAATATTCATAATATATCAGCAATTCAAAAAACTCAACAGAAAAACATCCAGTCCAGTTAAGAAATGGGCAATGGGGGCTGGTGCTGTGACATAGTGGGTAAAGCCACCATCTGTGACACTGGCGTTCCATATGGGCACCAGTTCAAGTCCTGGCTGCTCCTCTTCCAATCCAGCTCCCTGCTAATATACCTTGGAAAGCAGTGGAAGAAGGCCTAAATGCTTGGGCTCCTGCACTCATGTGGAAAACCCGGAGGAAGATCCTGGCTCCTGGCTTCAGACTGGCCCAGCTCCAGCCATTGTGGTTATGTGGGAAGTCAATCAGCAGATAGAAGACCCCCCCCGCCCCCCCCCGTGTATGTGTGTGTGTGTGTGTGTGTGTGTCTTTCTGTAACTCTGCCTTTCAAAAAATAAATGTTAAAAAAAAAAGAAATGGGCAATGGACCTCAAAAGACAATTCTCTAAAGGATAAATAAAAATGGACAAAAATGTTCTAGAATGGCTATTATCCAGAATACAGAGAGCAACAAATGCTGGCAAGGATTTGGAGAAAGTGAAATTCTTATATATTGTTGGTGGGAATGTAAATTAGAGCAACAACTGTTGAAAGCAGTATGGAGATTAAAAACTGGGCATATACTGCTACACGATTCAGCAACTACTGAGTACATACCTAAAAGACATGAACATATTGTTTCAAAGAAATACCTGCACCACCATGTTTATAGCATCACTGTTCATAGTAGCTGAAAGATAGATTCAACTAAAGTTTGCATCACCAGATGAATGGATAAAGAAAATGTGGTATACCATGGAGTATTATTCAGTTATTAAAAAGGTTGAAATTCTATCATTTTCATCAAAATGATTGGATATGGGGAATATCAGACATAGAAACACAAATACTGCATGGTCTCCCTTATATGTAGGAGCTAAAATTAAAAAAAAAAAAAGCAAAAAATGCCTGTGTGCATCAATTTTACTGCAAATACAGTGTTTTGCCAAACTTTGTTTTAAATGTTTGGCAAGTTGTTAAGAATTCAATACTACTATAGTTCTAATGACTTTGGACTATTTTAAAACTTAGTTAGTATGAGTGTAGTTGAACATACTTTCATTTGATTCTCATTTATGAACCCTTTTTCTTTTCTTTTTTATTTATTTTTTAATTCTCTTTTTTTCACTTTGGAAATTTATATTTATTAAATAAAAGTACAGCTTATGAATTACACAATGGCTTCCCCCCCATAACTTTCCTCCCACCTGCAGCCTTCCCATCTCCCGTTCCCTCTCCCATTCCATTCACATCAAGATTCATTTTCAATTATCTTTATATACAGATCGATTTAGTATATATTAAGTAAAGAGTTCATCAGATTACACCCACACAGAAACACAAAGTGTAAAATACTGTTTCAGTACTAGTTCCAGCATTACTTCACATTGGACAACATATTAAGAACAGATCCCACATGAGAAGTAAGTATACAGTGACTCCTGTTGTTGACTTAACAATTTGACACTCTTGTTTATGGCATCAGTAATCACCCGAGTCTCTTGTTATGAGTTGCCAAGGCTATGGAAGCCTTTTGAGTTCACTGACTCTGATCTTATTTAGACAGGGTCATAGTCAAAGTGGAAGTTCTCTCCTTCCTTCAGAGAAAGGTACCTGCTTCTTTGATGGCCTGTTCTTTTCACTGGGATCTCACTGCAGAGATCTTTCATTTAGGTCCTCTTTTTTTTTTTTTCCAGAGTGTCTTGGCTTTCCCTGCCTATAATACTCTCATGGGCTTTTCAGCAAGATCCAAATGCCTTAAGGGCTGATTCTGAGGCCAGAGTGCTGACTAGGACATCTGCCCTTGTATGAGTCTGCTGTGTATCTGCTTCCCATGTTGGATCATTCTCTCCTTTTTTAATTTTATCAGTATTTTCAGGCTCCACTATGGTCTTTTTGTTTGTTGAGCTTTTTAATTAATGGAGCATTAAGCCTTTGATTATAATGTAAATTAAAATATGTTATCTCAAATAACATATTTTAAAAACTTATAAAAGGAAAATATCTACTTTGTAGTCTTTGGGATCTATGGATGTGTTATTTTACAGTGCAAAGGTACTTTCCTAACATGATTAAGTATCTTGAGATGGGAATACTATCCTGGATTATCTGGGTGGGCCCAATAGAATTGAAAGGATCCTTATGGAGGAAACAAAGAGGTCAAAATCACAGAGGAGATGTGATCATAGAAGCAAAGGGAGAGAGAAAAGGAGAGGGAGGGAGGGACTTGGCTGGGGGTAGGGAGTGAGGGGAAGCTTCGAAAGGAAGGGTGCAAGAGAGAGAGAGATTGATTGATTGATTGATTTGAATGGATCATATTGGTTCAAGAAAGGAGGAAGACTCCATGATCCAAAGGATGTAGGTGTATCTAGAAGCTGAAAAGTCAGGGAAATGGATTTTTTTTCTAGAACCTGCAAATAGAATGCAAGCCAATGATACCTTTACTTTAGGACTCTGTTCCAGAATGTAAGATCACACAGTAGTGTTATTTCAAACCATTAAATTTCTGGTAATTCATTACAGCAGTAGTAGGGATTTAATACCCCATGATAAGAAACAGTTAATGAACAGTCTTCACTTGATTTTAGCCAAAAGGCTGGGAAGCTTAAAGAACAGTCTTTAGCAAAGAATCTGATGATGTGATCTGTTTTACTGCCTGCATGTTTCTGGGTGGTAAGCAAAGCTGGTAAAATAATTGATGAGAAGTAAATTATATGGTGCTCCTCTACCTGATGGACTCATTGTATATTTCTACTTTCCAGGTATCACCTCTTTCTCTTTGCAGATACATTTAGCTAATGTGGCATACTTGCACATGTGTGTACGTTTCTTTCCTTCTTTCTTTCATTCCTTCTTTCTGTCCTCCTCCTCTTCCTCTTCCTCTTCCTTCTTCTTCCTTCTCTCTCTCTCCCTGCCTCCCTCCCTCCCTTCCTCCCTCCCTTCCTCCCTGCCTCCCTCCCTCCCTCCCCCTTCTCAAGATTTATTTATTTATTTGAAAGTCAGAATTACCAAGAGAGTGGGAGATACAGAGAAATCCTCCATCTGCCGGTTCACTTCCCAGATAGCCACACTGGCCAGGGCTGGGCCAGGCCAAACTCAGGAGCCAGGAGCAAGTTCTTCCACATGGGTAGAGGTCCCAAACACTTGATCCATTTTCTGCTCCTTTCCTTTGCCATTAGCAGGGAGCTGGACAGGACCTGAAACTGCTGGGTATAAACATACTGGATGCTGGCATTGCAGGTGGTGGCTTTACCCACTACGCCACAATACCAGTCCCAATCTGTACATTTCATGCTTGGGCATGCAAGTAGAACTTTGGAGAGGGCCAGTGTATATTCTGAAGGGTCAGTGAAAACTTTGATTTTCTAACGTTTTTCTAAACTATTTTTAAAATCCAGTAATACCATGGTATTTCACAATTATTAATTATAAACAAAAATTTGCTTTTTTTTTGACAGGCAGGGTTAGACAGTGAGAGAGAGAGACAGAGAGAAAGGTTTTCCTTCTCCGTTGGTTCACTCCCCAAATGGCTGCTACAGCTGGTGCGCTGTGCCACGCCTAACAGAAGCCAGGAGCCAGGTGTTTCTTCCTGGTCTCCCATGTGGGTGCAGAGGCCCAAGCACTTGGGTCATCCTCCACTGCCTTCCCAGGCCACAGCAGAGAGCTGGACTGGAAGAGGGGTAACCAGGATAGAATCTGGCACCCCAACTGGGACTACAACCCGGAGTGCCAGCACTGCAGGTGGAGGATTAGCCAAGTGAGCTGTGGCACCGGCGAGAATTTGCTTTTATGACCATATGAAGAAAATTTCTCAGAAACTTGCACATAATTTTCAACTTCCTGGGGATCAAATTAAGCATTTTCAAGATTGTCTATTGATCAGCATCGGAGACGATGATTCATTCCTGCCTGCCTGCCTGCCTGCCTGCCTTCTTTCCTTCCTTCCTTCTTCCTCCCCTCTCTCTCTCTTTTCCCTCCCTCTTTTCTTTCATTCTTTCTCTCTTTTTAAAGATTTATTTTACTCATTCAAAAGGCAGACTAACAGAGAAAGTGGGAAGGGGAAGAGAGAGAGAAGGATCTTCCATCCACTGGTTCACTCCCCAAATGTGAAAAATAGCTGGGGATGGACCAGGCTAAAGACAGGAGCCTGGAATTCTATCTCAGGGTGGGTAGCAGGGACCCAAGCCCTTGTGCCCTCTTCTGCTACCTTTACTGCACATTACCAGGGAGCTAGAGTGGAAGCGGAGCAGCTGTGACTCAAACTGGCACTCCAGGAAGGGATGCTGGCATCACTGGTGGTCGTTTAACCTGCTGAGCCACAACACCAGCCTCTGTTCTTTATTTCATTCTTTTTTCCCCTTTTACTAACAGCTTATTTCATTGCTAACAGGATTTTAGGAAAACTCATACTCTGCATGCTCTTTTCCTCACTATTTGTTTTGTGGTTTTAAGAAGAGATTTAAAAGAAATCTAGATCTACATAATTACCTTTCAGTAACTTGCTGAAATATCCAAAGTCTAGCATTAAAAATATTTCCTACAGATAAGCAGTCTTGAATTCAGATACTACTATAATCGTGTAACTTATAATCAGTAATATGCAACTGGATAGGTTGTAAGCTATATGGTGTTTCCATTGTTAAGGGGGCAGAAATGAGCATTATGAAATACAAGGATGTAGTGTCATGACACTAAAGGTGACCATCATTGATTGGTTAATTTCATATAAGTTACATTTATTCTCCTGTTGTTTATGGACCTTGCCTTTTATAATGTTACTAATGTCACCTATAGGTTATAGTGACCATTAAAAGCACCCACACAGTAATTTTTATTACTAATTTTGGTCCCTGTGCATTACCCCAAATTTATAAACTTACATGGAAGGAGAATTGGAGAGAAGGATAACTTTCAGTTGAGATCGACTGTTGGAATTTCAATTTAATACAGATTTAATACTGAATACATGTGGATATATATGCACTAACTTAAATAATGATTTAATTCAATTTTTAAGGCTTAATAAATTATCATAAGGCAAACATCTGGGACATCACCACTCAGGTAAAGAAGTAGTATTTTTTTAGCCCAGATAATCTGCCTATGTTACCTGCTCAATTTCAATACTTTGATCCTCTTGAAAGTAATTACTATTTTGAATTTTATTTAATTCATTTATTTTTAAATTTTTATTTTACTTATTTCATCTACTTGAAAGGCAGAGAGCCAGAGAGGGAGGGATGGAGAGAGGAGAGAATATCCTTCTTCCACTGCTTCACTTCCCAAATGCCTGCAAGAGCTGAGGATAGACCAGGTCAAACCCAGGATCCTGGAATACCAAGTAGTTCTCCCACATGGGTGGCAGGGGCATAAGCATTTGAACCATCATTTGTCATTTCTCTGTATGTACCAACCGCTGGATTGGAAGTGGCATAACTGGGACTTGAACCAGCACTCTGGACAGGGAATATGGGCATCCCAAGTGGCAGCTTCACTTTCTGTGCCATAGTGCTTGCCTAGATCTTGACTTTTATAAAAATCACCTTTTGAATTTCTATAACAGTTTTATCATCCAAAAAATGTTTTCCTAGTCACTGTAGTTATATATATATATTTTATTTGACAGATAGAGTTAGACAGTGAGAGAGAGAGAGACAGAGAGAAAGGTCTTCCTTCCATTGGTTCACTCCCCAACTGGCTGCTACGATCGGCGCTGTGCTGATCCGAAGCCAGGAGCCAGAGGCTTCCTCCTGGTCTCCCATGCGGGTGCAGAGGCCCAAGCACTTGGGCCATCCACCACTGCCTTCCCGGGCCACAGCAGAGAGCTGGACTAGAAGAGGAACAGCCGGGACTAGAACCCAGCGCCCACATGGGATGCTGGCGCCGCAGGCGGAGGAATAACCAAGTGAGCCACGGCGCCAGCCCCTGTAGTTATATTTTGAACAGACTTTAAAAATACACTATGTGAACCTTTTTTTCAATCTACTGATATTCTCTCTATTCATCTCTTTTTCTTACAGTTGATCTGTAAGAATAATCTTAGATATTTATTTCAGACCTGGGATAGTATAAATGTGAGATCAATATATTATTTGGAAGAAATTTGTGATAATATTACATCTATATTACAAATATAATCAATCTCTGTACAGTTCACTTAGAATCTGTCACTATGTTGCATTGGTTTGGAAAAAAATTTGTTATTTTTGTCTAGTTTCTCTTTTGAGATACTGACCCTTGACTTTCTTCAGTGAGCGTGAGGACCAAGGAATGCATTGTGTTAAACAGTGAACTAAATAATTATTCTCAAGCAACAAGCTTTGATTTGCTTCCAAGGAAGCTATTAAAAGTATCTCTTTTCAGTCTGTACTTGTTTAAGAATGATCTCATCACTTCAACCATTTATATATCACCTTTTATATTAGGAATGATATAGAAAGTGGCTTTGGCTTCAACCTTCTCTCTGCCCAGTTGCTGTTTCGTGACTTTTTTTCTTCCAAATGAAGAAAAAATAATCAATTTCTGGCATTATATTAGGTCATGATACAACAGTTTGTAGTACTTTTTTTCTTTAATTCTCCAATTTAGAATTATTTTAGAAAGTCAGCTTATGACACAATAAAGAAGGTAAATAGCTATTTATCTTTTAGAAGTTGGCATGTAAGTTGACTGCCTGGAAATCTTAGTGCTATTCAAAACGAACACAATTTGTTTTCCGATTATAAGAGCAATGCATATTCATTTTAGAAACCTTTTGGAAAAACACCAAAGTACAAATAAAACAGTTATAAAAACAGTTATAGTATAAATAGATTATTGACAGAGTCCATTTTCATTTTTTGGGTGTGCTTTTATTTTCTTAAAAAAGAATCTATTAATGCATTATATTCTCAGGGTCATAGCAAATGCATGACAATTACTACAACAAAATTTTCTTTCAATTCTCCTATTGATATGGCACTAATACAAAGAGAAGAGATTACATGTAGTTCATAGCTACAATTCTAAGACTTTAATGATTAGGGCCAGCATGTCACTGTCACTGCTCAAATACTGTTCTCTTAGCCCTGGACAAAAGCTGTTTTCTAGTGTACCCTGGAGTGTTTTCCCTTCCTGCCGTACATTCCAAACTCCACTATACACTTGTAAAGACTCACTCACAATGTGAACTCTTTTTTTTTTTTCTTCTTTTTGACAGGCAGAGTTAGACAGTGAGAGAGACAGAAAGATCTTCCTTCAGTTGGTTCACCCCCAAAATGGCCTCTACAGCCAGCGCGCTGTGCCGATGCAAAGCCAGGAGACAGGTGCTTCCTCCTGGTCTCCCATGCGGGTGCAGGGCCCAAGCACTTGGGCCATCATCCACTGCCTTCCCGGGCCACAGCAGAGAGCTTATCTGGAAGAGGAGCAACCGGGACAGAATCCGGCACCCAAACCTGGACTAGAAACTAGGGTATTGGTGCCGCAGGCGGAGGATTAGCCAAGTGAGCTGCAGCGCCGGCCACCATGTGAACTCTAGCGCAATATATTTTTGCCTGTATTCTAAATGAGTTTCTCTCTGTTGTACTCAGTGTAACTCTCCCCAAGACTTGTGGACTACCGTGAACATTCTTCCAAAGCAAGCAGATTTGTAGCTATACCAGTCTGGATAGTAAATCAGGAAGCAAAGCAAAGAGCCAGATGAGAAGCAGTGTAGCTAGGACTCAAACTGTGCATTCCAATAGGGGATGCAGATATTCCAAGCAATGAACTAAGTGCTATGCTACATGCTTGTCCCGCCTCTAAAAGACTTTTAAAAACATATTTCTGGGGCCGGTGTTGTAGCTTAGTGGGCAAAGCCACTGCCTACAACATCAGTATCCCATATGGGTACTAGTTTGTGTTCCAGATACTCCATTTCTGGTCCAGCTCCCTGCCAATGGTCTGGGAAAAGCAGCAGTAGATTTCCCAGTGTCTGGGCCCCCACTACCCATGTGAGAGACCCAGAAGAAGCTCATGCTCCTGGCCTTGGCCTGGCCCAGGCCTGGACTTTGTGGCCATCTGGGGAATGAACCAGTGGATGGAAGACCTCTCTTTCTCTGTCTCTCCCTCTCTCTCTAACTCTTTCAAATCAGTCAATCAATCAATTATTTAAAAAAATTTACGTAGATTTCTGGGATCTTTCCAATATTTCTGATTCTACATCTTGAATGGAGCTCAATAATTTGCATTTCAAGTTCCCATGTGATGCTGATGCCTCTGATCCAGAGATTACCCTTTGAGAACCATTTACATAGACTAAAGAAAATATTGGTCAGGGCAAGTTCAATTTGTGACTCATTAAGTCAATAATAAGTTGAAGGCTAGGTAATCCACTGAAATACTGATTTGTGTAGATATATTTTTTCCTGCCTGTCTTAAGGGGATAACTTTATTTTTTTCAATATTTTGCCGCATATATTTTTGCAAAGTGACAGAAGCTCTTTGAATTCAGGGACATTTTGTAAACATCTGTACTCTAGGCTAAAGAGAGTATGTCAACTGTTCTTGAAGAGTTGGAGGAATTTCTTTGAGATCTAGCAGAAAGGAGATGTTTTGGTTAAGCTGGAGAGAAATTCAAGGTCTGTTATCATAAGTCTATGATGAGGGTAAGCTTGCCTCATTTTATCCTAAAAACCTCAGAAGATCTTAAATACATACAGAATCATGTTTCCAGCTCTGCTCATAACTCCCATACTCAACACAAGGAGCATAGAAACAGCAGATCCACCAGACAAACAAGATCCATAAAGCTGCAGAAATGGATATTTGGAGATTCCATAAATTAATGACTAAGGGACTAACGCACCCCAATCCCCAACAGTCTGGTACTATGTTAGACTGGGCCTCTGACAGCCCTGCAGGAGAGACACACCATAGGAACAGAATGAACTGAAGGCCAGAGAAACTTGGATACAGATTTAAATAGGTTTAATTATAATGAATAATATTATTTATTTTATATCTGGGTTTGTGTATTCAGATATATACTTGTATCCCCGAGTTAATTAAGCCATTGATACTTTAAGAGAATTTACAAAACCAGTAACCTACTACTTCATATATATTTTTTATGATTGTTTGGCAAAATGTATAATCCAGACTTAATATTGACTCAATAATATTTGCTAAAATGAACTACTCTGCAGGCTAAGTATTCATTTTAGGATGACAGATGCAGCATATTATAAAAGAAGAAATATAGTGCTATGATTAAGGGAACTGGTTCAGAAATTACCTGCTTATTCAAGTTTGTAACATAACTAATTTTGAAAATTAAGTGTTTTGTACACATTTTTACATTTTAAAAATAAGTATAACAATAATGCTAACCTCTCAGGACTGTTGTGAAGATTAAATGAATATGTCTTCAAATTTTTCAATGTAAAATTTCAACATTAATAACAATTTTTAGTCTTTAGCCAATTTATGTAATTGGATATTACATGATAAGATTCAAAGACAAAAATATGCCTTTCAGAGTCTATTCTCCTTGAGGGCTTAGAATTCAGAAACTTCCTCCAAATCGTAGAATTTGTTATGATTAACTGTTATCTGTTTAAAGGCATCATTGACTACAATAATATGTAATATTCAGCATTTTAACATTGTAATAGAAACATTACCAAGATATATAAATTTTGGGTAAATGATTTAGAGCTTCAATGCTATCTTTAATCCATTGTGTCTCTGATAACTTAGGTTATAAAAATATCATTACCTGGAGATTCTCTCCTCCCTTCAGAGAAAGGTACCTCCTTCTTTGATGGCCCCATTCGTTCCACTGGGATCTCACTCACAGAGATCTTTCATTTAGGTCTTCTTTTTTTTCCAGAGTGTCCATGCCTAAAATATTCTCATGGGCTCTTGAGCCAGATCTGAATGCCTTAAGGGCTGATTCTGAGGCCAGAGTGCTATTTAGGACATCTGCCATTCTATGAGTCTGCTGTGTATCTCGCTTCCCATGTTGGATCATTCTCTCCCTTTTTGATTCTATCAGTTAGTATTAGCAGACACTAGTCTTGTTTGTGTCATCCCTTTGACTCTTAGACCTATCAGTGTGATCAATTGTGAACTGAAATTGAGCACTTGGACTAGTGAGATGGCCTTGGTACATGCTACCTTGATGGGATTGTATTGGAATCCCCTGGCACGATTCTAACTCACTTTGACTATGACCCTGTCGGAATAAGATTGAAGTCAGCGAACCCTAAAGGCTTCCATAGCCTTGGCAACTCATGACTAGAGCCTAGGGAGATTATTGATGCCATAAACAAGAGTGTCAAATTGTTAAATCAACTTCAGGAGTCACTGTGTACTTACGTCTCATGTGGGATCTGTCCTTAATGTGTTGTCCAATGTGAAATAATGCTATAACTAGGACTGAAACAGTATTTTACACTTTGTGTTTCTGTGTGGGTGCAAACTGATGAAATCTTTACTTAGTATATACTGAATCAATCTTCTGTATGTAGATAATTGAAAATGAAAAAAAAATCTTGGTGTTAAATTGGAAATTGCCTAGAAAATTAATCAATTTTTTAAAAAAATATATCATGTAGGAACTCTGTCCTTAATGTGCTATACATTGTGAATTAATAGTATAACTAGTACTCCAACAGTATTTTTCACTTTGTGTTGCTATGTGAGGGCAAACTGTTGAAATCTTTACTTAATATGTACTAAACTGATCTTCTGTATATAAAGAGAATTGAAAATGAATATTGATGTGAAGCAAGGGGAGAGGGAGTGGGAAAGGGGAGGGTTGCGGGTGGGGGGGAAGTTATGGGGGGGAAGCCATTGTAATCTATAAGCTGTATTTTGGAAATTTATGTTCTTTAAATAAAAGCGTTATAAAAAAAAACAACAACAAAAAAATATCATTACCTGGGTTTAAAAAAACTACAGAGCACCCACACCTATTTCAAGTGTGATCCATAGAAACAACATTGGAAAATAACACAGGGGTAGGTTTTCCTTGGTTATTTCTTCATATTGAACACCTGTACTTTTCATTTTAGCTTATATTCTGCTGGCTTTCTTGGTTACAGGCATACAGGGTATCCTTTCTCCAAACAAGCTCTGTTTCTTGTAACTCACCATCTCTGTTTCTATTCTTTAATTCCATTGGCAATTTGAAGCAGGCTGCTTACTCATGTTGTGTCTGCAGTGTTGGAATTTTAGCCCTTGAGTCATGTAATTTCGGAAATCTCTGCCTTCTGCCTTATGTATTAAGAGCAATCAGTCAGCCCCTTAAGACCTTCCTGGAAGCATCCCAAAATACTTCAGCTTTTATTTTGGTTTTAGTTTAAAGGAGTTGCAGTCAAGTTAACCCTGGCTTCTCAACTTTGTCTGGCCACCCAACTGAAGAAAGCCTTCAGAGATCTCTAGGCAGCCCTTGGTGACAAAGCATGGATTTACTAAATGTCACACAACTTATGATATCAAACTTTCAAAGTCACAATTTAACTTTGTATTCTGAAGAAAAGTTTTTATATAACTGATAGTGAGTACAAATAATTCCTTTCTTTCCTATTTGACTTATCAATGTAAGACTTGGTTCCAAATTAGAAAGAAAAACAGGTATAGAATTACAAAGTCAATAAGAAAGATACTAATTTTTAATGAAGTATTGCTGGTAGTAAGGGATGGAGTTTATAGACCACCTGATAATATGTATTGAATAAATTCTTCTTAATCTACTACATATGGATTGTACACTACTAAATCACAGGGAAAGCAAGGACAGCTAAGACCTATCTTCTGTGCACAAGAAGCTTATGGTCTAGGTGGAAAGAGAGAAAACTGAACAGGTGATTTTAAGACAGTGTTAATGTTATGTTGGGAAATATGTAGTAAGTATGATGCGAGCACAAAGATAAAGTTCCAGTAAGCATATGTGACTTGGTATTGAAAGGAGTTTCTTAGAGGAACCTATTTCTAAGCTAAGATCTGAAGAACATGGGTAATTTAGCCAGGAAGAGACAAATGCATTTCGAGCATTCTAGGCATAGGAAACAGCTTGTACAATGAACTCAGTTATTTCTACCAGGATGGACTTGTCTGGAAGGCCTCACTCACATGTTATGCCATTTGTGGTAGATGATGAAAGTGTAATTCTTCCCCTGCTTCCACCTAAGCTCTTAAACACTGATGTTTTAATCCTATAAAGAAGTGGAGTCAACATACATCTCTTTACTTCTTAAATCTGGACTGGTCATGGAACTTCTTTGGTTGAAGAGACAAAGCAATTGTGATCATGGCAGAGAGCAGGTAAATGCTTGTGCCTTGGAGCCTGATCTCTTGTGGAGCCAGAACACTGAGACCACTATGTTTTATTACCATACCCCTGCAACCACCTGTGAAGGAAAAAAGATCACACAGAGGAGAATTGAGACATCCCCACTAACAATCTGCCAACCACAAGATGTATGATGGGACCCACCCGTGGAAGGCAAAATAAGCTATCTCAGTTTATGTCTATGTCCTGCTCACCAAAACCAGAGCATATCTTTCCTTACATAATAAAAGAGATTCTGAAAATATGATTAAATCAATTATTTTGAGATGGATTTGTGTATCAAATTATTTTGGTGAGTTTATTGTAATTACAAGGGTTCTTGCAAGATGGAGATCAGAAATCAGAAGGTCAGTCAGGGAAGATGTGGAGCAAGGTTGGAAATCAGAACAGTTGAAGATGCTCTACTGATAGCTTTCAAGATGGAGGGAGAGATCATGAGACAGGAATGCAAGTGATCTTCAGAGTCTGGAAAAGGCAAGAGAACAGGTTCTCCTCTAAAGTCCCCAAAAGGAAGCAATCCTGTTCCTACTTTGATTTTAGTTCAGATAGATTCTGACCTGAAGAACTATAAGATTATAAATTTATTTTAAGCCACTGAGTTTGTGGTAGTATTTTGTAGCAACAACAGGAAACTAATACAATATGTTAGACTACTCTGCTGCCAGCACACTTAACTTGCCGGTTGACCAGAGCTGTATGTTAGAGACTGGCAGATTTAGCAATCAGACCAGCAGAACTGTCCAGATTACCCAAAGGAAATGTGAAGGACAGTAAGTTTCAAGTCACTAGGTGTTGTAGTTTCTGATACAGGAACAGCTCTGTGATACACTGATCTGTAAATTTGAAATAAAAAAAAAAACAAAATAGTGTTTCTATTTTTATGTCTATATATTTTCATTTAATTGAAAGAGTGAAAGTGAAGGAGTGAGACAGAAGATATCATCCTGCCTCTGGTTCATTCCTCAAATAGTTGCAAACAGCCAGAGCTGGGCCAATCTGAAGCCAGGGGCTTCTTCCAGGTCTCCCACATGAGTGTGGGGGCCCAAGCACTTGGGCCATCTTCTACTGCTTTCCGAGGCCGTAGCAAAGAGCTGGATTGGAAGTGGAGCAGCTGGGACTTGAACCAGCACCCATATGGATGGTGGCATTGTAGGCAGTGGCTTTACCTGCTATGCTACAGCACGGCCCCATCCTATATTTCCAATTTTCATTTTATTTTAAAGGCAGATAGAGGTTGGCGCTGCAGCTCAATAGGCTAATCCTCCACCTTGCGGTGCCGGCACACCGGGTTCTAGTCCCGGTCGGGGCACCAGATTCTGTCCCGGTTGCCCTTCTTCCAGGCCAGCTCTCTGCTGTGGCCTGGGAAGTGCAGTGGAGGATGGCCCAAGTGCTTGGGCCCTGCACCCCATGGGAGGGTGAACCAATGGCAAAAGGAAGACCTTTCTCTCTGTCTCTCTCTCACTGTCCACTCTGCCTGTTTAAAAAAAAAAAAAGGCAGGTAGAGAGACAGAAAGATAGGTGGTCAAAAAGATCTTCCATCTACTGATTTGCTTACCAAATGCCTGCAATGGCTGGGGCAGGGCCAGGCCCATGCCAGTTTAAAACCTAATCCATGTCCCCCACGTGGGTGGCAGGAACTCAGTTACTTGAACCATCACCTACTGCCTTCCAGGGTCTACATTAGCAGTAAGCTGGAATTAGGAGCAGAGCCAGAATTCAAATCCAGGCATTTTAACATAGGATGCAGATATACAGCCCAAACATCACTTCACTGCTGTGCCAAACACTTACCCTAAACAACATTTATAGTAAGATACCTAAAAATAGTTTTTCTCTCTTATGGACTTTCATGTGCATTCTTTACATTTTCTGAAATTCTAAATGAGATTTTCATCCAGTCCTTTATCCAGTATAAGCTGAATATCCATTGGCTATATGGTAATGAGCTAGATCCTGAAGTAAAAATTCAGAATTGCTCTCATGGAGCCCATAGTTCTTTTCCTAGAAATCTGATCTTGATGCTGTACCAGTCTCTAAATTAAAGTTTCTGCATCTTCTATGAACAGGTAGTAATAGTACTTGGCTTAGAGAATTGTTTTGAGTCTTAGTTGAGAAAACACTTATACTGCTTTACATGACATTAAATAAATATTCAATAAACACCAGCTAAATTGAAAGGCAATGAGGAGAAATTAGATGGCAAAACAAAATATAGCAAAGGCAATGATAAGAATAGTAACAATAACTACTATTTATTGTTCATAGTGTTCTGGAAAGTTAATATTTATGTTTGTTAATAGTGGCAGTGGGCCTCCAAGATAGGCAGTATTTCCATTTTTCAGATGTCAAATTTGAGATTTTAAAGCAATATTGTATTTGTCATCACAGAAGCATCCAATGGTACTGGGACTCTAATCTTGTCTGATTCTAAAGTCCTTCATCTTTTTGTTAACAGGTGGTTGTGAGCAAATTAATTGCCTTCTTTTTTTTTTTCTTTTTTCTTTTTGACAGGCAGAGTGGACAGTGAGAGAGAGAGAGACAGAGAGAAAGGTCTTCTTTTTGCCATTGGTTCACCCTCCAATGGCCGCCGCGGATGGCGCGCTGCGGCCGGCGCACCGCGCTCATCCGATGGCAGGAGCCAGGTGCCAGGTGCTTTTCCTGGTCTCCCATGGGGTGCAGGCCCCAAGCACTTGGGCTATCCTCCACTGCATTCCCGGGCCACAGCAGAGGGCTGGCCTGGAAGAGGGGCAACCGGGACAGAATCCGGTGCCCCTACCGGGACTAGAACCCGGTGTGCCGGCGCCGCAAGGTGGAGGATTAGCCTGTTGAGCCACGGCGCCGGCTAAATTAACTGCCTTCTGGGTGCTCTCTTTAAAAAGCCACACCTAGGGGGCTGGCATTGTGGCAGAGTAGGTTGAGCCCCCACTTGCCATGCCAGCATCGCATATTGGAGTGCTTGTTAAAGTTCCAGCTGCTTTGCTTCACATACACCACCCTGCTAATGCACCTTGGAAAGCAGCATCAGATGATCAAAATACTTAGGTCCCTGCCTCACATGGGAGAGACACATATGGAGGTCAGGCCTCCTGGCTTTTGCCTGGCCCAGCATGGCTGTTTGGGCCACTTGGGGAGTGAACCAGTACATGAAAGATGTTTTTCTTTCTCTGACTTTCCCCCCACCACTCCATCCATCACTCTGCCTTTCAAATAAATACATTAACCCCTTTTTCAGTACAGAGATAATTTATTTTTAATATTTTGAATATGTAGTTGTTAAAATCCATGGATGTACCATCCTTGGATTCAGAGGAACAACTATAGTCCATTTGGGGAACTTTTTTATTTTTTGACAGGCAGAGTGGACAGTGAGAGAGAGAGACAGAGAGAAAGGTCTTCCTTTGCCGTTGGTTCACCCTCCAATGGCCACCACGGCCGGCGCGCTGCGGCTGGCGCACCGCGCTCATCCAATGGCAGGAGCCAGGTGCCAGGTGCTTTTCCTGGTCTCCTATGGGGTGCAGGGCCCAGGCACCTGGGCCATCCTCCACTGCGCTCCCGGGCCACAGCAGAGAGCTGGCCTGGAAGAGGGGCAACCGGGACAGAATCCGGCGCCCCAACCGGGACTAGAACCCAGTGTGCGAGCGCCGCAAGGCGGAGGATTAGCCTGTTGAGCCACGGTGCCGGCCTTTTGGGGAACTTTTTAAACCTCATGTTGACATATTTTAAATGTGATAACTTTTTAATTTCCACTGAAAATAATGTTCCACCCAAAACCATGGGGAGAGGGGGTCATCAAGAAAACCCCAGGAGAGATCTGCTGTCAACCAAAAAGAGGGAGAGAAGGCTTTCAAATGTACTTGGACTTCTACTTCGTCAGTGAGCCTGCTGAACTGCCATTGGTGATGTGGGGTCGCCTACCAGAGACTGTTCTAATATGATCACTAAAATGTATGCGTGTATGGAAATATTACATTGTACCCCATAAATATGGACAATTACTGTTAATCTTTTTTAAAGGTGTATCTAGTTCTCTCTGCCACTCTTTTAAAGCTTTCCATTGCTTATGGACTGAAGTTCAAAGTTCTACCTGGTTCTTATGTGACTTTTCAGTACCTAAATTTCTTACCTCCTGTTTCTTCCTGGTTCTGGTCATGATGGCATTAACCGGAATGGGGACTGTGTTAATGCTGTCTGCCACTCCTGGACTCTTTACATAAGCTGATTTCTCTCCTGGTTCTCTTCTTTCCTCTATGACTGGCTGACTCACACACATCCTTCCCATTGCAGTTTGGGTATCATTTCCCTCCTCAATACTTTGTTATATATATATTTTTAAAGTTTTCTTCTTTCCTTAACTGTTCTTCATACATGAAGTTTCTTGCCTAGTTTTCTGTTTCCTTGCAGTGGAAACTTCTTGTGGTTATATTGTCTAAGAGACATCCTCTTTCCTGGAAACTGTTCCAGTGCATAGGGCGATTACCTGGAACTATGTCTGTTTCTAAGCTTAATAACTATTAGTTTGTTATTCATTAATATAGTGAAATACCTGAGGTTAAAGTAGTACAACCTTTATGGAAGAGAGTATGACGATTCCTCAAAAATCTGAAAATAGATCCTCCATATGATCTAGCCTTTGCATTTCTGGGAATTTATCTAAATGAAATGAAATTAGCATATGAAAGAGTTATCCATACCCCCATGTTTTTTGCAGCTCAATTCACAATACATAAGAAATATAATCAACTCAGATGTTCATCAACTGATGACTAGATAAAGAAAATGAAGGATACATATACTATGGAATACATCCATTAAAAAGAATGAAATCCTGTCTTTTGCAACAAAATGGATGTACCTAGAAACCATTATGCTTAGTAAAATAAGCCAGTCCCCAAAAGATAAATATCATGTTTTATCTGATATATGGCAGTTAATATGGAATACAAATAAATGTATAGGAATGAAATGGTCATTTTGTGATATGATCATTGTTTTCAGCCCATGTTTATACTCCTATGGAACTGTGGTCTTCCTACTTTTTACTTGTTGAATATTATGGTTAGTGGTGAATTAAGCCTGTGCATCTATAGAGTGGATTGAAACTATGTCCTTTAACAAATTAAAGGAAAAGAAGAAAGGGAGGAAGGAGGGGGATTGAGGGAGAGGGAAAAGGAGAGGTAGAGAATTATGGTTATCTTCTTATAACTGTACCTATGAAATACATGAAGTCTGTTCTCTCTATATTAATAAAAAGAAAATGAAAAAATGTTAAAAAAGAGAGGCTTACTTAGCTCACAGTTGTGGGGGCTGAAAGGCAAAGATTAAACGACCCCATTGAATTGGCCTCTGGTTAGGATCTCATGACGGATGACAGGAGCATGAACAGGTACAAAAGATCCATCCTCAGACAGAAGGCCAGCAGATATTCAGGATTCAGGCTCACTCATAACAACTTGCTCTTACAAGAACAGCCTTCATCCCTCCAAAGATAGTGTCCTTGATGACCTAAGGACCTCTCTCTAGGCTAAACATCTTAAAAATTCATACCATCTCCCAATATTGCTACACTGAAGACCATGCCTCCAACATCTGATTCCTTGGGGGACATATTCAAATTATATCTGAAGCTTAGCAGTCACCTCCACTGCCTTCTTGCGCATTGATCCAGGGATGGGCAGATGACTTAGTTTGGCCTTCAGTCTCATTCTACCAAAAGTTTGGAATTTTGAACAAAGACATGTAGAGTCTTTAAAGGTTATGGACCTGAATTATGTTAACAGCAGCTTTCTAAAGCAAAATCCATCAACTTCTGTCTCTGAGTCTCTAGTTTGGCCTTGTTCTTACCCTTCCCAAGTTAGGTTGTTCACCTCTTCTTTGGATTTCTAATTTTCTTCAGTATGCTTCTAATGCAGTCTTTTTTTTTTTTATCCTTCAACTAGCCAGATCTGGTTTTTGTTACTGCTGGACTGTGAGCTCTGTGAATGTAATTTGAGAATTATTTCTTACCACCCACCTGTTATAAATCTGCTGGACACCCTGATATTTTGGATGTGTTATAGGAAATACATTTACTAATCTCTAGATTTATCTTTAAAAAATTTTTGTGTTTTATAGGTCTTTTAAAGGAAGCTTCCATATTGATTATTATTTCATTGAAACAAGTTGACATAAGCCTAGGAATGCTTCCAGAGAGCCTCCATGTCTAGGACCATTGCTTCTCTTGTACTCTGCTCAGCCTAGACTAACTCATCTCTCTGGAATGTCATGAGGGGACATTCTATCCTTTGTTAACAGACCTGACTGACCACAATTATATTATTATGCCTATGTCTGTTGAAAAATTCCAGGGAAAGAAAGAAAGAATCACATGGGATTTTGGCTTGAATCAAATGAAACCAGTTTGGAATGAAAATATAGAGATAATTTGAGCAATGAACTAAATGTCACAACTATGGAAAGTATCAATTTTACCCCAAACTTTTTCCTTCCTTGAATGTCCTGTATACACAGTGGTGATCTTGTTAGTGTGAATAAGGCACTTGGAGCTATAAAACAGAACTTCTGTTACATAGTAACTAAATCATTTAAGTTTTACTATTATACAGTCAGTATTCTGTATTATGTATTAATTTGCTAGTTTCCCTCATCATCCATGCTTCTTGCTCTGTTTATGTCCTATGGTCATCAATTTTGTGATACTCTTACTAGAATCATTAATATTGTGCTGCTGTTTCATTCCTCCATACCACTCCAGCAAATCCCTAAACCTGAACCAAGGAGCTACCTTCCATGTTTTAGCATACAGATTACTGAACAGTGCAAAATTGAAACCACAGGATAAACTACTATGAATTTAAGATTTTCAAGTTCAACCGGTCCCTCAATGCTGCTACCAATCTTTGCATTTACTGCTGTTGGACACTTTTTCTCTTTTATTTTTGTTTATTTGTTATTTCAGAGGGAGGAGAAATAGAGAACACTCCCATCTGCTAGGTGGAAATGCAGCATATTGCGTTGGATCACATTCACTTCCCAAATGACTACAATGTCTGAGACTGGGCCAGGTTAAAGCCAGGAGCTGGGCACTCAATCTAGGGATGTGACTGAGACCCAATTACTTGGGCCATTAGCATTGCTTCCCAGGGTATGCCTTAGCAGGGAATTTCAGTCAGAAACTGGAGGCTCGCTTAAAACTCAGCCACTCCAATATGGTTTCAGACATCTTAACCAACATCTTAACCACTAGACCAAACTTTACCCCCTCTTTCTCTATTAGTAGATAACTTTGCTTTAACCTTAAGAGCCAAAATATTTTTGATGCCATAAGATGCTAGCAATTTCCTTTCCCTATATTTAAAAAGTATTCACACTATTGTTCATCGTTTTTTTTTTTCTGTACTCTTAAAAGGAAAAATGAATCCATTTTTATTAGCTGGAAGCCTTATATCTCCAGCCTGACCTCTTCCATGACTTCTGCGCTCAAACTTCACTTATTTTAAGTTTTTATCTATTAGGAATGGGAGGGAGGGAGGGAGGGAGACAGATTAAAAGAGAGAGAGAGAGGAGAGAGGAGAGGAGAGAGGGAGGAAAGGGGGGAAAAGGGAAGGGAAGGGAGAAGGAGGAAGTGGAGGAAGGAGGAAGGAAGGGGAGGAGAGGGGATTGGAGGGCAGAGGTGGAGAGGGGAGAGAAGAGGGAGGGCAAAGAGGAGAAGAGGAGAGGAGAGGAGAGAGAGAGAACAGAAGGAGAGGGGAGGAGAGGAAAGATCTTTCATACAGTAGTTTTCTTCCCAGATGTGCATAATAAACAGGGCTGGGCTAAGCTGAATCCAGGAGCTCAGAACTGAATCTGAGTCCCTGATGTGGGTGGCAGAGACCCAATTACTTGCCTATATTAACAAGAAGCCAGAGTGGATATGGAACTCAAACCCAGACACAGTGAAATTGGTGGTGGGTATCCTAAGTGGTGGCATCATGACCACTGCCCCAAACACTTTCTTCTCACAGTCTTTAAATGTTTTTACTAGATGTTCAATAAGCTCCTTAATCTGGCCGGCGCCGTGGCTCAACAGGCTAATCCTCTACCTTGCGGCGCTGGCACACCGGGTTCTAGTCCCGGTCGGGGCGCCGGATTCTGTCCCGGTTGCCCCTCTTCCAGGCCAGCTCTCTGCTGTGGCCCGGGAAGTGCAGTGGAGGATGGCCCAAGTGCTTGGGCCCTGCACCCCATGGGAGACCAGGAAAAGCACCTGGCACCTGGCTCCTGCCATCGGATGAGCGCGGTGCGCCAGCTGCAGTGCACCAGCCGCGGCGGACATTGGAGGGTGAATCAACGGCAAAGGAAGACCTTTCTTTCTCTCTGTCTCTCTCTCTCTCACTGTCCACTCTGCCTGTCAAAAATTAAAAATAAATAAAAAAAAAAATAAGCTCCTTAATCTTAACATGTTCAAAACAAAACCAAAAATCTTACTAAAATATGCTATCCCCCTCATATTTCCCATGCCAATTAATGGCAACTACACTATTCCCGATGTTTAGGTGGAAATCTGCATCCCTTAACAGTGTACTTTGCCTTTTATAAATTGTTTCCTCCTTAATGCATTATAAACTGCTTTAATCCATGCCCCAACTCTTCCAAAACTGTCAGCAGAGTGCAGTGAATTCACTTAAATATCTTGGTCTGTTTTGGAATCCTCCTCTTTCATCTCCTCTGTTGGATTCTAGGAAAATTCCTTCTGTCTCACTGCCCACTTATGACCATTCCTTCTCAGTCTTCTTCATAGACACCTGTGGGGACCCATGGATAGGTCAGCCATGGGACCCCCCCATGCTGGGCTTGGCTTATAGCAGTAATGTGGATGTAGCAGCTGATTGAACTTTGCATCTAGCTGAGGATCATGGAAAACAAGATGGCGCTGATGCCCTGCCTGCTGCGTGACTCCACAGCTGATCGTGATCAAGTGCCGGATTGGAGAGCTCTGTGCATGGACTGTAATTGATTGACAGTGATTGGTTGAATTCTGGATATAAGCGGAGAGCGAGAGAGAGAAGGGGGCTCGCCAGCTTTCCCCCTTAAGGAACGTGCGTGCCATCTCTCCCTCTTCTCCCGGTTCCCCCACTCTCTTTCCCACTCCTTCTAAGTAAAAGTCTCTTGAAGACCGATTAACTGCGAGCAGCGTCGTTCCTTTCTGCGGCCGGAGGAGCCGACAAGTGGTGCCGTGACTCGGATCTTGGATCATCGGACCAATCGCTGGAAGCAGGAAGTAAGAAAAGGATAAACGTCCATAGACGGGAATCTAGGCTGGTAAAGTGAAAGGCCTAGGATTACAGCCGCGGTTCCGTCGTAAAGACGGGGAGTAAAACGCCAGAAAGGCGGGAGTAAAAGGAGAAACGTGCATACACGGGAATCTAGGTGGGTAAAGTGAAACGCCTAGGATTATAGCCGCGGTTCCGTCGACAAAAGACGGGAGTAGAACGCCGGAAGATAGGCGGGAGTAAACCGTCGACAAAAGACGGGGAGTAGAGCGCCGGAAGACAGGCGGAAGTAAACCGTCGACAAAAGACGGGGAGTAAAATGCCAGAAAGGCGGGAGTAAACCGTCGACAAAAGACGGGGAGTAAAATGCCAGAAAGGCGGGAGTAAACTGTCGAAAAAAGACAGGGAATCTAGGCGGGTAAAAAGGCCTAGGATTATAACCGCGGGGAGTGGATGACAGAAGACAGGCGGGAGTAGGCCGTCGATGGAAGACGGGGAGTGGAGCGCCGGAGGACAGGCGGGAGTGGACTGTCAACAAAGGACGGGGAGTAAAACACCAGGAGAAAGGCGGGAGTACTGATTGTGATTGATCTTACCATATGTTTCATAAGCAATAGAGCCTGTTCGTCAGCGACATGGAGAAGCAAAAATCCTCCACTATATGGATTTATATATTGGAAGCAGTGTTCATAACATTAAGCTCATGTCTGCAGGAGGCAGGAAAGGTTCAAAAAGATACTGTAGTTGGATATTTAGGACTTGGGCTTACACCAACAAATGCGGCCCCTTTGGAATTTGCCATTGCTACGACAGGACTAAAAACCTTAAATGACTTTCGAAAACTATGTGGAAATCTAAATTGGATACGGCTGTATTATAATGAGAGGAAGAAGCACAGGAAAAAAGGCTGTGATAAAGACTATAAAGACTCCATTACAGACGCAGAGAATAGGGTTAAAAAAGGTGAGCCAGAAAACAGTTCATTAATGCTAATCGTGGTGAAAAGTGTCCGAACTACCCATTCTGTTTTTGTATTATGTACTAACTTTACCCCTATTATTGATAGGAATGCTTGAGCAGATTATGCTTGGTTTGCTTTACAAAAGAATGTAGATGTTTCAATTGTTTGGCCACTTATGTCTTGTTAGTTTAACTTTTGGCTTGTTGAAAGTATTGCTTGATCATTTATTATTGATTTGTAATTATGAAGTTTGTTAAGGGGTTTATGATTTTTTGTACTGAGTTTTGTCTGAGACTGATTTACACGAGAATTCTAATTGTACCCTAGTATTGGGATAGATGATCAATACCACCTGGAACAGTAATTTTACGAGGTTGTACTTGACAATATAGGCCTCACTTTTCTCACCAAGTGGGTGAAATGGGAGAATTTTGAGGTAACTAGTGTTTAAAGCATACAGGATATGTGGAGTGGCTGTCTGCATTCAGAACATGTGAAGAATAGTACCAATTAAGCATTTTACTTTGAACCAAGTATTTCTTGAATAAGATGTATCCTTTGTGCCTAATTGCTAATGTGAAATTATGAAGGAATTTGCCAGAATTTATGTGTTGGATTTAAGTAGCCAGTAGTAAGAAAGCTGACCTAATTTGATTTGTTTTCTTAAATGTACTTAAGCTGTTAATTCATAATTTGATAAAACTGTTCTGGCTTTCAAAACCCCAATAGCCCAGAAGTTCTGATCAGAGCTGTAACACTCTGCCAGCAGTGTACCAACCTGGTAATTCAGCAGGCTATGCTAGCCACCTTGCACTCTTACCCCCGTGGAGAAGTGTAGCTTAACATAATGGAATGGTAGCCAATAACGGGTAATTGCCGATGGGCGCACCTAGCAACCTAAGACAGAGGGTAGGACAAGCTTCCTATTACCTCCATGACGGGTAAGCAGGTTGCGCGCCATTGGGAACCCAAGACAGGCACGTTTCCATGTCACTTAATATAATAAAAACGGGGGAGATGTGGGGACCCATGGATAGGTCAGCCATGGGACCCCCCCCATGCTGGGCTTGGCTTATAGCAGTAATGTGGATGTAGCAGCTGATTGAACTTTGCATCTAGCTGAGGATCATGGAAAACAAGATGGCGCTGATGCCCTGCCTGCTGCGTGACTCCACAGCTGATCGTGATCAAGTGCCGGATTGGAGAGCTCTGTGCATGGACTGTAATTGATTGACAGTGATTGGTTGAATTCTGGATATAAGCGGAGAGCGAGAGAGAGAAGGGGGCTCGCCAGCTTTCCCCCTTAAGGAACGTGCGTGCCATCTCTCCCTCTTCTCCCGGTTCCCCCACTCTCTTTCCCACTCCTTCTAAGTAAAAGTCTCTTGAAGACCGATTAACTGCGAGCAGCGTCGTTCCTTTTTACGGCCGAAGGAGCGACAGACACCAGTATCTAAAAAGATACTTATATATCTTTCACCCTAGAACTGGTTAGTATAAGTGCTAGAAATATAGTTTTTTGATGAATTGGAAAGTAAGTAGGATTATCAACCATCATGTTTAATAGGAATGTTCTTATGAAATAAAACATTGTAGGACAATTTCCCACATCACATAATATATTCTAGGGAGCAAATCAAAGAATTATTGAATATTCCACCCAAACTATAATATTATCTTCCACATAGAGTTACTGTATACCGTCAACAACCCAATGCACTGTAGAAAGTCATGATGGCCAGCGCCCCGGCTCAATAGGCTAATCCTCTGCCTGCAGCACCAGCACCCCGGGTTCTAGTCCCGGTCGGGGCGCTGGATGCTGTCCCCGTTGCTCCTCTTCCAGTCCAGCTCTCTACTGTGGCCCGGGAGTGCAGTGGAGGATGGCCCAAGTCCTTGGGCCCTGCACCTGCATGGGAGACCAGGAGAAGCACCTGGCTCCTGGCTTCGGATCAGCACGGTGCACCGGCCGCAGTGCGCCAGCCTGGAAAAGGAAGACCTTTCTCTCTGTCTCTCTCTCTCACTGTCCACTCTGCCTGTCAAAAAAAAGTCATAATTTCCTAGACATTGTTCTACCTGAGATGGTTCCAGATAAAAATTTATGATTTCTATAAGTTGATTTAATTGTCTGAAGGAAACTAAGATACATTCTTCCGTGATACATTCACTATATCCATCTCACAATGATGGATTCAGCTAGAATTGTTGTGATAGTTCTCCCCCTTTTTTGTAATGTAGGTAACAAAATGAAGATGATACTGCCACCTTTAAAAAAGTGGGAAAAGCAGGACCAGCACTGTGGCATAACAGGTAAAGCCACCACCTCCAGTGCTGGTATCCCATATGGGCACTGGTTCAAGTTCTGGCTGCTCCACTTCCAGTCCAACTCTCTGCTATGGCCTGGGAAAGCAGTAGAGAATGGCCTAAGAAAGAAGCAGAAGATGGCTTACATCATTGGGCCTCTGCACCTGCATGGGAGACCCAGAAGAAGCTCCTGTCTCTGGCTGTTGTGGCCATTTGGGGAGTGAACCAGCTGATGAAAGACCCCTCCCCCCCGCTTATATGTAACACTGCCTTTCAAATAATAAATAAGTAAATCTTTAAACAAATGAGAAAAACAAGAGAAATCCTACTTTCTTTTTGGAAAATTGTGTCTTGTCCAATGGTATACAGTTCTGCACTGTTCTAGGATTTCTTACATTCAATCTGAATGAAAGCCAATTTTCTTCAAACTCTAGATTTTTTTCAGAAATTGTTTTTATAAAAAATACAGTTTTGAAGTTAGGCTCATAATCCATAACAAAAGGAAAGCTTTTTCTTCAGGGATTTTCTCCACATGTAGTAATCATAAAATGAATTTTACTGTATTCACTTGAGGGTATTAAAATGTTGCAGTCTTTTATAAACAATTCCAATCAACATCTCTAACTCATAGGAGGGGAGATGTTGAGTCATTCTAGTTAGAGAGAATGGTGGACACAATTACAAATCAAAATTCTAAATTCTAATCCTGTTCTGTGTAGAGCTCAGCTAGATTAATTCAGTGGAGATTTGCTGAGTAACCATCATGTATGACGCATGGTGTTAGAGACTGAAGGATACAAAAGTTAGGCAGCCCTGACTCTGGTCCCTGAGGTATATACTCATAAGTGGGAGAGAGAGTTGTGAATTCAGATAATTGACCATCTGATCCTCATCTTCTGAGGTACCAGAATAGCCAACCTGGATATTGGCCAAATGGCTTTGTGTTAGGTTTCAGTTCCTGAATGTTGGATCTTAAATCATGAAGTGCTCTAAAGTGTCCAGGAATGAGTAGACTTTCTCAGAAAGATAAATAAATAAATAAAGCAAGCAAGTAAGCCAGCATAACACTGAATGTCCTTTGAGAATCTGAAGATTGATCATTTTAGGAGAGTGGAATTTAGTCACCATCAACTAAAATTAAAAGGACCAGGAGTCTGGTGGACGCTAGGACTGCACAGTAAATGACAAAAAAAAAAAAAAAAGAAGAAGAAGAAAATGAGAAGACCCAAAAATCATTGCAGAGAGCAGGCTGGCCAACCTGTGACTCATTTCTGGTGGCTTCTGGCCATGTAAATCGTGAGATCAAGGCATGAATTGGGAGGACAGCAGCCAAACACTAGATCATGTGGTACAGTAAAAAGGGGAGAGTGATTTCAGCACATCATATAAGTTAGTTGTTATTTATCAGCAAGTTCATTTTTTTTTAAACTGGTATGGGGCTCAAAGATAGATATAAAGTACCTAACATAAGCAGGAATATTGGCATATATTCACAATGTTTTGGATTTATTACATTTGCTGTAATTTAAATCATATGGTTTAGCTCTAGATGGGTGAGTGAGACCAGCTCTTCTAGATGTATTAGAAATAAAAGCTGGGGCCGGCGCTGTGGCTCAGTTGGTTAATCATCCGCCTGTGGCGCCAGCATCCCATATGGGCGCCAGGTTCTAGTCCCGGTTGCTCCTCTTCCAGTCTAGCTCTCTGCTGTGACCCAGGAGGGCAGTGGAGGATGGCCCAAGTGCTTGGGCCCCTGCACCTGCATGGGAGACCAGGAAGAAGTGCCTGGCTCCTGGCTTCATTTTGGCGCAGTACCGACCGTTGCGTTCATTTGGGGAGTGAATCAATGAAAGGAATACCTATCACTCTGTCTCTACCTCTCACTGTCTATAACGCTACCTATCAAATAATAAAAAAAAGAAATAAAAGTGGTAGGTGAGCCTCTAAATGGAAACCTGGAATACTATTTCTAAATTAGGAGGAATTTATTTAAGGCCAGAAAAAATAGATGTCTTTCACAAAGAGGAAAATCAAAATGTCAAATACATCTGAAGATAAGGATTATGAAGAAGATAAAGAACTCTGAATTTATTAATAATCTTGAATAGGATAAAGCAGGTTTTTACTACAGGGAAGTCAACATGCATCATGGGTCTGACATGTTGTGCATTTTTAACCTCTGGCAAGTCAAGTAATCTCTTGGATCCTCAATAATAAGGCCAGAAGTCTGTTTCAGAGCCAATAACTTGAATACAAAGACTATAAAAAAAACTCCTTGACATGTAGATAGTTATTATTACTAATAATCTTCAAAATAATAGTCATTTCAGTTGGTGGGGAATGGAAGCCAAGAAATAAATGCAGAGGAAAATAAAAATAATGCGAATGTACATCTGATAGAAGTTAAAAAGACTCCTTCCAAACTAAAGGAAAATAACAAGATGACAGGAAGAGATGCTGACACAGGTGACAGTCCAGACTTCACAGATACCTCTCCCTACCCCAACACTCATTCACACACAGGCAGGCATATATTCTGCATCCTTTAAGTCCTTATCTTGATTTCAAGATTTTCAAAAGCAAGTGATAGCTCCTATCCAAATTCTCCTTCTTAAGAAACTCTCTTCCTTTGGCTTTTATGAAATGATCTTCTCTGCTTCTCATGCTCACTTAAATATTGTCAATATCATCTTCTGGTTATTTCTTAAATGCTGGTGCTCTCCAGGCTTCCAGGCTTAGCCCTCCTCTCTTTGTATTCTATACGTGCCTTACAGATGAGCTACCCAATTCCCACCACTTCCATTTGCACTTAACTGTTGATAATTCCAATATCTATGCTTTGAGCCAAATTGTTCTTTAGAACTCTGAAATTTCTCATGCAACTAGTTGGCTCCAAGCTAGCTCTGGATAGATAACCTTCAGTCCCTCACTCTTCATACATCCAAGAACACTCATATTCACACCCAAATCGCTTCCTGCTCCAACCTGTGCTGCCAAGATCACCCTCAAGGAGGATGTGTGTTAGCTGCTGGGAAACTTGTCTGAAGGCAGCCTCAGGTGTCACTTGTGCAAGTTCTGCCTTGCTTCAGAGAGCTATCTTGCCTGTGATCATGCATTTCCTGGTCTGTTCTATATTCAAAGACTTGAGCACAGTGAGAGCATAACGTCCTGGTCATGCCAACTCTGCTGTGCCATGTACGCTCTAGAGCTCCTGTGAGGTTGCACCGACACAGGCCTGCATTGCCATTTATTTTCTCTTTCTGCTGAAGCTTGCTTCCTCAACCCTGCTTTTGTAGGATTAAATCTCTAATAAGAACCTGTCATGCCAGTTTCTGTTTCAGCATCTGCTTCTGGGGAACATTATCTGTAGCACACAGTACCTACCTGCTTTCCAAACGAAGACTGTAGGTGCTGTTTCTTCCCCATGCCCCCTTACCCACCAATCATCAAAACCTGACAATTCTTCCCCTTAAATCTTTCTGCCATTCTTTAGTTACTTTCTGTACTGTGCCCTACTCACTCCCAATATTCTGGCTCAGTTTTCATGTCATTGGTAATCCTGTCTTAATAAACTTGAAAGTTAAGATTTCATTCATTCAACGAACTCAGAAGAGCCATTGTCCTCATCCTTGCTGAATTGCAAGTTCTTAAGTCTCTTTCTTGTATTTAACCATGTGTTCCTCCAGGCTAGAAGCCAAGTGTTATTCATCTTGGTGTACAATCTCCCCAAGATGTCACTCATACCCTCAACCTCACTCAAGTCCCTGATACTTACAGAACCTCTGTAAAGGCAATGCATAGGGGTGGGGTATTATTTAATCCTATAGTTAAATAGTTATGCCTTACAGAATGATTGTTTATAAAGTGACTTAGGCATATCATTCTCACATCATAAAGCTGCCCCCTTTCACCCTTTAGTTATATTTCATTGTGAAACAGTTGACTATGATATCCCCACTGAGAGTATTTAATGCAGGCAACTCAGTTCACTTAGAGAAGAGAACTGATTTTAACAGTTTCTTTTTTATTTGTAGCACTAATTTGTTGTGTATGAAAAAGCTGCTATCACTGACTTTCTTGAATGCATGGAAAGAACATGAAAAACTTTGGTCAAGGGGAATCACTAAATAAACGAGGTTGGGATCCATCTCTGTAACAGAATATGGCTAAGTACTAAAAACAAAATTATTCATTCCCAAAGACTGATTAGGATAATACTTGAAAGGAATCCCATGTGGTTAAATTTAGGGCCCTGAAAAAAATTTACCCACCAATCTCCTCTGTAGTCCTTTTGTTTTATTCTGATTTGGATACATTTTCATTTACTTTAAGCCTTTCCCTTGGAATTACCTATTCCAAGATTTTAACATCAGTGGCAGAAGAACTATTGGCCAATGTTACTGCCTCTCTTATACAAATGGTCATTTTTAATTATAGCATTCCCATTTAAAAATGACTCTATGTGGCCAAGATGTTTTTAGTTTATGATTGTGCAAGAACTGTTTTGTGATTTTTGCCACTGAACCTGGTCTTTTTCCTCTCTCCCTTGCAACTCTTGTCTTTTTGCTGAGGTCATTTGAGAAAGATGGAGTGACTTATAGTTAATTGCACATTGGTCTTTTTGTTTGTAGTTTAAGGTTGGAACCTTTCAAAGAAAAGAGAAGTTGGCATGGCTCACTGCTTATTGCTTAGCATTTCAGTTTTCATTCAACAAACATTTATGGAGCCCAGGTTGTAAGCCAGGCTGAAAGTGTGTATATATTGAAAGTATGTATGTATTCGTGTCTCCAAGAGCCATGTCTTATAGGAGGACACTGAAGCATATCAGTGATTGCTAATCAGTGTGGTGAGTGCTATAAGGGTAAGCAAAGGGGGTTGCAGAAGCACTGAAGGGAGGGATGCCTGGCTCCATGTTGAAAGTATTGGTATCCTCTCTGGGTGAGATAACCTCTGGTCCTTAGAGGAAGACTGGGGTTGACTAGGGTGGAGGAGGATGCAGTAGGACAATAACATGGAAAGGGCTGCTGAGGTGGCAGGAGTTTGTGTAACCACAAGGGGTTCTGTGTGCCTTATAGGAATGGAAAGAAGAGAATAATTGAGGAGACCAGTGGAAAAGAATTTAAAATTTTCCATCTCCAGTTTTCTAGGAAAAATGTGGATTCTGGAGATAATAGTCCTCATTTTCTGAGTTAGGTGAAAGACAGTGATGAAAAATTAAAGAAGCCCAAGGGGACTTCCCATATTAAGAAAGATGGATAGACCCATAGGCAGAACAAAGAGTTTGGGAACCAGCTTTAGATAGTCTGCATTAAAGAAAGAATCAGTGAAATAGTTGAGGTGGTAGTGGTAGAGATAGAGGGGAAGGGAGGGACTAAGAGAAACAAAGGAAGATATATATGCATATAAATACAAATGTCAGACAGAAATAGTGGTAGACACAGGACAAAGCAAGGCAGAAATGCCCAAAGGAAAGAATAAACAGAGATGGACACAGAGGCCCTGAGAGAAGAGAAATGGGAGAGACTCACATAGAAAGACATTATTTAGAGTGATGGAGAATACGAAATGTAGCAGCTACCACAGAGATTACAATTTTATGGAAAGAGGGGCTGGCTCTGTGGCATCTCATGAGCACCTGTTCAAGTCCTGGCTACTCCACTTCTGATCCAGCTTTTTGCTATGGCCTGGTAAATCAGAAGAAGATGGCCCAAGTCCCTGGGCCCCTGCACCCACATGTGAAACCCAGAAGAAGCACCTGGCTCCTGGCTTCAGATCATTGAAGCTCCAGCCATTATGGCCATCTGGGGAGTGAACCAGTGGATGGAAGACCGATCTCTCTCTCTCTCTCTCTCTCTCTCTCTCTCTCTCTCTCTCTGCCACTCTGCCACTCTGTAACTCTGCCTTTCAAATAAAATAATTAAATCTTTTAAAAAATAATTTTACGGAAAAAAAACTACTATTATCACAGTTTTAAGGGAAGGTTTCCTCTGTACTGTTTGGTGAATCCCTTTCTTCACAAAAAGTTTAGCAAAACTACCTGCTAATGAATGTTCTTAGAGAAGAACATGGGCAGTGAAGAGATTAGGGATGGCCTGTGTGCCATGTTAGGGGTTGGAATTCCCCAGGGATCCCACTCATGCATTTTCCATTTTTTTTTAAAGATTTATTTATTTATTTGAAAGTCAGAATTACACAGCAAGAGGAGAGGCAGAGAGAGAGAGGTCTTCCATCCAATGGTTCACTCCCCAAATGGCCGCAATGGCCAGAGCTCCACTGATCCGAAGCTAGGAACCAGGAGCTTCTTCTGGGTTTCGCATGTGGGTGCAGGAGACCAAGGACTTGGGCCATCTTCTACTGCTTTCCTAGGCTGTAGAAGAGAGCTGGATTGGAAGAGGAGCAGCTGGGCCTAGAACCAATGCCCATATGGGATGCCAGTGCTTCAGGCCAGGGAGTTAACCTTCTGTGTCACAGCTCTGCCCCCTCCCCCCTTTAAGATTTATTTATGTGAGAGGTAGAGTTACAGAAAGAGAGCAGGAGAGTCAGAGAGACAGAGCTTTCAACTGCTGGTTCACTCTCTAAATGGCTGCAATGGCCAGAGATGGGTCCATCTGAAGCTCACGTGGGTGCAGGGGCCCAAACACTTGGACCATCTTTCCCTTCCGTCCCAGGCCATAAGCAGAAATCTGGATTGGAAGAGGAGCAGCCGGACACTAACCAATACTCATATGGGATGCTGGCACCACAGTGCTGGCCCGACTTTCCTGTTATGACCCCTGTGCTCATGCAGTGGGAGCTCTGGGGATATCTTGCTGCATCTCCAGAAGAGTAGATTGAGCTTCCCCCTGCTTTGGAAGTCTTCCCAATGCCAATAGAGCTGGTTTGGTGCCCCTCTTTTGTGTTCCCCTCTATTCTATGCACTGTCAAAACTATCAGTGCATATGTTGGCTATGATCCCTAAAAAGATTTATAAGCATCACAGTCATGAATTTGGTTTGAAGCAACTAATAATGACTTTCTGGTGTTTGAAATTTATTTTGATGGCTCATCCCTACCTCACCCAGAATACCTTTTAATGCAATAGTCAAATTTTCCTACAATTTGTGGACATAGAAGTAGATGAAAAGGGGGACTTCCACTTTATTATTTAGACTACTACATAAAACCATGTTAATATAATCCTATCTGTCCTCACACCATGAGAATTCCTATTTTTCATCATGTCAGCATTGAGATGGAAGATTGAATAGCAGAAGAATGAGACTAATACAGATACGACAAGGCATGTTGTGGTCACATCTTACCACTTGGCCTGCATTTAAGAGCATCAGGATTTTAAAGATTCTAAGGCTTAAAACCAACCAAACAACTACCCAAACAATGAATCCCATTTACTACATGAGGGTATGCAGAATTATAAATAATTGATTCCAAGTGGTACTTCTCAGTGCAAATGAACTTAGGCTATTTTTGCAGCATTAACTCTGATCATTCTATTCACATTTATTTTCTAATACAACTTTGATTCATCTGTAATGTACTTGTTAGGTCATCCGTTTAATGTAGCCATGTTCATCCTGCACTCCCTCAGAAACAATGTCTGTTTGTCAAATTGAGAGTTGCAAGAAGAGGTTTGACTGAAGTGTTGAAAGGGAACATTTTTTCAAAGTGGCCAGTGTCACAACAGCTGGAATTTAGTTGATCTAGATTAAAAACAGACTTGTCTGACTGTAAGTACAAACTATGTGAATGTTTGAATAGACAAATAAGACTGACCAATCTCCCAGGGGTGTAAAATGTCCAAATTAATGTACCATTGTTAAGCATTTTAGGTCAAGATAGACCATTAAAAATGACATATTTTCCTTGTATGGTGTGTAATGATGAATGCAGGTTAATAATCCAGTTTTCTCAGCTAGAAACTCTAGTGGCTCATTCTGCGGTAGCGACTACATATTTTCTAAGGGAAACTGTATGGCTGAGAAGGTAGTTTCAGGCAGCCATACTGTGTCCCATTTGACCATAACAATGTGATTCCTCTCTGCAATTGACCAGACTAGATAGGCAACTGCATTGAGTTTAGGTCACCCATAGTTTGTCCAGCAGCTGAAGATGTGATGTTCAAAACTTCTGTTCCAAGAAGATTGCATTATTTGTTGAGCTCATTAGATTTCTCCTAAGAATCTGCACTGCTAGGTTAAAAAAGAAGAAGAAGAAATTAGAGGGTATCAGGATGAGAAACAGAGAATAACAATTATGGTTGAACACTGGAATTGGTGAAAAGGTGTAAATCTAGACTGAAAATTAATGAGCTCTTGCTCCAAGACCTGTTATAGCTTCTCAATGAACTTTTGATTCTAGCCTCTGAGCTCTATTCTAGTTTCTGCCCTTCATGATAATCCAGTTCTTCAGCTTTCCTTGGCTTCTGAGAGGATCTGTTCTCTTATTTCAGTAAAGCTTCTAACTGATAAAAAGTTGCAGGACATACTAATTTTTCATCTTTACTAACAAATACATTTTGAACAGAAAATGGAAGAAAGAGGAAAAAAACTGGCTCTGTAATCATACATGTTGGACAGGACATACTAATTCACATACTGGTTCTGATTTTAATTGTGAGAGGGGTCAGTAGTTTCCCTGAGGCTCCTTTTCCACATCTGTAAAATGGAGATAACAAAGCACATTTCAAAATGGTTTTGCCAGAATCATATTCTGTTTCAGAATGTCCTCCAGCAGATATCTAGAGCCTGAAGGAAGCCGATTAAATTAAATAGTGACAAATTCAAGCTCCAGAAACGGAGTGAAATTTTTTTTAATAAGCTGAAGTTAATGCTTCATCCCCATGGACAGGTACATGCATAATAAGTACCTCCAGTTAACACTAGTGGATGTAATAAAAGTGAGTTAGTAGATGGAAGTATAGAAGTCAGAGTTGTCAGCAGAGGGACATGGGCTAACAGACAGTTCCTATCACAATGATCAAATTTTCTAAGACATTGAGTAAATATGATACAGATTTAATCAGCTTTTTTACATGGTAGAACATTTGGCTACCCAATAATTTTAGATTTTATAGCTTTAGTTTCTGGAGAGAGTATACTGACTTTCCATTGGCCTGCAAGTCTAAATATTCCAGACAATGAACTTTGTTGTCCATTGCCTGACCAGAAGTAGTAGATACGACTCAAAGTCTACTAAGAGGAACTCCTACAGAATTCTTTGTGAAGGAGTGGAAGAGTTGGCCAGTTCCTAGAGAAAGAGTCACAGGACAGAGAATTCAACAGGTGTCCATTCATGTATGCCTGAGGAAAACAGGAGTCTAGGCAGATAAAAAAAATTGGGACCTAGTCAGTGGCACATAACTGAATTTGGAAAAAAAAGGAGGTTATGGTACGCAAAGGAAAATTTTCAGTGAATGGCAAATACAATGACTAGGAAGAGACAAAACCATAAAGCTTAAAATCTGAGTGACCGAAAGAATATTTCTTAAAACACTTCTGACAATCCTGAAACTGTGCCAAATATTCTATATACATAAATGATTTAACTCTTGTCATAATTATTTTTGTAAGGAAAGAGCTAAAGAGGTACACAGTGGATGGCAGAGTAGAACTTCTAACCTGGCAGGCTAGTTTGGGAGTTAAAACATGGCAGGAGCAGTCAGACTCCACCCAAGAATCATCAAAGGCTGAGTGAGACATGGTCTCTGATGGCTGCTGCCATTAGACAGAGCTCAGATCTCCTCAATTCCCATTCGCCTTGGCTGGGATACATGGCCACCCCTGAACATGTTGCTGAGAGGCTATATACAGTGTGATAGGCTATATAAACCATTGGCCTATATATGCATGAGGTGGAGATAGTCTCCCCTCAATGAGAGGACTGAGAATGGGGTAAGCAGAATTCTCAATGCAAAAATGTTGTTGCTATTGCTAGAACATGGGGAAAAATAACAAATGACTATCACAAAAAAGATACAAAGCAGGGGGTTTCATTCTTAAAAAGTGCAATGGAAGCTGCTGAATTGGAGGAGGAAATAGGGGAGTGCACAATGGAGAAAGGATAAATAAAAAGCTCTCTCTGAGGAAATTTCAGAACTAATGTTCTTAACTAATTGCCCTGTTTTTTACTGTTCAGTGACTCCATTTTTACCTTTATGTTGCTGCTCAAAGAAAACTACTTGGCCCTCTTATGTGCCATATATTAAAAACACCTTCCATTACATGTCTTTTTACCAGTATTGTTTGTTTGTTTGTTTATATTATTTGAGAGGCAGAGAAGAGAGGGAGGGGAGAGAGAGTGAAAGAGAGAATGGACAAGCACACTCATCCTCTGACTCATTCTTCAAATCCCTTCAATAACCAGGGTTGGGCAAGGGCAAAGCCAGGAGCCAATAACCCAATCTAGGTCTTTCACATGGATTGCAGGGACCCAGGTTCTTAAGTCATCACCCTCTGCCTCCTAGAGTGCAGATGAGTGGAAAGCTGGAACCAGAAGTAGAGCCAGGACTCAAATTCAGGCATTCTTATGTGGGATGTGTGTGTCTCAGTTGGCATCTTACCCACTAGCCAGTGCCTACCCTACCACTATTGTATTTTGCGTACGTGCTTCTTTCATCCTCACTTTGAGAAGAAAATCAAGAAGTGGGATTTTCATAAATAATTTTAACCTCATAGCTTTCTATTTTAATTCAAAAAAGGATTCTTCTAGAAATATTTTTATGTAGGCTAAATCAGGAAAGTACGAGAAAAGACCATCCTCTATCAAGCTGTCTCCTAATTTTTGGCTTTCTACCCTCTTGAGTTTGGGTCACCCACAGCTAAGTCATTCTGTTGGTTTAAAGGAGTGAAAGCCAAGATCTGAGACTTGATAGGACAGGAAATACATAATATATAAACACTAAATTGTCACAGCTAATCTTTCTCTCAAAAATATTTAGTTTTGCAAAAGCAGCCTTTCATTTACCATAATAAGTAAGGAAGGAACAAATGTTACCTTTAGATTTTAATAGAATGACTAGAAATTATTGAGTAATCTTTGAGGTCACTTTTTAGCTAATGAACTAGAAGAACTCCAAAGAATATGTAAATTTTTCTTTGCTGTATTTAAAAATAGACTTCCAGATTATTGCTATAATGGAAAACTTATCAAACAGTGCTTAAATCAGAGAGAAATCACTTACTGACTTTAATCATTTTTATGGTAATCTAGTTATGATAAAGGGAACATCAGATTTTTAAACATTATAGACTGGTGAGGTTCATATCACTTAGTCATTTTTAATGGTTTCATTTATTTCCCATATGTATACATAATTTATAAAAGTAGCATTCCTAACTCTCATTTATCTTTGGGAAGTGCTGTGTAGGTTCCACACCTCTTCCCACCTCCTCCATTACAGCACTATATTCGTTCCTGCCTCTCAGTTGAAAGAAAATGCACACCCAAAAACTTCTCTGTAACACTAATGAGAACAACAACACTGTCATCTGCTTTATTTTATAGCACCAGTGATTTTCCTGGAGGGGTATAGCAGTTGATTAAATATTTTCCATAATCCTTCCATGGTTCCTGGTACTGAAGCTCTTGTTTCTCTGACTTAGAATAAAAATGTTTCTTTGTTAACACACTATGCTCTATTTCAAATCAGTTTCCCAACAAACTTTGATTATTGAATATCATTTAAAATCAAACTACCCACATCTGAATATTACTCACATGATCAAAAATGAATCTCCTTAGTATTTTTTATGGATTTACAAAATGACTTTTCAAAAAGCTCTTTATAATTTTACTCCCTTAAAAATATAACCTGTAAGCTAATATATTTATCAAAATATGCACACATATATGAAAGCATATGTGTATTATTTACAATTTTTGCCTTTTCTAGCTTTAGAACATGAGGTCAACCCATTACTATATTTATAATTTTCATTGGTGGATCTCAGGGAAGCTATGCTACATGCAAAACATGTTATGACTAAACAAACAACAGTAGCATCAGTAACACCACCTCCAAGTGCTGGTGCTACTACAATTGGTAATTTTGTGTCTACTGGATCTATGCAGTAAGCCTGCAAGCTGCACTTATTCCCATTTTAACAGTGAGGCATTTGGAACTAAGAAAATTTCAATGACTTATTTGAGGTTAAAAAAAAAGCAGAAGTAGGGAAAGAAAATTGTTCTGGCTTTTAAGAATTTATATTTGAGTATTAGGCATATTATCTTAACAGCATTGATCAAAGAAGTCCACTTCTCACCAAAGCATTATAAATGAACATATTTGTGCAAAAAAAATGCCATTTAAAATGTTTTTTATGTCAATCTTGAGTATCCAAATTTCGAGGTCAGTTTGACTGACTTACCCATGCTCCAAAACTTTGTGAAACTATTTGGTGCTAAAGCATTGGAGGAGCTTATTTGCCTATCAGTTAACAGTCTGCTGTGGTTGAGAGGCATTGCAACATCCGTCCAGTGTACACTGTAATGGCTGGAGCTGTGCTGTGTGTGCTGTGCTGGAACAGAGAATTTTTTATGATCAGAGACCTTGGCATTTGCAATCTTGATTCCTCACAAACATCACACAACCATTCTCCTCTGAAGTCATGCCTCTTTAGGTTGCTGTCATGAAGAAACTTCCAGATCTCTCCCTTCTCTGAAGTCATGCCTCTCTAGGTCGCTGTCATGAAGGAACTCCCAGATCTCTTCCTTTTTAGGCTGTGTTTCAGCTTGTCAAAGCCTCATGTCTCCTTCCCACCTGGACTTCCTGAATCTCACTGCATCATTTCCTCTTTGCTTCTCACTTTGCCAAAGTCTCTAAGGCTGGGGTTGCAGGTCACCAGTTTGCTGGAGAAGGAGTGGACAAAAGAACACACTCCAGTTATTCTGCCAGACACATTACCATGAAAAGGTAATCATCATTGACCCTTTGAATTATTTAAAATATGTGCTGAATCCTGAATCTTTCACCTTTTTTCTGGGCTAAACTTCAAGGAAAATTTGATGAGTGACGTTTGCATTAGCCATGGGAAGGAGTAGAAAGAAGGCAACTATCCTCCAACTCTTGGAAATAAAGATAATTCTTGAGAAGATTCTGATTTAGAACAATAATGTATTAGTTGTGTTTTTCTAATTGTAGCAAGATTCGAAATAAGATTTTAATAGCAGAAGAATTGCGTGTTGTAGTTCATCATTGATATTCACACTTTGGAAGAAAGTACCAGTTATCCCCCAAATGAAAGAAAAGACCATTTCCCAGAATTGGTGAACAGATATAGCTCTCTTCCTAATATTCATCTTTCCCCTGAATTCCAGAAAATATCGATAGTGAAAAATATGAATATACGTTCACTCTAAATTTGGATAAATACATAAGTAAATGAATAAATAAATAAATAGGCCTCTCTTTACTCCATGATCAAAATATTTTATCCTGCTTTTATTCTTTTAAATTTATTATCTTTACTCCATGATTAAGAAAAAAAGCTAGCTGGCGCCATGGCTCACTAGGCTAATCCTCTGCCTGCGGCACTGGCACCTCGAGTTCTAGTCCTGGTTGGGGCGCCGGATTCTGTCCCGGTTGCTCCTCTTCCAGTACAGCTCTCTACTGTGGCCCGAGAAGGCAGTGGAGGATGGCCCAAGTGCTTAGGCCCTGCACCTGCATGGGAGACCAGGAGGAAGCACCTGGCTACTGGCTTCAGATCGGCACATAGTGCCGGTCATAGCGGCCATTTGGGGGGGTGAATCAACTGAAGGAAGACCTTTCTCTCTGTCTCTGTCTCTCTCCCTCTCTCTCTCTCACTGTCTAACTCTGCCTGTCAAAAAATAAAATAAAAATAAATAAATAAAAATTTAAAAAAAGAAAAAGCTTTTACCGTAGTTTTTTTTCCTTTATTTTAGCTTTTCTGTGATCAAATGACCAATAACTAGGATCATCCTACTGTTGTGTTTAACATTTAGTAACAAAATCTTCCAGTTGGCATTAGATCTTAAGTACCACCTGCATAGGGAATAATTTACTCTGCAAAGTTGTTGGATGACAAGAAATAGTTTAATGCAGTAAAATGTATTGAATAGCACTGTATTTGAGAGCTTTAGATCAGTAATAGAATTCTGATTCTCAGCATCCCAACACTGCAGTCACTGTAGGGCTGTGTTGTTGTGGCTGAGTCTTAATGCATCCTGTGATATCTCATCCTCATTTTAAAAACAAATGAAGATAGTAGAGATTTATCTTGATGCTTTTAACCTGATTTTTTTACTTCCTTTCTCAGTTCCTTATAAGATCTTTAATAAAACTGGTTCAATATTTCAGAAACAGTTTAAGGAGCCTAGAAAATAGTTATATCTAATCAAGAGTAACATACTGCTGTTTTACACGTTTGTGGAAGTTTTTCAAATAGGAAAAAATATGAAAGATGGGGAATTCAGTGGCTTTAAGATGTTACTAAGGATCTTTCTTTTTTATTCTGTGTTTACCTAGCACTAAGACATAGCAATTTAGAGGAAAATAACCTCTGGAGAATAAATACATTTTGTCTCTGGGAAAAAGAAGAAATAGAAAGTGATTGATATGTTAGCCTTTCAGATCTATTTTAAACTTCAAAATTCCCATAATACCTGGATCAGTGTCCCAAACAACCAATGGCACTTATTTGAAATTTTAAAAAGCACATGGATAAATAAAATCTTAAAAGGGGGGGTTGCGCCTACGCCACTGCACAGTAGGTTAATCTTCTACCTGCAGTGCCCACATCCCATGTGGGCACCAGTTCTAGTCCTGGCTGCTCCTCTTCCAATCCAGCTCTCTGCTATGGCCTGGGAAAGCAGTACAAGATGGCCTAAGTCCTTGGGCTCCTGCACCCCTGTGGGAGACCCAGAAGAAGCTCCTGGTTCCTGGCTTCGGATTGGTGCAGCTCTGGCTGTTGTGGCCATCTGGGGAGTGAACCAACAGAAGGAAGACCTTTCTCTCTGTCTCTCCATGTCTGTAACTCTACCTCTCAAATAAATAAAATCTTTCAAAAAAAAAAAAGCACATGGAAGATGAAAATAAAAGAATATTTAACCTATGCTAAGTGATATGATTTTAAAAAAACTTTATTTAAGTTATACAAATTCCATCCATTTCAAATATACGGACTTTGGAACATAGTGATACTTCCCACTCTATGCTTCCTCTTACTCATGCTTTCACCCTTCTTCTTCTCTGTCTTCTATTCCCACTCTTAGTGTTTATGAAGGTCCATTTTCAGTTTACTTTTTACTAATAAGATTAACCCTACATTAAGTAAAGAGTTCAACAAATACTATGAACAACAAAACACTGTCCCTCAATAGTTGAGATAAGGGCTGTAAACAGTCATTGGATATCACAATGTCAATTTCACTCCAATATATTACATTTTAGGCACTCTAATGACATGATGTTTTCAAAGTGTGAGGTTGCAGTTGGAAAAATAAGAAACTTTCATCAGTTCTGTCAAAGCAGTTTTTTTTTTTTGAATGAATAAACACTGTGACCTGATGAGAAGAGTCCATGGAAGATTTGATTGAAAGAAATTGCAAAATACATTGCCTGAACTATTGGCTGAAAGAAGTAATGACTAGTATTCACTCTTGGAACTGTTTTCTTTTATATTTGACTAGGAACTATCCAGTTGTTTTTAAAAGGGACCTCCAACTGGACTCAGAGCAGAACCAAAAGTCTAAATAGTATCTTGGGGTCACACAATCTGTTTTATGGATGATATGAAAATAGGATTTTCACACTGCTGCATTGCCCAATGAATTGTGTTCCCTTATTTCCAGGGCACAACATCTTGCTGGACCAAAATCAACCATTTCTTTCTTTTTGTGGTTGAACTAAAGATGTTCACATGATGAATGACCCTTGTGACCCAAGGAAAAGTAGATGAAGTTCAGGTTAATGTAATATTGAAGTGTTAAGAGGTTTTACACAACTCAGGAAAACTCTCTTAGCTGAGCTGGTTCTCTTGAAATGTTGAGTCCTGTTTTCCGTGGCACAGTGCAGCTGATGTTGTCACCCTGTGGTCAGAAGCAGGAAAACTGGTAGGGTGGAGGGAGATTAGTGGTCTGAAAATATGTAATTGGTACTGCATGGCAGCAAAGAGTTGACAGCCCTCAGGGACCGCAAGCAGGAGAAGACCAACAGCTTAACAGAATTAAAACCAACTATGATTTTAAACAAGGTAGGAGAGAAATATATTCAAGTAATTAAAAAATTAAGAAATCACTTTATAGATGAATTCTATATTGCCTACTTTACAAGGTAAGGTATTAAATGAGATAGTATTTGTAAGGAAGTTAGTATAGTACCAGGATTATAGTGATTAATTAATTAAAAACCTGGCAAATTTTATGACCAATATGATGATGATGATTATGTAGTATGACGGAACAGTTCAGTATAACTTATCCTTAGTAGCAATATTATTTCATTGGAATTTTCCCCCTGTTTGCACTAGAAAATTTTGATCCTCATTTCAGATCTTGTACCTGACACTGTGGGTGGAAAAACTCCACTCATGAATCTGGAAAGGGCAGGCACACTGCTACTGCAGTTGCCATTCCACTGAGTGTGGTTAGTTTGGATAACTGAAGCCAAGCAAAGCTGCTGGTACATGGATCCTTCTATTGGGCTAAATAAAGAACAGTGAGCCCATTTTAATGGAGGGGGAGGAGAAGAAAACAGTGCTCTTAACAGCCGGGAATGCCTTGAGTCGAACCTCAGATTATTTCTAAATGTTACCAAATATTGTGATGAAGCTGCACAGTCCAGATGTTTCCAGAAATCCTAGCTTCATTTAATGTAGATGAAATCAGGGGAAGATCAGATTCGTTTTCTGGCATTGTGAGACTCGGTCTCAGTATCTTTTTGGTTGGCTGCTAGGTTTGTCTTTTTAGGATTGTATCAAGGGTGCTTTCTTGATTAGCACAGCTGTGTTCTGAGGTGTCAATTCTCTGCTACAGCCACCCTCCAACCTTTCAAGGACTGTTTGTTTCGTGTGGAGCTTGCCAAGGGATGGAGCCCATTTTGACATATGGTTCATTGAAATGAGCTAGCTTAGTTTAGCATCATGGTGGTTTCATGTAAAAGGATTACAGTATGCAAAGCGATGGCATTTAATTCTCCTCTGACTCCTCAGATCTATCTGAAAGAGATCAACCAACAAGGATTCTTCTGATGTTCAAAGAGGTTGAGCCATGTCAAAGTCGTAATAATGCAATGTCCTTCAGCATCTGGGAAGATTAGCAAGACAAGTTCTTTATTCAGAGCAAGATAATAAAGAACAAGCAGGAGGGGGATGGGGTTAGTACAATGTAGCCCACAAAGCAGGTACTGCAAATATTGGCTCTGGAGTGAATGAGTTGGCACATTTCAAATAGGAATGGTTTTGACATGAAGTTCAAGGTAATCAAACACAACTTTTCAACTTAATTTATCTTAAGTTGCAGAAACAAGAAGAGAAAAGCATGATCTCAGTGGTTTTAAGGATACAGATTCCAATCCTAGGAAAATTATTTATATTTTCAAAGTTTCAGTTTCTTTAACCATAAAAGAAAACTTAAACACTACCAGGATTTTATGAAATCATGTATTTGTAAAGAATTATACCTTACTCATAGTAGGTGCTCAATAAATATCAATTCCCTTCCCCAGTTACTCTTTTAACCCTCTCATTAGACATGATTTAGTTTCAAATATAAACTCATAGCACAGAGAGGAATAAAAGGAAAATACTGAGACAAATATTTTGCAGAAGTTGAGTTCTAATTATCCCCTGCATTTTTATTTTTTTATGATCATGCCCTTGTATGGACTGTATATCCATGATCAATGCCTTCAGAGGAGTATTGGCAATAATTAACCATAAATTTCAATAAGTTCATCAATACTCATAGGATGCTAACACAGGATCTGTCTGTGAACCTTTTTTTTTTTTAAATCCATATTAAGAGCCACATTATCCCAGGAAAAGGATGCCGGAGGAAATAATGCTATGGGTAATGCAGGGAATGATAGCATTTGGAAAATTAACTATTATGCCTAAAAATTCTGTGACACTGTTTTTATTATCCTCACACACAGAGATCAAAGAAGTTTATTCCATGGTAACACTCTTCTATGGTACTCAGTAACTACTCCATATGATCAGTACACATTGGGGATTACTCAGTACCTACAGGGAATACTAGCTTCTGCCCTTTTTAATCACATGATCTCAAAGGCCTAGAGGAATAGATTGCTGTATAGTAGTTTACACTGGAAATTTCTTGGCTTTTTGAAATGAAGGACTTCTTTTGAGCACAGGCTCCAATTAGGAAGCTAATATTCAGTACACAAAGAGCTGAATATGACCATCTCTCTATGGCAGGGAACGTGGCCAGCAGAGAGAAAATACCCAGAGAATAGTTAGACTCATGAGTGAGCCAAGGAAGAGAAACAGCCATGTTAGAAAGGACATTAGAGGATAGCAGCTCAGAAGCAATCAGATGATATACACTACTTAGTACAGACGGCAACCAAGCTCTCAGAATGACACAGTGCCAAGGCAGACTGTGTGGAATAACAACTACAAAAAGACATTATAGGAAGTACAGATAGTCTGAAAACCTAGATGAAAAATAATCCATTTGAGATTAGGACAGACACTATTGTCTTGATCACTCATATAGCCAGTCTTCAGGTGAGGAATAGCTTAACTAGTATCAAAACCCTACTTAATGATATTTGATTTATGGTTCATATCTTGGTTTAAGTTTAGAAATATAACAAATTATTTAGTTCTTTTGTGTAATGAATACACTCAAAATTTTTCAGTTTCATTCTGTTTTCATTAAGCCCCAAGGTATATATTTTGTTAGATGTGGATACTTGAACTGCTGAATCCAACATTTCTTTCTTTTGTTAAAAAAAAAATTATTTAATGTTATTTGAAAGGCAAAGTTATAAAGAGAGAGAAAGAGACAAAGAAAGTTCCTTCACCCACTGGTTCACTCTTCTTAAAATGCCACAACCATCAGGGTTGTAAGAGACTGAACACAGGAGCCAGGACCTTCATTTGGGTTTCCCATGTGGGTACCTTAGGGGCTCAAGCACTTGGGCCGTCCTCCACTGCTTTCTAGGCACATTAGCAGGAAATTGGATAGGAAGTGGAACAGCCAGAACTTGAACTGGCACTCATGTGGGATGCCAGCATTGCACGTGTTGGCTTTACCAGCTATAACATAAAACTGACCCCCAGCATTTTTTTGGTGATGGCATCCCATATGGGTACCAGTTTGAGTCCCAGCTGCTCCACTTCTGATCCAGCTCCCTGCTTTTGTGCCTGGGAAAGCAGTGAAAGATGGCCCAAGTCCTTGGGCCCCTGCACCCGTGTGGGAGACCCAAAAGTTCCTGATTCCTGGCTTTGGCCTGACTAAGCCTCTGCCTTTGCGGCCATTTGGAGAATGAACCAACAGGTGGAAGTTTCTCCCCCACCCCCATTTGCAACTCTGCCTTTCAAACAAATAAATAAACAACTCAAAATATTATTCTTTTAACAAGCATGTTAGCAGAAATTCTCACATTGTACTATAATTGTCTGTTTTCATCATATATATGATCTTTGTGTGGGATGCTATTATGTCATGTTCATGTTAGTATATCTAGCATTATGGATATCATTGGTGCTTTACACATTTGCTTTTTCTTTATTTTAAAAATATTTTTGTTTATTTTATTTGAAAGAGTTACAGACAGTGAGAGGGAGAGACAAAGAGAAAGGTCTTCCTTCCATTGGTTCACTCTCCAAATGGCTGCCATGGCCAGCACTGCACCAATCCGAAGCCAGGAGCCAGGAGTCAAGTGCTTCTTCCTGGTGTTCCATGTGGGTGAGGGGCCCAAGCACTTGGGCCATCTTGTACTGCTTTCCCAGGCCATAGCAGAGAGCTGGATTGGAAGTGGAGCAGCCAGGATTAGAACTGGCACCCACATGGGATGCCGGCGCCACAGGCAGATGATTAACCTACTGCACCATGGCACCGGCCCTTGATTTTCCTTAAAGATTTATTTTATTTATTTGAAAAGCAGGCAGGCAAAGAGAAGGGGAGATCGAGATATATACAGAGAGAGAGGTAGAAGGAGAGATTTTCCATCTGCTGGTTCACTCCAAATGGTAGCAGCTGTCAGGGCTGTGCCATTCTGAAGCCAGCAACCATTTAGGTCACCTACCCTGCGGGTAACAGGGGCCCAGGATCTTGGGCCATTGTCCGTTGCTTTCCCAGGTGCAATAGCAGAGAACTGAGTCAGAAGTATAGCATCTGGGACTTGAAACAGGACGCCAGGGTTATAGGCATCTGTTAAACAATGTTGTGTGTATATACACATATCTCTGCATGTTAACAGAAAAAAAGAGGTTATATATTGGGAACAAATATCTTTGGCTTTCATCTTGCCTAATGTAACCCATCAATCTTTGGTTCCAGGAGCATACTAATTGTTATGGATTTTGTATATCTAGATAAAGAGACTAGGTAATAAAAAATAATTATGGTGAAGTAACAAAGGACACTAAGTTTGAAGATTCAGCCTATGTGATTCAGGTGGTCTCATGACCCCACCAAAACTTCATAAATTTCTGTAATTGAGCCATGGTGATTGAGGGAATGCTTTGCCTCTTGACTACTCTGATATTTAGCTACATGACCCTATTTATGAGAGAAAGTGACAAATGACCATGGCATACAGATCAACAAAACACACAGTTGTGTGGACTGAAGTGTACTTACTCCAGATGGGTAGGATCAAACTGCACAACTCTAGAGGGGCACCACTCACATTGTAATTTATGTAAATTGTATTCCATGGAATTGTGCACAGACAACTCATGAGTTCATATATATATAACCCTTGAGGGGACATGGGCCCAGATGTGAAACAGATGCTGTCACTGCCCAACCCGTATCACTCAAACATCTCAATTTGCTCTGCTTGACTTTCAACTGCCAGATGAGCCCAAGGATTTGTCTTCATACTCTTCCCTCCATCTGTTAAAAGTGGCAAGTCAAAAGCAGGGAGGAGTTTAAAGAGTTAATACTTCACGTCAACTCTGGACCAATGGATCTGGCGGGGTGTGTGTGTGTGTGTGTGTGTGTATCCGAATCCCTTTGCCTCTTGGATAGGATAATTCTGAAGCATGTGTTTTGCATCATTTCCCAGAGTTCCCCATGTGGGGATAAGCTACAGTTGCCCACTGTGGTAACTGGATCAATAACGTATGCTTTATTGACTGCCTTCTGTTTACTATATCAACTCCCTACTTTCCTTTCACTTGCTTATACTTGCTAAGCGAATTATTTGAACTTGAATCCTCATCTCAGAATCTCCTTCTGGGAGATCTAAAACTAAAACAAGCTACAACCCAAATCAGCTTTAAAATTTCCAGAATGTGGTTACAATTCTAGCCCCTTTGGAGCAGAAGGCCCCTTTCTTGTCTGCTCAAGTTGGAGTAGTAGTCTTGAATAGCTGCCATGCTACAATGGACATTCCTGCAAAAATGTAACAGGAAACCCTCCAAACAAACCCTTGAATAAACAATTTAAAATGCCAATTAGAGGACCCACTAAGTCACAAAGGGTTCAAATAATGTTTTTATGTCTATCAAGACTGCAGCCTCTTTAAGGTAATTCTAGTTATAGCCTTATTTTCTGAGCATATGAAAAGGAAATAGAAAAAAAAATCTTTTGTTGGCTACTCAGAAAGCCAACCACCCAGAAAGCTAAATGGCAGAAAAAATTTAAATTTAGAAAAGGTTACACAGCACCTCAGAGAATGTGACACAACAGTTAAAAATACTTTAGGGAATGGTAGATATGCCTACACACTAAGGCAAATGGTAGCATAGATCTAGGTCAATGATACCTGCAGTTGTTAAAAGATATTCATTCCAGAGAATGTCACACATTTGCAAATCAGAGGGAACATGCAATATTGAATTTAGTTTACTATGGGGAATTGTGAGAATAAAATAATATTATTCCTATTACTTGTGTTGTAGTAGCAAAATAATTAAGAGAAGAAAGAAAAGCCAAAAGTGAGGCAGAGAAGAATGATAAACTGGCTCTTCTAAGAAGGAGATGTAAATTGTAAAATACTAACATAAAAGGAGAAGTAATACTGAATGTGAAAAAATGAAAGGTGAATATCATTAAAGGGGGATTTGTTGGTAGGTATGGAGAGTAGCAGTCAGTAAGTGCAGAACATCTGCAAGACTCTAATATCCTTTCTAGTAGCACTTCTGGGGACCTGGACAACTCGTGTCAGTCCTTACTCATGAACCTCTAGTGGCATCCATCTCCTCAGACTAAAACCAAAATCCCTTCAATGAGATCCTATGTGTCTTGTTCCCATACCTCACTACCTTTATCTCCTATGACTCTCACACTCATCTCTAGATACATCCGTCTTCTTTCTGGACCTCAAACTTACTAGAAAAAGTCTTATCTCAGATCCTTCTGCTCATGGGATATGCACGTGGCTCACTCCCTCATCTCCTTTCTTTACTCACATGTCACCTTACCAATGAAGGTAGTTATCACCATCCTATCTAAAATTTCAATCATTTTCCAAGTAACATTTTCTACTTTCTAACAAAATATATACACAAAATATATACAAACATATATATCTATGTTTGTATTCTATTTAACTCTCTCCTCTCCCCCCGCCAAGTAAAATTGAAAGCATCTTGATAACTGGGATTTTCTCTAACCTTTTTTTTTTCACTGATACATCTCCATCCTTGATATGCAACAAGTACTCAGTGAATATTTATGGAATGAATGAATAAATGATGACTTGTTTCCCCTTCTATTTTCATCACCTGGCACAAAATTGTTGTTGAATAACTCAAGGAAAGAATCAATAAACCTTTCTAGATTATCTAGAAAAGTCATATATTTGAGATAAAATTTCAAGTTAACCTTACCTTTGGTCATAGACATCAAAATGTATATCAAAACATCATTCAAAACTGACTAGTGATTCTTCCCAGGTACTAGCACTTGTAGTATAGTATAGTATAGTATAGCATAGCATAGCATAGTATAGTATAGTTGTCAGCCTTGGAATACATAATCCTAAATCATCCTAAATCTCTTGAATCCAACATTTTTCCTAGGCCAGATGATAAGAATTTTATTCAAGTAAAATCTGTGACAGTTTTTGGAAGATTATTTCTGGCTTGACCTAGAGTGGTCTATTCTAGAGGGAAGGGAACATAATATAGTTTCTCTTATTTTCATCTCAGTGGTTCCAAATAATTAGTTGCCTAAATCTATATTTTTGAACATCTTAAGTAATTAAAAGAGTATATAAGACTGATGATGAACATAAAATAGTCATCCTTTAAAAATGTATTTTAAGAGAAAAAATGATGTACAAAATTTAATATGTACATAAGTGAAGTAGTAGTAGGTAAGGATTAAATATTCTAAAAGTATATGAAAATACAGTTTAAGTTTAATGTGAAAAAATTGATTTTTGGCAGAAATATATTTCAAAACAATCTTGGTATTCTGACCTTTTCTGAAACAAGTGAATCGTATGCAATCTGAACAGATGATCTTTTTTTCCAGAAATGGCTCAAACTCTAGCCATCTTTCCACCATTACCTTGTGGCAAGAGGGGTATTGACAAGTAACGACAGTTACTATGACTTCATGTTTTTGCCACAAAATCCATCTTTCTGTACTGATCAGCATTTTATTTTCACTTGGCCATGAGACTGAATGTGGCTAATTTGCTTTGGAGCCATGAAGTTGGATGAGCTCAGATCTCAGGTCTTTTTATAAGACTTGCACTTAAGGCTGTGTTCCTGTAGATAAATGGTGATGAGCTACAGTGATCTAAGTTGTGATGCTTTATTATTATATTTTCTATCACTAACCTGCAGAGACAGCCTAAATTCACTATCTCCTTGTAAAAGATCCGGGAAGATTATACTTTTTTCATGCTGTTTTCATGCCGCTGTTCTCCTGAACAGTAATGTCTATTTTCTTAGTAAAGTACTGTTACTATACATAGTGTATATTAATACGTGTTTAAATTTTTCTACTGAATATTTCTTCATGTAACTTTTAACCGCACAGGAGAAGCCCTTATAGATTATTAAGTAGAAAGGACAGGTGAGATAAATATATTCCAATTTTATGAAATCATATGTTGAAGAATTTGATTTTGACATTAGAAATTCTTCATTTTAAAATATGAAAAATGCCATCCTACACTGTTTTCATCATCATTGTTATTGTTATCATGAATTGTTGTTAGATTCTCTTAAACAAAAGGGGAACACAACTACTGTTAGACCATGTAAATCGATCTATGTAATAGAAAATAATTCACCCTCTGACCAGAGAAACTGAAGGTCACACCCAAAAGAATGTATTCTAAAGGTCAGTAATGAATTGTGAGGAACCTAAGACAAGGCAAAGATTGAGACTAATGTATCCAAGCATTTTTCCAATAAATATAAGACCAAATGATGGAAACCATGACTGCAAAATATGTCTCAATGTAATAGATACTTGTTCAGAAAAGCAAAATGTGATGTAGTTCACACTGGAGCAATATATTCTAGACAATTGAAAAAAGCAATTTGGAAAAAGCCTTTATAACAGACCAAGTGTTTACAACTTTTTAAAGTGAATGTGTTGTACAATTTGTGGCTATTGTGTTTTAAAACTACTTCAAAGCAATTTAATATTTTCTTTAAATCTGTATTTTCTACAACAGTTTCAGCATGATAATCACTGTTTTGCCAACTGAGTTTCTTTTACAAACACAATCCCTGAATTTAGAGAGATTTCTATAAAATCTATAGAAAAAATATTGTAAAATATTAACAGCTGTATCTCTGAATGAGAGATCATAGTTAGTTTTTACTTTCCTTTATATTATTCTCTATGTATCCTAAATTTTGTACAATGTGCACTTAATTTTTTAATAATAAGGAAATAATACTGTTTAAAAATAATTGAAGTATTTTGGAAGATGAAAGAGAGAAAGAGAGAGAAAGAAAAAGAGAAAGAGAGGAAGGAAGGAAGAAAGGAAGGAAGGAAGGGGAAAGAGAAAGAAAAGAAAGAAAAAGAAAGAGAAAGAAAGAAAGAAAAAAGAAAGAAAGAGAAAGAAAGGGTTGCTTGGTTAGCTGATACAATTTTGCTACTGCGGCTGGATTAGTACTTAAACTGTTATGTGGCCATATGTTGAAAGTCTGCTTGTCATTCTTGTTTGTTTTAGGAATTTCTTGGTTGACCATAGGGTAAATCCCTGGGCTAGAAATGCTGCAGAATAATTTCATTTGTTAGATGGAAAAAGACAAATGGATGAAACCACTAAAATGGTTCAGATTATATCACTCCTGCTGATTTCTTAGAAAAAGAGAAAGGAGAATGTAGTGCAAGGACGTGGATCTGCCAAGGGCAAATAACTACTCTTTAACTATTTGTAGACATGGCTTCCCAAATCTCTCCTCTCTTCATTCCCACCTCGTTATATAGCATCCATTCCCTTATGTTCTCTAGTTAAAAATGTAGAAGTTATTCCTTATATCAAGGTCATCACAAACCATCAACTAATGGATGGGTGAACAAAATGTGCTAAATCTATATCATGAAACTTTATTCTGTCATAAAATGGATAAGTACTAAAAAAATGCTACAACATGGATGAAACTGGAAAACATGCTAAGATTAAGAAGCAAGACGTGAAAGGCCACATACTGCATGATTCCATTTGTATGAAATGTTCAGCAAGGCAAATCAATAAATACAGAAGGAAAATTGTCATAGGCTTGGGGGATGAAACAATGAGAAGGTATATTAATATGCTAGGGCTTCCTTAATAAAGTACTACCAACTGGGCATCATAAACAGCAGAAATTTATTTTCTCACAATGATGAATGCTAAATTCTGAATTCAAGGTGTTGGCAGGATTGACTGCTTCTGAGTCCTCTCTCCTCAGCTGTAGATTGCTGTCTTCTCACTGCATACTGACATGGTCTTTTCTCAGTGCATGTGTGTATCCTTGACTCTCTTCAGATAATACAGACTATCTAGTCATATTGGATTATGAGTCATCTATATTACCTCATTTGGTCTTAATTATCCCTTTTAAGGTCTTACTTTCAGTTGAAGTTATCTTGTAAGGTACTGGGGTTAAGGGCTTTAACACATGAATTTGAAGAGACACAATTCAGCCCATTAAACAGGGAGTGATTGCTTAATGGTTGTGAGTCTTCCTTTTGGGGTGATGAAGACATTCTGGATGTAGATAGAGGTGATAACCACACGATGTTATGAACATACTAAATATCACTGACATGTACAGTTAACATGGTTATGGTGAATTTTATGTTGTGTTTATTTTAATACAATGTAAAAAGTCATCACCTAGTCATGTTGGTTTTATCTTATAAAATGCCTTGCATGAGTGTATATCTTGCCACCTATACTCTACCGCTCTATCCCACACCACCATCATTTCTTGCACACTATATGTCTGTAATTCCAAACTACTTTTATTGTTTTTAGCCTGTTTAGCTACAAATTATATTCTGCTCTGGAGGCAAATATGCCTTTTGGGATTAGAATGCATTGCTCTTCAAATTCAAACCTTTCAGTGATTTGTCATTTTATTTAAAATTAACTCTGAAATTTCAAGCTGTGATTGCAGGTCCTTCATGTTTAAATATTGATCTGTCTATATCTCAGCCTGATTTATTCTCTACTGTTTGATTTACTCTATTTAAACCTGAAATATTTAAAATTTTGAGAAATCTGGGATCATTCTTCACCTCCAGGCATTTGCATATGCTATTCTAATCACGCCTACTGTTCTAACTTCACACTCTGCCTTTCTGATATCTAGAACCTTTCTTAAATAGATGGCAGAATAGGAAGGCAGCACACTGATAGTCCGAGGAGAGACAGTTTAATAAAAGTGGAGATACTGCAGGCTCAAGGAAGAGTAGGGGAAGAAACAGCAGAGGAAACTCTTCCGGAACTATTGATTCACATTGGACCTTCAAGGAGAGCGTGGGAGCCCGCAGTTCCGGACACCAGCGGCAGACTCAACGCACCAGCGCTGGAACGCCAGGTGAGCCAAACCTCAATAGCCCGAGACACTAGCAGGGAAGCGGAAAGAGGAGACTAGAGTGAACAAGGCTTGAAACCCTGTGGGGAAAAGTTCACCAGGCTAACTAGAAGAGAGAGAGAAAGAAAAAAGTGACTGATAAAGACACAAGTTTCTCTCTCTCCGCCCACCTCTCAAAGGTGAGCAAGACAAAGAGCAGGCGCCATTTTTGACATACGTCATAAGCAGGGCGACCTCAGGTCTGCACCGGCCCTGAGCCTAGCAGAAAAACCTGACTCTGGGCGTGGGGGTGAAATAACAGGAGATTAGAACCTAATGAATGTGTGGTGCTAATGAACTGAGACTGTGAAAAAAGAGACTGTGGGGAAGAGAACTCACAGAATTCACCACGTGAGTACTCTCCAGAGACGCTACAGTTCGGTAGCCTTGGTAGCCCAGTGGTGAGACTGTAGAAGAATTTGAACGCACACTGAAGGCTGCAGAGATTCCCTCTGTGGTGCTTGGGAAAGAGCTTCCAATCTCTGGCTCCTGTGGGTATATCATTTGCCTGCTAACCACCCCCAATTCCATTCAGCTGTGTGGAATTACTTCCCTTTTGAATCAAAAAGAAAGAAAGAAACAGAGAGAGATTTACCACGCCTAACCTGGGAGTGTCACCTTTGGCACACCCTCAACCCTGAGGAACCAAACAGAGCTCTCAGGCCACACCCATCTCAAGCCTCTAAGGCTCCATTGAAAGCAGAAAGTCCACTTATCTAGAGTCACAGTATAACAAGAAAAAACACCACAGTGAAGAAACCAATATGCCAAACAACAAACGCAAAAACCGAGGTAACAAGAACAAGGAAGACACTATGGCATCCCCAAATGAAAAAGACACTCCAATTCAAGATTACAAAGATGATGAGATAGAAGAAATGCAAGAAGCAGATCTCAAAAAATTGATAAGAACACTAAGAAGTACTCAAAAACAAATTCTTGAACTACAGAAATCCTTAATGGACAAGGTAGAAAATCTCTCTCGTGAAAATGAAATATTAAGGAGGAATCAAGCTGAAATGAAACAACTAGTAGAACATGAAACTGTGATAGTGACGAGAAATCACAATGAAGTGAAGAATTCAATAAATCAAATGAAAAACACATTAGAGAGCCTTACAAACAGAATGGGTGAGGCAGAAGAGAGAATATCGGACTTAGAAGACAGAGCACAGGAAACTATACAGTCAAACCAAAGAAAAGAAGAGGAAATTAGAAATCTAAAAAATAGTGTTGGGAATCTACAGGATACTATTAAAAAACCCAACATTCGAGTTCTAGGAGTTCCTGAAGGTATGGAGAGGGAGAAAGGATTAGAATGCCTTTTTAGTGAGATAATAGCAGAAAATTTCCCAGTTTTGGAGAAGGACAGAGACATCCTAGTACAGGAAGCTCATAGAACCCCCAATAAACATGACCAAAAGAGATCCTCATCATGACACATTGTAATTAAACTCACCACAGTGAAACAGAAAGAAACGATCCTAAAATGTGCAAGAGAGAAACGTCAGATTATTCTTAGAGGATCTCCAATTAGACTCACAGCAGACTTCTCATCAGAAACCCTACAAGCTAGAAGGGAATGGCGAGACATAGCCCAGGTACTGAGAGAGAAAAACTGCCAGCCCAGAATATTATATCCTGCCAAGCTCTCATTTGTGAATGAAGGTGAAATAAAGACCTTCCATTGCAAACAGAAATGGAAAGAATTTGTTGCCACTAGTCCAGCCCTGCAAAAGATGCTTAAAGATGTGTTACACACAGAAACACGGCCATCCACATGAAAGAAGGTAAACGAAGGGAACCTCACAGCAAAAGATCACAGGGAATTCAACGCATACATTTGGATAAAGAAATTATGGGACTTGTACTCTATAGAATACTATACAGCAGTCAAAAACAATGAAATCCGGTCATTTGCAACAAGATGGAGGAATCTGGAAAACATCATTCTGAGTGAATTAAGCCTATCCCAAAGGGAAAAATATCATATGTTCTCCCTGATCGGCGACAACTAACTGAGCACCAAAGGGGAAACCTGTTGAAATGAAATGGACACTATGAGAAACAGTAACTTGATCAGCTCTTGTGCTGACTGTTGTTGTACAATGTAATACTTTATCCATTTTAGTATTTTTTTATTCTAGTACTATTGGTTGAACTCTGTAATTAACAAACAATTATTCTTAGGTGTTTAAATTTTAACTGAAAAGTGATCCCTGTGAAATATAAGAGTGGGAATAAGAGAGGGAGGAGATGTACAATTTGGGACATGCTCAATCAGTCCTGCCCCAAATGATGGAGTTAGAAACAGGCCAGGGAATTCCAATACAATCCCATCAAGGTGGCATGTACCAAGGCCATCTCACTAGTCCAAGTGCTCAATTTCAGTTCACAATTGATCACACTGATAGGTCTAAGAGTCAAAGGGATCACACAAACAAGACTAGTGTCTGCTAATACTAACTGATAGAATCAAAGAGGGAGAGAATGATCCAACATGGAAAGCGGGATACACAGCAGACTCATAGAATGGCAGGTGTCCTAAATAGCACTCTGGCCTCAGAATCAGCCCTTAAGGCATTCAGATCTGGCTCAAGAGCCCATGAGAGTATTTTAGGCATGGAAAGCCAAGACACTCTGGAAAAAAAAGAAGACCTAAATGAAAGATCTCTGCGAGTGAGATCCCAGTGGAAAGTACAGCGCCATCAAAGAAGGAGGTACCTTTCTCTGAAGGGAGGAGAGAACCTCCACTTTGACTATGACCCTGTCAGAATAAGATTGAAGTCGGTGAACCCTAAAAGCTTTCATAGCCTCGGCAACTCATGACTAGAGCCTAGGGAGATTCCTGACGCCATAAACAAGAGTGTCAAATTGTTAAATCAACTTCAGGAGTCACTGTGTACTTACGTCTCATGTGGGATCTGTCCTTAATGTGTTGTCCAATGTGAAGTAATGCTATAACTAGTGCTGAAACAGTATTTTGCACTTTATGTTTCTGTGTGGGTGCAAACTGATGAGATCTTTACTTAGTATATACTAAATCAATCTTCTGTATATAAAGATAATTAAAAATGAAAAAAAATATTACTTCTTCAAAGAGTTAATCTCTGGTTTCTTAACCTAAATTATTCTTTTTAGGAATGCCCTATTTCTTCTATCAGAACATACAGAAAAATAAATATTAATATGTTTTTTTCATTTAGTGTTTACCTCTTCCATCAGACTAGAAGCCCCATGACAATAGGGATAATGTTTATTTGGTTCACTGCTATATCCTCAATACAGAGCACAGCATGCAGTACATAGCAAACACTGAGAAATTTTATTTAAATAGCTAGGTGAGGAAAATGATGGAGATTAGAAAAACATTTCAAAAGCTTTACTAACCAAGATGTTGTGCATTTGTAGTTAAATTTGCTTTGTTTTCCTTAATTTTAATGATTGTTTAAATGATCAAAAAATGACATAATCTCACATAATTGATCCCACAGTTCTCTAGTACAGCTCCTATAAACATCTAGTAATATAAACTCCAAAAATCATCACCTGATGAAATAGGAGGAGAACTCAATAAAGAGATGAATGGACATCACTAAAACAGAGTAAGGAATAGAATTAACTTATAAAATTATGTTACTTTTTTTAGTATTGTCTTAAAGAAAAGTGAGAGAAGGCTAAAACATTCTTGACACTAGGAAAAAGATATAACTGGGAATATGGAATTCGAGAAATTTTGAAAGTATGCTATAAATAATTTTTTGGAAAAAACATACAAATAATTTGCAGAACAATTTAAGATATAAATAACATTAAATTATTCAAGAAGAGGCAAAAATTGAATATATTAATAATCATATTAAAATCAAAAGACCCCAGCTCAACAAGGATTTATAAGCCAAATCCATTCAGCATTTAGGAAAGAGGTAATTACTCTTAAATAAATTTTCCAAAGCATTGTAAGTGTTAAAAATTTCAAAATCCATTCAATTAAGCTGCAAAAACCTGTTCCAAAAAGAAAAATGGGGGAACTATATATAAATGTAATTTATAAACATAAATACAATATCTTAAGTTAAATATTCATGAATTAAAACAGTAGATTTTAGGCATTAGTTTTATTGATCCAACAGTATTTATTCAATTATAATAATGATGTCCCATTGGGAAGTCTTAATTCATCAAATTTACAGATCTAGAGAGCATTATATAATTGTTTGATTACAAAAATACATTTCTCATAAATCAATACTGTTCTCAGTAAGGTCAAACTAGGACTAAGTAGGTTCTTCCTTAACTTAATAAAATTTATTAAGAAAAACAGCAAGCATAATTCTTAATAGGAAACATTTGAAGAATTTTCATTATAGCCTTGACCAAAATAAGGATGCCTAATTCTTGAAGGAAATGAGAGTCCTAACTATTACAACCAATGTAGCAAGAAAAGAAAATGACTTAAAAATATTAAAGTAAGGGATGAAAACATTTACAATTTGTATACAATAGAATTTTCTGAGAGAAGGAAGGGGACAACATTTAGTAAAATATTGATACAATGTCAACATACAAGAATTAATCACTTTTATATACAGAAGTAAAAAACTAATTAGAAAAATAAAAAAGAAAATACTCCAACCCAATATTATTAAAATTATTTAAGATATTACAAATAAATTTAGCAGAATTTATAAAATTTTTATGGGGGAAATTATATATTTTACTGGCTTCCAATGTAATATAGCTTGAATAAATAAACTTCAGGATAAGAAAGCTCAGTAGTAGAAAGGTCTTAATTAAATCCAAATAAGTCTGTATATTAAGTATAATCCTAATGAAAATGTCAACAAGAGGCCAGCGCCACACCTCAATAGGCTAATCCTCTGCCTGTGGCACCAGCACACTGGGTTCTAGTGCTGGTTGCTCCTCTTCCAGGCCAGCTCTCTGCTGTGGCCCAGGAGTGCAGAGGAGGATGGCCAAAGTGCTTGGGCCCTGCACTCACATGGGAGACCAGGAGAAGCACCTGGCTCCTGGCTTCAGATCAGTGTGGGGCGCTGGCCGCAGCGGCCATTGGAGGGTGAACCAATGGAAAAAGGAAGACCTTTCTCTCTGTCTCTCTCTCTCACTGTCCACTCTGCCTGTTAAAAAAAAAAAAAAAGAAAATGTCAGCAAGATTACTTTTATTTGTTAATTGACACCTAAAATTTACACATATTTGTGAGAAATCAGGTAATGCTTTGACGTGTGTATACATTGTGTGATATTCAAATAAGGGTAAGCATAACTCAAATATTTATAATTATTATAGTAAAAACATCCAAAATTATTTATTCTAGTTTTTGAAAATATGTAGTACATTATTATTATCCAGTTACCCTACATAATTTATTTTTCCTATACAACTATAACTTTATACATACTGATATTCTTTTCCCCATTCCTCCATCCATCTTTCAGTTCTCAGCCTCTGGTTTCCATTATTCTATTCTCAACTTCTATTATATCACTTTTTTTTTAAAGATTCCATGTATGAACAAGGTCCTGTGGTATTTGATTTTCTGTGCCTGGCTTGCACTTAACATAATTTCCTCCAGTTCTCTCCATGTTGTTGAAATGGACAGGATTTCATACGTTTTATAGCTGAGTAGCATTCCATTAAGTGTATAGATCATGTTTTCTTTATCCATTCTTTAGTGGATAGATACTTGTTTCCATTTCTTGGATATTACAAGTAATGCTTCAATAAATGTGAGATGTTTCTTTGACAGACAAATTTCATTTCCCTAGGATGTATACCCAGTAATAGATTGCTGAAGCATCTATTAGTTCTATTTTTAACTTTTTGAAGAAACTCTTTACTATTTTCCACAATGGCTATACTAATGTACAGACTACAGTATGTAAGAATTTTCTTTATCCATATGTTTGCTAGCACTTATTATCTTTCTTTTTTTTGATAATAACCATCTAGTACGAAAGAGGTCATATATTATTGTGGTTTTTGATTTGTATTTCTCCAATTATTAATTATAATGAATATTTTTTCAAATATGCTATCCATTTATATGTTTTATTTTAAAGAATGTGTACTTTGGTTTATTGCTTATTTTTTAATTGGATTATTTAATTTTGCTGGTTGAGTTTGAGTTCTTTATATATTCTGGATATAAACCCTTAATCAGAGACACTTTAATATTTTCTCCTTTTTTATGTGTTGTCTTTTCACCTTGTTGATTGTTGTACTATACAGAAACATTATAGTTTGATAGAATCCTATTTGTCTATTTTTCCTTCTGTTTGTTATGCTTTTGGGATCTTATCCAAAACACCCCCCCCCCCCTTCTGATGTCATGAAGTACTTTTCCTATGTTTTCTTCTAGTAGCTTCACAATTTCAGGTCTTATATTTACGTCTTTAACCACTTTGAGTTGATTTTCATAGCTGGCGAAAAACAGGGTCTGGTTTCACTTTTCTCCTGGTGCATATCCAGTTTACTCAACACCATTTATTGAACAGCCTGCCATTTTCTAGTGGATATTCCTGCTATCTTTGTCAAGGATTAATTGGCTGTTAAATGAGGTTACTTTTAAGCTCTCTGTTTTGTTCCTTGGTCTATACGTCTGTCTTTACCTTAATATCAGGCTGATTACCATAGCTCGACAGTATATTTTTGAAGTTAGATAGTATATTTTCTCCTACCTTATTATTTTTGTTCAAGATTATTTTGGCTATTTGAAGCTCTGTTTGATTTCATATGAATTTTAAGATTGTTTTACAGTTATGTCATTAGTGTTTTGGTAGAGCTTGCATTGAACCTGTAGATAACTTTTAGTAATATGAATCAAAAAATGATTTTAGATGAAAGTTATGAGTTTTTTTAAGCACATCTAAAAGAGAAAGCATGCAAAGATATCCTTAAAAGAAATAGAGCAAGATACACAATGGGAGTCTAAGTTGGGGGAAGGATGATTATTCCTATGTTTCATAGTTTCCCTTAGAGATGAGAAAATGCTGCTCTTCGTAGAGGAAGTAAACGCTCTAGGGAGATAGGTTTGGAAAATGATGACTGAATAATGGCTTTGCAGTTTTCACCTTCTCTACAGTTAGATTCACAGATGGAGATTTTAGGGAACAAATAGGAAACTTCATCTTTGTCCTATGCCAAACTATATTCTCTTCCACAATATTCTGGAGGTTCTGTATTTTTGAGGATTACCACTATGTTATCCAGACAGTGTAAATATAATATAGCATGTTTTCATTTCTATCATCAGTTTTTGAAGAATCCAGACAGAAAGATGGTGAGAAATCAGCATGTCCAAAATTTCAATTAGAAGTTATTTATGAAGTCTCAAAATAAAACAAAAAGCAAAAAACACTTATAAATTAAAAATAAATGTCTATAGTTTATTTTAATTTAATTTCAAAGAATTCAAGTGCTTGAATTTCAGGTGCAAATTGAATTAAAACTATTTCAGTTAATTATTTTATTTTATTTTTTAAAGATTGTATTTATTTATTTCAGAGAGAGTTACAGAGAGAGGGAGAGACAGAAATGTCTTCCATCTGCTGGTTGATTCCCCAGATGGCCACAACGGCCAAAACTGGGCCAATCCAAAGCCAGGAGCCAGGAGCTTCCTCTGGGTCTCTTACAGGGGTGTAGGGGCCCAAGCACTTTGGCCATCTTCTACTGCTTTCCCAGGCTACAGCAGGGAGCTGGAAGAGAAGCAGCCAGGAAATGAACCATATGGGTGCCCATATGGGATGCCAGCACCGCAGGCAGAGGCTTAGCCTACTACACCACAGCATTGGCTGGCTCCTAATTTTTAATTTTTAATTATCTATTTTATCCATTTGAGCTTCAGGGACAGAGAGAGCTCTGTCCTTTGCTGGTTCACTTCCCAAATGTCTGCAACAGCTAGGGCTGGGCCAGGCTGAAACTAGGATTCAGGAACTCAATCCAGGTTTCTCGTATGAGTGGAAGGTACCTAGCTAGTTGAGCCATCACATGCTGCCTCTTGAGGTACACACTAGCAAGAAGCTGGAATTGGGAGTTGGAGTTGGAACCTGAACCTAGGAACTCCAAAATGGAATGCAGGCATCTTAACAAATGACTTAAATCCTAGACAAAATGCCTGCCCCAAATATATCCCCTTTAAATTCAAAGTCAAATTCAATTTCAAAAATACTGAGAAAATGATGTTGAACTAATTGGCCTTCCATTTATTTTTTTAAAAAATATATCTTTTCCTCATAGCAAACATGAAAAATAACTTCCAGATGACTAAATAATGAAATAAAAACACAAAAATCAACAGGCCTATAAAAAGAAAATAAAGTAGTTTATTTTGACAGTCATGGTATGAAGGGGACCAATGAGAGACATAAAAACCCACAACCTTAATAAATAATTGGATTAATCCAAGTAAAAAAATGTATTCAAAATGAAAGATCCATCAGAAAAATTAAAAGACAAGTAAGATAGGGAGAAAATACTTGCAAGAAATACAAAAGAGATAGGAAAACCATCAATGTATTTCAACAGTTCAATAAGGAAGGACAAATAACCTGGTCAGAAAAATGAGCAATAGATATAAGCTGGAAATTCCTTGAAAATATTCAAATATTGAATGGCATATTAACTTGGTTGTACTTTTCTGAAGTCAATTTGATGATATCTTTGAAATTTAAGATTTACATAATCTTTGGCCAGAAATACCACCTTTGACACCCTTATCTATTGCTGCAACATGGCCCTTCCTTGATCTAATCTTTTTGTGTGTAAGATCACAATTTAACATTCTTGCTCAGTCCAGCCAAGGATGTTCTCAAGGCTGTAAATCTTAGCTTTTCCTCACAGATTCAGCTTAATCATACTCCCAGGTTGTTGAGTCAGCAAGGCCTTTGAGTCTCAGCAATATTCTGTGAAAATGTTTGCACACTTTATTCAACGTCATTCAAGTAAAAGATGAAGAACCCAGTTGTTTATGGGGTTGCAGAAGGTAATGACAATGAATGGAGTGAGAAAATAAGAGTATGCACGCGAATGATGGACTTTGAAGCAAACTGCAGAGCATGTACCCTGGCTAAAATAATCTATATTTATATGTTAAACCTCTTGAATCCTCTGTGTTGATTCACTGCTTTAAAAAAAAAAAAAAAAAAAAAAAAAAAAAAACATAAAAAAAGCAAACATAATTTGGTCCATTAGCAATATCCTGATCTCCCTCTAATCAAGCCTTGACCACCAGTGCAGTATTTGTTCTATTATTGTTTTTGCAGTATTTGCAGTATTATTGTTAGTTTCCCCTATTGACACCTGGTATCTTGACCTGCTTATACACATTATATCATATAATCCCAGTGCATTGGAGACACTACAGGCATTGAATCTCCAAAAGCAAAGGGTTTCTTTAGGTTTTCATTCCCAGAATTCTTGCTGATTCCTCTGAAGATGTATACACCTCTTCCCCAGGGATGAGTTCTGCATATAAAGAAATATGGCAGAAGTGAATAGCATTCAGCCACTAAAGGTTCTGGCACTCTTCTATTAGACTTCTATTAGACTCTTCTGTTAGGCGCCTGGTCATCCTTTTATTACAAAGTCATTCCTAAGGCTTTCCCAGAACAATGTAAATCTGTTACAACTTTACATTCCCTTCCAGAAAGAGACGCATCTGGTACAGCATGCATTGCAAAAAAAAATTTGTTCTGTCTACTAATCCCCAATCACATGATGGCAAGTACAAGGGCTATATATTTGAATAAATGTGGACAAACAGAAAATACAAAATATGTTTCATCTTCTTATAGACAAAGGGTTAAAGAATCACAACCTCCAACTTAAAAGATTGAGGTTACTTTATCCAGTTAGAAGAATAGACACTATTTTCATAGAATAATGAACCACAATTTTTCTGCCCCACAGAATTCTAATGCTGTCAAGTATGGCAAGATAGATGATCCTATTTAAAATGATATTTTACAAAGCAAAACAGATATAACTCAGTAACTGTGCATCTAATTGACTTAATTGCCTCATTTATCACATGGCTTAAGTGAGCTGATGTTTTCTACTGTGCTTCACCCATGTAATTCTTGTAATATAAGAGCTGAGACATGGTGCCAGGCATGAGCGAGAAATCCTCTCTCCTGAGAAAAGATATCACTGGAGTGATGCTGGCTTTGGGTTCCAGTTTATTGAAAAATCAATGTCCATTTGTGCGACCAACACATATGGCTTTCTTCCAAACTGATGATGGCTTTGGGAGGCTGGCTATCGCCTAATGAAGTCAGATCAGCTTACCCAGCACCCGAGTTACAGTTGGCAAAGTGACTTTGTCATTAAAACCCAGTTTATCATTCCTGTTCATGTTTTTCTTCCCATTTCACTTCCCTACCCCCATTTCTCCTGAAGCCTTAGCATTGTTTTTGTCTCTTGTAGATAACAGACCTATGGCTCCAATTTTTTAACATTTTGAAGGTACTCAGAATGATGGTTACCACTCAAAAGATAAATGGTTTTCTCATATGTCTGTGTCTCTCATCAATGGCAGAAAAATATGTATATACATATATAGTCCTACTCAGTCTTGACTCAAAATAGGCGTTTTTACAAATCAGAGCCAGGTTTGTAACAGGCTCAATTGAAATTTGTCAGTTTAGCTGTCGAGTAAATCAACAAGGTTAAGTTTGTCTAACATGTTGATACATTCTAATAAACAGAGTCCAGTTGACATTTTACAGAGGGCTTTCTAAAAAGATTAATTATTAGTAAAATAATACTATTTCATAGCTATTAAATGGAGTGACAGTCTGAATTGCAGTGCTGTTTTGGTTTCCCCCCAGTGTTCTCTTCCCCTGGCGAATACCCTCAGAGTGATAGTCATTGGCAACAGAAGATCTGGCAAGGCGGTCATTTTTTCTCCCTAAAATCTGCCAAGAGTACAAACAAGTTAGCAAGTGCCAGCTCAGCCACAGAGCTTGGTTGCTGGATTCTTACTTGGCTCCATCATGTGAAAACCTTCCTCTGTGAGGATAGTAGAAGCTCACAGAATCAATAGGTGAGTAAAGAAACAGACACAGAACCTGGGTATGAACCAAAATCTTTCTATGCCAAGAGGGAAGAAGCCAAGTTCTTTTGGCTTATGCTGGCTAGTCTAGAACTACTGCTGCGTGCAAGACATGATGACTACTGATTCTACCAAGTAAGAATCTAAATGGTCTCTTTTGTTCCTGCATTTCTTGCTAAGGAGTCACAATCCCAAGTTGACTGGGCCTGGGACATTTGCTTCTGCTCTGATGGTACTACAAAGAGAAAGGATACCAACTCTCTGATTTCTCCCTTTAAGGAAAGGGTAGTTGTGCACCTGCACTCTTTGACAAATGTCATCTTCAGTCTCAGGAGAAGCACCTACACTGGGAGGTTGTATAAGAAAGCTGTCAGAGAGATTACAGTTTCTGATGTGTTCAACATGTGCTTTAAGTATCCAGAACTTGTGATCAAAACAAGATGCTCGAAATGGCAAAGAGTAGATGGCCATTTGTATTCAGGATTACTATAGAGTAGACAAATGAGCATTTAAAGTTTTCAGGGACTACTACAGATCTGAATTGTTAATTACTGTAAACTGGAGGTGACCTCAGATGTTTTAAAGATTCAAGTTCACTGTAAATTTGAACAGTGAAGAAATATAATCTACTTAAAGATGCAATAATGAAACATGTACAGTGCTTCATGTAGGAAGCATAATAAATATGGAATCAAAGGAAAGGGAAAAATAAACCAGCTAGGAAGTAAATTCTCCAGAAAAAATCTCAAGGCTCAGGTAAAGTACAAAGAGGACATGAACTGTTACTGTTCTACAGCTTAGTATGGCTTATCTCCAAATGGTTTTAGGAGATGTACACATAATTTCTATGTGTATATGGAAATAATGCTTTTTACATAGTGTTATTGAATTTGTTATTAATTCAATTAATATGGGTACTAATATTGTGATTAATATGTATTAAGTATATTAATTTGTTTATTTTGTGTAGTCTGCCCAAAGCAGTGTTTCATCCTGGACAGCAAATTTATTTGGAAACCTTATGAGTGGGAGAAGTGGGAAGAATCTGCATTTATTGAATACTCATGGTGTTCAAGGCACTTCTCCACATCATATAATTTTATTCTCGCAAAACACCTTTAAGATAGGTATGAGTTGCTCAAGCTACAGATAATAAAGCTGAAGTTTAAAGAAATATATAAAGTGTGTCTGAGATCACCTAGGGCAAATCTAATTTTTTGAAGAGGTAGATATGAGAGTCATAATCCCCACTGCCTCATCTCTTCAGTTAAACAACTCTGACAAAGGGGAACAGCAACTTTAGGTGATTGAATTTAGTGGATGCTTTTCTGTTCTCATCTAACTTCAAGTTCAGCAGCATCTCACTTGTGGTTAGTTATCTCCATCTTAAAGCACTATCTTCCATGGGGTGCTATATATATGGTGGTGTCTGCCTCCCTCTTTCTCTGTTCCTTTTCTGGTGGGATCCACTGTCACCTGCATACCTCCTTTATATTATGGCTATTTCTGGCTGATCTTACTTGGGCCCATACTTAATAATTGCTGAGTGCAGGTATCTGATGAATGTGTCTCTATATAAGACCTCTAATCACTAAGACTTTTCTGATCTACAAAATGATCCACTTGATATCACTTCTTGGGATATCAATAATACTTCAAAATTAAAATTTAAAAACCAGGTGTATAATTCACACCCCCCTCCCTGAAATAACCCAACCTTCAAAAACAAATAGCTATATAAATAAATAAAGACGTGATTCTTTCAATCACCCTCCGTTACAAGGAATGGTACCAGCATGACTTATATTTGCAATTTGATGTGTATTTGAGTAACTATTTCCTGTTAATCTGTCATTTAGCAAAAATATTAATTGTGCATGCCTTAACTGTTCCAACATTGTTCAAAATAGTGAGAAAATAGCGGTGAATTGGTAGCAGATTTCCTGTTGTCAAAGATCATGCAATCTGGTGAGAGGATATAGATTTAAAAATCAATAAGGTTGTATGGTAGAGTGTGCCTGAGAGGGCTGATTTAGCTTGGGAAACCTGCAGTGAGGAAGTACCAAATAATTAGAGACTTTGAATGATGAAAAAGGTACAGCCACATGACACTGTTGAAAGGATGACTCCAGATAGAGGGTCATCAAATGTAAAGATCCTAAGATGGAGATTAGTTGAATATAAGCTAAATGCAAGCCAATGGCTGGAATATGGTACAAGAGGATAGTTTAAGGAGATGGGTTCACAAAGGTCTATATGACAAAGACATTCTCATGAGATCTTTGAAGTAAGAAAGAAGAAAAACAAACAAAAAAAGCTGTGTGAGTAGATGAAGGAAAAATTACACTATAAGAATAGTTAAGTAGATAACCAAAAAGTGACCTGGCCTGGAGAAAACTCAATCTTAATTTCTACTCTATTCTTTAGGGGAAGATTGGAGGTAGATATAGTGGGCCTTTATCCCATGTCTCTGAAGTCACCTATCATGGAAAAGCTGATGAGTCCTGAAAATTGAGAGAGGACTGGAAATTTCCTTGTAAACAAAAGATTGAGAATAGAAATTCTATTAACATCTGATTGTTGGCATGTGCAGGTTGATAAGTGTTACCAAATGCCTAAATAAGCATAGATTGATTTAGAAAGAAATGTTTCTTGTTGGGTAAATGATAAAAAAATATTTCTTTCTTGACTAAATTGTGAAAGCAGAAACCTATTAAGAGAATTATTCTCAGAGGTTGGATTCTAATTGATTTTATGTGCATGTCAAGAAGTCAATCAATGGCAGACATGTGGCAAAATAGCAAAGCAAAGAATAATACATGAAGCAGATTCTAGTAAAATATGGAAAGGGTCTGTTATTATCACTGGAAATGTCTAGTTTAATTACCATACCTCTATTCCTTTCACCAGTCTGGCATCTAAAAACTTTACTGGAGTCTCTTTAGCATAATTCTGAATAATTATAGGTGCTTTTTTAATCAAAAGAAATCAACTTTATAAATTCATAGTCTTCAAAAAATTTATTGAAGTGAAAACAAAATGAATTATTTTAAACTGTACAATCAGTGGTATTTAAATTATTCAAATAAATACTCAAAATATTTTGCAACTGTAACCTTCTTCTAGTTCTAAAAAAGTAAAAACAACCTAAATAACCATCAACAGATAAGAAAATAAACAAAATATTATAACCACATAGTTACATATTATTTAGTACTAAAAAATAATTAAGTGCTGATACATTGTGTAATGTGGCTGAATCTCAAAAGCATGCTGAGAAAACCAGACACAAGGATTACATATTATCTTATTACATTTAAATGAAATTTCCAGAATATATTAAGGTAATAGAAATGTCATTAGTTTTTATATAAAGAATAATGATTAAATTCTCCTTTAAGGGCCGGTGCCATGGCTCACTAGGCTAATCCTCTGCCTGTGGCACCGGCATCTCAGGTTCTAGTCCCGGAAGGGGTGCTGGATTCTGTCCCGGTTGCTCCTCTTCCAGTCCAGCTCTCTGCTGTGGCCCGGGAAGGCAGTGGAGGATGGCCCAGGTGCTTGGGCCCTGCACCCGCATGGGAGACCAGGAGGAAGAACCTGGCTCCTGGCTTCAGATTGGTGCAGCACCCCGGCCGTAGCTGCCATTTGGGGGGTGAACCAACGGAAGGAAGACCTTTCTCTCTGTCTCTCTCTCTCTCACTAACTCTGTCTGTCAAAATAATAAATAAATAAATAAATAAACAAACAAACAAACAAATAAATTCTCCTTTAAGAACTGTCAAATGTGATGAATGTAGGTATTATGCCTTTTACACTTTATCTCTTCAGCCCATCAGACAGTTTCTGGCACAGAGTGATTTACTACATCAGTTAAGGAAAGTTCTTAGAAGTAAAGGTATATAGACATAGGTATATATTTATGCATATATCCACACACATATATTCTACATGGATACAAACATTTATAAGTTTCCTGGAAAATTGAATTAAAAGATAAGTTTATGGGGCTGAAGCTGTAGCATAGTGGGCAAAGCCTCTGCCTGTGGTGCCAGCATTCCATATGAATGCCACTTCAGGTTCCAGTTGCTCCTCTTCCAAACTAGCTTTTTTGTGTCCTGGGAAAGCAGTAGAAGATGACCCAAATGCTTGGACCCTTGCACCTGCATGGGAGAGTTGAAAGAAGCTTCGGATAAGCACGGCTCTGGCTGTTGTGGCCATTTGGGGAGTGAACCAGTGGATGGAAGACCTTTCTCTCTCTCTCTCTCTCTCTCTCTCTCTCTCTCTCTCTAACTCTGCCTCTCAAATGAATAAATTAAAAAAAAACTTTAAAAAAGATGTTTATTTTGGTAATTTTTTGGAATTCATGGGTAGTTTTCATGATATGCATTTTCATGAACTTTTTCAAGATTTACCATATATTTAAGTATTTATATACAGAGTCATATTGTGAGGATTTGTCCTTATACAACTATGGAAACAGGAGAAAGACTGTGTGTGTAAAATTCAGTTTCTGAGTTTGATGCTGGAAGTTGATGCCTGCAGGCAGGTAGTTGGGAGAAGATGTTTCTTTATGGGGGGAAGCAAGGACAAATTGAAAACTGTTGAGTCTGAGCTTCAGTCCGAGGAATGAATTGGGCTGCCTAATTTCCAGCTTTCACAATGAGAATCTTCTGCAGGAGCTGGTACCCTTCTGTCACACAGCTAAACACATCTGGATCAGGAGTCAGTCTGGAGCGGGGAATGAAGCAGGATTTGGAATAGGGGTGGGGCCTGACTGCAGATACACTCCAGCTAAGAGGCCAGGAGGTCAGCATTCACTGGCAGAAAATACCACAGCAGCATAACTTTGTGCTACATCAACCTTCCCAGTGCCAGAAGATATATGGGGCTTCACATCAGTTCTGTGTCTGTATTTGAACTGGTCGCCTAAACAAAAGGCAGATCTGGGAAATGCAATTCCAGCTCAGCTGAATTGATGCAATACAAATCTCTCTCAACCATCAGAAGCACTTATAGAAGACATAAATAAGCAGATGCAAGAAACAATATTTTGGAAAGCATTTTAGTACTTTCTTTGTTTACAGAGTGTACAAGAAACATTTCACAAGTACCTTATATAGACTAGAAAATAGACTGGGTCCTTTATGGGCATTGTGCTTTCATCTTGTCTTTCCAACAATTCTGTGATATAGTTTTAATTTTTATTGTATGACAACCATGAAGCAGAAAGGCAAAAATTTTTAAGTAGAAGTGGGGACTTAGCCAGGTAGCAAGTATCTGATCTCAAAAACTGAATTTAGATCTATCCCGTTGCAAAGCCCATGCTCTAACCATTGCATCACACACCCTCTACCCCTCAGCCCACCTCTTTTGCATTTTGTGTATACTGAAGTTTTCTACATTTCCTCTTTCCATCTTTATCATTTTCCAAGAAAAAAGGGGGATTCCTTTTCTTCCCATGTGACTGTTATCATGGATGACCCTGCTACAAAATGTGTACTTTTACAATGATTCCCATCAAAGATTCTGTGAAACTCAGCATCAGAAAACAGAGTTTTTCTTTTCTCTCATAGGAGTAAACTATTCATGAAGAATGCATATTATCAAAAAATTTGTGCATAGAGTCCAATTTTTGTACCAAAATAAGCTTTTATCATTTTTATCATTCCATGAACTTTATGAAATATCTTCATATAAATTATTGTAGTCAAGGAAGCAGATTAAAGAATTGTATACATTATTTATCTTAAATGAAGCATAAATGTGATAATAGCTGACATTTTTAGCACTTCCTATGTGCATGGTTCTGAGCTAAGAATGTTATATGAAATATCTCATTAATCTAAATGAGTACCTAATGGAGGAGGTAATTATACATTGCTATTTTGCAAATGAAAAATCTGAAGTTCAGGGATGTTAAAAATGACATCATGAGATGTCATTTGAAACTCATTAGCAAATTCTTCCTATTATTTGAAAAATATCCATTAAATGCCTACTGGGTTTTCAAATAATGGAATCAAATAAAAATATCATAGCATAAAATGAGAAACATGGTCACAATCATTTCTGTCTTCAAAGTATTTCACAGCTGTCTTCAAAGCCAATTTCTGAAAGATATAATAATATCTTATAAAAGCAATCTTTGAAAATTCTCTCCAGGGGCTGGCACTGTGGCATAGTGGGTAAAGCTGTCACCTCCAGTGCCAGCATCCCATATGGGTGCTGGTTGGAGTCCCAGTTGCTCCACTTCTGATCTAGCTCACTGATGTGGCCTGGGAAAGCAGTGGAAGATGGCCCAAATCCTTCAGCCCCTGCACCCACATGGGAGACCCAGAGGAGGCTCTTGGCTCCTGGCTTCTGATCAGAGCAACTCAAGCCATTGCAGCCAACTGGGGAATGAACCAGTGAATGGAAGACCTCTCTCTCTCTCTCTCTCTTTCTCTCTTTCTCTGCCTCTCCTCTCTATAATTCTGACTTTCAAATAAATAAATCAATCTTTAAAAAGAAAAAAAGGTCTCTCCAAAAGGGTTGCAAATGCAGTAATTCAGTCTCCTAATCCTTATTGCAAAAAAATAAAGATTTCTATTTTACTTTAGTAGATAGCAATTAAGTAAATCTCACAACTGCAAGTTTAATGGGTTGAGTTTATTAAACTTTAGCCTTTGCCTGCACAATTTATGTACAGAAACACACACACACACAAACACACACACCCCAACAAGGAATAGGCCTTATTTTCATTCATTTTATTTTCTCATTGCTATGCACTATGAAGACAGCAACCTAAATAGAAGATTCAATTTAAGGTAACAAAATACTCATGGAGATTGTTGCTGTTAGTACATCAGAACCCCTGTCAGGCTATATTGGATTTTGCTTTTGCTACTTGTGCTATAACTTCTGCTCTCCCTAGTGTTTTTCCCCCTTTCTTCTTTTGTGCCACAGTAGAAAGGCTGTGAAATGCAGCAGTACTGGGGATTACAGTCCTTAGAGAATACAGAGCATGAGAAGGCAAGAGATTAGGCCATGGCAATCTTCTGAAAGGCTGACCATCTCATTTTCCATACTGTACCCTCCATTCTTGACAGAAAAGAGCCAATGGCTCCCTACTGTCATGCATTTACTGGGAGGATTCTTTGGCCTAGAGCTTAGATGGAGTCACTCAGATAAGTCCTCTAAATCATTTAAGAAGAGCTACGTCTGGTTAAACATGGAGTTTGACTTAGGCTACTTTTATGGATATTGAATAATATATAATAGACCAATTGTTTCAGTTCTATCTCCTATATGAATTAATTTTACTGAATATGACTCAGAGAGTTATCTGCCATAGTGGTTTGGAATTTGTTTTCTCTCTTTGTATTGGGTTTGCTGACCCAAAATATTATCTACATATTTCAATTATTTAAATATGACCTGCAGTCTGTTCAAATTTTGACAGATTATTCAAAGTTTACATTATCCACTGAGTTGCTGAAAGAAAAATTGCTGTCTTCAATCCTTTGAAGATGATCTACTACCAATTAATGATCACTAGTATTTGTATTCTCTTTTGAGTGCCTAGGCTCTGTGTCTTTGGTCTGTGTGGTTGTTTTTCCTCTTTAATGATGCTGGGCTATGTCTTGTGTGCTCTGTGGTAATTTTTTTGTGTTTATTAAATGATTACCTTGAATTTTCTTTTACTTTCACAGTATTCTTGCAGACTGGTGATATTATTTCCATTTTACAAATAAAAACAAAGATTCAGAAAAATTTAGTGGCTTTTATGCAGTAACACCATCAGGATTTAAATCTGCATGCATCTGACTTTGAAGCCCAGAGAAACTTAAAGGATGCTTTCTTCATTTCCCATTTTAATGAGGAAATCAACTCTTTGACTAGGAAAAAAATATGAAATAGTTGTAATCTTTACAATATAATTAACTTTGAATGAATTATCTGCATTATCTGAGGTACAGGTTTCTCATCTATAGAGTAGACATTGTTATATTAACTCTCTAGGATTTTATGAGGATGCAGTATTGCAGGTGACACTTATGCTTGGGACGGTTGCTGACATGCAGTAAGGATTCAGTAAATGCTAATTTCTGCTACTATTGTTTCTGTTATTTTTTTTTAAAGATTTATTTATTTATTTATTTAAAAAGAGTTATGGAGAGAAAGGGAGAGACACACACAGATTGATCTTCTATCTGCTGGTTCACTCCCCAGGTGGCTGCAACCGCCAGCACAGCACCAAGCTTTGGCCAGGAGCCAGGAGCTTCTTTTGGGTCTCCCACATGGATGGAAGGGGCCCAGGTCCTTGGGCATCTTTCACTGCTTTCCCAGGCCATTAGCAGAGACTGGATTGGAAGTGGTGCAGCTTGGACACAAAGGGCTGAACACAAAGCACTGCTCTATGGGATACCAGCATTGTAGATCGCGACTTTACCTACAACACCACAATGCTGGACCCTTTTATTCTTAATTCTGAACTAGAAGGTAGTCTTCCATCACACAGAAGTAAGGATATCATGATGTTTACTCTAAAATATCAATGTAAGTTGCTCAAATCTGCTGGAGTTCATAGTTTAGAGTGTTTACTTCATACTCATAGTTGTGTGGGGCCATAGCTATGCTACAAAAAAGATATTTTTAAATTAGTGCTGTCTAATATATAATATTGCTACTTTTTCCTGTATCAATTCTGCTCTTAAATATGAAGTAGATTACTCACCAATTACTACACAATGTATGAAGTAGCCTTATCCTATAAAATCCTATTCCTGGAAAACAATCTTGGCTTGGCTGTAGAGTCTCTTAATGTGAGGATTACAGTCCAAAATTGCCTCCTTGTAAAAGCTGACCAGACAGCAGTTAACAAATTACCCACCAGCAGGAAAAATTCCCGGACAAGCTGGGCAGAGTCAAGGCTTTCACTTCCCATAAATCTCAGATGAGCCATTGTTCTTCATTCTGGGAACCACCACCATTGCATCCCATTTTCTTTCTTTCCCTTCATTCCCTTATCCCTTCATTTTTCCTTCCTCACTTTTCTTTCTCTTTCTTTCCATCCCCCTTCTTCCTCTATCCTTTCTCCCTTCCTTCTTACCTCATCTCTTCCTCTCTCCTACCCTGCCTTCCTTCCCCTATCCTACCCTCCCTCCCCTCCCCTCCCCTCCCCTCCCCTCTCTTCCCTTCCTTTCTCTTCCCTTCCCTCCCTTCTTTTTCTTCCATCCCTGCATTCCTCCCTGCATCCATTCCTTCCTTCCTTCCTTCCTTCCTTCCTTCCTTCCTTCCTTCCTTCCTTCCTTCCTTCCTTCCTTCCCTCTCAGTCTCTCTCTTTTGTTCCTGTTATTAAAAATTTAAAGCACACATGAAAAACAAGTTACAAATTATCCTTTCATATTTCCAATGTCTTAATGCCATGTATGCTGTGTGTTTATATGTACATTTGCAAAGTTTGGATCTCAAGAGCAGGGATTGTGTGTAGTACTGCTATGGACAATATCTAAAACACCAAGAGATTCAAATTCTAAGCCAAGGTTACAGAGTCACTGAGGTGAGTCGTATTCTCAAAGCATTCACATTTGTTAATCTCACTTGGTGCTCTAAATATATGAAGAAAAATTATACTGAACTATTGATCATATGTGTAATGAAACTTTAGATTTTCTGTTTTGTTTGTAAAGATGATCTCTGTAAAAGGAAGAGAAGAAGACCTTGGTGCTTTGACCAAAACTATCCTTGACTTTGCTGTACAAGGCCAAATGCAGAGTGGTCTTAACCACCTCAAGTGTTGGGGTGTCCTAACCTAAACTGTCCTTAGAATTGAGTATTTCCCAGTATTTGTCTACACTCCAACACTGCTCACCTTAGGGAAGTGAGTCAGCCTTTCCCAGCACTCTCTATAGTCAATTAACTGAATTGTCCCTCTGCCAGTAGTTTCCAAACAGAGACCTGTGACAAAATTTCACTGGTACGAGGTAAAGTGAAAAAAAAAAAATAAGGATAATGTGGGGACTTTTTCTTAGAGCTAAATTTCTTTGATTGATAGGAAGGCCATTTACTCTGGGATTATGTAATTCTTATATTTTTGTGACAAGGAGGCCTTTCTTTTATGAAGGGATCTGCAAAAAAGAAAAGGAACCATGGTTTAGCCTTTGGGAAGTAGATGAACTATTGTAGGCCACAAATGGTGTGTTCATGTACTTGCTCTGTGTGTGTGTGTGTGTGTGTGCACATATGTATTTGCTGATAGCCAGGCACCAGCCTCAAGTGTCTATGACTGGACAGTTCCTACAGGAAGTTCCAGATGAGGTATTTTGTGTTTAGAGTTAGCACTAATCAGGTGGTTACTAAAGCAGAGGCGATCCTGACACAGAAGGGGCAAATATGTCATATTTATAGACAGCACTTTAATCTGCACACTGCCTTTTTAGGTTGTATTTTCTTCCTCTGGGTTGCCCTTGGTGTCCTTTTAAAGCTGATTTCACCTGAATAAAATTTGTTTCCTAGTGATAGACTTAATGAATAGTCAACAGCTTAAAAGGGAATATGAATGTGAAGAAAATATGCTGTGATCATGCTCCTAATAATGATGATACTGTATACAAATGTCGTGGCTTAAGATTTCTAGAAAACAGTGCACATTTTAGGTTAGTAGAAAAGAGAAAACTAAATATCTTCACTTACATGGTGCCTTTAATCATCTAGATTGAAATAAAGTAGTATAATTGGAATTTTGAAGAGCTTCCTTTAAATTCCAGTTTTCAGTGTTCTTGATGTTTAATGATCAGTGAGTGACTATGTTCAGGAAGGTGAATGATTGGCCAGGAAGTGGCAGGGCCAGACTCAAAATAAGTCTCAACTCCAGAGCTAATGGGCTTCTGCTATTCCCGTAGATCAGTGGAATAACATTTCTTTTTCAGGAGTACTAGAGACAGTGCTTATTATTCTAGTTTTGGAGAAATAAGCAACTGATGACCTGGGGAGCTTAGGAATGTCTCTGATATCAAAATGAAAATAAAATTCATCAATCTATATAAAGAATCAAGGACTTTGGGCAAATGGGATGTATTTGAAGTATGCAAGGTTGGGTCCACATTTGAAAATCGATTAGTATGATCCATCACATCAATAACAGGAAGATCATAATAAATGTAGAACCAGCATTTGATAAAAACTTATAAAAGCTCTCAATCTAGCAATCTAGAAATAGAGGAGAACTCTCCCCAACATAAGAAAACTTTCTACAAAAAACCCCACAATTATATCACACTCAATTGTAAGAAGCTAAAGGATTTCCTACTAAGATAAAGCACAAAGCATTTCTTGACCACTCCTTTTCAATCTCATAATCGAAGTCCTAGCTTATAAGGAAATAAAATAAAATAAAATAAAATAAAATATATACTGATTGGAAAAGAGGAAATTAAATTGTATTTGTTCCCAAATACATGCATGTTCTTCCACAAAATTGGAAAGAATCAACAATAACAGCAAAAACTGAATAAGCATTTATGCAAAGGTCTCAGATTACTATATATATTGGGAAAAATGAATGCCTTGACAATATTGGATCTTTTCCTCCATGAACATAGAATATCTCTTTATTTATTCTTAGATTTCTTTCATCTCTATAGCTTCTTTGCCCTATGTGCTCTGTTTTGTTAACAAAGTAATTAAGGCTACTCTTGGGGAAGCTCACATAAGTAGTGCAATGTCAGAAGAGCTGAACAGGTCTTCTTTCCTCCAGTTTTTACCTTCACCACTTGATAATCCAGTATAAAGTTCTTTTCCTGGGATGTATAAAAGTCTCACAGCCCTAACCCTGCTCTCTAATGGTTACCCTTAGTATCTGTTGCATTTTAAGTCATAAGGTTAATTAGTGTGTATTTTTTTAAGAAAAAGATTTATTTTTTATTAAAATGTAGAGCAAGAAAGAGAGAGAGAGGTATGCACTTGCATGCACACGTGCACACACACACACACACACATCTTCCATCTGCTGATTTATTCCTCCAAATGGCCATACAGATGTGTATGGGCGGGGCCAAATCCAGGAGCCAGGAACTCATTCCTGGTCTTGCACAAGGGTGACAAGGGCACAAGTACTTGGGCCGTGTTCCACTGCCTTCCAGGTACATTAGCAAGAAGACTGTTTGAAAGCAGAGCATCTGGGCCTCTGTGGGATGCCAACACTGTAAGTGACAGCTTAACCCACCTTGCATCAATGCCTGCCTCAATTAGTGTACATTTTGTCAGGGCAGAGGATTCTGAAAAAAAAAATTTAATATATATCAGATGCTCAGTATATTTGTTAAATATATTTTTGTATTTGTTATGAATCAATAATTGTAAAGCAGAAGTGTTTGTTGGTATGCAGATTTACATTAGGGTTGTGGAAGGAGGAATGAACCCTTGAAGGAGGTGTCCGGAAAGAAGCTCCAGAGATAGATTTGCCTATTTCACGCTACCTGGGGCTAGTCCATCCCCCACCTTATTCATTAATAATTAGTTATTGAGGGGCTGGTGCTGTAGCATGGTGGACTAAGCCTCTGCCTGCAGCACTGGCATCCCATATGGGTGCCGATTTGTGTCCTGGCTGTTCCTCTTCCAATTCAGCTCTCTGCCTTGGCCTGGGAAAGCAGTAAAAGATGGCCTAAGTGTTTGGGCTTCTGAACGCACATGGGTGACCCAGAAGAAGCTCCTGGTTCCTGGATTCAGATCAGTCTGGCTTCAGCTGCTGCTGCCATTTGAGGAGTGAACCAGTGGATGGAAGACCTTTCTGTCTCTCCCTATCTCTTACTGTAACTATACCTGTCAAATAAAAATAAATAAAATCTTTAAAACATAATATTTAATTACTGAGCACCTACTATATTCCAGAAACTGCATTCAGCAGCAAAGAGTAGTGAATGAACAATTGAGATTCAATCTCTTGAAGCACTTTGCCTGGTTCCTCACTAAATATCCACGCGGTAAATATCGGGATTTTTCAACCCCTTTTCTACTCTGGACAGCTATCTGTATACCAAATACAAGTGCTTGAATGTTTTTCATCCAACTTCCCAATCTTCATGCTTTGAAGACTAGTGAAAGTAAAAACTTGGTCTTTGTTTCCCAACTATGAATAAATGCTGCCCCCTTCTGGAACATCTGCAGAAGGATAAGACGCTGACTTGTAGCAGTTAAAGTGAATATAGTTCATAGAAAGTTAAGGTTAGGAAGGACTAGTTAAATTTCATCGTTAGATCAAATTTCCTGTCTGTGTCCCTGAAGAGAAGAGAGGTAGCAACCACAGAGAATTAAAGAGCTAAAACCTATCCTCTCTGACTTTAATACATTGTGTTTCTTTTGAAGTTTACTGGACAGGGGCACAGTAATATATGTTTTTATTGCTCCTATGTTTGCATTTAAATAGAAATTTCCCCTCATATTCAGACCATGATTCATCTCTTCCAAATTTCCTGTTATATAGCCTAGTGATGGACAGATGTACCTTGAGCACTCAAAACAGGTTAAGCGCTGTCTCCAGCAATGTCTCTGTCAGTGTGTATTAAATTGTTATCTATCTGAAAGTCTGATATATTATGTAGATTTCTGGGTAACAGAGTATAAAAGCAGACTATTTGTATGTTATTTAAGCCTATAAGAATAGGCTTAACATTATCATCCTCTCTACTCAATCATTTGACAAACAGTGTTAGACATTGTGAATACAGAAACAAAGACAACTACCCAGATTGCTGTTCTCCAGCAGTTATCACTTCTTCTTGGAAGAGAGAAAAGTGAACAAATGATCAATGGCAGTAGTGTGGAAAGGGATCTGCAGTAGTAACTCTCAGAGCATTGAAGGAGACATCTAACTCATACTGAATGAGGGAGGGAGACTGTTTAGAGAAAGGGGTATCTTAGTTTTTGATGACTCCTTGTAAAATAAAGGAGAGTACAAATGTCAAACTGTAGGTGAGCTTTATAACATTCCTGTACAACTCTTCATCCCTTGAGAGGTGTCAGAGAATTGCATATGTTAAAGTTAGAATATGTATTCAGTGATCACTAAAATCCAAGGATATAAACATCTGATGAAATATATGAGGTCAAATTTGTAATAAAATCATGGTATCTAATTTTCTTCAACAGTAATTGATATTCACATATGTATATAGCTTAAATTAGTTCCATGGTGGGTAAAGCCCTAGGCTTTACTGAGAGGATCTCTGTTAACTTGTGATTTAGCAGATACTTTTAGGTGTCTAGTAAAGAAAATGTCAAAATGAAAGTGGAAAAAGCCTAAAAGTAGTAAGGAAATAAATGAATTTGTTGTCTGGAATATATATTGAGAATGAAGGATATGCATCTATATTAACAATGTCTTGAAGTCTGTTTTAGTACATTGTAGTGAGATGCAAATTTAGTAAGAAAAATATGATCAGGAGAGAAGCAGAAGTAGTTGATTCCTGGATAGATCTCAGGCAAATGATTTCAACCTAAGACCAAGATACAGGGCTATCTCTAGCTCATATGGTTACTATTTTTTCAAGAAACCTTTTATTTAATGAGTACAAACTTCATAGGTATAACTTCAGGAATATAGTAATTCTTCCCACCACACCCGCCCTCCCACTCCTACTCCCCTCCACTCCCTCCTCCCTCTCCAATTCCCAGTCCCATTCAGTTAATATTCCTTTTCAATTCACTTTATACACAGAAGACAGACTCTATATTAGGTAAAGATTTCTATAATTTGCACACACACACACACACACACACACATACAAAAATATATTTTAAAAAACTGACAACAAGTTTTGTAGTTAATTCTCATAGTACAACTCATTGAGGCCAGAGGTCCTGCCTGAAGACTAAGTGCACAGTTATTCCTGTTATTAATTTAACAATTAACACTCTTATGTATAACATCAGTGATCACCCGAGGCTCTTGACTTGAGCTGCCAATGCTATGGAAGCCTTTTGAGTCCACAGTCTCCATCAGTATTTAGGCAAGGCCATAAGCAAAGTAGAAGTACTCTCCTCCCTTCAGATAAGAGTACATCCTTCTTTGATGGCCCCTTCTTTCCTCTGGGGTCTCATTCACAGAGATCCTTCATGTGGGACATTTATTTTTTTGCCAAATTATCTTTGCTTTCATGCCTGAAATGCTCTCATGGTCTTTTCAGCTACACCAGAATGCCTTAAGGGCTGAATCTGAGGTCAGAGTGTTCTTTGGAGTGATTCTATGAGTCTGCTGTGTGAACTGCTTCCCATGTTGGAACATTCTCTCCTTTTTAATTTGATCTGTTGTTATTACCAGACACTTTATCTTGTTTATATGATTCCTTTAACACTTAATATATATATGATCAATTTGACTCTTAATATGATCACTTTAACACCTATGATGGTATTATTACCACCAAGCTGAATGGGATTCCATGACAACTTTTTAACTGTACCCTTAGAAGTAAGTCTTTACAGTTACAAACCTCCTCCTACCTCTCTTATTCCCACTCTTATTTTTTACTGAGATCTATTTTAAATTGACTTTATACACATATGATTAACTCTATGTTAAGTAAAGATTTCAACAAATAGTATGAAAAAGAGAAAAAAAACTGTTGGGTAGGTGTGGTCACACTGGTACTAAGTTGGATGAGCAGAATTTACAGATGACTCTTGAACAATTCCATAGTTAGGGCTATCTATCCCTGATGCATTTGAAAATCTGCCTGTTACTCTTGACTTTGCACATCAACAACAAGAGGTAGCTATGAAAGTATTATAGTTTGTACTGTAGTTAATTTTATGCATTTATGATTTAACACTGCATTTTTTGTTTGTTTACATTATCTTAACTGTGAATGATACCATGTAGTCTGTTTGTGTGCATACATTTTGATAATTTTAAAACTTTTTAATAATAGATTCAAGTGTATATTTTATGATAATAAGTGATAACATAGATTATCATCTACATGTATTTCATGTATTAATGACATACCTAACTTCCATAGATTTTTTCATTCCTTTTTTTTTAAAATATTTATTTGAAAGACAGAGTTCCAGAGAGGAAAGGAAAGACAGAGAGATCAATCTTCTATCGACTGGTTCATTCCCCAAATGGCTACAATGGCTGGATTTGGCCAGGCCAAAACCAGAAATATGAAACTCCATCTGGTTCTCCCAAATGAGTACTTTGGCCATCTTCTGCTGCTTTCCCAGGCACATCAACTGGGAGCTGGTTTGGAAGTGTAGCAGCTGAGACTTGAACCAGTGCTAATATGGGATGCTGGCATTGCAGGTAGTGGGATAACCTACTGCATTTTTTTCAAATTGCAACATATCTTCAAAAAAAATCCAACATATACATGAACTAAGTTCAAACCTATGTTGTTCAAGGGTCAACTGTAGTATGGATCTCAGCTGCCTCCAGCCCTTAGTGTGGTCTACCTGTGTAGTGAATAATCTTCCCAATATATTTCAGATTCCCTGGCCATATACCGTAATGGAAAAATGGGGATCATACCTGATTTATGTACATCATAAGATTTCTTCAAGGTATATCATGCATAGTATAAATACATACATGTACACATGAGGTATATCACACAGGATCAAATGCTCCATGTTTGGCAGAGAGACTTCAGAGAGAGTACTCCATCAATGGTCACAGATATTTTCATTAGAGATGCTTATAGACGAGCATTTTGCAGTTGCTAATTAGACACCTGCTATTAATATAATTCATAATAGCCTGATGACGTTACTGTTCTGTGAGTTATAGCAGCATTGACTTCTTGGAAGCTTTATCTTGTTTGTGACTAAAGTTCCAAACAGCAGAGCCACAGCCTTTTCAGAAGATTCTGAATCCTGTTGCTTTAATTTATAAGTGGCTACGGACAGAGAACTATATTGGCCACTAATGACAGCAGGTCCTGGGAGCCTTCGTTGTTTTATTAAGCACACCAGAGACACCAGCCAAGCCAGAACTCTTGCTCCATTTTGTATTGCTTTACTTCTGAAAAAACTTGCTAGTTCTAGAATGAATTGCTCAACATGTATCTGCTTCAAATATATTTATAATATAATCAGGTTTTATGTTTTATGATTCAGTTCAATTTAGGAAAATTCAAAATGTGGAGGTAAAGCAGTTTTACCCATAGACCAATACTAAGGTTGTACTCTGGTTTTATACCTGCCTCTACTCACACAAAGGTACCAGGTATACTCTCACATGAGGGTCTTTGAATTTAGAGTGCATCTATCCAGAATGCACTTGCTGTAAAACCACATGAATAAACCTTCACCTTCTTTAAGTCCTGTGTGGTTAGGTTTAATAGGGCTGATGTGCAATAAATATTTAATGAATTAAATAAAACATCTAGGGAAGTTGGAATCTTTGATCTTTAAGCTTATTTTGGTTATAATATACCCTTATTTTGAAAATTACTATAAAGGCTTCTCAATAATTATGCCTTCTATTATTTATAAATAGTTTGAAATAGGGTTGTCAATATTCTTTCCAAGTATCTGTGCTCACCAACAATCTGATAGACAAGTCAGATGGCATGACAGTAACTTCTAGAGTTTGCACATGTGTCTGCATGTATGTGCTCACTCACTCACTCACATGTGTGAGTTAAAAAAAACTGAAATTCTTAATGGCACTCAAGGCACTAGAATAAAAGTGTAAAATGAAAAGGGCACATGGGGCAAAATATGGAGAGCTAATGCCTATGGTATTAGCTTTCTCTTGTAGCCCTGAAGTATTGATTTTTCAGGGGCCTCATATTCTTTAACTCTTGATTCAAATAATTTCCAAAGAAATCTTCAAAATAACTTGGATTGGAAAAATCATGCTGGAAATTACATGTAATAGAGTTAGCACACTAAAGTTTAAGCACTGGTTTAAAGTCCATGTAAATAACATGTCATATCTTTAGTATAAAAACCATAAAATGGGTTTGCAGCCTGTAGTTTTGAAACATTCTACAGTGTCCACATTTTAAAATAAACCCACATACAGGGTCCTGCACCGTGAATCACTTGCTTAATCCTCCACCTGTGGCGCCGGCATCCCATATGGGTGCCGGGTTCTAGTCCCTGCTGCTCATCTTCCAGTCCAGCTCTCTGCTGTGGCCCAGGAAGTCAGTGGAGCATGGCCCAAGTGCTTGGGCTGTGCACCTGCATGGGAGACCAGGAGGAAGCACCTGGCTCCTGGCTTTGGATCAGCGCAGTGTCGGCTGTGGCGGCCATTTGGAAGGTGAACCAATGGAAGGAAGACCTTTCTGTCTGTCTGTCTGTCTCTCTCTCTCTCTCTCACTGTCTAACTCTATAAAATAAATGAAATAATATAAAATAAAATAAAAACACATACATACAGTCTACTGACCATTGATAAGGCTTCCCAGTAGTACATAATGTGGAGGAATAGTCTCTTCAACAAATTATGTTGGGAAAACTGAATATCCACGTGCAAAAAAATGCAATTGCCCACCTCCACCCACTTTACACCATAAACAAAAATAAACTCAAAATAGACTTAAATTTCAGTTATATATGCATATGTAACTGTTAGCAAAGATGTAGAAAAAAGGGAACACTTGTGTATCATATGTAGGAATGTGAAATGATGCAACAATTATTGAAAACAGTATGGACATTTCTCAAAAATTTTAAGGGTATTAAGTTTGACAGGAATAAAAAGTGCTGGTGTTTTATTCCATAGTAGGATGATTTTAGATAATGATAAAGTACTTTATCTTTCTCTCAACCAAAAACCTAGAATAAAGGATGCCAAATGTTTTCACCATAAAGAAATGTTAAGTGTTTGTGGAGATAGATATGTTTATTCTGACTGGACAATTATACAATGTATTCATGTACCAAATATCACATTTATGGTACCACGTTAATATGTACAATTTTCATGTGTTAAAAAATTTTAAATTTTTAAAATTTAGAAATAACACTACCATATAATCCAGCAATTCTACTTTTGTTATATATCAGAAGAATTGCAATCAGATTCTTAAAGAGCTATCTTCATTCCCATGTTAATGGAATGTTAATACACAGTCACCAAGATGTGGAAATGACTCAAGTGTCCATCAAAAGATGAATGTATTAAAAATGTGTATACACGCACCCAAATACACAAGGATACTTCACAAGATTTCCATGGAAAAGTAGAATTAAAATATAAGTTTAAGGAATGGGCATTTAGCCTGGTGGTTAAGAGACTCATGTTGTTCTTCAGTTTGCTAATGTGATGTATCACATTTATTAATTTTTCTCCAGAAAGATTTTATTTAAGGTATATAAACTTCATGTACTTCATAAACACAACTATAGGAACATAGTGATTCTTCCTACCATACCTGCCCTCCCACCCTTCTTCCTCCCCCCTCTCCAATTACCTTTCTTATTTTTTACCAAAATATCTTTTCAATTAACTCTATATACAGAAGATTAACTCTATACTAAGTAAAGAGTTTAACAAATAGCATGAAAAAAAATTTTTCCTCAACAGATTTTTGATTTCTCTTTTGATTTCTTCTGTGACTCATTGTTCATTCAGGAACATGTTCTTCAGTCTCAATGTATTTGCATATGTTCTAAAGATTCTTGAGTTGTTGATTTCCAGTTTCACTCCATTATACTCAGAGAAGATGCATGGTATAATTTCATTTTTTTAAAATTTGCTGAGACTTGATTTATGGCCTAGCCTGTGGTCTGTCCTAGAGAAAGTTCCATGCACTGATGATAAGAATGTGTATTCTGCAACTATCGGATTAAAAGTTCTGTAGATATTTGTTAAGTCCATTTGGTCTATAGTGTTGATTAATGGTTATTTCTTTGCTGATTTTCTGTCTTATCTCTCCATTGCTGAAAGTAGAGTATTGGAGACCACCGTTACTGTTGTATGTGAGTCTATACCTCCCTTTAGATCCATTAACATTTCTTTTAAATAGCCAGGTGCTCTGTAATTAGGTGCATATATGTTTATTATAGTAACATCTTCCTGTTGAACTGATCCCTTAATTATTGCATAGTGACCTTCTTTGTCTCTTTTAACAGTTTTTGTGTTAAAGTCTATTTTGTCTGATATTATGATGGCTAACACAGTCTTTTTAGCTTTCTGTTAGCATGGAGTATCTTTTTCCATCCTTTCACGTTCAGTTTTCATGTATTTTTGTTGATGAGATGTGTTTCTTGTAGGCAGCAAATAGATTTTTTTTTTTAATCCATTCAGCCATTTTCTATCTTTTAACTGAAGAGTTGAGGCTGTTTACATTCAAAGTGACAACTGATAAGTAAGGACTTGGCCCTGCCATTTTCCCATAAATATTCCTATTTTTTACTTTCGATTTTCTTTGTACTTTTACTGGGAGATTTCTGCCTTTACTTTCTTTCATAGTGATGATAATGTTTCTGTATTTCTGTGTGCAGTACATCCTTAAGCATCTTTTTTGAGGCTGGACAAATGGTGACAAATTATTTCAATTTTTGTTTGTTATGGAAGGTCTTTATTTCACCTTCATTCTTAAATGAGAGCTTTGCAGGGTACAGTATTCTGGGTTGACAGTTTTTTTCTTGTAAGACTTGGAATATATCTCACCATTCTTCTAGCCTGTAGGGTTTCTGATGAGAAGTCAGCTGCAAATCTAATTGGAGATCCTCTGAAAGTAACCTGGCAGTTCTCTTGTGCACACTTTAGAATCTTTTCTTTGTGTTTTACTGTGGAGAGTTTGACTACAATATGTCATGATGAGGATCATTTCTGGTCATATCTATTAGAAGTTCTATGTGCTTCCTGTAACTTGGATGTCCCTTTATTTCCCCAAATTGGGGAAGTTTTCTGTAATTATTTCACTAAAAAGGCCTTCTGATCCATTCTCTCTTTCCATGACTTCAGGAATTCCTAAGACTTGTATGTTGGTTGTTTGATAGGATCCCACAGATCTCCAGCACTGTTTTTTAGTTTTCTAATTTCTTCTTCCTTTTGGTTTGACTATAAAATTTCTGGAGATGCATCTTCTAACTCAATATATTCTTTCTTTTGCCTCACAGAGTCTGTTGTTAAGGCTTTCTAACGCATTTTAATTTTATCTATTGAATTATTCATGTCCAATATTTCATTTTTGTTTCTCTTTAAAATCTCAATTTTATAGGAAAATGTTCATTTATGTCATGTATGGATCTCTTTAACTCATGACTTTGCTTCTGATTAGTTCTAAGTAATCCTATCATCAAATTTTTAAATTCTGTTTTGGGCATTTCTTTAATCTCTTCATTTTCACATTCTACTATTGAAATGTTGTTGTGTTCCTTTGTTGGCATCATGTTGTCTTTCTTATTTTTGTTTCTTGAATTGCTGCAATTTTTAGACATTTGTGAGCTACTCGTTTTTTCCCCCTTTTGGACTATGTCTCTGTGGATTAGTGGAGTGTCTGCTCTTTCAGTGAATACACTGAGAGTGTGCTGGGTATGGTCAGGGAGCTCTGTTCAGTGCTCCAGGGTAAGAGGAGTATCCAAGGTGACACCCAAATTGGGCATGATGAATCTCCCTTTTTGTTGTTTGTTTTTTGTTTTGTTTTGTTTTGTTTTAATCAGAGGGGAGATTTAATCTATTATGTTGACATAGTCTCACACTCACCTCCTCTCCTCTAAGGAGACCAATGCCTGGACACTAGGTCCACTGGGTATAATATTCATTCTCACTGTCACAAGAACCACACAAAGGATCTGTGTCTTCGGTATGAACACAAATTCTGCAGCAGTGACCCTCCATAGAGAATCAATTCCCCAAGAGTGTGGAACTGCCCACTGTGACTACCCAAAGGCCCAGCCACACACTGCACCCTCACATGTAGCCACAGTGTTTTCACAGTCCCAGAACACAAGGCAACCACAGTTATGAGCACCCAGCCCCCTGCCAATTCTCCCATCCAGACTCAGGCATCTCCTCTCTGCTGATTGCTGGGCACATGGGCACAAGCTGTTGCATATGTCCAAAATAGTGCCCACCCTCTCTTGGTTAGGTACAGAATGCCAGTGCTGGTTGGTCGAGAGAGAGAGAAATGTGCCCCCCATTTTTACCTCTAGGTTGGCAGGTACACTGTCCCCCACAGGGCACCAAGCCATACTTGCTCCATGCTCTTCCTACAGCTTTAATGCCAGTGGTTTGGGCTGCTGCAGTCTGGTCTCACCTCACTTTCCAATGCTGGTGCCAAGGCTCCCTACTGCTGGGGTCCTGAGTTGTGCATGTCCACACCCTCCACATAGTTGTACAGTATCCCTCTAATTTGTGAGGCATTTCCTCTATTGTTTTCTCCCTAACTCTTCACTGATATTGCAATCGCAATCTCTCTGTTTTTTTTTTTTTTGGGGGGGGGGCAGGCAGAGTTAAACAGTGAGAGAGAAAAAGAAAGAGAGAAAGGTCTTCTTTCCATTGGTTCACCCTCCAAATGGCCACTGTGGCCAGTGCGATGTGCCAATCCAAAGCCAGGAGCCAGGTGCTTCCTCCCATGTGGGTGCAGGGCCCAAGCACTTGGGCCATCCTCCACTGCCTTCCCGGGCCACAGCAGAGAGCTGGACTGGAAGGGGAGCAACCAGGACAGAATCTGGTGCCCCAACCAGGACTAGAACCCCGGGTGCTGGCGCCGCAGGTGGAGGATTAGCCAAGTTAGCTGTGGTGCCTGCCTCTCTATTTTTTTTTTTTTTGACAGGCAGGACAGTGAGAGAGAGAGAGAGAGACAGAGAGAAAAGTCTTGCTTTTCTGTTGGTTCACCCTCCAGTGGCCGCTGTGGCCGGTGCACTGTAGCCGGCGCACCGCACTGATCCGAAGCCAGGAGCCAGGTGCTTCTGGTCTCCCATGCAGGTGCAGAGGCCCAAGCACTTGGGCCATGCTCCACTGACCTCCTGGGCCACAGCAGAGAGCTGGACTAGAAGAGGAGCAACTGGGACAGAATCTGGCGCCCCCACTGGGACTAGAACCCAGTGTGCCAGTGCCACAGGTGGAGGATTAGCCTATTGAGCTGCGATGCTGGCCCTCTCTCTGTTTTTTCTAAAACTATCTTTTCCTAGCAAAAGTAGTAAACTCCCTTCCTATTCTGCCTTCTTGCTGTCTCCTCACACTTATTGATTTTTGTATGTTGAACCATCCCTACATACCAGGGATAAATCCCACTTGGTCCATGTGATTGATCTTTCTGATGTGTTGTTGGATTTGATTAACTAGTATTTTATTGAGGATTTTGCATGTTTGTTCATCAGGGATATTGATCTATTGTCTTTTTATTTTATTTTCTCTCATTTCAGAATTAAGGTAATACTGGCCTCAGAGACGGAGTTTTGGAGGTTCCCTCCCTTTCCATAGTTTTTGAATAGTTTGAGAATAATTGGAGTTAGTTCTTCTTTAAAAGTCTGGTAGAAATCAGCAGAGAAGCTGTCTAGTCCTTGTCTTTCCTTTGCTGTGAGGGTCTTTATGTCTTATTCAATCTCAGTATTGGTTATTTTATGTTTAAGTTTTCTATGTCTTCGTGACTTAATTTTAGTAGATTGTATGTGTCCGGGAATCCATCCATTTCTTCTAGACTTTCTAATATGTTAGCATGTAACTCTCTGTAGTAATTTATAATAATTTTTTTTATTTCTGTGGTATCTCTCGTTACATCTCCTTTTTGATCTCTGATTTTATTGATTTGGATCTTCTCCCTCTTTTTTTTTGGTGTATCAATTTCGTTTATTTTTTTTTTTTAAAAAACAGCTCTTCATTTCATTGATCCTTTGTATAGTTTCAATTTTATTTATTTCTACTCTAATTTTAATAATTTCTTTCCTCCTACTAATTTTGAGTTTGTTTTGTCATTCTTTTTCCAGGTCCTTTAGAATCATTGACAGATCATTTGTTTGATGCCTTTCCAATTTTTTAATGTAGCCACTAATTGCTATAAAATTCCCTCTTAACTTTGCTTTCGCTGCATTCAGTAAGTTTTGATATGCTGCGTTGTCATATTTGATTGTTTCCAGGAATTTTTTGATTTCCATTTTGATTTGTTCTATGACCCATTGTTCACTCATGAATGTCTTGTACAGTCTCCATGAGTTTGCATATTTTGGGGAGTTTCTTATGTTGTTAACTTCCAGCTTCATTCCATTGTGGTCAGAGGGCATGCATGATATAATTTCAATTTATTGGAATAATCTGAGAGTTTCTTTATGGTGTAGTGTATGGTCTAATCTATCACTGATGAAAAGAAAGGGTATTCTTCATCTGTAGGGAAAATGATCATCTCAATAGATGCACAGAAAAGCATTTGATAAAATGAATCATCCTTTCATAATCAAAATCTAAAGCAAATTGAGTATAGAAGAATATATCTCAGCACAATCAAGGCAATTTAGGAGAAACCCACAGCCAGCATTATATTGAATGGGGAAAAGCTGGAAGCATTTTCACTGAGATCTGGAACCAGGCAAGGATGTCCACTTGCACCATTATTATTTGATATGTTTTTGGGAGATTTAGCTTGAGCCATTAGGCAAGAAAAAGAAATCAAAGGGGTACAAATTGGAAAGGAGGGAGTCAAATTATCTCTTTTTGCAGATAATATAACCCTATTTTTAGGGAAAGAAAATGACTCCACTAAGAGACTATTGGAACTCATAAGAGCATTTGGTAAAGTTGCAATATATTAACTCAACATCCAAAAATCAGTAGCCTGTGTATACACAGACAATGCAATGGCTGAGAAATAAGTTGTAAAATCAGTCCCATTCACAATAGCTACAAGAATAATTAAATACCTTGGAGTAAATTTAACCAAGGAAGTCAAATATCTCTATGATAAAAATTATAAAGCATTAAAGAAAGAAATATAAAAAGCCACAAAAATGGAAAAACCTTCCATGTTAGTGGGTTAGAAGAATTAATATAATCAAAATGTCTGAACTACTGAAAATAATTTACATATTCAATGTGATCCCATTCAAAACACAAATGAAATTCATCTTAGAAACAGAGAAAATAATACTAAATTTCATATGGAAACAAAAGAGATCCACATAGCTAAAGCAATCTTAGAAAACAAAAACAAAACTGGAGGCAAATTTTCAAGACATATTATGAGGTGGTATAATGAAAACAGCCTTGCACTGGTGCAAAAATAAGACATGTAGACCAGTGGAAAATAATGGAAACCCCAGAAATCAATCCCAGTGTCTGCAAGGAACTCATCTTTGACAAAGTAATTAAATCAATCTCTGCAGTTACTTCAACAAATGATGCTGGGAAAATTGGATCTCCACATACAGAATTATGAAATAAGACCACTACCATACACCTTATGCAAAAATCAACTCAAAATGGATCAAATATCTAAGTCTGTGACTTGATACCATCAAATTACCAGAGGAGAACATTGGGGAAACTCTGCAAGACATTGGCATAGGCAAAGGCTTCTTGCAAAGAATGCCAGCAGCAGAGGCAATCAAAGCCAAAATGCACAAATAGATTATGTCAAGCTAAGAAGTTTCTGCACTGCAAAGGACGCACTTAACAAAGTAAGCAGCAGTGGACAAATAGGAGAAAATATTTGCAAACTATGAAACTACGGAAAGGTTATTATCCAGAATCTATAAAGAGCTCAAGAAACTCAACAACAATAAACCCAACAATCCATTTATGGAATGGATAAGGACTTTGACATTTTTCAAAGGATGAAATTTTTTTAAAGAATGAAATTCAAATGGGCAACAGACACGTGAAAAAATACTCAGGATCACTAGGCATCAGGGAAATGCAAAATAAAATCACAATGACGTTTTACCTCACCCCATTTAGAATGGCTCTCAGTACAGAAATCAACAATCAGAAAATGCTGGTGAGGATGTGGGGGAAAAGGTACCCTAATCCACTGTTGGTGGGAGTATGAACTAGTACAGCCAACGTGGAAGACAGCATGGAGATTACTCAGAAATATGAAAACAGATCTACCATATGACCCAATCAAGCTACTCCTGAGAATTTACCCAAAGGAAATGAAATCAGCATATGAAAGTTAGCTGTTCCCCCATGTTTATTGCAGCTTAATTCATACTAGCTAAAATATGGAATCAAACCTGATGTCCATCAGCTGATGACTAGATAAAGAAAATGTGTATATATACACTGTGGAATACGATGCAGCCATAAAAAAATGAAATCCTACTTTTGCAACAAAATAGATGCAACTGGAAACCATTACCCTTAGTGAAATAAGCCAGATCCCAAAAGACAAATACGATTCCTCTGATCTGTGGTAACTGATAGAGTACAGAAAATCTAATGTGTCCGAGCAGAATTGATATTTTGAGATTTGATTATTGTTTACAGCCCTTATCTCTGCTGTTGAGGAACAGTGTTTTTTTCTTACTATTTGTTGAATTCTTTACCTAGTGGAGGGTTAAGCTTATGATTATAAAATAAACAAAGTATGTCACTGTAAAAGTTAAAAGGAAGAATAAGAAAGGAAGGAGAGACAGGAGGATTGTGGGCAGGAGGGAGGGTAGAATGGGAAGTATCACTATTTTCCCACCTGTATATATGAAATACTTGAAATATATTCACCTTATATAAATAAAAAATATAAAACAAAAACAAATAAATCTTATTTTAACCCCTACCCCTGAATGCCCATGTTGCATATTGCAGTACCTGGGTTCAATATCTTGCTCCTGACCCCATATTTTTGTTAATGCAAACCTTGAGAGTCAGTGGTGCTGGTTCAAATAATTGCATCCTTGTCACCCACGTGGGCAACCAGGTTAGCAAGCTCAGCTCCTGGCCCTGACCCTGGTCTAACTCTGTGCAAGTATTTGAGGTGTTCCTTGACTATGTGTTATTGTTTCTGCCTCTCAAATAAATAAAAATTTTAAAAAATGAAAGCTTGTTTTGGTGCATCGATTTTGAAATCCAAGCATTGTTTTTACATAATATATATTTCCATGAACATAGATTTTATATACATATATAGATATAGATAGACATAACACTATGTAGTATAACCAAAGTACACATATGGGATATCATATTTTATATTAATTAATGTATTTAATTAAGTATCTCAAATATATACTGATATATAAAAATTATATAATCAGTATTTAAAAAGAAGAAGACAGCATGAATAAACGTGGAGGACATTGTGCTAAGTGAAATAAGCCAATCACAGAACAGATACAAATAATTTGAATATTATGCATCTAAAATAATCAAGCTTGTAGAGGCAGAACATACAATGGCAGCTAATGGGTCTGAGCAGTTGGGAACCTGGAGAGTTGTTCAGTGATTGCATAGTTTGATTTATGCTAGATAAACGAGTTCTGGAGCGCTCCTTTACAGTGTAGTTCCGATAGTCAACACTGGTATTGCACACTATGAGTTTCAGGCAGCTCTCCTTACTGGACACCTGTGATGCCTGTGGATTCCTCCTGTAGCTAGGATTGCCCCTGTAAGGCAATTGTGCAGGTGGACCCTGCTGAGGCTCTTCCATGTACCCTTTCTCTGCAATCGGTATCCCCAAACTGCTGATTGGCTTTGTTTCTCATTTTCTGCTGCGTTCCCAGGTCTCTGAGTCCTACAGTTTCCCCGTTATTTTTCTACTAAACTCCAATGCTCTTCCTTGACCACTTAGTTTGAGATGCAGTTATTTATTTGTTGTTTCTGTTCTTTTCTGTGGAGGAAGAGTTTAACACTGGGCACCTCTATTCAGCCATCTCACAAAGGCTGAAGTCCCCAGTCAAGTTATTTCTGCATGTTACTTCCTGCTTTCTCTCACTTTAAATATAACCTGTTCATGTGGTGAGGTGGGGCATTCTGAATCATCTTTGGATCTGGAACAATGCCCAGTTCTAGAAACTTTTTTCTTGCTCAAAGAGTAAACTCTGTTAAATTGAACTGTGCTCAGTTTTTCATTTAACAGAGTCCAGAGACACATGTGCTTTTGTGGGTTGGTTGGTTTTGTTTTTCCTGAGTTTTACCCTGATTTTGAAGATCTATTTGGGAACCACTTTCCTGTGTACAAGCTTACCAGATTCTGGAAATTGGACTAGAAATTAAGCAACAATAGTAGAATACAAGAAGATAAGGCCAATAAGAAATTGGCTTAAAACTGTGAGACAAGAACAGACAGATGGCAGAAAAATGGAATAGCATATTGATAAAATGATGACATGCAAAAGGAGATTGGCTAATAAATATTCTAAGAACACTAAACTTTCAGTGGCACAACTAAAATATATTTGACAGACAGAATAGATTAAGTAAAAATTAAAATGGTTTTATATAGGACCAAAATAACTAGTTCTAAAAAATCAAGTTAAAGAGGAAGGCTACATTCATTCCATATATATTTCTATCACCTACTAAGTGAGTTGGAGCTTCAGATCTTAAAAACAGAGTACACCAGCACAGCTAATATCACCCACATTTCTTTCTCCCTCTGTTGGTGCTATGGAAATCCTCTTTGCCTTGGCTGTTTTGTTTCAAGCAAGTGTTATTCAATTTTGTTCTTTGAAACTAAGAACTGGCAGAGTCCACCCTTTTCCTAGGTAACACCAGTCATCTGCTGGTTTGAGGCTGTGGTGAACAATTGTTTTCAGGCATTTTACATTGTGAACCTCTATAAATAACAATATTTGATCATGCTCCCATGTATGTATGTTTATTTATTTGAAGGATACCCATGTGCTGTGTCAACATCCTATATTAACATGTCTAACTATGCCCCTCCTTCACCTATTCACAGCACAGGAGCCAGAATAATCCTTTTAAAATAAATCAGATTGTGTCACCAGAAACCTCCAATGGTTTCAACTTCTACATACAAACAAAACACAAAATCCTCAAACTGGCCTTAGGGGCCTTACCAATCTGGCCCCTGCTGTTTTACTTCCTTCCTCACACCAAACAAAGCACCCTGGCCCCCTTGCTATGACATGAGCATGTTTCTACAGTATATTTCTGACTCAGGGCTCTGTTCCCTCTACCTGGAGTTCTTACCCTCCAAATTACCATGTGGCTATTCTCTCACTCCAAGTTGCTATTCCAATGGCAGCTTCTGAGCAAAGACCCCTTGGTCATTCTATTAAAAATTGCAACTCACCCTTCCAGACCACAACACTCTGCACCTGCCCTCCTCTGCCTCTCTGTTTCTTCCCAGACGGCTTATTGCCTGTAATATGCCATAAAAGCAATTCATTTCTCAGTCCATCTGACTGCCCACTAGTACACTGATACCATGCGGGCAGACATTTTTGTCTTCTATATCCCTAGCACACAGAACAAAGCTTCTCAATAACTCTTCTGAGTAAATCAGTATACTAAGATTTTAGGATTTATAATGGTTGGTTCTAGTATTTTAAATATCATATATTGAATGATTAAATGTATTTTACTGAGCCCATTGAGGGTATATAATTATCTAATAGCATTTCTTGTGTTAACTGATCTTTGCTTTTGATTTTTTTGCATTAACACATGTATTGCTTTATTTTATGTTTGGTGCCTTTTAGTGCATTTGTATTTATTCAGGTTATTTTACTTAAGTAATGTTGATATGTAATTTTCCTTTTTGTGTGCTTGTTTGTCAGATTTTTTTCAAGATCTTGTTAATTTTATATAAATAATTTGAGAAGCACTTAACATTTTCCATGTCTCGGGTCTATACTTTCCTCTTGATTACATTTTATAGGTGTTTTCTGTTGTTTCTTTTTTTGTTCTTGAACCACCTTTTTTGATTTTTTAAAAAAATCATTGTTCTCATTTCTTTAATCTATATATTTTCTTACTAAATGATTTTATTTTTAATTGAAAGAAAATAATTGTATATGTTTATGAATATAATGTCATGTTTTGAAACATGGATACGTTTGGAGTTATCAAATCAAGTCAATTGATATATCACCTCAAATACTTATCATTTCTTTGTGGTGAGAATATTTAAAAATATGTTTTTTAGCTACTTCAAAATATACATCATTATTGACTTCAATCAAATAATCAGAACCTATCCCTCCTATCTAATTGAAACTTCATATCTTTGATCAATGCTTTCTCTTTTCCTATTATTACCAATACTCCCCTACTCCTACCCCTGTCAGCCCCATCTGTGACTCTCCCCTCTGTTAACCATCCTACTTACTACTTCTTTGAGTTCAACTTCTTCGGTTTCATATGTGAGTGAGATCATGGAGTGTTTGTCTCTCTTTGCTGGGCTTGTCTCACTTAGAATATTTTTAAATTTAGACACAGTGACATTTATTTTTTTAATATTTTAATTAATATTTTTAACATTTTATTTCAGAATAGTTTTAGCTTACAAAATAAAAATTATGAGGTAGTAAACAAAGAATTCCTCCATATCCCTGACCTCATTTCCCCTATTAGCATCTAATTAGTATCTCTGCCACAATTAATGAACTACACCCAGCTTTTCCCATTGTTTTAATCCAGACTTCTTTTATCTCTCCCATACCTTCCAATCTCAAGTAATCAACGTTTTGCTTTCAGGTTGAGTAATTTAAAAAATTTTAAATCCCACATGTAAGGGAAAATATACATTACTTATCTTTCTGTGTCTACATGGTTTCACTCAATATAATGTCCTACATTTCCACCATTTTTCTGTGAATGATAGGAATTCATTCTTTTTTATATCCGAATAGAATTCCATTATGTGTATATACCACATTTTCTTTATTTATTCATCTGATGATGGACACCTTGGCTGATTCCATATTTTGGCTATTTTGAACAATACTACTGTAAACATGGTGGTGCAGGTATCTTTTTGATATAATGAGAAATGTCTTTTGGTTTATATGCCCAGTAGTGGATCATCTGGAAGTTCCATTTCTAGTTTTCCATGTAGCTGCACTAATTTCCATTATCACTAACAGTGTATGAGTTCCCCTTTCTCCATATCCTCAACAGTATTTTCATACCTCATTGTAGTTTTAATTTGCATTTCTCTGATGGCTGGTGATACTGAGCATTTTTTTATATTTTTGTTGAATATTGGCATTTTGTCTTTTGAGAACTATCTATCCAGGTCTTTTGTCCATTTCTTAACTGGATTGATTGATTTTGATTGTTGAGTTGTTTGAGTTCCTGATATATTCTAGATATCAATCATTTGTCAGAAAGGTAGATTGCAAATATTGTTTCAAATTCTGTCAAATGTTTCTTCACTCTGTTGATTGTTTCCTTTGCTGTGCAGAGCTTCTAAGGTGGAAATAATCCCATTTGTCTAGTTTTTCTTTTGTTGCCTGTGCTTTTGGGGTCTTTCTAAGAAGTGATTACCAATACCAATGTCTTGATGTGTTTCACCTATGTTTTCTTCTAGCTATTTCACAGTTTCTGGTCTTACATTAAGGTTTTTTATCCATCTTGAGTTGATTTTTTTATGTTGTGAGAGTTTCTTCTTTTACACATATGCATCTAGTTTTGCCAGTATCTTTGAGAGCAATCAGTTGGCTAGGTGTGTGTTGATTGATTTCTGGGCTCTGTATTCTACTCTGTTAACATGTGTGCCAATTTTTATGCCAATGTCATGCTGTTTTAATTACTATAACTTTCTGGTATGCTTTGAAATCAGGTATTCTGTTGCCTTCAGCTTGAATCTTTTTCATTCAGGATTGCTTTGGCTATTCTGGGTCTTTTGTGATTTCATGTGAATTTTGGTACTCTTTTTCCCCCCTAGTTCATGCACAATATTAACTCCATGAAAACACTCTTTATAATAGTAAATCTGTCCTATTCTCCATTATATCAGTTCATAGAAGGGACATTCAGGTCCCTCTTTACCCTCTTCACTGATTTCCAAGCAATCACGGATCTGCTTTCTGTTACCTCACATTGGATTGTACTTCCTAGAATTTTTTAACAAGACAATTATTATATGCCTCTTTTAAAAATATTTATTTTCATTTTATTGGAGAGGCAGGAAGAGAAAGAGACAGACAAAAAACTCTGGTTTGTTCCCCAAACACCTGCAACAGCTATGGCTGGGCCAGGTCAAAGCCAGGAGTTGGAACTTCATCCAAGACTCACGTACTTGAGCCATTACCTGCTGCTTCCCAGGAGCTGCCTTAGGAGGAAGGTGGAATCAGAAATGGAGCCAAACCAGGCACTTCAATGTGAAATGCAGACATCTGAAGGGACACTTAATTACAGTTCCAAACACACACACCAGAATTTTGTGCAAATAGAAGCATATAATATCTGCTCTTTTCTGGTTGTCATCTTTCACTCATCACAGTTATTCTGAGATTCTTTGATGTATAATTTGTAACTTTTTTTATGAGTAATGATTTTGATATTTAAGAAATATTTTTCTAACTCAAATTAAAAAATGCTTTCCTATCTTGTGTACTTTAAAAAGATTTTGGAATATGTGTATTGTGTTTTAATTTATTTTCCATGAATTTTTGAAGTACCCCCATATTACTCTATTTTTGTAGTTTTAGATTTTACAGTTAAATGTGTGATCATCTTTGTGCTATAGTATACCTTTGTGATTATATAGGGCTCACCTAGGTAATCCAGAATTATATACCAATTTAATAATCTTTAACCTAAAACCATCCATAGGGTCCCTTTTACTTCTTCATGTGTCATATTTACAGGTTCTAGGAAGCCAGACATGGATATCTTTAGGGAGGCATGCATAATTCTGCTCAGCACATCTGGCTTATTGTAAGAAATTGTTCCTGGGTTTTCTGCATGTGATCTTCATGTTGCTCTAAAATGGCTTAATGTGGTGAATAATTTGAACACAGGAGTGGAAAGACTGAACCCCAAAGTTCTGTCTGTAGAATTTCATCTGATTTGTAGTGCAAAGGGCATAGATTTCATAATTAGTAGGTTTTTTATTTAAATCCCAAGATTTTCCAGTTTTTACTTTATGACCTTCTACAAATTCATTTATTTGAGCTTTCTGGTTTCTATATTAATAATAAGGTAATAGTGCTTACCATGTGTGTCATCTTAAGGACTAAAGAGACAAAATGAGTTAAAATGCCTGGGAGCACGTGCACATAAAATGTATGATGCTAATTTTGCGTGTTTCCCAGAAACCCTTGCTTCCATCAGGCTGCATTTTTCTTTACAAAAACATGATTTAATTTTTCCCAATGCTTATGCTATTTTTTAAAAGATTTTATTCATTTATTTGAAAGAGTTACACAGAGAGAGAATGAGAGGCAGAGAGAGAGAGAGAGAATGAGAGGCAGAGAGAGAGAGAGAGAGAGAGAGAGAGAGAGAGAAAGGTCTTCCATTCACTGGTTCACTCCCCAATTGGCCACAGCGCCTGGTACCGCGCCAATCTGAAGCCAAGAGCGTCTTCCAGGTCTCCCATGTGCGTGCAGGGGCCCAAGGACTTGGCCATCCTCCACTGCTTTCCCAGGCCATAGCAGAGAGTTGGAGTGGAAGTGGAACAGCCGGGACTCGAACTGATGCCCGTATGGGATGCCAGCACTGCAAGAGGCAGCTTTACCCACACACCACAGCGCTGGCCCCGCTTATGCTATTTTTTAAAATATTTATTTGTATTTATTTGAAAGGCAAATATATAAAGAAAGAAGGAATGAGATCTTCCATCTGCTAGTTCACTCCCCAAATGGCTGCAACATTAGAAGCAGGACAGGCCAAAGTTGGAGCCAGACGCTTCCTTCAGGTCTCCCACACATGCGGCAGGGGCCCAAGGACTTGGGCCATCTTCTGCTGCTTTTCCAGGCACATCAACAGGGAGCTGAGTCTGAAGTGCAGCAGCCAGTATTTGAACCAGAACTCACATGGGATGTTGGCACTGAAGCCTGCAGCTTAACCTTCTTTGCCACAGTGTGGGCCCAGTGTTTATACTATTAATCTGCACTGCTACCATTCAATTCCTTCTTTTTTTTTTCCAAAGGATTTTATTTTATTTATTTATTTTTGAGAGGGAGAATTACAGAGAGAGGGAGAGAGAGACAAAGGTCTTCCATCTGCTGGTTCATTTCCCATATGTCTGCAATGGCTGGGGTTGGGCCATTCTGAAGCCAGGAGCCTCTTCAGGTTGCTCCACAAGGGTACAAAGGCCCAAGCACTTGGGCCATCTTCTACAGCCTTCCCAGGCTATAGCAGAGAGCTGGATTTGGGAGAGGAGCAACTTGGACACAAACCCAAACACATATGGGATGCCGACGCCGCAGGCAGAAGCCTAACCCACTACGCCACATTGTCAACCTCAATTAAATTGCATATAAATATGTGGCAGTGGTTAACAGTCACACAGTCCTGGGTTTATGTCCTGATGTTAGTAAGGGCTAGCAGCTGAGATCGGGCCCAGTGATCATTCCTGGGAATTCTTACCATCTAAGTGAGGAGACAGGTGCAGGTAAGTGTTGTAGTGTTTGTCGGAGCTCAGCACAGGTGCATCCCTTTCCTGGGTTTGGCATATTCTGAAGTGCAGTGAGTATTTTCGACCCTTAGAGGGAGCTCTGCGTGAGTGAGAATTCATGAAGCAGAGAAAGTCTGGCGTTTCCTCCTTAGATTCTGTTTTTAGCAAAACTGATTAAACGGTGATTTAAATTGCACAGATTCACTGCCATGTGACATTATGAATGCATTTGTTAAGGTTTGAAGCAGAACATTAATTTAGGTTCATTCTAGGTTAGCAATAATTTGAATTATTTCACAAAATGTTCTTAATGTTCTTGGCAAGAAGAGAAAATTTAAATAATCTCACAAACGTTCAGTGACTACCCAAGTTTGTAAACCTCATAACTTAGGCAATATATTTTTGTGGGTATATAAATATATATATATATATATATATGAATATGATTACACTGAAATAGTCAAGGCAGCAATCATTTTGAATCTTTCAAACCATAACCTTTCAAAGAAATTAATTCTTCCTGTGACAAAGATTGCTGAAGCAATAAACTATAAATGGCTCTCACAGAAGCAAGTCCAAATAGAAGAGATTACAATTAGCATCAACATTCCAAACAACCTAAAACAACCCTAAATTTATTTTTAGCTTATTGAAAAAATGAAAATGTAAAACAAGAAATATGTTATAATCAACACTAACACCAGTATCCAGTATTAGTAAGTTAAAAAAGATCTATTAACAGGGGAATTAATGTAAAACTTGTGCAAGGCAAGAAAAAGATAATATAGTTTACAATGTTTTCTAAGGAATTACTAAATTCAAGTTTCAAAGCAATTAGATATAAATTACTTTATAAAATGAAAGGAAATTATTTCCTATTTTAGACAAAGGGAAATTTTATTTCACTGTGATCTTACATGTGCAACAGTTCGATTAATTTTTTGTACCATGATGAAGCATGGTCCTGAGTTTGAGCCCCATGGTACAACTTTCTTCCAAATTCTCCATGGTTTACTCGGTGATTGCTTGCTGTGAGCATTCCATACTCTCCAACTCTGTTTTCTGCAAAACCTCAGCTTAAACTGTGGGGAGAGTTTAAGTATCCCATTTTCTCAGTAATCCTCTCTAAATAATGTTTCCACTCCTCTTCCACTCCATGAAGTTATTTATTTCCACATCGTAAGTGCAAAAAAATACCTATTCTATCTCAGTTGTTGGTTTAGAGACATTACCACTGCACTCTGGCCTTTGAGTGTACAATGATGGTGCTTCATTTACTCCAGTATTCTCTCTCTGGACCTCCTGGAGGTATTAACTAGTATATGTGTTCTATAAATGTTATGAAATCAGGTTGGATTTTTTGTAAGCCTAAAGATAATGATACTCTGTATCACAGGCATCTCTAAGTTCCTGAGATGAGGGTGATAATGGCAATGGTGATGCCTAAGGTTTGTGGGGAGCCTCACATAGAAAATAAAGAAGCCATTCCATCTTTCCTTCCCTTTTCAGAAATAAAACTTGTCCCTTATTATCTTCACTATAGGAAAATCCATTTTCTTCCAATTAATTTTTAGGATAAAAGCAGACCAAATTAAGATTTCTTACTAATACCCATATTTAAGTTCTTTATGCTTATTCAGGAAAGTCTTAGGATTTAGAGAGAAAGACACACTTTGAAGGTATACCATGAGGTGCTCTGGACAGACGCCAATGACTAAAGATTCTTCATTTCCCCTTCTGTTTACTGTTCAGTCTCTACTCAGGTGCCAAAATGGTATTCTTTTCTGAAAGAAGAAATCAGCCCATATCATTTACCTATTTACAACCCTCTTCTGTCTTCCCAGTCCACTCAGAATCAAGCAAAACTCTTTTCTGCCTCCAGGCCCCACAGTCTGGTCCTGCTGACACTTTGGTCTCCCTCACCCTGTGCTGCTTCATTCACAAGCTACAGTCACGTGTCCTTTCTTCTCTTAGTTCCACTTCCAGCCTTTGAAGAGCTTTGTCCTCTGCAAGGCTCTTCCCTCACCAACTTAACAGATAGGCTCTTCCTTGCTCTCTGAATCTTACATTAAAGAGACATTTTTAGCCTCCTCTGATCGCCTAATCTAAACAGATCCTGAAATCGTCCAAGCACATCATCTTGTTTTATCTTTTATATAGCACTTGGCACTACCTGCCCTCTACTTGCTATTTGTTGATCTTATTCCTCTCCACTCAATGATATAATCCATTAGAACAGATGATTTGACTTGTTTATCTCTGTGCCCCATACTGCATTCCAACCCCCACAAAGCAAATAGGAGCTTGAAATATTTCTTAAACAAATGAATGAAAAAATATATACATATGGTAGGGATTAAAAACTACTTATTCCTTTGGATCAGGATCATACCCCTGATATTAAAAAAAATTTGCTGAGGGAGTTAGGGTTGAGAATAATTAAGTTAATTTAAATATTTAGAAAATTAGTAAATTGATAGAAAATTCTGCTCTCAAGACGCAAATGTTGAAAATAGTTGTACAGATTGTTACAGTCAAGCTAGCATAGAGAATATAGCAACGTTCTCAAGAAGTTTTGCTGAAAATAGCATCACAGAAGAGGTGAGAGGAAAGTAGGAGCAGGAGAAGTGTTTGCTTTGGATTTTTTAAATAGAACAAATAATTACATGTCTCCAAACATGATACAGTGGCATGGATTACATTATTTAATCAGGAAAAATATTATTACAGAAATTTGAATTTTTCAAATATAGGGTGGCATAAATTACTTATAAAGAAAAATACTATCTTCAGAAATAGTACTAACATGAAATTAATCACATAGGCCGGCGCCGGGGCTCAACAGGCTAATCCTCCGCCTTGCGGCGCCGGCACACCGGGTTCTAGTCCCATCGGGGCGCCGGATTCTGTCCCGGTTGCCCCTCTTCCAGGCCAGCTCTCTGCTGTGGCCCAGGAGTGCAGTGGAGGATGGCCCAAGTGCTTGGGCCCTGCACCCCTTGGGAGACCAGGAAAAGCACCTGGCACCTGGCTCCTGCCTTTGGATCAGCGCGGTGCGCCGGCCACAGCACGCCGGCCACGGCGGCCATTGGAGGGTGAACCAATGGCAAAGGAAGACCTTTCTCTCTGTCTCTCTCTCTCACTGTCCACTCTGCCTGTCAAAAAAAAAAAGAAAAAAGAAAAAAAGAAATTAATGACATAATTAGGGTGAGGTTATTGGGTACTTGTGGAGGGAGGGATCAGAAAAGGATTTTGGTGTACCATGTTAGAATTTTTTTTTAAAAAATATTTATTTGAAAGGCAGAGTTACAGAGAGGCAGAGGCAGAGAAAAAGAGAGAGAGAGAGAGGTCTTCCATCTGCTGGTTCACTCCCAAGTTGGCCACAACAGCTGGAGCTGTGCTGATCCAAAGCCAGGAGCCAGGGTGTTCTTCTTGGTCTCCCACCTGGGTGCAGGGGTTCAAGGACTTGAGCCATCTTCCATTGCCTTCCCAGAAGCATCAGCAGAGAGCTGGATGGGAAGTGGAGCAGCTGGGACTCGAACAGACGCCCGTTTGGGATGCCAGTATACTAGGCAGTAGCTTTACCCACTACACCACAGTGCCGGCCCCAGCCACGTTAGAATTTTAACAAGCAACAAATGTACCTGATTGATTATGGCAAGTAGTACATAATACACTTTTTATTGTGAACAATAGACTATGCTGATTCAGCCACATTAATTGGGCTCCAGCAGTGAGATGCTGGAAATAATTCCTTTGCTGCCAGGATTTCTCCATTTTTCAAATGATAAGAATTTTTGTCATTATTGTAAGATCTCTCACAGGTCTGGAAATCTGTAACTGACAGGAATATTGCCGGTTTCAAAAGAAGAATGTACTAAAAGCAGGAGGGAAGGGTGAAATGATATCAGTGCTGGCTTATCTATTTCAAACCACCACCTACATGGCCTTATGTGTCCCTTGAAAAGTGTATCACATCTTTCAAAGAAGATTAAATCAATTAACAAGTACCACAGATATGCCATGTCTAGCAGTGTAAGATTGCAAAAAGCATTTCCTGGTAGAATTATACATTTTTAGATGGAAGGGAACTAAAAATGATTTGCTATAGCATTTTCAAAACTGCAGAATGCAAGTTTTATGAGATGCTAGTAGGTATGATGTAACAAGTTGTGAGGTTAAATAAGTGTGGAAGGCATTATACTCTCTATTTGATCAAGAAATTCCCAAATTTTATTACTAAATTAACACTCCTGAGAAATTCATTGGTGACAAAACCCAGTTAACTTTTTTTCCTTTTTTTTTTTTAAATTTTATTTAATGAACATAAATTTCCAAAGTACAGCTTATGGATTACAATAGCTTCCCCCCCCCCCCACAACTTCCTTCCCACCCACAACACTCCCCTCTCCAACTCCCTCTCCCCTTCCATTCACATCAAGATTAATTTTCAATTATCTTTATATACAGAAGATCAATTTAGCATATATTAAGTAAAGATTTCAACAGTTTGCACCCAAACAGAAACACAAACTGTAAAATACTATTTGAGTACTAGTTATAGCATTAATTCACAATGTACAACACATTAAGGACAGAGATCCTACATGAGGAGTAAGAGCACAGTGACTCTTGTTGTTGATTTAACAGAGATCACTTTTCAGTTTAATTTAAACACCTAAGAATAATTGTGTATTAATTGCAGAGTTCAACCAATAGTTTTAAGTAGAACATAAAAATACTAAATGGGTAAAGTATTAAGTTCTTTTTTTGTTTGTTATATAGTTATTGTTTTTATTTAATAAATGTGAATTTATAAAGTGCAACTTTTGTATTGTTGTGCCCCCCCCCCCAACCTCCTTCCCTCCTGTGGTCCTCCCCTCTCCCACTCCCTCTCCCATCCCGCCCTTCATCGAGTTTCATTTTCAATTACCTTCATATACTGAAGATCAACTTAGTATATACTAAGCAAGGATTTCAACAGGCTGCACTCACACAACCGCACAAGGTATAGGGTATTGTTCGACTAGTAGTGTTGTTTTTAAGTTTCATAGTAAAACACATTAAGCATAGAGATCCTACATGGGGAGCATGTACCCAGTGACTCCCGTTGTTGATTTAACAAATGGCACTCTTATTTATGACGTCAGCAATCACCCGAGACTCTTGCTATGAGCTGTCTAGGCTATGGAAGCCCCTTGAGTTTAGTCAAGGCCGTATCACAGTGGAGGTTCCTTCCTCCCTTCAGAGAAAAGTGCCTCTCTCCTTTATGGCCTATTCCTTCTGCTGGGGTCTTGTTCACCAGGATCTTTCATTTAGATTATTTTTTTTTGCCACTGTGTCATGGCTTTCCATGCATGTGAGACTCTCATGGACCTTTTAGCCAGATCCGAATGTCCCAAGGGTTGATTCTGAGGCAGGAGTGCTGTTTTGGGCATTTGCCATTCTATGAGTCTGCTGTGTGTCCTGCTTCCCCTGTAGGATCATTCTCTCCCTTTTAATTCTATCCTTCATTATTTGCTTACACTGGTCTTATTTGTGAAATCTCTTCGACACATACCCTATCTTTTTGATCGGTTGTGTATTTGATAGAAAATGACAAATGATATGAAGACAAGGATGGTAAGAGGAACTAGGAAGGGTGGGGCAGGGATGGAAACAGCTTTTATTCAGCATTAAATATGGTGATCGAGAGAGGACTCACTGAGAAGATGACATTTAAATGAAAACTTGAGGGAGGCAAGGGAAGTTATATAAATAACTATTTGGTGAGAATAGCATTACAGGCAGAAGAACAGCCACTGTTAATGGAAGAACAGGTCTAATATTGAAGTAAAACCAAGGGGACCATTGTGGCTTCAGCAAAAGAAGTGTGGACAGTAAGCCACTGAGAGAATGCAGCTTACCAAGATTTTTGTGGGCCATTTAAGGCTCTTTTTCTTCTGAGCAGAGAAATAATGATTTTGAGCTCTAAAAGGATAATTTCATTTGTTGTGTTGAGAAAAGACTGTGTGATTGCAAGGATAGAAGCAAGCAAGACCTCTAGGTCCCATCGCAGTAATCCATGTAAGACAAAATGGGAATCTTGGGTGGGAGGATAGCAGTGGAGATGGGGGAAGGGGTGAGATTTCTGGATACCTCGCCATCAGAGGATTTGTAGGTAAGATATAGGGCGTAATAGAGAATGTAGTCATAGATATGTTCCAGGTTTTTGGCCTGGAAAACTGAAAGGATGGAGTTGCTATCAACTCAGATGGGGAAGGCTATGTATGGAGCTAGATTTTGGGGGCGGGAAGATTAGGAATTCAGTGTGGGGTTTGTGATCCTTTATAGGCATAGAAGTAGAGACACTAGGAAGACAGTTTGATATATTAGAAGTTCAAGAAGGCATTCTGAGATGGAGATACAAATTTTAGAGCAGTCATCATAGCAATTGTATTTAAAGATATGAAACTGCAAAAGATCACCAGGATTGTGTCAATAGAAAAAGAAATAAAGAATAAGCCTGAAATCTCTAGCATCACAGATCCTGGGGAGAAAGGGGAAAGAAACCCAGGAGACTGAGGAGTGGCCACCACTATAGAAAGTAAGCCAGGGGCTACTAGGTGGCCAGGCAGAAAGTGATGTCACCACTGTGTCAGATGCTCCTGACAGGCCCAGAAAGGTAAAAACTGATAACTAAACGTTGGTGTTAGCAATATGGAGTCACTGGTGATCATAGTAGTGCAATTTTTGAAGAATGGTAAGTCAAAACCCAGGAAAGTGAGTTTAGGAGAAAATGAGAGGAGAAGGATAACTGGAGATGATGAGACTCTCTTACAAGGATTTTGGATGCAAATGAGATTTAAAAGAAGGCAGGGGAAAAATAGGGCCTAGGGAAGCTTGGTTTTTCCTTTAAGACAGAATAAAGAGTAATGTGCTTATATGCTTATACTAGCAATTCAGAGGAGAGTGAAACTTGAAAGACACAGAAGAGAGCAGGGAGCAGTTGTTAGAGCGTTTTCCTATAAACACAAATAATGCTACAGATACCAGCTTTATATAGCATCATGCATAGTTAATTTAATTTATGGTAACTGGTAGGAAGGTGGAATCTGTTGGTATAGATATTAGTAGCTCAATGCAAGGGATGGTGAGAGTCTCTTAAAGTCCCCTTCTGGTCATGGAGACTTCTGTTTCTTGCCACCTTCAACCGAATACTAATGTATCCTGTATGCCATAGAACACTGGGAATCACTGATTTATTGTCACTTCATTCCTTTAACAAGGAACAAATAATATTCATGGAAGCTGGTCTTAGTACACATATAATTACTATTAGTAATGCTTCTCTTTAAAAATTAATTAATTAATTTGTGAAGCAGGGAGAAAAAGAGAGGGAGGGAGAAAGAAAGTAAGGGGGAGAGAGAGACAGACAGACAGACAGACTCCTATTTACTTCTTCACTCAGATGCCCTCAGCAGCCAGGGCTGGGCTAGAGCTGAGGCTAGGAGCCAAGAATGCAATCCAGGTCTCCCCCATGGCTTGCAAGAACCCAACTACTGGAGTCATCACCACTGCTTCCTAGGGTCTGCATTGGCAGGAAGCTGGAGTAAGGAGCCAGAGCAGAGGATTGAACCCAATAATTCTGATGTATGCTGTGGGAGTCTTAACTACTAGGCTTAACACTCACTCCAACACTTCATTTTTTTATTAGATAAACTAGTTGTACTGAATGATTGAATTATTCCAAATCACCCACCTAAAGTAATCAGAGGAATCTGTAGGCGAACTGAGTCATTGTTTGTAGGCCATTTCTGTACCTGGTACATACAGACCTAATAAATATTTGATGGATAAATTAATGCATTAATAAACCATATGCTTTTCTAAACAAAACAGGAAAAAAATATGGCAACCCATATATTTCACTAATTATATTAAATAAAGGGCAATTACACTTTTAAGTTCCAAGTTAGTTAGAAATGCAAGAATTATACAGCTGCTGCATTGCTGTATTTATTTTTTCTGACTGCTATAACAAATTACTACAAATGTAGCAGCTTAAAACAACACCTGCTTATAATCTCAATTTTTTTGGATAAGAAATCTGACAAACATTTCATGGGGCTAAAATCAAGTTGTTAAGGGGACTGTGTTCCTTACTGAGAGCTCAGGGGAGTGGACTGCTCCGAAGTTCATGGGCTTTGTTGTGGTTTAACTGTCAGCCAGTGGCTACTCTGCTTCTGCAGACAGCCCACACCTTCTTTCATTGTGCTTTCCATGTGGCCTCCAGCAGTGGTCAAGTCCCTCTCACACTTTGAATATGTCTGATTTCGGTCATAGATAGCTCTTTGCTCTACATCTCCTGTGATTTGGCCCATGTAGAAAAACCAGCACAGTTTTTTCCTAATGTTCATTATTTCTGCAAAGTCCCTTTGCCATGAAATTTATTCATAAATTCCAAGGAATGGGACATAAACATCTCGGAGGGACCATTCTGATTACCAAAATATTTCATCTAAAACTTGAAGACAGAGGCAGGTGTTTGTTGCAGCAGTTAAGATAGCACGTGGGGTGCCCACATTCCATATTGGAATGCCTGACTTGGGTGCCAGCACCTCTACCAATTCCAGCTTCCTGCCAGTGCACATACTATGAGGTAGTAGGTAATTGTTCCTTTAGTTGAGTTCCTGCCACAGAGTAGGAGACCTGTATTGATTCCTGGCTCCTGCTTTAGAGTTTTGTTGTAAGCCTTTGGGATGTGAATTAACAGATGGGAGATCTCTGTCTGTCTATCTCTCTATTTGTTTCTCGCTGTCTTCCTTTCAAATAAATAAAATAAATGAAATTTTAAAAAATAATATAAAATAAATGGTTCATCATTTAAAAAGGCATTCCTATAAAATTATACTTTGTCCATCTGATAAGACATTACAATGTTATCACCCCAGTTAGAGAGTAAAGAAGAGAGATAAGAATTAATTGTAATTTCTAAAACCTAATTGATTTCATAAATAGCATTCGTTTCCTTCCCTTTCCTCCTTTTCCCTTTCCATCCCATCATATCTCATTCCATTCTATTCTAGAAACTACTTGGATACCTTCTAAGTGCCAGACACCATGGTAAGAAGAGCAGATATTAAAATGCAAGTTATTTTCTTAGGTTGTGAGGGGCATACTACTTAGTTGAAGGAAAACTCACAAACACATTTTGTAGCAATAAAGTGTTGTAAATGGATGTAAGTGGGCAAAGAAATTGGGAGAAAACTGCTTGAAGCTACTTTTTTAAACCCATAACCCCCAAAGCTATCTTGGACCACAGGAGTACTTCCAAAGTAACTGGATTTTTCAAAGAGCTTCAATAATATCTAGAAAATAATTTTCTCTTTTATCTGCATTTTCAACTGCCTAGCAAAAATCGTTCTGAGCATTACCTTGTGACTAAAAAGGAGATTTCAGAGTTGGAGGAGCCAACCAGTTCTTTCATAACTTAACCTTGCAAGGGCAAATAAAAGTCTAAAAAAATCAAGTCTCCTCATCCTGAGCAATAGAATGGGAGTGGGAGTCAAGCTGACAGGATCTGGTTATATATCTAAGTACTCCTGACCCCCGTGGTAACTGCTTTTATTGGGCATTGTAGAAGACTGCTAAAGCACTCATTGGCATGACTCTGTTTAAACAGAAGCAATTTGTTATGTAGACCTTGGCACTGTCCTTCCCAGACTAGAACGTCCAAGTCTTTTATCACCACAATCAAGGCAACTGGCCACAGCCATGTATTGCCAATTATTGCACTTTTGGAAATCAATATTGCAAAGGAAACATGGCTTCCTCTGTTCAAATATAATTATTTTTTCATTTATTAAATAGTGCATTCCAGTGTTCATTTATTCTTTCCTTTCTTATGCCCTTTGGGTATGTAAAGCTGTATAAGCTTTACCATTAAATGTATGTTTACTTTCCCTAGACTTTGTAAGAGAAAGAAAAGTTAAGTCTATGCAGACAAGAGGAAAGCAGAGGACTTTTCAAATTTGTAAGCATCCCACCAGATGTCAGCTGGAAGTGTTAGGTAAAGTCCTAACACTATACTAAGGCTGGAGTTAACTCTTCTTTAATCAGCCCTTAAGGCATTCGGATCTGGCTGAAGAGCCCATGGGAGTATTTTAGGCATTGAAAGCCAAGACACTCTGGAAAAAAAAAAAAAGACCTAAATGAAAGATCTCTGTGAGTGAGATCCCAGTGGAAAGAACGGGGCCATCAAAGAAGGAGGTACCTTTCTCTGAAGGGAGGAGAGAACTTCCACTTTGACTATGACCCTGTCGGAATAAGATTGAAGTCGGCAAACCCTAAAGGCTTCCATAGCCTTGGCAACTCATGACTAGAGCCTAGGGAGATTACTGACGCCATAAACAAGAGTTTCAAATTGTTAAATCAACAACAGGAGTCACTGTGTACTTACTTCTCATGTGGGATCTGTCCTTAATGTGTTGTCCAATGTGAAGTAATGCTATAACTAGTACTGAAACAGTATTTTTACACTTTGTGTTTCTGTGTGGGTGCAAACTGATGAAATCTTTACTTAATATATACTAAATCGATCTTCTGTATATAAAGATAATTGAAAATGAATCTTGATGTGAATGGAATAGGAGAGGGAGCAGGAGATGGGGGGGGTGTGAGTGGGAGGGAAATTATGGGGGGGGGGGAAGCCATTGTAATCCATAAACTGTACTTTGGAAATTTATATTTACTAAATAAAAAATAAATTAAAAATTATTTTATTTACTTGAAAGGCAGAGTTACAGATAGAGAGGGAAAGAGAGAGAGAGAGAGAACTTCTATTTGTTGGTTCACTCCCTAAATGACCTCAAAGGTAGTGGCTGGGTCAGGCCAAAGCCAAGAGTCAGGAGCCTCTTCTGTGTTTCCTGCATGGGTGCAGGGGCCCAAAGACTTGGGCTGTCCTCTGATGCCTTCCCCGGCACCTTAGCAAGGAGCTGGATTGGAAATGGAGCAGCCAGGATTCAAATCGGTGCCCCTATGGGATGCCAGCTTTACAAGTGGCAGCTTCACCCATTATGCCACAACGTTGGCCCCAGGAGTCAACTTTGTAGTTTGGAGGAAGCAGGCAGATTCAGGAGGTCCTAGGCATCAGATAGAGCCTACGTTATCAACTGGTAACAAAATATTTAGATTTTTAAAAATAATTGATGTCCACATTCTGGTCATGGCAGCTAAAAATTAATCCTGAGACGGAGTATAAATTAACAGTTTAGTTTGCCATGGGTAAAATCTGTTGTTGACTTATTTGGACTCATTCACTCCACAACTACATCCTAGAACCATGTTTCCCATTTCCCCCATGTTTTCTGGGTCTCTTGGGGAATTTTATTTTCTAATTTTATTGGTTTCAAAAAATTATTTAAAATATGTTCATATAGGAAAAACTAAAATTATACATGTGCATGTGACAAAAACTCAAACTATACTATGAAAAATTAAACTACTTGTCCTTTGACTCTTCTTTTTGAGATACTTTTTTTTTTTTAATTTGAAAGAGTGACAGAAAGAAGGAAAGACAGAGACAGACAACTTCCATCTTCTGGTTCACTCCCCAAATGTCCACCGGGGCCAAGGCTGGGCCAGGCTGATACTAGGAGTCTAGAATTCCATCTGTTCTCCCATGTGAGTGACAGGAGCTCTATTTCTTGGGCCATTATTCAGTACTTGCTTAGGTGCATTGCAGGGAGCTGGATCAGAAGCAGAGTAGCCCAGACTCACACTGCCACTCCAGTAAGGGATGCCAGCATCACAAAAGGGTGCTGAATCCACTGCACCACAATGCCAGCCCCTGACCTACACTTTTCCTATCTATAGAATTGTACTTGAGAAGAATCCATGTTTGACTATTTCAGTATTTAGTTCTTACTGTGGTTGTCATCATAATTAAGCAAAGCACAATGGTTTTATATCTATGATTCTGAAAACTTTAACTAGCATTGCTATATTTAAATGGGGGATTAAAAGCATACAAATTACAGGTCCCTCCTTGTTAGAATCTTACTTATTAGATCCATGTAGGACTTGGGAACACAAATTTTTCAAAAGTTCTAATGTGATTTTTTTTATTTCAACCAAGGTTAGAATTGGTTTTCTAGGCAAAGGAAGAAGGACATGGATGACATCATACTCATATGTTATTGTAAAGACTTTTACTGGACCAGCATGGCTGTGCTTTTTATTGTGACCCTAGTTAATGGTGGAATTTTACAACATGCAGACAGATGCCCCTTCTCTCTGGAAACATCTTATCTTAAATCTGTTTGCTTATTATAAATCTTTTAAAGATAACCTAGCACTTGATTATTAACCCTATCTGTAGTCCTTGATTTTCTACCAAGATTTAGGGAACTGAGTAAATTACTGACTCACATCATTGTTCAAAGAAAATCGATGAAGCAAAAAGTTATTAAAACTGTACAGAGCAGAGTTCTCAAAAAAGATCAAACTTTTCTGGGAAAATATATACTCTTATGATCAATTAGTAGAGCACATAGTTGGAAACTAAATAGTTGGAAATTCAATCGTTGGAAACACAACATATCGATTTTAACATAGCAATTTATATTTAGCAAAACTTACTCATCATACTCGGTAGCACAAAATCTCCATGCTCATTTCTTCCTGCCAAAGCATTTAATGCAGCCCCAGTTGTTTATGGTAAGGATGGTGCTGAGATTTCAAATAATAATTTCTTCTATGGGACATGCTAAATCACTGGGAGGATTAGGTGATAGCACAAATATATCTCAAAATAGGACATGGTATCAGTCAAACTCTGCTTGCTAATTATGTTCTGTCCCTGTGCTAAGCCTCTGATCATTACCAATACTCCCAACACAGGTAGCCAAGCTTACCTTCTTGTGGATGGAGACACTTGATCAATTTGGCTGGACATAATAAAAATATATTCTTAGACATACAGTGTCTTAATGTTTTTGCAAGTTTGGAGTGTTGTTTTGTAGAAGAATTTAAGTTCAACTACTATTTCCTAGAAGAGGAATTTCTCTTTTCAGTTTTTTTACAAAAGTGCATGCAGTAGAGTTATTTCTGTGGATCTATAAAAACAGATGAAGACTGAAAAAAATGCCTGTCATTTTTTTCTCTTGAGCAAACTTCTTTGTTTCAGAATTAAACAGCAGGTTTTTCTGATCTCCCAAATGTATAGCCTTGGGCTTATTATTTGAGCTTCTTTTCTCAGTTGCCTTCAGCACCATTCCCAACTCCTATACACAGCAGTTCTCAAAACCACTTATACATTTTAAAAAATGCCTCAGACAATGAGTAATTGGAAATTAAAAATTTAATAGTTCCATTTACTATGGTATTGGAACCATAAAATATTCAGGAATCAGTTTAACAAAGGATACACAATATTGCCTTACTGAAAACTACAAAATGGCATGGAAAACTTAAAAGACCTATTTAAAAAGAAAGCAATATGTATTTATTGATGAGGAGAATCAATATTGTTAAAATGTCCATGCTTCCCCCAATTTTTTGTGTTTGGGTTCATCATAATTACATATTCTCTAAATTCCCTGTGGGATTTTTAAGAACATAGGTAAGCTGTTACTAAAAGGTATTTGGAAATGCAGATGACCTAGAATAGACAAAAAATATTTTTAAAAAGTTAGAGATATCTGATTTCAAGATGTGTTATAAAACTTCAGTACCCAAGACAAGGTAGTATTAGCAAAATGATAGACAAATGGATTAAAATATAACACCTAGAAATAGAGTCACATATACATGATCAAATCAAACTTTAAAGAAAAAAAAGTGATTTAATGAGGAGAAAATCCTTTTAAAAATAGTGCCAAAAAAGCTGGATATCTATTTTTTTAAAAAAAAATTACAGGCCGGCGCCGTGGCTCAACAGGCTAATCCTCCGCCTTGCGGCGCCGGCACACCGGGTTCTAGTCCCGGTCGGGGCACCGGATTCTGTCCCGGTTGCCCCTCTTCCAGGCCAGCCCTCTGCTGTGGCCCAGGAGTGCAGTGGAGGATGGCCCAGGTGCTTGGGCCCTGCACCCCATGGGGAGACCAGGAAAAGCACCTGGCTCCTGGCTCCTGCCATTGGACGAGCGCGGTGTGCCGGCCGCAGCGCGCCGACCGCGGCGGCCATTGGAGGGTGAACCAACGGCAAAAGGAAGACCTTTCTCTCTGTCTCTCTCTCTCACTGTCCACTCTGCCTGTAAAAAAAAAAAAAAAAAAAAAAAAAAAAAAAAAAAAAAAATTACAGAGTTTGAGAGAGAGAGAGAGAGAGAGAGAGAGATTTTCCATCTGCTGGTTCACTTCCTAAATGGCTGTAATGGTCAGGGCTGGGTCAGATTGAAGCCAGGAGCCTGGAATTCCATCTGGGTCTCCCAGGCTGGCATAGATGCCCAAGTACTTGGGCCATCATCCTCTGCTTTCTCACATGCATGAGCAGGGAGCTGGATCAGAAGTGGAGCTGTCAGGACTCCAACCCAAACACATATGGGATGCCAGTATTACAGGTGGCAGCTTAATCCAGTGTACCATAATGCCAGCACATGGATATCCAAATTTTAAGAATCACTAAAATATTTGTTTTACTCCATATTTGAAAATTAAATTTTGAATGGATCAGGTACTTAAAAATTATAAAGTTTCTAGAAAAACATAAGAGAGAATTTTCATGAATATATTGTAGGATAAGATTTCTTAATAAGGACTGAGAAAGCATAAATCAGACTACGTGAAAACCCAGAAGTTATCAGAAGATTTTTTTTTTTAAAGTACATAAGCAGCTGATTGTGGGAAAATATCCAAGCAGATATATCAAGAACTCCCACAAACCAACAACTACTAGGCATATAAAATATAGACAAAAGATTTAAATTTTTTATTTGTGGTAAACAAATTTCATGTATTTTATTTATACAGATTTAGGAACATGGTGATACTTCCCACCCTCCCCTCCCTCTCCCCATCCTCTCACCCTTATTCCTCCTTCCTCTCTTATTCCCTTTGTTAATTCTACATTGATCTACTTTCAGTTTACTTTGTACTCGTACTGCACTAAGTAAAGAGTTCAAAAAATAGTAAAAAAAGAACTGTTTCTCAACAGTAGAGACAAGGGAGGTAAACAGTCATTGATCTCAAACCTACAACTTCACTTCTATACTTTATGTTTTTGGTATTCTGTTAGTTACCATAGATCAGGGAAAAGATGGTATTTATCTTTTGGGGACTGGCTGATTTCATTAAGCATAATGGTTTCTGATTGCATCTATTTTGTTGCTAAAACAGAATTTCATTCTTTTTTGCAGAATTCTGAGTAGTATCCCATTGTGAATATATATATCACAAATTCTTTATCCAGTCATCAATTTACAGACATCTGAGTTAATTCTATATCTTAGATACTGTGAATTGAGCTGCAATAAATATGGGGCTGCAGATAACTCTAACATAGTAATTTCATTTCCTTTAGGTAAATTCCCAGGAGTTGGATTGCTGAGTCATATGTTACATCTATTTTCAGATTTCTGAGGAATCTCCATAATTACTGTCTTCCACAATGGCTGCACCACTTTACATTCCCACCAAAAATGGATTAGGGTACCTTTTCCCCCACATCCTTGCCAACATTTATTGTTTTCTGATTTCTGTATGAGAGCCATTGTAACTGGGGTGAGGTGAAACCTCATTGTGGTTTGATTTTCATTACTGATGGCTAGTGATCCTGAGCATTTTTTCATGTATCTGTTGTCCACTGGAATTTCCTCTTTTGAAAAAAAATGCATGTTCAAGTCCTTTGCCCATTTCTTTAATGGATTGTTTGTTTTATTATTATAGAGTTTCTTGAGCTCTTTATAGATTTTGGATAGTAATTCTTTATCAGTTGCATTGTTTGCAAATGTTTTCTCCCATTCTGTGAGTTACCTCTTCAACTTGCTGGGTATTTATTTCCTTCTCAATTTGATGTAATCCCATTTATCAATCCGAGCTCTGATTTCTTGTGCTTCTGGAGTCTTTTTCAAGACGCCTTTGCCTATGCCAACATCATGTGAAGTTTCTGCAGTGTTCTCCTCTAGTAATTTGATGGTATCAGGCTGTAGATTTGGGTCTTTAATCCATTTTGAGTGGATTTTTGTGTAAGTTGTAAAGTAGGCATCTTGTTTCATACTTCTGCATGAAGAGATCCAGTTTTCCCAGCACCACTTTTTGAAGAAACTGTCCTTTCTCCAGGGATTGATTTTCTCTCCTTTGTGAAATATTAGCTGGTTGTAGATGCATGGATTGATTTCTGGAGTTTCTATTCATGTCTATTTTTGTGCCAGTACCAAGTTGTTTTGATTATATATGCCCTGTAGTTTGTCTCAAAATCAGATTGCTTTAGCTACTTAGTGTCTTTTGTGTTTCTGTATCAATTTTACCTTCATTTCTTTTAGATGTGTGGAGAATGTCGTTGGTATTTTTATTTGGCTCATGTTGAATCTATAAATTGCTTTCAGTAATTTGAACATTTTGGTGATATTAATTCTTCCAATCCATGAACATGAAGAATTTTTCTATTCTTTGTGTCTTCTTCTATTTCTTTCTTTAATGTTTTAAAATTTTCATCATAGATATCATTAACATCATTGATTAAATTTATTCTGAGATATATTCTTTTTTTGTAGCTATTGTGAATGGGATTGATGTTAGTTCTTTCTCAGTCATGGCACTGTCTGTGTATACAAAGACTACTGATAATTGTGTATTGATTTTATACACTGCAACTTTACCAAACTCTTATGAATTGCAATAGTCTCTTAGTGTAATCTTTTGGATTCCCTATATACAGGATCATGTTATTTGCAAACAGAGATAGTTTGACTTCCTCCTTTCCAATTTGATTTATTTTTTTTTGCATAATGTCTCTTTGACATTTTTTGATTTATTTTTTGATTTATTTTTTCTTGCATAATGTCTCTGTATAAAACATCCAGAAATGTATTGAATAGCAATGGTGAAAGTAAGCATCCTTGTCTGGTTCTGTATTAGTGAAATGCTTCGAACTTGTTCCCATTCAGTAAGATGCTGGCTGTGGGTTTGCCATATATTGCCTTGAGAGTGTTGACGAATGTTTCTTCTATACCCAATTTGCTTAAGGTTTTTATCATGAAAGGATGTTGTTTTTTAAAAAAGATTTATTTATTTATTTGGAAGGCAGAGTTACAGAAAGAGACAGTGAGAGAGAGAGAGAGAGAAATATCTTATATCCTTCCTTTCACTCTCCAAATGTTTTCTCAGGCACAGTAGCAGAAAATTATCAGAAGTATATCAGTCAGGATTCAAACCATTGCCCATATGGGATGTCAACATTGCAGACAGCAGCTTTACCCATTACACCACAATGCTGGCTCAGGATGTTGTATTTTATCAGATGCTTTATATGCATCTATTGAGATAATCAATAGATAATCAATAGACAATCAATAGTTTTTCTTCTTCAGTTTATTAATGTGATATATAACAATTATTGATTTGCATGTGTTGAAGCATCTGTGCACACCACAGATAAATTCCACTTGGTCTGGGTGAATGATCTTTCAGATATGTTGTTGGATTCAATTATCTAGTATTTTGTTGAGGATTTTGCATCTATATTCATCAGGGATATTGGTCTATATTTCCCTTTCTCTGTTGTATCTTTTTCTGATTTAGCAATTAAGGCGATTCTGACTTCATAGAAGGAGTTTTGGAGAATTTCCTCCCTTTCAAAAAAAAATACTTTGACTATGTTCCTCCATTCTCTGATAGCCTATAGGGTTTCTGATGAGAAGTCCACTGTGAGTCTTACTGGAGATCCTCTGAAAATAATCCATTATTTCTCTTGTGCACATTTTGTAATCTTTTGTTTATGTTTTACTGTTGAAGGTTTGACTACAATGTGCTATGATGAGGTTCTCTTCTGGTCATATCTATTAGGAGTTCTATGTGTCTCATGTACTTGTATGTTCCTTTTTTCTCCAAATTAGGGTAGTTATCTGCAATTATTTTCACTGAATATGCCTTCTAATCCATTCTCTGTTTCCACACCTTCAGGAAATCCTAAGATCCATATATTGGGTCATTTCATATTATTCCAAGAATCTTGAATATTATTTTTAATTTTTCTTGTTTTTTCTTTTGTTTTGGTTTGACTGAGATTTTCCAAAGATTTGTCTTCTAGCTCAGATATTCTTTCTTCAGTTTCAACCATTCTGCTGTTAAGGCTTCTCACTGTATTTTTATTTGGCATATTGAAATTTTAGTTCTAACATTTCAGTTTAATTTCTCTTCAAACTCTAAATCTCATGGGAAAATTTTCCTTCCATGTCATTTTCATTTACGGATTTCTTTTACTCATGAATTTGCTTTTCATTGTTTCTGACTAATCCTATGATCAGTCTTTTGAATGTCTTTTCATGCATTTTATCAATCTCTTCATCTTCGCATTCTAATATTGAAGTGTTGTGTCCCTTTCAGGGAATCTTATTGTCTTCCTTATTCTTGTTTTTTGAATTTTGCATTTACTTTTAGGCATTTGTGGAAATACTTGTTGGTTTTCTCCTCTAATGATTTTTTTTTAAAGATTTGTTCATTTACTTGAAAGGCACAGTCACAGAGAGGCAAAGGCAGAGAGAGAGAGAGAGAGAGAGAGAGAGAGAGAGAGGTCTTCCATACACTGGCTCACTCCCCAGATGGCTGCAACAGTTGGAACTGCACTGATCTGACCTAAAGCCAGGAGCCAGGAGCTTCCTCCTGGTCCTCCACATGAGTGTGGTGGCCCAAGGACTTGGGCCATCTTCTAATGCTTTCCCAGGCCACAGCAGAGAGCTGGACTGGAAGTAGAGCATCAAGGACAAGAACCGGCACCCATATGGGCTACAGGCACTGAAGGCATCAGCCCCACTTGCTATGCCACAGTGCCAGCCCTTCCTCTGATGATTTTATCTTTGAACTATTGCTCTGTGGCTTAATGGAGTGTCTGCTCTTTCAGTTATTACCCAGGGGCATGTGCTGGGTATGGCTAGGGAGTTCTAGTCAATCCTATATGATGGAGTGAGTATCTAGAGTGACACCCAATTTGGGTGTTGCAAATCTCCTCTACTGTTAGCACTGGGAAGGTATGATCACTCTGTTGATGTATTCACATCCTAACCTCTATTCTAATGTGATAAGTGCCTGGGATTAGCCCACAGTGGGTATAGCACTCCCATGTGCTGCCACATGAACCACACAAAGGATCTGTGCAATCTTCAATGTGAGTATGGATCTCTGCAATGACCCACCCGACAGTCATGGAGCTCTGAGCCTCTGGCGCTGGATAGTGATTGCCCAGAGACCGCTATACCCTGCACACTATTGTGCAGTCAGAGATTTCCCACAATCTCAACACAGAAGGCTCCCACAGTCACGGGGTACAGAGAATCTTCTCTGCCCTGCTAGCCTGTCCTGTTCGTGGAGAGAGAAGAGATATTCCCAGAGCCAGCTGCCTGTAGGTGCTCTGCTTTGGTGGTTTGATTCCCTGAGTCTCTGATATGTTGAGAGGCTAGGGGCACCTTACAGTGCTATGTGGGTGCCCAGCCTCTTGTCAACTCTCCCAGCCAGACTCAAAGTCAGTAAGGAATGTAGGTTTTTCCCTCTGGGAAAATCCCCCAATCACATGTGTGGAAAAGAGCCACCACACACAGCCACTACTGGTGTCAAAATGGAGGTTTCTCCTCACCAGTTGCTGGGCATGGTTTTTATTTCCACTGAGTTAGGTGGGTACCCTGGCCCCCCAACTTCTTTAGAGTTTCAGGCCATACCCCAAAACAGTATGGTCTGGAAGGCTCTCCCTCTGGCAACATCACTGGTGTTTCAGGCTGCTGCAGTCTGCTCTCACCTGGCTCGCCAAAGCCAGCGTCTCTCTAACTCCTGGCTACCAGAATCATGTGTGGTGCCTGCACTCATTGTTGCACATCTGCTCTTCCACGCTTATCCACAGCATCCCTCTTCTGTAGAATTTCCACTGTAGATTTCTCTCCAACTCTCCCCTGGGAATGTGCTTCCTCCACTTTTTTCCTCCTATTTTCCCCTTGTCTAAAGCAGTAGGTCTTTTCCCTATTCATCCATCTTAGAATCTTAAGACCAAAGATTTATGTAAACACTTTACAAGATATGTTACATTAATGGCTAATAAGTACACTTAAAATGTTCAACATAATCAATCTTTTTGGAAAAGCAAATTAAAACACACATTTTAAAAAGATTGACATTACCAAATATTTTAGAATATGTAGGACATCTGGAAGTTTCATACATAGCTTATGGGACTGTAAAATACAACCATAGTTTCCCAATTTCTTTAAAATTTAAACATATATGTCCAACTATTGTATTCATAGGAATTTATCTAAAAGGATTGAAAACAACTATCCATTGTTTTAGAAACTGAGTAAATACTTTGTTCATAGTAGCCCCCACACAAGAATAACTAAGGAGAACAATGGATAGGCACAACAAATGCAAAAACAATAAAAAGAAAGGAGCTACGGATACACCTAAAACATGCCTAAATTTCAAAAACATCACACTGAGTAAAAGAAGTCAGAAACAAAATAGTGTGTAACTTATTATTTCAAGAATTTTAGAATATGTAAAAATTATGATGACAGAAATTAGATGAGTGATAGCTTCTGTGGAGTGGGGCAGGAGAGGACTTATTAGAAAGGAGTGGGAAGGGTCTTTCTGGGACAATGTAAATGTTGCATGTCTTGATAAGGATGTAGTTTACATATGTTTTATTGTTAAACCGAGTAAACTATACACATAAGAGTGCTGTATTTCATTGACTGTAAAGTAAGCCTTAGTAAAAAATAGTTGAAAATGTCCATTATAGCTTATTACTTTAATTTAGGCTTTGACTGTTCTATATCTTTTTTGCTTAGAATACAGTGATGACTCTTTAAATATGGGACTGTTTTGTCCTAGAGCAGGATCTTTCATATTCCAGTCGATGGTTTAATGTGTGGCACATTTTATGCCCTTACTAAAAGTCCAGGTACACACTAGTTGCTGAAACATGATTCTGCTTAGTCATTCTATTAATATCAAGTTATCTAGTGTGTTCATTCCAGAATTTCAATATACTTCAAAGACATCGAATCCCTTTATTCTTCCCATCCATGCCATCCTTTGGCACCTTTCAAAAGACAAAGTTACTTTCATTATTTTGCTTTTGTAAATCATCTCTATTGTTTGAATGCTTCTTGTTTGCCCACTCATACTCATATTCGTATTGTTCTCTGCTGATTTTTTGGCATATTTTGGAATTTTTTTGTTGTTCTAAAAGAAAGAAGGGGAAAAAATAAGGAAAAGAGAAAGATTCTCCCAAAAGAGCCTGAACCTCTTTACAAAATGCCTTGAATTCATCTTTGTATCCATTGAAGAAGGGGCACTTGGGACTTGCAGCCTTCTCAAGTGATCCCTGCTTATTATTACACCCTCAGGCCTGTGTATGACCCTAGGAATTCTTATTCCTAGGCATTCTTATTCCTTCCAGTATTTACTATTAAGATCATATTTAAAATTTTTTTTCAAGGACACCTGAAACAAAACCATTATTTACTGTTCAATGTCATAGTTAACCATGACATTCTCTGCTTATCACAGTTATCCATTGATATTCTAATGGCTCTCCTACTAAGGACTCTGACGTCTGACTTAGTATATCAGCCTCCATTCCTATTATTACCATATGGCAATTTGATATGGATACCCCATTCAATATCTTAGTTTTTGAGTTCTTTTACCTTCACATGCATTCTGCTTCTACAGCCCACTTCTGTGTCCTCATGATGGACCTGGCCCATTGCTTTTCATTTCATGCCCATTTTCTTTTCATTTAAAGTTTTATTGAGAGATAATTAATAAAACATAGAATTCCTCTGTTTAAAATGTACATTTTAGTGGATAGCATGTTCACAGTTTTGTACAATTTTGGAATATTTTCTTCATCTTAAGCTGCAGCCCCATATCATTCACTCTCCTTCTTCTATCTCTTGATTTCCCTACCCCTCAGCCCTGAACAACCACTAATTTACTTTTGTCTCCACAGATTTCTTTATTCTAGACTTTCATATCAGTGGAATCATATGGTATACATAATGATTATGATGAGATTATTTCACTTAGCATTGTATTCAAGGTTCATACATGTTATAAAATGTATCATTGTATCATTCCTTTTATGACCAAATAATATTCCATTGTATAAGCATACCACATTTTGTTTATCCACATTTGGGTTGTTTCCATTTTTTAGATATTATTTGTGATGTTGCTACAAACATTCATGTACAAGTTTATGTGAAGATATATGCTTTCATCTCTCTTGGATGTGTATTTAGGAATAGAATTGCTGGGTATGTGGTATTTTTATATAGTGCTCACTTTTTTATATTTTTAAAAGATTTATTTATTTATTTGAAAGGCAGAGTTACAGAGAGGCACAGGCAGAGAGAGAGAGAGAGAAGTCTTTCATCCCCAGAGAGCCCCAACAGCCAGAGTTGCGCTGATCCCAACCCAGGAGTCAGGAGCTTCTTCCAGGTCTCCCATATGGGAGCAGGGGCCCAAGCTCTTGGGCCATCTTCTACCTCTTTTCCAGGGCATAACAGAGAGCTATATGGGAAGTTGAGCACCTGGGACATGAACCAGTGCTCATATGTTATGCTGGTACCACAGGCAGAGGCTTTATCTGCTATGCCACAGCACTGGCCCCAAGTGCTCACTTTTTAATAGCCCATATCTCACTCTCTGGCCATAAATCAAACTTACTAATTTTCTCTTTTCCCATTAACCAAGTCTTCAACAATAAAAAATTGAATTTCGTATTTCCCCACATTTTGAGTTCCTTTCTAGCTTTATTCTCTTGTCTGTCTACTCCACAGCCAATGATTTGAATCACTCATTTGAAGTAACTCTCAAATCTCTTACTTTCTTTTCTTTGTTTTATTTTATAATCTGAAGCCTTAGTTTAGGGCTGATGTGAGCATTTTCTACTCTTAAACAACTTCCTAGTTTAGTACCATCAAAAATTCCTAGTCTTTGACCTCAGCTGGGCTGTAGGTGTTTATCTTTGAAATATTGCGTGGATAGCACCACCCCACACTGGCTCCACCACCAGACTAGTGCCACTTGGACTGTTAACATAGGAAAATCATTTTGTTGTATTTGCATCACTTTACATTTGATTTCTACTTGTTTCAGCAGTTGCCTTACCTTTAATTATTCAGGGCACTTATTTTTGCTCTTTTCTTTTTACTTGAAGTGTGATTTTATTTTAAAAATAGAAATTTCAAGATATTTGGAATTAGTGCCATAGATAGCTTATTCTCCCAGATAATAATCCTACATAAATTTGGAGCTATAGCTATTATAATAATAATTATGTATTAGTCTATATGCCACTCTTAGAATATTATTCCTTCTTTCCCAATATATCACAGAAGCTATACTTTTGTACCCCAGAGAAATTTAACATGTACTAGCATAAAATTGTAAAACACTCAACCTAAGAAAAATTGCAAATTGATGAACAGAATGATCTGAACATCTATCAAAAGAGATCTTGATGCACTGATGCAAGACAATGTTTTCATTGTTTTAAGCACTTACCAGTAAAACAACTTTGAAATTTTACGCCTTTTAAAACTTTTACCAGACTTTTTACCATGTGTATATACAGTTTGTTGTCAGGTAGGTTACACTGGCTGAGCAGACTCTTGAGGCACTTTTCTAGAAGAAATGATAAATCTACCTTGATATCACATCTATTATAAGCAAGGAAATAAAGTTTTAGATGGCCTTAGTACTCCAAAACCAAATTCCTGCCGGCGCCGTGGCTCAACAGGCTAATCCTCCGCCTTGCGGCGCCGGCACGCCGGGTTCTAGTCCCGGTTGGGGCGCCGGATTCTGTCCCGGTTGCCCCTCTTCCAGGCCAGCCCTCTGCTGTGGCCCGGGAGTGCAGTGGAGGATGGCCCAGGTGCTTGGGCCCTGCACCCCATGGGGAGACCAGGAAAAGCACATGGCTCCTGGCTCCTGCCATCGGACGAGCGCGGTGCGCCGGCCGCAGCGCGCCGGCCGCGGCGGCCATTGGAGGGTGAACCAATGGCAAAGGAAGACCTTTCTCTCTGTCTCTCTCTCTCACTGTCCACTCTGCCTGTCAAAAAAAAAAAAAAAAAAAAAAAACCAAATTCCTTTCTATAGAATTTAATATACTTCACTACAGATGACTTTTGTTTACATTATTCCACAGCCTGCTTTTAAAAACAAGTGTTTAATTTTATAAGGTAAAATAAGAAATCAGCAATTTAGGAGCCCCTTTGACCTTTTGATTTTTTTTCTCTGAAGAGTTCACTTTGAAGACAGAGTTATGTATTAGAAAATAAATCAGAAAAATGTGGATTCATACTCTGGTTGTGCTGTTTCCTCAATATGGGCTCCAGCATAAACTACCACCCTGAGGCTTATTGTTATTATTATTTAAATTTTTTTTATTTGGGGGGGGGAGATGAAGGGAGGGTGGGAGAGACAGAGAGAGAGAGAGAGAATCTGCCATACACTGGTTCACTCCCCAAATGGCCACAAAGGCCAGCATTGGGTCAAACAGAAGCCAGGAGCTTGGAACTGTATCCAGGTCTCCCAAATGGATAGCAGGGACCCAAGCACTTGGGCCATCTCACAATGCTTTTAGGTGCGTTAGCAGGGAGCTGGGTTGGAAGCTGAGCAACCAGGATTCAAATCAGCACTCTGATATGTGATGCAGCAGCTTAACCCACTGTGCCACAATACTGACTCCTATAGTTCATTCTTATTCCTTTATTTTCTGAATATATAATTCAGGGTCTAGCCTGAATTCTTCTTGATTGAATTAATTGATTTCTCAATTACTTGCATTTTAAATCAACTTGGCAGATTTTCCATGTACTCTAGATATAATATCTCAGAATGTTTGTTTTGTTTTTCGTCTCTGGTTCATTCACTATTCAAAGAGCAAGCACAATTTGTTGATGAGAATAATATGTGGAATCCAAATATTAAAGTATATTCAAATTCATCATTTTACTTAAAAGCTTCTGACTTTTAATATGTCTTCTAATATTCAGAAAGATATATTAAGCCATGTTTACCTCTTTAGGACCAGTAGGAATAGGTGTCACCTGTCTGGGCTAAGGGTGTTTTTATAACTTGCAGCCATAAATCAGAACATTCAATATAGTACAATACAATACAAATTCAGTAGAGGAAGAATGTTCTGAATAGTCTTTACCAAAGGCAATATTTTTTACATTACTTTTTACTCTCCCTCAAGTACTAAAAATATTTGTTCTTTTATTTATAAAAAGATATGCATTTAGACTTGATCGGCACAGTGTGGCCTTCTGTGTACAACCATGTTCTTATTTTCTCTTCAGGACTCAATTTTCTGACAATGGATTTAGTTACTTACTGTCTAAACCATTCTTGAAAAGAAGTGTTTGTCAATGGCTTTGATGTACAGCTTCACTGAGGAGCCTGTATTATACACCTTCGGGGGTTTCTGTGCAGTCCAGAGCACATTCTTCTAAGAGCTACTTTTGACACATTGTTTTATCAGACCCTGCTAGTAGGTCTTAATCTCCATTTCTTCCTACATCTTGCTAAATAACTTTACCTAATATTATCATTGTGTCCAACTACTAAATTAAATATATAAAAACATGGCCAATAAGATAGAAGAGAAGCCTCCTCTGGATTCTAGAAGGTTTTACTTCTCTGAAATAAATATCACTTCTTCCTCCTGTCTTTTTTTTCTTTTTGTTTCTACCTGAAATGAAAGCCAAAGGAGCAGCACTCATCTTGGTTCAGTAGTGGTCATAAAGGTGACACACGCGTGCCGAGTATAGTAAACCAGAAAGATAGGCACAACCTGGACCATTGCCAGAGTTCCTTCATTAGCTCCTCCATCCTGCATTAGTTCCAATTAATTTCAGCCATGAGAAAAGATAAAAATATCATAAATAATGTGATACTACAAGATAGAAGCTTATGTAACTGAATTTCAGGGATGGATGGATAGCCTAGTTCTGGTATAATGACTCCTCAGTCATAAGGCACTCAGATACCCTGCATTTTTGTCACTTATGACTTAGTGGAATCAGAAGATTACATAATCTAGCCATTATATGCACATTTAATTCATGACCAATAAGGACATAATGACTTATGTTAAAAATACTTTTCAGAAGTCACATAGGACATTTCTATTTACATCTCTCAGCTAGAAATTAGTCATACATCATACTTAACTGTAGAGAGCCGTGTGTTCAGTTAAAAATAATGAATGCTATTGCAAAGAAAGAAGGCAATGAAAATTGGGGGCAGTAACTATCTCTGTCCCAACTGCTCATTTTTGATGTCTTGATACATCTAAAAAATAATTCCACACTTGACTAAACCTTTTAAATTAAGATTCTATTACATGCACCAAAATGCAATTCCGTAATTAACTCAGAATGTGGATCCTAAAAGATGGTACTAAATCTAACAAGATAATATGTGTAATTGTCCGAAGAAAGAAAATATTGTCACAATATGACAATAAAGGACTCATGTTGCATGCTGGAGAATTCCTAGTGCTTGTCCTATAGAATTAGTCAGAACTCTCTCTGCTGTATTTTATTAAGCAGACCATATGTTTACTGGGCCACAATGTTAGGAAAAATGGAGGGCAATTCAGACCATTGGGGTATGGTGGTTACTTTGTTGTCACTCTCATCAGGCCATTCTGTGAGAGGTCCTCAAAGAAGTCATGAAAAATGATTGTGCATTTTATGAAAAATGCATATGTATTTCAATTATTTCACAAAAATAAATATATATTTTAATTTCAATTTTCCACCAATGTTTTGAAGTACTCTCACACAAAAGCTTAATTATCTATTGCTGTATAATTTTAAAAACTCAAACACTAAGTGTTTTAAAACAGCAGTTATTATCTGTTGCAGTTCTTATGGATTTACTGGGTTTGGTTGGGTGATTGTTCTCATGTGCATGCATCAGGTTTTTCAGGTCTGCACATACAGGAGAGCTTCTTCCCTTACAAGTCAATGTTGTGGATGGAATTACCAGGAAAGCTGCAAGGTTGAGCATCTCTCTCTTCATGCAGCTTCTCCACATGGCTAACGTGAAGTTTCTCACCATAGGACAATCTTTCAGTAATCATTCTTCTTATAGAATCATTGACTTTCCACAGATATGGTTTATGAGAATCCCAGCTGAAAGCTAACTGGGTTTCTAATGGCCTAGCCATGGAAAACATGCGGCATCACTTCCATTACACGCTATAGTCAAAAGTGACTAGTAGGACTCAAAGAGCAGGAACTACTCAAGTTTGTGAATCCCAGAGAGAATGACTTACAGGAACTGGGATGCTGGCTTTGGAAAGGGAATACAAATATTCTAATAGAATTGTTTTAAACCAGCGTCCTGAGATCTAAATTCACTGAAAAATTCAAATTAGGAAACTTAAATTGTATAAGCAATTTTTCAATAAAGCCCTTTCTCAAAGGTTTTGAATGTGAAGGAAAATATTGGATTAATGCTGTTGCCATCCACAGAAAGACTGTTGTTTCAAGTTTCTTCAAGATAGAAACAAATGACAAAGAACTGACAAGAGTTGCATAGCAGAGATCAGCTGGTTAAAGAAGGAACTCTTCAGGCTCTATGTAGACAAAATCTTTTACTCTTGTTTCATGTACAGAGTTGACGGACCAGAAGCCTGCTATGCTTTTGAGGCAACATTTTTGTCAAAGAAACTCTAGGCCTTATCGACACCAAATTGTGTTTGCTTAATCCCTTAAATAATCCTTTGCAATAGCTTAGCTGCTCTCAGGATAAGCATTTCCCTCAGTTATACATCAACAATTGTCATAGTTTTCCATTCTCTTCTTTTCTTTAAAGAGGCTTGTGTTTTTGTTTTGTTTGAATGTTGATCATGATACCCCTTCTCTACTAGGGGTAGAAAGCTAGTCTTTAGGTTATGGGTGACTGGACTACAAAGAGTCACATCTGGAAAGTGAGGGACAAAGGACTTCACGTTTTCAGTGTGGGCTGGGTACAATAATTGAGTTAAGCTTCAAGACTGCTGCCCTCAGGAAAGGATTGAATGTAATCCATGAGAAAAACAGCCTTTGGGGATTAGGGGTGTGGAGTCATCACCACGATAGGCACTGTTAATTGCCTACCCCATATTAACTATATCCTTTATTATTTTTTTTACCAGCAGTAGTCCAATATTGTCATGTGGTGTTATGAATACTCTAACTCCTGGTGTGGGTGTAAAATGTTATTAAGATCTTTGGTAAATTATTTAGTACTCTTTTGTAGCGCTGCACCTAAAAATCAGCAATTTCTTTTCTGTGCTTTGGAGACATTTTTGCACATGTGCACCTGGAAATATATGCAAGAAAGTTCACTGTATCTTTCTAATGGAAGAGAAACTTGAAATGACCCAAACTTCATCAAAAGACTAATGAATAAACAAATTGTGAAATACTTACTTTAAGAAAATTACTTGTGCATTGGTGAAGGTTAGTGAACTAGAGCTGTGAGAAGCACAATAGATGTACCTTATAAAACACAATGTGAGCTTAAAAGAAGCAATTTGAGTTAAAAAAAACAACTTTTGCTTCTACTCTGTGATGCCATTATTACTGTTATTAAGCAAAAAAAGCAAAATACAATACATTGTTCTGATATGTGTACCCATATGATCAAACTACTTTTAAAAAAATGATAACATACTAATGAAAAAATTCAGGCTATTGACCTCTGTGGAGAAGAGGAAAGTGATAGGAGTGGGCAGAAGCACACAGGTGGCTTTAATGTAAAGGTGATTCAAGCTTTTGAGTGCTTTAAGTTCATCCTTTATGCTCATAAATGTTACAACTCTCTTTTATGTATCAAGTATCACATATTTAAATTTGTTTTTATTTAAGATATGCATTGGTTACTGGTGTGGAATGATGTAAGTCAGGCCACTAAGGTAGACAGCTTGGTTTTCATGGGATAGTCCTGGTTTATGCTTGTGGTCCTGGCACAACTGCTATTTGCACTATTTTTCGCCCTACAATCAGAGGATTTGAAGTGATAAATTATATGTTTATACCATTAAGTAAAAAGAGAAAAAAACCCACAGGAGGCACAATATGTTTCTATACATCTCAGCCTATTAATATGACCTATTCAAAAACATATACAGTTAAATTTAAAGAACAAGCGGTTAGTTATAGCTAACATCTGCAGAAGAGGACATGTGGGAAAAAGTACTTGGGAAACAAGGATAGTTTACACACTGATAACAGTGGCTGTCTGTGGGGCAGGAATCAGGTAGCTGGAAGACAGGGAATGGAGCTATTTTTATCTACAAATCCATTTGAAATATACTTTTGTGCCTTGTGCATGTGTTATGTTTGGAAAAACAATCAAAACTAATAAAATTCGTTTTCAATGCAGTATGATCCATAGTATGATAGCTGCTATTCTACTATCTGCCATTTGTAAGATTCTTTAAAAAAATTTTTTTTAAAGTGAACAAATTTCATGTACTTCATATATACAGATTCAGGAGCATAGTAATACTTTCCACCCTACCCACCCTCCTGATCACACTCCCATCTCCTTCTTCCTTCAATTCTCATTCCTTTAATTTTTACAATAATCTCTCAGTCTATGTTATATTCATAAGATTAACCCTACACCAAGTGAAAAATTCAACAAACAGTAAGAAGAAAAAAAAACACTGTTCCTTAATAGTAGAGACAAGGGCTATAAAGAATAATTGAAGCACAGTTCTAAACATTGTAGATAACTATAAGTTCTCATAGTAAACCCAAGAGGTAAGTAGCATGACTACTAGCCATGTGACTCTCAAAAGTTACCTCATTTCTTCTGTAAAGCTATTCTTATTCTATACTACTTGTACTATTCTTATTTCTGCTCATGCTGGGATGATACATATATTAACTGTTAAATATTTGCTAAATCATTAGCTGTAGTAGAGAGTGGTCTGATTACAAGCCCTAAACTCTCTTTCTTGCTCAGCTGCTTACTATTTATGTAAAACAGAGAAAGCTGCATTGCCTCTCTGAGAGATCCTGGGATTCCTACTATAAAATGGAAACAGAATGCCTTCTGACTTAACAGGATTGTATGTGGATCAAATAAGGGCATAAGGTGGAAGCAGTTGTGAACCAGAATGCAGTATACAATATGAGTTAATTATTATTAATAACCTAGTGTAATATTTCAACCAGGAAAGCCATAAATCAACAAAGATGCTGTAATTGAAAACAACTTGAAGACCATTTTTGCTTTCAGCAAAAGTGGTATTTCCACATTGCATGTTGCTTGATATAGTTGATAGTTTTATGCATAGAAATAGCCTTGAAACGGATCAGCAAGAACATAATGAACATACGTTAAGCAGGAAATGTTAAATGATCTATATCTGTTGTTATGGGCTAAGCCTCAATTAATTCAGGAGGTGGTTTTCCTGGTTGAAAAGAAAGCAAACAACTTTACATTTTTTACTGTACATGAATACATTTAATATTTGCTGATAAAATATAACTTGTGGCGTTTCTTCTTAAGAGAGTATCCTGGCCAGCGCCGCAGCTCACTAGGCTAATCCTCTGCCTTACGGCCCCAGCACACCGGGTTCTAGTCCCGGTCGGGGTGTCAGATTCTGTCCCTATTGCCCCCCTTCCAGGCCAGCTCTCTGCTGTGGCCAGGGAATGCAGTGGGGGATGGCCCAAGTGCTTGGGCCCTTCACCCACATGGGAGACCAGGAGAAGCACCTGGCTCCTGCCATCGGATCAGCATGGTGCGTGGGCCGCAGCACGCCAGCCATGGTGGCCATTGGAGGGTGAACCAATGGCAAAAAGGAAGACCTTTCTCTCTGTCTCTCTCTCACTATCCACTCTGCCTGTCAAAAAAAAAAATAATAAAAAAAGAGAGTATCCTGGCAATATTGTCACAGTACACACACACACACACACACACACACATAAAAGTAAGACCATCTCACTAGTCCAAATGATAAATTTCAGTTCACAATTGATCACACTGATAGGTCTAAGAGTCAAAGGGATCACACAAACAAGACTAGTGTCTGCTAATACTAACTGATAGAATCAAAAAGGGAGAGAATGATCCAACATGGGAAGCGAGATACACAGCAGACTCATAGAATGGCAGATGTCCTAAATAGCACTCTGGCCTCAGAATCAGCCCTTAAGGCATTCGGATCTGGCTCAAGAGCCCATGAGAATATTTTAGGCATAGAAAGCTAAGACACTCTGGAAAAAAAAAAAAGAAGACCTAAATGAAAGATCTCTGTGAGTGAGATCCCAGTGGAAAGAACGGGGCCATCAAAGAAGGAGGTACCTTTCTCTGAAGGGAGGAGAGAACCTCCACTTTGAGTATGACCCTGTCAGAACAAGATCGAAGTCGGCTTCCATAGCCTCGGCAACTCATGACTAAAGCCTAAGGAGATTACTGACGCCAGAAACAAGAGTGTCAAATTGGTAAATCCACATCAGGAGTCACTGTGTACTTACGTCTCATGAGGGATCTGTCCTTAATGTGTTATCCAATGTGAAATAATGCTATTACTAGTACTGAAACAGTATTTTTACACTTTGTGTTTCTGTGTGGGTGCAAACTGATGAAATCTTTACATAGTATATACTGAATCAATCTTCTGTATATAAAGATAATTGCAAATGATTAAAAAATCTTGGAAATTGCATAGATAATTAATCAATTCTTTAAAAAAAAATCATGTAGGATCTCTGTCCTTAATGTGCTGTACATTGTGAATTAATACTATAACTAGTACTCCAACAGTATTTTCACTTTGTGTCTCTGTGTGAGGGCAAACTGTTGAAATCTTTATGTAATATGTACTAAATTGATCTTCTGTTTTTAAAGAGAATTGAAAATGAATCTTGATGTGAATGGAAGGGGAGAGGGAGCGGGAAAGGGGAGGGTAGCGGGAGGGAGGGAAGTTGTGTGTGGGGGAGGCATTGTAATCCATAAGCTGTACTTTGGAAATTTATATTCTTTAAATAAAAGCTTTATATATATATATATATATATATATATATATATATATATATATATATATATAAAGTTGGAAGCATCATCTCCTCTCCCCCTTCCTCCTCCACTTCCTCATCATCATCCTCTTCCTATTCCTCCTCCTCTCCTTCTCTTCCTCCTCATCTTTTTCTTCAACTATGCAAAAATAACAACAACAAGGCCTGAATAGAAATTGGATATAGAAAAAGTAGAACTTGATTAGGAAAAAAAGACTATGAAAAATACATGTAAATGGTTCTAGAAGGTTTATCCAACTAAAAATTCCACAAGATGCTATATCCCTACTGATGGAAAACTTCAGGAAATGAAGTGAAAGAAAATATATTGCTTTCTTGTTTTTATAGCTTTGCAAAGTTACCTGGCAGACTTGCCTATGGTTTGGTTTATTTTAGTTTCTTGGCTCTGATAGTAGCTGAAACCCAGGAAAATCTTCTAGAGATGTTTATTTGATGGTGATAAAAAGTCAATTCATAATGTCAATAAGCTCTGACATCTCAGTTTATTTTTGCACAGCATTTTATTTTTCTCTCAATAGAGTCCTTTTGCTCTGTCTCCTCCAGTCTTCACTTCTTTCCAGTGGCACTCTGCTGAACATCTTAGCAAGAGGAGAAGGAATGTTTGAAAATGTGGGGGAAGATGTGAAATACAGCCCACATAGAAATCTTTATTTAGTTTTTATCCAGACATTTTAAAAATGCCAACCAAACTACTAGTTTCTTAGCAGAAGCGACAAAATAAAGGAACAAAGTGGGCAATGTTTAGTACACCTGTACCATTGAGAGAAGTTCAACATTTCCTCTTATTTTGTGGTTTATTTTACTATTATCCTCATAGCATCAATAGCACGAACTTTCTGGGCAGCAAATTCTTAGTATGGGCTTTGGAGTCAGCCTAACCTTGGTGCATATTCTTTGTGAATTTTTAGCATTGATGGTTTGACTGCTTCAGCAGACGGTAACAGAATTTTATCCTCTCCAAAATAAACAAGGCGAGATTTCATGTTATAATAGTAACAACAATTGGAGCAAAATGGTCAAAATATATATTTACTATCATGGAAAGAGACTCTATTTGAAGTCAGGAAATCTGCATGTAATTTTTGAGATCAACACTCACAGGCAATGTGATCTTTTTACTTTAATTTTTAAATTTTCTTTACTGAGAAACAGAGGGAGAGGGCGAGACACACACACACACACACACACACACACACACATACAGAGAGAGAGAGAGAGAGAGAGAGAGAGAGAGAGACAGAGAGAGAGAGAGAGAAAGAGAATGATTTCCCATCTGTTGATCTGTTGGTTCACTCCCCAAATGCCCACAATGGCTGGGGCTGGACCTGAGCCAGGCCAAAGTAAATAGTCCAGATTTGAATCCAGATCTCTTTTTTTAATTTTTTACTTTTACAGGCAGAGTTAGACAGTGAGAGAGAGAGAGAGAGAGAGAGAGAGAGAGAGAGAGGTTTCATTTTGTCACTCCAAACTTAATGAGATTCCTCTGCTTTCTGTCCAAAATTTCAAGGTCTTCCCAAGGGGATTAATTGAAAGGAGAAAGATATTTTGACTAAAGAGTTCCAGGTATATTTTCCACCCTGAGAAATGGTTGTAGAGTTACTTGGAATTTTAAATTAGATGAAATGTTGAATTCTTTCAAAATGAAGCATGCTGAATTTTTCTGCACAATGTGGACATTCTTTTGACATCATATATGTAGCCCATTATGAACCACATTGCTTGTGATGTCTGCTTAGATGTTGGTCTCCCAATAGGTTATGCACATCAAAAATGTAAAGATTAGACCCCAGTACCTCCTAGAGCATCTGAAACTATTATTTGTTTGTTATGTCTGATATTTTTATTATATTTTTATTATATATATGCATACACACACACATATATATATATACACATTAGGTCTTCAACCAGTTATTAGGACATACAGAACTCCTCAAACTCTTGGCATTTACAAAGTGATGAATATTGTTTTGTATGTACATGAGATGACAGGTGGCTGTAGGTTTCACATAGCTTCAGGATGGGGGCTAGTTTACAGTAGAACTAGCCATGTGATTAGAGAGTGGTAAATTTCAACTCTCCTGCACACACCCCCCCCCCATCCCTGCACCCATCTCCAAGGAGCTGAGAGTGGCTGGAGATTGAGTGAATCACTAATGGGCAATTATTTAATCAATTATGCCTAGCAATGAAGTTTCCATGAAAACCTAAAAGGACTGAGTTAGGAGAGATTCTCGGTGGTTGAACAAATAGAGGGGCCTGGAGAGGGCATGAGGATCCTCAGCTCACTCCCTATACCTTGTCCTGTGCATCTCTTCCATCTGTCTGGATTAGTTTTCTACTTGTTCTAACTCATTTCAAAGGAACAAACACATTTAGATAACCTACCTGGTGCCTTGAGGATTTCTTAAATAATAGCAGTGATTCTTCCCTTCATAGAGTTTGGAGTCTAGCAAGGAATGGTCCACTTTGGGGTTAAATGCCATACATTATTATTTCGTATAGTATGTGAACTTTAACAAAATTTCATTTGAGGGTTAAACTGATTCTGTTACCCTACAAAGCCGCTCTATAAGGTTAAAATGTTTAGGTTCTATTACCAGGAGCAAAGAAGAACAGATCATTTTTTATAGAGAGACTTAGATCCAGTGTTTATTTTACCATGCCATACATTATGAAGCACAATCCATATGTCTACATGTATGAGTACAATTTGAAGCACAGTAGACATGGTATCGAATTTCGATCAAGAGATGTGAATTTCAAACCTGGCTCTGTCAAACATTTTTTTTTTATCCCAGAGGAAAACATTATCATGATTACACATTTAGAAAACATAAACAAGTATACTCAATACTACCAGAAATTATGAAAGAATATAGCATGGTCATTGGTGATAAAAATTAAATGTAAAAATCAATAGCTCTACTATATACTGACAATAACTGATTCGAAAATTTAACAAAATAAAGCTCTCCTTTATAGTAATAACAAAAAGACATTAAATAGACTCAGTGTAGCAAGAAATATTCAGAAAAAAAAAAGAAATAAAAACAATTCTATTGAAGGACCTTAAGACAATACCACAGGGGCCAGGGTTGTGGTATAGTTAAAGCAGGTTAAGCCACTGCCTGTGACGCTGGCATCCCATTATGTGTGTTGGTTCAAGTCCCAGCTGCTCCATTTCCAATCCAGCTCCCTGCTAATGTGATGGGGAAAGCAGTAGAGGATGGCCCGAATACTTGGACCCCTGCCACCCACACGGGTCACCCAGATGGAGTTCTAGGGCTGGCCCATCCTGCTACAGCCTTTATGGCCATTCAGGAGTAAATCATTGGATGTAAGATTCTCCCTTTGTCTCTCTTCTCCCTCTCTCTCTCTCCCTCTTTCTGTAACTCTGCCTTTCAAAACAAACAAACAAACACCCCACAACAACACACAAAAAGAAATCTAGAGTAAATGAAATGAAATTCTTTGATCTTAGCAAATGAGAACGATAAAATTTCCTGAATTCATTTTTAGTTATGATATACTGTTAGAATCTCAATAGGATTTTGAAGAAAATGCATATTACTCTAAAATCAATCAGAATCAATAAACATGTGAAAACAGCTAAGACAAATTTAAAAAGAAAGGGAAAAGAGGGGGAAACTTACCCTAACAGATGCTATTCAGAAACCTCATTAATTTGGAGATACTGCATGGATGCCAGTCTCTTCCTCAACTGCTGTGTTCACCATTGTATCCCGAGGCTACAGAACACTGCCTATGCACTCAATTTTGTAGCAGAATGAATGAATGAAAAAGTTTACTTTAAAGGAAAACATAGATCACACTGCATTTTACATTGCTTAAAGAGAGGGGAGATATTAAAGCAGTAAGGAGCACTGAGCCTGAAGCTGAAATCCCTGGCATTGAATTACTTTCCAGTTCAGTGGATGTAGTTTGTAAACTTAGGGCCTCAGTTTCCTCATTTCAAAAATAGAATGGCCTCACAGAGCAGTTGAGAGTAAATGCAGTAAAGCAGTAAAGGCAGTCAAGGGTGTCAACACTGAACATGCTCTCAGGAAATCTGGTCCAAAGTCATTGATATGGCATCTCACACCCAAACAACTTCTCTTTCTACCTGAATGGCCTATATAATAAGCCAGTCTCATAGCGCTTTTATCTCCTTTCATCTCACAAATGATCAGCCTACTTGCACGGGCTCAGCCAAACCTTATTGTCACTTCAAACAAGTTCTTCTCTCGAATCTTAAAAAATCTTAAATAACATTTTCTATCCATTCAGATGTACTAATCTCTGCCCATAACCTTCTGTTCTTTGACCTTGTTCTCTCTTTATCCTCCCTCCAACTGTTCTTGTACTGATCAAAACGTCTAAATGTCTTCCTTTCTTCAAGTCCGTCACCTCTTCAGGAATTTGCTTCCTTTTTTAACGTGTTTTAAACGTGGCTTTCTGGTCACTACAACCTGTTTAGTTGCCTGCCTTTATTTCTCTTGAACTTTTCATAACAATCATTTAATTGGGGAGCCATATGGCAGTGTTTTATAAGGTAAACTGAGGGTAGAGAAATAATAAATTTGCGATGACACCAAGGTTTCCTCCCTTCACCAATTTTTTTTCCTCAAAAAATAATCCTTTTGAATGTTCAACTTCTTACTTTGAGAGAAATTTTCTTATTTAATCTTGATATTTTCTGTTTCATTTGTTTCTTACTACGGGGACACCAGTCACATTCGCTAGAGACCCGGTGTGCCTATTATAGCGGTCAGCTCTACTCTGACAACTTTAATCTCTTAGTCTTTTTCATCTCCATTCACTGAAGTTATTCCAAAACTTTGTCTATCTCAGTGCTTTAAATTTCAGGCAGGTCTACTCTGTTTTGTACTATTCTAAATGTATGTATGACTTGCATAAATTAGAATTTGGCTGTATGTGTTGCTTTTTATTCCTCTATTCCTCTGTTTATTTGCGTGAATCAGCTATCTTTTAGAATCATACCAGCTCTTCTGCTAAATTTTTTAGCCCCCCCCCCCATTATTTACATCCTAGTGATTCTCAAACTTCAGAATACATAAAAATTACCTTGAGGGTTTGTTAGGTTTGGCAAAGCACATATTGCTAAGCCAAACCAAGAGTTTCTGATTCAGAAAGTAGGAGGCAGAAGCAGAGACTTTATGTACTTAAGAAGTCACAGAGCTCATACTTTGAGACCCTCTTTGAGAAGCATTATGTACCTAATGCTGCATGTTTCACTTTTCTGTTGCATTGTGCTTTGTTCCCCTTGTGCTATCAAGAAAGGAGTTAAATGTTTTGTCTTTGTGAGCACTTAAAAGTGAAATTTTTAAAACCAGAACATCTTTTAGACAATTATGCAGCTGCTTTCTTAGAGATATCAGTAACCAGGCTAATTTAATGAATTTTGTAAGAATTTTTTTAGTAACCTCTAAGTAGATTTAACAGACTTCTAGTTCCAGGGATAACTTGGCAAATTATTCTAAAAATCCTTCTACAAAAATAAGAAGAATAACAAAGTAAAATAAAACAGGACAAATGTATTTTAAAAGATATGGCAGAAATAATGGAATGCTGAAAATCAGCAGTGAACACAGGAATCCAGACTCCTGCATATATTCAGGATCTCCAAGGTTTAGTCCCTCCACAAAGAACTATATTAGGGAAAACTAACCAGTATGGAAGACAACCAGGGACTTAACTCTTAATATGACTGAAGCAAAGGACAGGCACACATAAAGGCAATTCACAAAGCAGAGATGCAACTGGCCAATAAATGTACAAAAAGATGCACTTACTCAGACTGACACAATAAGAAATGCCTATATAATTCATCCCCATAAAATTGGCTACTTCTGTAGCTGCAAAATATTAAGTGCTATGGCAGATTTTGGGTAATGACAGTGCTGCTAAACTGCTCATGGAAAATAAACAAATTCAAAATGGCATTATTTAATGAGCCTAAAGATGCTCACACCCTCTGATCCCAAAGCCCATGCTCCTTGAAGAAATTCTTGGACAAAAGTAGAAAAATATGTTTGCTGCTGCAACAGTTACTGGCAGTAAATAGCAGTGAAAAATAGGAAACAAATCAAAGTTTTATAGGTAAACATAGATAAATCCCAAGGGTAAAATGTGATTTTTTTTTTTAAAAAAAGCAAGTTGCTACATGACAATGACACCATACCATACCATTTATATAAGGCTTAAACACATGCACAAATTTATAGTATTTATTTATGGTAAGTGCATAATATGTAATAGGCTTACTTTATTCTTTTTTAAACATTTGCTTATTCATTTGAAAGAGTTACAGAGAGGGAGAGAAAGAGAGAGCAAGTTTCCATCTGCTGGTTGACTCCCACATGGTTGCAACAGCTGGGGCTGGGCCAGGCCGAAGCCAGAAGCCAGGAACTTTTTCTGGGTCTCCCACATGGGTACAGGTTCCCAATTACTAGGACCATCCTCTGCTGCTTTCCTAGGTACATTATCAGGGAGCTCAATTGGAAGTGGAGCAGCCCGGAACTGAACTGGTGCCCATATGGAATGCTGTATTGCAAGCAGTGGCTTAATCTAACAGACCACAATGCTGGCCGCAATATATTTTTAATGCATCTAAAAACAGCCAGGTATAAGAATAAAAAGTATAAAAACAACTGAGGGGGATGGAGGGCAAAATGGCGGAATAGGAAGGCAGCACACTGATAGTCCGGGGAGAGACAGTTTAATAAAAGTGGAGATACTGCAGGTTCAAGGAAGAGTAGGGGAAGAAACAGCAGAGGAAACCCTTCCGGAACTGGTGATTCACAGTGGACCTTCAAGAAGAGCGTGGGAGCCCGCAGTTCGGGACACCAGCGGCAGACTCAACGCACCAGTGCTGGAACGCGAGGTGAGCCGAACCTCAATAGCCCGAGACACCAGCAGGGAAGCAGAAAGAGGAGACTACAGGGAACAAGGCTTGAAACCCTGTGGGGAAAAGTTCACCAGGCTAACTAGAAGAGAGAGAGAAAGAAAAACATGACCGATATGGACAGGAGTTTCTCTCTCTCCGCCCACCTCTCAAAGGTGAGCAAGACAAAGAGCAGGCGCCATTTTGGACATACATCATAAGCAGGGCGACCTCAGAGAAAAACCTGACTCTGGGCATGGGGGTGAAATAACAGGAGATTAGAACCTAATGAATGTGTGGTGCTAATGAACTGAGACTGAAAAAAGAGACTGTGGGGGAGAGAACTCACGGAATTCACCACGTGAGTACTCTCCAGAGACGCTACAGTTCGGTAGCCTTGGTAGCCCAGTGGTGAGACTGCAGAAGAATTTGAACGCACACTGAAGGCTGCAGAGATTCCCTCTGTGGTGCTTGGGAAAGAGCTTCCGATCTCTGGCTCCTGTGGGTATATCATTTGCCTGCTAACCACCCCCAATTCCATTCAGCTGTGTGGAATTACTTCCCTTTTGAATCAAAAAGAAAGAAAGAAACACAGAGAGATTTACCACGCCTAACCTGGGAGTGTCACCTTTGGCACACCCTCAACCTTGAGGAACCAAACAGAGCTCTCAGGTCACACCCATCTCAAGCTTCTAAGACTTCATTGAAAGCAGACAGTCCACTTATCTAGAGTCACAGTATAACAAGAAAAAACACCACAGTGAAGAAACCAATATGCCAAACAACAAACGCAAAAACCGAGGTAACAAGAACAAGGAAGACACTATGACACCCCCAAATGAAAAAGACACCCCAATTCAAGATTACGAAGATGATGAGATAGAAGAAATGCAAGAAGCGGACCTCAAAAAATTGATAAGAACATTAAGAAATACTCAAAAACAAATTCTTGAACTACAGAAATCCTTAATGGACAAGGTAGAAAATCTCTCTCGTGAAAATGAAATATTAAGGAGGAATCAAGCTGAAATGAAACAACTAGTAGAACATGACACTGTGATAATGACGAGAAATCATAATGAAGTGAAGAATTCAATAGATCAAATGAAAAACACATTAGAGAGCCTTACAAACAGAATGGGTGAGGCAGAAGAGAGAATATCGGACTTAGAAGACAGAGCACAGGAAACTATACAGTCAAACCAAAGACAAGAAGAGGAAATTAGAAATCTAAAAAATATTGTTGGGAATCTACAGGATACTATTAAAAAACCCAACATTCGAGTTCTAGGAGTTCCTGAAGGCATGGAGAGGGAGAAAGGATTAGAAGGCCTTTTTAGTGAGATAATAGCTGAAAATTTCCCAGTTTTGGAGAAGGACAGAGACATCCTAGTACAGGAAGCTCATAGAACCCCCAATAAACATGACCAAAAGAGATCCTCATCATGACACATTGTAATTAAACTCACCACAGTGAAACAGAAAGAAAAGATCCTAAAATGTGCAAGAGAGAAACATCAGATTACTCTCAGAGGATCTCCAATTAGACTCACAGCAGACTTCTCATCAGAAACCCTACAAGCTAGAAGGGAATGGCAAGACATAGCTCAGGTACTAAGAGAGAAAAACTTCCAGCCCAGAATATTATATCCTGCAAAGCTCTCATTTGTGAATGAAGGTGAAATAAAGACCTTTCACAGCAAACAGAAATTGAAAGAATTTGTTGCCACTCCTCCAGCCCTGCAAAAGATGCTTAAAGATGTATTACACACAGAAACACAGAATCATGGCCATCAACATGAAAGAAGGTAAACGAAGGGAACCTCACAGCAAAAGATCACAGGGAATTCAAAGCATACATTTGGATAAAGAAATTATGGGACATGTACTCTATAGAATACTATACAGCAGTCAAAAACAATGAAATCCGGACATTTGCAACAAGATGGAGGAATCTGGAAAACATCATTCTGAGTGAATTAAGCCAGTGCCAAAGGGACAAATATTATATGTTCTCCCTGATTGGTGACAACTAATTGAGCACCATAGGGGAAACCTGTTGAAGTGAAATGGACACTATGAGAAACAGTAACTTGATCAGCTCTTGTGCTGACTATTGTTGTACAATGTAATACTTTATCCATTTATTATTTTTTTATTCTAGTACTATTGGTTGAACTCTGTAACTAACAAACAATTATTCTTAGGTGTTTAAATTTTAATTGAAGTGATCCCTGTGAAATATAAGAGTGGGAATAAGAGAGGGAGGAGATGTACAATTTGGGACATGCTCAATCAGACCTTCCCCAAATGATGGAGTTAGAAACGTGCCAGGGAATTCCAATACAATCCCATCAAGGTGGCATGTACCAAGGCCATCTCACTAGTCCAAGCGATCAATTTCAGTTCACAATTGATCACACTGATAGGTCTAAGAGTCAAAGGGATCACACAAACAAGACTAGTGTCTGCTAATACTAACTGATAGAATCAAAAAGGGAGAGAATGATCCAACATGGGAAGCGGGATACACAGCAGACTCATAGAATGGCAGATGTCCTAAATAGCACTCTGGCCTCAGAATCAGCCCTTAAGGCATTCGGATCTGGCTCAAGAGCCCATGAGAGTATTTTAGCCATGGAAAGCCAAGACACTCTGGAAAAAAAAAGAAGACCTAAATGAAAGATCTCTGCGAGTGAGATCCCAGTGGAACGAATGGGGCCATCAAAGAAGGAGGTACCTTTCTCTGAAGGGAGGAGAGAACTTCCACTTTGACTATGACCCTGTCGGAATAAGATCGAAGTCCGCAAACCCTAAAGGCTTCCATAGCCTCAGCAACTCATGACTAGAGCCTAGGGAGATTACTGACGCCATAAACAAGAGTGTCAAATTGTTAAATCAACTTCAGGAGTCACTGTGTACTTACGTCTCATGAGGGATCTGTCCTTAATGTGTTGTCCAATGTGAAGTAATGCTATAACTAGTACTGAAACAGTATTTTACACTTTGTGTTTCTGTGAGGGTGCAAACTGATGAAATCTTTACTTAGTATATACTGAATTAATCTTCTGTATATAAAGATAATTAAAAATGAGAAAAAAAATTTTGGTGTTAAATTGGAAATTGCATAGAAAATTAATCAGTTAAAAAAATATATCATGTAGGATCTCTGTCCTTAATGTGCTATACATTGTGAATTAATACTATAACTAGTACTCCAACAGTATTTTTCACTTTGTGTTGCTATGTGAAGGCAAACTGTTGAAATCTTTACTTAATATATACTAAACTGATCTTCTGTATATAAAGAGAATTGAAAATGAATCTTGATGTGAATGGAAGGGGAGAGGGAGCAGGAAAGGGGACGGTTGCGGGTGGGAGGGAAGTTATGGGGGGGCATTGTAATCTATAAGCTGTATTTTGGAAATTTATATTCTTTAAATAAAAGCATTATTATTAAAAAAAAACAACTGTGGGGATGATAAATGATAAATACCGAATTTAAGATAGTTGTTATCTCAGTAGGTGTCAAAAGAGGTAGGACTATGATTGGGGAGAGGTAAAAGGAACTACAGTTCCAATATGTAATGCCTTGTTAATTAAAAAAATTTCCAGTGCTGGTGTCATGGTGTAGCAGGTTAAGCTGCCTCCTACAATGCCAGCATCCCATATGAGTGCCAGTTGGTATCCAGCTGTTACACTTCTGATTCAGCTCCCTGATAATGTGCCTGGGAAAACAGTGAAGATGACCCAAGTGGTTAGTTCCCTGCTGGCCACAGGAAGGCCCATAAAAAGCTCCTGGCTCCTGGCTTCTGACTTTGACCTTGCCCAGTCCTGGCTATTGTAGCCATTAGGGGAATGAACCAGCGGATAGAAACTTGCTCTCTTTCTATCTTTCTCCCTCTCTCTCTCTCCCTCTGTCTATTCCTTTCTCTCTGTAACTCTGTCTTTCAAAGAAATAATTTTTTAAAAAAATAATAATTTCCTATAAAAAAGGGGAGGAGATAGATTTAGTATCAAGAAAAGTGAGCAGTACCATACACTGTTAGTGGAAGGACATTTGCAATATCTTTGGAGGGCAATTTGACAATATCTGTCAAAATTTGAAATGCATATAACTATGATTCAGTAATTATATTTTTAAGGGTTTATTCTCTAGATATACTTGGTGTGTGTAAACAGACACAAATACAAAGATGCTCATTGTAGCAGTTTGTAACAACAAAATTTTCAAACAACCTTAAGATGAATGTTTAAATAAATTGTGGTCAGTTCATTCAGTGAAAAAAGTAAAACCATAAAATGAATGAGGTTATGCTCTATGGGCTAAGAAGAAAAGATTCCACAATATAAATTGAGTGGAAAAAGCAAAGCGTAGAACCATATGTAAATATAGTCTCACTGGTGTAAGAAACGTATATGCTTATAAACACATCTTTGTGGGCATAGATGTAGAATATTTGGAAGTTTAAATAAATTGTTGAAGACAGATGATTTAATGGAGGAGAACTCAATGATTAAGATGAAATGATATTTGATTTTCATTGTATATACTTGATGCAATCAAACTTGGGCAAGATAAATATATATACATACATATAATATATATTTCCCTACATCAAAAGCAATTTCATATGGCTCAGTGACATAATATGCATGATACAGAACACTGCTTAGAAGGCAGCACATTGACATCCAGACCCCACAATGGGACTCATAACCCTTTGCTTGATTGCAAGTAAGCCATCCAAGCAGCTTGGCTGAAGCAGACAAGGGTCAGTCAGTCTTTTGGGACTGGTAATCTGCCCTGGAAAGCCAAGTGCTCCGGGGGAGCAGTGCTGGGCCATACCTGCTGTGATAGGCCACCAGTGCGATCTTAGCAGATGAGTTGCCAATAGCAGAGCTAGACAATTATTAGCAAGCCCGTTCTGAGTGTGGTTTTGACAGAATGCATCTGTTGGCAGGAGTGTGAGAGACAGCAAATGCTTGTGGCTCGTTCTTACTCTGACTGCAACATTAACTTATGGCAACCTTTACTTGGCTGAGTGCCTGAAGCTCTCCTTAGAAGAAATGCAATTATCTCCTTGCTTGTCCTTTTTCAAAATTTTCCCCGTGCCACTTCATAGTCTGGCTGCAGCAATGTCAGACCTGATGACTGGTGTCTGCTATGAGCCCTAGCCAAGGGTGTCATTACCTGGAGATACAATGATGTAATTCTACACCGTGATCTATACTGAACTGTCCTGAGTGCTGCAACTCCCAAAGCTTTTACTGTTCAACACTCAAGTGAATCTACAGGGCAGCAGGAAAAGCAGATGATTTGTTTGCTCTGGGACTGGGACATGGCTGGCTTACTGTCAGTTAAAAGGGCCTCCTTATGCTTTTCCTTGCAGCCCTGATACAACAGCTTCTGGATTGGGGTGTGTATGTGTGTGTATATTAAATTTTCCAGTATCATTTTTTTAAAAGATTTACTTTACTTTGTTGAAAGGCAGAGTTACAGAAAGAGGTAGAGACAGAGAGAGATCTTCCATCCACTGATTCACTCCCTAAATGGCTGCAATGGCCAGGGCTGGGCCAGGCTGAAGCCAGGAGCTAGGAGCTTCTTTCAGGTCTCCCATGTGTGTAGGGGCCCAAGCACATGGACCATCCCCCGCTGCTTTCCCAGGTGCACTAGCAGCGAACTGGAGCAGCCAGTATCCATATGTATGCTCGCATTGCAGGCCAGGGCTTTAACCCACTGCTCCACAGCACCACCTCCCAACTCCACATTATTTTTAATAAAGTCTTTTTTATTTTATTTTTTCCTTTGCAAGAGAAACTAATTGGATTCAATTACCTTACTTTTACTTCTATTGATCCATCAGTGCATGTTTCCATCAGTCCAATAAATATCCAAAGAATAGCTGATACAATATTAGAGTCTGGAGATGAATAGCAGTATGTTGTGATGGCTAAGAACATTATTTCAGGAGTCAGAAACTTGGACTTCAGTCTAGGGTTATCAACTTACTTGATGTTACACTGTGTTTTCTAGTCTCCCTACACTCTATTTTCTCCATCATAATATTGTTATAAGCAATAAATGAAATAATCAGTATATAGAAGTATGCATAGGAACCAGAACACAGTAAAGTATTTAATACATGTAAATGCTTATTAACAAAAATATTTGAATAATGCTTATAATTTTCTTTTAAATGATAGCCATGAGTATAGTTCTGTTTATATATATATATATATATATATATATATATATATATATTTTTAACAGGCAGAGTGGACAGTGAGAGAGAGAGACAGAGAGAAAGGTCTTCCTTTGCCGTTGGTTCACCCTCCAATGGCCGCCGCGGTTGGGGTGCTGCGGCCGGCGCACCGCGCTTGTCCGATGGCAGGAGCCAGGAGCCAGGTGCTTTTCCTGGTCTCCCCATGGGGTGCAGGGCCCAAGCACCTGGGCCATCCTCCACTGCACTCCTGGGCCACAGCAGAGGGCTGGCCAAGGTTTATTTATTTATTTGAAAGTCAGAGTTACACAGAGAGAGGAGAGGGAGGGAGGCTGAAAGAGAGATAGGTCTTCCATCTGATGGTTCACTCCCCAGATGGCTGCAATGGTCAGAGCTGAGCTAATCTGAAGCCAGGAGCCAGGAGCTTCCTCCAAATCTCCCCCATGGGTGCAGGGGCCCAAGGAGTTGAGCCATCTTCCACTGCTTTCCCAGACCATAGCAGAGAGATGGATCAAAAGTCGAGCAGCTGGGTCTCGAACCGGTGCCCATATGGGATGCCAGTGCTTCAGGCATCCTGCACCCAGGCGCTAACCTGCTGCACCACACCTCCAGCCCCAGTTCTGTTTATATTTTAAAGCTATGATTAAAACAAAGATATCCTTTTACATTTTTTAGATGAGATATTTAAAAAATTCAATCTATCTTATAAATTTATTTATTTATTTGACAGGCAGAGTGGACAGTGAGAGAGAGAGACAGAGAGAAAGGTCTTCCTTTCTTGCCGTTGGTTCACCCTCCAATGGCTGCTGTGGCTGGTGTGCTGCGGCCCACGCACTGCGCTGATCCGATGGCAGGAGCCAGGTGCTTCTCCTGGTCTCCCATGGGGTGCAGGGCCCAAGCACTTGGGCCATCCTCCACTGCACTCCCTGGCCACAGCAGAGAGCTGGCCTGGAAGAGGGGCAACCAGGACAGAATCCGACGCCCTGACCGGGACTAGAATCTGGTGTGCCGGCGCTGCAAGGCGGAGGATTAACCTATTGAGCCGCGGCGCCGGCTTATAAATTTATTTTGAAAAGGAGAGAGAGAGAAAGAGGAGAGAGAGAGAGAGAGAGAGAGAGAGAGAGACTGACTGACAGAGATCTTCTTCCACTTGCTGGTTCACTACTAACCCACCAGATGCCTGCTACAGCCAGAGAAGGGCTAGGCTCTAGGCTGAGGCTAGGAGCCTGGAACTCAATCAAGGTCTTCCACATTGGTGGCACAGACACAAGAACTTGAACTATCATCTGCTGCCTCCTCTTCCAGCCTACACTAGTGCATGTTGTGAATCAGACACAATGGAACACAAGCAGTTAAAGGCAAGGAACTGCATTTCATGGAATTATCGAAATCATTAACTGTATCTCCAGAGCACTAAAACTCCTTTCCTGAAATTTAGCTATATGAACACTAATCTAGGCATGATATAATTTTGTTGCTAACACAATGATTTAATTAACATAAGATTTAACATTCACTAATTTCGGGAATTCTATAAATAATCTAAAACAATTGACCATTCACATTTGAACTTAATGTTGGTGGTTTATGTAATTTGAGGATAACCATGAAAGTCAGAGTAATTATTTAAAATTCTGGTGGAATCTCTATCTGTATGGCATTTTGAGAAATAAATAAATATGAATCAACTTTAAGCACCCCCAAAATATGTGCAAGGTACTTCTCTACTAAATGTCTAATTTTTTTATTTTTAAAATTTTATTTATTTATATTTAAGATAATATATTTTAATTTATATCATAATCAAAGGCATAGTGCTACACTAAATAAAGATTCCAAAATATAGAAAGATGTCTAATTCTTTAATGAAGATCTTTATTTCAGTTAATGATATCTTATTTTTGACTTGGAAATTATACTGATCTCCAGTTATTCCATAGATCTACTGACTATTTGCATAGTCTAAAAAATCAAACAATAATTATTCCATCTCTTAACGTTACAGGTTTCTCATTAGTTAGTTTTTCGTGCATGCACTTTAACAAAACATTATTTTAAAAAGATGGAGAAAGAGTTAGTGAAAAGGTGCCTAGGAGAAAGCAACTGACAAGACATGGATTTTACCTACTTTTTTTTTCTTTTCCCTTTTGTATCATTTCTGGAAAGTAGAAGGTCTGAGAACAGGTGCACTTCCCCAAACTGCCCTTTCTATACATAGAGGGGAAGTAAAATAGCATTTCATAGAGTGTTCAATTTCTCTGTCTCTTCAACGTAACCAATATAGAGGATGTCTAAATGACAGATTTTAAGTCTGGGTGACAACAATATTGCATAAATTGCCACTAATGGAAGAAGATAAGCTAATTTAACGTGCAGGTGGCATCTACATGCCTTAGAGATTTTAGGAATTGCAATAAAATTGACATTTTCTATAAACAAAAAAGCAAAACCAAACAAGTAAATTCTTCAAGCATTTGGCGACTAATGAAAAAACAAACAAACAAACAAAAAAACACCAATCCTTCCCCAGATGGATAAAGGGTAGGTGGAGGTTTAAAAGGTGAGATACACTTCTCATTATGCTTCATCATTATGCTCCACCTTCTCATCCAGCTTGTATCTTGTCTTCAGGAAGATTTTTCCTTCTCCTAAGCATCTTTCAGAGCACGATTACTCCCAGGTTTGCCAGAGATGAACTCATTCCTGCATGTTTTCCAGCTGCAGAAAATCCGTAAGAATTTGACAAGGCCGAGAGATTATTAAATCTTCACCCACCTGCTATATCAAATTTTTAGGGCTCGGATATGACTGGGCCTTCCCATTCTCTTCCTGTTCAGTTTACATCATAGCAAATCAAGTGGGTATCATTCCCAGGCACACAACTTCAACAAATTCTCTGGTGTTTGATTTGCTTATGATTAGAATTAGGCGTAAGAGCTGAAGACTGAATAATGTACATTTGATGTTGTTACACAAATGACTTTGATTCAGTTCTAGATTTGAACTGGGGATCAGAGCTTAGCCAGTCTTGAGAACAGAGCATCAAATATGACAGACTTGTTTTACCTAGGAGTTTTCTTCCCCAGTGTCACTGATGCTGCATTTTGTAGTCAAACTTCTCAAGGACTGTTTTCATTTGACAGTAGATATTAAATGCTCTCACCACAAAAATGATAAATATGTGAGGAAATGCATATGTTGATAAGCTTTATTTATATATTCCATTTTGTATGAGTATATATTTCAAAGCAACATGCTGTACATGATAAACACAATCTTATTACTCACTTTAATAAAACAATGTGTGAATTTCGTTTTAAAATTTTTATCAATTTTCCCTTAACTTTCTCACAAGCTTTGCTAATTGTTTGTATATATAGTGCATGTTGGGCTAATATCCAGCTTCTGTTCCAGTGTCGTTTCTTAATTTAGTATCACAGTGTCTTACAAATATCTTTTATTGGACTTCATCACATCATATCAGTTTTCAATGCTGTTTCCCAGGTGAAATTTTTCATCACATTATCAGACATTATCTGCAGATAAATCTTGTCAGAAATGTTTGTCTACTAAGTGGCTCATGTACAGACTTTGTCAATATTTCAAAATGCAGGGGAGAGGGAGAGATGAGGGAATATGGAGGCAGATGAAGAAGTTCAATCTTTGACTAAAATGCTACAAGTGTTTCCACTGTTATAAAATGGAAAAATTCCTTTTTGAAACTTGTATGGTTTAGCATATTGAGAAAAAAAATGGTCATTAGTCCACAAAACTATTTTCTTGTTATATCAGATAGAGGTCAACAATGATAAAATCTACTTCTCAGAATAATTACAGGCCTGTTGGCAAATTAGACGATTTTTGATTGTGAAGAAGACTTATTTTTCCTCTGATGTAAATTATGACACAAAACATAAATTCATAAAAGCCCTACAAGAAGAGGAAGGCAAACTGATGAAGTACAGTTCAGCACAGATAAAGCCGTCTAACTTCCAAATTAATTATTCATGGTAGCTATTTATATGGTGTAATTCCTATACTTACCTGACAATATGCTAAGTTCTTCTTCCTACCATATTTTCCTCAGTCGGCTTATTCAAGTCTCAGAAGAAAAGTAAGAAAATAGTAGATGCTGTCGTCTTAGAACGTTTTCTAGATTATGTTCATTACTCTATGTTGTAGACATAAAATTCTAAGTTATTATATTTGCAGGAAGTAGTCTCATCTATGTGGTTCAAGGATGAGAGTATAAATGTAATTAGGGAATAAACTAGGTCATCCAGTCTTTATTATTTCATGAACCACTGAATCACAGTCTGGCAGAGACCTTGAGAGCCATCTTTCTGCCTCAGCACGAAGACATTACCCACATGGGAGAACCAATCTCATTTTTATGGCTGAGAAACACCCACATCTTCCCTTGTAAGTTGTTCCATTGTAACAGTCTTAGACATCAGAATAGTTTTCCTGATGCAGAACTGAATTATTCACATTGCATTTTATCCTCTTACATTATCCCAGGGAGATCAAACCAATTAATTAGTAACTTGCATTTTTATCAATTAAAATTATTTTGTTTTTTGATATCAAGTTTTTCACAACCATAATACAATGCATGGGCTCCACCATTTACTAGCTTTGTGGCCTAGGGGGAATTATTTTAGCTTCTGTGTTTCAATAACAGTAGGACCTCTTTCCTAGAGTTTTTTTGGAGACTTTTAGATAGATAAGTTCATATTTTTTTTCAAGATTTGTTTATTTATTTTGAAAGTCAGAGTTACAGAAAGAGAGGGAAAGAGAGAGAAAGAGAGAGAGAGAAAGAGAGATTTCTATCTGTTGATTCACTGTCCCAGAGGGTCGTAACGGCCTGAGCTGGGTCAGGTTGAAGTCAGGAGCCAGGAGTTTCATCTGGGTCTCCCATATGGGTGTTTTCCACTGCTTTTCTGGGCTATTAGCAAAGAGCTGGATTAGAAGAGGAGCAGCCAGTACAGGAAATGGTGCCCATATGGGATGCTTGCTTGCTGGCAGTGTGGCTACCCGCTATGCTACACCACTGGTCCCAAGTTCATATTTTTAAAGCCTTGAGTCAATACTGGCCTATGACTTTATATAAATATTTATTTAAAATTTAAAGTACATTTAAAGCACAAAAGAAAAAAAATAGAAATGTGACAAGATAAAAAAAATACCCCACTCCATTTAAAAAGAAATTATTTATTTAATGGAAAGGTAGAGTTACAGAGAGAGAGGGAAAGACAGAGAGAGATCTTCTGTCCATTGGTTCACTCCCCAAATGTCTGCAATGGCTGGAACTGGCCAGGCTGGAGCTAGGGGCCAGGACTTCTGGGTCTCCTACATGGGTGCAGGGGCCTGAGGACTTGGGCCATCTTCCACTGCTTTCCCATGCACATGAGCAGGGAGCTTGATGGGAAGTGGACATGACCGGCGCCCATATGGGATGCTGGTGTTGCAGGCAGAGTTAACCTACTATGTGGAAATGCTGGCCCCAGTACCATTTACATTTTAATGTGTTTCCTGCTGGTTTTAAGTAACACACAAGTCACATATATAGCACATAATCAGGATGATATTATATTTGAGAAAGCTTCTCCATTTAATGTCACAAGTTTCTGAAAATTACATTTAATGCCTTTACAACAATTAATTTTATGGCTCTCCCCCAGTCAGCAATTCCCCTATTGTTGAGCTATAAGTTGTTTTCAGGATTCCAATTTTTAATCTAAATCAGTAGTAAATGTGTTTAAATAAACTTTTTATTATGTCTGTGGATATCTCATAATTTTTTTAGAAATAGCATCCTTGTGACAAAGAATATTTTGAATACTTCAGGTACATACTATTAAATGATATTCCAAAAACAAATGCATTAATTGATGTTTCTCTGAAGTAATGTATCAGAGAACATCTTTCACAGCAACATCAAATATTGCTCTGAAAAGGGGGCAAATATTCTTAATTTGATGGTAAAAATGATAACATCAATTTGAATCTTTGATTCCTCATTAGCGTGAGGAATATTAACTCATATTAATAATATGTCTCTATATAATTTTGTATATTAACTATTCTGTATATTAACTATTATAATCTAGTAAATTTTGCTGTAATGCCTTAGCCTTTAGTTCTCTAAGTGGAACTCATTTTTTTAATGTTTTCCTTTGGATCATATTTTCTTACTTCAATCAACTTGTAATTCTCTAGAGAGTTTTTTCTGTCTTCAAGTTATTTTCTAGTATATCAAAATCAGAATAAGAGGCTAAGTTAGCACTGTGGCCAGAGTGGCTTACATTTGGCATAATTCGAGATAGTGCAAATAGATAGTGCAAGTTATCGTTGAGATAGATATTGTGACGAAAAAAGAGAGTCATTATCCTCCTAGAGTTTAAAGTCTATTTGGAAAGAGTCTTATGTGAAACAATTAGTAATCAATATAAGGAAATCTACAGTGAATAAATTGTGGAGCACAGATACTAAAAGTGATCATCATTTAAAGAAGAGAGAGATCAATAATGATATAGTAATCACCCATTAGGTTGGCTTTGGCAAAGAAAAGGAAGGGCAGTTCAACTGAAAAGATCCATAGAAGTAAATGATAGCCCATTATAGATTGAAAAATATGGATTTTTGTGTCAGACCTGGCTTCACCACTTATAAGCTTTAAACTTAAGTAAGTTTATTTTTAAAAGATTTATTTATTTATTTATTTGTAAGACCGTGTTACAGAGACTTTTCCATCCACTGGTTCATTTCCCAAATGGCCACAATGCCCAAGCTGAGCCCATCTGAAGCCAGGAGCCAGGATCTTCCTCCAGGTCTCTCATGTGGTGCAGGGGCCTAAGGACTTGAGCCATACTCTGCTGCTTTCCCAGACACATGAGCAGGGAGCAGGATCAGAAGTGGAGTAGCCAGACTCGAACCAGCACCCATATGGGATGCCGCCAGTGCTACAGGCTGGGACTTTAACCCCCTGCACCACAGCGGTATTTTTTTTTAAATATCAAATTCAACATTTTCATGAATACATCCTAAGTTTAAAAAAAATTTCTAAAAATAGGAATTAAAATGGGACTTTTCATTAAAGTATTAATTAAATTAAAAAAAAGTATTTGATTAGCAATACCAAAGAAGGATGGAGAGATTTAGCAGAGTGGTTAATATGCTCCCTGGGATTCCTGCAATCCCATTTTGGAGTGACCGGGTTTGAGGCCCCCTCGGCTTCTGATCTGGTCTATATTTCCCAACTGATACATGCTAGACAACTGAAGGTGATCAACTCCCACGAATCTCCCACCTTGTCTCCTATTCTCACTGTTAGTGACATGCTGACAAGCAGAGTCCCTTGCAAGCCAAATGTTATGGATGACTGAATCTCTACATCAGGGTACGTTCTGAATAAGTGGGAAGCAGACAGCCTCACCTCTGCCTGAAGGAGGATTTGCTATCTCCATTGTGGCTTCTATTCTTTCTGGACAGCTTCATCCAGGATCCAGAATGGGGGGAAATAAGTAAAGGTGTACCAGTTTCCTAATCACTTCAGACAGGAAGTGAAGCACAGCACTTTGCTCCCATTCCTATGGTGCACATCAGTCTTTTGACCTCACCTAGATGAAAAGTGAGCTGGAAAATGTCCTTGCTAAGCAATGACTCTACACAAGGGAAATGGGATAGTCTGTCCCTTCCTACACACATGGAAGATTCAACTCTCAAGGAGGATGACACAAAGACCTCTCTCTAGCTGTTGTTCCCAGTTCAAATCCAAGAGCTCCAAATGTACAGTCATCCTGCATGAGGTTTGGGATATTTCTTCTTGTGGTCCTCGCCTGACAAAGTATAAACAAATGATAAGCTATACCTCAAATAAATTACAGCCAGGGAACAGGGGTATGGTAACCACAGTACTGAAACTGTAGGGCAGGTATCATGGGGTCCTGCCACGGAGGTGCAGTAACTCCTACACTGGACCCTGTTTTGAGCTCTAGAAGGAACTCACTTGTCCACCATTCTCCAAGGCTTTTGTGCAAGTTTCTGTGAGTTTCTTCCTTGTGTTTTATTCTCTTTGGCCACATCTAAATTGGATATTCAGGAACAGGCACTGCAGGTTATAAAAGTTTTCTGACCTGCTTCCTACTAGTCAGTCTGGAATCCCAAGTATTGTTTTTTAAGTCTCAAGTAGTCAAAGGCTAATGGCTTCTCTGGCAAAGAAATTCCCTTAGAAACTCTGACTTCCATGCTGCTTGCTTTCCATTGGTTTTCTGTGCCAATAACCACATTCTTACTATCCTGCCATCAGTCTAAATCTGCTTGCTTCCTGATTATATGAATTCTCTTTCTCAGCTTAACAGTGCTCTTTTGAAATTACCCAAAATGCTGTGCCTTTAGTGTGATTTTTGACATAATACTGCCTCATTAGTGAACTTTTATCACTCTCCCTCAGCCCCATCTCTGACTGTTCAGGGTCTACCAATTCTCTCTTACAGCTCTTTCATTGTTTTCATAACCACAAACTCCATGCCACTTAAGGTGTGATTTAAGGTAGGATCTGGCTCTACCCATTTCTTACTCTGAGGTCCCAGTTTCATAGCAGAGGGCATGAATGACAACATCATTTAAGTGTCAAGGGAAATGAGTTCAATTTTTTTAGCAATTGTTCTTAATATCATTTGCATTCCAGAACAGATTTTGCTACTTTGACAGAATGTAGGCAAAGCTAAAGAAAAGTCAAATATAAATTAAATATAAGCCATGGACTCTGCCATCTAGACAAATAGCAGTGAAGAATAGTCAGTTGCTACAGTTTTCGCTGATATTGTGTTTTAATACTATGAATCTAAAATATTTTCAATTTTTGTTGGATTTTTCTATGGCTAACACTCTTCTACTCAACAGATAAATGAATTTTCTGTCACATAGTATGCTAATGATTTGCGTTGTCACTCTTTAAGGTCTGGATTTGTGGCATGAAGTCTTCACACATCCATACCATGCAATTAAGCAAAAGGCACTTTTCCAAGTTTTCAGACTTATGAAGGGAAACATAAATCTCATTTTTGAAGGGAATATCAATGATGGTGGAGGCAAGAGAAGTACAAATGAATAGTTTCCACATGACAGTGAAGTATGATGGTGATGATGATGATGAAAAAAGAGCAGCAGCAGCAGGAGGAGGAAGAAGGGAAGAAGGAGAGGGAAAAGAGAGAGGAAGAGGGAAGAAAAGAAAAGGAGAGAAAGTCAAGGAGAATAAGAAACTGGAGAAAGAAGAGGATGGGGAGGAGGGGGAGTAAAGGAACAAAGGTTATTTTTATCATGAATATTTATCTACAGTTGGTCCAATTCAGTTTTTCATCAGTCAATAGAATTATAGGACAATCAACAGGATAATAGGATAATCAATAGTAATCAACAGGAACATATGATAGCAAGTACACAAAAAATTCAGATTCTACTATTATGAAGCATCTCACTTAAGATAATAGTGGATCGAATGATGGAACACCAAATAGAATTTGGGGACAGCCAAACTTCCTCTCATTTTCTTCCTTAAGTTTTGTGAGCATCCTGCAAGGCAAACAGCATTGTCCTTATTGTGCAGATGAAGAAATTATGGCTTGGACAACTTGACAAGAGCAGAAGAACAAATATTGAAACTTCAAGGCATTTACTTAGCAGATTCTGAAGGCTCTAATATACACTGGACTGTGAAAATTAAGCAAGGCACTGTACATAAAAACTGTATGCCTATCACACACTAAGCACACAATTATGACTTTCATCAGTAGGTTCTCTATTGAGCACACAGAGGAGCAGCTAAAATTCTTTGTGGATCCAGGGAAAAGTGTTCGTATAGGCTTATCTGAATCTCAGTTGAGGGTTGGGGTGGGTGAATAGGACAGCTCTGAGTTTTGAAAGTTTCAATTTGGTTCTTTATTTTGAGAAACCACACTATTATCTAAAAAACAAAATTTGGTATGATTCCATTAAAGAAAGATCTCTTACTTCTCAAGTAATATTACTTAGTTTGTTTTAGAAAATAATAAATACAAAATAAAATGAGTAACAATTTTTTGGAAGAATAGTAGCACTATTCCTTCTAATCCTGAATAAATTTTTATTAAAGAAATGCTAGGTTAATTCTTTACTGCTTGTTAGTTTTTCACCTTTGGCTAGTCATTTAACATCCTTTAGCATCTGTTGTTCATTGTTAAATGCAGATTAAACTTGCCTTATATAAACGTGGTGAGAATTAGGTGAGACAAAGTACAAATTCCATTCACCAAAAGTATATGTGTTGGTTTAATCTCTGAAATTTTGTAATAAAACATCATAATAAAATGATAAACATATTATTAAGATAAAATGTGATACTTTTTCTCTTTAAGGATTTTTAGTAAAGAACTATTATGTTATGCCTTTATGGAGACTCTTTAGAAGAATTTTTGTTTCCGGCACCAAACTATTAAACTAATCAAGTGATCTTTAGAGAATGCAAGGATTTTTATATTCATTGATATATAATGGGCTTGAACAAAACAAAGACCTTAGAAGTTATTGTAAATTGTAGTGCTGTTTCATCAACGTCTCGCCCATTTCAAGGCGCATGATGGAACTGCGTTTCTGCTACAGAGGTACTATGTAACTAGTCCTGGTTAGTAAGTTGTGAGGAAGTGCCATGCCAGTTTGACACTTTCAAACTCTCTTTTTCCCTCTAGCTTAGCAACCGGTAACACAGGAAAAGGTAGCTGCACCAGGCAGGGTCCCTGAGAGTAAACCTGCAGACTCCCAAGAGTCTTAGAGCAAGACTGTAGAGCAGCACTGCCCAGCCCATTCTGAGTGCCTTGAGGTGGTTAACAAAGCCTAGAAGCCCTTCTAGCAAAAACATTTAGAAGGAATAACTAGGTTCACTTCCTTTATAGTGAATACTAATCTTGAATGATTTTTAAAAATATTTATTTATTTATTTGAAAGGCATAGCTACAGAGGCAGAGGCAGTCGGGGGGGGGGGAGAGGGAGAGAGGGAGAGAGAGAGAGAGGGAGAGAGGGAGAGAGAGAGAGGGAGAGAGAAATAATCTTCCATCTGCTAGTTCACTCCCCAAATGGCCGCAAGGGTGGGAGGTGGACCAAACTGAAACCAGGAGCCAGGAGCTTCTTCTGGGTCTCCCAGGTGGGTGCAGGGGCTCAAACACTTGTGCCATCTTCTACTGCTTTCGCAGGCCATAGCATAGAACTTGTTTGGAAAGTGGATTCTCGAACTGGCACTTCAGGCGGCAGCTTTTTCCTGCTACGCCAAAAGGTGGAACAATAAATAGGGCCCCACTTCCAACTGGCTCTGGAATTTTTAACCTTGACAGCACTCAAACAGAATAAGGATAAATTTCCACTTAACAATATCAATTGTACAGGGCCAGTATTGAGGCACAGTGGGTTAAGCCACTGCCTGCAGCGAAGCATCCCATATGGCACCAATTTGAGTCCTGGCTGTTCCACTTCTGATCCAGCTTGATGCTAATGTGCCTGGGTTAGCAGCATAGGATAGCCCAAGTCATTGGTCCCTGAACCCATATGGGAGACCTGGAAGAAGCTCCTGGGTTCCATCTGGACCAGCCCTGGCCATTATAGCCATTTAGGGAGTGAACCAGTGGATGGAAGATATCTCTCTCTCTCTCTCTCTCTCTCTGCCTCTCTCTCTGTAACTCTGCCTTACAAGTAAAGTTAAAAATAAATATTTAAAAAAAAATCAACTGTGATGAATTGAAATTGGAGCTCAAAATTACATTGAGAATAGACACATAAGCTTATTCATAGTTTCTCACCTAATGCTTCTAGATTTTTAGGTGTTTTTAAAACACCTATGCACCTATTTTTCCATGTTATGAATTCACATTCTAAGTTCAATATGAGTAATTTAGAGAAATTCAAATAAATATTTCATATAAAGCAAAAAATAAAAATACAAAGCATAGTTTATTTTATTTAATGATACAATAGGAAAAATGATGTTACACTTGAATGGGTGGTTAATATTAATTTTAATTATTTTGGACTGAAAATTTCAAATATAATTCTAAAAGACCAAATCATCATCAGAAATTTAAAATTAAATAAAAGTTAAAGGCAATAAAACAGCTTGATAAATAAGTTTTAATTTTTAAAATATGACACACTTACTATTAACATACAAGGCATCAAATTCCATAAGAAAGAGCTCAAAAGCTTAAAAATTGTCCTTTATAATATCAAAAAGCACTTCAACATCAAATTATTTTTGTTTGGCAAGAAAAGTAATATTAAAAACACAATGAGAACCACAGTAAAAGCTGTAAATACTCTATGTAGTAATAACCTATCTTCGCTTTCTTACACATTTGCATGGAGTGTGACTAGGAATCATACAGATGCCAGGGGGAAAATAAGACTGGCTATTCCTAAAACACAGGAGAGTTATTAAAACTTGGAGCAAAGGGATGTACTGACCATATTTCCATGAAATAAAGTAATAATTTATGTCTAGATAATTTCTAAATATGCCACACTCTTATAACCCTGAAACTGAAAGGTTAAAAAATAAATCAATAAACATTTGTGGGATGCTGAACAACCAGACCAGATTTATGTAATTATAGCATCTCATTCTGAGGCTGATTCCAAATTCTTCATTCATGACCTGTGAAAGACTTCTCTTGTTCATAAAGTCCACATTAAGGCATGCCAAATTCCTATAAGAAAATTATTCTAACAATTGCTTTGGATATTAAAGTTTTTAGCTATAAAATATATTCCTAAAATATACACAGACTTGAGTGCACCATAACTTGTACAGTAACAAACATAACCACAAGTACACTCTTAAGTGTAAGTCACATGTTTTTCAAGCCCATCTTATGTGTTTGAAATAATATTTTACTTTTTACAGTGTTGATGCATTTGCCAGGAAAATTATTTCCCAAGTTGTATGTCCATAAAAGTTGGAAGGAGAGAATCTTATAGAATATAATGAACCCTAAAAGGATATTGCTAAGAATCAGCTGAAAGACCGTGTGTTACTTCTCTTTCTTATGTACTATTTTATGCAGGGAAAAAGCCAGTAAGACTTCATTACAATTCTTATCACTACAGTCATTCTTTATGCCCAATTCTGGGAAAGGTTAAACCCATTACAGAGAACTGTAAGGATCTGTCTTACTCCTTTATCACAGTGGAATCTAGTTGATATATTAAATCTTACTGAAGTAGTTGAACATCTGACAAATGTTACGAATCTTTGTTGTTAAACCATGCTTTTATGGTAGCATTAATTACTATGATTGAATCTGACCTTCAGATTAAAAAAATAATTCTCCTGATAAATAGAATGCTTTTTCTTTAATTTTGGATAATTACTACCAGTAAGCCTTTGCATGTGTCTAACATCGCACTTGCTCAATGTTCCTCTTAGAATTTCTATCTGTTGCAAAGAAGTAAAAAAGGTAGAGCCACTTGGGTTCAGATCTTTGATTCTTGATATTCAACTGGTATGGTCCTCACTCATTTAAGCTTACCCCAGTGGGGCAAAGGAAAGGCACAAATAAAGTTGGTAGAGCTGCCTCCACTTCAAATTGCACCTCAGGGGTTGGTGTTTGGCAGAGCTGTTTAGACTCCACTTGAGTGGTCTGCACCCTATGTAAGAGTGCCTGGTTTCAGGTTCTGGCTCTGCCTCTTAGTCTAAATTCCTGCTAATGCACACCCTGGGAGGCAGCAGGCAATGGCTCAAGCAGTGAGTCCCTGCCACTAACATCAAAGACCCAGATTGAGTTCTGGGCTCCAGGTTATTGTGGGCATTTAGAGTGTGAATTAGCACATGGGAGATCTCTCTCTCCCTCTTTATCTCTTTTTGCCTTTAAAATAAATAAAAATAAATATATATTTTTTAAATTTAAAAATAAATATATATTTTTTAAAAAAGGATGTCTTCCAACATTGACCCAATTGATTCCCTAAAATAGATAAGTACTGGGGAGGGATATATTTTAAAAATTCAGCAAAGCATGTGTATCAAGGCAAGTAATACAGAATCAAAGGATTTATCAGTCATGTGCACAACCACCAAGGACTTCATGGTTCCAAGCAGTCTTGCCTTTTTCTAAACTGTAGGTCAGCTGTGCAATGGGAAGCCACCCTCTGTATGAAGGGCCAGAGGACATCATGCTATATGGTCTGCTTCAGGTGCTCAAAAGGCTAGAAAGGATGCATGGCATTGCAAAGACAACTCTTTACAAACTTCTCCACATGAGTTTAAGGTGCACTAAAAAGAAACAGTTTGGTAAAGACATTAGGAGGCTTAATCTGTCCATTAGTGGTGTGTAGATCTCAATAGTAGATTTGATACTCATTCCATTGGCCTATACTACTGAAAGATGGGTTGCCTTTTCATTAAGATGAAGAATATAACTCTTGAGTACAGATGGTCTAAAACCAGGTAAATAAGCTAAAGACCTTGGAACTCTGAAAAAAAGTTTTGCTTTTCTAGGTCTAGCAGTAAAAACTATCAGAGTTAACAATTGGCATGATGTTGATAGATCTAAGGTTATAAATCTGCATGAAGGACCCAAGACCAACGAAGTCTCTAACATTTGTCACCTGCCCCTGCCAAAGTACTTCCAGAGCTCTGAACATTCCTTATCAGATTAGTAATAACAGTGTGCAGTTCAGGCCTTTTCTTTGCATTTATTATCACCATTTTATATTTAAGTAATTTTCATCTCAAATTTAGGCAGTGATGGGGTGGACAAAAGCTATACAAACCAAATACATGGGAGAGAGTTGATTAAGGCAATTATCTGAATTATGTTAACACAGCATTAAAGGGGTCATTCAGATAATATTCTGAATTGGTCCCTTTGGGTGTAATTATCTACCCTCATAGATGGAGACCCTTAAGAGTTGTGCTTTCTAAATAGGCAGGTTTAAATAATGTTGTTGAAATAACCATTTACTTACCAAATTGCAATTCTAAATTCTAGAGAAAAGTGTAAAATTGTACAGAATCCTCAGAAAAGAGCAAATGCATTCTGACTTGCCGGTTCTCACCCAATCTCACCACCCCCCTGAACATTTTCTTTTCCTTCATGGAATTTTTAAATGTTAGTTTTAGATCACCCTTTTATAATTTGGTAGCATTGCAAGGTTCATTAAATACACACATGTAAAACCTTTGGCTTTTTCTCCATTTTCATTAATTTTAAAGAACTGAACAGACTTCTTAACACTTGATTCTGAGGTTCATTCTCCTTCATCAATTGAAAATTGGGTTGTACGTTAATTCCGTATAACCTGCCATTTGGCTAATTAATCAGTTTCATCAAAAAATAAAAACAAAATTCAGCTGATCTCACTTGGTTTCTATGAAAAAAAACATATATTTTTTAAAAATTATTTTTAAAATGTACTTTAAAAAATACAGCTCAGACCCACAGACTTCGCCAAGCAATACTAGATCATTCCCTTCTTGCTTCAGCACCACCCAACATGGATCCGCAAGCAGGCTAATATCAGATAACTCATCTAACACTTACATTCTGGAAAGGAATGTACAGCACGAATCATGACATTAGAGTCAAAGCAAAACAAAGGTTTGATCAAAAACATGGAAAACCAGCAATAGCAAAGAACAATCTTTTATATGGACCCAATTCTTTCTGAAGCAGGAAGTTAATATTATTCTGTAGGGTAAGGAAACTGGGCTATGTGTAGCTTCCTCTGATGGGCATACAACTTCTGAGTTTTACCTTATAATTCTTTCACATACCTGTCGTGACTAAGACACTTTGCCAGCCAAAATCACCCATGTATCTCACAGTCCCAGTAACAATACAAGCTTCAGGTGTTAGAAGTAGGTTTTAAAATCTACAAAGAAATCACTTTTCACCCACTTTCTTATCCCTATTCCAACTGCCACCTCTAATCCTCTTTAAAAAACGACCTCACTGATCCTCATAACACAGGAATGGAAGTTAAAATAACTCCTATAGAAGAAGGTTGGGAACACCTCAAAGATAACAAGACATTTCTGAGTTTGCATCCCCTACACCCTTCCTGATCTACTGCCAATACCAAGGTGGTATGTCAGTGTGTGCACTGGGCATGTGTCTTGCCCTGCTCAGTTGTGATCACTTTTGCACAGAATGAGTTTGTACTTTATGCAGCACAAGCAGATAGCTCCAGAGGGCCTGAATGTAAGGTGCTGAGAATGATACCTTGACTACTGTGAAAGACACGTGAGTTTTGGTGAACAGTGAAGATAGCAGTACCCACTGAATCAGTGTGTGTAATGTCTTTCTGTCTCTCTCTTCCCATCCTAACCCTTTGGCCATGGGTGTAAGGACTGCTGCCATCCAAGGCATCAGCTTGTTGCCTGGCCTAGAACAAGCAATGCAGTATACTAGGCATACATAGCTCCCTCCAGTCTAGCTGCAGCTGTAGCCAAGGTTTTCTCCAAACAAGGAAAACACCACATAACCTGGGAGCTTGCCAGAGTCCATCATGACTCAGCCTGCTAAGACGATTGGCTGTCTGGAAATATATTTTAAAAGTTTCATGCTTTGCCTCTCAGCAGAGACTTCAAGAAAACAGGTAACTAGGATAAAGGCAAACCCACAAACAGAAAGTGAAATTACTGTCAACAACTGGTTTTGGCTTCATTTAGAAAACAGGCATGTGACACTGGCAGATATCTGGCACTAATTTGTAGATTAAATTCATATTTGTCTTATAATGATTTATATAATTTTCTTTTAATAGAAATTTTATCCTAAAGACTTGATTACCATTTCTGAATACAGGAATAGTTTTAAATATAACGCTCTTAACAGCCTTCTTTAAAAATATCAACATCCTCAAGCTTCAAAATATTCAAATTAAAAACTCTGTATTTTAGTGTTTAGCCAAATCACGGGCAGAAAAATTTAGCAAGAAAATGAATAAGCACCTTGGAGAATTAAATATGAGCCTTATTATGTGATTAATGCTTAAGCTATTTTTCACAAAATAGATTACTGACTGATCCCACAATGTTTAGGACCTCCAGGTATCCAAAGAATACCCTCATATTCATGTAAAAGAAATCATTTGTACATTGGACTGTCAGAAAAATTTTGTAATAGAAGTACAAGCTCATAGCCATTAGAGATTAGTCTTCAGTTCTTTAGAAGCATTGCTGTAGCTGGTTGTGGTTTCTCCAGCATCTTACATTGGCTTTTCTTCTAAAGAGAAGATACACGAAGAACAAAACCACTTTCTGGCTATTGGTTTGTGAAATAAATACATACATAAATAAACTGCATTGTTATTTAAAAAAAGGGATTTTCTTTTTTCTTTACAAAAATGTCAAGGTAGACTCTTCAGAAGTTCACAACCAGAATTAATTCTGTACAGCGAGAGCATCCTCCTCCACCAAGGACAGTTCCAGGGTATTTTCATTAGTGCTGGTTTTCATCCTGAAGTTGAAAGAACCGTAGAGTTTTGCAGACTCTTTGGAAGAAGCAAACCTGTTGCGACGATAGAGCTCCCCCTTCCACATAGACATCATCAGCAGACAGGACAGAACGACGCCCCCCAGAGTGAGGAGGCAGAGCCCAGCGATGACACAGCGGTCCAGGTGAGCCCCCAGCCTTGCACTCTCCTTCTCTAAGCGCTCCATCTCCCGGGCTGCCACTGTGTTGGGATCCACAGTCACTTCCCGTGGCACAATGTAAGAGATGATCACCAGCAAGATGCCAGTGACCAAGAACAAGATGGCGCTGATAAAACCATAGTCTACCGACTTCCCTGAAGACATAGCTTCCGAACTTGTGTCATCTTCATCTTCAGATATCAGGGATATGGCGGCCTCTTGGGACCAGTCATTTGGATTTCCCCAGCCAAGGTCTCCGGGATGACTACTTCCTTTTGCTGAAGGGGACCTCTGATTCCACTGCTCCAAGTTGACATTCTCATCCACATAAGTAAAAGAAGTTTCTAATTCCTGGCTGCAGCAGTTGCAGACTTTCCGTTCTGCTGTTATTTGGCTGCTCCCCAAGTCAAAAGGTCCTGGTGAGAAAGAGTCTGGCAGAGCAGCATTGTCTTGCTGAGAGGGGGAAGAGGATGCTTGAGAGGGGCTAAGTCTAGACCCTTCCATCCCAGCCGCTCTTGGTGCAGATGTGCAGTGTCTCTGGCAGCAGAGAGCAGTTCTTATGGCTGCTACATCTGCTGGGTCACCAGGAGGCCCTCCTGAACTCCAGTCCATGGCATTGCTCAGATCTGTCTGGCTGCACTTCCTAGCAAGGCAGTGGAGCTCCATGGGAGCTAGTCAGACATCCCCGGCACCTTCCGGAAGTTCTGCCAATAGCAACACAGTTAGGTAAGAACCTGACAGAAGCTAAGGCTGTACTGACAGGAGTGCTGCTCCCGAGGTTCCCATTTCCTTTGCAGCTACTGCTGTCTGCACCTGAGCCCCAGCTCCTCAAAAGGGCAAAACAAGGGAGCAGATACCTAGAGGCAGGAGGTGTGAAAAGGGCAAATCATCTGACTTGTCGTGGGCGTTAACACTGAGAAACTTAGGTCAGCAAAGAAAGGGAACTGGGAGGACACAGCAGTGTCTATGGAGAAAGCACGCTGCCATCACCATGCCAAATTTATCCAAGGACTCACACTTTCCTCTGACAGCATCCTTCAAACAAGAAGGCGGGTTTCCTGCAGAGAGACACAAACGAGAAAGGCAGGCACCCTTTTTAGCAGAACTGCTAAATTTCTGGAGGACTTGGGGAAGCACAGACTTCTTAACAATTCAATTAGATTGTGTTTACCTTATCTTTACTTGGGAACAGACTGTAATACCGATTAGCTTCAGAGAATCCCCACAAGCAAACGAGTACGTGTTCCCACTGGGTACCACTGGAGCAAAGACTCAGCGATTTGACCAGCCACTTCTTCTAACTTTATATCTCATGCACACATCCAGTGAGCCAAGTCCATGGCCCTGTGTTTCTAAGACCCCACATGGCTGTCCACGGTGCTTTCAATGTGCCCCATCCACAGATGCAGTGTGTCCTGGACCTTTGTGGTAATCCCTGCAAAGGTCAATGAACCAGCCCACTCCACACGCATGCAGCTGTAAGTGGACCTGAGTTCCTCCCCCTCCACAGATTGCTAACAAATGTGCACAAAAAATGAACCATCCAGAAATGTTTACACACCCAAACTGACGAGGAGTCAAATTATAACCCTGTAGAGCCAGAGTTTAGTTGAAGCAAACAGGTGCAAAGCCGTTTCCAAGGTTACCTCTGGAACTTTCTTGCCATGACACTCCCTCACCCCCCACTGCAGCAGGAGTCCTTTCTGGGATAGAACTCTGTGTTGAGCACAAAACCATCTGCTCCTCTTTCTCTGCCTCTGCCATCTTTCCCATCTTTTCCTACTATCACTATTTGGGGGTTATAATCAATGGAACCTTTCACTGTGCTTTGAAATCCAGGACGATGATTGATTTTAACCCCTGGCTTGAAGATTTTTATGCTTCAAAACCCACAGCTCCAACAGCTGGTAACAGAGGCACTGGCAGCATGAGGAGGGCACAGCTTCTGGTCAACCTCACAACTCACTTAAAACACGACATGTGACTGCTCTACATCAATTTGATTTTGGGGGAAAAAAATAAACAAACACGTTTGTCTTCTGTTATCGGAGTTTCTCGGCACTTAAGACAGCAAAAAGCACTAAGTGCAAGAAAACCACATCTGAACCAGTGCTTTCCTTAGCAAGCGGACAGTCAGCTACTGAAGGATCCCTGAATGAATGAACCAATGGTAATGGACTTTACCAATTAGTAAAATGAGAAATCATCTGGCTGCTCCCTCAGGCACAGGGCGCGCTGATTAACCTTGGGCACGACTGACTCATCACATTAGACTACTTTGGATAAAATCGATAGGAGACCCTCATCGGGACTTCCAGTTTGTAACAAAAGGGGAGTAACTGGCGCTTAATTCTTTTCTCCTGCTTCTATCCCTCTTCAAAGAGAAGAGACTCTGCTTGTTCTATCAGAGACACATTATCTGTACAGTCGATTTCCTTTGCATTCTCGCAAACCAGGGCTTCTAGCGTCACTGGAGCAGGGATAATCCCAGGGGACCAGCTCTTTTCCTTTTTCTCTCTCTCAAATGCAGGTCTGTTTAAAAGCCCAGATAACCTCAAAGTCAGGAGATAACACTTTGCCTAGTCTGATGGTCATCAGTGTAAAAAAAATTAATATGTGCACAGGAACTAAATGACACGGGCGAGGCTGGTCTTGGGGAGCCGACCTCGGGATGCGTCCTGCGCCGCAAGCTCCGGCCAGCGGTGTGCCACGCGGGCGCCGCGCCATCAGTCAACCCACTCCAGGCGAACTCAGAGCCTACCCAGGCACCGGAGCCAGGCTGTGTTCGCACAGTAACCGCGGCGAAGCAGGCACCTTCCGCGCGGAGTAGGGACAGAGCCCCTGCTCCGACAGGCTCCCGGGCTCTCGCCTGCACCGCGCGCCTCCTCTGCACCCGACTCTCCGCTACTCACCTTCTGCCTCGGCCACCCGGAACGTCTGGAGCCCGGCGCGCTCACCCGGGCGCGGCTCCCCAGAAAGTCTCCCAATCACCAGCCACCGCACTTGTAGCCTCCGCGCGCTGCGCTCCGCCCGGTGGGCAGCGCCTGCCTTGCGGGGCTGGGCGGGGCAGGGCAGGGCGCTCCCTCTTGCTGAGCATCCCGGGAGATGTAGTTCAGGGATGGTGTCTGCATCTGGTCTCTGTTTCCTCTCAACCTTCTTGATTTTTGTTCTTCCCGCTACACCCACATATTCCACCCAGGCACTTCAGAACATAGCACTGGCTTCTAAACAGATTGTCGTCCCGTAGCCTCAGGTGTGGTCACAGGATTGTAGGAGAAAGGCTGGAGGGGAAGGAGGGTATATTTAATTCCAATTGTGTGGGAAGCGATTTGCATGTTTTCTTTTATTTAATACTAAAACCAAGCCTTCAAAGTGGATCGTAGTAATCGTTATTTTACAGATGAGGAAACAGGCTCTGAGGGACTAAGTGACTCATCCAAAGTTACAAAACAATGAACGGTAGCTTCTAAAATCGCATCCAGGAATCTGATTCCAAAGTCGTTCTATTTTCCACAAAATCCGGGGAAACACTGCTATTGAGTGTAGGAACAGAGTCCTGTTTACAAGCATATCCCTGTGTTTACTGGTATCTGTTTTCTCTTAAAACATGAATAGTAATGTCTCAAGTCACAATAATTTGCATAAATGGCACTCATTGCCACGCTCTCCTCTAAGCACTTCACATCCATTTGCTCATTTAGTGGTCACAATTGATTTTTAAAGTACTGTAAAGATCTTTATTTTCACAGAAGAAACTAAATTACAAAGACGTAATTTCCCCCAAAGTCACACAAGTATTCAGTCAGGGTTGGATATGAACCCTAAAGATTCTAAGCACTATATTGGGTTAAAAGAATGAATGAAAAAGACCAGAAGGCAAGAAGAGAAGGGATCTGGAATAAAGGAAATCTGGAGATTGAAGCTACTGAGTTATGACTCCCAGGATTGGAAAGCATGACTTCTTTGGGTCATCATCCTCTTTGACCCAGAGTGGACTCCAGCAGCCAACAGCTGGAAGGCCAGGTGTGTGTAGTTTGTGGTTCATTCTTCTCCAATTTTTAAGTGTCTCCTTTAGGGGGATCCCGCGTCATTGATCGCCTCCACAGCAAATGGAAAATTAGCGTATTTATGATATTTTCCTGCTTGTGAGTAGCTCACGCAAATGCTCTGGTTGCTTTCTTTCAAGCGATGGATCAGTCTCCTAAAATGATGATTCTATTGATTTTCCTTTACATTGAATGGAATCTGTAGTGTCATTTTTCTGGAGACTTCACAATCCAGCTCTTTGAAAGTCTTTTCCCCCATGATTCTCTTCAGTCCGTTGGCCCCTCTGTTAATGATCATGACCTGTGCATTATGTTTTTTTCTTCTCCTTTCCCAACACTGTTCTCCAGTAAGGGTATCTTTCCCCAATTTCCCCACCCCACACTACAGGGGGTGCATTCTGCTGTTAGTTCTACATACTCCAAAAGGAGCAGCAAGAGAAGGCACTTGAGCTCGTGTCAGATAAGGAGACACTGCAAAAATTTGGATATTTGGCCAGAATAAGAGAGTTCTTAGAGGAAACAAAAACTAGCTTCAAATAGTTTAAAGTTTGCAAAATAGAATTCTGCATCATTGCTAAATGTGCAAAAATAGAATAAATAATATTAATAGTATTTATTAGTGCTAATGTATTATCATATTTAATTCCTAGACTGTAAAAGGAAGGTGATATTATTGAACCCGTTTTACAATGTAGAAATTGAGTTTTGAAAATATGTAGTTTCTTTCCCAAAGTCTGAAAACTGATAACTGGAAGAGCCAAGATTCTGATTAGAATCTCTTTGAGGGGCCGGCGCTGAGGCGCAGCAGGTTAAAGTCCTGACCTGAAGCGCCAGCATCCCATAGGGGTGCCGTTATAGTCCTGGCTGCTCCTCTTCCGATCCACCTTTCTGCTATGGCCTAGGATAGCAGTGGAGGATAGCCCACATGCTTGGGCCCCCTCTACCTGCATGGGAGACCTGGAAGAAGCTCCTGGCTCCTGGCTTCGGATCGGCACAGCTCCGGTCTTTGCGGCCATCTGGGGAGTGAACCAGCGCCTGGAAGACCTCTCTGTCTCTATCTCTCTCTGTAACTCTTTCAAAAAAAAATCTCTTTGATTCAAAGCTTGGATTGCTTTGCTGTCATACTTGGGTGAGCAATGCTGCACGATCTTTGTCACGATAAAACACAATGAGGTGATAATATTGATGGTGTTGGAAAAACCACATAAGATTTCTCATGGCCATGGTCCTGGGTTGTTTGAAGCCTTCACATGTAGTATACAGGAACTGGAAATTTCTGGATAGCACTACCAGATTTAATTGGGAGGTAGATTTCAGACTGAGTTTAAGGAAGGACACATTTTCTAAGAATTTGACATGGAATATCTTGTGGAAGTGAATTCTTTATTACTGGAGTGGATATTTTTAAAAATCCATTTGTTGGAATGGCATAGAAAAGATTCATCTAGAGAGCATCTTTGGTTTTTCTACTGAACGGATTCTATCTTATATTGCTCATGAAAGGCTTTTCTTTCAGTCCAGCCCCTAAATATTCCATCTCCTATGAACTTTGCTAGGAATTTTCAGCCTCGATATTTTTTATATTTATTATCCATACATTTGATTTTTTTGTTGTTGTTTAACTTCTCAGTTAGGTACCTAAATCTCTAATGGAAATTGTAAACACTTTAACGTCAGCATCTGTATGTTGAACATCTTATTAGTTCCACAGAAAGGTAAATATTTCTCCCTAGTACAGTGAGGGAAGATGACAAGACTGAACTGAGACTTGAGATGATTATCCATGTTATTCTCTCTCATTATATATAATGAGAGTGCATTTATAAATATATGATACATACACACACATATGGCACAATTAACTGTCTACATACTCTTTGCAGTTAAAAAAGTCAACACTGCCAATGTACTATAATATTTATTTCAAAATTTGTTAGAAATAAATGAAGGTTGCCTGAGCTTTTGAAAAGAAAAGCTCTACAAAAATTACCACTTGCTGGGAAAACATCCTCTCTCTTTCTCCCACAAGTCCACATCTGAAAATTTATCAAGAACCTGGGAGTATGGGCAGGAGGGAAAGTAGAGTGGGAAGTATCACTATGCTTCTAAATCTTTTTATATGAAATATATTAGATCTCTATACCTTAAATAAAATTTGAAAAGAATGACATTGCTATGAATATGAAAAAGCACCTTCTTTTTCAACATTTTCCATTCTTGATATTCTTCTAATTGCATTCTCATAGCTTAGTATACTTCCTTTTATACTGTCATTTTACATGTACAGAATTATTTCATGTATATTATATTTTATAATGCTTTCTATGTGATCTTTTTTATTTATTTGAAAGTCAGAGTTATGCAGAGAGAAAAGAGGCAGAGAGAGAGAGAGAGAGAGAGAGAGAGGTCTTCCATCCGATGGTTCACTCCCCAATTGTCTGCAATGGCCGGAGCTGCGCCAATCCGAAGCCAGGGGCCCAAGGATGTGGGCCATCTTCTACTGCTTTCCCAAGCCATAGCAGAGAGCTGGATAGGAAGTGGAGCAACTGGGTCTCGAACCAGCACTTTAGGCCAGGGCATTAACCCACTGTGCCACAGCACTGGCCCTTCTATGTGATCTTTTGTCCTAGATTAAATGTAGGCTGTGGAGCTGGCATTGTGGCATAGTGGAGAAAGCCGCTGTCTGCAATACTGGTTTACCATAGGGGTGCCAGTTCAAATCCCAGCTGCTCCATTTCCAATCTAGCTACCTGCTAGTGACCTGGGAAAAATAGCAGAATATGGTCCAAGTGTTTGGGCCCTTGCCCCTACATGGGAGATCTGGGTGAACACACTCATGGATCCTGGCTTTGGCCTGGCCTACTGCTGACTGTTATGGCCATCTGGGGAGTGAACCACCAGATGGAAGGTTCTCCCTCTCCCTCTCCCTCTCCCTCTCCCTCTCCCTCTCCCTCTCCCTGTTTCTCTCTCCGTCTTTCCCTCTCTCCATCTGTAACTCCAACTTTCAAGTAAATACATAAATCTTTAAGAAAAATAGGCTTCTTGAAAATCAATACATTTTATTATTTGAAGCTATCTAGAGATATCAGCAAAAAGTTTCTCAACATATACTTGTGAAACAGTTGACAATAGTGAAATGATGATACAAAAATAATGATTTTGATCTGAAATAAACTTTCCTGTGTCTCCTATTTCATTTTCATGTTGCACATATTTTTTGTCATGGAAGGGGTATTCATTGCACTGTTAGCCAGTGGAAAATCGATTCAGAGCAGTAGATTGCCATGTGAATCAAGGGTACTGCAGGGACTTTTAGCAACCAGTGTTTTAGAATAATTACTGGGGACAGTTTTTCTCTGTTGAACAATAATAATAAGGGCTAATTGTAAATAAATATCCTTAGTAAATGTAGTGTTATCATGAAAAGATGGATCTAGGGAAATAAGAAAGGCATTTTTAGAGTAGACTAGACAGATGATGAGTCATTTAATGGGGAAAGTACCAGGAATATGAATTATTTGGCACCCTAATCAGAGACTTCTAAACTTTAGAAGAAATGAAGAAAAAAAAAACTATGTTCTGAAGTAATGAAGAACTTGTTTATTCACAAGATGCTAAGGACCAAAACAAGTCATATTAAATTTAAAAGCTTTCTTTTTATTAAGGATGCTTGCAGTGGAAAAACAGATATTTTGCTTAAATGAACAAAGAAACTGGATACAGACAATAAGGTTACAAAGAAGACCTTGGCCAAATTTAGAACAGGAGCTTTTCCTAAAGGAGGCTGTAGTCCCTAACTAATCTACATGATTTCTGTGGAGCAAATACAGATACCAACAAAAGTCAGATATTTTTATTCAAAAATACAAAATCTGTTGAACACTGTGTGGATCAAGAAGTGATAGCTATGATAAATATTTGTTTCAGGAAATAGCAGAATAGGTAAATTAGACTCATCCGTTGTTGAGTATAATTAGAAAATTTGGACCAAATATATAAAAATCACTATAGGACAGAAGAACTTTACTGGGATTCCAAAAATAGAAGGATCTCACAAAGATAAGTGTAGGATATTGAGAAAATATGTGTGGGGACTAAGAATAAGCAATAACAGTTAATAACAGTTAATTTATAGCTACATAAATAATAAGAGTAGTGCTAGAGACTTCTCTAACTCTAGAGATATGTGTTCTCCAGGTAGCTATTTCAGGGGAAACAAGGCCTAGGATCTTAGACATTTCTAACTTAAAAAAGCTGGAGATACCTGAGCTTATTTGGCTCTGGAGATATATATTTATATTCAAAAAACCTAGTGGAAGAAACTAGGATACTTGTATCTATGGAATAAAATTTTTCTCTCTTTTTAAGGGGAGAGGAAATCATTTTTTTCTTGCTTCAGTACATAAGCTGACAAAATTAATTCTTCTCTATTTTTCACCTGTGATAAAGAACTCAAAATTTGTATGCAGAGGACATCTGGTCTCTCATTGCATCACCCCAGGGTAAAAATTGAGTTTAGACAACCATACAGTAATTATTTGCCTTTTAATTACATAATGTTAATCTGTCTCTGATCCAAATAGCATATACACATTAGGACAAAATTAGCAAGTATGGCAAACATGAAGATTTGAGAAAGTTATTTATATTTCTGCTTTCCCTGAATTATGCAGGAGATTCTGAAACATTGGGCTTCACTTTTGTATGTTAACAGCTAGAGTTAAACAGCTTTTATGCTCTATAGCAGGAACAAACACTCTCTGGATTTTTTTTTTTTTTTTTTTGACAGGCAGAGTGGACAGTGAGAGAGAGAGACAGAGAGAAAGGTCTTCCTTTGCCGTTGGTTTACCCTCCAATGGCTGCTGTGGCCGGTGCACCGCGCTGATCCGAAGCGAGGAGCCAGGTGCTTCTCCTGGTCTCCCATGGGCCATCCTCCACTGCACTCCCTGGCCACAGCAGAGAGCTGGCCTGGAAGAGGGGCAACCGGGACAAAACCTGGCGCCCCGACTGGGACTAGAACCCTGTGTGCTGGCACCGCAAGGTGGAGGATTAGCCTATTGAGCCGCAGCGCCGGCCTACACTCTCTAGATTTCATTAGATCTCTTCCTTATCTTGTGTCAGATTCAGTTCTCCTACCTGCTTAGCTATTTTAGATGTTTGATTTGCTCCTTGTGTCTTAAAAGTAAATCTCCAGAAAGATGCACCTCACATCAGGTATAATGAGAATTAACAGCTGGCAGCTTCTGTCTACTAGTAATATATCTGTAGAAAATTCTGTGATTACCTTGTATGTGCTGTGCCATTTCTATTGTTTAGTGCTCTTCTTCCACTTTCTCTCCTGCTCTCCCTCCTTCCCTACTTACATACCTATTTATTTAATTCAGCCCTCTTGGTTTGGGATTTTTGACATCTGCTCTGTATTTTGAATACCCTTTCATTAACTTGTTTAAATGATGACTCACTTTTCACCTCTTGAAGTGGCATTTTGAGGAACAGGACCACTCTCTGATATTATAATATCATGGTCTTCTTTTCACTAAAAAAAAAAAAAAGTGTTTCGATTCTTTTAACTCTCTTCCTGTCTTTCATTATCTCTGTTTCTTGAGATGTTACCCAGTTTGTTGAACCATCACAGCACCAAACTTTGAATAATTCACTCAACAAGTATTAATTGTCAACAGATTCTTTGCCAAGTGCTAGAGGTACAACTATGAATTGAATGACATATCCCCACTTTCAGGGATCTTACAGTCTTTGGAAGAGATGTTAACTTATCAGGCAAGTCTGACACATTTTATCCATTTTATGAAAGGTAAATGGCAATATAATGGAAACATACGTGAAGAGCACTTAATTCAGAACAGAGGGGTCAAAGCAAATTCCCAGATGATGTAATAAATAAGGGAGACAAATATGGAAAGTAGCCATTAGAATAAGACAAGATGAAGATGAACAGCAAGAGGCAATTCAGAAATGAATTATTGGAACTCATAAAAGTTCAGTATGTGTGTCTGCAGTATGAAGTGTGAGGAGAGGAATGCTAAGTAATGACAGTGGAAATGTCAGAGGAGAATAGATCATCTTTGGGCTTCTAAGTTAGGTTATGGTGTGGGGATTTTGCCAAGGACAGTTTTCAAACAGGAATATAAGATCATATTTGAATTTTGACAAGATCACTCAACTTTCACTAAATAGTTCATAGTAACTACCTAAGCAAACAAATTTAAATGTAAAGATACAGTAAATTAGAAGAAAAAGATGTATCCTGCAAATATCAATCAAAACTAAACTGTACTGGCTATATTACAGTGGGCTTCAAGCCAAAGAATATTACCAGGCTAAAGAGAAATAATGACAATCAAAGAGTCAGTATACCAAGAAGATACAATAATCCTATGAATGTATTCCCTCCATCACTGTGTGACATTTTCCAGTTCTGGTAAACAGAATGGATGTGTGTTAATTTCCAGGCTGAGGTAATCATTTGTCTGATGTTCTACCTTTGTTCTCTTTGTATGGACTTCTATCTCTGTGTGATGCTCAAATGACCTTGAAGTTACAGTATGGAAGTAGCTTGAATTATTGGATCACAACAGAGAGTCACCTGATTCACATAAGATTCAGATGTGAAGCATAAAGCTATCTTCTACTGAGATGGCCCAAAAGTTAGCCTTCTTACCTTCATTGCAGGAGGTACAGAGAGAGCTCAGAAATGAACAGAAATTATCTGCTTACCTATCTGTTAGTGGCATAAGCAATTGTTGTATTTTGCCTGTTGTTAAAATTAAATAGTCTAGAAGCCAGCACTGTGGCACAGTGGCTTAACACCCTGGCCTGAAGTACCAGCTTCCCATATGGGCGCTGGTTCTAGTCCCGGCTGCTCCACTTCCAATCCAGCTCTCTGCTATGGCCTGAGAAAGCAGTAGAAAACGGCCCAAGTACCTGGGCCCCTGCATCCACGTGGGAGATCCAGAGGAAACTCCTGGCTCCTGGCTTCGATCAGTTCAGCTCCGGCCGGCGCGGCCAACTGGGAAGTGAACCATCAGATGGAAGACCTCTCTCTCCCTTTCTCTGTGCCTCTCTTCTCTCTGTGTAACTCTTAATTTCAAGTAAATAAATAAATCTTAAAAAAAGACTCAAATATTTAAAAAAATTAAATGGTCTATATACTTTACTTCAGATTTTTCATATCATTATCATTACTAATTTTTGAGTTATGTTATTTAAAATACAGACTGAGTTACCTTTACCTTGGAATTTTGCCCCTCATCCCCACTTTTTCCTTTATTATAAAATAGATGCGTTTGAAAAGTGTAATAATACTGTTTCATTGTTTTGAATTTATATCAGAGGATTAACTAAGTTGGATTTCTATAAAGACATAAACATGTTTAGAGTAGTATTTCCTCCAATATATTTTGCATATAAATATTAACTTCATGGGGTATAACTGAGTAATCCTAGAGCAAAGGGTTCCATATTTCAAAACTTCAACAGGTTTCATTAATGTACAGTGTCTGAGATCCATTAATTTACTAATGTATGATTTGAGATTCTAAGGGTAAGACATGGTTTTAAATTTCCACAGCTTTGCAGGGTTATAAATCCTTTATTTTATTTTATTTTTTTACTAAATATCCCATGGGAATTGTGTTGGGGTATACTGCTCTAAAAGAATGATATCCTACATAGGCATTTCAAATAAGACCATTTTATATGATTCTTATTCTTCATGCCCCTTTATTATGCTACTGTATTATGTTTTCTGTTCTCTGCTGTTTTATTAAGGGGCTTTACATTAACAGGTTGTGACTGTGCTTTATTGGAGTTTTAAATTTTTTTTCTTGATCTTTTGACTTTTTAATCGTTTATTTACTTATTTTTATTTATCTGAAAGGCAAAAAAAGAGAGACAGACAGAGAGAGAAAGAGAGAAATCTTCCATCTACTGGTTCACCCCTCAAATGCCCCCAACAGCCCAGGCTGGGCCAGGCTGAAGACAGGAACCCTGTGTTCCATCCAGATCTCCTGTGTGGGTGACAGGGACCTGAGTACTTGAGTCATCACTTTCTCCCTCCCAGGATGCATTTGCAGGAAGCGGGCAGGAAGCACAGTAGCTAGAACTCAAATCAGCACTTGGAGTTGGGATTGGATGTCCCAAGTTGAGGCATAACCTCCTGTATCAGAATGTGAGCTCCTAGGATTTTTTTCTTAAATACAATTAGATCTTCTAGTATATGCTCTTACTTGAATATTTAATTGTCATTTTATTTTATTTATTTATTTATTTATTTTTGACAGGCAGAGTGGACAGTGAGAGAGAGAGAGAGAAAGAGAGAGAGAGAGAAAGGTCTTCCTTTGCCTTTGGTTCACCCTCCAATGGCCGGCGCATCGTGCTGATCTGAAGCCAGGAGCCAGGTTCTTCCTCCTGGTCTCCCACACCGGTGCAGGGCCCAAGCACCTGGGCCATCCTCCACTGCCTTCCCGGGTCACAGCAGAGAGCTGGCCTGGAAGAGGGGCAACCGGGACAGAATCCGGCGCCCTGACCGGGACTAGAACCCTATGTGCTGGCGCTGCAGGTGGAGGATTAGCCTGTTGAGCTGCAGCACTGGCCTTTAATTGTCATTTTAAGTCTTGTCACTGGTTTTCTGATCCTGCTTGTGTTTTCTTCCTTATTTCTACACCCTCAGTATATATTCAAATAATCTTGCTCAACTACTACAATGATCTGCTAGCTAATATCTTCCTATAATCTTGAGCTTCTAATTCATACCTAACATAGCCCATGGATTAACCTTTATGAAAAAAATCTGATTATATCAGTCCCTTCTTAGAATCCAGACATAGTTTCCACTGCTTAAATTAGTTTTGTTTCGCATTTAATGATCCCTTTCAAATGAAGAACCTTATTTTTCTTCTGTCCTAAGAAATTTGCAACCATTGCGCATTGCTCCCTTTTTGTTATTACTGTTTTCCTGGTAGAGCTTCTCTTAGATGCTGGAACTTCAAGGTGTTCTCCCCATAATTAATCTGTGTTTCTTCATACCTTTTATCCACTTGTGTTGTAGTTAAAGAGAATTTCTAGGTTTAATTTTCTATTGGTTGTACATAGGCTTAGGAAATATGTTTTAGAGTCAATTGTCTTGGTATAATTCAGTATCTGCCATTTACTAGGCATGTGACTTAGAATAAGATTTATAAAATTGCTGCAGTTCAATTTCCATTTCTGTAAAACAGAGATACTTTCACTGTTTATATGACTATTATCTGCAGATGTAAAGTAATGTACATAGAACATTGTCATATATTAATCATTTAATATATATAATCATTCAATATTTTTGTACATTTTAGTTACTATTTTCAGCTATTTCTGTTCTGCTGCTTAATCCATCAATTAATTTAAAAAATTTTAAAAATTATGTCTTTCATTTCCTCATTACTTAACATTTTTCTTTTCATAACCATCTGTGCTGTTTCTTATTTTATAAATGTGATGTCCTCCCTTAACTCTGCATGGATGTTAATCATACATATCTTCAAATGTATGACTGCTATCTATTTTGGCTACTCTTTTAGCTGTTTCTTAGATGTAACATCTTCATCTTGATCTTTCTTTCATGGAATGTCTGTCTTTGGATAGTTGGCTTTTTTATTATGCTCATCTTCATGGCAGATATTTTCTGTTGGATTTACTGCTGCATCTGTTTTGGTAGCTTCCTAGTAGTGAGTTGCTAGCTTTTTAGTCACATTTCATTTGATTCCAACATTTCATAAATCCCTCCTGATCTCTTTAAATTTTTTAAATGAACAATAATTGTTTCTATGTATGACGGCATTACATGAATACAAGGTGTACTGAGTAAACATTTCCCTTTCTATTATATTGCTTTATCACTGCAGGCTTAGAGTTTCTTCTTTGTCCATACACGGAATACTAGGTTATTATGAACTTTGCTCTATGGGGAAACTACATTTATTCCTTCTATCTAAATCTGATTTGGTACCAATTATCAAAATTCCTTCCATCTTCATTCTGTGGTAATCAGTATTCTGTATTCAGATTGAGTTTTTGCCCTCTATTTATGAGGGAGAACATGCAAATTTTTTTGTCTAGCTTATTTCACTTAACATGATGCTATCTAATTCCTCCAATTTTGCTGCAAATGGCAAGATTTCATTCATTTTTATGGCTGATTAATGTTTCATTACATATATGTACACACACACACACACACACACACATAGCACCCTGTTTTCTTCAATCAATCATCTGGTGATGGACACCTTGGTTGATTCCACTTCTTGACTATTGTGACTAGGTCTACAATAAACATGGTAGAACAGGTATCTCTTTGATATAATGATTTCATGTCTTAGTGGAATTGTTGGCTCATGTGGCACTGCTACTTCTAGTTTTTGGAGAAATCTCCATACTGTTTTCCTTAAGAGCTATTCTAATTTATGTTATACAAGAATTCCTCTTTCTCCACTTCCTTGCTAGCATTTTTTTGCTTTATATCTTTTTGGTAATAGCCATTCTAACAGGGATGAGGTGATATTTCTTGGTGGTTTTGATTTCCATTATTCTAACAGCTGGTAATATTGAGCATTTTTCATATATTTGTTGATCATTTTTCTTTTTTTAAAGATTATTTATTTGAAAGTCAGAGTTATAGCAAGGAAGGGAAAGAGATAGAGATACAGAGATAGAGATAGAGGGAGAGGGAGAGGGAGAGGGAGAGGGAGAGGGAGAGAGAGAGGGAGAGAGAGAGAGAGAGAGAAACTTCCCATCCACCAGTTTACTCCCCAGTTGGCCACAATGACCAGGGCTGGGCCTGGCTGTAGCCAGTAACCAGGACTTCATCCAGGTCTCCCAAATGAGTGACCCAAGTGCCTAGGCCAACTTCTACTGATTTGCTCGGCCACTAGCAGAGAGCTGGATCAGAAGTGGAGAAACTGGGACTCCAGCTCGTGACCACATGGGATGCTGGTGTCACAGGCAATGACCTTATAAGCTACACCACAATGCTAGCCCCCATTTGTATTTCTTCTTGTGAGAACAGTTTATTTGGTTCCTTTGACCATTTCTTAATTGAATTTGTTCTTTCTGTTGTTGTTCAGGTTTTTGCATTGCAGATATATTATTGATGTTAGTCCTTTGTTGGATAGGTAGCTTGCAAATGTTTTATCCCATTATGTTGGGTTTAACTTCACTCTATTAATTGTTTCTTTGGCTGTACCAAAGCTTCTGATTTGATTTAATCCCATTTGTATAGTTTTATCTTTTTTTTTTTTTTTTTTGGTCTGGGCTGTTATGATCTTATCCAAAGGTTCATTGCCTATACCAATGTTTTGATGTGTTTCCTTTAGGTTGTCCTCTGGCAGTTTAATAATTTCAGGTCTCCCATTTAGGTCTTCGATCCATCCTCAGCTGATTTTTGTATATGGTAAGAGTAAGGGATAGATTTTATTCTTCTACATGTATATGTTCAGTTTTGTTAGCTCCACTTATTGGAAAGACTATCCTTTTTCTAGTGTATATGCTTTTGGCACCTTTGTCAAAAATTAGCTGACTGCATGTATCTGGATTAATTTCTGGGTTCTCCATTCCGTTCCATTGTTTTGTCAGATTTTATGCCAATATCACAGATTTTTTTTAAATTGCTGTAGTAATTTTTCCTGATTTTTGCTCCTCCAAACAGTCCTCCAAATTGGAGAGCAGCTTGTTCTTTCAGAGAGAAATCATGATGGCATGGCCTGTGCCTGCCACTTCCTGATCTCTAAGTGTAGGCTCCAGTCTCATAAACTATATGGATTTCAATGAATTTCCTGAGCTGTTCCCCTACTATCCATTTTCCCAAGCTGCTGCCTCTTCTTGGATTCCCTGGTTTTGAATTTCATTCCCCCATCTTGTTGTTCCAGGAAACACCTATACACAAGTCAACTTGGCTAGACCATGGCTTTTTCTATAGGGTTTACCTTACCAACCTTTGCTCATCCTGTCTAGAATTGACCACTATGTTCTTTGTTCCTCAGCCTAACCTAATTCTTACACTCCAACAGAGCACCAGTAATATATTATTGTTTTTATTTGTCTGTGTGAAAAGGTAGAACATTTGTCTTAAGTTAACCTTTGGTCTCCAACCTTCATTTTCTTCTAAAGAGGGCATATGTCAAGCAATGCCTTTCAATTTGCTGAGCATAATTATATATAAAAGAACAAACTTGGAAGCTGAGAAAGATTTAAATAGTATTATATAAAGAAAGAGGTTGGGAAAGGCAAGTCCCAACATGAGAAGGAGGCTGAAGCTAGACACTGAGAGACTGGAAGAAAAAGGCTTTGAAGGAAGAGGGGTGAGTTGTATTTGGTTATGGAGTACAGTGGAGGAATTTTGATACATGTGTATGTTCTGTTATCAAATGAAGGCAACTAGCGTATCCATCATTTCTAACATTTATCATTTTTTGTGGTAAGAACCTTTAAAATCCTTTTGTGTAGTTACTGTGAAGTATGCAGTACAATATGGTTGACTGTAGTTACCCTAACTGTGCAATAGAATACCAGAAGCTATTCCTTCTATCTGAATATAACTTTGAACCCATTTCCCAATCTCCCCCTATTACCACCTGACCTTCCTTAGCCTGTAGTAATAACTATTCTACTATCTACTTTTATGATATTAACTTTTTCTTGTTCCACATATGAATGATATCAATATAGTATTTTTCCTTCTGTTCCTGGTTTATTTCACTTAACATAATATCCTCCACATTCACCCATTTTATTGCAGATGAAAAGTTTACATTCTTTTTTAAATGACTGAAACATTTTAAATCGTGTGTGTTTCACATTTTATTTATCCATTTGTTTATTGCTAGATGTTCAAGTTGATTTTTGTTTTATTTTAATGGCTTTTTTGTCTGGAGTTTCATTTCGTTTGGAATTTTTCTTGGTTTTGAATTTAGAGAGCTAAAAAGTTTCCATATACAATATATTTTATAAAATTTCCAGTGAAATCTAAGGTTACAGCCTTTGGTCAAACATATTAGTGTATTTTTTTAGCAAAATGTCTGTATATTCATGGTGGTTGAGATAAACAAAGAGGCAAGTAGTCTTATGTAAATTCAGATTTGAGTTTTCTGTCAGTCTACCACTAAAAATTAATAGAAATATTTTGAGTTTTAAGAGTATTGGAGGGCCGGCGCACCGCTCACTAGGCTAATCCTCCACCTAGCGGTGCCAGCACACCAGGTTCTAATCCCAGTCGGGGCGCCGGATTCTGTCCCGGTTGCCCCTCTTCCAGGCCAGCCCTCTGCTGTGGCCTGGGAGTGCAGTGGAGGATGGCCCAAGTTCTTGAGCCCTGCACCCCATGGGAGACCAAGGAAAAGCACCTGGCTCCTGCCTTCGGATCAGCGTGGTGCACCGGCTGCAGCACGCTGGCCGCAGCAGCCATTGGGGGGTGAACCAATGGAAAAGGAAGACCTTTCTCTCTGTCTCTGTCTCTCTCTCACTGTCCACTCTGCCTTGTAAAAAATAAAAAAAAAAGAGTATTGGATGCCAGAATGATGACCTAGAAGTGGTGCTACATGAACTCTGTTTTTATTTCCCCTGCAGAAACTCCTAGGCTTGACTGGGCTCATTCATGTGTCTACAGTCAAATGGTGAGCTGTTGCTTGATTTAAGATGGCCTGCATGGGAACAATTTATTTTACTTGTATACATGTCTCCCATGCTCCAGATGAGGAGACCAGACTAGTTTACAGGGTGCAGGAGGGGTGCAAGAATGTGAGTGCTAACACACACAGCTCAGGGCTAGCTTTAAAATGGTCACTCAGTTATTTCCAACACATTATTTCACCAAGTCAAATCACCAGCCTAACACCTATTTAAAGGGTAAGGAAATAGTCTGTACTTTTTTTTGGACAGGCATAGTTAGACAGTGAGAGAGAGAGACAGATAGAAAGGTCTTCCTTCCATTGGTTCATCCCCCAAATGGCCTCTACGGCCCGCGTGCTGCGCCGATCCGAAGCCAGGAGCCAGGTGCTTCCTCCTGGTCTCCCATGCAGGTGCAGGGCCCAAGCACTTGGGCCATCCTCCACTGCCTTCCCGGGCCACACAGAGAGTTGGACTGGAAGAAGAGCAACCAGGACAGAATCCGGCGCCCCAACTGGAACTAGAACCCGGGGTGCCAGTGCTGCAGGCGGAGAATTAGCCAAGTGAGCCGTGGCACCAGCCTAGACTGTACTTCTTGATAGAATGACATATAAAGTCATATTACCAGGGGTATGGAAAAAAATAGGACCATTTTTTTTTTCAATCAAGTTACCATACTAATAAAGTGCTGAGTCTGAACACAAAGTGGGAGTAGGTGGAAAACAGCTGCTATCTATGGAGACTCAGTCACATATTCATTGGTTCCTTTACCAAAATCAATTTCCCACCATTCTCTTTTGTAACAGCACCTGGGTTTCCCTTGAGGTAACCGTCTTCCTCTTGTATAGCAGCTTTGTGGTTTGGGGGAGATTGACTCTATTTTCTGCTCAAGGCACAAATCAATAAATATAATCACATTCCCCAGGCTACAGTGATTGGAGGGAAAGGACAGAAAAAATACTAAGCCAAATCAAATGCGGAACTTCTTTAGCCACAATTTGCTCAGAAATAGTCCAATCAAAGTAAAGTTCAAAATCTTGATCAATGGTTGAGGATGAAAGAAGCCCTGTATCTGTTTCTGTTTATATCCACAAGACAAGTTAGTCTGAGATTTCAAACTGCTACATGGGAGGAGGGAAGAGGCTAAAGAATTAAAAGGAGCAGATGAAAGTCAAGGTTAAGCTCTAGGGAAGTTCCTCCTGCTGTTGAGCTTCTTGGTAACTGAAGTCAACAAATCATCATCTTGAGTTGTGTTTCCTGGTACTTGTGAAGTTATCAAAATGTGATATGCTTTTCATTCTGTCACCCTGGATTCTCTGAGGTGGTACTAGGTTTATCTGACTCTCAGTGTCAACATAGTTCCTACCTCATCATAGGTGCAGAGCAAGAGTTTAAGGACCCTATATAGCTTAAAATTTTTTATGACATGGCTCTCCTGTACAAATAAATTGAAAGAAATAGCCATAAAGGAGAAAACCAAAGGAAGTAAGCAAACTCCATAAGTAACTACTGATATTTGTAGAATGAATGTATCGATCAATTGATAAATGAAAAACTCAAACCTGAAATCTGTCATTCCACATAGTTCTGCTAGTCTGTTACAATCATAGCCAAAGACAAAAGCTATGAATAAATGTCCTTGATTTAAAAACACAACAAAATCTGAATACAAAATTAACTCTCTAAACCAAAAGGAAGGAAATGCTTCAAAAAATACAGTCGTATCTTTTTTGATAATATATTTCAAAATAATAAGAAAGGGGAAACAAAATAAATTGCAGGAGACTTGAACAAGTTCATACTGAATATCATGGGCATGGCAGTTCCATAAACCACATTCTCATCTTGTAAAGTGTATAATAAAGATAAAGCCAATTCCCTAAGTAAGTATTAACATGTTGATTTCAGTGTTCCTAGGAAAAAGGAATTTGGTTATCTGGCAATGACTGTTGCAAAAATTAGCTAGAACAGATGCTTTGCAATAAAGGATCAAATAGCAATGGGAACAGTTAGTTCTGTGAGACAGAGATAGAGCTCTTACATGGTGAATTTGTCTTTCTTTGTTATTAATTCAACTTAGAATGTAATATGTGTCTTAACCTTTAAGATAAAAGCCCTCACTTTAAAAAATTAAGACAAAATAACTTTAATCAGCATTGGAAATGAAGGATAAATATTGCTTTAATCAGAAAAAGGGATGTAGGCTAAATATTGGGGAAACACTGTAATGAACTGTAAGATATGTAATGAAAAAGTCTGTCACTGCAAAATCGTTGTCATCGTCACTTCTGCTCAGCTGTGACATCCATTTATAAAAATACTTTAGAAATAATTAAGTGGATCATTATATTATTACTTTATTTCCTCTTCACTGTGGAGGCTGACTATGTAACTCATTTCCAAATTCTCTTAACCCAACAGAATCCTCAGTTCTATTTTTATGCACCTATTAAGGTCTTACATCTTCCCCATAGTCTTAACACATGAGTATATAGCATGTATTTCTTCAAGACTTGTGACAAGGCTGATAATCATGTCAGACACTGTCTTTGAACAATACTAAGGAAAATGAAACCATAAGTTTCAAGTACAGGGGAGTGTGATTTGTCTGCCCTTGTCTAGTTATAATTGGTGATTTTTTTATGATGATGTCGTTGTCTGCACATTTATTGCTTTATACATTTGGTGGAATTATTGAGCATACACTAGTCAGACACTATGCTAGACGCTGGGTATTTAAAGACAGAGAAACTTATGATTAATATCTCTACTTTCAAGCTTTTGCCACTGTAGTACAGGCTAACATGCCAAAGGAATATTTTCCTTATATATTCTGTCTTCCTAAAAGTTCGAGAAATTCTGGCATTTTAGTCCACAAGCAATTATTCCTTTGTGTTAAATATTTTGAGTCCCACTCATCTATCTAATATATGTCCGAAACATTTCCCAGATATATCCCAGTTGTTTCACTGAACCAGTTAAAAATACCCGCATTCTGCTGAGTAGAGGGTTCTGGATTGTTCATAAATAGGGAATTTCCATTTCCTGTGTCTTCTCTCAAGGACACTGAGCACCCAAGTTTTCTTGTGGTAAGGTGGGAAGAAACTACCTTAAAATCATCAAGGAATGGAAGCATTCATTTAATTCTCAATCTAAACCAAAGGGGAAATGCTTGGCACATCTTTTCATTGAAATTATATTGAAGTAAGAAGAGGCCAGTGTTATTTTCCTTCCATCTAGCTTTGAATTAATAGTAAAAGACACTTTTATAGGTATTTTATACTCATAAATGTTTAAAATAAAATGGCTGGATGTGCTTGCTGTTTCTCTCTTAATTGAGCTGTATGAATCAGCCACTGCAGTGGGTTAATACTTCCAATTATCGCAAGGGGTTTTCCTGCCATCTCTGCTACCCCCAAAGGAGCTGACCTCTGATGGTTTGATAATGTGAGTTATATGTTGATTTCATATTAATGTGTGTTTTTAGATGTTTATGGAAGTGTGACATATTATTTTTCAAAAAGTTCTATTTACAGGAGTTACCATTTATAGTCATTGCTATGTGGAAATGCATGATCTAGAATTGTGTGGGTATCATTGTCATGTATCTCAGACCTTAACTTTGTTCTCTCACATTCTTAAAAAAAATAAATTCAGTATGAAGTTTTACTGCTCTCTGTTGAATAACTTAGATGATGAGCTTCTGTCTTGCTCCACTGCTCTTGTATACTTCAAATGCATCTTTACAGTCACATTTCCCACATTGTTTGTCATTGTCAGTTTCAGCTCCTCCATCAAATTGTGAGCTCCCGTACAGGAAAGGATATGCTTTATTCATCTCAATATCCACAATGCCTAGAAAAGTGTGGAGGCAAAATTCAAAGCACTTTTTTATTATTTTCATATGGGGAAATACAGGAAGGAAGAATGGTGGAGTATGATGAAATGAAGTAAAAATGTGATAATATATCAATATTTAGGAAAACATTTTAATAAATGTGGTATGAAATGGCTAGAAACCCCCTTGTGACATCTACTTGGCAAAATTATAGTTTGTTAAAACCAAAATATGATGTATTTGTCAAAGAAGAGGATACAGGAGTAGAAGATAATTTAAAAAATAAAAAGGGGTGGGACAGATTTATTGAAGTCCTCTTAAGCACAGAGATTCAGAAAGGCTATTTTATTAAGAAGCCTCAAAAACACCACAAAAATAAGACTTTGGACATGTGTTACAAAAACTTGACCTCAAAATTTATACTTCCTATGTTGTTTAAAACTGCTAATCACACATATGATCCAGCAATCCCACTTCTGGGTATTTATTTATTGATTTTCATTTCTGTGTATTTATTTCAAAGAAATAAAATCAGTATCATAAGGAGATATTACTACTCCAGTTTTCAGCGTAGCATTGTATACGATAGCCAAGAAGTCCATGATGGATTGAATGGAAAAACAAAATGTTATATATACATATAATGGACAATTACTTGGCCTTATAAAAGAAGGAATCCTGCAGTATGATATAATATAGATGGACATAGAATACATTATGCTGAGTGAAATAAGCCAGTCACTGCATGATTCCAGTTATATGAGGTATCAAAAATAATCGAATTCTCAGTATGTGTTCTCAGAGAGGAGATTGGATGGTGGTATCCAGGGACTGGAAATAGGAGGACTTTGATAGTTGTTAATCAAAGCCTGTAAACAAGGTGAATAAAGTCTAGATATTTGCTATTTGGCATTGTCCCCAAGACTAATAATAATGTATTATGCACTGAAAATTTATGAGAGTAGATCTCATGGTAAGCATTCTCACCAAAATGAGTACAATTTGGCAAAAAAGAAAAAAAAGATGAAGTCTGTACAACTTGAGAGAGAGGAGTTTAAAGGGAATATTCACTTTGACTCCACATACTCCTGCTTGGTTTGACTCTTTTCTTCGTTGATGAAGCAGTGATCAAAAGTGTAGTGCATGGTGCAGGTAGTAAAAATAATGACTTGTTTTCTTCCAATTTTTGCAATGACATACTTTCAGTTTATATTATGATCATAAGCTTAACCCTCCACTATGTAAAGATTTAAAGAGTCACAAGGTTTTTGACTTGACCAATACATAAGACCTGCATCTTCTCCTTGAATTGGAGTGGGGGCTGTTTCTCTATATAAACCAATAGAATGGAACAGAGGAGATACTGAATGATTTCCAAACCCAGGTGAAAATGGTGACGCAGCTTCCATTTTGTTTCCTGGAACACAAGGAACCCCGAGCTTCCATTTAAGAAGTCTAACTTCCTTGAAACCAATGTACAAAAGAAGCGCTATGTTGACACCCTACTTGATCTTCCAGTGAACAGCTTACATTACATACCACTTGATTTCTGGCACATTCAGTGCCATTGAGCCTTCATATAAATGAAACTCCAGCTATGCAGTTGACTGTAGTCAACTGTATGAGAGACTCCAAGTAATACATATACGTCTTAGCCTTTCTTGAATTTTTGACCACAAAATTGTAAGCAAAATAAAGTAGTAGTTTTTAAAAACTTAATTAATTGACAAATAAAATGGTATATATTTGTAGTGTATAACATTATTTATTTAAATATGTACACATTGTAGAATGGCTAATGAACAAATTTCTATATACATTATCTCACATGCCTACTGTGTTTTTAGAATAAAAACACTTAAAATGTACTTTCTCAAGTGATTCTCAAATGTTAAATAAACATTAGGGGGTCTCAGTAGACCAGACAAGACCTCATGGAGTCCAACTGTGCAAATTTCCTGTAATTAAATGGAACATTGAAAGGAACTAATTTAAAAAACTACAGAAGATTCCAGTCCATTTGAATTAGAGTAACAGGAAGATTTTTTGTCATAATGAAATAACCCAATCTGCTTTTCCCCCGTTCTGCTTTTTTCAGTGAAACCAACCTCCTCTGCTCTTTTTGTCTGTGACACCAACCTCCTCTGCTCAGCTTCTCAGAACACTCATTCTGCTTTATAGAATGAGATGTTGCCCAATTCTAGAAATGAAAATGAAATAAAAGCCAATTAGATCTTTAAACTAAATTTGTGGTAATTATGTATTTGGACACAAGTATATAATACACTGCTGTTAATTATAGTCACATACAGTACAATAAGACTCTTGAACTCTTTCCTCCTATCTAACTGAAATATTGTATCCTTTGACCAACATCTCCTTAAGTCCTTCACCATACACCTAGCCCTAACCACTGTTCTACTCTCTGCTGTGAATTTGAATGTTTTAGATTATACAAAAGATATTTTTCTTTTTAAAATTTTTAAAAATTTATATAAGGTGAACAAATTTCATGTATTTCTTTTTTTAAATTTTTATTTAATAAATATAAATTTCCAAAGTACAGCTTTTAAATTACAGTGGCTTTCCCCCCTCCACACTTCCCTTCTACCCGCAACTCTCCCATATCCTGCTCCCTCTTCCATTCCATTCACATCAAGATTCATTTTCAATTACCTTTATATACAGAAGATCAGTTTAGTATAAACTAAGTAAAGATTTCAACAGTTTGCACCCACACAGAAACACAACGTGTAAAGTACTGTTTGAGTAATAGTTATAGCATTAATTCACATTGGACAACACATTAAGGACAGAGATCCTACATGGGGAGTAAGGGCACAGTGACTCCAGTTGTTGATTTAAGAATTTGGCACTCTTGTTTATGGCGTCAGTAATCACCTGAGGCTCTTCTCATGAGTTGCCAAGGCTAGAGAAGCCTCTTGAGTTTGCCAGCTCTGATCTTATTTAGACAAGGCCATAGTCAAAGTGGAAGTTCTCTCCTCCCTTCAGAGAAAGGTACCTCCTTCTTTGATGGCCCGTTCTTTCCACTGGGATCTCACTCACAGAGATCTTTTAGGTCATTTTTTTTTTTGCCACAGTGTCTTGGCTTTCCATGCCTGAAATACTCTCATGGGCTTTTTATCCAGATCTGAATGCCTTAAAGGCTGATTCTGAGGCCAGAGTGCTGTTTAGGACATCTGCCATTCTATGAGTCTGCTGTGTATCCCACTTCCCATGTTGGATTGTTCTCTCCTTTTTTTTTTTGGACAGGCAGAGTGGACAGTGAGAGAGAGACAGAGAGAAAGGTCTTCCTTTGCCATTGGTTCACCCTCCAATGGCTGCCGTGGTCGGCGCGCTGCGGCTGGCGCACCGCGCTCATCCGATGGCAGGAGCCAGGTGCTAGGTGCTTTTCCCTGGTCTCCCATGGGGTGCAGGGTCCAAGCACTTGGGCCATCCTCCACTGCACTCCTGGGCCACAGCAGAGGGCTGGCCTGGAAGAGGGGCAACCGGGACAGAATCCGGCGCCCCAACCGGGACTAGAACCCGGTGTGCCGGCGCCGCAAGGCAGAGGATTAGCCTGTTGAGCCACGGCGCCGGCTTGTTCTCCCCTTTTTAATGTATTAGCAGACATTAGTCTTGTTTATGTGATCCCTTTGACTCTTAATCCTTATTATGATCAATTGTGAACTGAAACTGATCACTTGGACTAGTGAGATGGCATTGGTACATGCCACCATGATGGGATTGAATTGGAATCCCCTGGCACGTTTCTAACTCTACAGTTTGGGACAAGTCCGATTGAGCATGTGCAAAACATTACATCTCTTCACTCTCTTATTCCTACTCTTTTATTTAACAGGGATCACTTTTCAGTTAAATTTAAACACCTAAGAATAATTGTGTGTTAATTACAGAGTTCAACCAATAGTATTAAGTAGAACAACAAAAAAATACTAAACAGGATAAAGTATTAAGTTGTCCCTTGACAGGGCAAGGGCTGATCAAAACAAATTTAGGAGCACAGTGATGCTTCCCACCCTACCCTGCTCCCATGCATTCTTCCATCCTCTTTTCTTCCTTCCTTTATTATTTTCCTTTCAATTTTTCAATGACTTACTTTCAGTTTATATTATGATTATTAGCTTAACCCTCCACTATGTAAAGAATTAAACAAATAGTAAGAATAAAAAATATTGTTTCTCAACAGTGGAAACAAGGCATGTCATCAATAATCAAATATCAAAATGCCAATCTCATTCATATACATTACATTTTTGTACTCTATTAGTTACCACAGATCTCAGTTGATTCCATATGTTAGCTATTTTGAAATGAGCTGTAATAAATATGGGGGTACAAGTAATTCTTTCATAAACTGATTTCATTTCCATAGGGTAAATTCCCAGGAGTGGGATGGCTGGGTCATATAGTACATCTATTTTCTGCATTCTGAGGTATCTCCATAGAGTATTGCCCAATGGCTGTACTAGTTTACATTCCCAATAACAATGTTTTAGGGTACAACTTTACTCACATCTACATTAGCATTTATTGTTTTTTGATTTCTGTATGAGAGCAATTCTAACTTGGGGGAGGTGAAACCTCATTGTGGTTTTCATTTGCATTTCGCTGTTAGCTAGTGATCCTGAGCATTTTTTCATATTGGCTATTTGAATTTTATCCTTTGAACAATGGCTGTTTCATCCTTTGAACAATGGGAAAAGTCCTTTGCCCATTTCTTAACTGTATTTTTTGATTTGTTGTTGTTGAGTTTCTTGAGCACTTTATTGATTCTGGATTTTAATCCTTTATTGGTTGCACAGTTTGCAAATATTTTCTCTAAATCTGTTGGTTGCCTCTTCACTTTCTTGAGTACATCTTTTGCGATGTAAAAGCTTCTTAGCTTGGTGTAATCCCACGTGTCAATTTTGGCTTTGATTACCTGTGCTTCTGGAGCCTTTTCTAAGAAATCTTTGCCTATGCCTCTATCTTGCAAAGTTTCCCCAATGTTATCCTCTGGTAATTTGATGGTATCAGGTTGTAGATTTAGATCCTTGATCCATTTTGTGTAGATTTTTGTATAAGGTATAATGTAGGGGCCTTGTTTCATACTTCTGCATAAGGAGATCCAATTTTTCCAACACCATTTGTTGAAGAGACTTTCCCCTCCAGAGATAGATTTTTGCTTGCTTCTCAAAGGTTAGTTGGTTGTAGATGTGTGGATTGATTTCTGGGATTTCTATTATTTCCATTAGTCTACATGTCCGTTTTGGTGGCAGTACCTGGCTTTTTTATTATAACTTTCCTGTAGTATGTATTGAAATCTGGTATTGTGGTTCCTCTGGCTTTATTTTGGTTGTGAAAGATTTCTTTAGCTCTACTGGGTCTCTTGTGTTTCCATATCAATTTTTGCATTATTTCTTCTAGATCTGAGAAGAATGTCATTGGTATTTTGATTGGGAACACATTTTACCTGTAAATTGTTTTTGAGTAGCAGGGACATTTCTATGAATTTTTTTCCTAATGTCTCTGGATAAAACTTCCAGAACTATACTGAATAGCAATGGCATCCTTATCTGGTTCTGGATCTTAGTGAAAATGCTTCCAGCTTTTCTCCATTCAGTATGATGCTGGCTATGGGTTTGTTATATATTGCCCTGATTGTATTAAAGAATGTTCCTTCATTACCCAATTTGTCTAAGGATTTTTATCATGAAAAGATAAATGCTGTATCTGCATCTATTGAGATAATCATATGGTTTTTATTCTTCAATTTGTTAATGTGATGTATCACATTTCTTGATTTTTGTATATTGAACCATCCATCCATGCACACCAGGGATAAGTCCCATTTAGTCTGGGTGAATGATCTTTTTGAGGCTTCATTGGATTCAATTTGTTGAGGATTTTTACATCTATATTCATCATGGATATTAATCTTCAGTTCTCTTTCTTTGTTGTATTTTTTCTGGTTTTGGAATTAAGGTGATGATGGCATCATAGAAGAGTTTGTAAGGATTACCTCTCTTTCAATTGTTTTGAATAACTTGAGAAGAATTGGAATTAGTTTCCTTTTAAAGTCTGGTGGATTGCAGCCAGGAAGCCATAGATGGTCCTGGGGTTTTCTTTGTTGGGAGAGTCTTTATTACTGATTAAATTCCTGTCTTCATTATTGGCCTATTTGGTTTTTTGTGTCTTCATGACTCAATTTTGGTACATTGTACGTGTCTAGAAATCTTTCTTCTAGATTTTCCAATTTGTTGGCATATTGCTGCTTGTAGTAATTCCTGATGATTATTTTTATTTGTGTGGTGTGTGTCTCCCTTTTCATTGCTGATTTTATTAATTTGGGCCTATTTTTTTTCCTGTATAGTTGGACAAATGGTGTATTAACCTTGTTTATTTTTTCAAAATGCCAGCTCCTCATTACATTGATTTTTGTATCATTTTTGTTTCAATATTGTTTATTTCTTCTCTGATTTTAGTTATTTCTTTCCTCCTACTTATTTGGAGGTTGGTTTGTTATTGTTTCTCTAGGTCTCTGAGATGCACTGTTTGATCACTTATTTGATGCCTTTCCAATTACTTTTTGTAGACACTAATGACTGTAAACTTCTCTGAACAATTATTACTGTATCCCATAGGTTTTTGCTATTTTTAGTTGTCATCTTCATTCATTTCTTGAATTTTTTTTATTTTCCATTTGATTTCTTCTATGACCCACTATTCATTCAGTAGCATGTTTTTCAGTCTTCATGTGTTTGCATATTTTCTGGTGTTTCTTAAGTTGTTAATTTCCAGCTTCATTCCATTGTGGTTAGAAGATACATGCTATGATTTTAATATTTCTTGAATTTGTTGTAACTTTGTTTATGGCCTACCATATAGTCTATCTTACAGAAAGCTCCATTCACTGATGAAAAGAATGTGTATTCTGCAACTGTAGGATTAAATATTCAGTAGGGATCAATTATATCCATTTGGCCCATGGTTTCTATTAGCTCAGTTGTTTCTTGTTGATAATTGTCTAGTTCATCTGTCCATTGATGAAAGTGGGTTGTTGAATTCTCAGATTATGATTGTTTTGGATTCAGTGTCTCTCTTTAGATCCATTAACATAGCTTTCAAATAGCCTGATGCACTGGCATTGGGTGCATATACATTTACTATAGTCGCATCTTATGTTGAATTTATTACTTCCTCATTACATAATGCCCTTTTTTATATCATTTAACCATTTTTGTGTTAAAGTCTATTTTGTCTGGTATCAGGATAGCTATTCTGGTTCCTTTTTACTTTCCATTATCATAGAGTATATTTTTCTACCCTTTTACTATCAGGTGTATTTTTGTTAGTGAAGTATATTTCTTGCAGGCATCAAATAGATCGATCTTGTTTTTTGATCCATTCAGCCAGTCTGTGTTTTTAATTTGAGAATTTAGTCCATTTTCAATCTAGTATAATATTGATAAATAGTGACTTGACCCTGCCATTTTTTCCATAAATATTCCTATTGATGCTTTGGATTTCTTTTGTACTTTTAATAGATTTTCTGCCTTCATATTCTTTCATATTGATGACTATCTTTCTATGTTTCTGGGTGTAGTGCATCCTAAAGAATTATTTGTAAGTCTTGACAAATGGTGACAAATTCTTTAAATTTCTGTTTATTATGGAAGGTCTTTATTTTATCCACATTCATAAATGAGAGCTTTGCAGCGCACAGTATCCTGGATTGATAGATGTTAGGAGTTCCTGAAACGTGGAAAGAGAGAATGGATAGAAGCCCTGTTCAGTGAAATAATATCAGAAAACTTCCCTAATTTGGAGAAAGAAAAGAACATCAAAGTACAAGAAGCCCATAGAACTCCTACAGAAAATATCCTTACCACAACACATTTCAGTCAAACTTTCAACATAGAACATAAATAAAATATTCTAAAATGTGCACATAATGCAAGATTAACATCAGATATACTCCAATTAGACTGACAGCTGATTTCTCATCAGAAACCTTGCAGGCTAGGAGAGAATGGAGAGATATTTGGCTTTATGTGCCTGGCTTGTTTCACTTAACATGATGTCTTCCAATTTCATCAGTGTTGTTGTGTGACAGCTTTTCCTTCTTTTTCATGATTTAATAGCATTGCACATTTACTTTATATAATCATTCATCAGTGGTTATCTAGGTTTATTTAAGATGTTGTTCATTGTGAGTAATGCTGCTAAGTATAAGGAATTGCATATATCTCTTTGACATGCTGTTTTCATTTCCTTTATATATATATATATATATATACCAATAGAAGATTTACTGGACATGTGGTAGTTCTATTTATAATATTTTGAAGAATATCCACAATGTTGTTTATAAGGACTATACTATTAGTATGAAAATGTTCAATATTCTCCACTTTCTTGAGAAACATACTATCTTTTATATTTTTGATGAATGCCATTCTAGCAAATATGAAGTGATATGTTATAATTTTAACTTGTCTTTTCCTAATTAAATTACCTTGGCTATTTTTTTTTAAATCATAGCTGGCCTTCTGATTGTCTTCTTTTGTGAAATGTCTGTGTTGGTCCTTTGCTCATTTTCAAATAAGGTTATTTTTTTCATGTTATTGAGTTATTTAATGCCCTTATGTTTTGGATATTTTTTTTTTTGACAGGCAGAGTGGACAGTGAGAGAGAGAGACAGAGAGAAAGGTCTTCCTTTTGCCGTTGGTTCACCCTCCAATGGCCGCCGCGGCTGGCGCGCTGCGGCCGGCGCACCGCGCTTGTCCGATGGCAGGAGCCAGGGGCCAGGTGCTTCTCCTGGTCTCCCATGGGGTGCAGGGCCCAAGCACCTGGGCCATCCTCCACTGCACTCCTGGGCCACAGCAGAGGGCTGGCCTGGAAGAGGGGCAACCAGGACAGAATCCGGCACCCCGATCGGGACTAGAACCCAGTGTGCTGGCGCCGCAAGGCGGAGGATTAGCCTGTTGAGCCACGGCGCCGGCTTATGTTTTGGATATTAATCACGTATCAGACATATGGTATACAAATATTTTCTGCCTTTAAGTGAATTGTCTCTTTATTCTCTTGATTTTTTCTTTTGACACGTGGAAGCTTTTAGTTTGATGTAGTCCATTTGTCTATTTTCCTTTTTTTGCTTGTGCATTTGGGGTCATATTAAAAAACAAAGATATTTGCCAGGCCAGTGCCATGAACCTTTTATCTGCTAAATTTGGGGGAGTAATTTTTTATGTAGAAATATTAGCTAAACCACTTCCGTTTATGGAATCTATAATCAAAATATATTTAAAATAGTTGAGACATTATGTAAGACTGTGTTTAATAACATTTTTATAACATAAAAAGCAAATTCAAAAGGATTTTTAAAAGGTATAGGTAATATAAATATCAATAGTTTTTATTGATGGAGAATAAGTAAAGAAGGCCATTGATCACAGTGGCATCCTTAAGAAGTTTGAAATAGTTCTGTATTTGGCAGAGTTTATTGATTTAGAAAGAATATGTGGGTAAAATTTGTGTGGTAAAATTTGTGTTAGCTCTACTACAGCACCTATCTCATCTTTAAACATTTGTATGGCTCATAATAATAACATGTATAGTTTAATATGCATCATGGATGAAAGTAAAATCAAGGAAAATACATAAAACATCATATTTTAGACAAACAGTGAAAATTCTAGTTTATCTATCAGAGATTATATAAGTAATGTAAAATAGACATTCCTGAAGATAGTTATCGAGACATAATTCTGGGCAGATATTTTAAGAGGTTGTTTATGGTCAATGTGAAGAAAGAAACCAGTTAACCCTCAAAAGAACTTAATGAATTTTTAAGCCCCTATAAAGCCTTCAGGTTGTCTTAAGAGTTGCTGAAACTTCTTCCTTTTTTATTGTATAGCAGTGAAATGTGGACTTTGTGACAATCAACAGATATTGAAAAGCCTTTCCCTTGGAAATTCTGAGTTTTAAATGTCTTTTGAAATTTCAAATAACTGACAATATGGCAAAATCTAGAAGTGAATAGCTCACAGATTTTTCCTTCTGCTAAAAACATCAATTCTGCAAATGAGAGTTCAGAACAGTAAGCTCATGTGAATTGGCAGAAACCTAACTCAGGAAATTTTAGAATATTGGCAATAATTGTAATTGTCATGGCTCAAGTTTCATAGTATTATGTGATAAGAAGTGACACTGCAGAGATGTCTAGAGCATTGTCAGTTACTGGGTTTTTGCTTCAGTCTCTCTCTGACTACGTCTCTTGTTTCTTCAGGTCTTTGGCTCAATCCTTTTCAGTTTTGTTTCATTGATTTTATAAACAGTCATTTTTATCATAGAATTACATGCAACAAAATATTTGCAAAAAAATTAAATGTGTATCTATTTAAAATACGTTAAAGTAACTGTTATTTGATCCACTTATTCTGTTCCCCAGGGACAGTGGCTTTCAACCCATTAAGCTTATTTACTAAGTATTTATCACCATAATTAACTTGTAAATATTTATTGCAACTAACTTAATAGACAAAGAAAATAAAAACAACAAAACAAGCATCAGCAAATCATTGGGTAGGACTCTGAACCTCTGCCAGTGCTGAGTGCGGCCTTATTCATGAGTCATTCCACTTAGTTTGTTTAAAGCTTTTCTTTTAATATGATATGTAAGTATTGAACTCATAGTTTTCATTCCCTTTCTGTGCCTCTCACATTCTCTCAGTATCTGTTTATTTTTAACTGAAAGAATACTCAGGGGTTAAGCATTGGTGCAGTGGTTAAGCCCTGCTTGAAACACTTGCATCCCCTCCACACTTTAGTGCATATATTTGAGTTCTGGCCCCGTTTCCCATTCCAGGTTCCTGCTGATGCACATCCTGAGAAGTGGCAGATAATGGTTAAGTAGTTGGATTACTACCATCAATGTAATGATCTGGACTGAGTTCTGGGCTCCTGACTTCTGTCTGATCCAGCCATGGCTTTTGGAGGCATATGGTGAGTGAACTAGCATATAGATTCCTCTGTCACTATAAAAAATTAGAAAGAATATTCAGTATTTCCACTATTATGACTACAGAAGTATTGTAGTATTGTCTCCTCTGTAGTTAGTAAATCCCTCTTTTAAAATATTAATATAAACAGAACAGAGTTAACATATTTCATAGAGTTATAAAATGATAACCATACTTCCCTCCATTCCTTGTTTTATTTGAACATCTGTTTAAGTTTACACTTTCTAATAGCTCCTTAAATGCCTCTCAGTATGATTTTCCTGACAGTTAAACGTGATAAATGATTACTGATTCCAAGTATTTTTTCTGTAAAGACCTTTCATTCCCTGGTCTGAACAATTTTCACTCTAGATCAGATAAGCATATTTTCTTAGGAGCCTCCTTTCAAGTGTTTAATTTCATCTTGGAAATTGTCTTCACTTCTACATTTTATTGACTGATCTCTTGTATATTATTTTTGTTTAGAATCAACTGTACGTAAAAACAAACATCCCCAAATAGGTTTTTAAATGATGGGAGTTTTCCTCTTTTCGTGTAAAAAGAATCTAGCGGTAAAGAGCTTGGCTGGTACTGTAGCTTCACAGCATGATGTAGCCAGGCTCCTGGTCTTCTGCCAAAATTAATGCCTTCTCTCATGGTCCAAGAGCATTTCTCAGTCTCCAGCCATCAAGTCTTCATTCCAACCAATGTAAAGAGGAGGGATGAAGAAAATTTCTTCAAAAACATTTTCTGTACATTTTTTCATCAAAATGTATTTCCTTCGCTCTACTAACTTGCAAGTGAGTTTAGGAAACAAATTGTTTTACCTAAACTGCAATTTTTCCATCTGAAACTTAGAATTATACTTACCAAGTGTAATGGACATTGGAAAACAATTACCACCTCTGTCGTGGTCAACTTCATTGGAAGGGAAACGGAGGAATCAGGAACGGGTAGAAGGAGAAGGCACATTCTGATGTAGGCAGGATGACAACCTTGGCTAAGCCCATGGAAAGCTCTGGTGCTAAAATATTACAGGTGAGATGTTCCACTTGGAATCTAAATAGCCAGGATTTTACAGTCATGCCTCTGTCAAATAATGATGTGTGGGTCCTTCTGGGAGCTGTATGATCTTGGGCAAAGCAGCGCCTTTTAGCTTTGGCACTCTCTGAAAAGGCTGCCAGCTGACAGCGCTACCAGCAGCCAAGATTAATAGTATTTCTCTAAAGTGTTTAAAACTCAGCCTAATTCTTATCACCAAACACATCTAACTTGTTCTTTATCCAGATATATTTAACAAGTTTCATTAGCTAAGAAAAATGCTTGAGGGGCAGGGGAATATAAAACAGCATTACTGAGGCCCATCACACAGTATCCCTAAACTTTGAATATTGTCAAAAATATAGGACAAAAACTTAATTCCTATCTTGTAAGTATATTAAAGAATCTATTCTTCCAGTACCACTGCTAAGAAACCATACCCTCTTCTGAAAACTAGAGCTTCCTCCTTGTGAGAAGTTTCGTTTAATTTTACCATATTCTGAGCAAAAGGCCTAAGTTTCTGCACTGGAAAATCTCTTATTAATCTAGTAATTGTACAGAGCCCTTTTGACTAATCTGTATTCCTGAATATATACAGATATGCATGGTAGTTTATGTTAAGTGCCTCTGCCTGTGCCCTTGTGGAGCCTGGCATTTACCCAAATCCTTCTGAGAATATTTTCAGGGGCCATCAGCCTCTTCTACTGGATTACACTCTTCCTTGCTTCTATTTGCCACACTTTTTGATGTGTCATTTCCCAGATTCTCATATGATTTTCATTTCTTAAAAAATTACAGAAAACATTGACAGGAGAGAATAAACCCTGTTTATAGTTTCTAATTTCCTCACATTCTCAGTTGCTTGGGTTCTAAGAAAATCGTTTAGGTTCCTTCAAAGATTGGCAGATGAAGATAAAAATAAAGTTAGTACGTGATGGATAAAGTTAACTCTTCAGGCCACTTCTTGTCCATATAATTCTTCTTCCAGAAGAACATTCCAGTTTTGCCGATGTAAAGGTGCTAACCACCCATTTGTCCTAGTGGAATGACATTACGAGCTATTTATGAGCTTGGGAAAGCCTGCTCTTGAGAATGATAGTCCTGGATATGCGGTGGTTCTGGGTGCTAGAGGAAACGCAAATAAGTGTACAGAAGGCACAGCTATCTTCTTTTCAAAGTTCAAACACTACTCTGGTGGGTGGAGATGTTTTCAAGAGCTCTTGAAGGCAAGAAAATAAAACAAGACCCTGAAAGATGAGCTGGGCCCAATGCATGAATCCAAGTATTGACAGCAAGAGCTGCTGCTATTCAAGGTTCTACTTCCTGATTCTAGTAGATTCAGATCATGGACCCCAAATTTCCTTCTCTCTCTTGTCCCCCTCATTCCCTCCCTCTGTCTTTCCCATATAACAGTGAAAAGGAAGCCAGGAAAATGGCCCTCAGCAGAAAGCTAATTGACCAGAAACTTGACCTAAGACTTTTAGCCTCCAGAACTGTGAAAAAACAATTTGTGTTATGTAGTCCACCCAGTCCTATGACATTTTGTTATGGCTGTCTAAGCAGACTAAAAAAACTTACCATATTTGTACTCAAAGCTATTGAAACAAGTCATAACAGTCACATCAAAACAATGCAGAACTATTTTATTGGCTAGAGGCATGGAAGTTGAAAGAGAGCAGATGCATATAATACCACAACCATAGCACTAGGAAATTATTCATAATGTTCCCACATACTCATATAGAAGTCAAACATAAATAAGAATGTTAAAAATTATGAGTCCTGATGACATGGTTACTCAAGTCAGCTTAATGTTGAATACAGTTGGCCATGTATTACTCTAGACTAATTAATATGACATCTCAAAAGCCAGCAGGAGGTAGATTTTCTTCTGGATAGTCTGAATGTATTACCCATACAAAGTTCCAGAATTATTTTTAAGAACTTGTACCCCTTGTTATAAAATTCATGCATCATAGGTTTTGTTAGTGTCTTTTTTTTTTTATTCTTAAAGTACAATGAAAGTCTATTGAAATCAAAGCTCTCTGAATCAATTCTGTGATGATTAAATAGCTAGTACACATTACCTATGACCAAGCAAAGTGATATAACACCTCTGCTACAGGAAATCATGAAAAATATTATTACATTTGATTATTTATTTTTTCTTTATAAATTAAGATGAACTCTTACTGTGTTTGTTTACTAATTAAAAATAATCCTCTTGGCGATGAGACAGATATCTATGCAAAGTGATAGGGGGAATGGCCCTTCCAGAATCAATGCATTAGTTCACTCATATCCAAGAATGCTACTTTCTAATATTCTACCTCTTACCTTCACAATAGAATAAAAGAATAGAAATGCCATGACAAGAGTTACTGGGCTTGGGACAAAGGCAATTTATTATTCATTTGCAGCTGTACTAAAAGAAGGAAATTTAGACTTAAGCCTAATTTTCTAGGCCATTTGGAAATTTTGAGCAATGAAAAGTTTCTTTTTTAGGGAGATTTTTAAGAAAAATAAAAGTACTAATTCTTTCCCCATGGATAAGTTGCATCCTGCTCCATTCTCTCTCCTTATGGCAATGAGATAGGTTCTTAGTCAGATAGATCTGGTTTTGATTCTGGATTCACCATCCCTGTTTAACCTTGAGTATGTTCTCTTTCTCCTGTCTTCAAAGTGGGGTTTGATGATAGCAAGGACTAAATAAGGAGAGACACAGAAAACACTGAACACTGGGCAGCAGCAAGAGTTAATAAATCATAGCTACTGCTATGGTGAAGATTCTGCTAATGCTTCTGACAGTGAGACATGTGTTATGGCAAGAGTAGAAAGGGTCTCCCTGCTGCACTTGTCATATCCACTTAACACTGATCCTGCAAATATTCATAGCGTTCTACCATGTGTCCAATCCCAAGCTAGTCACCTGGTGTGAAGGAATAAACAAAGCATGTGGGACTCCTGCGTTTATTGCACTTAGAGACTAATCATGAGGTAGACATTAAACTGAGATCATCAACACAGATGTAGAAATTTAAATAGAGACAAGCTTTGTAAAGGAAGATGCACAGAGCTGTGGGAGAATAAAAGGGGATTGAAATTTGGCAGAATGGTGAAGAATGACCTCTCTGAAAGTGCATTTTTAAGACCTGAAGAAAAACCAGGTGAGAAGCCCTTCAACAAGAGGAATAGCACAGGGAATGTTCCTTGAGTAGGGAAGACTATTTAGGAAATGAAAGAAGACCAAGGTGGCTGAAATTTGCAAAAAGAAAGTAGATAGGGACCAGATCCAATTTGTAAAATACTGGAGTTTTTTTCTAAATGCAGTGAAAAGTCATTTTGACCAGAAGAATGACATACTCTGGTTTGCAAGATTTTTAAAAAGTTATTATTTATTTGACATAGAGAGTAAGAGAGACGGATAAATGGCTGTGGTCAAGCCTGGCCAAAGCCAGAAGCCCATTACTCAATCAGAGTTTCCCAATGGGTGGCAGGACCCATGTACCTGAGCCATCATCTACTGCCTCCCAGGATTCACATTAGCAGAAACATGGAGTCAGAAGTGGAAGAACCAGGACTCAAACCCACTCACTCTCAGATAGGATGCAGGCATCCCAAGTTGCACCATAACTGCTGTATGCCTCTTTAGTTTATATATTTTAAAAATTGCTTTGACATATTTGTGGATATTGGAGTAGAGAGATACACAGCAGAAAATGTAACCATTGAAAAGCTATTGACTCATTCCAGGAGGGATACAATAGCTGTTTAAGGAATCCTCAGTGCTGTAGAGAAAATGAATGCCATATATATATGTATAATGTATATATATATATATATATATATATATATATATATAATGTGAGGGATCTTCAAAAAGTTCACGAAAAATGTGTTTTATAACCCTTTCCTGGGAATATATCCAAAGGAAATGAAAGAAGCATATAAGTTACCTGCACTTCCATGTTTACAGCAGCACAATTCATAATAGCTAAGATATGGAACCAACCTAAATGTCCATGAATTGATAACTGGATAAAGAAAATGTTGTATACACACACACACACACACACACATGATGGAATATTACTCAGCCATAAAAAGAAAGAAATCCTGACATTTGCAACAAAATAGATGCAACTGAAGTTCATTGTGCTAAATGAAATAAGCCAGACCCCAAAATAAAAACACTGCGTTTCCTCTTATTGTGGTAGTTAATGTATACAGATATACCATTATAGTTTTAATGATCTGTGATTATTTCTCAAATTTACTGTGTGTGAGTGAAGTGGACATCTTTCCATTTGTAAAAGAAAACAACCGAGAAAAACTATGCACAGATTTCAAAAACAATTGCACCCAAATAAATTTTCTTGTAATTCCACTTGTCCAGGAACTTTTTAATGTACTTTTATATTTGGTAGGTCAGACTTTATTTATTCCCCTCTCATGAAATCCATAAAACAAATGTCTGAAAGCTAAAATAATTTGCTCCAGGTCACATAGGAAAAAGCAGTGTTGCTGGAACCTGGGCCTCTTCTCTGCCTTGATTCTAAAGCCCCCGTCCTTGAGCACCGTCTGTGCTGGCCACACTCCTGTGCTGCCTGCTCTGCCCTGTGCTGCCCAGGGTTCCTGGCAGCTTCTGAGCCCTGGGGCTTCAGAGCCACTCAGGAGACAGCAGCTGTGCCAGGAGCATCTTTCTGAGGCAACTGCAGTCGCTTTCAAACCTCCCCCACCTTCAGTATCCCTAGGGGCCCGGAACTGTTCCTGTGTCAGAGAAATGGACTTCATAGAAAGAGGAATTACGGAAGGCTTGCTCTCGTACATTAGGAAGAGTGAAACCGTGCTTGCTTTATGGTGTGTGCTGTTGCACATTCCTTTGTGACCAAAGGAATGGACAGGAGTGTTTTGAAGTGAACATGAAAGATCACTAAACCGGAGGTATTTTGATCAGGTGGTAAATAAGGATTGAAAGCAGGATATTAAAAGAATATACCTTGGTGGGAGAAAAGGGTCTTTAAAGCTTACATATTACACATCATTGCAGAAAGGAAACCTGGAAAAACACACCAGGTATGAGAGAGGAGGAAGTACAGCAATATCTGATACTACTATTGAAAGGTTACTATGTGAATTAAATGCATCACCTCGTTTAATTCACTCTCACAATAACACCTACTTACTGAGGCACAGAGATAGATTGACATTTGCCTTGTTATCATACAACTAGCACGTGGTGAAATTAGAATGCTTTCTCTTTCCCCAGCTGAGCTCAAATACTGCTGTCATCTGACACTGAGAGGAGGCGACATGGGTTTTTGGATGAACTTTATCTATAATTCTTGCTTCTAACCCAAAACGGGGAAGGAGCCCATCAAGGAGGGTACAGATGAGAGGACAGTATGTTACCTGTGTGGTCTTTAGAATGACCTCACTTTCCAAGGCAGCTACTCTGGCCAAAATCATAAAGTGAAGGTTGCAGTGCTTGACAAACCGTGCAGGCAGATCCCCCATGGCTGTATCTCTGGTGACAGAATGAGGTTTTTTGGGAGTTATTGCAGATTCCAGACAAATGCTAGTACATTGGGAATCATGCACGAGGAATAACTGTGGTGAGATTTCTGCTCTCACTGTCCCTTCTTGAGTGTAACATATTGTGCAGGAGGTGGAGAGGTGGACAAGGAGGAGATTTATACTGCAGCTTAGAAATATTAAATGTCTGAGATGCCGATAGCCAGAATTTAACAGATTGCTATTTGGTCAAGGGAGCATATTTTTAGTAAGAGAATCTATTATCACAGACTGAAGAGACTTCTGGCTCCCAGGACAAAGCTGTTTATGGAGGAAGCTGGCCCTTGGACCGTGAGGAGCCCTTGGACTGTGCTGGCCTCATAGCTAGTTGCTGGTGATGATGACAATTGCCATTTATCAAGTAAATTCTATGTCAGACACTATTTTAAGTGTTTCTTATACTTTATACCATTGCATTCTCATAAAACTCCATGTATTAGATGTAATCATTATAATAATTCCCATTATATAGATAAGAAAACAGGCAAATAAAGGTTAAGAAATTTACCACTAGAAAGTGTTAAAGCTGGTATTTGATCCTAGGAGGTTTGACTAAAGCCTGTGTGTTTAACCACTGTACTCTCCTACTTTTTTTTTCTTGTAAGATTCATATTTGTTTTTCTATTTTTTTCTGTTTAGTTAACTTTGCCTTCAAGACTCTCCTCACTTTGCTTATATTAAAAATATTTTAAAATCATTTTTAAGCAGCACTGAAAATTAACTGACTTCAAAGCAGTCTTTCCTTGTAGAGCTCTCTACAAAAATCTTACTCTTATCTACATAGAAACATGGGAATTGGCATATTCATTAGAAAACTAAATATACACAAGCAAATATTAAGCTTTGAGAAGAGTAAGTGGGAATTGCCATACTTAAATATGTCTGATTCTCTGAAGTTTTATTTTTTTGTTCAAAATTTTGCACTTCAGTTTCCTCCTCTGCCAGAGTATAATGGGGGCTGGTTTGGTTAGAAGAATATGAACCCTCATCTCAGAGAGAATGGCTGTTACCATTGGATAAAGAAATTGTGGTCTATATACACAATAAGATAGTATTTAGCCATAAAAAGGATAGAATTCTATCATTTGCAGCAAAATGGGTGAAACTGGAGGATGTCATTTTTTTTTTTTTTTGACAGGCAGAGTAGACAGTGAGAGAGAGAGAGACAGAGAGAATGGTCTTCCTTCTGTTGGTTCACCCCTCAAGTGGCCGCTACAGCCAGCGCACTGCGCTTATCCAAAGCCAGGAGCCAGGTGCTTCCTCCTGGTCTCCTATGCAGTTGCAGGGCTCAAGGACCTGGGCCATCCTCCACTGCCTTCCCAGGCCATAGCAGAGAGCTGGACTGAAAGAGGAGCAACCGGGACAGAATCCGGCGCCCCAACAGGGTCTAGAACCCGGGGTGCCAGCGCTGCAGCCAGAGGATTACCCTAGTGAGCCGCGGCGCATGTCTCTCAATACATGTTCAGGGAATGGGATCAGAAGTGGAGCAGCTGGGACTCAAGCTGGAACCCATTTGGGATGCGGGCATTGCAGGAAGTGTCTGAACCCGTTATGCCACAATGCCAGCCCCCTAATTGTACATTTTCTTATTTTCTCTGATCACAATCACTCTAAATAACTGAACTAAATTTTCCTCCCTGTGCCACACAGAGCAAAAATGAAATTTCTGCCTTTTTCCTCTCAGAACATTTTTTTGCACTCTGCAGAAACAAATGGAAGACATGCGATTTACTAATTTCAACCAAAAATATATATTAAAGCCCATTGAGTCAAAGGAAGATATTTTTGTATTGGTTTAGAGCAAAGGTTTTGTTCCAAGAATCTGGGTTCCAACTACCTCTATCACACAACTTGTTATGTTTCCAGTGCTTGGTCTGCATAGCTCTGACAAGATTCCTTCATCAGTAACATGGTATATTCATTCCAATTTTATAAGATTGTCTGGAGAATTATCTTGGAGAATACAAGTAGTCACCACTAATAGACGGTAACTGTTTCTTTGAGATTATTGTCATTAAAAATGGTCAACACTTGCTGTATCCAAATGGGAGGGGAGAGAGTACTTACTTAAAGCACTTCAGGGAATGCATGGCAGGTAGTGATCACTTACTAAATAGGCATTACTATTATCTTTGTCAATGTATGAGGGAACTTAAAAAGTTCATGGAAAGTATGTATTATCTTTTACTTTGATTTTTCTACAAAATGCTGAAATACTGATATTTGTACAACAGTCTAAAGTTTCATCTATTCAATAAGGCCACGTTCATTCTCAATGTGCTAATTCTTTAACATTTAACTATATTTCAAGCATAGAAAATAGCTATCTCTATCTTGAAACAAGGCTGTTTTTTAATTTAAAATACTTATTCCCTTGGGCTAATCTTCCGCCTTGCGGCGCCGGCACACCGGGTTCTAGTCCCGGTCGGGGCACCGGATTCTGTCCCGGTTGCCCCTCTTCCAGGCCAGCCCTCTGCTGTGGCCCAGGAGTGCAGTGGAGGATGGCCCAGGTGCTTGGGCCCTGCACCCCATGGGGAGACCAGGAAAAGCACCAGTCTCCTGGCTCCTGCCATCGGACGAGCGCGGTGCGCCGGCCGCAGCGCGCCGACTGCGGCGGCCATTGGAGGGTGAACCAACGGCAAAGGAAGACCTTTCTCTCTGTCTCTCTCTCTCACTGTCCACTCTGCCTGTAAAAAAAAAAAAAAAAAAAAAAAAAACACATCCTGTATAATGCTTGCTTCAGGTATCACACATTCCATCCTCTTACTTTGGGACTCCTGGACTGGTGACTGGATCCCTGCATCTTCTATTGGGGTCAACTCTTCAACAGGAGTTGTGGACTTTTGTTTGACAGCAGGAAGGATAAACATCATTGATGTAAAGTAATAGATTGATAGGTTTCAGAACTAGATGGGGCAGTGGGAATGAAAAGAATAATAAATGTATGAAAAATAGTATTGGAAATATAAAAATTACTATATCATAAAATCAGAATCGAGGTATTTAATAAATATAAGTTTGAGAAATTTCTAACAGGTGATTCAATGAAGTTTCTTATTCACTTATTCATTTATCCATTCAACAGGCATTTATTCAGTGCTATTCTATGTCCCAGGTGCTTAAAATTAACCTCATTTTTATCTGCAATATTGGGTCATGGAATTGGATTAAAAACACTAAAAAACAAAATATAATTTTACAATTGTGCTGTTGATAGAAATAGGTCATGTTCTGTACAAAGGTTAACATAAGATTCATTTAGGGCAGAATATGAGTGATGTAGACCCCAGTAAAGATAAAGCCAATAACTTAATTATTCTTGGGAAGTTTTCCAAAGAAATCAGATTTAACTTTGAATTCATATATTGCCTGACAGTAAATATTATCATTACACAATGAGCATACATTGACTTGACCTAAAAAAATGGGTTAAGGTAAGTGGGGTGAATTTTCCACAGGTTGGAGATCACTGTTTTCAGAGTGTGATTGGTTAGAAACATGTTCAGAGAGGGATATGATGAAAAGAAGGCGACTGATGAATATAAGAAGGACATTTCTGGGAATAAATAAAAACAAAGGATTGTGCAAGGCTGTTTCTTACGGCTAAAATGAAACAGACCCTGTGGGCACATCACCCAAATCAAATTGACCTGGTAGGTAAGATTAATAGCTCTGTCCTGGCACTTCTCAGACAGGTCTCAGTAGCTGTTTTACTTGAATGCTTTGCAGGCTTTTTAGGGGAAATTCTTTCTCAGTGAAAGGCTCAGAAAAAGACTCCTTTAATAATGATTTTCATTTAGTAAGTTTATTTCTTCTTTCTTTGTTCCCTAACCACCTCCTTCTGAAGTAGGCAGGCATGCAGGTTAAAATCGATTAGCTTGGTGAGCTGGAAGACCATGCCTTCACCAAGCCCCTGTGTGACCTCGTGCCCCTACCTGACCATACCTGGGTGCCCACCAGCCAATCAGGTTAATTAACCAATCCCCTTTGAAAGTAGGTTAAAAGCCTGGGACACGGTGTGTCCGGCTCGTCTTCCTTTCCCTGGCTTCTTGCCAGGTGGGGGCTGGCTGTAGCCCTATGCTCCCAGGGCACATGGCCTTTGGGCCACCCGCCCTAAGCTTCCCAGCCTAGATGCTCCTCCACGTGGCTGGTTCCTGGTACTCAGTGTGAATCCAGATTTACCCCTCTCTCTTTTAGATAAAGCTCTCACTCTCCTATGCATCTTTCGCACTAAATAAAGCTTAAAATGTGCAATGCTGGCTTGTTTATTTATGCTGGTATTTAGAATTCTTCTCTTTAGGCAAGAACCCTCTCAGGCTTATTAATATTGGGGATTTGTTAATAAGCCTATGGTGATATCTTATGGCACCCCAAATTCCGGTAGCATATGTCACATCCCAGATGGTGCTTCTGGGGAACTTTAAAGGGCCACATTTTCATATATGTTTTAGGGGGTCATTTCCAGTATCACTTCTAGCCTTAATCCAACCTTTACTTTTCTCCTGCCTAAGGTGATGGTAGGAACTGGAGCAGAGTTGAAGGCATTTGTGCCCCACCCTACTTTCCTTTCTCATGCCCTTTCTTACTCTCATCTGGCTCAAGTAGTACTATTTTCTCCCCTTGATCCTTGAGACTTAGAAGTGGTAATCCCTTTCACTTGGCAGTAGTCTGTGAGCTCTTCTATACTCTTTTCTGGTTTCCTTACCTCTGTCTACCTGCCCCTTTTGTTACTGAAAGCTTGGTCTTTGTCATAAGTGCTGAATCAAAATAATATGCACAAGGTTTGAGGAAAAAGGAAAGAGAAAGTTCAATCTCTCAGTAGATGAGGAGGTGGCAGACTCATGTCTCCAGGATTACCATCCTGCTTAGTGAGAGTGCTTTGGGGTTTTTTGAGGAGCATACAAGAAAGGCTGAGTCAGGATTAAGGAACAAAGAATAAAGGCGACTGCATGTTGACCTCTGGTGAGGTGATGGAGGGGCTGGTTGGAGTCATGGTGGTTATTTGTTATTTTGGTTACATGTTCAGCTCATGTCCAAGTTCCTAGTTGATCAGCAATGCTGTACTCTTCTGAGAATCTTTAGGATGGCAAAGTGGGCTGCAGTAATTTTTGTCCTGGGCCTGAAATTCCCCTGCCCAGACCTGGAAGTCTTCTAAGCGATGGTGTTATCTATTGGAGAAGCAAATGACTTCATGGGATTCTGCTGATTAGAACCTTGTAGGGCTCGTTGTGTCATTCCCTCAATGCAGTGAGTTAATTTTAGTGCTATCAAGAGGCAGGGACACTTTAAGCCAAGGGAGAGAGGCTTGGAGTCTGGGGCCTGATGATGCCTAGTATTTCCAGTCAAGGCACTGTTTGGGGGTGTGGCTTCACTTTGTTGTGAGTCTCTGGACATCAGGACATCCATTGATAGATACAGATAGCTATACAGTCAAAGAGCTGAATCTGTAGTTAAATATTTGCTAACAATGAAAGTAAAACCTCCTGAGACCCTTCAATGTCTCAAAATAGGTATCTTTACCACAGAACACCATGAAGTGAAATTACCTAGCTGTTGTTTTAATTCACAGTGACACACACACATCTAGGGATGCCTGGATATTTGTATGGTGGCTGTTAGTGGCCATTAGTGATTTTCAGGAAAAGACTTGTCTGGCAGTCTTTATTGTCCTGAGAGTTTTAAATTAACTCACATGTTCTTTGGCATAGGTGAGCCCTACATGCCCAAACATGTCTGGGCAAGACCACTGGGACTTTTCTGTAAGAAGGCAATTTATCCTTCTCTTTGACTCGTTATTTCCCTGTTGTAGAAAACAGTGACAAGAAACCAGAAAGGAAGCACAGTGTTTTATAGTTTAGGAGGAAAATCAGAAGGAACCGACAGGCAATCTGCTGCTTTTTTCCTGTATCGGTGTCAACAGTGCAATTTAAAAAATAAGAACTAATTAAATGAAAAGCTCAGGCTGTGATTGTTGAAGAGTTTAATTTTAGTGCCAAGTGAGATATTTTGCAATTCTTGAGAGGTAGAAACTGAGAGAAACTCAGAATTTCCTATCTGAAAAATCTGGTCAACAAGACCCTTCTGTGTCTCACTGGGAACATCAACAGTGTTACCCAGAGGAAATGCTAAGGAATATTCTAGTTCAGAATTAAGTAACAATTATTTTAACACATCTTAAACTCAAAGCAGAAAACATTGTTGTGAACGATTCTTTTATTATATTGATTGAAATCAAGGTATGAAAATATACAATAGAACTGCATTATTAAAATGTACTCTGTGGATTGACAGTGGAAGAATTTATTTCTGTATCAAATGCCTACATGGAAAATATGATGATTACCTACAGTATTTTCCTCACTGAGAATTTGGAAACACATACAAAAATAATAAAATTAGTATGTCTGCTCTTAGAATCATTGCTAGAGACTATATGTTTAAAACTTAATTGTTGGGGTCGGCACTGTAGCACAGCAAGTTAACGTCCTGACCTGAAGTGCCAGCATCCCATATGGGTGCCAGTTCTAGTACTGGCTGCTCCACTTCCGATCCAGCTCTCTGCTATGGCCTGGCAAAGCAGTAGAAGATGGCCCAAGTGCTTGGGCTCCTGCACCCACATGGGAGACCTGGAAGAAGCTCCTGGCTCCCAGCATCGGATCGGCTCAGCTCTGGCCATTGCGGCCATCTGGGGAGTGAACAAGCAGATGGAAGACCTCTCTCTCTCTGTACCTCTCACTGTAACTCTGTCTTTCAAATAAATAACAATAAATCTTTAAAAACCTTAATCGGCGATGTGAGGGTAGTTGGAGGTGTGAGGGTAGTTGGAGGTGGAGCACTGGGAGATGAATAATTATGAAGACAGTGTCCTTGGGAATGGGACTAGTGTTTGTGTGAAGGAGCCCCTCAGAAAACTCTGCTGCCTTCCCCCATGTGAACACACAGTGCAAACATTTTCTGAACCAGGAAATGTGCCCTCACCACGTACCAACTCTGCTGGCAGCTTCATCTTGGACTTCTCAGTGGCAGAACTGTGTGAAACACATTTGTTGTTTATAAACCATCCAGTCTGTGGAGTTTTTCCACAGAAGTCCAAACAGACTAAGACAGACATCATGGGTTAAATTACTAATGTATTGCTTTTCTGGAGACAAACAAGTAAATCTCTACTTGATTCTCCTATTATTCATGCATTCTTAAAAGAACAGTTACATTACCCTTAGTTTCATGATTTCACTTTCATTATTTGCTGTTATTGAAAGACTACTTACAGAGGATAAATAATCTAATTTACAGCTTTTCTTAGTACCTTGGTTATAATATGACTGTCAGGAGACAAAGTGATTTTTTTTTTTGTATAATGCTTTTATTTAAAGAATATAAATTTCCAAAATACAGCTTATAGATTACAATGGCTTCCCCCCCCATAACTTCCCCCCCACCCGCAACCCTCCCCTTTCCCACTCCCTCTCCCCTTGCTTCACATCAAGATTCATTTTCAATTCTCTTTATATACAGAAGATCAGTTTACCATATACCAAGTAAAGATTTCAAATAAGTCATCATTTTCATCTTAAATTTACTCTGTCTTCAATACCTGATTTGATATTTCTAACAATGAATTCTAAAATGAGGCTTTTACAGTTGCATGAGTAACCTTGAGAGCTTAAAAAATGCCCAACATTCTACTCAAGTTCTTCTGAGAGAGCTTTTGGCTCTAAATCTGTATCATTGTATACAGAATAATCCAATATATAGATAACCAAAGACTCAGAGACATACCAAAAGATAAGAAAAAATAATAAATTTGTGAAATTAAACCTAAGCAATAATCTTAGGTAAAATTAGAATAAGTATTTTATTATTTAATAAGTGATGATACCAGAAACCAAAGCAAAATTTGGTTCTAATATAAAGGTCAATTTAGAAATAAGATTAGGTAACATAAAATTATTACTGAGGAATGACTTCTTTGAAAAAAAATTACAAAATAACAAATCTCTTTTGATGACAATCAGAATATTTAACCTCAATTTTTTCATCATCTCATAAATAATAATGTATATATTACATATCATAACTATATTTACTTTCTAAGATAATATCAATTACCTACAAATTTTAAACACTTACTAGTACAATTATTGTGTTAACAGTTTTTTGAAATGTTTCCTTAGTAGTAGATGTAAATCCTTAGCATTTTTAATACATTGAGCATAGTCTAGTAATAAAGGTATAAAGAGGGTCCTGTTTTGAAAAGAGAGAAACTCCTGTATTCTCAAATTATACAACTATTTGTCTACTCTCTTTCATTATAAAATACATAGCAACTTTTAATGCAGGCTAATTCTAGCAAAAGACAAATCAAGTAAACTTTATTGCCTTAAATAAAAAAACTGTGGCATGAAGCTTGATAGGGTTAAATCATTTTGTAATTGTCTTACAAATTATAGGACTTTCTTCTCATTGTGATATTTCTTAGAGTTTAATTCCTTAGATTGTATGCTTCATACAGGTGGAAGCATATGTTTCATTCAATGATGCATGTACAATTCCTAGTAGTGAGCCTACAGCTCAGGAGTTGTTTATTGGTAGCTCATGTTAAAGTTACATGTACCATACAATAACCCCTGTTTAGTTCTTACCAAGAAAGGATAACAAAGAAAATGTTGCAGTGTTCAATAATCTTTTCCAGATCTTTGATTTTACAGGTAATAGACTCATTTCCCAAGTGAAGTAATTTTGCTGTGGATCTCAGGTTAATTGTGCTTTTCAAAACTCAGTATTATAATCAGAATGGAAATGGTTTAAATGAGGTTTTTGAATGCAATCTTAGTTTGGAATACAGTTATGAACTAGTTTCCCATCTTATTATATAAATGTTTTAATGCACCTAATGGTTTTAGAGTTGCATGTCATTCGGCTAGCAAGAGTAGAGGCATCGATGTCAATAATATGAACTAGGCTGGTGCCACAGCTCAATAGGCTAATCCTCCGCCTGCGGCACCAGCACCTGGGTTCTAGTCCTGGTTGGGGTGCCAGATTCTGTCCCGATTGCTCCTCTTCCAGTCCAACTCTCTGCTGTGGCCCGGGAAGGCAGTGGAGGATGGCCCAAGTGCTTGGGCATGGGAGGCCAGGAGGAAGCACCTGGCTCCTGGCTTCGGATCAGCGCAGTGCGCCAGCCAAAGCAGCCATTTCATGGGTGAACCAACGGAAGGAAGACCTTTCTCTCTGACTCTCTCTCTTACTATCTTAACTCTGCCTGTCAAAAATAAAATAAAAATAAAATAAAATAAATAAAATGAACTAGACCATTTTAACTAATTATTATTTCAAACAAGCTTAATAATACCTTAGTAACGACCATATAAACATTTCTGATTTATCAGAGTCCCCAAACAGGATAACCTTGGGGCTGGTGCTGTGGCATAGTGATCTAAGCCTCTGCCTGCGGTGCCGGCATCCCACATGGCCACTGGTTTGTGTCCAGGCTGCTCCGTTTCCAATGCAGCTCTTTTATATGGCCCAGGAAAGCAGAAGATGGCTTAAGTACTTGAGTCCCTTCACCACTATGGGAGACCCAGAAGAAGCTCCTGGCTCCTGGCTTCTGATTGACACAGCTCGCGCCATTGAAGCCATTTGGGGAGTGAACCAGCAGATGGAAGACCTCTCGTTCTGTCTCTCCCTCTCTGTCTGTAACTCTATCTTTCAAATAAATAAACAAAAATCTTTTTTAAAAAAAACACAATAACCTTTCATATACACAATTTCTGTCTGCACCTAAACTATTTAAGATTTTCATTAAACTATTTCTTTTTATTTCAAATATAAACAATATTATAATGTATTTGGAAACATGTAGCATATGACATAAATAGAAAGTAACCATAAAATTAAATAGTAAGAAGACAAAATAAAACTTTTGTTACGTTCTGCTCTGCAACCTGTGCATGAAGACTGGGCCAAAGACTAGTTGAATGGTTTCTTAGCTACTTTTTTTTTACAAGTTATCTCATCAATGAAGTACAAGATAATAATATTTTCTGACAGAAGAATTTAATAAGGCCGGCGCCGTAGCTCAACAGGCTAATCCTCCGCCTTGCGGCGCCGGCACACCGGGTTCTAGTCCCGGTCGGGGCACCGGATTCTGTCCCGGTTGCCCCTCTTCCAGGCCAGCCCTCTGCTGTGGCCCAGTAGTGCAGTGGAGGATGGCCCAGGTGCTTGGGCCCTGCACCCCATGGGGAGACCAGGAAAAAGCACCTGGCTCCTGGCTCCTGCCATCGGACGAGCGCGGTGCGCCGGCCGCAGCGCGCCGACCGCGGCGGCCATTGGAGGGTGAACCAACGGCAAAAGGAAGACCTTTCTCTCTGTCTCTCTCTCTCACTGTCCACTCTGCCTGTAAAAAAAAAAAAAAAAAAAAAGAATTTAATAAAAATAAAATTGGATAAAGATATCAATTATCCTTAAATTGTTAAATAAATTCTGTGTTTTCCTAATTGAAATCTTCATAGTTTTTTTATTCTTTTGAGAAAATTGACAACTTATTTTTATTTTTATTTATTTGGAAGTAGAGTTACAGACAGTGAGAGAGAGACAGAGAGAAAGGTCTTCCTTCTGTTGGTGCATTCCCCAAATGGCTGCTACTGCTAGAGCTATGCCAATCCGAAGCCAGGAGCCAGGTGCTTCCTCCTGGTCTCCCATGCGGGTTCAGGGCCCAACCACTTGGGCCATCCTCCACTCCTTCCTGGGCCACAGCAGAGAGCTGGACTGGAAGAGGAGCAACCAGGACTAGAACCTGGTGCCCATATGGGATGCCAGCACCACAGGCAGAGGATTAATCAAGTGAGCCACGGCGCCGGCCCCGACAACTTGGTTTTAATGTTTGTATGAAAATGCAAGGCAATTTTTTGTGGAATCTAGCCAATAAAAGCTTGGAAAGTAGAGCAAATATGGAAGCCTTCATCTATTATAAAGCTCTATTAATTGAAACACTATATCAGGACAATGATGGACAAACTGATAAGTGGGCCAAAATATAATTCTAGAGACAGAATATATATATATATATATATATATATATATATATATATATATTCTGTCACCTGAAATGCAATGATGGCAGCAGTACAATGCAATGGTAAAGGCGTGATCTATTAAAGAGTTCTCAGATATCTTTGTGGGAAAAACATGCATCTTGACCTGGCTGTGAATTGTGCAACCAAAAACATCAATTGCAGGTGCAATAATGATATAAATGTGAAAGGAAAATAGATCATAGACAATCATCTTCAAAATCTTGGCATAGGCAAAGATATTTTGGACAGAAAACAAAAATAGTAACTATAAATTTTAAAAAGTTAAAATGAATGAAATAGAAAAAGACACATAAAAGGGAAATATCTTCCATGAAAAATATTCTTAATAAATTTATCTGATAAAAGATTTATATCCTTTATATATTTAAAAACTCCTACAAATGAATATTCTCTTACAAATTTTACAAGATAGAAATTCTCCAAAAAGACTGAACTTTCTTAAAATAGAATGTTTAAAAGGCCAGTAAACTGTGAATGAGTATTGAATTTTATGAACTATTACAGAAATGAAAATTAAAACTCATATTGGAACTGGTTTTGAAATATGAATTAAATATTAATTTAAAAGGGCTATACAAAGTGTTCCTGGAAATTGGATCAATAAGATAGACTATCCAAAAATCAACAAAAGTATTGAATAACAAATCTTTCAGAAAGAAAGAAACCCAAACATGTAAGGGTGTTTAATCTCTGTAATTCTCAGGGGAAGACACAGTGAGATACCATAGCATAAACACTAGATCGCATTATTAAAGTCTGACAATAGTGAGTATGGGTTAGGTTTGGAAAAATGTGTAAACTATTTGATATTATAAAACTGTTGAATTAATAGACCACTTCAATAAACATTTAGGTATTATGTATTAAGGTGAAGGTGTGAGTGCACAGTTTTCAAAATTCTTTGTGCTAAAATAAATATATCTTTTAATTTCACTTTTCCATGGAGTTTTTGAAGCACTCTAGTGTGGGTTCCAAGGACTACTTAGTATTTTCGGTATATACCACAAACCTACCTGAATATACACAAAGGGCATACGAATTCTCATAGCAGCAGATATATTTTTAAAGTAGTTTTTGAAAGGCAGTGTGTGTGTGTATGTGTGTGTGTGTATGGGGGGGGATGAGAATATCTTCCATCTTCTGGTTCATTTCTCAAATGTACACAATAACAACGTCTGGACTGGGCTGACGCTAGGAGATGGGAGCTCCATCCTGGTCATCATCTGCTGCCTTCTCAGGCACCTTAGCAGGAAGTTGAATTTGAAGCAGATCATATCAAAGAATGTGATAAAGACGTGGAACAGTGTTTTTTGCTTGACATCATGATAATATGGCTCCTAGCCCACAGATAAGAAAATTAACTAGATTGAAAAGAAAGCTAATGAAAATGCAATATTAAAATAGGTAGCAATTAGCAAATGTGTAGGACAACATTATCTGCAAATGCATTGCTTTCCATTTGTTTAGAAAACTTTCTCAAATACTGACAGATGCACATGGGATGACTTCATTTACTTAAGGTTTGGTTTCAATAATAATATAAAATAATATTTTAAAATAGCTTTCTACATATAAAAAGGTGATTTATTTTTTATGGACTCAGAGGCTAAGGTCATGAAACAAATCATTGTGTATCAATTCTAAAGTGGAAGAAGTGAAAATCTCCTGTCAATGTGTGCTTACTTTATAGCTCTGAATTTTTGAGGTTAATGTAATATTTTCCCTTTTCTTGGCTTCTAAGCTTTGTTTAGTAAATCAGCTTTCCTGAGCTCTTGGAGTCATCAGCATTTGGAGCGGCTCTGACTAGTGTATGTGGTAATAACTATTTTGCATTGCCCTTGCTGGAACAACATCTGTTGGTCCATCTGTAATAAGGTGTCATCTGGAAGAACTAAATCAGGTTAAAAGGAGAAAAAAAAAATCATGAGAAAATTTATTTGAGGTTGCTGAGATTCTCTAACTGCTGGAACTAAGAGAGCTGGTATTATTAAGAAGAGAAATTATGGCCTTGTGAATGATCTTTATTGTGAAGATAATAAAGACGCTGGAAAGGAAGATTATGTGATTTATTTGTTTATCTGCCTCTCTGTCACAGCACCCATGACATCCTCACTTCCTGATCCCTTGGATCTCTCGCCCTATTTTGTCTGCTGTCTTACTATGGTTGTATACCGCTGCCTAACGTCACTTTCTTTGTGCCAGGGACTATGTTAAGTAATTTTTCATGCATAACCTCGTTTAGTCCTCACAACAGCCCTATTTGTGATTTACACCAGTACATACATTTTGATGATAGGGGATCTGGGGCTTATAGAAAAGTACATTTTCTGAAGGTCATAAAGCCAGCATCAACGGGAGCCATATCAGCAGCCTGGAGACTCTGCCACTAAGCACTAAACTCTCCTGCCCAGACAGTGAGCTTCAACTTCCCATCTTGATGTACCTGTTAGCTCCATCATGGAGAAGTAGCAGATATTATGTGTGATTCCAGAGTCTATGAATAAGCCGGTAAGCTGATCCTATGAGTTACAATAGATCCAATGAGAATATCAGATCCTTTTGTGAGAACTGTGAAAAAGCAAGTAAAGGATGCTGTTGCGCTGTCTCTGGCTAGCTGGTAGGACCTCACTGGTTGGAGGGACTGGGCATCAGTTATTGGAGATGACTGATAGGTGGAAGGAGGTGAAGAAGAGAAAATAGGGTAAACAACAGCCTGGGCTTTATGTTCTGCTTCCTATGTAATTGGCAGCTCCGATGATTCTAAAGATGATTACAGTGTAGAACTGTTAACACATACACCATAGGTATGCCCGACACATGTCAGGTCAGAAAAAGAAGCATTTCACCACCCTAGATGTGTCGGGAAAGTCACTGGCACAATTCTAACTCCACCTCTGAGACAGCCTTCTGGACTCTTTGATTATATTCCTGTTACCTACCATTAAGGCCATTCCTTCAAGAGACAAACTGCTCAGTAAATCAAATAGTCTGCTTCTGGTGCTGGTCTCTTTCCACTGAGAAACAGGCGTGGTGAATGCTATCCTAGTAGCGATTGTGGTATGTAGAGAAGTGTCATTTCCTAGTGAAAAGAAAAATGCTGGCAATGCTGCCAGGAGGACTGCAAAGTTGATAATGAGAGAAGACATCTCCTCTACTGGCTTCCTATCCTCTGGCTCCTGTCTCACTTTCTTTCCAGGTACTGCTACAGCAACAACTTTTCACAGGTGTAACCTGACAGCACTATATATATCTCTCATTTTTGTCTTGGTGATCCTTGGAAACAGTAGCATGGTATGTTAATGCATATGTACTAACAGTCCATGTGGCATTTTTTTTTTTTTGACAGGCAGAGTTAGACAGTGAGAGAGAGAGACAGACAGAAAGGTCTTCCTTCTGTTGGTTCACTCCCCAAATGGCTGCTATGGCCAGTGCTGTGCCAATCTGAAGCCAGAAGCCAGGTGCCTCCTCCTGGCCTCCCATGCAGGTGCAGGGCCCACGCACTTGGGCCAACCTCCACTGCTTTCCTGGACCAGAGCAGAGAGCTGGACCGGAAGAGGGGCAACCGAGACAGAACCGGTGCCCCAAACGGGACTAGAACCTGGGGTGCTGGCACTGCAGGTGGAGGATTAGCCTAGTGAGCAGCGGTGCTGGCCTCCATGTAGCATTTTTGAGTGGTGGTGGAGGGAATCTGATACCTTCTCTCCCTGAAATACTCTTTGAGAAGCATATTCTCTAGGATATCTCAGTCTTGGTTGGATTGAACTTCACTTGTCCACTACACAGTTCAGTGGGGAATGTTACCAGTGAACTGGTTCTTCTTTTCACTTTTTGTGACTCCTACTTCTTGCTCTCTTGCTTCACTTTCTTAATCAACAATCTGCGCAAAGCCCCTTGCCCCATTTTCTGCTTTTGGGGAAAATCTCTGGCTAACATGAAAGCCTAAGCAGGGACCATGGAGAGTTGGAAGTAAGAAAGCATATGAGTAAGATGAAAGGAATTGTTAAAGACTAAATTACAACAAATTCAGTTTAAAAATCTAATTTATTTTTGTACACTGAAATAAATAAAATCTCATTCTATAAATTAAAATTGTGTTCCTTTGTGAATGACAATAGAGTTGACTTTTGTAAGGTGGGAACAAAGAAATAAAAGGACAATAAAAAAGCAATTTGATTAGTTCCAGGTTACTACAGATTACTTTTCTTGTAAGTGCTAAAGCAGAGTAGACTTCCTCATTATGTTAACTTGGGTAGACTGGGCACTTTCTGAATGGTTGCTGTGAATCTCCTGTCTTCAGGAAAAAACTAACCTGTTTGGGCATTTATATGCTTTTTTTGACATTCCATTTGATTATGTAGGATTTAGCATGAGTGCATCAATTTTGGTTTGATCTTGTCTGGTCTGCTAGAAACTACTGCAGGAAATTCCAAAACAATAGGCTTCCAAAAAATTTAGTAGTGTTTATGTGTATTCACCTTTCCTTAAACAATAGGAGGTTTTAGGGCCAGCATTGTGGCATAACAGGTTAAGCTTTTCCCTGCAGTGCTGGCATCCTGTATAAATGCTGGTTTGAGACCTGGCTGCTCTACTTCCAGATAATGTACATGATATTGTACATGAGAAAGCAGAAGAAGATGGTCCAAGTGCTTAGGCTGCTGCACTCATGTGGGAGACCCAGGGAGGCTCCAGGCTCCTGGCTTCAGCCTGACCCAGTCCTGGTTGTTGCAGCCATTTTGAGTAGTCAACCAACAGATGGAAGACATCTCTCTCTCCCATCCTCCAGTGTAACTCTGCCTTTCAAACAAAAATAATAATAAAGTATTCTTAGATAAATCTAGCTGAGTGATTTATTTTAAAAAATGAGATTTTCAGACAGTTTATGGCCACAGAATTGGTATAATTAAGTAATATGATCCAAAAAGCAAATGTACATTGTAAATGAAAAGACCCTTACATCAAGTTCCCAACTTTGCTTAAGATTTCAGCAACTGAATGAAACTTTTTTATCCAGCAGTTAAGGCAAAAGTGGAGACATAGCTCTCAACTACTAAGCACTAAATAGTCAAGTAAATGTTTTCGGATGATGCACTATTGGAGAAATTGTATCAACATATTTGTAATAAGTGATGTACTAATAACAGAGCTATAAAAATTACAGAAACATTCCATGGGGCTGCTTTATGTATTTGCTCCTCATTGTTGCCAAAAATGTAATAGCTAAAATGTTAGAGCATTTCTAGTTTGCTTAAAATACACAAAAACATGTCTAATATTATCTGGTTGTAGCATAGAAGAAATAACCATTACTTTATAAATAACTCAAAGATCAACAGTTCACTAAACCATAGTACAGCCAGAAGATGATTGCAGTAATGATTACTTTTAAACAAAACCTCATCCTGATGAAGTTTAACATGAGATAGTTCCAAATAATTCTCCCAGGCAGCTAAATAAACTATCATGTTGAATAACATGACTTAATATTGCTAGTATGACAAATTTATTGTGAATTTCTCTTCTCCTTCAAATATCTTGGGCAGTTGTGCCTCCTGGCATTCTTTCCTCTTGATCATGGAGGCAAACTCCCAGAGACTTGACAGAATGCTCCAGACACTGAAGAGAATTAGATACAGTAGTCTCCCCTCATCCAGTTTTACTTTCTCTAGCCTCAGTTACCGGTGGTAAATCACAGTGAGAAAATATTAAATGGAAAATTCCAGAACAAAAGCCATTCATAAGTTTTAATTTGCACATTGTTCTGAATATAATGATACCAATCGCCTGCTGTCTCACTGTCCTGCCTGGGATATGAATCATCCTTTCATCCAACATATCCCTGCTGTATGTGCTACCCACCCATTACTTTCTAACCTTCTAAGTTATGAAGCAGAGCACAGTACTTATGTTCAAATGACCATTATTTTACCTAATATTGGCCCCAAGTCTCAAAAGGAATGATTCAAAGGAGGTACAGAGCATACAGCATGAAAGAACAGATTAACATTAGTAGTATATGGCAGCAATACAAGGACAAAGGAAAAAATGTGTATGTTGGATTTGATAATATCTGCTATTTTGATATCCACTGGTGGTCTTGGAACATACCCCACAAAGAGAAATGGGGACTAAGTAATGCAGATGTGTTCACTCACATCAGTTATCATTTGTATGTTTTAACCATGTGGATGAGAAAACATGCCTATCAAAATTATTTTTGATGAGGTTGATAAATACTGCATTCTTCTCATTCACATCAAGTGGACTACAGGTCTCATAACTTCTTCAGGATATTTCTAGGATAGAAGATGGAATTTGTTTGCTATGTTCAGTACTGAGAACAAAAAAATGTGAAAATTGAGTGATATATCTAAGATTACTAAGAATCACAAAGAATTAAATGATTCATTTAGTTCCAAATTATTGATATATGACAGTATGAGGCAAGTTAGAGGAAAAGGAAGACCTTCTACCCCAATGAGTCACTTTCCCAGAAAATAGACCTAGAACAGTATATGTAAATGTTCATCAAGCATTATAACAGCTCTCATAATTTATTTCACATAATAAAAAGAAGGCAGCATGAGATAATGTAACTTCCTTTCTGGAAAACATTTCTAAAGATTTCCCTGACTACCCATCTTCAACCTTCCCTGCCATCTCAACTACAGTCTAATGCAGTACAAGAATTCTTGTAAATGTGATGGTTGAGAAAGGAGAAACTCCCTCTACAATTGTAACAGAAGTAACAGCTGGCTGAAACCCTTCTGAGATCAAGTCAGTATTTTTTGTCTGATGATACTATGGCAGGACCTCCATGAAACAAAACTCTCAAGTTATCCATCTCCCACCCCTAATACTTCAAATATAGGAGGTGAGACTACTCAAAGAAACAACTCTCATTTGCTGTCTTGGGTAAGATGTACAAGGAAAACATAAATTCCATTATGGACTTCAAATAGAATCTTCTTCATCTTTAATATAAGCATATTGGTAAAATGTTTATAATGTTAGTACTTGATAGTAGATGATGTTAGTTTTAAAATAATATGTGTAGCTTCTTTTGAGATGAGTAATGCTAAAACTGAAAATGGATTCATTAAATTTCTAATGTTTTGTATCCTTTCTAGTTTGTAGATTTTAACATACACAGGTAGAATAAAATTAAGAGTAAGGTCAGCCTCATTTTAGGATAATCAAAACTATGAAGGCTAATAATACCATAATCATGTTGTTAAAAAGGTACTAAGTTACAGAACTATATAAAGAGGTCTCTTTTGAGAAGCATATGGAAATGTTTCAAGAGCCCTCATCTATTAGTCTAATAATCACAGTGTATTTTGTAGCTAAATTTCTTTCTCTGGTTATAGATAATTTTCAGGGAAGTTAATTCTATGATAATAGCTTTGGTTGATAAAGAAGTAAATGCTGGAAGCATGAAGAGAATCTCTTATTTTTTTCTTCCTTGAAGATGGAAAGTATCCATTTATTCACAGGAGAGTAATTCAATATGAATTATTTAGTACCTTTAGTTATATATTGTTAGTGCTTGGGGATTGGGGATTTCCTAGTTCAAAGGTTTCAAAGGGCATTCTTTGTAATCCTGGGCTCCTCAGATATGCCGTGGATCAGCTTGCTCAATTTTTTACTTTCACTTCAGCTAGACCAATTATATTATTTACTGTTTTGTTCGATGGTATGACTTATTTTCTTTGGAAAAAGGAATTCTAGGGCCGGCGCCATGGCTCAACAGACTAATCCTCCGCCTTGCGGCACCGGCACACCGGGTTCTAGTCCCGGTCGGGGCGCCGGATTCTGTCCTGGTTGCCCCTCTTCCAGGCCAGCCCTTTGCTGTGGCCCAGGAGTGCAGTGGAGGATGGCCCAAGTGTTTGGGCCCTGCACCCCATAGGAGACCAGGAGAAGCACCTAGCACCTGGCTCCTGCCATCGGATCAGCGTGGTGCGCCGGCTGCAGCGCGCCGACCGCGGCAGCCATTGGAGGGTGAACCAACGGCAAAGGAAGACCTTTCTCTCTGTCTCTCTCTCTCACTGTCCACTCTGCCTGTCAAAAAAAAAAAAGAGGAAAAAGGAATTCTACAACTTAAAGTTATTAAACACTCAGTATGCCACTTAACTCATTGTAGGATTTCATGATGTAAATAAACTTCACCAAGTAGTCATCGCTACATTATAGAGTCGTGGTCAATATCCTTTCTGCTGAAGTATGGCAACTTTTTCTCCACAAACTTCATAGAAGCAGGTCCTGTTACAAAGTGTTTGTAGTTTTTTAAAAAATCTCTGTTGAAGAAAAATAAATGCATAAAATTGCCAACTTTAGTTCTGGTTTTATGTATGAATATTAGTTGTTTCAGAGGGCAGACATAATTGGTTATTTTGATAAATTTAATTAGGCTAGCAAATATGCAAAGAAAAATGGCATTAGAGAGAGAGAGAATAAAGAAAATAGAATAGATAACTATTTGTTATCAACATAGTTGATATATTTAATGCTTGGTATAATTAATGGTTGATATCAACCATTAAAATTTTAAGCTTACTTTTATCTAATAACATAGAAAATAAGTATTTGACGATAATTTCTTTAAATAATTTGTGGTTCTTTTATTTTTTAATTCAGTACATTCTCTCCCATGTGTATGATGGCATCTTAAAAACTGAATGTTCTAAAAGAAAAAAAATACCAAAAGCTAACATAAACTCAAAAAAGGGATCAAGGTTAGGTATTTGCAATGGAGAGAATATATCTAAAGCAAAAGTAAAACAATGAAATAAAATATGTAAGCATTTCAAGGATTGTTGTTATACATTTATAAATTAAAACTTCTAGATTTTTTTAATAAGGGAGAGATGCTAAACTCACTCTGTAACTCAAATGGTCTACCTTATGTTTATTATAATCCCTTTCCTGTTTTATTGATAGTATTTCATTACTTATTTTTTGTTTCTCTAACTTCATTCTCCTACATATATACATCCACTTTTCCCAGCACCTTTTATTATTCAATGTGTATTCCTGGCAACTTTATCAAAATGCATCTGGTTGTAGTTACCTGGATTAATTGATAGGCTCTGTGTTCTTCTCCGTTTTAATTGCTATAGGTTTTTAATACACTTTGAAATCAGGTACTGTGATGACACCAGCCTGGTATGTTTTTACTGAGGATTTCTTTGGCTTTTCTAGGTCTGTTTTGGTTCCATATGAATTTTAGAATTGTTTTCTCTAAGCTTGTAAAGAATGCCATTGGAATTCTTATGGGCATTCCATTGAATCTGTTGATTTCTTTAGGTAGTATAAATATTTCAACTATATCATTTCTTCCAATACATGAGCAAGGGATATTTTTTCTTGATGTGCTCGATGATTTCCTTGATGATGACCTTGATGCTTTCTCTCTTCAACATTTTATAATTGTCATTATAGATACCTTTTACTTCTTTGGTAAAGTTATTCCTAAATGTTTGATATTCTTGTAGTTGTTTTGAAAAGAATTTATTTCTTGATTTCTCATTAAGCAAGATCATTATTGATGTGATAAAATGCTATTTTTTTGTTTCTTGATTTTGCATCCTGTGACTTTATTGGTTGATCAGTTCTAAAAATTTTGGTGACATGTTTAGATTTTCCATCTACAACATCATGTCATTTGCAAACATGGATATTTTTACTTTCTCCCTTCCAATTTAATGGCTTTTGCTTCTTTCTCTTCCCTAATTTCTTTTGCCTATAATTCAAATATTATGTTGAATGAAGTGGAAAACTTTGTCTTGATCCTCATCTGAGGGGAAATTCTATCAGCTTTTCTTCATTCAGTCTGGTATTGGCTGTTTGTTTATCATATTAGCCTTTATAATTTCAAGTTATGCTCCTTCTATACCTAATTTATTTAGGGGTTTTAACATAAAGGGATATTGAACTTTATCAAATGCTTTCTCTGCATTGATTGAGATAATCAGATGACTTTTTTCCCTCAAAGAAACCTGTTATTTAAGGAGCATAAATTTCATAAGTACAACTTTAGGAATATAATGTTTCTTTCCACCCTACCCACCCTCCCTTTTCCTCTCCCATCCCACCTCCTCTTCCCTCTCCTCTTCCCTCTCCTATTCTCTGTTAAGATTTATTTTCAATTAATTTTATACACAGAAGACCAACTCTATACTAAGTAAAGATTTCCACAATTTGCACACACACACACACACACACACACACACACATAAGCTATTTGAGAACAAATTTTAGTTAATTCTCATAATACAATAATACTCGTTGAAGATACAGGTCCTCCATGGGAAGTGAATGCACAGAGACTCCTGTTGTAAATTTAACAATTAACACACTTACATATGACATCAGTGATAACCCAAAGACTTTGACATGAGCTGCCAAGGTTATGGAAGCCTTTTGAATCCACAATCTCTTTCAGTATTTAAACAAAGCCATAAGCAAAATGGAATTTCTCTCCTCCATTAAGATTAAAAGTACATCCTTCTCTGATGGCCACTTCTTTCCCCTTGGGTCTCATAGAGATCCTTCATGTGGGACATTTTTTGCCACAGTATCTTGGCTCTCCATGCCTGCAATGCTCTCATGGGCTTTTCAGCTGGACCAGCATGCCCTAAGAGCTAATTCTGAGGGCAGAGTGCTATTTAAAGTGATTGTCATTCTATGAATCTGCTGTGTGGACTGCTTCCCATGTTGGAACATTCTCACTTTTTTAATTTTATCTATTATTATTGCCAGACACTTGATGTTATCTATATGATCCCTTTAACACATAATCCTATCTGTATGATCACTTTAACACTTAATATGACCATTTTAACACTTAAGATGGCATTTTTGCCACCCAACTTAATGAGATTTGGTTACATGGCAGGTTTTTAAATTGTACCCTTAGAAGTAAGTATGTAGGTCTGTATGCAGAACTATACAGCTTTACAGTTAAAAACTTCCTCCTCCCTCTCTTATTCCTACTCTTTTTTTTTTTTTTTTTTTTTTGGGCAGGCAGAGTGGCAGAGTGGATAGTGAGAGAGAGACAGAGAGAAAGGTCTTCCTTTTCCGTTGGTTCACCTCCCAATGGCCGCTGTGGCCGGCACACTGTGGCTGGCGCACCGCACTGATCCAAAGCCAGGAGCCAGGTGCTTCTCCTAGTCTCACATGCAGGTGCAGGGCCCTACTGAGATCAATTTCAATTGCCTTTATACACATATGATTAACTCTGTTTTTAAAGAGTTCATCAAATAGTATGAAAAAGAAAAAAAATTGTTCCTCGACAATTGGGATAGGGTTGTTCAAGCCATTGCTTCTCAAATTGTCAATTTCACTTCTACAGAATTTCTCTCTGATGCTCTATTAATTATCACAGATCAGGGAGAACATATGGTTTTTGTCCCTTTGGGACTGGATTATTTTACTAAGTATGATGTTTTCCAGATTCATCCATTTTGTTGCAAATGACAGGTTTTCATTTTTTTTAACCACTGTGTCGTATTCCATATGGTATGTATCCCATAGTTTATTTATCCAGTCTATTGTTGACAGACATTTTGGTTAATTACATGTCTTAGTTTTTAAGAATTGAGCTGCAATAAACATGGGGGTTGCAAATAACCCTTTATTTGCTGATTTCATTACCCTTGGGTAAATACCACGGAGTGGGAATGGCTGGGTCATATGGTAGGTCTATATTCATATTTCTGAGGTATCTCCATATTATCTTCCATGATGGTTTTACCAGTTTACATTCCTACCAACAGTAGATTAGCATACCTTTTTCTCCACATCCTCGCCAGCATTTTTTTAAAAATATTTTATTTATTTATTTGAGAGGTAGAGTTACAGAGAGAAGCAGAGAGAGAGAGAGAGAGAGGTCTTCCATCCACTGGTTCTCTCCCCAATTGGCCGCAACAGCGGTAACTGGGCCAATCTGAAGCCAGGAGCTAGGAATTTCCTCTTGGGTGCAGGGCCCAAGTACTTAGGCCATCTTCTACTGCTTTCCCAGGCCATAGCAGAGAGCTGGATCAGAAGTGGAGCAGCTGGGACTTGAACTGGCACCCATATGGGATGCTGGCACTGCAGGCGGTGGCTTAACCTGCTGTGCCACAGTGCCAGCCACGCCAGTTATTTGTTGATTTCTATATGAAAGCCATTCTAACTGGGGTGATGTTAAACCTCATCATGGTTTTAATTTGCATCTCCCTGATGGCTGGTGATCTCACATTTTTTTCATGTGTCTGTTTGCCATCTGGATATCCTCTTTTGAAAAATGTCTATTTAAGACCTTTGCCCATTTCTTAACTGGGTTGTTTGTTTGTTGTTGTGGAGTTTCTTGATCTCTTTATATATTTTGGTTATTAATCCTTTACTAGTTGCATAGTTTGCGAATAATTTCTCTCATTCTGTTGGTTGCCTATTCACTTTCCTGACTGTATCTTTTGCAGTACTGAAGCTTCTCAATTTGATGTGATCCCTTTTGTTAATTTTGGTTTTGATTGCCTGTGCCTCTGGGTTTTTTTCATTGCCTGTGCCAAAATCTTGCAGGGTTTCTCCAATGTCCTCTAATAATTTGATGATATTATGTCATAGATTTGTGTCTTTAATCCATTTTGAATTGATTTTTGTATAAGGTGTAAGGTATGGGTCCTGCTTCATACTTCTGCATGTGGAAACCCAGTTTTATCAGCACCATTTGTTGAAGAAACTGCCCTTGCTCCAGGAATTGGCCAAATATAAGTTGGTTGTAGATGTTAGGATTTATTTCTGGTGCCTCTATTCTGTTCCCTTGGTCTATCCATCTGTTTTTGTACCAGTATCAGGCTATTTTGATTTTAACTGCCTTATAGTATGTCTTGAAATCTGGTATTGTGATACCTCTGGCTTTGTTTTGTTGTAAAAATTGTATTAGCTATTTGAGTTCTCATGCATTTCCATATTAATTTAAGCATCATTTTTTCTATATCTGAGAAGAATGTCTTTGGTATTTTGATTGGTATCTCATTGAATCTCTAAATTGCTTTCAGAACAATTGACATTTTGATAATATTGATTTCTACAATCCATGTACATGGAAGATTTTTTTCATTTTTTGTATCTTTTCCTATTTCTTTAATGTTTTTGCATCGTAGAGATCTTTAATATCCTTGGTTAAATTTATTCAAAGGTATTTGATTTTTTGTAGCTATTGTGAATGGGATTGATCTTAGAAGTTCTTTCTCAACCTTGGTATTGTCTGTGTATACAAAGGCAGTTTATTTTTGTGTGTTGATTTTATATCCTGCTACTTTACCAAACTCTCTATGAGTTCCAATAATCTCTTGGTGGAGTCTTTTGGATCTTTTATATTTAGAATCATGTCATCTTACCTCATTCTTCTACGCTGGTGATGAGGATCTTGGCTGCTGGGGTCCTGAGTTGTGTGCATCCACACCCTCCATGTAGATCCACCGTGTCCCTCTAATTTGTGTAGAGTTTCCCTCCTAATTCTGCCCTGAGACTTCACTCTTTCCACTTTTTTTAAACTGTCTTTTCCTAGACAAGAACAGTAAGCTCCCTCCCTGCTCTGCCATCTTAATCCAAGCCTGTATTCCAGATGACTTTTTTTCTTCATTCTGTTGATGTGATTTATGACATTTATTGACTTGTGAATGTCAAATCACTCTTGTGTCTCTGGAGTAATTCCCACTTGATTGTGTTATATGATCCTTTTGATATAGCATTGGATTTGATTTACTAATATTTTATTGAGAATTTTTGCACTATGCATTTTTTATCTTCACAATATTCTTATGATTTCACCATCAATATTCTAATAGATTTCACCATCATTTCCATCTTATAGTTGAAGCAATCGGAATGTTGAAAAGATAAGTGGTTGCATGGAGTTCTGACAATGAAAGGCTTTCCATAGTACATATATCTATGCTGTACATGCAATTTGTCTTGGTCATCATTATGCATCAAAAAGCATCTATGGAGGGATCTGGTCCAGAACACAAAGATGGTCCATGACTGTCTGAACCTAGAAATACCTCCCTTAAAAATGAAGCCATAAGTCCCAAATGTTCTGCTTTTTTCTCTCTCCTAGCACGACTACTGATTTTCTAACATCACAGAAAGGAATATTCATGTACATTTTAAAAGTCTCCAATTGGTATTTTCACTGAATCCAAGAACAAACTGATGATCTTCTTCCGACATATGCCCCTTCTAGATAGCAATCTTCTTTGTTTTAGTAGGGAGCTCAGTTTATGTTCATTTCATACAGCGGCATCTCTTTTGTTAACTTACAAATTTAAAAGATCAGTGAAGTGAGAGAGTGAAATGGATGTAAAAATACAAGAGCATATGCAGAGAGTGCTGAAAGAGGCAGACAATACACTGTTTCTCAGCATGAGAGCTACTTTGTCACGTTACTACTTGGGACATCTGTGCCTGCATCAAGCTGTCGCAGAGAAAGGCTTTGAGCCAAACCACCATGCAGACCTTGTCCTCCACACATGGTTACGGTAATTCTGCTATTTAGAAGTACCTGCCTGCAAATACAACTTGTTCACAGATGCTGCAAGGAGAATCAGAATTATGCACTGTCTCCAGCTAATAACACCTTTATAGACTTTCCACAGCAGGGACGCTGCACGATTCTTTTAATCTTCTCACCCTCTGTGGGAAGTAAGAACTGTGATTTCTCTTCCCATCACAAATTAAATTGTACTACTGGGTAGTAATGGAATAGTGTCAGCTGAATAAAATTGATAGTAAAAGCAGACAGATGACTCCAGTGTCCTCAGCTTTCTTCAAGGGAGAGAGACTTGATATGAAAAGCAAGAAGTTGATGAAGCATAAGCCCTAGCACCTGCCACGCACTCTAGTGTTGCTCACTAAATCTAAAGCCAGGGGTGGCATGGAACAGACATCACTGCTAACAGCCAGATTTACCTGGGTGTCTCTATTAGCAGCCAAGTCATCCACCCTTGACTTCTCCCAAATCTGTATAATCGCTATCCTCCTGTATGTTTAGATTGCTCTTACGTGTTATAAAACAGTGTGCTGCAATGACTTATTTCAGTATTCCTGAGCTCAGCCTCTAGAGTTGGCTTTCATGCTCATTAGGAAGATGCATAAATGACACAGAAATGAGGCATGTTGTGAGAAGTGTTTTCAAATCACAGTGATCCTGCTGCTTGTTTCTGATAAGATGTAATAAAAGGTTGAATAGTATCTTTGGGATTCATAAATTATGAATGCAGTCTTCTGTTCATGCCATGGAATGCATGTTGCTTTCAGTTTTTCCCTTGTCAATACAAATGCATGCCTTGCCAGAGTCACTGCTATTATCTTAATTTATAATAGACAAAGAGCGTTTTCTTCAAAGTGCATTTTTGAGATCTTAACACTGTACGAGAATGTTGTTCTATAGAGATAGCCCATCAGGAAATGTTCCTATGGATCAGTAGTAGAAAGATAATCTTTACTGCATTTTTGAAGACTTAGTTAGGAACTACCTTTTCTCAAAATATCTTGAAGTGTAAATAACACATTAGAATTGCCCTTTGAGGAAAGAATGTAAAGACAAACAGCAGCATAGATTGTCATCATCCAAATGTGCCTTATGGAGATGAGAGAAGCACAAATTTTTCTCTATTTGAGTATTTCCTTTCTCCATGATTAAGACCTTGTGCATTGATTTCCATAAGTTTAATTATATCATAATCAGACACAGAGCAAAACCAGCAGAGGCTATATATCTATACTGTCCATTTTTATATTTCCAATGTGAGGCACATAGTAGGTGCTTAGTATGTAATTGCTGTTTGTATAAATGACTGAGTAAATGAGCAACTAGGTCTGAATATGCTTCTTCCTAAGTGTGGTCCCCTATGCTATTGCACTGGTTTTCAAAGGTCAGTGGGTAGTATTAGAACAGATGTTTCTAAGCCACCACAGTGGCTCCGCTCTCTTCTCTGTAACTTATAAATACTGAAGCCACATATGCGTTTCAAAATGTCAGCCTCTGTTGCTGGCTGTGTTGTTGCCTTGGCAACATAGACTATGACATTATAAGCTGTGGTCTCTGCCATGGCAGTTATTTGAGTTACACTGCAGAGTGCTACAATGAGATACTGCTATTATGGGTCTCTAAACCACCTCCTGGGCTAACCTTTGATGTATGTGTGTATCCCTGTGAGAATGAGGCTTACCTTATGTTAATTCCCTTTATTATTTTAGACTAATATTCTGGCTGCTAAATAATTATTTTATCCTCTTCCTTTATTTGCTTCAATTATGCTCACAGTAGATGGCATATTGTTTATGTAAATATCTTCAAGAACACTGATAATGATCAGACTTTGAGATTTTGCAGACCAGAAGAATTCATTAAATGTTAGAGGAACAAGTATATGCTTGTCTACATTTATTATTGTTAAGTAAAGACAAAAAATAAAAATAATTACTCATTATCCTAGTTTTATTAAAGAATGGATATTTTGTCCCGAACAAGTAGGAAGGACAGTTATAAAATAGAGAATATCCTTTCATCTCAATCACCCTGTAATGGATTAATGAATCATTGTCTTTATTTTATTAGACTGCTGGAAAATTCCACCACGAACAGACCTTGTTCTATCAGCGTTTATTTGAAAACCTCTTTTGCAGAGGACCATAGGAAAACAAAAGTGTGTATAAATACAAGAACCTTTATTCTATTCTAGATGAGGTCAGTGTTCTACAGTTTGTTGGGCAAGGCTTGGCTCAGTAGGTTGATCTCCACAGTGTGTGTGCTCAAATTCGCAGTCATGTACTGTTCTAATTCACCACTTCCCTCTGTCCTTCTACACAGCCTCACTTCCTCTCTCTCAAGGAAACTGAGGCCAAAAGTCTTCTGACTCTACATGTACAAATTATCTAAATCTCTACTTATCATGCCCAGCATTGGATCTTCTATTATGCTCACTTGTTTGAGTTTTCAAGCTCTTCACTGATATATGAGATTTAGCCTTCACCTATCTATCCTTTTCACAACACTCTATAGCAAAGTATTCAATCTGATTTGTTTTGTCCCATGTAAACTCTGCATGTAATTATTATGGCCCCCAAAAGAAGAAATTGATCCCATCATGTTTCTCAGTGCAGTTGTCATGGATCTTTACAATCTGGAACTCTTCGTACTCCCTCTCTCAAGGTGTAAGCAAATGAGGTAAGATCTACCTCTGGTAAGCCCAGAGAAGTGACTGCTGTGTGTGTGTGTGTGTGTGTGTGTGTGTGTGTGTGTGTGTTCCGGCTTTTCAGTTAACTACAGACTGAAGAAACAGGTCGAGGCTGGAGCTGTGGTGTAGCAGTGTAGCTGCAGTGCTGGAATACCACATAGGTGCCAGTTTGAGTCTCGGCTGTTTCTCTTCTGATCCAGCTCTCTGCTTACGCCTGGGAAAGCAGTGGAAGATGGCCCAAGTACTTGAGCCCCTGAGCCCACTTGGGAGACCCAGAAGAAGCTCCAGGTTCCTGGCTTTGGATCTACCCAGTTCCATCCAAAGTAGCCATTTGGAGAGTGAATCAGTAGATAGAAACCTCTCTCTCTCTCTCTCTCTCTCTCTCTTTCTCTCTTCCTCTATCTCTGTCTCTGTCTCTGTCTCTATCTCTCCCCCTGTCTCTGCCTCCCTATAACTCTGCTTTTCAAATAAAAAAAAATAATTCCTTAAACAAAGAAAAAAACAGATCAGTCTAATGTTTGAAGATTAGTGATAAGAGGAAGTTCAAAACCCACTGTGCTTTCTAATCTATCTATTTCCAAGGAGCCTTGAACAAAACTTAAACTGTCATCTCTATTCGATTGCTTGTTCCTGATGTATATACAGCACTTCTCAAAACCCTGGAGAGTCAAAGTGGTAGGATTAGGACACGAGCTGCACTTCGAATTCCTAACAGTTTACATCCCCAATCTCCAATCCTATATATGTCTTCCCACAGCCATCTGGCTTCACCACCTACAGGACACCCCAACAACTCTGGTGAAATTTCCAGTAGCTTTCTAATTATCAAATCCAATGACAGATGCCAATCTTTTAATGTTTTTTTCACATCTTGAAACTAATGAATATTTTTAAAAAGTAATTTTTTTTTTACATATTGGAATCTTGAAGAAATATTTAACTCTTATTTTGTTATTCCTGGTTCCCATACTTCTGAGCATTTTCTCTTTGAAAATTCTCAGTCTTTTCTTCTTAGAAAACACTCTTAAGTTACTCTCACTTCTTTACTTTTTCCCAATTTCCTTCACTAAATCCCTTAAATGTTAACTTTCTAAGTTTGATCTTGACCCTCCTCTAACTCTATTACTATTCTTTCAATATTTCTATAGTGAGGTTGACTTTCAAATCTAGCTTAGGTCTGTTCCTTGACTACCAGTTTCACACAGATGTGCTCCCCAGCTTTCAGTGGGGTTACATCCTCATGAACTCATTGTAAATAGAGAATATTATGTCAAATATATTTAATATCACTAACCTACCAAACATCCCAGCGTAGCAACACTGAGAGAGGAGAGTGTGGATTGCTCCCTTGTGTGATATCGTGGTTGACTGGCAGCTGCACTTGCTGTCCCAGCCCAGAATCATATATTATATGTAGCATATTGTTCTCTCAGGAAAAGCTCAAAATTCAATATTCAATGTACTGTTTCTACTGAATGTGTAGTATTGTTTCTATGACTTTAAAGTTGAAAGGCCTAAGTTAAACCATCAAGTAGATGACCATCTGTATAGGAATTATATCTCAAAAAGTTTTTATCAAAAAAATTAGTCCTTTCCACTCAGGTCTGCCTAATCTTCTGCTCTTCTCCAAAGCATTCCTTATCCTCCCAAGGAAGTGAGTACCCTGGAAGCTATTCTAGATGTCTCTCTTTACCTTTCCTCCAGGTTTTTATTCCTATTCCAATTCCTAGTCAATTGACTTCCTATCTGTCCAGTTATCTCCATCCCACTTTCAATCCTTTAAGTCATGTTCTCATAAGTTAGATTTCACTTGATATGCTTCCCTGTGCTAAAAGTTGACTATGAAGAAAATGATATTGAAGTTGGTGGTGGGAAGATGAACTTGTACTTCAGTAAATTTCTTTTTTTCCTCAATTTGTTCCTTCCTCTTTCCATCTCTCCCTCCATTTATGTTTGTCTTGCTGTTTTACATGAAAAGTTTATGAAAATGAAAATAATAGTGGCAGTGGTAAAGATTTCTGTACCTCTTCTATCTATATTTTTCTGTATATGTAGATACATATATCTACATATATTATATAATACATTTTAATTATTTGATAATATTTAATAATTTAATTATTAAAATTTAATAATTGATAATTTGATTATGTTTAATGATTATATTTAATTAATAATATTTTAATTATTTGAAAACTAGAGTTATAGACAGAGAGTGAGACAGAGAGAGAAAGGTCTTCCATCTGCTGGTTCACTCCCCTAATGGCTGAAATGGCCAAAAATGAGCCAATCCAAAGCCAGGAGCCAGGATCTTCTTCTGGGTTTCCTATGCGAGAGCAGGGGTCCAAGCACTTGCACTTTCTTCTACTGCTTTCCCAGGCCATAGCAGAGAGCTGGATCAGAAGTGGAGCAGCCGGGACTAGAATCAGTGCCCATATTGTATGTTGACACCTCAGGTGGAGGTTTAACCCACTATGCCACAGTGCTAGCCCCCCTTGTGTATGTTTTTAACTAAATTTTTATTTGAAAGGCAGAAAGACAGAGAAAGAGAGAAAGAGGGGAAAGAGAGAGAGAGAGAGAGATCCCATCTTGGTGGTTCATTTCTTCAAATGCCCAAAATAGCCAGTGCTGGGCCAGGCTTAAGCCAGAAACTCAATCCAGGTCTCCCACGTGAGTGGCAGGAACCCAGCCAGCTACTTGAGCCATCATCTGCTGCTTCCCATTATCTGATGCCCATCAGCAGAAAGTTAGAATTGGTAGTGGAGCTGGGACTCAAACCTAGGCACTCTGATATAGAGTGTGAGCATCTCAAGCAGCATCTTAACTATTGTGCTTGCAAACACTCACCCTTTTTATTTTTTAGATTGGTGCATTTCGAAGCCAAATGGAGAAATCAGATATCATCTAGAACAATTTTGTACTTTTGATCATACAAAGGGAGAGATTTTATTTCTTCTCAATACTAAATTCCAAGCAATAAAAATTGTTTTACTTTAATAGTGCAGGAATTAGTAAAATATCTACCTCTTTACACAAACAAGTATAATTGTTTAGAATGACAACATATAATAGCTACCTGTGAAAATTACAAAACATAAGATAGGGAAATTTGGGAACTTAATAAAAAGTGATTTGAAGTGTTTGACTTACAATTAATTTTCTGTAAAGGAGTCTATTGTGAAGGGGAAGAACAATAGAGTTCTCCCTAAGTACTTGTGAGAGGTCGATTCCTTATTTCCAAGTGGCTACAAAATCTACAGATGCTCAAGTTCCTTACAGAAAATAGCATGGTACTTGGATATAGCCCACATATATTATCCCTTATTAAATCATCTCTAGGTTAGTTCAAATACCTAATGCACCGTAATACTATGTAAATAGTTGTTATACTACATTGTTTATGGAATAATGAGAAACAATGTGCATACCTTCAGTATAGATGCAATTTTGATTTGCATTTGGTTGAATCCATGAATATGCAATCCACAGATAGAGGTCTGGCAATATAGAATAATGGTGCCAGTGGAAAAGGAAGTGTGTGGATGATCAGACCTAATTATAAGGAGTAATACATTAATTATTGAAAGAAAACTATTTTATAATGAGAATTACTGCTGTCAAACTGTCTGAAAGGTGAAATGTACAATGTTTAGTAGGTTGGAAAATACAGTATGGCAAAACAGATGGCAGCTCCATAAAGTTCAAATCTCTATTCATTTGAGTGGTTTTAGGGACAATATCTAAATTGAGTTCACCACATCTTAGGAACAGGGATTCTCGATTTTTGCGAATATAAAAACTAGATTTATTTTTTCATTACCCAAGGATGATTTGATAACTTATTCTAAATTGGCATTTCTGGCCAAACATCTGTTCACTTTCACTGCCGGTAAGCCATGTGGGTAGCCACTGTAAAATCCAGTTTTATCCTTAGTAGTACAGAAACACAACAAAGAGATCTAGGTGATCTTAGAAAGCCTCACATGCTGAGGAAACACAAAGTCTCCTCTCCTTTTCAAGGACAACCTGTCAAGGAAACACAGTGCTTGGTTCATCTACCAAGACTCTCCTTCTGTGGAGAGATTTTTGCATCTTCTCTTCAAGATTTCATCTTGTCTGCATGGCAACATATAGCATATATGCATATATAAAACAGCACACAGATGAAAACAATAACTGTGATTAATATAGTACCATCTGTTTCCTGTGCTTGATTAGATTGCAGTCTGCTTTGTTTACAGAGTCAGACCTGTAGATCTCATAATGACAGGCTTGAGAATGGTCCATTTCCTCTGCCCTTAGCATGTCACACTCTTCTATTGTAACTGTACCTAGCTGGTTAGACTTTCAGAGGACACATTGTTCCATTTTTAAGGTATCTACTTTAGGGTCACCAATTTTTTTTACTGTATTTTTTCTCTTTTTATGTAAGAAAATGCTTTTAGTTATATATCCCAACATATATGAGGCATAACTTGAACTTGACTTGCATCAAAATCTTTATAAATATTGTTTACTTTCCATAAAAGTAAGAAAATTTATCTATTAATTAAAGAAAAAAACTATAGTTATGTACTGTCAGCTGTCTCTTAGTTACTGGGAAATGTCACTAAAAATGTACCATTATGCGATGGCATCATTATGCAAACATCATATCATGTACTTAAAGTATACTCTATGTACTATAACGTCTATAACTATGACACCTATAACATCACTGAGGATATAATTTATGGGACCACCATTCACCATGCGGCCCACATGGATGAAACGTTGTTACGTAGCAGATGACTTTTTTCAAGGACAGTTTATATTTAAATTCATATTATTTAATTAATAACCACCTCCATTTAAGAAGAAACTTGTTTAAGAGTACTATTTTAAATCATGTTTTTGTCCTTATCCATGGTAGAACATTTGAGTCTAAGCTAGCTATCCTACCAGTTGTCATAAAGGGTCAATCAGTTACACTCAGGGTGAGCAATTCGTGCAACAATGGACAATCAGCCAAGTGCTGTGATGGTTCCAAGAGTAATTACTCTCTAGTCCTTGCCCTTTGAAATTCTTTTCTATACTAATATTGCAAAAGACAAGAAAACTAGAAAAAACAAATCAATGTTTTTCCAAGATAAGATTGAATATAACAAAGGACAGCAAATGAACAGAATTGAAAGCATAAAATATGTTCAATCCACTTAGAATTGATTCATCTTCAAAACAGAATCATCAGCTACAAAAGAGATACACCACTTTTGCTTTATTCCTCTGGCACTTAGGCATCCTTATACCCCTGGGTGCCCATTTCACCAATACAAATGGGAAGAATTTGCTATTTTGTAATAAAGGATCTGTAGTCAACATCAATATAGTGAATCCTCATTGTTTGCCTGCCACAACCTAGTGTTCCTGAGAGGAAGGCAAAGGGTGAAAACTGGTCCACCATGTGGTTGTGTATGCATGCATGTGTGCATGCATATGTATGTGCCTGTTACAGCCAGACTTTGGACCCAAATTCCCAGGTGGGACTCCTGGTGCTGGCAGGTGTCTTGAGGTCTCCTATTGCCCTTCTAGTCTGCTATCCAGAGCAAAGTTTCCCAAATGTGATCTCTCAGGGAGCAATGTTTATCAAGACAGATATGAAAAACAATGTCTAGTGTTCAAATTAATTTGGGAAATAGTATTAACAATGAAGAGGTTTCTTTAAAATTGACCAAGGGTATTAAGATGCTGTGGTACATTGTAGATATTTACTGCAGAAACACCATGCTCTCTTTCTCCTTAGACACTTTTAACCTGGAATTCCCAATTAATATTTGAGTGAAATATCCAATGAAATTGGTTGGAAACTTTTTTTCCAAATATTGTTTATTTATTTGAAAGGCAGAGGTACAGAGAGGCAGAGGCACAGAGAGAGAGAGAGAGAGAGAGAGAGAGAGAGAGAGAGAGAGAGAGGGAGAGAGAGAGAAAGAGAGGTCTTCCATCCATTGGTTCACTCCCCAAATGGCTGCAACAGCCAGAGCTGGGCCAACCCAAAGCCAGGATCCAGGATCTTCGTCCAGGGCTCGCATGAAGGTTCAGGGGCCCAAGGACTTGGATCATCTTCTACTGCTTTCCTAGTCCATAGCAGAGAGCTATATCGGAAATGGAACAGCCAGGACATGAACTGGCACCTGTATGGGATGCCTGCACTGCAGGTGGAGGCTTAGTCCACTATGCCACAGTGCTGGCCTGGGTTGGAAACTTTTAAACTCTGGCTATTAGTGTCCTTTATTGAAGTTTCAAATCCTGTCTTAACCCTTGAGGTATGCAATTGAGAAAAGAAGAAGCATAGCACAATCAAAGTAAGTTGATCACCATGAGGATTTCTGGTCTACAACTGTGAGGCAGCCCCGAACTTGTCTTACAGAATTGAACAATACATGGCAGGAAATCCTCCATAAATGGAGCCAAGGTATTATGATCTCCAAAGGAGGGAGCCAAAGAGGTAGAAATGTATTCCAAGAGATAAGGGCCCTTAAGCATTGCCTCACAGGCTGAATTGTCCCAGTACTGTGGTACTTGACCTTGACCCATACTAGCCCTTCTCCTCCTGCACTTCTACTGGGTGGAGTTCAAGGCTCTGGTGAGATAGGGAGTTTTTAACATTCTCTGTTGGCGATAAGACTTTCACTGGACATGTACCCATTCACAGACACTGGACTATTGTGGTCTGTATAGTATTATTTTTCTCACCCCAGCAAAATGTATTGTTTGTAATTTTCAGAAAAAATTTAGTGAGTTTTTATATAATATTTTCTTTTAAAAAGGGGATCAAAATGAAGGCATGTGAAATGAGTTTGTGTAACTGAAACTGAGGAATGTTCCAGAGACATCAGAACTCATCTACTGACTCACAAAGAGTGCCTGCTGGCATGCAATGTTCAGACTTCCCACAGATTGGCAGAAAAAATAATTATTGTGACTCCACTGTGCCAGATGTGCATGGAAGCAAGGGTACTGATCACATAGGACTTCATTTTTAATAAAGTCTCCTAAGGAGATGAAGAAGGGAGTAGCAGAATACAAGATTGTATTTTTTATTCATCTTGGTGCATTCCAAGAAATGCTTTTTTTCAGGAATATTTTTTCTTAGATAACAATAATAACTGTAATGTGATGCAGGCTGCAAGGGTAGGATGTACACTCACTTTGGAATCAAGAAGAGCGGCAATTGGTCACTCCCTCTGCCACGTTCTAGCTAATTTCCTTGGCTACGTTAATTGACCCTTCTTAGCCTAAGTTTGCTCTTCTGTAACAGGTGCATAATAAAACCCTACTCAAATAACTAATCTGTGAACATCATCTTGTCATGGGTTCATAATAGGACTCCTGTAAATTGGGTCCTTTCTATGCTAAAATGGAAACAAAGCACATACCAAAAACAGAAGCACATTAACATGAGCTTTCAATATAGTGTCTATGGCTATTGTTTCTCCACTGTAAAATTCTTTTACCTAATTTGATCATGTTATATTATAACTCATCTATAAAAATACAGCATTTTATGGTTTAAAATAAGCTATATGCCTGGCAGTGAGAACTAGCATTGACAACCGGTAGAGCTGACCACTCACTTGCTGAAAAGGAATAAAGCTTAGTCAATCTAACTTTAGATATTTTCAGAATACAATAGATTCTACATCTGGGAAGTAATGTTTGACTTATTTTAGAGCCAGTCTTGAAAATAATGTCCTATACAGTTGGCCAAGCAAGATAAGAAACTAATGAGTTGAAAATGCATTGTGTATGATTGAAATACTAGAGTTAAATCTCCAGTCACTAATTTAAATGTCAATATTATTGGTCTTTGTACATTTCTATGTATAATTTTAGAATATAAAAGGTCCTAGGCTTTGGTGGCCTAGACTATACTTTTAGTGTGGCCCTGATTTCATAATCTTGAATATGCTTGACAAATTTTTATGTTATATAATAGTGGAGACTGATATTAAAAGTGAAATCTCAACCATATTGCTTGAAAGTAAATTTATCTTCTTGAAGATATTTATGGTAAGAGAGTTGGAATTGGGGTTGGGATTTCCTTATATCAGATAAGCATTGTTAGAAAACATAATACCAGGTCATATAATATCAGAGTGACTGCCAGGGTATTTGAGTGTATGAGCTGGTGCTTGGGTGGTAAAATAGAGCCACTGTTAAATATTATAAGAATAAGGATATTAATAGAGGGATTAAGGATTACAGAACTGTGCATGGAGCTAAGGAAGTAAAGGTTTGGGAGCCTACAGATTGGAGGACTGCAGTCACTGATGACTTCAGCCCAAAGCCCTGGAAGGGGTGGAGAAGTTGAGTTCCTAAAAGGAGGCTGAGAAACCGCAGCTTCTGGACCAGGATGCTAAAGAGAGAAGCTGAAGAGCTATCCATAGAAAGCCACATGGCTCTCACCACTCTTCTAAAAATATGGCTGCCTCTTCACGTCTTCCTTCCAAGCCTCACACCTCCCACTCATTAGCAGCCTCTGAGCCAGAACCACACTAGTAAGGAGATTTTGGGAAATGTAGTGCCCAGCCTTGGAGAGGCGTGGTTATGACGCCTTTAGTATGGGACAGCTGTCTCTCACTTGCTTATGCTGTGAACGGAGAAGTCTCTGCTCCCCCTGGAGGGCACCAAGAGTGTCACAGGATGTTTACAAAGGTGTGTTCCTCCTTCAGCGCGCTCCCGTGAGAACTCAGTGGATAAAAGTAGAAGCAAAATAACTTAGTGAAATAACTAAATGAAGGAAAAAAGGAATCAAGCACTTATGGAGCAGTTTTTGTGCATAGAAATTAAGGAATTTATAGATATTATTTAATTTACTTCGTCAATATGGATTTTCTGTTTCAATTTACAGATAAGGGAACTTGATTCTAAAACTGAAATAAAGATTTCCTGATCACTTACCTAGTAGATGATTAAGTGGTTGGAATTTAGGTTTTGTCTGAACACAGTGCTGCTTCTGCCACACCATATCATATCCAGTATAGTGGATGGCAAATTTAACATTGCTTTCAGTAAAATGCAAGTACTTTTGCTATTAAGTAAAATCTATATTGGCATTTATTTAACCCTCAGCATGTTATTTTGTAGTCTACCTGCATGTGAGTGACTTGGAGAATCAGCATTTAAATCCAGCTCTCTGGGTGATGCATGTTTACTCTGTGGTTTGAGAATTGCTGATTCAGATATTTCTTCAACCCTCAGGGTGAACATGGAGTTGGTTAGGAGAAAGAGCCAATTTTAATGAAGCTATTATAGTAGGGTATGTGGGGACCCATGGATAGGCTTGCCATGGGACACCCCATGCTGGGCTTGGCTTATAGCAGTAATGCGGATGTAGCAGCTGATTGAACTTTCCATCTAGCTGAGGATCGTGGAAAACAACAAGATGGTGCTGATGCCCTGCCTGCTGCGTGACTCCACAGCTACGCATGATCAAGTGCCAGATTGGAGAGCTCTGTGCATGGACTGTGATTGAATGACTGTGATTGGTTGAATTCTGTATATAAGCAGAGAGCGAGGGTGAGGGCGAGAGCAAGGGCACACCAGCTTTCCCCCTTAAGGAATGTGCGCGCCATCTCTCCCCCTTCTCCCAGGCGCTGCTCTTTTTCCCACTCGTTCTAAGTAAAAGTCTTTTGAAGACTGATTAACTGTGAGCAGCGTCGTTCCTTTTGCGGCTGAAGGAGCTGACAAGTGGTGCCGTGACTCGGATCACCAGGGTATATTTAAGTAAAGAATTATGTAAAAGTTCTATAAGATATAAAATTAGAAATCAAATTCTTACCTTCTTTATTGATAGTGTTGCTTTATAAAATTGGCTTCAAGAGACTAACATGTAGTCATTATTTCTAAACAAAAAGAAATCTCAGATTTTAAAAAGTGCTTATTTTTTTCTAGGAAAAATCAGTACAGCTATCTAAGTCCATAACATTTTCGAATATATATTAAAGTTATCTGTGACTTCAAGACAATTCATAAAATGAATCGAAAAACATAACTAAAAATAAGCTTATTTGGTATGAAACATAGAAATCCATCAGTTTCTTTATTAATGTACATTTGCCATGGGCGTTTTAAAGATCCCTCATAATTTCATCCTTACCTAATTGTCACTTATCTAGAAAGTAGCTACACTATGAAAGTCAGTTAACAATGCACCATTTTGGTTTTCTCCACAGTGACCTAGTACACTCAGCATTACAGTGACCTGGCAGGCATGACTCAGGAACTCCTAGTACATTCTGTTCTGCTAGTCCCAATTTATAAGTAGAATATAATGACCTTAGTTGGAAAGATGCTTCTTTTTGACAGATTGACCTTTGCAAACTGAAGCTTATGTTCTAAATGCATGCACCAACACAAGTAATAAAACATTAACAGAATAACAAGAAACTTCAAGTGTGTAACCTTGAAGACTTAAGCAAGGAACAAATACTTAATTACATCATTCTCTACTATGCCAAACAATGGTGCTTTTTTTTTTTTTGACAGGCATAGTGGACAGTGAGAGAGAGAGACAGAGAGAAAGATCTTCCTTTGCCATTGGTTCACCCTCCAATGGCCGCACAGCTGGTGCGCTGAAGCTGGCCCACTATGCTGATCCAAAGGCAGGAGCCAGGTGCTTCCTCCTGGTCTTCCATGGGGTACAGGGCCCAAGCACTTGGGCCATCCTCCACTGCACTCCTGGGCCATAGCAGAGAGCTGGCCTGGAAGAGGGGCAACTGAGACAACAGAATCCGGCACCCCGACCGGGACCAGAACCCGGTGTGCCTCCGCTGCTAGGCGGAGGATTAGCCTATGCGTTTGATTTTCTTGTTTGGTAACCAATATATTTAAAATACCAGTTCTTGAAAATATGATGTGTTCATAAAATGAAAACATATATACATATAGTTAATCTAAGGGTAATATCAGATAATTTTAGTTAACCCACTTTTATAATTGAGAAATGTAATAGAATTTATTCATTTCAAAGCATCATGAAGAAAAAGGAAACCTGTTGAAGTGAAATGGAAATTATGAGAAACAGTGACTTGATCAGCCCTTGTCCTGACTGTCAAGGAACAACTTAATACTTTATCCCTTTTAGTATTTTTTTTGTTCTACTTAATACTATTGGTTGAACTCTGTAATTAACACACAATTATTCTTAGGTGTTTAAATTTAACTGAAAGGTGATCCTAGTTAATTATAAGAGTTGGAATAAGAGAGGGAGAGGGAGGAGATGTACAGTTTGGCACATGCTCAATCGGACTTGCTCTAAACGGTAGAGTTAGAAACATGCTAGGGGGTTCCAATTCAATCCCATCAAGGTGGCATTTACCAATGCCATCTCACTAGTCAAAGTGATCAGTTTCAGTTCACAATTGATCACACTAATAGGTCTAAGAGTCAAAGGGATCACACAAACAAGACTAGTGTCTGCTAATACTAACTATTAGAATCAAAAAGGAGAGAATGATCCAACATGGGAAGCGGGATAATCAGCTGACTCAGAATGGCAGATGTCCTAAACAGTACTCTGGCCTCAGAATCAGCCCTTAAGGCATTCAGATCTGGCCAACGAGCCCATGAGAGTATTTTAGGCATGGAAAGCCAAGACACTCTGGAAAAAAAAAAAAAAAAAACTAAATGAAAGATCTCTGTGAGTTAGATCCCAGCAGAAAGAACAGGCCATCAAAGAAGGAGGTACCTTTCTCTGAAGGGAAAAGAGAACTTCCACTTTGACTATGGCCTTGTCTAATAATGATGGGAGTTGGCGAACTCAAAAGGCTTCCATAGTCTCAACAACTCATAACAAGAGCCCAGGGTGATTACTGACAACATAAACAAGAGTGTCAAATTGTTAAGTCAACAACAGGAGTCACTGTGCACTCACTCCCCATGTAGGATCTCTGTCTGTAATGTGTTGTACAATGTAAATTAATGCAAAAACTAGTACTCAAGCAGTACTTTATACATTGTATTTCTGTGTGGGTGCAAGCTGTTGAAATCTTTACTTAATATATACTAAACTGATCTTCTGTATATTAAGATAATTGAAATGAATCTTGATGTGAATGGAATGGGAGAGGGAGTGGGAGATGGGAGGGGTGCAAGTGGGAGAGAATTTATGGGCAGGGGGCACTGTAATCCAAAAGCTGTACTCTAGAAATTTATATTTATTAAATAAAAGTTAAAAAAAGAAAAAAAATGTAAATTAAGTGAAGTTCTTACGAATGTTTCAAATTGAAAAAATAAAAAACAAAAAGACCTGGTCCATCAGAAGCTATTAGGAGCTACCTTACCACTGACTCTTCTGCTCCCGGTTACTTGATTCCTGCCTGCAGGATGGATTCCACCACCTGGGAACCATGAACAATCAGAGCAGTGCTCCAGAACTGCCTTACTGGTTAAGTCTCCTCTGGGATGATTTCCTTTATGCTCATGGACACCATGCTTTCTCAGTTCATACAGGATCTGTCTTTTTGATCATTTATCTGGACTTCAGACTTGTGTGTCTGTGATGTCTCAATCCTTTTTTTTTTTTTTCTGTTTTCCATCTCACTAGCCTTTTGATATCTTTGTCTTTCGCACCAATCTCTCACATGCTCCATTCCCTTGACATTTTCTTCTACCCTGAAAGTTCTTGTCATTTTTCTAAATCAATCACTTTACATCTATTGCAAACACATGTGAGTCAACACTTGATGCTAATAGATATTGGACTCATGATTCCATGAATTAAGAATCAACTGCTAAGAAAGAATAAGTCAGAAATCTTCCCCTAGACATTTATTTTCTCCATGTTTAACGTGGGAGTTCTCATACCTTCCTGATAAGGTAGCTTTAAGAATTAAATGCATGACACATGAAAAGCATCAAGTGCCTATACACATACAGCACCTGTCACTTAAGTACTCAAAAGTAAAGGAAATTTTTCCCCATTTTAGTACTGTTTTAGTACTCTGGCATGCAAAATTTTGTAATACTTCTGTTTCATGTGATATATATTCTATTCTTTTTAAATAAATACATGATTAATACATTTTCAAATCTGTAGGATAAGAATTGCATGCTTTACTCACTTGAAGGCCTCATTGTCTAGCCGCAGGCTCTGCATAATAATATGTGTACAATAAATAATTACTAAAGGAAGTCATATGAATGGGGAGCTGGAAGGGTTTCAATGGCAATTGCTAGGCTATTACATGTTGTTCCTAACAGAATGTCTTCCATGAATTAATGGTTCAGAACACCAGGTGGTCAGCTACAAGCTTCCTAAAAAGAGAAACAAGCAGGAGAAGAGGAGGATTTTAGTATGAAAACCTAAGTTTCAACATAGTGAATTCAAAATCTTGCTTTATTACTTCCAACACTAGGCACCTGGTGTCACTGCTTATTTCTAACAATTGCTGATGGTGGAAATGTTATCCTGCGTGAGGCAGAAAATTAATGGACCCCTCTCCCTCCCAACCTGCTTCAAGCTCTAATGATACAATGACTCACTTGCACGTACAGCAATCTCAGTAGGCACAATATTTGTAAAACTACATCTCTAGTTTTTTTAAGTCAAAGTTAATGAAAAATAACAAATATTTTCAAAACTCCCTGGGATTCAAACTTGGCAAGTACACAGCAACTTGGAAGAAAACATTTACTGATACCAGAACTTTCCTTTATTTTATAGACATAGTCCTTTTGAGTCCTGTGAATCATAAAAGGACCAATTAAGAACTTTGGAGAATTTTATTGAACTCATGCCTTTCCTGACAGTGATAACCACGCTATGATATCTCTACCATGCACAAAGAAAATATATTATATATAGATATCATATAAAAATATATATCTAAGTAAATATATATTAATATATAATATATATTCATATATACAATATATGAATATATATCTAAGTAAATATATTATATATTATATATACATATATAATATATGTAATATATTAAATATATTGCTTATTTAACCATGCACATGTGCAAATAAATACATACATAAAGCACTTTTCTCATTGAAATATTGCCTGCTATTTTTCGTGTAAGCCTTCTCATCACCATGACAACCCACGACCTAGGAAAATGAGCTTAAGGGGTTTTCCAGTGCAACTTTCACCCAAATTTGACTTTCAAGGCCATAATTTAGCTTTTGGAAAGCCGTTAGTGTCTTGTGGTGTACAGCATCTACCCACAGAAATGAACATTTGCAGAGATTGAATGCTATTTTGTAGCACAGATATAGTCTCTTCTCTGTCTAGCAGAAGTAGATCACAAAAATATAAATATTATATAAATTATAGAAATTTATTTGATACAGGATGAAGATTAAAATGCTATCATGTTATACAAGAGAGTATATAGCTTATCATAAGCTGGTCTTATTTAAAATTTAATGAATTATACAAGTAGTACAATGGGGGAAAATTCACTAACATATTTGAACCCAGACACCCAACACCTAAGTGAAGGATCAAAGAGCTCACTAATTATCATTGAATCCCCCTATTTGATCATAATTATTCCTTCAGCTTCATGAGAACTTCTGCGAATTTCCTTTCATAGCTCTGTGCTCTGTTCTATGCTGACACTGTAGTGGCTTACCTTGAGGATTGCTCTTAACAAAGTAGAGGAAGAAGGTAAATCTGGTCTGACCCCTCAACACTTCTATTTCCTGTATAATGTTGTTATTACAAGTCTGTTTGAAATTTTGATACTTAATTTTAATTCAAAAGTGAGAGCACCAGATAGCAGCAAATTGTAATTAATACAAATTATGGATAAAGAGCAGCTACTGGTAAGGATATCAAGTTTGTAACCTTCAAATACCAATAGTAGGAAAACAAAATGGCCCAGTTTTTGCAGAATTCTACAGTTCTGATCACTCAGATTCTGTCTTGTCCCCAAGAAAGGTTGCAAATTTTTCTTTTCACCAAATATTTGAAATATTATAGCTCCTTTATATTATAATTCCTTTTCTCTACTGTGTTCTTTGTCTTGAAGTCTAAGTCTTGACTTGTCTAGTTCATGAAGAATGAGGCACATGCATAAGGAAGAGTGAGCAATGTGAAGACTTACTGAAAAACAGCAAAGAAAGCTCCCAGCAGATGGGAGGAGTCCCTGAAGGAAGGAGCCAGTGAGGACGGATTGTCTGGAGATATTTATAGGCTAAAAAAGGAAAATTCTCATCATTGGTCAGGGGAAAGCATTGAGAAGCAATGGTTTTGATTGGTTAATTGGGTGACAGTTAAGTTTCCAGTCACAAAAGTCTTTCACAGAGGGTGGTTGCATGACTTTTCTCAGGTCTTCCGAGACTTACCTACCGATGGTGAGGAGCGGCCCATGGGTCCCTGTCTACCTAGCTGGGAACCTATCTCTCCACCAATTGCCCCTCTGAAGAGGTTGCCCTAGCAGCGATTAGGGAGACAGGATGATGATCATTCTAGCTACTTGGAGCTGGAGAGTGGTGATGTTGATATAGCAGTCAGGGCTCCTCCATGGGGTCCCCAATAGAAGACCTGCATTCATAGCTCTGTCTCTGGGGCCATTGCGATTTGTGATCCTCTAGATGAGAAGAGACATGAACGTTTCTGCAGCTGCAACAGCAGCTTTTTTTCAGACCCTGTGAATGTCTGATTTAGGATTAGCACTATATCTTTTCAGCTGAGTTCATAGACTTGAATTAAGGTCTGGAAAGCCTGCATGTATGTATCAGGGTCATCTAAAAATCTGCCCAAGTACCCCTTTATTCTGTCTGAGGTTCCACAGGGAGAAGGGGATGTGGATACAAGTGAAGCCATTGAACCTTTTAGGAACCTATTGAAGGGGTAAAATAGAAGGTGGTGGTCACATGTTCCATGCTAACAGGTAGTCCCTTATAGATTTGGGCAGGAGGGAAAAGGAGCAGTAGGTGAGGGGATCAGTGTTGATTTGTGGCAGGCTCTACAGTTGGTGGAGCGAGAGAGGTAGCTGGGGTCTTGAGAATGATTGCTAATAAAAAGTGTCAGATCTACCTTAGAGAGTTGTCAAAGGCCTGGCTTATCTTGCTAGGAAAAAACCCTTGGGCACAAGGAATCCCATACCATTTCCCTGTTCTATGATGGAAGAAGTCCAGTTGGAGCATAGTGTTATAGGTAGTACTTCATTCTGGGGTCCAAGTCTTTTCATCCTCCAGCTTCTATCCTGGTATGCCACAGTGCACAAAAAGACCAGGTATTCTTCCTTCAAGGTTTGAGAGTCAAAGGATCCCAGTGCCCAGTGAAGCACTCCAAAGGGATGTGTACTGAAGATGGTTTAATATCTTTCTGAAATAAGATAACAAGAAATTAAGGAATCCCTGTTTCTGCCTCTGCCCACTTGCAGCATTCCTGAAGTGTCACAGAACCTACAGCCAGAAGAAGTCAGAGAACAGGAGTACATGCTCTTACCTTAGCCTCCATCTTTTCCCTTGCTTCCCTAGGATCCTAACCTCATATCCTTGATCACTAAGCTTCTCAAAGGTTTGGTATCCTTACAATGCATTTTTATAATCCATTTAACCTGCGCAATTTAACCAAAGCTGCGGGCTAGGTCTAATCAGAGTTATGATAATCACTCAAACAATTAAAACTAGGTAGATAATATTACTTCCTTTAAGATTCAGTTCTCCCAAGCAATCAAGATTCAATAAAGACAACATAAAAATACATTAAACTTTCCCCCAAGATACATAAAATTTTCATTGCATAGATCAGTTACAATAGCACAGAAATATCTTGATTAAGAGAGCTACCACATAATGTTAGTATATGATACCATTATTTAGTACAGTTAGTTATATCATGGAAAAAAGAGGTAGACATTCAAATGATCCTGTTGTCAAGGGCTAAAGAAAAACAACAAAGTGAAAACTGCAGAAAGGGAGAAAAAAAAATCTATGAGGTTGAAAAGGGTTAGTGGATGAAGGCCCCTTTCTTGCTAGCTTTGATGGTCAGTTTGGTCAGTTGTAGCTGGAAGCATCCACCCTTCTCTTCCTGCCATTTCATACTGAGTAGGTGTGGCAAAGAGGAAGGAGAGAGAGCGAGGAGTGCTGCTTTTAGTCCAATACCCTAATGGGAAGTTGGAGTCTGGATTCAGTCAGGAAGCCTTCAGGCAATACCAGGAAGCCAAACCAGCTAGAAATCTTCCATTACTCCAAGAGCTTACTGTAGTCTCCTGCGCTGGACTATCTTTGCAAATGGAAACTGAGACAAAGCAAGACCAAGATTCCCAGCACCAAAAGGTGAAGAGGGGTTAATCAGGTGTATCCCAGAAAGCCTGCCCTCCGAGTCTTGTAGACTTGCAGCCACGCTTTTTTAATGATTTATTTATTTACTTGAAAGTCAGAGAGAGGGAGAGAGTGAGACAGAGAGGGAGGTTTTCCATCTACTGGTCACTCCCAGGCCAAAGCCAGGGGTCAGGAGCTACGTCCTGGTGTCCCACAGGAGTGGCAGGGGCTCAAATACTTGGGCGATCTTCCCTTGCTTTCCCAGGAGCATTAGCAGAGAGCTGGATTGGAAGTGGAGAAACTGGTACATGAGCCGGTGCCCATTTGGGATGCCAGCATCACAGGTGGTGGCGTTAGCTCCTATATCACAATGCTGGCTTCATGCTAACTGTTTTTAACTCACTAGCAGTCTCAGTGTTATTAATTGATAATGGACTATGGTGGAAAACACGTATCTCAAACAAACAAACAAAAAAAGAAGCAGGGACATTTGGTCTTTATTCCATCCTTGTAATGATCCTGGACAAGCCCCCAGGAAATGTTGCAGGAACCTAATCACTAAGGTTTGTCTTTCATACTAAAGAAGTGTGGCAGGTTTTTCTTTGTGCTGAATTTTTGAAATGATACAGCTCAATTTATTGCAATTATTTTTCTCCACTGGGTTCTTTGTCTCATGTCCATGAAGAATGAGGTGCATGGCCAAGGAAGAGTGAGAAAATTGAAAAGGTTTTTTGGAAAAGAAGTAGAGAAAGCTTCCAGCAGTTGGGAGCATTCCCTGAAGTAGGGAGTCATTGAGGAATGATTGTTCAGGGGTTTTTATAGGCTATAAAAAGGGAAGTTCTCATGATTGATCCAGGAAAGGCACTGAGAAATAACAGCTTTAATTGGATAACTGAGTGAAAATCTCCAATCACAGAAGTCCTTCGTGGAAGTTGATTGCTGGAATTTTCTCAGTTTCTCTGCAAATTATCTCTAGATGTGTAGAGGGGTTCCTTGGTCCCTGTCTACCTAGTTAGAAGTCTACCTCTCTATAATAACCAAGAAGGGAACATTTTGTAATTTTTATACAGTTAAATATACACTTATTAAACAACAAGAAATCTATACTCCTTGGGGCCAGCATATCAGGTAAAGCTACTGCCTGCAATGCCAGCATCCCTAACGAGCACCAATGTGTGTCTACCTGCTCTATGTCCGATCCAGCTCCCTACTAATGGCCTGAGAAAAGCAATGGAAGATGGTCCAAGTGTTTGGGCCCTGGCCAGCCACATGGAAGACCTGGATGAAGCTCCTGGCTCCTGGCTTCACCCATCCCAGTACTAGCTGTTACAGCCATCTGGGGAGTGAACTAGTAAATGAAAGATCTCTGTGTCTCTCTGTCTCTCTCTCTCTGTAAGTCTTTAAAAATAAATATTTTTTTAAAAAAGAAACCTTTACTCCTATATGTTTATCCAAGAGAAATAAAAATACTGTATATTATTTTAAAGACTTGTTGAATTGTAAGACTTCAAAAATCATACCAACAGTATTCATAAAAGTAAAAAATAAAAAATGCAAACAAGCTAAACGTTCCCTAACTGGTAGGTTGATAAACATATTGGAGCATAACCAATCAGTGAAATAATACCTAACAATAAAAACAAACTGCTGAAATGTGAAACAAGTTAGATGAATCTCAACAGCATTAACCAAAGGGATGACGCCACACAGAAATGACCATATATCATATATTCTATCTATAATAAATTCTAAGGACAGCACAAACTATAGTGACAGAAATTAGATGGAAAGTAGTTTCTAGCAAGCAGGAGGGATGAAAGTATTTGGCTTGAAAATGGCACAAAGAAGCTTTTTGGGATGATGGAGGTGTCCTTTAATCGTGATTCTAAGCATAAGTAGTTGCTGCATGTGAGAACTTACCATTTTTTAAAAAATTGGAGATATTTGGTTTTTTATTTGGTAAATTATATCTCAATAAAGCTGATTTTAAAAATATACAGTAGTGATTTACAAGAAAAGGCATGGGTTTCAAAAATTCCATTGCATACACAGGAATGCCTAAATAAATGAACCCAAAATACTTAGGATTGGGTAGTGAAAAGTATATATGGCTTTTATTTCTTTTTGAAATTCTGCATATTCTGTTTCCTACAGAGAAATTATGTTACTATTCCTCCACAGAAAGTCAACCATTGAGTACTGATATGGAAATGTCTAAGATGGCCTACACTATCCCAAGAACTTACGTTAGGCTGAGTTTAGGAACAGGCTCAAAATTCAAGGTCCAGAGTGGGCAGGATTTGGTGCAGCAATATAGCAACATCTATCATGTTGGATGGATGAGACTAAAATGGAAGAATCCAAGGGAGGGGGAGAGATTTAATGCAAAGGAAGAACAAGCTGTTCAATTAAGTCCTCCTCTCACAGGTATTGGGCAAATAGATCTCACCTAAATGTCAGGCAGCCAGAAAGTTTGGTAGAAATCCATGGAAGAGAATGTCATAACAAGAGTAAGTGAGAGAAGAAACCTGGAAAATTTTTCCAAACCAAAGAGAAAAATCTCATCATTTTTTTCATATAAGGAATTTACTTCCTCACTGTAGATGGGGAAGAAATGTTTAATGCTACTGACAGCAGGGAGATCATTTTATGTTTCAAAGACTACTGGAAGTGTTATCATGAGACCAGCATTTGGGACACTTTTCAGGTGATCTCATGACAGAAACAAATCTTCTGTGTCTTGGTTTCTTTGTTGGTAAGACTAATGGATTAGGCTGGCTGATCTCTGAGGCTTTTTCCAATTAAAACATTTCATGTTCTTCATTCTGGGCTGAGTGCCCAAGACATTTAACAAAATAAATGTGTTTTGAAGAGATATAGGAAAGAAATGATTCACCTGTACTTATTTCTGAAACACAAAGCAAATTTTCTGATTTTCAGATAATGCCTTGACACATGCTTGATAGTTTCTAAGTAAACTTGCTTTATGTGTGATGAAACACACCAGACTTCAATTGATCCCAGTTTAATCTAAAAGCTATAGCAATCTGACACATTCTTACCCATATGAAATATTAGAAAGATTTCATTTACTGCTAATGTTTGATGCTAGGAGCACTTGAAAGTCAAACACAAGTCATTTATGTTATGACTCATTTCTAGTAACTTAGAAAAAACACATTTGGTAATTCTGCGTCAGTACTATGAAAAGCAAAATAATGTAGGAAATATTGAAATTCTCTCTAAAGCATTAGAGAAAACCACATCTAAAAGAATATTTGGGACATATTCTGCACTGGCATTTTACTCTGAAGTCCATTTGTACCTAAAACAATCCCATTATGAGAGGTCCTAGCCCTGTCATGGTAAGAGGTGGTGGACAGAGATTAGGTCTTTAATTCCACCTTGAGATGTCTCACTGCAAGCCACATTCTGGTTTTCATGACCTGGAGATGAAAAAACATCTGACTGTTTTTTAAGCTTATCTATTTACTTGAAACTCAGAGTTAGAGAGAGACAAGGAGAGACAGAGAGACAGAGATCTTCCATCTGTTAGTTCACTCCCCAGATGGCTGTGATGACCAGGGCTGGGCCAGGCCGAAGCCAGAAGCCAGGAATTTCTTCAGGGTCTTCCACATGGATGGCAGGGCTCGAACACTTGGGCCGTCTTGCAGTGCTTTTTCCAGGCCATTAGCAGGGCACTGGATTGGAAGGTGGAGCAGGCGGGATACCAACCGGCACACATATATGGGATGCCGGTATCACAGACTGCCTCTTTACACACTATGCCATAATGCCAGCCCCAACATCTGACATTTTACAGTTAGTTCTAGGTTTGGTTTACAATATTCAAGCCCTCACTGGAATTTCCCTCACTAATATACCTACTTTGGATTTACTTTCCCGACTGGAACTTTTAGAATCCTTAGGCTCACATGAAGAAATTATGTGCAGAATACTTTCAGTGATGATGATTTATGGTAGGAATATTCCCCACAGGACAGTGTGGATAGCAATGTTATATCATACCCAGAGCATGCCGAGATGTATAAAATCCATCAAGAATACTGGAATAATAGCTATGTATTTTTCAGGAAAACAGTTGACCTTTCTCCTCCTCCATGTGTGTGTGTGTATATGTGTGTGTGTGTGTGTGTGTGTGTGTGTGTGTATTTGAAAAGCAAAGTGACAAAGAGAGAAGTTCCCTTTATAAAAGAGATCTAAAAGTCCTGCAAATGTGGGGCAAGTGTTTCATCTAGTGGTTGGGACACTATATCTGATATTGGAGTGCTGAGTTTGATTCCTACCTTCATGCCTGATTCCAGCTTCCTTCTACTGTGCACCCTGGATAGCTGCAAGCGATGGCTTAAGTATTTGGATCCCTGCCACCCACATGGGAAGCCTGGATTGAGTTAAAAGCTCTTGGTTTCAGCCTGTCTCAGCCCTACCTGTTGCAGACATTGTATATTAAATCATTTTCAAATTTTATATATATGCATATATAAACATCCCTCTCTGCCTTAACTATTACTGTGTATTATCTTTAGTCATACTTTGTTTTTCAATCCCAAAACATTACTTATTTTGTATGTTACTTAGATTTACTCATATCCTTCTCAATTTCCTTATCATTGCTTTTCCAGGCAGCTCCTTTCTTTTAGGTTTATTATTTCTTGCTGATATATATGTTCTTCAGGAAGTCTTTGGGTAAATGTGCATGAGTAGTAAAATATCTCAATCTTAGTATACCTGAGAATACCTTTAATTTTTTTCTCACTATTGAATAATAATTCTGTATATCATAAAATTCTATTTTAATGAATATCTTAGTTCAGTAGTTTAAAAATACTCAATTTTCTTCACACTATTAGTTGTGAGCTTTAATTATCACTTTTATAAAACTGTTCCTCTACTTGCTTTGATGATATCATCTCTGTCTATACTAATGTGCATCTAGATTTATATACAGTTATACATTTATTTATTTGGAGACAGGCATGGTGTTTGAATAAAGCATAATATTAATATTCTTTAATTCACAATAGTTACATCAACAGCCTTCTCAGTGCTTCAGTAGGTCTACTTTTGACTGCTTCCATTCAATGCTTTGGAGCAGAGAATCTACATCTTTATATAGCTGGGGTAATCATTTAAAATATAAATCATACATCACTTTTCTGTTTAAAACATTGAAAACTGTCCTAGGATAAAGATTTTGCTATGTAAAACCAATAGCTTATACAAAAGCTAAAGCCCATAAATGATTCCTGTATACTTGTCTTGGCCACTTTTCCCATTTATTTCTGACATCCAGCTACAGTGGCCTCCTCTTAATTCTACCTCAATTTTACCTACTTAATTCTTAGTTATTCTTGGAATGTCAATTCACCATTACTCCTAAAATGCAGTTCTTTTCTATCCCCTTTATATGCTTGGATTTCTCTTAGAAGTGCTCTCATAATGCTTGTACTTTGCTCCAAAGGTAGTAGGACTATGGAAATGTATGTCCATCTGACTGTCTATCTTTTTGAAGGTCATATCTCTTTCTTATTTCACCCAATATTGTATCCAACCACTTAGCATAACTCTTGTATATTAGTGATTACTTTGAAGGACTTAAAACTTTACTTTTTAAAAAATTGCCAATGTATTCTTATAAAAGTATCAATAGAACTTGATAACTGATAGGATATAAGATGAGAGAAAACAGAATCAATTATCCAGGAATAACTAAAAACAATAATGAATAAATATTATAAATCAAGAAAGTGATTTGGCAGAGCAAGGTTAATGATGAAGGATGATGAACTCGGTTTCCAAAATGCTTTTGAATATTTGCTCTAATAAGCCCTTCTTTTTCACTCTGTGTTAACACCAAAATTCAAGTGTTTGTGCTCTTTACACTTACTAACATGGTGACTCATAAACACTCTCAAGGGGTGCTTATTAGTGGGGTGATCCTATGTCAATGACATGGTCACCATACTTTTTGAAAGGATAGGAAGTTGTGCAAGTGTACAGGAAGCGATACATGGTCTCATATGCTTCAGTTGTCACATCTGCCAGGAAATAGAAACCAAAGCAAGTTGGATTTGCAGGGCATGTTGTCGCCTGGTTAGTCTCAGGAGAAATAGAGGAAGTTCACTGAGAGGGACATTATTAGGAAAACTGGGTATGACGGTAGTCCTTTTGACCTCATTTGTTTGCCCATTTAGCCTTTTCAAAGAACCTCACTCACAATCCCTACTCCTGTTGGGCCAGCCCTCTTCTGATATACTTCCCTGTAGTTCTCATTCTGCTCAGATTTTTGCCTGAAGCACTTCCTGATTTTCCATTGAATTCCACCCTCTTATATTCATGATTTTCTTATAAGGCAGAAGCTAATCAGATTCATTTATCCGTTCAGTCTATAAATATTTAATGAGCACCTGCCATTAGCAGGATTATTTTTAGGCACTGAAAATGCAAAGACAAAGCTGGCTACATTACTGACTACTCCCTCTGCCACCTCAATATGTCAACTTCTTTGAAAAGTATTTTATCACAGTTAAGAACACCATTGTAAGACAAATTGGGCTTAGATCTTGGATGTATCCCCTGTACCCAAGCAAAGTCACATAATTAGGAAAATTTTAAGTGTTCAGTTGCATCATACATGATCATAATAACATTTAACTCTCTCAAGGAGTTTAGGAATCATTGTATAAAAAACACCTCAAGGTTTTAACACAATCCTGATACATATTAAGCATTCAGTCAAAGCCAAAATTAACAATTTGGATTGCATCAAATTGAGAAGTTTCTGTACTGCAAAAGAAACAATCAGGAAAGTGAAGAGGCAATCGACAGAATGGGAAAAAATATTTGCAAACTATGCAACAGATAAAGGATTAATAACCAGAATCTACAAAGAGATTAAGAAACTCCACAACAACAAAACAAAGAACCCACTTAAGAGGTGGACCAAGGACCTCAATGGACATTTTTCAAAAGAGGAAATCCAAATGGCCAACAGACATGTGAAAAAATGTTATCACTAGCAATCAGGGAAATGTAAATCAAAACCACAATGAGGTTTCACCTCACCCCGGTTAGAATGGATCACATACAGAAATCTACCAACAGATGCTTGAGAGGATGTGGAGAAAAAGGGACACTAACCCACTGTTGGTGGGAATGCAAACTGATAAAGTCACTATGGAAGTCAGTTTGGAGATTCCTCAGAAACCTGAATATAACCCTACCATACAACCCAGCCATACCACTCCTTGGAATTTACCCAAAGGAAATTAAATTGGCAAACAAAAAAGCTGTCTGCACCTTAATGTTTATTGCAGTTCAATTCACAATAGCTAAGACATGGAATCAACCTAAATGCCCATGAACAGTAGACTGGATAAAGAAATTATGAGATATGTACTCTATAGAATACTATACAGCAGTAAAAAACAATGAAATCTGGTCATTTGCAACAAAATGGAGGAATCTGGAAAACATCATGCTGAGTGAAATAACCCAGTCTCAAAGGGACAGATATCATATGTTCCCCTTGATCAGTGACAACTAACCGAACACCAAAAAGGAAACCTGTTGAAGTGAAATGGACATTATGAGAAACAGTGACTTGATCAGCCCTTGTCCTGACTGTCAAGGAACAACTTAATACTTTATCCCTTTTAGTATTTTTTTTGTTCTACTTAATACTATTGGTTGAACTCTGTAATTAACACACAATTATTCTTAGGTGTTTAAATTCAATGGAAAAGTGATCTCTGTTAAATATAAGAGTGGGAAGAAGAGAGGGAGAGAGGGGGAGAGGGAGGAGATGTACCGTTTGGGACATGTTCAATCGGATTTGCCTAAACAGTAGAGTTAGAAACATGCCAGGGGGTTCCAATTCAATCCCATCAAGTTGGCATGTACCAATGCCATCTCACTAGTCAAAGTGATCAGTTTCAGTTCACAGTTGATCATAATGAAAGGATTAAGAGTCAAAGGGATTACATAAACAAGACTAGTGTTTGCTATACTAACTGGTAGAATCAAAAAGGAGAGAAGGGTCCAACATGGGAAGCGGGATAATCAGCTGACTCATAGAATGGCAGATGTCCTACACAGCAGTCTGGCCTCAGAATCAGCCCTTAAGGCATTCAGATCTGGCCAAAGAGCCCATGGAAAGACAAGACACTCTGGCAAAAAAAAAAAAAAAGACTAAATGAAAAATCTCTGTGAGTTAGATCCCAGTAGAAAGAACAGGTCGTCAAAGAAGGAGGTACCTTTCTCTGAAGGGAAAAGAGAACTTCCACTTTGACTATGACCTTGTCTGAATAAGATCAAATTCGGCGAACTCAAAAGGCTTCCATATCCTTGGCAACTCATGACAAGAGCCTAGGGTGATTACTGACGCCATAAACATGAGCATCAATTGTTAAGTCAACAACAGGAGTCACTGTGCACTCACTCCCCATGTAGGATCTCTGTCCTTAATGTGTTGTACAATGTAAATTTATGCTATAACTATTATTCAAACAGTACTTAACACTTTGTGTTTCTGTGTGGGTGCAGACTGTTGAAATCTTTACTTAATATATACTAAATTGATAATATGTATATATAGGTAATTGAAAATGAATCTTGATGTGAATGGAATGGGAGAGGGAGTGGGAGTTGGGAGGGTTGTGGGTGAGAGAGAAGTTATGGGGGGGGGAGCCACTGTAATCCAAAAGCTGTACTCTGGAAATTTATATTTATTAAATAAAAGTTATAAAAAAGCATTCAATAAGCAGGCATTTGGCAGAGTAGCTTAAATTACTTCCTGAGGCCGGCGCCGTGGCTCAACAGGCTAATCCTCCGCCTTGCGGTGCCGGCACACCGGGTTCTAGTCCCGGTCGGGGCACCAGATTCTGTCCCGGTTGCCCCTCTTCCAGGCCAGCCCTCTGCTGTGGCCCAGGAGTGCAGTGGCGGATGGCCCAGGTGCTTGGGCCCTGCACCCCATGGGGAGACCAGGAAAAGCACCTGGCTCCTGGCTCCTGCCTTCGGACGAGCGCGGTGCGCCGGCCGCAGCGCACCCACCGCGGCGGCCATTGGAGGGTGAACCAACGGCAAAAGGAAGACCTTTCTCTCTGTCTCTCTCTCTCACTGTCCACTCTGCCTGTAAAAAAAAAAAAAAAAAAAAAAAAAAAAAAAATTACTTCCTGAGACACCTGCACCCTGTATTGGAGTGCCTGATTTGAGTCCCACCTACTCTCTTTCCAGTACAACTTTCTGCTAATGCACAGCTTCTGGCTCAAGTACTTGGGTCCTTGTCATCCATATTATAGATCCTCACTGGGTTCCAGGTTCTTGGCTACAACTTGTCCCAGCCCTAGCTGTTGCAGGCCTTTGGGGAGTAAGTGAACCAGAAGATGGAAGATCTCTCTCCCTCTCTGTTTCTCTCTGCCTTCCAAACAATATTAAAGAAAAAAAGCAGGCCCTAAATATTTAGGCATTTCAGGTCTTGAAATATTAAGCCTATCATGGAAATATGGAAGTTACACCAATTCCTCTACCTGTGTATTAAGATATCAGATGAGGTTGATATTCTTTTAGTGATTATTTGATGGATTTGGAATGGTAAGCAGGTTTTAGTAATTAATCAATACAGAAGTTAAGCGCAACTGACCTTTGAAGTCAGATAAAGATGGGTTCAAATCTTTCTTGACCATTCTGTGCCCTATGATCTTGTAACAAATGGGATCAATGCTTCTACTGGCATTTCACTCATTTAATCAATGTATATTGGGCACTTAGTTCATGCCAGACAAATTCTAGGCCCTGGGGATACAGTAGTAAACTAATGTTCCTGCTGTTTGGTGAAGAGGATAAAAATGCACAAACAAATAAATTAAAGAGATTGTTTCAGCCACCTTGAAAGATGATTGTGAGGATTTGTAAATTCTGCAGGACCAGAAATTGGCAGGATAGAAGAAGCTCATAGTCTGATGTGGTACAAATAAATATTTGTCAATCCAAAGAGCATGGAGACTGAGACAAAGTAAGATCTAAAAAAGTGAAAACTAGAAAAAGAGAGAAAGGGGCGGGGGAGAGAGAGAGAGGGAGACTGACATTGGGTCAGGCATAATAGACAATTGGTGACAGGGAAGAACAGCAGGGGGCTTTTTGACACCAGCTTTGCTATCTAGGACCACTCTTCCTTAGTTTTTGGTCAAATACTGCTGTCTGAATTATTTCCCAAGTTATTTTTGGTAACATTTAAAATCTCCTATAATATTTTATTCTACTAAATATCTTTTCCCCAAATGCTCAAAGCAATATTTTACTACATGATTTTTTTTTCAACTTTTCATAGATGGTGAAAGGATTTGAAGCCCAACCCAGAGGAGTCTGGAAGTGCTAATTTGCTGCAAAATTTCCTTTAGTTCTGTGATCCCATCAGGATATGCTGCCTTCTTTTTCTACATCTTGCTCTTCATCATCTCCATTTCTTGATATCAAATTCACCTTTGGGAAATTCTACCTGGCGAGAAATTATAGCAATCCTTGACCTAAATACTTAATGGCAAGAGTCCAGTGGCCTGGTGATTGACCATTCACTCTGGCCTCCAATCTAGACAACATAAAACCACTTCAAAGAGCTTTTACAGGAACCTCTGGTGGATGTAAACAAAATGAGATCATTGAAATGAGTGCATTGCAAACACAAAATCCCATATCTGGACTTTAAAAAAATGTACCATAAGTTTAGTATAAAACTTCTAGACGTCTGTAAAAATCTGAAACAAAACAATTGACAGGAAAGATTTTTAAGGAAATCTACATGGAGAAATACTGGTGATATTATGTCTCTTCTTTCTCCTTCAGAATCGATTGGAGGCTGAGAGTCTATCTTAAATAAAATTATGACAATTGTAACTTGCTAGTTAACAAACAAGCCCAGCAGGATTTCTTTCTGATATAGATGCCGGAATACTTCTGTAATTTTGGCTTTTCATGTTAATTTCAAGGCCTGCATGAGTTTCTGGAAGGTTTTGCGTCTTAACTCCACCCACACTATCACATGTTCAATTGAGCACTTCAGCCAGAGTGAGATGAAATTTAGAGGGCACTATCTCTAGCCTACTGAAAAAGTTAATACTCTGTGTGATTGTTTACAGTTTCCATGTAACTGCAGGAGTCAATAACACAAAGTGCTTTCAAGCTGAAATTACCATAGATGTAAAGGCTGGAGAAGTGATGCCAGCGACTCCCACTCAGCTGAGCTTTGTGACTGTATACTCATGACCTTGTTGAGAGAAATAGTTCAGTTCAAAAGGATCCTCTCGCTGTCATCACTTGCGCTTGGGGATTCAGACACCTGGCTGAGGACTCCCAAATCTGTCATGTTATATTACCTGACAGCTCTGTCCCTCCAGCTCTAGTCCACCCCTGTGAAGACTGCCACAGGTTCCTGAAATTCAAAATGTTTGAAACTTCAACTCGCTAATTACCTTACTTAGCCTTCCTCATGTCTTAGATCAGTGCTCTACCAGGCAGACAATTGCACTTCTGACATTTCTTGTTGCTTCCCACCAGTTCTTGAATATGTGACAATATCCACATTTCAAGGCTCATATACATGGATAATTAAAGAGGAGTAAGATCACAGTAGAGAAAATCTAAACATCTGTCTTAAGAAAATCCTTTGACTTGAGTAACATTGTCATATTGTTAAAATTCTCTGCAGGGGTTTTCTAGTTTGTAAGGAGTGTAAGTAACCTATGAGAACCTATAACAAATGAAAAATCAACTTCATTCATGCTCTCTATTTTAAGGGTCTCAGGTTGCATTTTTTCACTATTAACCAAATTCTGGATTTACCCAAATTTCACATTTTTCCATTAATACACTTTCACAGTTCCAAGATCCATTCCAGGATACCCTTAAAGTATTGCTGTGTCATGTCTTCACAGTTCCATCTCTTCCGTAGCAGTTTCTCAGCCATTCCTCATTTTCATAACCTGACAGTTTGAGAAATACTGGTCAGACATGTCCAGTGTTTCTCAAATTGGGTTGCCTGATATTTTCCTCATGAATACACTGGAGCTTTTGATTGTTGGAAAGAATGCCACAGAGGTGAAATACCTCTCAAATTACATTAGAGTAGTGGCACAAGATATGACACAACATCACCGGTGATGTCGACCTTCATCATTAGGTTAGGATGGTATTTACCAGGTTTTTCTACTGGAAGGTTATTATTTTCCCATTTTATTACTCAGTCAGGAATGTACTTTTATACTTAAAAGACTCAGTTTTTCTAAATGCTTTCATTTACTTGCTTTCCTTTTGTACCTCCCTAACACATAGCATTTTCTTCCTGGAAAAAGACAGATTTCTTCCTGGAATCTGACATAATCCAATGTCATCTTTTCAACAAATATTTTTTTAAAATATCAAAATATAACTCAACCCAGTACTGTTTCATATAGGACATTTACATCAATATCATGACTCATAGTTGTAATGCATTTGAGTTATTCTTGTCATTGATTGACTGGATTTCCTAGAACTTATAAAAGCTAACTTATATGGACAGTCAGTATGACATTAATCAATCAAGAAAGCACTCAAAACAGCCCACTTTTTATACAGAAAAGCATGTGTGATATATTTATGCAAAGTTTTTGAAAAGTTCGACCAAAAAGAAATATATTTGAAATATGTATGCTGAATTCTGATTTACTTCAGTCAGATGAAAATATCAATATTGATATAAAAGCATTTTTAATTTCATTTAAGGGTCTGTATAACCCCTGAAACTTTTCACTGTCTGTGAAAACATGTATATGCAATAAAACATTATCTGTGACACATTTCTCCAAGCTATAATGTCTATTTCAACCTATTTCTCCTCAATGGTTGTGTAGTTTAAGATGCATCAACCACATTCAGCTGAGCTGTATCTATGGACTTCCTGAACCTCTACATTAAATAGAAAACTTTCAGACATGGCTCACACCTGATAGACACAAGGTTAAATAATTAGAACATTAAATGTATACTCACAATAATAGACTTGTCACTGAACTTACTTTTTTTTTTAATTTATTTATTGGAAAAGCAGAGTTACAGAGAGGCAGAGGGAGAGAGGTCTTCCATCTGCTGGTTCACTCCCCAGATGGCCACAATGGCCAGAGATGAGCCAATCTGAAGTCAGGAGCCAGGGGCTCAAGCAATTGGGCCATTTTCTGCTGCTTTCCCAGGCCATACCAGAGAAGTCAATCAGAAGTGGAATAGCTGGGACTTGAACCGGTACCCATATGGGATGCTGGCACTGCAAGAGGCAGCCTTACTGGCTACACCACAGCACCAGCCCCAAACCAACCTTACTTTTAACAAGCTCCTCAGAAAAAATAGTCATGTCTTGTATCTGTAGAATGTTTGTATAACAGCAAGTGATTAAATTTTGAAATTTAGCGCACATGTTGAGTGTTGGAGAGAGTAGGTGTTTGGTGGCGTTTTGTTAAGAAATAGCTTGGGATGCTCACATCTCATATTAGATTGCCTAGATTCTAGTGTCAGCTCTGCTGGATTCTAGCTTCCTGTTAATGTAATTCAAGGAGGCAGTGCTGATAGCTTAAGTACTTGGTAGCTCAATATTGTGGTCTCTGCCATACTGTCAGAGACCCAGATTAGTTCCTGGTTCCTGGCTCCTGGCTTCCTGGTCAGACTGTTGTAGACATTTGGGTAGTGAATAAACAGATGGGCAATTTCTCTTTGGCTGTCTCTGCCTCCGAAATAAAGTTTTTTAAAAAATGCTTTTTTTTAGTGCAGAAGAGACATCAGCTTAAGACTAAGTGGCATTTACTACTAGAGTTTAGTCAGATCTAGTGTTAAATTTCTAAGATTTGTTAGATTTGTTTTCATTCCAAGTTCTATTAGACACGAGGGCGCCAGGCAGCACTGTGATGTCCATGAGATGGAGTGATGATGCACAGAAAGGAAAGGACACCTTTCCAGCCTTTTAATGGAATGAAGTAGTTTTCATTGCACGTGTGGTTCAAGCACAGAGTGTCTGTTGACACAAAGAAGGGACTATGGCTTTAGCTGTGCCTGTGGGGGCAGTGACAATGCCCAGGTGTGGGAGCACTAGCTAGTGGCTGACATGGCAGCAGTGATGTCCTACATGTACTGCTTTGGGATTAAGTGCAGGGCATTGGCTAGGAGAGGCCTCAGCAGCAGAGAGAGGCTGAAGAAGGTACAGGGACTGAAATTCATCTCATGCTAATGTCAAGTTTTCTTAATTTTTTAAAAAGTTTTTATTTAAAGAATATAAATTTCCAAAGTACAGCTTATGGATTACAATGGCTTCCCCCCCTCCCCCATTACTTCCCCACCACCCGCAACCCTCCCCTTTCCCGCTCCCTCTCCCCTTGCATTCACATCAAGATTCATTTTCAATTCTCTTTATACACAGAAGATCAGTTTAGTACATATTACGTAAAGATTTCAACAGTTTGCCCTCACATAGGGACACAAAGTGAAAATACTGTTGGAGTATTAATTCACAATGTACAGCACATTAAGGACAGAGATCCTACATGATATTTTTTTTAAAAAATTGATTAATTTTCTACGCAATTTCCAATTTAACACCAAGGTTTTTTTTTTTTCATTTTCAATTATCTTTATATACAGAAGGTCGATTCAGTATATACTAAGTAAAGATTTCATCAAGTTTTCTTAATTGCCAAGATGGCTGACAGGGGATCATGAAAACCACTTGGTTCTGTTAAAAATATGAAAAGTTGACACATGTGCATTATAATAGTCTCCACTCCTTACATAATTGAATGGTAACACATGAAATGTATTTTACAATATGCCTTTATGCCTTTATTTTATTCTATTTTTTCCCCATAAGACCATTAGTCTTATGAAAAAAAAAAAAGGCAATTCAAAAAGTGGCCACACGATGTCAGGAGCTACCTATTGTTTTCCAAAGGGCCCAGCTTTTCATCCAGGAAATGAAGCTCAAATCACATTTTTAAAGGACTTGCTTTCTAATATTTTCCCATTTTGATGCTTTGAGGTCTCAGCTTCTTAATATAATTCTAATAATTTGGCTCAAGATTTTCATAATGAGAGATGCTCTGACTTTATTAATGTTAATAGGATGATTAAAAAATTCTGTTACAAATTAATTTAAAATCTCTGATGTTCTGTACCTGGAGTCTGGCTGGAATAAGTAACTACTCTAGAAATACTAGAGTGAATTTCCTCCTCACGCTTTCAGGGCTGGTCTAGAGAGGAGCAGGGAAGAGTCCAACAACCCTCCCCTCATAGCCATATTGTTAGCTGTGTAATGTTAGACATACAACTCGAGTTTTTGTTTTCTCATTTAAAAAACAGGATGATAATACCTTAAGAGAATTACTGTATGAAAGAACTAGCATAATTAATATTTCAGTGTCCCCAGTATCTGGCACATAGTGGGCCCATGATTATTACATTTAATATTAATTTACAGTGAACTAGATCTCATTTGGATATTACTGGTTGAACACTTGCTGATTCAAGTGTTTACAGTTTTTTTCAGGGTCTATTAATTTTGTTTTGAGGAATCAATATATTGAGCCTCCGATGCTCAATTTGATTACATTATTTCAGGTTGCAAAATTATTTTGAAGTCTTAGAAATAAATTAATTTACCTTTCAAGGTTTATCATTGATATAATTTTACCCCTTAATAGTAGCGATTATTTTGGAATTTTGAATTATTTTTTCTCTTTTATGTTACATTTTCTAAAACTTATAAATCTCATTAAAATACATTATACTGGAATTCATAGCAGATTTTTCATCAATATGCATCCAAATGGAAAAAAGGAAAATCATGAATCATACTGAAAATTCTGCACTTAAGGAAAGAGAAGAGTGCATTTAAGGGAAGTGTTTACTCAGTCAGCCCACTGCGATGGGCAAAGAAGGATCAGAGGCTCAGCAGACAGGGAGCAACATATTCCTAGGCAAGAGTTAGCTTTGCCACAGTATACATAGCTGGGCCTTTGTTTTACACTTTCCTTCTGACTCTCTCTGTTAGGAATAGAGGCACAGAATAGAGAGGAGGCAGTGAATGATTCTATAGCCAGATCAAATTTATTCAGAGATAATAAATTTATAGAGATGGGTGACCAATGGCCAGCGTGCACATTGATGGAACACATGGCAGAAGGCCATGGCCCCAGGGCCTGGCCTTTTTATATTTTATATTTTTATATTTAGGAGGGCTGGGGATGGGGTGGAAGAGGGGGTAGCAGATGGAGGGGAAATCCTGAAACTGGTCTTTCAGGTGGCCTTGGGGGGCTCGGGAACCTGGGAAAGAAAGCAGGGGTGATAAGGCGATAGGGTATGAGACCCCACTGAGATTCAAGAGCAAGGAATAAATTCCAGATTTATCTTTTGGGCAATGAGCAAGAATGGCTGAGGCTTATGTCTTTGTTCCATTACTCCCCAATACAGAGGAGGTTTAACAGTATTATCATCAGAAATGGATCTGGAATAAGAGAGACCTGGGTTCAAATCCTGCTGTGCCACTTTGCTGCCAATGTACATTGAAAAAGAGGGGAAAAAATCCTTCATCCTCGTTCATGGCCAAGGTTCCATCTGGGACACCTCCTAATTCTCCCTACCTGGCATGTCTGACTGACAGTGCTGTTCAAATGCTTTCTCATCCTGGACCTTCATTACCTGAGTTTCTAATGTGACTCATGGCAGACTTGGATGGTTGAAGATAAGCTGCTCTTCACATCAGGCTTAGGACCTCGTAATGTCTAATCTCTCAATAAACTTCCTTCACCAGTACCTCATGGCCTCACAGAGTTCTCCTAGCCTGGGCCTCTTTTATATCCTTAAAGTTTAGACTTACGATTAGTATTTGTTAGAAGACAGGATTAAGAGTTGAGTGAAGGTACACCGTTTTTCCACATATGGAGGAGGTTCTGTGTTTCCCACTATCATTACCAATACAAAATTTGGATACTACACTCTATCTCCAGCTCCTAATGTCTGAAGTAGGAATGGATCAAAGTCCTCAAGACATCTTCTCATTGGAAGACAACCTTCTTTCAAAGAGATGGGTTGGGGAAAGCAGTTCAGATGCCTAGAGTAAAAAACACAGGAGATGAAACTACTAATGTGATAGGAATGTAGAATTGGGTTGAGAAAAGAGAAAATTATGGGCATGTAGAGTTAGAAGGTGTTTTAGTATTATAAGGAGGAAAAAGGTTAATTATTTTAATTAGTTTTTAATGAATTAGTCTTGGATTTATATAAACATATGAGACATATAAGTAAATATGAGCCTGATTCTCTTAAATATTATAGCTTTTAATGTACACTTTTTTCTTTACAATTTATTTATTTAAAAGGCAGAGACACAGAGAAAGAGAGAGACATACAGAGAGAAATATCTTCCATCTAGTGATTGACTCCCTAAATGCCCACAATAGCCAGAGCTGGGCCAGGCTGAAGCCAAGAGTCCCAAACTCCCTCCTCATCTCCCCTGTGGATGGCATGTACCCAAGCACTGGGGCCATCTTCTGCTATCCTTCCAGGTGCATTAGCAGGAAGCTGGATTAGAACCTGAACAGACAGAACTCAAACTGGCACTCTGATATGGGATTCCAGTGTCACAAGTAACAGCTTGACCAGCTGCATCACAACTCTGGCCCCTTCACTAAAACATTTCTTGAAGGTAAAGGTAAATGATGGACTTGTTCAAAATTCAAGCTCTGCTGTACAAAACCCAGTTTGCTATATATTAATAACAGTCTATTATATGACTCCATTTTCAACAAGGCTGCTGAAATCTTAGGCTAAAAACTAAAATGGATCCAGAATTAGTCATGGTAGTTCTTACAATAGCTGAAAGAACAATGTGGAATCTGTTTACATAGAAATTATAATTTGGGGACATAGCAGTTTTGTAAGCTTGATGATCCAGTTGGAAAATCAAATGTAGGCACATTATGTCAATGACAAAGTTCAAAACTCTTTTTAATGCATTTATCACTTTAATTGTGTTTTTAGTACTGGCCTAATAGATATTTCCACTTTTAGATGAATTGTGTGTTCTTTTTAGAACAGAAGAAAACATTGGGAATGCAGGGGATATTTTGAGACTAGTTCTAAACCTTCATCCAGTCCAACCAGTTTAGAGGAAACCTTGTATATATTTAGTTATTTCTGTAGAGCTGGAAAAAATAACTGGGAAAATGTAGAGGGAGAAATCTTTCAAAGGTAGGGAGGAGGAATTTTGAGTAGTGACTTGAAGAATTTCTAGAGATGGCACAAACATAGACTCAGGCTGCAAGATTATCGGAGAAACCACAAGTGGCTTTGCAGAGGATCAGCATGTAGGCTAAAATCCACATACATTGGTGTATCCATGAAGCTCTGAGTAATGTGTTAGTATATGATTTAGGGGAACTTTTGACTGGAATTTATAATGACAGCTCATTAGTGATAGATTAAGTCAACTTTGCCCTTTGATTTCTGAGAACCTTCCAGACTTAGCAGCCCTAGTTAATGCTCAGATAAATTTGAATTACTGATAATCAATGCATATTTCTTTTTAGTATGATGGTATAACAAATATTACATGGGGTGCACTTAAACTAAAATATTTTCTGTTATTTATATAAAAATCAAATCAGAGTATATTGCAATTTACTTGACAACCATACATACACACTTATATTAATGTGTTTGCTTGTTAGTGTGAGATGACTGTAGTGGATTCTGTCTGGTTCAACCCAGTGGCTCCTCTAGAACACCTGAGAGAAGCTATCAATTCCCAATCCAAAAAACTGAAAAAAAGACAGTAGAGTTGCTTTCTCTCAATAGAGAAAGTATATAGGCAAAGCATGATTTGAATTATTTTTTTATTTTTGACAGGCAGAGTGGACAGTGAGAGAGACAGAGACAGAGAGAAAGGTCTTCCTTTGCCGTTGGTTCACCCTCCAATGGCCGCCACGGCCGGCATGCTGCAGCCGGGGCACCGCGCTGATCCGAAGGCAGGAGCCAGGTGCTTCTCCTGGTCTCCCATGGGGTGCAGGGCCCAAGCACTTGGGCCATCCTCCACTGCACTCCCTGGCCACAGCAGAGAGCTGGTCTGGAAGAGGGGCAACCAGGACAGAATCCAGCACCCTGACCAGGACTAGAACCTGGTGTGCTGGCGTCGCAAGGCGGAGGATTAGCCTGTGGAGCCACGGCGCTGGCCTATGATGTGGAATATTAAAAACCTCTTTCATGTGGTTTTAGAAGAACACTGAGGAAAGTTCTAGTAAGACAGAAATGAAAATTTAGGGAATTTTTATCCTTCTGACTAATAGAGGAAAATGGCAACATTACCAAGAAAGTATAGCAATGGAATTAACAGGATTGACTATTGTGGGAGATAGAGATATAGACAAAAATAATTCAAATGATTCTCAGGTTTCTGATTTGGTTGGACAAATGGTGTCTTGAACAAAAAGAAAAAGGGGCTAATTTGAGAGAAATATTATATTCTACTTTTGAAATGTATTTGAAAGACCTTTTGGTGGATATATCCACACTGCAGTTGAACATATGCATATGGAGCCCAGAACAGAGTGTGTATTAGAGATACTATTGGCAGTTAAAGCCAAAGAAATGGGAATAGTTTTGTTGGCAGAATATATAGATAATGAATAGCAAAAGACCAATAATAGGACCCTAGGGCATGAATACATTTAAGGGAAAGTTATATAAGGTAAACTGGGAAGAGAACACAGAAAGAAAACCAGGATTAATGGTATCCTGGGGGAGAGATGACAGCTTCATGAAGGACGTAATCAAGACTGCCAGGGGCTGTTGAGGACAAGTAAGACGTAATGTAAAAAAAGGGTCACTGGATTTGACAAGTGAAATGCCATTAGGATGTGTGCCAATGTATATTTATTGAAGCAGTGGTAGCCAAAGCCAGACTGCAGTGAACTGGCTGGTCACCAAGGGAAGGAAGTGTAAATAGTAAGTGCAGATCAATCTGTTAGAGGACTGCTACATATTGGAGGAGCTGTAGCAATACTTCAGGGAGATAGAGGATTGTGGGAGAACTTCCCACTCTATTTTGTTTACAATTGAGGTTGAAACTGCAGAACAGAGGATGGACAACAGAGAATGATTGAGGTACTGGAAATGAAAGAAGGGTTGGGAAACAAAATCACTGATATTTGGTACAGCTGTTAGGGCACTATTTGGGCTGCCTGCATCGATAATGGAGATAACTAGTGTTCCACTTCTAATTCAAGCTCCTGATAATGCACCCCTTGGGAGAATGAAGATGATGGCACAGGTGATTAGGTCCCTGTCACCACATGGGAGAATCGAATTGAGCTCCTAGCTCCTGTCTTTGACCTGGCCCACCCTGTTCTGGGAATTTGGGAAGTGAAAGAATAGATGGAAAAATCTCTCACTAAATGAGAATATATTTTTTAAAAAGCATGGGTGGAAATTTTTATCTTAAAGTTGAGGTAGTGTGTTTCATGTACTGTGTTATATACTGTGACTAAAAGGAAGCAGATGAAAATCTGCAAATTATATAGTTGAAGGGGCTATAGGAAGAGACACTGAACTTGGAAAAACATCTACTGTGTAAGAAATACTCAGTCATGTTAGCAAGTCTTGATTGAAGTCTAAGAAAGAAAGGTCAACCAGAAGGTCTCACATCAGGCAGCAAAGCAAATCTGAAACTGGTTGCACCCATTTGTAGGGCAAGGGAGAAGGTGCTCACTCACGTCTATTATGGCAGTTGTATCATTAGTGAAATGTAACATGAGAGACCCTAGATAGGCGGCGGTGGTGAACACAGCTTGTGAGGCTTCCTAACAACAGTTGGCTCAGTTCTTCTGGAGACAACTCAGTTCAGATGCATAGTTCTCCTTATTCCAATTCTGTTTAGAAACTGATTTTTAAGTCTTCTGTTGATATAGGTCTAGCCCCTGTGTCCAAGCTTAACTGAGGAAGCTGGTATAGGTGGTATAGAAAGGCGTTTAAATACATGAGCTCTGAAACTAGATCAACTAAATTAGAATCCAAGTTCTTGTATTCGAGTTGCTGCAAGTTAACAAAATTCTTGTTAATTTCTTCACTTAAAGATGAATATCATGCTATCTACCTAATGATATTTTTAAATTAAATGAATCAATATATATGCTTTTAATTTTTGGCATATAGTAAATACTTAAATAATATAACTACTATTATTAGCTATAAACTTGTGTTTCCCCCAAGTCACCAAACACATCATAAACTGAGCTAAACTCTACTTGTTATCTTTTCTTCATATTTATTTATCAAATATTTATTGGACACCTTTTTCATGCTTTTTAAAAATTTATTTAAGATATACGAATTTCATGTATTTCATATGTACAGATTCAGGTCATAGGGATACTTTCTCCTCCCATCCCATACTCCCACCCTTCTTCTTTCTTCCTCTCCTTTTCTCATTCTTTTTTATAAAGATCTATTTTCAGTTAACTTTATACTCATAAGATTAACCCCACACTATGCAAAGAGTTCAACAAATAGCATGAAGAAAAAAACACTATTCCTTAACAGTTGAGGCAAGGCCTATTAATGATCAGCACATCTCAAAGTGTCAATTTCACCCCTATATATTACCTTTTAGTTACCACAGATCAGGGAGAGTATATGATAATGGCCTTCTTGGGATGAGTGATTTCCATTTGCATAATTTTCTTGAAAACAACAGGACTTCATTTGTTATCACTGTGTAGTATTACATAGTATGTATGTATATATATATAGATAGATAGAGATAGATGATAGATAGATAGATAGATAGATAGATAGATAGATAGATACAGTTTATGATGTAGATGGTGACTTGGGGGAAACACAAGTTATAGTAGTTAATATTATTTAAGTATTTACTAAATATATATTACATAGTATGTATATCTATGTATATATGTGTATGTGTATATATATATATATATATATATATATATACCATAATTTCTTTATTCAGTCTTCATTTGATGGACACCTAAGTTATTCCATATCTTAGCTATTGTGAATTGAGCTGAAATAAACAAGGGGGTATGGGTCACTCTTTCATATGGTGATTTTTTAGTTTCGGTAACTTCCCGGGAGTGGGATGGCTGGGTCATATGGTAAGTCTATATTCAGATTTCTGAGGTATCACCATATTGTCTTTCACAGTGGCTGCACCAGTTTATATTCCCACCAACAGTAGATCAGGATTTTTCCCTGTATCTTTACCAGCATTTATTGCTTTTTAATTTCAATATGAAAGCCATTCTAACTGGCAGGAGATGAAATCTCATTGAGGTTTTAGTTTATATTTCCCTGACAGCTAGTGATCCTGAGTATTTTTTCATGTGTCTGTTGGCCATTTGAATTTCATCCTTTGAAAAATGCCTAATCAAGCCCCTTTGCCCATTTCTAACTGGATTGTTTGGTTTGAGCTCTTTACAGATTCTGGATATTAATCCTTTATCATTTGCATAGTTTGCAAATATTTCTTCCCATTCTTTTGGTTGCCTCTTCACTTTGCTGAGTGCTTCGATTACAGTGCAGAAGCTTCTCAGCTTGATATAATCCCATTTGTCAATTTGGGCATGATTGCCTGTGCTTCTGGGTTCTTTTCCAAGATATCTTTGCATATGCCATTGTATTGCAGAGTTTCTACAGTGTTCTCTAGTAATTTGATGGTATTGGGTTGTAGATTTAGGTCTTTGATCCATTTTGAGTGAGATTTTATTTAAGGTTAAGGTGGGAGTCTTGCTTCATACTTCTGCACATGAAGATCCAGTTTTCCCAGCACCATTTGTGGAAGACACTGTCCTTGCTCCAGGGATTGATTTTAGCTCCTTTGTCAAGGATAAGTTGGTTGTAGATGTGTGGATTGATTTCTGGAGTTTCTAGTCTGTTCCATTGATTCACATGTCTTTTTGTTTTGTTATGTTTGTTTGTATGAGGCTATTTTGATTATAACTACCCTAAAATCTGGTATTGTAATGCCTCTGGCTTTGGTTTTGCTGTTTAAGATTATTTTAACTTTAGGGAATTTCTTGTTTCCATATGAATTTTTTGCATCATTTTTTCTAGATCTGAGAGGGATTTTGATTGGAATTGCATTGTATATCTAAATTACTTTCAGTAGTATGGACATTTTGATGATATTAATTCTTCCAATCTATGAACATAGAAGATTTTTCCATTGTTTTGTATGTCTTCTATTTCTTTCTTTAATGTTTTGTAATTTTCATGATAGAGATTTGACATCCTTGGTTAAATTTATTCCAATGTATTTATTTTTTTATATTCACTATTATAAATGGGATTGATCTCCCAAGTTCTTTCTCAGCCACGGCATTGTCTGTGTATTTTTATATTGTCTGTGTAATTTTATATTATGCCACTTCACCAAACTCTTTTATGAATTCCAATAGTCTCTCAATGGAGTCTTGGATCTGCTATATATAAATAATGTCATCTGCAAATAGGGATAATTTGACTTCCTCATTTCCACTTTGTATCCCTTTGATTTTTTTTTTCTTGCCTAATGTATCTGGCTAAAAATTCCAGGCCTATGCTGAATAGCAATGGTGAGAGTGAGCATCCTTCTCTGGTTCTGGATCTTTGTGTGAATGCTTGCATCTTTTTCCCATTCAGTAAGATGCTCACTATTGGCTTGTCATAAATTACCTTGACTGTTTTGTGGAATGTTCCATTTATACCCAATTTGCTAAAGGTTTTCATCAGGAAAGGATGCTGTGTTTATCAAATGCTTTCTCTGCATCTATTGAGATAATCATGTGATTTTTGTCCTTCAGTTTGTTACTGTGATGTATCACATTGATTGATTTACAAATGTTGAACCACCTGTGCATACTAAGGATAAATCCCACTTGGTCCAAGTGAATGATCTTTCGGGTGTGTTGTTGGATCAATCAGTCTGTATTCTGTTGCTGGATGCAAGGGTAATAATGGTGAATTAGACAAGAAAAATTCCTTCCCCAACTGCCTTACTCTCTTGTGGGAAAGAGAATGATAAATAAACCTTCAAAAACAACTAAATACGGTGCCTGTACTTTAATGCCATGACCAAGTAACCTAGTCCCATAAATAAGAAACCTTGTTTTGTGAACACTGTTCTCTTCCTCATTCCCCACCTCCAAATCAAGTTGCTTCAATTGTGAATGTGGAAGAGTTTGACTTAGCATTGGTTCAGATTTGAATCTCTTGGAGAGATTCTTTACTAATCTGCAGTATGATCAGGCACCCAAAATCTTTTCAACTTCCTGAGTCTGAGTCTACCTTATGCGTATGGTATCATGGTCAGAAGATGGGATGGTGCATGCTCCATATATGTGTCCACAGTGTGGGTAAACAGAAAGGAGATCGGGATAGGGTAAAACCCTAGGAAGGATTTGTCCTTGTGGAAGAAAGGGAAGCCCTCCAAAGCGAATTATTTCTAGATCTCATCAGCCAAGATACCATCATGTGGCTGCCATAGTTGCACAAGGAACAGAAATAATTGTCATGTCATTAACAATTATGTTGCTGGCTTTAAAAAAAATGCTCTATTAGGAATACAAAACTATGCAAAAACATCATGAGGTTACTAACAAAGCCTGCTGCAGAATAAATAAACAAGATAATAAGTAAATAAGATGTGTTCTAAGGGAAACTCTCTCAAGCTGGTCTTAAATAATATTTGTATATTCATGAAAATGAATGTAATTGATATTTTTGTTATTACCGAGAACATAATGCCTAGTTCATTATTATTTTTTTAGTGAATGCATTTGAATGTCACATTCTGTAGTAAATGTCAATTTAAGACCTTTTCAGCATTCTCTGTCTAGGATAGCACTGTGTCCAGGTTTTATCAGCTAAAAAAAGAAGAATGAAAGAAACAAAAAGAGAAAAACCATGTAAATTTATAATTCATCATTCTGATATTCACCATTTCTCATAATTTGATATAAGATATTGATTATATTTTTAAATCAAATTATACAGGTGTCTTTTTTTAAATCAAGAAAGCTTGATTAATATCTTTCTCAGTAATTAGAGTGGTTATATATAGTTCTGCAACTGTCACATATGCCACCCCATGTAAAAGATAATGGCTTGAGGGACTGCCTTTCTAGAAATGAATTTAAGCACAGATACAGCACTTAGGAACTTTTAAGTTTGCAGCACAATGGAACACCATCGGGATAATAACAGTAATAAGAAAAAATACCTTTATTTGAAAATGTTCAGCCTACTCATCAGTGTAGCCACATTCATTTGTTGTGAATTCCTATACACTTTTAACTTAAAGGTTAAAGCCAATTATTATCCCGTATTATCTAAGAAACATAATGAAGCAGTGAGGGACAATTTAGGTAACAGGATAGATTCAGTGATTGTGAACTGGAAGACTTATTTTTTTAAAAAATTAGTTTATTTGAGATACAGAGAGAGGGAGAGAACAAGAGAGAATGAGATAGAGAGAGCGAGAGAGAGCGAGAAAGCTCCCACTGGCTCACTCCCTAAATGCCTCTAAGGGCCAGTGCAGGGTTGGGGTCAACGCTGGGAGCCAGGAACTCCATCCAGGTCTCCCACGTGTGTGACAGGAACCCAGCTACTTGAGCCATCACTGCTGGAGAGGATTCTTAAGAAGAAAAGTTGGCATCATGAGCAGTCTGAGTTCTAAGCTGTAATCACTTAACAGAATAGGCATCAATCAAAACACTTGGGAACCAATTCTAGGTCTCTAAAAAATACATGTAATACTTCTTATATACATTTTAAAATCTGATAATCTTAAATGAAGATTAATATTAAATATTATACAAATTGATTAACTAAACTTATTGAACCCCACTGTATATAGCAACTATTAGAGAAATATATAAAAGTATCATTTTTATCCATTAAGGAGGTTATATTCTATGGAAAAATAGATAAGAAATAAATAATAAGCCGGCACCGTGGCTCAACAGGCTAATCCTCCGCCTTGCGGCGCCAGCACACCGGGTTCAAGTCCCGGTTGGGGCACCGGATTCTGTCCCGGTTGCCCCTCTTCCAGGCCAGCTCTCTGCTGTGGCCCCGGAATGCAGTGGAGGATGGCCCAAGTGCTTGGGCCCTGCACCACATGGGAGGCCAGAAAAAAGCACCTAGCACCTGGCTCCTGCCATCGGATGAGCACGGTGCGCCGGCCACAGCGCACCAGCCGCGGCAGCCATTGGAGGGTGAACCAACGGCAAAGGAAGACCTTTCTCTCTGTCTCTCTCTCTGTCCACTCTGCCTGTCAAAAAAGAAAAAAATAATAAATAAATAAATAAATAAAAATAAAAAATAAAAATAAAAAAAGAAATAAACAATAATATAATTAGATAATTTTAAATTTCATTTAGCACAAATTAAAGTTTTGTGGTTGACCAATAACAAAAAAAGATGTCCATAGCAACATAACTCAGATTATTGGTAAAAGCCATACTATATGGCAAAGGAAGTGAGCCCCAGCTATATGCAAAATATGCGGAAGCTCAAGCAAAATGTCAAAGCAAAGAAGACAGATGTAAAGAAATATTGGTTATTCTAATACCATTCCATTTAAAGTTCAGAAAGATGATACAATTTACAGTAATGAGGACTTTGGAGTTATTAGCGATGTTTCATTTTATTTCAATTTCCCGCTATAATCTTTTTTTTTTTTTTGACAGGCAGAGTGGACAGTGAGAGAGAGAGAGAAAGGTCTTCCTTTATCGTTGGTTCACCCTCCAATGGCCACTGTGGCCGGCGCACCACGCTGATCTGATGGCAGGCGCCAGGTGCTTCTCCTGGTCTCCCATGCGGGTGCAGGACCCAAGGACTTGGACCATCCTCCACTGCACTCCCAGGCCACAGCAGAGAGCTGGCCTGGAAGAGGGGCAACCAGGTCAGAATCCGGCACCCCGACTGGGACTAGAACCCGGGGTGCAAGCGCCACAGGAGGATTAGCCTGTTGAGCCGCGGCGCCAGCTCCCCTATAATCTTAATCTCTATGATGATTACATGAATGTTTCTACTTGGTAGAAATCCTATGAAATCATATGGTTATGAAGGGTTTGTATGTGTATGTATGTATGTATGTATGTGTGCTGTATTTCAATATTATTGTATTTTTAATTTTTGATTCATTTTTTAAAGATTTATTTATTTACTTGAAAGGCAGAGTTACAGAGATGCAGAGAGAGAGAGAGAAAGAGAGAGAGAGAGATCTTCCATCTGCTAGTTCACTCCCCAAATGGCTGCAACGGCTGGAGCTGTGCCAGTTTGCACCCACACAGAAACACAAAGTGTAAAATACTGTTTCAGAACTAGTTATAGCATTACTTCACATTGGACAACACATTAAGGACAGATCCCACATGAGACGTAAGTACACAGTGACTCCTGATGTTGATTTAACAATTTGACACTCTTGTTTATGGTGTCAGTAATCTCCCTAGGATCTAGTCATGAGTTGCTGAGGCTATGGAAGCCTTTAGGGTTTGCCGACTTCGATCTTGTTCCAACAGGGTCATAGTCAAACTGGAGGTTCTCTCCTCCCTTCAGAGAAAGGTACCTCCTTCTTTGATGGCCCCATTCTTTCCTCTGGGATCTCACTCACAGAGATCTTTCATTTAGGTCTTCTGTTTTTTCCAGAGTGTCTTAGCTTTCCATGCCTAAAATATTCTCATGGGCTCTTGAGCCATATCTGTCCTTAATGTGCTATACATTGTGAATTAATACTATAACTAGTACTCCAACAGTATTTTTCACTTTGTGTTGCCATGTGAGGGCAAACTGTTGAAATCTTTATGTAATATGTACTAAACTGATCTTCTGTATATAAAGAGAATTGAAAACGGATCTTGATGTGAATGGAAGGGGAGAGGGAGCAGGAAAGGGGAGGGTTGTGGGTGGGAGGGAAGTTATGCGGGGGAGCCATTGTAATCCATAAGCTGTATTTTGGAAATTTATATTCTTTAAATAAAAACTTTATAAAAAAAAACATCTGGTTATCAGAAATCCTTGTCTTCCTTTATTGTAAAAAAAGGGGGTCTATCTCATGTTGGTTCTAATATTCTCATGCCCATCTTTGCTTCTGGAAATACTTCCTTTGGTTTACCAGCTTCAGCTTCACTCATATACATTACATTTCTGTGCTATGTATATTAATTACTACAAATAATGGAAACATATTTATCTTTTTTTTATTTTATTTTTTATTTTTTTATTTTTTTGACAGGCAGAGTGGACAGTGAGGGAGAGAGAGACAGAGAGAAAGGTCTTCCTTTGCCATTGGTTCACCCTCCAATGGCTGCTGCGGTCGGCGCGCTGTGGCCAGCGCACCGCGCTCATCCGATGGGAGGAGCCAGGTACTAGGTGCTTCTCCTGGTCTCCCATGTGGTGCAGGGCCCAAGCACTTGGGCCATCCTCCAAGGCACTCCTGGGCCACAGCAGAGGGCTGGCCTGGAAGAGGGGCAACTGGGACAGAATCTGGCGCCCCGACCGGGACTAGAACCCGGTGTGCCGGTGCCGCAAGGCGGAGGATTAGCCTGTTGAGCCATGGCACCGGCCAACATATTTATCTTTTGGGGACTGGCTTATTTCACTAAGTATAATGGGTTCCATTTGTATATATTTTACGGCTGAATGCTATTCCACAGTGTGTTTATATAACATTTTCTTTATCCAGTCATCAGTTGTTGGATACCTGGGTTGATTCTATATCTTAGGTATTATGGTAGGTAAAGATAACTTTCATATGCTGATTTCATTTCCTTTGGGTAAATTCCCAGGAGTAATAGCTCTCATTTGTGAATGAAGGTGAAATAAAGACCCTTCATTGCAAACAGAAATTGAAAGAATTTGTTGCCACTCGCCCAGCCCTGCAAAAGATGCTTAAAGATGTGTTACACACAGAAACACAGAAACATGGCCATCAACATGAAAGAAGGTAAACGAAAGGAACCTCACAGCAAAAGATCACAGGGAATTCAAAGCATACATTTGGATAAAGAAATTATAGGACATGTACTCTATAGAATACTATACAGCAGTCAAAAACAATGAAATCCGGTCATTTGCAACAAGATGGAGGAATCTGGAAAACATCATTCTGAGTGAATTAAGCCAGTGCCAAAGGGACAAATATCATATGTTCTCCCTGATTAGCAACAACTAACTGAGCACCAAAGGGGAATCCTGTTGAGGTGAAATGGACACTATGAGAAACAGTGACTTGATCAGCTCTTGTGCTGACTGTTGTTGTACAATGTAAACTTTATCCATTTTAGTATTTTTTTTATTCTAGTAATATTGGTCGAACTCTGTAATTAACACACAATTATTCTTAGGTGTTTAAATTGTAACTGAAAAGGGATCCCTGTGAAATATAAGAGTGGGAATAAGAGAGGGAGGAGATGTACAATTTGGGACATGCTCAATCAGTCGTGCCCCAAATAATGGAGTTAGAAACGTGCCAGGGAATTCCAGTACAATCCCATCAAGGTGGCATGTACCAAGGCCATCTCACTAGTCAAAGTGATCAATTTCAGTTCACAATTGATCACACTAATAGGGATCACACAAACAAGACTAGTGTCTGCTAATACTAACTGATAGAATCAAAAAGGGAGAGAATGATCCAACATGGGAAGTGAGATACACAGCAGACTCATAGAATGGCAGATGTCCTAAATAGCACTCTGGCCTCAGAATCAGCCCTTTAGGCATTCAGATCTGGCTGAAAAGCCCATGAGAGTTTTTTAGGCATGGAAAGCCAAGACACTCTGGAAAAAAAAAGAAGACCTAAATGAAAGATCTCTGTGAGTGAGATCCCAGAGGAAAGAATGGGGCCATCAAAGAAGGAGGTACCTTTCTCTGAAGGGAGGAGAGAACCTCCACTTTGACTATGACCCTGCAGAATAAGATTGAAGTCAGTGAACCCTAAAGGCTTCCATAGCCTCAGCAACTCATGACTAGATCCTAGGGAGATTACTGACGCCATAAACAAGAGTGTCAAATTGTTAAATCAACATCAGGAGTCACTGTGTACTTACGTCTCATGTGGGATCTGTCCTTAATGTATTGTCCAATGTGAAGTAATGCTATAACTAGTACTGAAACAGTATTTTACACTTTGTGTTTCTGTGTGGGTGCAAACTAATGAAATCTTTACTTAGTATATACTGAATCAATCTTCTGTATATAAAGATAATTAAAAATGAAAAAAAAAACTTGGTGTTAAATTGGAAATTGCATAGAAAATTAATCAATTTAAAAAAAATATCATGTAGGATCTCTGTCCTTAATGTGCTATACATTGTGAATTAATACTATAACTAGTACTCCAACAGTATTTTTCACTTTGTGTTGCTATGTGAGGGCAAACTGTTGAAATCTTTACTTAATATATACTAAACTGGTCTTCTGTATATAAAGAGAATTGAAAATGAACCTTGATGTGAATGCAAGGGGAGAGGGAGTGGGAAAGGGGAGGGTAGTGGGTGGGAGGGAAGTTATGGGGTGGGAAGCCATTGTAATCTATAAGCTGTATTTTGGAAATTTATATTCTTTAAATAAAAGCGTTATAAAAATAAAAAAAATTAATCAAAAAAAAAGATGTGTTACACACAGAAACACAGAAACACGGCCATCAACATGAAAGAAGGTAAACGAAAGGAACCTCACAGCAAAAGATCACAGGGAATTCAAAGCATACATTTGGATAAAGAAATTATAGGACATGTACTCTATAGAATACTATACAGCAGTCAAAAACAATGAAATCCGGTCATTTGCAACAAGATGGAGGAATCTGGAAAACATCATTCTGAGTGAATTAAGCCAGTGCCAAAGGGACAAATATCATATGTTCTCCCTGATTAGCAACAACTAACTGAGCACCAAAGGGGAATCCTGTTGAGGTGAAATGGACACTATGAGAAACAGTGACTTGATCAGCTCTTGTGCTGACTGTTGTTGTACAATGTAAACTTTATCCATTTTAGTATTTTTTTTATTCTAGTACTATTGGTTGAACTCTGTAATTAACACACAATTATTCTTAGGTGTTTAAATTGTAACTGAAAAGGGATCCCTGATTATCTTTTATAATTGTTACATTAGTTTACATTCCTACAAATAGTGGATTAGGATACCTTTTCCTTCATATCCATTCCAACATTTATTGCTTTCTGATTTCTGTAAGAGAGCCATTCTAACTGGGGTGAGGCGAAACCTCATTATAGTTAATATTTGCATTTTCCTTATGGCTACTGATCCTGAGCATTTTTTCATGTGTCTGCTGTCCACTTGAATTTCCTCTGTTGGAAAATGCCTGTTAAGGTCCTCTGCCCACTTCTTAAATGGATTGTTTGTTGTTGTTGAGTTTCTTGAGCTCTTTAGAAACTTCTTAGCTTGATGTAATCCCATATGTCTATTTTGACTTTGATTGCCTATGCTTCTGTGGTCTTTTTCAAGAAGTCTTTGCCTATGCCAATGTCTTGCAGAGTTTCCCCCAATGTTCTTCGTTTAGTAATTTGATGGTATCAGGTTGTAGGTTTAGGTCCTTGATCCATTTAGAGTTGATTTTTGTATAAGGTGTAAGGTAGGGGTCTTGTTTCATTTTTTAATGCTTCTCCTTGTGAAGATCCAATTTTCCCAGCACCATTGTTTGAGAAACTGTGCTTTTTCTAGGGAATGATTTTATCTCATTAGTTTTTTGTAGATGTATGGATTAATACCTGAGGTTTCTATTCTGTTCCATTGGTACATATATCTGTTTTTCCATCAGTACCAGGCTGTTTTGATTATAACTACCTGGTAGTATGTCTTGAGATCTCGTATTGTAATGTCTATAGTTTCGTTTTTGTTGTGTAAGATTGTTTTTGCTTTTTGGGATTTCTTCTGCATGAATTTTAGCATCATTTTTTCTAGAGTTGAGGATGTTGTTGGCATTTTAATTGGGATTGCATTGAATATGTAAATTGGTTTGGGTGGTATGGACATTTTGATGATATTAATTCTCCCAATCCACAAATGTGGAAGATTTTTTGCTTTCTTGGTGTGTCTTCTTCTCTTTCCTTCTTTAATGTTTTGTAATTTTCATTGTAGATATCTTTACAAGATATTTAATTTTTTGCAGCTATTTTGAATGATACTGATTCTTGCAAGTTCTTTTTTAACCAGGCATTGTCTGTGTATACAAATGCTATTGATTTCTGTGTGTTGATTTTATACCCTGCAACTTTACCAAACTCTCTTATGAGTTCCAGTAGTCTCTTAGTGGAGTCTTTTTCTTTATAGATAGGATCATGTCATCTACAAAAAGTGATACTTTGACTTCCTACTTTCCAGTTGTGTCCCTTTGATTTGTTTTTCTTGCAGAATGGCTCTGGCTAAAACTCCTAGAAGTATTCTGAATATCAATGATGAGAGTGGGTATCCTTGTCTGATTCCAGATCATATTGGAAATGCTTCAACTTTTCCACATTCGATATGATTCTGGCTGAGGATTTGTCATATATCCCCTTGATTGTGTTGAGAATTGTCCCTTCTATACCCAATTTGTTTAAGGTTTTTATCATGAAAGAATGTTGTGTCATCTTAAATGGTTTCTGTTCATCTATTAAGATAATATTGTTTTTCTTATTTAATTTGTAAATGTGATAAATAACTTTTATTGATTTCCATATGTTGAATCTTCCCTGCATGTCAGGGATAAATTCCACTTTTTCTCAGTGAATGACCTTGGTGATGTGCTGTTGAATTTGATTAGCTGGTATCTTGTTGAGGATTTTTGCATCTATGTTCACCAGAGATATTGGTCTCTAGTCCTCTTTCTTCATTGTATCTGTTTCTGGTTTTGTAATTGAGGTGATACTGGCTTCATAGGAGGCATATGGGTGGATTCCCTCTCTTTCAATTCTTTTGTATAGTTTATGAAGAATTGGATCAATTTTTCCTTATAATTTTGGTAGAATTCAGTAGTGAAGCCATCCAGTCCTGGGCTTTTCTTTGTTGGAATGGTCTTCATTACTGATTGAAACTTCATCTTGCTTATTAGTCTATTAACATTTTCTATGTCTTCATCACTCTATTTTAGTACAATATATTATAGAGAAATCTATTTCTTCTAGATTTTCAAATTTGTTGGCACGTAGTTGTTTCTCATTATTCCAGATGATTTTTTTATTGCGTGATATCTACTGGAACATCTCCTTTTTATCTCTGATTTTATTAATTAGGGTCTACTCACCCCACCCCACTTTTTTTGGGTTAGTTAGCCAGTGGTGTTTCAATTTGGTTTATTGTTTGAAAAATAAGCTCTTCATTTAACTGATCTTTTATACCATATTTTTATCTCAGTTTTATTTCTTCTCTAATTTTAATTACTTCTTTCCTGTTACTAATTTTCAGTTTGATTTGTTCTTCTTTTTCTAGGCCTGTTAGATGTATTGCCTCATCCTTTATTTGAAGACTTTCCAATTTCTTGATGTATGCACTAATTGGTATTTTAACTTCCTTCTTAACACTGCTTTTGAAGTATTCCATAGGTTTTGATATGTTCTGTTGTCATCTTCATTTAATTACAGAATATTTTTTTTTAACTTTTATTTAGGATATAAATTTCCAAGGTACGATTTATGGAATACAATGGGTTTCCCCCCATATTTTCCCTCTCCCCCCACAACCCTCCCCCCTTGCCTACCCCCTCCACCCTTTTGTTCACATCCAGATTCGTTTTCAATTCTTTTTGTATACATGTGATCAATTTAGTATGTGTTAAGTTATGAATTCGTCCCTTTGCCCTCATATAGTAACACAAAGTGAAATATAGTCTTTGAGTTCTCATTTTAGCATTGAGTCACATTGTATAGCACATTAAAGACAGAGATCCTACATGAGATATATATATATATATATATTTGAGACTGATAAATTTTTTTTGATGCAGTTTCCAATGTAACACTGAGTTTTTCTATTTTTTTTTCCCCCTTTTCGATTATCTTTATATAGAGGAGGTCGGTTCAGTATGTATTAAGTAAGAATTTTCATCAGTTTGCATCTACACAGAAACACAAAGTGTAAAAATACTGTTTCGGCACTCATTACAGCGTTACCTCACATTAGATAACATGTTAAGGACAGATCCCACATGGGATATAGGTACACAGTGACTCCTGGTGTTGATTTAACAATTTGACACTCTTATTTATGGCGTCAGGAATCTCCCTAGGCTCTAGTCATGAGTTGCTGAGGCTATGGAAGCCTTTAGGGTTCGCCGATTTTGCTTCTATTCCGACAGGGTCACAGTCAAAGTGGAGGTCCCTTCCTCCCTTTGGAGAAAGGTGCCTTCTTCCTTGGTAGCCCCGTTCCTTCCACTGGGATCTCGCTCGCTGAGGTCTTCCCTTTAGGTCTTCTTTTTTTCCTTTTTCAGAGTGTCTTGGCTTTCCATGCCTATAATAATCTCATGGGCTCTTGAGCCAGATCTGAGTGCCCTAAGGGCTGATTCTGAGGCCAGAGTGTTATTTAGGACTTCTGTCATTTTATGAGTCTTCTGTGACTCTGCTTCCCATGCTGGATCGTCCTCTCCCTTTCTGGTCCTATCTGTTTATATTGGTATAAACTAGTCTTGTTTGTATATTCCCTTTGACTCTTAGCCCTTTCAGTGTGATCGGTTGTGAACTGAAATTGTTTACTTGGGCCGTTGAGATGGCATTGGTATATGCCATCTTGATGGGGTTTTATTGGGATCCCCTGGCGTGTTTCTAACTCCATCATTTGGTGCAAGTCCAATTGAGTTTGTCTCAAATTGTACCTATCTTCCCTTTCTTTTTCCCTCTCTCAATGTTGACTTTTCAGTTAAACTTTAAACACCCAAGGCTAACTGTGTGTTAGTTGCAGAGTTCAACCATTAGTACTATCACTAAAACGAGCATCAAAGAGAGATACTAAGATGGGTAAAGATTTACATTGTACAGAATATTTTTAAATTTCTCTTTGACTTCTTCTATGACCCATGGTTTACTCAGGTGCATGTTTTTCAGTCTCCTTATGTTTGCATGTTTTCTAGAAGTTTTCTTGACTTATAAATTTCCAGCTTTATTCCATTGTGGTCAGAAAAGATACATTGTATGATTTATTTTTTTTAATTTGTTGAAATATTTTTATGGCCTAGAAGTTTTAGAAGGTCTTTATTTCATCTTCATTTATAAATGAGAACTTTTCCTAGTTGACAGGTTTTTTTGTTTTGTTTTGTTTCTAGGACTTGGATAATGTGTCTCCATTCTCTCCTAATTCATAGGGTTTCTGATGAGAAATCAGCTGTCAGTCTAATTGGAGATCCTCTGAAGGTATTATGGCATTCCTTTAGTGCACATTTTGGAAACTTTTCTTTACATTTTGATTTTGAAAGCTTGACTATAATGTGTCGTGGTAAAGATTTTTCTGGTCATGCCTATTAGGGAGTTCTGTGTACTTCCTATACTCAGATGTCCTTGTATTCTCCGAATTAGGGAAATTTTCTGCTTTTATTTCCCTGAATAGCCCTTCTGATCCATTCTTTCTTTCCACACCTTCAGGAACTCCTAAGATCCATATGTTAGGCCTTTTGATAGTAGTTCATAAATCTAGAATGCTGTTTTCAGTTTTATTCATTTTTTTAATCTTTGTTTTGGTCTGGCTGAGATACTTCCAAAGATATGTCTTCTCGCTTGAATATTCTTTCTTCTACCTCACCAAGTCTGTTGTTAAGGCTTTCCACTATATTTTTTATTTGACATATTGAGTTCTTAATTTCTAATATTACAGATTGATTTCTCTTCAATATCTCTATATCTTGGCAAAAATTTTCAAGCATGTCATGTATGGATTTCTAGTTTTTTTAAGGTTTTATTTTATTTAATTGAAAGAGTTATATATAGAAAAGGAGACACACACACACAGTGAATGAGGAGGTGGTGAGAGAGGAAGGGAGAGAGGGAGGGAAAGAGAAAGATAGATAGAGAGAGAGAGAGAATCTTCCATCCATTGGCTTACTCCCCAGATGGCTGCAACAGCCAGGATGACCAGGTAGAAGCCAGGAATCAGGTACTTCCTCCAGGTCTCCCAGTTAGCATGGGCCCAAGCACTTGAGCCATCCTCTACTGCTTTTTCGAGGCCATTATCAGACAGCTGGATCACAAGTGGAGCAGTTGGGACCTGAACCAGTGCCCATATGGGATTCCAGCATTGCAGGTGGTGGCTTTACCCGTTAAGCCACAGCAAATGCCTCATGGATTTTTATTTCATGCATTTGCTTCTCACAGTTCTCATAGTATCTCTGTCTTGTTCCTGTCCCACAGAGTCTCAGGAACAGTAATTTTTAAATAGTAGCATTTTTTAAGACAAAGCTAATAACAAATTAAGAGAGAAGCAAAAAACTAGCTATTGTCTCATTTAAACAGTAAATGATTATCATCTACTTTAACTCCCTTGTTACCTAAACTGGCTTGCAGGGACAGTATTAGAAAAAAGGAATATTGTATTGGGTTAGAAATGTTGTTGGAGTATTGACTGAAAGTGAATTTAGATAACAAAGAAAAATTACTTACAACCAAAGTAAATTGGTATGTTGCATGTGCTTCTCTTGTTTTTTACTTTTAACTAGTACCTGTAAAGCATTTCCAAAAAAAGAAAAAGAAAAAACAAAACAAAACAAAAAAAAAAAAAACAGGAAAATCCTCTTTGCCCTGATATGAAAAGATTTTCAATGAAACATACAAGATCCAGAATAGAATAAGTTACATATTATCACACATCAGAAAGGGTGAACTCTTAACCATATTTGCTTTCATTGGCCAAAGGAATCTTCAGGAGGATTGAAAAGAAACCTAAAAAACAGTGTTTATGGGGTGACAATTTAGAGTGGGGTGATTAGCATTAGGGTAATATCAACACGTTTAACTCTATGCTTTTTTCAGTTATTTAAAATCATGTGTTCAGAACCATGTATATTACCTTTCCAAATATTAGAAATAAAACATAATCACAATTAAAAACAAATAACTAAGACATGAAGCTGTACTGATATATATTCCATGTCCTTTAGTATTCTTTTAATCATTCAAGCAAAACTTAATTATACTCTCTTTTCTTTTATAATGTAGTGAGGTATATAATGAAAACCTAGATGAAAACCTAATGGAAACTAACATAATTACCTATTTATTTTCTATGCTTGTTCAAAAATAAATGTAATATTACAATACTTGAAATAAACTATGGAATGAATATTAATATTACAGTTCCTTTTGGCAGCCATCCTTTGAATGCATTTCATAAACATCACACTATTAAATTACTTTATTCTTGAATCAGCAGCAGCAATTCCTCATTCTGTTGTGACTGTCAAAATTCTCATTAAATGCTGTGTTCCAATTTTTTTATTTTTAATAAATAAAGTTTAATAAGTTTTTACTTGGAGTTTAGGAATTTTCTTGAGATTTATTTATTTATTTGAAAGGAAGAATTAGAGAGAGACAGAAAGAGAGACAGAAAGAGAGACAGAAAGAGAGACAGAAAGAGAGACAGAGAAACAGAGATCCTCCATCCCCCGGTTCCCTCCCCAGATGGCTGTAATGGCCAGAGCTGAGCCAGTCTTCTGAAGCCAGGAACCAGGAGCTTCTTGTGGGTCTAATATGTGGGTGCAGGGGTCCAGGTACTTGGGCCATATTCTACAGCTTTCCCAGGAACATTAGCAGGGAAGGGAGCTAGATTGGAAGTGGAGAAGCTGGCTCAAACTGGTACCCAAATGGGATGCCAGCACCACAGACGGCAGCGTTACGCATTATGCCACAGCACAGCCCCCAGTTTAGCAGCTTTTTCCTACTAGATCTCACACAACATCATGGAACCTAGTTCTATTCCTCTAAAATGTCATGACTCCAAAGTCATATAAGTATCTTTTAACTACATTGACAAATATTTGAAGTGCTCACCAGTATGTATGGCTTTTCTTTTTCTTCTGGGCAAAACTGTCAAACGGTCTTTTGCAAACTTTCATGTGAGTAAATGTGATCATTTGCCTGAATTCTGGCTAATAAAATGTCTAGGTAGCAAGGTTGCTACTTCCAGGACTAGCTCATTATAATCTCCCACCTACAATTTTATGTTTTCTTTTTATTGCACTAATGAACCAAATGACAATTTACTTGACTTAGAAGATAGGCATAACAAAATGGGAAAAGACTTTATCTTGTGTTAGGACCTATTGTGTTGTTGAGGCACAAATAGTTCATCCAAAATCCAATGAAACTGAGTGCAGATAGGTCTAAAAGCCAGTGGAATTTTTATTTACTGACATTCTGCTGCAAGCGGAATAGACATTCCAAAGTGATAAGACAATACAATGTGAATTAATGACTTTACCATTGAGCGTTTCTGAACATCCCGACCCACCATATTAATGTGGATGTGTGGCTCTGCCCATCCACGTGACCACCTCCCAACTAGCAGACTGAAAGGAGACCACTGCCTACTGCTGAGCAGCTGAAAAAGGTCTCGCTTTCAGACCCACTATGCCTTCTCTCCTAAATAATGCCGTATCTGCCTTGGCTGGTCATCTCTGCACCTTCTTAAGACCCCTGGACACATCCCTTTCGATAATCTACCTGAGGTTTACCAAATATTCAATATTTGTGGTGTTAGGCTCTTGGTAATTTGTGATTGTAACAGAATTTGCCTACCTGACCATTCGAGAAAATAATTTTGTACATCTGAAACAATTTTAAGATATTTTTAAATGGATATGGTTTATTGTCACAAATTACGGCAATTTTAAGTTCCCCAGGACACAAAAATAGAGATTTAGGAAAATTTTAATTTATATTATTCAGCATTAAAAGTGAGCTTTAAAATTCGAGGTCTGATTAGAATTAGAAAAATATTCCAGGCCAAAGAACATGATAGCTGGGTTACGAGCTAAGTTTTATATACCTGGTTCAAATTTTACTTCAGTACAGATCTTGTCTTGCATGAGTATAGGTTTTAATTTATCTTTTTATTTTCTGATTTACTGGTATCGCTTCCATGTCCTATATATTTTCTGACTTTATTATAAGACATTGCATAGAACATAACAAACAAAATATTTAAGTATTACTAAAAATTTCCAAATCTTTATTTTGACACAATGTAATCTTTCTCTATATTAATTGTCACGTTATTTAAGTTTTGGCTTTAGGAAAAGTATATAGATGAGGATGCAAAATGGAATTCATATGGAGATTGTAGAGTGAGTTTTGCTTTTTCTCTTGTATTCTGCTTATTAAGACTATCTAGTGTTATACAGATTATTAGAGAAGAAAATCCATTCTCTGAGGAATGTGACTGAAGAATAGAATAATGTTTGTTAAGATGGTTCTGTTTAATTTAAAAGATATAAGACATTTAATGGTTTTATGTAGTATTCTCTTTTAATTCATTACAAGGGAAAAAGCCTGTGTGTGTGTGTGTGTGTGTGTGTGTGTGTGTGTCGTTCACATTTGCTACTGCCATCATCTGCTTATGAAAGGGAAATTTAGTATTGGATATATTCATTACAATGATAATTTATGTGTCCAAAATCCACTTCACTAATTCAGAAAGCCAAAAATATACGAATTTGACATTTAAATTTGATCGAATCAGTATTAAGGCTCACTAAGAAATGACATATTTAAACTTTATCAGCATGTTCATGAACAATAAAAAGAAATTTAGAAAATGTTTTCAAACAGACTTTTTAAAACTTTTGGCTTATCCATTAGTTCCTTGGTTCTGTGGGATTAAATTGGGACACGGAGCATCTGCCATAGCCTGTTCTGAGACATAAATATGAATAATTTAAAGATTACCATTATAAATTTAAAATGTTACCCAAATGAGAAGTTTTTTTTACAAATACATTATTTCAAGGAGTTCCAAAATTATACAAGAATATAATAAAAATCATTTCTCAGTTTGCTACTCTCCACACTTGGTTATTTTTATTGGAAATTTTTAAATTTCCCTTGAAATTTAATTTTGAAACATGTGTGCTAAAAATGCAATTTCCAGAAACATCAATTTTATTTTAATTCAAGAAAAAATTGATATTTTTGCAATATAGTTAAATTACCTAAAACTATGTAAGAAAGCTTTGTGATATATTTCCATCTTTCATTGGAAAGACAACAGCTAAGGTGAATTTGTTGCTCAGGACAACTTAGTAGGTGAAGAATCACTGAAGTAAGGGATAGAAAAAACCAAATCTAGTGCTCTTGCAAGCACATGCTATAGATAAACAAGTATAACAAGGGAAGGAGGATTCTGATGACACCAAATTTATGAGGCATCTGTACAGCTCTGTAATTTCCACTGTCTTTAGCAGATCTCCTGAAACCTGAATATTTGTTTTCTTGCATTAGATAGAGCAGAATATTAGCTATAAACTCTGCTTGTTTCTGCATACACACATGTTCTGTCATTCTGTCAAACTCCACTCCATGGTAGACCCCAAATCACACGCTGAGTAGCATGACATTACTAAGAAAAGAACCTAGGTTTACAAATGAGACACAGCTGTAAAACTTTTCTCAAGAAGCAGTAATTCTAATAAGTGAAAGAGCATAATTATGATGGAGGTAATCTGAAGTTTCCTCAAAACCTGTATTTCCATTAAAAGTATACTTACTGCCTACTTGTGAGTCATGAAGTGCTGACCCTTATGTAGGCATTTAATAAACCAAACATACATTTTACTTGGCACCAGTACATGCATTGAATTTTTATATTAAATTAGCAATTCTTTCATAGATTTCAGGGATATTCAAAAAGAAGCATTATTTGAACAGTAAATATATTTTCTGCACTTAGCTATTAGCTATTCAGTATTTAAAATTCAGTTGCATTTATCCTGTGAAAATATTAACATGTAAATATAATCACATGGAATTTTTTTCTTGGAATTTAGTTTAACATTTTAGTGAAACATTTCATAAACACAGAAGTTATACAATCCGGTGAAATGAGAGCTTTAGGATATTTGATTATAGAGAATTCATCCCCTCAACTTACCTGGAAACATACGAGCAACATAAAATATACATTCCTTTTCCTTAAGTGAAATTCTTCCAGTTAATCAACTCCTGTACTTTTCCCTCATTATAGGGCATATGGGATGTTGTGTTAAGTTGTGGTACTTTTAGAAGGATAAAAATTGACCCTCACTCTTGGTCTCTCACATTGGAGGAATAGGAGAAGTAGCAGTCACACTGGGGATGAGAAGGAATGTCCTACTCAGCCAGCGATTTTCTGTGTGCTATGGGCATTGGTAGAACAACAGTCTGTCTGCAGATGCAGGCAGGATTTGTTTCTAACTGCCTGCTCTGTGCAGTGCAGGAAACTAAACACAAAAGTTATCAACAAGCATTTAAATAGAGTATCAACCTGCAGAAGCCCCCAACATTTACAATCAGCACTTATCACACTCAACTTTCTCCTTGTCAAATTGGTCTATATAAGAAGCCATGGGATCCGGAAACAAAATATATATATATACATATATATATATATATATATATATGTATGTATATATATATACATATATATATATAAAGTAGAAAATATATATGAAGATCTATTGGGGAGAGAAAGTGTGTGGATTGAAAAACATACTACTTAGTGCAGATCCATTTCCACGACAAGCGTAGAAAACACCAGAGATTAGATTTAGACCTTTTGGCAGAGGTCTCCCTGTTGTTTCCTCTCAGGCGGCTGTGCCTTGGTCTTTATAAACCTCGACATGGGTTGCAACATTTACAAATATTTTATAGCTGATTTCAAAAGAAAGATACTTATCTCCACAAAACTCTTAAAAATGGCCACAGCTTGACAAAACAGCAACAATGAATTAAAATCAAGCAGAAACCCAATTGAGTACTAGGATATATGGAAGGTGAAGTGTAAGGATTGCCTTTTAGGTAACAGAACACTTATTCAATCAGTCCTCTGTGTGAATTATTATGTTTTATAGCAATGCCAATATTTTAGATGATCCATCAAGACATTCTGATGACATTTCTTCCAAATATCTGCAAAATCCACTTCTCACCACCATTGCTGCTTCCAAGCCACCATTGTCTCATAAGTAGATTGCAATGATCTCTCTATTTCTAATTCTTTCTCTTTTATCTCCTAAAGTCTCTTTTCAGCACAGGTGAAAAGAGTAACGCAGAACATAAGCCAGACTAAGTCACTTCTGGAACCCTGTAATGGCTCCCATTTCAGCAAGTCTGAATTGTCTAAAACCAGGGCCTGAAATGAAGAGTCTTGTAGCAGTGATAGAGAGAAAGTGTGATCGCAGTTGTAGCCTGAGCAGAGAGTGAATCGGGATAGGATAGGAGATATGGTTAATCTCAAGTAACTTCAACTATGGCTTGATACACAGCAAACCAGCTCTGGTATATAAATGCATCACAAATCTATCCCCTATCGAGGTTAGGAGACAAACTTTTCAAACTATCTTTTTTGGGGGTGTGCTTTTGTTGCAATGGTAAAAACACTACTTGGAACACCGACATTCCTTATCAGAGTGCCTGGTCTCATGTCCAGTCTCTGCTCCCAATTCCAGCTCCTGCTGGTGTGCACCAGTGGAAAGCACAAGTGAAATATCAAGTGGTTGAGTTTCTGTCACTCAGGAGATCTGGATTGAGTTTTCTGCAAGGATCCTGACTTTAGCCTGGGAGAGTTGCTGTTCCAACATTTGGGTAGTGAGCCAAGGAATGTAGATCTCTCTTGCTCTCTGTCACTCTCTGTCACTCTCTCTGTTCCCACTGTCTCCTTTTCTCTCTGCTCTTCAAATAATTGAAATAAATAAAATTAAGAAATATAAACCTTAATATCTGTCAACCATTGGCTGAGTGCAGTGACAACTTGCAGGGTGTGTATGGCTCCTGTCTGGTGAGCACTCCCAGCAGTTAGGAGAGAGAGCAGAGACCTGCAAAAAACCCAAGAGGGTGCCCAGAGCATGCACCACAATGGCTTACAAGGCCTTCAATGACCCAGTATCCCTCTGACTCCAAATGTCACTCAAACAACTAGACTTTGGTTATGAAATAACTCTTTCCTGAATATGACATAGACAGTGGGCACTGTTCTAGTTCCCAGGGGATATAACAGAATGCGACCTATAAAGTCTTCAATGTCATGGAGATTATGTCCTAATGGGAGACACAAACAATAAGCAAACATAAAAATGTCAACAGTGATCTGTTCTAGGGAGAGAATTAAAATGTCACAGGATAATAATAATAATAACAGTAACAATAATAATAGTAACCAGGTACTTAGGTTGAATGCTAAGGAGGAACTCTTTCCAGCTCTTGTTATACAAACTAAAGTTGGGTAAAAAGAAAGAGCCTGCCAGGCTAAAAGCCTTGAAAAAGAACAGATAGCATAATGGATAAGCCTTTAAAAACAAAAGGTAAGAGTAGCAACAAGAAAGGCTAGTGTTTTCAAAAAGTAGAGGTAACGGGGATGATGGTTTCAGGTAATGACAACAATCATAGCTATAGACAATTCTAAGAATTATGCTATCATAGAAAGTAGAAAAAAAACTTGATTATTGGAGGAGAATTGGAGGGCTTTTCCTTTTTGAAGGGATAGATGATATTTTAGCAGGTTTATTGTAGGGATGATCCACTGGAGAGAGAAAAGTTGATGACAGTGAGAGCAGAGATGGTTTCAGGAGTGAAATTTTCAGAGATCATTTGTGGAGATGCTGACTTGAATAACAGAAAGGCTCTCATGTTCACAGGAGGATGAGCAGATAAGTTGATAAATTTGCGTATGGACCACTGATTCTAAGCCATGATCATGATTTTTTGGAGCACTTGTTACTCTGGTTTCTTCTGAGATTATGACACAATTCAAAGTCCTTCAATCTGTTTATTTACTTTTCAATTTGAAAGGCAAAAACAGAAAAAGAGAAAGAAGAGAGAGGGAAGCAGAAAGAGTTTTCACCCACTGGTTCACTTTTCAAATGTCCGCACTCCCTCCTGGCTAGGACGGCTGAAGGCCAGAACCAGGAATTCAACCCAGGTCTTCATGAGCAGTAATTGAGCAGTAACTCAATACATGAGCCATCAACACTGCTGCATGGGGTCTGCAGTTGCAGGAAGCTGGAATCAGAAGGGGAGCTAGGGTTCAACCCAGGAACTCCAGTAGGGAACATGGATTCTTAATTTCTAGGCCAACACTTGTACTTCATTCTATTTATTTATTTTTTTATTTAATAAATATGAATTTACCAAGTGCAACTTTTGTATTGTTGTGGCTCCCCCCCCACACCTCCCTCCCTCCCGTGGCCCTCCCCTCTTTCACTCCCTCTCCCATCCCGCCATTCATTGAGTTTCATTTTTAATTACCTTCATATACAGAAGATCAACTTAGTATATACTAAGCAAGGATTTCAACAGGCTGCACTCACACAACGCACAACGTATAGCGTGTTGTTCGACTAGTAGTGTTGTTTTTAAGTTTCATAGTAAAACACATTAAGGACAGAGATCCTACATGGGGAGCATGACCCAGTGACTCTCATTGTTGATTTAACAATTGGCACTCTTATTTATGATGTCAGCAATCACCTGAGGCTCTTGCCATCAGCTGTCTAGGCTATGGAAGCCCCTTGAGTTCACCAACTCTGAACTTGTTTAGTCAAGGCCATATCACAGTGGAGGTTCCTTCCTCCCTTCATAGAAAGGCGCCTCTCTCCTTGATGGCCTGTTGCTTCTGCTGGGGTCTTGTTCACCAGGATCTTTCATTTAGGTTGTTTTTGCCACCGTGTCATGGCTTTCCATACATGTGAGACTCTCATCGGCCTTTTAGCCAGACCCGAATGCCCCAAGGGTTGATTCTGAGGCAGGAGTGCTGTTTGGGGCATTTGTCATTCTATTTATTTTAAACTTAGTATGTGAGAGAATGCACAACTGAGAGCAGAGATAGCTAGTATAAACATTTTTGCTAATCCCATTAGAAGTCAATTCATATTTATCTCAAATGCACATACTTACCGTAAGGCAAATAAAAAGATCATATGTGCCCAAATTACTATGAAATAAAATTAATGCCAAAAAAAAAAAAAAACAGTGGTGGCTGGGAAGTGTTTCATCGTAACAGGTAAAGCCAACACCTGCAAAGCCATCATTCCATTTGGGCTCCAGTTCCTGTTTTGGCTGCTCCACTTCCAATCCAACACTTATCTAATGGCCTGAGAGAAGCAGTGGAGGATGGTCCAAGTGTGTGAGCCCCTGATACCTATGTAAGAGGACCGAATGAAGCTCCTGGCTTCAGAGTAGCTCAGTCCTGGCTGTTGTAGCCAGCTAGGAGTGAATCAGCAGATGGAAGATCTCTTTCTCTCTCTCTCTCTCTCTCTCTCTCTCTCTGTGTGTGTGTGTGTGTGTCTCCCCCTCCCATCCCCTCTCTTTTTGTAACTCTAGCTTTCAAATAAATCTTCAAAAAAATTTGGTTATGGAAATGTAAGGGGATGAGTCAAAAGCAAGTCAGAAACTACTTGTAGGAATTTTGAGGAGAAGAACAAAAGCTGTAAAATTATTATTTAGATTGTGGAAAAGTGAGCAATTAGAGAAATGTCAAGGAAAACAAGAACCTTCCTTCTCCCATTGCTGAAGTATAAATAATGTAGCTATTTTGAATGGTGATTTGGCAACTTTCAATGAGACAAATGATACTGATACGTGTATATGCTGTGTATCAACTAGTACATTCTTAGCAGAATCTTTCAAAGGATCTTTGGATTATACACAGAAAGACACAGCAGGGCAAGGTTGCAGGCTTTGTCATTGTTTCCACACTGCAGTGCAGCATTGATTGGGCAGGGAGTAGAAAAATGTCAAGAATGCACATGGCAATCAAAAGAATGAACAAATTCTGTATACTCTACGTATGTATCACTAAAGCTAGATGTCTAAAACATAGTGTTGATTCTAAAGGGGCAAAAGCAGAAAGAGAAATATAATTAGATTTCTTTAAATGCTACATTAAAAACAATATTGTATATTGTTTGTTGACATGAATGTATAAAACTTGTCCTATTTCATGGAGAAAGAACAATGAGCTCTAGATATGAAATGAAGAAAAAATTTGAAAATAAAATAAAAATAAGTGTTGACACGAATCAGTGACAAAATTTTGCATTAACTGTCGTCAATCCATTGCATACCTAAGGCCTCTAAACAATAATAGCAATAAAAACAGAAGAACACATAAAAAAGATAAAAATACATTCATATTTATGCTATTTATACAAAGAATTTATTTATAAGTATATGCTGGAATTTTTAAATATTTATTTATTTATTTGATGGAATTACAGAGAGAGAGAAAGAGATACAGAGAGAGCTCTTTCATCCGCTGGTTCACTCCCTGAATGACTGCAATGGTCAGGGCTGGGCCAGGTCAACATCAATAACCAGAATTCCATGTGGTTCTCCCACATGAGTAGCAGGGGCCCAAGCACCTAGCCATCTTCTGCTGCTCTCCCAGGCACATTAGTAATGAGCTGGATCAGAAGCGCAGCAGCCAAGACTCCAACCAGTGCTCACATGGGATGCTAGTGTATCCCACTCTGCTACAATGCTGGTCCTCCTCCTGGAAACTTTATGGGAGGGAGATCCTTTAAGTTTTCCAGTGAGCAAGGAAATTGAATAACAGTACGCTTGTTAGTAATTTGAGATTTATGAGGTCATTGATAAAAAATATTTGATGTATAGTGTTCATTGTACATTTTAGTCAACTTAATTGTTAATAAGACTTCTTCTTTTTTTTTTTTTTTTGATAGGCAGAGTTAGACAGTGAGAGAGAGAGAAACAGAGAGAAAGGTCTTCCTTCTGTTGGTTCACCCCCAAAATGGCCGTTATGGCCGGTGCACTGTGCCAATCCGAAGCCAGGAGCCAGGCACTTCCTCCTGGTCTCCCATGCGGGTTCAGGGCCCAAGGACTTGGCCATTCTCCACTGCCTCCCCGGGCCACAGCAGAGAGCTGGACTGGAAGAGGAGCAACCAGGACAGAATCTGGCGCCCTGACAGGGACTAGAACCCGGGGTGTTGGCGCCGTAGGCGGAGGATTAGCCTACTGAGCTGTGGCACTGGCCAATAAGACTTCTTATTCTTGGGCTCATTCTAACTTTAATTCCTGCCAGTATTTGTTACCTTAAGGTTTGAGGATCTCAAAGGAGACATGTAATAACTGTTTGTGGAAAGTTACTCTAGAGTTTGGGAGATGTATTTCTATTACTGCTATATATATATGTATATATATAGTGTCTGTCTATCTATCTAACTATCTATCTATCTATCTATCTATCTGTAGTAGTAGTATTCCTGTTATCTTTGCCTTGTCATTTGTGCTCAGTACAAGATTTCTCAAGAGTGGCAGTACTGTTGACCTTTGGGGATAGATAACAATTTCCTGTTTCAGGACTGCCCTTTGTTTTAGGATGTCAGCAGCATCTCCAGAAGGTACACAGCATATGCTGGTAGCACTTCTTGTGTAGTTGCTACAATCAAAACTGTCTCAAGCAATTGCCAAATGTCCCTTGACAGTTTACCACAATGTTAAACCAAAGACTGAGTTGTTTACCAGAAACTGATCAGATTTATTGTTTATAAAAGGATTGCTCTGTAAACTGCCTACTATCTGCAGATACTCAGTGCAGATATAATCCCACAAAGAACTCACATGCATGTGGATATTCACATAACAGATATATGTCTACAGTATCTTTAAACATACTCCAACACCTACTCAAGTATTTATATTAGTAGTTCACACTACATGAGATTCTAATATTGAACAAATATGGCATTTTCATATAGTTCTCTCTTAATAATTATCAAGATCAGGGCCAGTGGTATGGCACAGTGAGGTAAGCCACAGCTTGCAACATGGCTTTCTCAATTTGGAGTAGACTTCAGTCCTGGCTGCTCCATTTCTAATCCAGCTTCCTGCTAATGTGCCTGGATGGTGGTTCAAATATTTTGGAACTAGGATGGAACTACTGGCTTCTGGTTTCAGTTTGGCCTAGTTCTGGCGCTTGTGGTCACCTGGAGAGTGAAACAGTATATGGGAGATCTCTGACAGTCCCTCTCTCTCTGTCACTCTACCTTTCAAATACATAAATTCATGAATAGATCTTTAAAAAATAATATTTAAGAGCTTCTATCATGTTGTTTATTTGTTTCCATTGTTAGAACTTATTTTTCTTGAGTGCGAATTGTTATGTTCTTCATTTCCACTACAATATTTAACACAAAAGTATTCACTCTACAAACATTGACCATAAATATTAATTAATTAATGCATACACATAATATACATTTAGGTACAGTTATTGTAGTTACCTAAGGAATTCTTCAGTAGCAGAAAACATCTATTTCTGTATTGACTTGAAAGTATTTTTTGCTTCTTCAAAATATCCATTATGCAATTTTAGTCAGCTTATGCGTCTTTCAGTTAGCCTAACTGTTCATGCATGAACTGTGGAGTAAGATAGCCTAGCATTTGATTGACTGCAACGTTACATTCCAGCTCTATGGTCTTGTCTGCATGTGAATATGACTAGTTACCGTCATGAATTCTTGTGATGGTCAGTGTGATGCCATATGCAGAGCACCCAGGACAGGATCCACTCAGAGTTCTTCCATAGGTGTCAGATGCTTTTGGTTTTTACTTATTTACTCATGTTTCCTGATCAAACTCTGCTTTTTTGTTTGTTTTTGGCATTTTTCCTCAGCTTGGATAATCATTTTTAGAAAACAATTTATTCTACTGAAACAGTATTTTTATACTTTGTGTTTCTGTGTGGTGCAAACTGATGAAATCTTTACATAGTATATACTGAATCGATCTTCTGTATATAAAGATAATGGAAAATGACTAAAAAAAGTCTTGGTGTTAAGTTGGAAATTGCATAGATAATTAATCAATTCTTTAAAAAAAATCATGTAGGATCTCTGTCCTTAATGTGCTGTACATTTTGAATTAATACTATAACTAGTACTCCAACAGTATTTTCACTTTGTGTCTCTATGTGAGGGCAAACTGTTGAAATTTTTAGGTAATATGTACTAAACTGATCTTCTGTATACAAAGAGAATTGAAAATGAATCTTGATGTGAATGGAAGGGGAGAGGGAGCGGGAAAGAGGAGGGTAGCGGGAGGGAGGGAAGTTGTGGGGGGGAGCCATTGTAATCCATAAGCTGTACTTTGGAAATTTATATTCTTTAAATAAAAGCTTTATATATAAAAAAAACAATTTATTCAAAAAACATAAGAATTCAAGGGAGTCTACTATATTTGTCTATTTTTATCACTCAAACAGAACAATAAAATCCCATTAACTACACATAGAAATGTATATTTAATTGCATTCTCCATTGGGTTAATGTACGTAATTTTATGATTTGCCTATTATTAGAATTTAATATAATACTTCCTACTATAACCATAGTTCTTAGAGTATTTAAGATTGCATTGCAGTTTCTTTAATCCTCACAAGTAGGAGGGATAATTATATTGCAATTGCACAACTGTTAAAAGATATCATTAAGAGCATTTACATGTTTCCCATTTAAGTTAAATTATACAGTAAGCATTGTAACTTTAAAAATACTTGTCTTTTCTCTTCAACTGTTTTTTTCCTTATAAGAATTCTTACAAACCTGCAAACCAAATCATGCAAACATATCCTGTTATCTTGTCATGATTATACAAGTTGTGCATAGATCAAATGTTGCATTTCTGTACCTTTATTTTCCAAGGAAGCACTTATTTAATACAAGTAACTTGCAAAAGTGTTTCTGTTAGTTTTTTGCTTTCAAAATGAACAGAATTCTCCCTTCGACATTAGATTCTAATTTATCAGCACATTCAATGTCTACTCCTTCAATAATTCTACCTTTTTGCAACTAAAGACATATGCCATGAATGTAACATGACCTGCTACATCAGTTTGAATAATGGACCCCATCAGCAAGTAAGAGTTCCTGTAAAAACTGACTTGAAAATATCCATCACAGTACAAAAGATAAAAGAATTATCAATACCAAAAGTTAAGAAAAACTTTAAATCAGCTCTCTTCCTTACAAAGAGCATGCTGAAAAACCACTCTAATTCTATTTAATTTTTGTTGTCAAATTACAAATAGGGCAAGCTAATTTTAATAATATACTTCAATAAAAAATAAACTTATGCTTTTAATATTGGCATGACTGAAATTTTTATAAAAATACTTTCAATCACCAGCAAATTTCTTTACTATCTACTATATTCTTAGAATATGGATAAGTATATCCAGAATCCAAACACAGCTAAAAATAATAAATATCAATAAACTTTTATTCAATGTATATAAATTTTATATAAATATTCCTTACTTTGGGTAATAGACATATAACTGAAAATATAGGTATTTTTCTTATTCATTTATTTAAAAATATTTGAGGTAAACAAATTTCATGTGTTAATAGATACAGATTCAGAAACACTCCCTCCCACCCACCCATGTTCCCACACTTCCTCTTCCTTCTTTCCTAATTGCTCTCTTAAATTTTACAATGATCTATGTTTGGTTTACTTTATACTCAAGATTTAACCCTACACTAAATAAACAGTTCAACAAATAGTAAGGACAAAACAGTGTTCCTCAACAGTTGAGACAAAGTCTGCAAACAATCATTGAGTCTCAAAATGTCAGTTTCACACTAATACATTACATTTTTAGGTACTGTATTAGTTACCACAGTTCAGAGAAAACATATGATATTTGTGTTTTGGGGACTGACTTATTTCACTAAGTAATAGTTTCCAGCTGCATCCATTTTGTTGCAGAAGACAGGATTTCATTCTTTTTTTACAATTGAGTAGCATTATATATGGTTTAAATATCACAATTTCTTTAAGACTTGAGTTGATGGACATCTAGGTTGATTCCATGTCTTAGCTATTGTGAATTGAGCTGCAATAAACATGAGGTACATACCACTCTTTTACATGCTGATTTCATTTCATTTGGGTAAATTCCCAGGAGTGAGATGGCTAGGTTATATGGTAGGTCTATATTCAGATTTCTGAGTCATCTCCATACTGTCTTCCACAGTGGCTGTACCAGTTTACATTCGGTCAACAGTGGATTAGGGTACTTTCCCCCCATATCCTCATCAGCAATTATTGCTTGTTGATTTCTGCATGAGAGCCATTTTAATTGGGTTGAGGTGAAACCTCATTGTGGTTTTGATTTGCATTTCGCTGATGGCCAGTGATCCTAAGCATTTTTTCATGTGTTAGTAGCCCATTTGAATTTCCTCTTTTGAAAAATGCCTGTTCAAGTCATTTCCCATTTCTTAACTGGATTTTTTGGTTTGTTGTTGTTGAGTTTCTTGAGCTCTTTATAGATTCTGGATATTAATCCTTTATCAGTTGCATAGCTTGTAAATATTTTCTCCCATTCTGTTGGTTGCATCTTCACTTTGTTAAGTATTTTGTTTGCAATACAGAAGCTTCTCTGCCTCATGTGATCCCATTTGTCAATTTTGGCTTTGATTGCCTGTGCTTATGGAGTCCTTTCCAATAAGTCTTTACCTATGCCAATTGCTTGCAAAGTTTCCCCAATGTTGTCCTATAGTAATTTGATGGTATCAGGTCATAAATTTAGATCCTTGATCTGGCTTTTGAGTTGATTTTTGTATATGGTGTACAGATCTTATTTCATACCCCTGCACACAGAAATCCAAATTTCCCAGGATCATTATTTTGAAGAGACTCTTTTTCCTCCAAGGATTGATTTTATGTCCATTTTCAAGGACTAGCTGGTTGTAAATGTGTGGATTGACTTCTTAAGATTCTGTTCTCTTCCATTTTTCTACATGTCTATTTCTATGCCCATACCAAGCTCTTTTGTTTATAACTAACCTATAGTATATCTTAAAAGCTGGTAGTGTGATGCCTCCAGCTTTGTTTTAGTTGTTAAGATTGCTTTTTTGGGTCTCTTGTGTTTCCATATTAATTTTAACATCATATTTTAGACCTAAGAAGAGTGTCATTGGTATTTTGATTGCGATTGCATTGAATCTGTAATTGCTTTCTGTAGTAGGGACATTTGATGATATTGATTATTCCAATCCCTGAACATGGAAGATTTTTCCATTTCTTTGTGTCTTCTCCTGTTTCTTTCTTTAATGTTTTGTAATTTTCATCATAGAGATCTTTCACATCCTTGGTTAGATTTATTCCAAGGTGTTTAATTTTTTGTTGCTATATCAATAGAACTGATCTTCCAAGTTCTTTCTTAGTCATGGCATTTTCTGTGTGGATTGATTTCTGGAATTTCTATTCTGCTCAGTTGGTCCACCTGTCTATATTTGTGCCAGTATCAGGCTGTTTTCCTTGTAATTGCCCTGGATTATGTCTTAAGTCTTGTATTGTGATACCTCCAGCTTTGTTTTTGTTTTTTGAGATTACTATAGCTTTTCAAGGTCTCTTCTGTTTTCATATGAATTTTAACATCAGTTTTTCTATATCTGAAAAGAATATCATTGGTATATTATTTGGCATCATATTCAATTTGTAAATTTTCATCAGTGGTATGGATATTTTGATGGTATTAACTCTTCCAATCAACAAACATGGAAGATATTTCCATATTTTGTGTCTTTCCCTATTTCTTTCTTTAATGTTTTGTAATTTTCATCATAAGAATCTTTCACCTCATTGGTTAAATTTATTCCAATGTATTTAAATTTTTATAACTATTGTGAATGGGATTGATCTTACAAGTTTTTTCCCAACCATGGCATTGTCTGTGTTTACAAACACTATTGATTCTTGTGTGTAAATTTTATATCCTGCTACTTTATCAAAGTCTCATGAGTTCCAACAGTCTCTCAGTGGAGTGTTTTGGCAACCCTGTTTGTAGAGTCATGTCATCTGCAAATAGGGATAAATTGACTTCCTCCTTTCCAATGCATATCTCTTTGTTTTTTTTTCTTGCCTAATGGCTCTAACTAAAACTTCCAGGACCATATTGAGTAGCAATGGTGAAAGTGCTCATCCTTTTCTGGTTCCAGTCTTAGAGGGAATGCTTCCAGCTTTTCCCCATTCAAAAGGATGCTGAATGTGGGTTTGTCACGTATTGCTTTGATTGTGTTGAAGAGTGTTCCTTCTATACTCAGTTTGGTCAAAGTTTTTATCATTAAAGAATATTGTATTTTACCAAATGCTTCCTCAACATCTACTGAGATAATCATATGGTTTTGTTCTTGAGTTTGCTAATGTGATGTATCACATTTATTGATTTGCATATGTTGAACCATCCAAGTATATCAGGGATAAATCCCACTTGGTCCAGGTAAATGATCTTTCTGATGTGTTGTTGGATTCCATTAGCTATTATTTTGTTGAGGATTTTGCATCTTGTTCATCAGGGATATTGTACTACAGTTCTCTGTTGTATCTTTTTCTGATTTAGGAATTAAGTTGAAGCTGGCCTCATGGAAGGTGTTTTGGAGGATTCCTTCCCATTCAATTATTTTGAATAGCTTGAGAGAATTGGAATTAGTTCTCCTTTTTGAAGTCCAGTAGAATGTAGCAGTGAACCATCTGGTCCTGGGCTTTTCTTTGTTTGGAGGGTCTTCATAATTGATTCAATCTCTATCTTGCTTACTGGTCTGCATAGGCTTTCTATGTCTTCACATCTCAATTTTGGTAGATTGTATTTGTATAAGAATCTATCCATTTATTCTAGATTTTCCAGTTTGTTGGTGGACAGCGGTTTGTGGTAATTCCTCATTATTCTTTTTTATTTCTGTGTTATCTGTTGTTACATCTCTTTTCCTCTCTCATTTTATTAATTTCTCTCTCTCTCTCTCTCTCTCTCTCTCTCCCCTCCCCCTTTTTGGTTATTTGGAACAATGATGTATCAATTTTCTTTATTTTTTCAAAAAACCAGCTCTTGTGTTCAATGATTTTTTGTATTGTTTTTTGTTTCAATTTGCTTATTTTTCTCTAATTTTAATTATTTCTTTGCCACTACTACTTTTGGGTTTGGTTTGTTGTTGTTCTTCTACATCCTTATGATCCCTTGATAGCTCATTTATTTGATGTCTTTCTGATTTCTTGATGTAGGCACCAGTTGGTATAAACTTCCCTCGTAAAACTGCTTTTGCTGTATCCCATAAGTTTTGATATGCTGTAGTCATTTTCATTCATTTCCAGGAATTTTTTTGATTTCCCTTTTGATTTCTTCTATAACCCACTGTTCATTCAGGAGCATGTTATTTCAGTCTCCTTGTGTTCTCACATGTTCTAGAATATAGACTCTTGAGTTGTCAACATCCAGCTTCATTCCATTGTGGTCAGCTAAGATGGATCATATGATTTAAGTTTTTTAAAAATTTGCTGAGATTTGGTTATGGACTCACCTATGGCCTATACTGGAGAAAGTTCCATACACTGATGAAAAGAATATATATCCAGGAACTGTAGAATGAAAGGTTCTATAGATATTGTAGATATAATTTAGGTCCATTTGGTCCATAGTGTAGATTAGTTCTGTTATTTCTTTGTTGATTTTATGTGTAGTTGATCTGTCTATTGATGAAAGTGGAATGTTGAAGTACTATAATACTATTGTATTAGAGTCTATATGATACTTTAGATACATTAATGTCTGTTTTACATACCCTGGCACCCTGTCATTGTTTGCATATACATTTATTATAGTCACATCTTCCTGTTGAATTGATCCCTTAATCATTACATAATGTCCTTATCTGTCTCTTTTAACAGTTTTGATGTTAAAGTGTATTTTGTCTGATATTAGGATGCATATACCTGCTCTTTCTTGCTTTCTGTTATCATGGAATATCTTTTTCTATCCTTTTACTTTCAGTGTGTGTTTATCTTTATCGGTAATATATATTCCTTGTAGGCAGCAAATGGATGTGTCTTGTTTTTTAATCCATTCAGCCAGTCTTGTGTCTTTTAATTGGAGAATTCAGACCATTTCCATTAAAGGTTACTACTGATAAGTAATGACTTGGCCTTGCCATTTTTCCATAAATATTCCTATTGTTTGCTTTAGAAGGTCTTTATTTCTTTTTTTTATTTTTATTTTTTATTTTTTGACAGGCATAGTGGACAGTGAGGGAGAGAGAGACAGAGAGAAAGGTCTTCCTTTGCCGTTGGTTCACCCTCCATTGGCTGCCGCGGTCGGTGCGCTGCGGCCGGCGCACCGCGCTCATCTGATGGCAGGAGCCAGGTGCTAGGTGCTTTTTCCTGGTCTCCCATGGGGTGCAGGGCCCCAGCACTTGGGCATCCTCCACTGCACTCCCGGGCCACAGCAGAGGGCTGGCCTGGAAGAGGGGCAACCGGGACAGAATCCGGCGCCCCAACCGGGACTAGAACCCGGTGTGCTGGCGCCGCAAGGTGGAGGATTAGCCTGTTGAGCCACGGCGCCGGCCAGAAGGTCTTTATTTCATGTTCATTCATAAGTGAGAGCATGGCAGGTTACAGTTTCCTGGGTCAAGGGTTTTTATTATGACTTGGACTATGACTCTCCATTAACTCCTTACCTGCATGATTTCTGATTAGAAATTAGCTCTGAGTCTAATTGAAGAACATCTGAAAGTAATATGGTATTTCTCTTGTGCACATATTAGGATTTTTTTCTTTGTGTTTTACCATTGAAAGTGTGATTACAATGTGTTGTGGTGAAGATATCTTCTGGTCATATCTATTAATGGGTCCTATTGCCTCATGTTCTTGTTTGTTCCTTTATTTCTCCAAATTAGGGAAGATTTCTGTAAATATTTCACTGCCCTCTAATCCATTCTATCTTTCCCCACCTTCAGGAACTCCTAAATCTTATTGGGTCATTTGATAATCCCCCATAAATCTCAAACATTGTTTTTAATTTTTCTAATTTCTTTTGCTTTTTTTATTCTTTTTGGTCTGATTGAGATAATTCAAAGATTTGTATTCTGGCTTTGATATTCTTTCTTCTGCTTCACCCAGTCCGTTGTTAAAACTTTTCACAGTATTTTTATTTGACATATTGAATTATACAATTCTAATATTTCAGTTCAATTTCTCTTCAAAATCTTATGGGAAAATTTTTCCTCCATATCATTTAGGGATTTCTTTGACTCATGAATCTGTTTCTCATTGTTTTATTAGTAATCCTATAATCAGTCTTAAATTTATTTTCAGGCATTTCATCAAGCTCCTTATCTTCACATTCTAATTTTAAAGTGTTGTGTGTTCCTTTGAGGGAATAATATTGTCTTCCTTATTCTTGTTTCTTGAATTTTTGCATTTATATTTAGACATTTGTGGAAATACTTATTGGTTTTCTCCTCTGATGGATTTTATATTTGAACTGTTCCTCTGTGGCTTAATGGAGTGTCTGATCTTTCAGTGAATATCTAGGGTCATGTGCTGGGTATGGTAGGGAGTTCTGGTCAGTGCTCTATGGTGGCATGTATATCTGGAGTGACACCCATTTTGGGTATTGTAAATCTCCTCTACTGTTAACACTTTGAGGGTATGATCACCTCTGTTGGTGTTTTCACATCCTTACCTCTCTTTCAAGGTGATAAATGTCAGGGTTTAGCTCACTATGGGTGCAACATTCACTTTTGCTGCCACATGAACCACGCAAAGGATCTGTGTAGTCCTCTGTGTGAGAATGGATCCCTCTGCAATGACCCCAGCCAATCAGGGAGCTTTGAGCCTCTGAATACCAGACACAGCAATTGCCCAGAGACCCATTTACAACTTCCCTCCTATCATGCAATAACAGATTGATTTTCCACAGTCACAGTAAGCAAGGAACCCTCAGTCATAGGGTACAGAGAATCCACTCTGCCCCACTAACCTGTCCCATCAATGGAAAAAGCAGAGATGTTCCCAGAGTCAGCTGCCTATGGATGCTCCACCTTGGAAATTTGAGCCTGTAGCCTTTGATATGTTGAGTGGATGGGGCACCTCAAAGTCCTATTTGAGTACCCAGCCCCCTTTGAACTCCCAGCCAGACTCAAAATCAGTGGGGAACGTGGAGTTTTCCCTAAGGTAAAATCCAATGGTCACACATGAACACAAGTGCCAACACTGCTCCTATCAAAATAGTGCCTTCTCCCTAACAATTGCTGAGCAAACTTCTGGGTGTTGGGGAGAAAGAAATGTACTTTTCTTTCACTAGATCAGGTGGGCACCCTGCCACCATTAGGGTTCCATCCAGACTCAAAGATGGTATCGTCCACAAGGCTCTCCTTCTGTCCATATCACCAGTGCCATGGGTTACCACAGTCTGCTCTCACCTTGTTCTCCAAAGCTGGCATCTCCAGCACTTGGCTGTAGAGGTCGTGTGTGATGTCTGTGCTCATTGATGTACATCTGTACCCTCCATGCTGCTTCACAGCATCACTCTTTCTTCTATAGAATTTCCACTGCAAATTTCTCTGACTCTCCCTTGGAAATGCACTTCCTCCATATTTGTAATGTTGTTTCCCCTCATCCAAAGCAATACGTTTTTCCCTATTCAGCCATACCGAAATCCTCTCTAATTCTACTTAATGTGTAGAAGACAGGTGTAATAAGGACTCCTCAATGACAGTAGTATAATGACAGCTCACTTGCACAGGCTTTGTTAATTGAGATGCAAACTTTAACTATGAATACAAGGGAAAGCACACACAAACTCCAACACTCCAATCATTTCCTATCCCACCTTAGAAAATTATGCCATCCTTCCTACGTCTATCCTTTTTCATTTTCATATTTTTTTCTTTTTTCCCTTATTCCTTTTCCTTAATTATATCATAATTTTCCTGGCCTCCTTCCATTACCCCCACAAAAATGTGTTGTGGGCTGGCATTGTGATGTAGCAGGTAAAGCCGCCAACAGCATCCCATATGGGTGTGAGATCGTGTCTTGGATGTTCTATTTCTAATCCATCTCTCTGCTAATGATCTCAAAACAGCAGCAGAGGATGACCCAAGTATTGTCCCCTGCCACCCATGTAGAAGGCCCAGATGAAGCTCCTAGCTCCCAGCATTGACTTGGCTCAGCTCTGGCTGTTGTGGCGATCTGGGGAATTAACCAGCAGATAGAAAGTCTCTCCCCCACCCCATCTCTGTAACTCTGACTTCAAATAAATAAGTAAATCTTTACGAAAGTACATTGTTTAAAGGCAACTTCAAGTATCTCTTTCACCCTGAAGACTCAAGGATTTTTCTTGCTTTATTCGTTCATTGATTTGGCAATTCCAGGTGCACTGTAAATGGTATGTACTGGAGAAGCAAAGATATCAAACTTAGACTAGCCTCATCTGGCTCTAGTTAAGCTAATTATGCATCTACATTTGTCAGGTTCTATATATACCCTGTTCCCTTACTTCCCATGAAAATAAAGATGTTATTTTCAAAATTTCAGAGAAAAAGAAGCCATTTCATAGAAATTCTACAATTTCCCCAGTGCTACATATTTCATATGTGGAAGAGCTGAATTTATAACCCAAAGCTTAAGTTCTTTCTTCTGCACTGTTGATTGTTCTATCTGACCTATCCCAGTGAACCCTGATAGCACACTGTATCTGTTTCTATGACAGCTCATTAAATCTGCTTCTTCTTATACCTCCCACTTTGTCCAAAATGTGAACATTATTGAAAATCTTGCTTCTACCAAAGAGAGAGAAAAGAGAAGTCATTTACTAAATAATCAGGTTTTGGATAAAGAGCTTCTTCCCCTATCTTCTGCTCCCTCCTCCACGTGGCCTTTTGTAATCCTCTTCCCACTCCACTTAACCACATACACAGTTAACACGATGATCTGCATACATTTTACACAAAATGAAGTAAGCTTAGTGATAGCTCATTAATAAACATCAACTCTTGATTTTAGATTCTCAAAACTTAGAGGTACAAAACTTTAATGTGCAGACTGAGTCTCCAGTGATTTGTTAAGGAAGGGGCAGCTTTTGGTATTTTTAAGATTGCTCTTTTGTTATGCTTCTAGGAACCCTGAGTAGAAATCTAGAGCTTCTTCAGGAAAACTCCACATTGAATGCCCACAGAAACCAAGAATCTATAAACTCATTCCAAAACTCCAGTCATTTCTTATATATGAGTGGATTTCTCCAGGTCCCTTGCAACTGATCTCAATAATATTTTGTTGGTTGAGTAATGTTCATATGTACATATACCGCATTTTTTTTGTCCAGCCATCAGTTGATACATATCTTGGAATATTACTCAGCTGTAAAAATGAAGTGCTGACATTTTCAGCAAAACGGGTGGAACCAGACATCATGTTAAGTGAAATAAGCCAGACACCAAAAGACAAATACTACATTTTTCTCTGATATTCAGAAGTTAAAAATGTGTGGATATTGTTATATATGGCATAAAGATATTTATAAAAATTGTCTTCACTGAATCATTCCATCCACATAATAAATGTTCACATACTTTGTGAACATTTGTTGTCATGAATACCTCACTATGTGATTTTAGTATTCCTGTTGTCAAGAAAAAAATAGTTTGTGTATATACAGAATATCTACATATGAAGTGAATATGGCAAAAAGTTACAAATTGATAAATTTTAGTAAGTATAATTTTAAAAATAAAATGTTTATATTTTGTTTTATTATAACTTTTGATTTACTTTAGAAACTCCAGTTTCCAAGGTAATATGACTTGTTTTTAATCAGAAGCAATTGTGCTTTCTGACAGGCTGCTAAGTGTTTTGGCTGAAGTTCATTTTTACCTTTGATTTGTTACCTTTGTCTTAAGAGGTATGCAACTTGGCATACAAGCAAAATTGTGGAAAGAAAATAAAATGCATCTCAACCAAAGAGTCTCATGACATATTATGCACTTTTAATTTTATATTTATCGTTTTATATATATAAAAGATCATCATAAAAGTAACTTTAAAAGGAAACAAACATACGAAAGAGAACAACATGTAAAGAGAAAAGAAAACTATTTTCTTTATGTGATATCACTGACACAATCTAGTTCAACACTGAATGTCTTTTCGGATCTCCATAACTTCCACTTAACCTGGAGAAAATGAATAAAAATTGTAAAATTAAGTAAGATATATTGTCTAGTGGCTTATTGTCTAGCGGCATGAAGAAGGCTACATTAGGAATTCTTATTCTAGTGAGAAAAAATTTAGGCTAATTGAAATTCTTATATAATGAAACTAATGATATACTGAAAGAACGCTGTTTGCCTAGATTGGGAAAAGCCAAGAGAAGTAAGGCAAATATTCTATATCTAAGAATGCTTGAGCTTTATTCATCACCAAGTCCTGAAATATTGTCATACAAGGTGCCAATTTGTGTCACTGTGCTCTCCAAAAATCTCAGTGTGAATGATCTTATCTATCTTCATGGCTTCTCACATGTACAGTAATCCTCAAGGAAACTGAAGTATATATAGTAAATATGCAACAAAGTCAAAGTCAATCAGTACTATAGGAGACATAAGAGAAAACTACTTGTATGTTCAAAGGAAGAAAACACATTCACTTTTTTCCTAGGGGAACTGGGATAATTATTATACAAGTGCCTTTCATGTTAGGCTTTGACACATGTGCAGGATTAGGTCGTGTGGAAATGGAGGAGATTATTCTAGGCAAAGAATTAGGAGAAGGGCATAAAGGGAGAAAACGTCATGGAATGTTCAGGAATTTTTTCCTTTTCCTGGAATTTAGGTTACATATAAGAAACTGGTAGGAACAGACAGCTCAAAATTGTAAAGCACCTTGACTTCCAAAAATAAAAAGTCCCTCATTTCATTTGGCAAAAAATAATTCCTTAGAATATTTATGAAGAAGGGGAACAAGATCATGGCAACACTTAATAAACTTGAAGAAACCTCCTCAAAATTTTAAAATAAGAATACAAAGAAGTGTGTATTCTGGAAATATAGCTATAGGCTTTGGAAACTATTGGCTGACTATGAAAGGATTGATGAAGGAAAGAGAATATCTGCAAATCTAAACTTTCAATCCTGAGTGACTAGAAGATTTTTAGTATGTAAATGGTAGAGGTGATAAAATGCCACAGAAAGACACTCTTTTTTTGGACATAATGAGAGACTCTGAGTTACATTTAATTGTAGTGCTCCTACTTACTCTAGTGGATGTATAATATTTGTAATCATTGACATAGCTAACTCATTTGAAATAAATGAGATCTTGGAAGTCAGATGTATATACATATAAAGAAGAGAATAAGGGCAGAATCCTTCTTTAAGATTATATTTATTTATTTGAGAAGCAGAGTTACAGACAGAGAGGGAGAGACAGAGAGAAAGGTTTTCCATCCTCTGGTTCACATCCCAAATGGATGCACTGATGAGAGCTGGGAAAATCTGAAGCCAGGAGCCAGGAGCTTCTTCCAGGCCTCCCATAAGGGAGCGGGATCCCAAGCATTTGACATCTTGCACTGCTTTCCCAGGCCATAAGCAGAGAGCTGGATTGGAAGAAGAGTAGTCAGGACATGGACCAGTGCTCATATGGGATGTCAGCACCTCAGGCGGAGCTGAGCCTACTCTGCCACAGCACCAGAAAGGCAGAATCTTGACCAAAACAGGTGACAGAGAAAAACCCTTCAAAAGCAGAGTGCTGTAGTGTCCAGCTTAGCAGCAACTGTTTAAGGTCTTTTAAACACTTGAAACATGGCTTTTCTAAATTAACATGCTAGATGGATAAAGCATACACCAGATTTTCAAGAATTAGTGGGAACAATATTTAATATATCTCAATGGTTTTTATATTGACTACATGTAAGTGGTGACAGTTTGAATACAACAGGATAAATATGACACACGTCATAAGATATATAACTAAAATTCATTTCACTTATTTTCTTTTATTTTTTAATACAGAAAAGTTTAACATACATATGTGGCTCATGTAACATGTTTATTATATGGCAGAGGGGGGACTTCAAGCAGGAATTTCAGCATCAAAAGTTGTAACAATAAGTTTAAAGTTTTGGAACTTATTTGTAGGTTGAAATAATGTAGGAAAGATGACAAAGAATTGATGAATGTGTACAATAAGACAAAGAATGGGAAGAAGTAAAATATTTGAGTTCCAACAAAGCTATGCAGGCTTATTGTCATTCACTCCTCTCATCGCCCACTAATGCAGGTACTATTACTTCACAGAGAGACTTCCCATCTGCTGGACTCCTCCCCAGATGCCCAAAATGCTCGGGGTTGTGCCAGGCCCAAGCTTAGGGTAGAGGAATTAATCCAGGTCTCCCACCTGGGTAGCAGGAACCCAACTAGTTGAGCCATCACCAGTGCCCCTCCCCAACCCTGCCCCACCAGGGTCTGCATTAGCAGGCAACTGGAATCTAGAGTAAGAAGCAGGCATTGAACATAAGCACCCTGATATGGAACACAAACATCCCAGTTGACATCTGAAGCACTGCCCCAGATCCAGTCATTTATGGATCATTAGAAGACCTTCCAAGGGCAGGTCCCCATGACTTAAAAGACCTCCCACTAGACCAAACCAAAATATAGATAGATTGAGTTTTCACCCTGTTCCTGCCATTAACTTATGACTTTTGGGTGTAAAGTTCTGTAGCAGTTGGGCCCCAAATAATATTCAAATGATGACAAAGAGATAAATTAGTTTTCAACAATTTTGTTTATTCTGAGAAAAACATAAAAACACGTACAATACAGACATAATTGGGGCTCAATAAAATTTTATAAGTGGGTGAGTTAACATCTACTGAATAATTCTGGTTCCCAGCATAAAATGGATACCACACTGATAGAAAGTTGAAGACCATTTGACAAAAGAACTATTTCTAAATATACAGACAGGACAAAAAAACAAAACCAACCAAGAATGGCAGCATTGGGGAGCTATTGCCACCATTGAAGAGGTAAGGGGAACAAATAGTTACTGAGATCTGGGATATAGAGATTCCTCAGTGAGAGCTATGAGCCAATGGGAAGATGCGATACACTAACAATACACTAACGAAGACATCAAGGGGGAAGCCAGAGGAATAATTATCCAGAAGATCCTCTCTTCCAGCCCATTCATCTGCCAGAGCCTCCCCTGCTCAAACCAACATGAAACCAGATGACAAGGGAGCAATACTTTCAGGTCAAATCCAGTATAAATTATTACAACACTTACTATTTTCTTCCATCCGTGTAGATATACTTTTCTCTTTCCTGAGCAGTACTCACCATCTCATCATCATAATTCAAATGATAAAAAAATGAGGACATAGACTGTGTTTTCAGGCCTAGAATAAAATCAAAGGTAGAAAAGATGAGGTCCCCATACAGAGCGAGAATATAGTCTAGTAGACAAAGCATCCTAAAAGTTCCATAGATCCTCCCTTGGTAGAAAGAAAAGCATAAGCTTTAGGGTCAAAGTAACTGCTATGATTTCGTGTGGTTTATCCATGCCAAAACTCATGTTAAAATTTTGTTGCTGTGGTGCAGCAGGTTAATCCTCCATCTGCAGTGTTAGCATCCCATATGGGCTCCAGTTCTAGTTCTGGATGCTCCTCTTCCAGTCCAGCTCTCTGCTATTGCCTGGGAAAGCAGGAGAGGATGGCCCAAGTGCTTGGGCCACTGCACTCATGTGGGAGACCCAGAAGAAGCTCCTGGCTCCTGGCTCCAGATCGGCACAGTTCCAGCCGTTGCAGCCATTTGGGGTGTGAACCAGCGATGGAAAACCTTTTTCCTCTCCCTCTCACTGTCTGTAACTCTACCTCTCAAATAAATAATAAATAAAATATCTAAAAAAATTTTTCGTTGCCAATGTAGTGTTGATAGATGGAGTCTTTAAGAAGGAGACTAGATTAGTTCTGTTGGGAATGGCTTAGCTGGGATGACAGCAGATTGTTATAAAGCAGGTCAGCCCCTTTGTTCACTTCCTGTTTTCACATGCACCCACTCACCACACTCACATGCACTCCTACCATATAATGCCATGGCTATGTTATGACACAGCATGAGGCACTCTCCACATGCAGCTACCTGACCTTGAACTTTCTTGCCTCCAGAACAGTGAGGTTCATAACGTCTGTTCTTTACAAATTACATGGTCTTAGTTACTCTGCCATAGTAACAGAAATTGAACTAAGACAGTGACTAACCTATTTTCAATCAGGTTCCATAGTTGCTTTAGGGTTAATATATTGTTTACAGACTATGTATGCAATGGAGTTAATGTACATACTGTCAGATAAACCCACACTGCACGGGCTGCCCAGGGAAGTTCTGCAGTTTTCCCACGTGAAGTGTGGTCATGGAAACTACTGGCTCTTCCTCTGCTCTCTGGACATAGGTTTGGCCTCTCCCGAAATACTGCTCCTGTTGGGTTGCTTCTTAAGTGTTTTGCATACAGAATGACAACCAGAGGTCTTCTGAATACTGAGAAAGTAATCTTTAAAGTTTTTATTAGTGTATGATCTTGTTTAGGAGACTTCATACTAGGTGCTTCAAGAAAATTTTAATTGAAGAATCAGTACAACTATAAAATGAAAAATCTCAAATTGTGAGGTAAGGAATGGAGAAAAGAAGGAGCAACCTGGGCCGGCGCCGTGGCTCACTTGGTTAATCCTCCACCTGCGGCGCCGGTATCCCACATGGGCGCCGGGTTCTAGTCCCGGCTGCTCCTCTTCCAGTCCAGCTCTCTGCTGTGGCCCAGGAGGGTAATGGAGGATGGCCCAAGTGCTTGGGCCCAGCACCTGCATGGGAGACCAGGAGGAAGCACCTGGCTCCTGGCTTCGGAACAGCATGGTGCGCTGGCCATAGCGGCCGTTTGGTGAGTGAACCAATGGAAGGAAGATCTTTCTCTCTCTCTCTTTCTCTAACTCTTTGTCTAACTTTACCTGTCAGAAAAAAAAAAGAAGGAGCAACCTCAACAACAGCAGAACAATACAAGATAACCCCGAGTTATTTAAAAGACCCAATCAAAGATGTTCCTTTCTTTTAGCAGACATTAGGGAGAATCAACAGTTGCTTTATTGTAGTATTATAATTATAAAACAACTTTCTATACTTGAGTATTTTCAAAAAATTTTTAAATGCTGTCTTGGGTATATTTCAACACTCAGGCAAATCCAGTTATGCAATCCTTGGTTTCTATTGGTCTTGTCATAATACACAGAAGGTCCCTCTCTACTAAATTTAACTTTAATGAAATTGCTGACAAATGAAGTTGAGTTTTCAAAAAGTTTTCAAAAATTCCATTTAGAAATTACCTGCTTACTTGTAATTCTTGTAAAATACAATTCCCCCACATCCCTTTCCCACTAAAGCATTCAGTGTATATTCTTTGCACCTTCTGTATAAAGTGTGTTTTGCATTTTTACCTCCCCCGGGCCTCTATGGCACAGATTATAAATATAGTCTTTGTTCTGAACTGATGTCTAACAGGGCCTGTGCTACATTTCTGGATACTTGTAGAGGTACACCAGCATGTCTAAACACACACACACACACACACACACACACGGAAGCAGAAAAAAAAAAAAAACACCAGGAAAGCAAAATTGCAGTTTCAATCATTTGGGAACATTCTTCAACTTTTATTAGTTTACCATTCATTCACTCAGCACTATTTTTAGTTTACATATGCGAAGAATTATGTTAGATACAGTCAAAGGAAGAGTCATATGGCATTGCACCTGCTTTTAAGAAGCTCACGTTCTTGCCAGGCTAACTGTGCAGGAACATGCCCAATTAGATGATAGCACAGGAGGTATTTCAGAAGTCCTGCTGCTTCCAACTTTGTTTTAAAAGTTCCTAGGGCTACTATCACCTGCAATATAAAACTAGCTCCAGATATTGATAGAATGAGCCTCAAAATTGTCAGATTAATGGAGTGTTCTTGGATATCCATCTTTACTTACAAATAATTTCTAAATCCGTATTATGAAATCAGAAAACTATCTATAAACACTAATAATTATGTTCTATGTTTCATGCAGTATAATTCTTCTTTGTGTCATTTCATTACAGTTTCAATATTTTATTTTCCTCCATGGCTGTAGAAAGGAGGATTACTTGTTCTTTCTTATTTGCTCCATATTTTTAACTCAATATCTTTTGCATAAATAATGCCACGTAACCTTTCCCTTGTCAGGAAGATATGAGAACAGACTGCTTCATTTTCCTCTGCTCTAGTGTTCAATTTTAAACAGCCATTCTGTTTTCACAGAGCACAGCAAAAATGGAGATAATGTATCCAAAATATTCCCTTCCTTTCAGTTGCAGACTATAGGGCCTCTGCAGCTTAACTAAGCTTTATAAAAGGCAAAATTGATCTTTCTATCTCTCTGTTTAGCCACTATCCAGTTACTATTAGTGTCCAGTTAATTTTAAGATCAAAACCAAATTTTTTAACATGCCCACTTGTTTCTTTTCCTTCCCTTGTTTCAGAAATGATAGTAACAAGTAGTGAATTGGCCAGCAAAGAGGCAATGAGCACTCCCCATGATCCTGAAAGGAAAAATAAAACAGGTGGGAGAGATGAAAACAGTTAGAAGTACAGAAGGCTGGTACCCAGAATATTTCTCATAAAGAAATATATCATTATCCCAAAAATGTCTCTGAAATTGGAACAAAGAGAGCCAATTATAAATAGCACAAGATGCAAATGGAAACTCTTATGAAGACCTCTGGTTTCCAACTATAGCTCTGCTTCAAACCAGAGCAAATGAATATGTGCCAAGTATTCGAGACCCTCTTTCATAGTTTTAGTACATTGCCTTTGAGGAACTCAGAACATTAGTCTGCCATCAAGAATATTTCTTGATGATCTAGTGTCTCATGCTTCCTTCCTGAATGGTCGCTTCATTGATGTTCTCTCTTCCCTCACTTTTTCCTCTGAGGAAAAAATCAATTCCAGTAAACTCCTCTTATTTCTTAGGCTATATGATTGCTCTTTTATGTTATTTCCCCATATAAACTTTACCTTTCTTTCTTTCTTTTCCTTTTCAGTGCTTAACAGTCAAACCAGACTAGTGAATGCTATTTATTGCCCTTTCCGGTGCCTCAATCTTTCTGCAACGAGTACAATCAGCCAGAAGATGTCAGTCTTGCAACTCAATCCGATTCTTTGTTTCTCCATAGCCTAAAAACCAGTCTAAGGGCAGAGACCTTTGAAATCCCCTAAAACTCCAAACAAAAGGCAACTGATTCTATGCACAAAGGTAATTGTTAGGTAGGAAGTCAGAAATTTAGCCTATGTATGTCTGTGAGATAGGCCTGCAGAGCGGCACCTACTGCGGAAGCCCAACATCTCATACCTCAACCTCCTGCTCAGACTCTGATAGCTCTCCAGGTGGTCCCAGCCCTTCCCCCAAGGACAGCTCCCAGGAGAATTCTCTCTCCTCAGGACCAGAGGGTTACCTGACCTGATAACAGGGCACAATAAAACCTTCTCAGACACCCTAAGGGAAGCCCCCCTACTCTGCCAGCAAGTCTGGGGAGGAATGTGTTAATTTTCACCCAACAAGCCCTTCCACCAGGACTTTCCATCATTTGTCCTGGAGGAGAGTTGAGAGGTGGTTCAACAGACTCCCTTAAAAACCTGGGGAGTCCAAACAGACACACTCAGCTCTCTGCTTCTCAGCTGTCTGCCTCTCCGCTGAGCCGCTTTCCTGGCCTGCCCAGATGTATTCTCTCCACTCAACCATGTAACCTTGCTCTCCCCCAGTCCGAGCACTCTGCCCTCTGTCTCACGCCTGAATTCTTTCTTGCATGAAGACAAGAACCTCATTGCTTCCACAGCCTTCCCTCTGGTAACAGTAATCTTTCGGAAACTTAAATGCGTTCTACCAATTTACATAAATGGAATCAGTAAGCGGTTACTATTCATTGGACTTTTACTGAAACCAAACCAAAGCTGAGATAAAAGAATCGCAGAACTGTGGACTTGAGAGAGAGTTCTTGAAGTTGAAGCTTCAGCACTCTCTACAGTCACTTTTAAATTTTTATTTATTTATTTTTAAATATGTATTTATTTATTCAAAAGGCACAGTTACAGAGAAGCAGAGGCAGAGAGAGAGAGAGAGAGAGAGAGAGAGAGAGAGAGTCTTCCATCTGCTGGTTTACTCCCCACATCTGAAGTCAGAAGCCAGGAGCTTCTTCTAGGTCTCTCATGCAGGTGCAAGGGCCCAAGGACTTGGGCCATCTTCTACTGCTTTCCCAGCCCATAGCAGAGAGCTGGATCAGAAGTGCAGCTAGAGTGCCTATGGGATGCTGCCACTGCAAGTTGTGGCTTTATCCACTATGCCACAACGCAGGCCCTTCTGCATTCACTTTTATTCAAGAATGCAATATGGATTTCTCAGTATACCCTTCTTTCTCTATTCATATACCATTATGTTAATCAATTTGTAATTCAACATGTTCTATGCATAGCAATGAAATAATGACTAAAAATACAAAAGTAAAAATGATAAAATAGGAGCAATCTGGGCCATTGTTTGGGGGAAAATGGTGTGTTCCCTCTCTCAAAAGATATCTTGAAGTCCTAAGCCCAATTATTGTAGAAAGTCAGTTTACTTGGAATTTTGGTCATTGAAGAGGTGACTATTAAAAATGAGATCATATTTGAATAGGATGGGCTCTTAATGCAGCATGACTGGTGTCCTTATATGAAGAGGAGAGAGCTACAAAGGGAGATGATGGCCATATTGTGATGGAGGTAGACACTGAAGTCATGCACCTGTAAGTCAAGGAATGTCCAGGTTTGCTGCAAATATCATAAGCTACAAAAGGCAAGGGGATATTCTCCCTTACAGATTTTGGATAAAGTCAGCCATACTGACACCTTGATTCCAGATGTCTTTCCCCCAGAACTATGAGATGATGAATTTGTGTTGTTTTAAGCCTATTTATTTCTGATCATTTGTTATCAAAGCCCTTGGAACCTAGAATACCCACAAAAACTTGTTCATGACAAAGAGGCAATCTAATATAGTGTGATACATGCTGTTATAAGTGAAGAGAGTTATGAGAATTATTATGAGGTATGAGTTCCCACCCAGATGTTCTGAACTGATTGAACCAGATCTTATTTTTGATCATTTTTATTCTCCTCTTCTGTGTCACTAAGAGAAAAATAAGCACTGTTCATACCTTTTATGATAGAGCAACCGATTTGTACTAAGATCCTTATGACTCCACTGAGCCTTCTAAACCCTGCCTTCTGCCCCTACCCTTGCTTGTCAGTGCTCTGAAATTCTGTTTGTTCTCTACTTTTGCTCTGCTTCTGAATTATCTGCACTTCTACTGATGACCGCTATTACTTCCTTATTGCACATGCACTTTTCAGGCCTCTTATATGCCCACCAGAATTTTTTGATTACCACCAGCTTCTTCTTGGTCAAAGATCATTGTCTTCTCTCTAAGCCTCTACTATGGTTTGAACATAGTTTTAGTGTGTTCAACTCGCTGCTCGATCCCCATCCCATGGGTCTGATATGTTCAAAACTTTGTCCTCAATATGGCAATGTTGGGAGGTGGTGGCACGTTTAAGAAGAGGGGCTTAAGAAGGTAGTAGATCGGGGGTTCTGTCCTTTGATGAGATCGGTGTGGTTCTTGTGGAACCCTGGTTATTTCCCTCAGGAATAGGCTTTTATAAAAGAGAAAGGCTGGCCGCTCTTCGCTCTCTGGCTTCTTGTTTCTGCATGTGATCCTTCTTAGGTGTGTTTCTATCCTGTTGCCATCTGCTGTGAGGCTATCCCCCTAGCCTTTCAGCCTCACAAACTGTGAGCTAAATAAACTCCCTTATTCGTAAGTTTTCCAGCCTTAAGTATTTTGCTATAGCTACAGAAAATGGACTAACAGAACCTCTAAGCCTTTGTCGGGTTTTTCATCCCATTTGTCACCCCAGCTGTCCTCAATCAACTCTTTAGAAGGCTGAGTTGAGGAAGGAACCAGTGTGGGCTAATCCAGTGCATCCCTCAAAGCCCTTTCCCTCAGCATCTTTCTTAATCATTAAGACAGAGAACATGTTTACTGGCTCTTCCAAGGAGTGAGTCACTCGATTTTTTTAGGCCACCAATTTCAGTGGGTATTATAGTAGACAATATTGCCCCTAATTACAGAAACCTTGAACCAAATATGATTTGGGTTGAGAAGATGATTCAAGTGCTTAAAATCATCTTTTGCAGAGCTTTTCATAGCATTTACTGACTCCCAAGAGAGGAAAGGATGGGGGGAGGTGCAAGCCAAATCTCCTTTCCTGGGTATTGTGTAATCACAGCCCACAATGACCTATTCAAATCCTGCTTCTCCCTCTACCTGGCCCAGAAATTGAAAGCTACTGATAAGCTTTTAAAAAATTATATAATTCTGAAAAGCCAAGCACAATGGTTATATTATTAGAGAACACAAAGTAACAGGCACCCATTTGAAAAATGATTATCAAGACGTTACAGTAACCTAGAAAATATTTTTGGTACAAAATTAAGAGAAAAATGTACAAATAAAGTTGATATATGGCTAAGATGAAAAATAAGACAGCAAAATATTTTGATCATATAGTTGGTATAAACCATAAATTTCACTTTAGAAAAGAATAGAATAGAAGAGAATGGAAAAAAATAACTGTCATCCCTCACCTTAAAAAAATCAAATGTTTTCTATTTTTCTTGTCCTTTTTGGCCCATTATACACTTGCCAAATTCCCTTTTGCTACTTTGCTTTTGGACATGTTGTTTAATATCTTTTGTCATATTTTATAACCAAACAATCCATTCAGGCATTTAACACATACACATATGCATATTTACGTATGTAGTGATGGCTCTGTAACTACACTAAGAATATAGCTATGAACTAAAAATATCAAGACAAGTGTTTAGTCCTTCAAAATCGTCTAAAGACTTCAAGGGAATCCCCCTTGTGATGCCTTCTTGGTGCCCTCTTGGATTTAACTGGCCATTTCTTTGTCTTAGGAGAACTTATACAATTATATTGCATAAATTATATATTGAATTTCTTCTTTGCTAGACCCTGAGGATACCAACAAGTGAAGATTTTTTAATTTTGTGTTGCATGTCTTGTTACCGAGTTTATAATATAGAGTAAATAATAGATTAAGGAAAGAGAAAAATTGGATAGAAAGGTAGGAAACAGGGGACAAGCACAAGTGATTGATTGGCTAAGCGTTTGACACACAGATATAGTTTGACTAAAGCACAAGCAACAGCAGCTTCCAACCGTAGGGAACGCAGTCCTGTGGACTCGTGCAGGTGACATCCTGTGGACTCGTGTAGGTGACATCCTGTGGACTCGTGCAGGTGACGTCCTGTGGACTCGAGCAGGTGACATCCTGTGGACTCGTGCAGGTGACGTCCTGTGGACTCGTGCAGGTGACATCATGCCCTCGGATTAATTAACTTGGTGCTTGTTAAACTGAGTCGCAACCCTCTTGTCCTACATTGTCAATTGTATTTATTTTATGATCCATCTTTAGACAGAAAAATACATGTAGTGAACTACCATAATGAGATGGTAATTATGTCTTACAATTAGTAGTAAGAGAGATATTTAGAAGATAATTTTTGCCTCTTGGAATAATAAGCTACGATTTTTTTCTTTTCATTTCTAGCAAATAACAAGTACGAGTTTCTTTGTTTAAGATTTATCCACAAACTCTGATTTTAGTAACTATTGACTTATAAGATTTACATGCACAGGAAGAAAATGCAAACAAAAATATCAAGACATGGGTGGTGTCCTTCTCTGTTCCTCTCCTTCCACCCTCCACTCCTCTCTCACATACACAACTTACCTCAGTGATTTCACTATAATTTCCTCTGATTTTTTTGTGTACAACTTTATGATATTAGCTTTTACATTTATGGTTATGCTTTATTAAAATTTTATTTTGTTTAAATTTTTATTTGTACTGTAATTCATTTTCCCATCTGATTATTCATATTTTCTAGCATCATTTGTTGAAAAATCTACTTTTCTCCACTAAATTATCTTAGAGGCTTTATAAAATATAAATTGACTGCAGGATCTGTTGTGACACAGCAGATCAAACTGCCTGTTGGGACACCTGTATCCCATATCAGAGAGCAGAGCTCGTTCTCATACCCACTACTCCATTTCCAATCCAGCTTCCTGATAATGCACCTGGGAAGACTGCAGATCATGGCTCAAGTTCTCAGGTCCTTGCCACCCATGTGGGAGACCTGGATGGAGTTATGGTCTCCTGGTGTTAGCCGATACAGTGCTGGCTGTTAGAGGCATTTGGGGAGTGAAGCAGTTGGATGAATCTGTCTGTCTCTCTATCACTCTTTCAAATAAACAAACAAATAAGTAAACATAAATAATTCTTTTTAAAAGTTGATCATATATTATTGTTCTATAATCCGGACAATCAGTTCTGTTTCTTTGTACATTTTATGCCCATATCTACTGTCCAAATTACTGGTTCTTTACAGTAAGTCTGGAAATCAATTAGTAGAAATACTCTAATTTTTTTTGAAAAATATCTTGGCTATTCAGGGTCCTTTGTATTGGTGTATTAAACTTAATATAACCAAAAAAGTTCTGATGGGATTTTTGAATAGAATTGAATGAATCAATAGATTAATTTGTAAAGAAGACATGATCTATCTCCTGTTTTATTATAAAGGTCTCTTTTAACTGCTTTCTGAAATGTTTTTATAATTTTGAGTATACAAGCTACACAGACATTTTCTTAAATTTATCTGTATTTCATAATAACCTCAGCAAAGCAGCACTCTTTTAAAAATATTTTTAAATTATATAAAGGGAACAAATCTTACGTATTTCATAAATACAATTTTAAGAACATAATGATACTTTCTAGGCCACCCTTCCTCCCTTCCTTGAACCTCCTCCTACATCTCTTATTTTTCTTTGAATTTTTGCAATGACATACTTTCAACTTACTTTATAATCACAAGCTTAACCCTCCACTAAATAAATAATCCAACAAGTAGTAAGTAGAAAACCACTGTTCCTCAGGAGTATAGGCAAGCACTAAAAACAAGGATTAAGTGTCAGAATGTCAATTTTGCACATATACATTATATATTTTTGTACTCTATACATTAGTTACCACAAATCAGAAAAAACATATGATGTTTGTCTTTGAGATCTGGCTTACTTCATTAATCATAATGGTTCCCAGTTGCATCCACTTTTTTTTTTTCTGCAAAAGACAGGATTTCATTCTTTTTATGGCTCGGTAGTATTTCTTCATGTATACATATGTCTTTATCTAATCATCAAATGATGGACATCTGGGTTGTTTCCATATCTTAGCTGTTTTATATTGAGCTGCTATAAACATAAGGGTACAGAAAACTCTTTCATATACTGATTTCATTTCCTGTGGGATGGCAGTGGGATGGTGATATGGCAGATCTATTTTTCAGTTTCTGAGGAATCTCTATATTGTCTTCCATAATGGTTGTATTAGTTTACATTACCACCAACAGTGGACTAGGGTACATGTTTCCTCACATCTTTTCCAGCATTTATTATTTTTTGATTTTTAGATGACCATTCTCACTAGGGTGAGGTGAACCTCATTGTGGTTTTTATTTGCATTTCCCTGATGGTTAGTGATTCTGAGTATCCATTTATGTTTCTGTTGGCCATTTGTGTTTCATCCTTTGAAAATTCCTGTTCATATCCAAGGGCATGAGATAACTCTAGAATGAAAATCACAAAGCATTAAGGAAAGAAATAGAAGTAGACACAAAAAATGGAAAAATCTCCCATATTCATGGATTGGAAGAATTATTATCAAAATACCCACACTGTTCTGTTCACAATTGATCACACTGATAGGTCTAAGAGTCAAAGGGAACACATAAAAAACACTAGTATCTGCTAATAATAATTGATAGAATAAAAAAGGGAGAGAATGATCCAACATGGGAAGCGAGATACACAGCAGACTCACAGAATGGCAGATGTCCTAAATTGCACTCTGGCCTCAGAATCAGCCCTTAGGGCATTCAGATCTGGCTGAAGAGCCCATGCGAGTATTTTAGGTATGGAAAGCCAAGACACTCTGGCAAAAGAAAAAAAAAAAAAAAGAGGACCTAAATGAAAGATCTCTGTGAGTGAGATCCCAACAGAAAGAACAGGCCATCAAAGAACGAGGTACCTTGCTCTGAAGGGAAAAGAGAACTTCTACTTTGACTATGACCCTGTTGGAATAAGATTGAAGTCAGCGAACTCAAGAGGCTTCCATAGCCTTGGCAACTCATGACTAGAGCCTAGGGAGATTTCTGACACCATAAACAAGAGTGTCAAACTGTTAAGTTAACAACAGGAGTCACTGTATACTTACTCCTCATATGGGATCTGTCCTTAAGGTGTTGTCCAATGTCAAGTAATGCTATAACTAGTACTGAAACAGTATTTTACACTTTATGTTTTGTGTGGGTGCAAACTGATGAAAGCTTTACTTAATATATACTAAATCGATCTTCTGTATATAAAGATAATTGAAAATGAATCTTGATGTGAATGGAATGGGAGAGGGAGCGGGAGATGGGAGGGTTGTGGGTGGGAGGGAAGTTATGGGGGGGAAGCATTGTAATCTATAAACTGTACTTTGGAAATTATATTTATTAAATAAAAGTTAAAAAAAATACCCATACTACCCAAAGCAATTTATGGATTCAGAGTGATCCCAATCAAAATGACAAAGATGTTCTAAGACCTAGAAAAGTGAGCCTAAAATTAATATGGCATCAAAAGACACTCCGAATAGCTAAAGCAATCCTAAACAATAAAAACTAGTGGAGGCAGATTTCAAGACATAGTACAGAGCACATATAATCAAAACAACCTGGTACTGGCACAGGAGTAGACATGTGGACCAATGGAGCAGTTTAGAGACCCCAGAAATTAATCCATGCATCCATGCACTAAGTAATCTTTGTCAATATAGTTATGCCTAACATTGTAACAATCTTTAGCATTGCTCTTTCTTCACTTTCTACTTCTTCAAAACATAATATTGACAAACTAAAAATGTTTATGCCATATTATTTTCACTTTTGGTTTTTTGCATATGGGAATTTTCAACTGTCCAAGGTTTGTCAGAACTATGGAGAATCAGACTTTGTCTGAAATTTATAAATGAGTGCTCATATTTACTCAAAACATGGATGCTCAGCTTCACTCTTGCTTGCATTGTTCTTTAGAATACAACCTCTGGTTTGGGAAAAAATATTGCACCAAGAGGTAAGGAGATATGACTCCTAGTGTTTGATACAGGAAAGCTAGATATGTTTTCCAGGCTTTTGTCTCCTCCTATTGATTAGGTCATAGTCACATGTTGTGTGCAAAAAGTGGGAGACTATACCTGATGACCTCTCAGTGATATTTTGCAGTTTTATAACTGAGAAGAGTAATTCAGTCGCTTGTAGCTAGGAAACTTTTCAATTAGTTTAGAATTAAAACAAGCAACTCCTTGATTCTTTATTTATGTTTGTATTTTAATATTTGTAATGTACTATAACTATTACTCTGACTTGTGCTGAGTCTCAGATTAGGCACTTTGTAGTTGGCTGTTGAATCATGTTGCATTTATAGTTCCTATGAGGTCATGTAATATCAAACTTACTTTAACAGCTTCTAGGACTCCTGATTCAGAAATATGGCTTTGGTTTTACCCTTGTGTGACAAATACATTTAGTTGTGACAGTGTGACTGCTAAGATGTATTTTCGGTGACACTTTAAAATGTAAGATTTGGCCACATCTGATTATACATATTATGTCCTTAACTCATCACTAAATAGCAGCATGCTTAATCAAAACCAGCCTCCCATGCTATTTTACTCATATTGCTATTACTGGAAGATGATTATGTTTTCTTCATCTATTTTATGAAGATATTTTCTTTATGTCAGAATGAAAGAAAAATATAAATACCATAATCATTTTTCTATTCGGATTATTTGGTGGAATTGAGAAAGCAAAGTCCAAAATGTTTGAGCAGTCAATCCTAAAAGATGCTTCTTCCCACAGTGTTTAATGGCTTCATCACAGTTTATTGTAATTTCAAGGGTCTTTAATAATAATTCAGTGGGTATCATATTAGAATTTTTATGCAAGGAATTTATTTATCTGTCCCAGATTTTTCTGTGTAGGGGAGTAGCTTTATGCCACATTTATTCTTTGTTACAACACTTGCCTCTTTCCTGCAGGTTAATTTTGGGCAGCTGTTGATTTTCTAGCTCTAAGCTAAAGTCTTCCCCTCTGCTTGTTGTATATCAGTCAATAGTAAGAGAGTGGTGCTGTTGATTTATGAGCAAATCTTTCTGAACTGATGTACTGAACAAAATAAGATATGAAGCATAGGCAATCTAAAATAGATACAAATTGGGCAAGCATTTGGCACAGCCATTAAGATGCTGCTTGGGATACCTACATTCCATATTGAAGTGCCTGGGTTCAAGTCCCCACTCTACCTCCAATCCAGTTATCTGTTAATGGGCAATCTAGGAGGCAACAGGTAATAGCTCAAGTGCTTTAGTCTCTTCCACCCATGTGAGATCTGGATAGAGGTCCCTGCCTTTAGCCTGGCCCAGTCCTGGCTGTAGGGGGCATTGCTCAGTGAACCAGTGGTTGGAAGATTTTGCTTACTCTCTCATACTCTGCTTTTCAAATAAAAATACATAAAACTGGCAAAACAAGAAACTTAAAAACATAGATACAAGCACTTAAGCACTGAAGTTCCATATCATATTTCCATTACTGTCATCAACTATCAATTCTTGTGCTTCTGCTCTCTCTTTACATGTGTTCATTTACCCCAATCAACAAGCCTACTAGTTGCCAAGCACTGACCAGGCACTAGAGATATGGCTATGAAAAAAGGAGATTCAGTTGATCTAAATCCATATTATTTAGATTGTCTTAGTCACAAAAAGGCTTCATGTTTGATTCTTTATTCTTGTTAACTGAACCTATCCTTTCCCCAGATATATTTGCCCTAGCTATAATATTCAGTGGTTATACTCTGTCAGGTTTAAAACCTGAAAATTAGATTTCTCTTTCTTAAAGTATATAGCTTCACATTAAATCTTTTGAGTATATTTATTTTATACTTTCAGATTTTTTGTCTTTGACCTCCTGGGTTATTTATTACAATAGATGGCTTTGTATAATATTTCTAAGCTATTGTGCTTTCTCAAATTGTGCCAAAATGTCAAAAGTTGCATGCTTGCTGCATTTTTAAATAGTGTTTTAAAAGGAGAGTTCTTTCACATTTTAAAACTGTGTGTAAAAAGAAATAGTTCTTCTATGTTATCTACTCCAATTCAACTTCTCCCTCCATCCCTCCCTTCTTCTCTCTCTGTCTTTCCCTCCCGTGCATACACACACATTTATATACATTTATTTACATAAGTTATATCTATCTATCCATCTATATCAAAATTTCAGTACCCATCTCAGATCATGCCTCTATTATCAGTGGCTCCATAATGTTCACATAAAGTACAACTTTACTTCATAACAACTCCCTGTAGGATCTCCCTTTCTAGTTTATCTTGTATCTTTTTCTTCCTTCCATTGTGCCACTGGAATGTGTATTCTATTATCAAAAAAGTCCCTTTATTCTCATTTAAAGAATATTACTCTTTTACACACTACAAAACCTAGTCCTATTCTAAGAACTTGCACTATATTAAGATTTTTACAATTCTGTTGATCCTCAGAACATCTTTAGAGGGTATAGAATGAGACTCTTGAGTCTATGAGAGGTTGAATAATTTATACAAGATATAATTTGTAATTTGTACAAGATATAATTTATAATGCAGGTATCAACGGTGTAGGGATCTCACCAGTATTTGTTCAAACTCAAGGCTCGCTCACACTCTGCTGGTATTGCACTATTCTTGGAACCATCTGTGGTCCTCTCATATTAAGTCTGCTGGCTTTAAGAAGAGCATGACAACATTCTTGTTTCCTATTGTCTCATTCAAAGGCAGGAATTGCACACTGGTTCTCACAATGTCTACTTTAAAAACCTCATATTTATTTCTCTCTCTTTTTTAAAGATTTTGTTTGACAGATAGAGTTAGCCAGTGAGAGAGAGAAATAGAGAGAAAGGTCTTCCTTCCATTGGTTCACTCCCCCAATGGCTGCTGTGGCCAGAGCTATGCCGATCCAAAGCCAGGAGCCAGGTGTTTCTTCCTGGTCTCCCACGTGGGTGCAGGGGCCCAAGGACTTGGGCCATCCTCCACTGCCCTCCCGGGCCACAGCAGAGAGCTGGACTGGAAGAGGAGCAATACCGGACTAGAACCCGTGCCCATAAGGGATGCTGGCGCTGCAGGTGGAGGATTAACCAAGTGAGCCACGGTGCTGGCTCCTATTTCTCTCTCTCTCTCTTTTTTTTAAATATTTATTTTATTTATTTGAAATACAGTTATGACAGTAACAGAGAGAGATAGAGTGAGAGGTCTTCCATACACTGGTTCACTACCCAGATGGCCACAATGGCCAGAGCTGCACTGATCCGAAGCCAGGAAACAGGAGCTTCTTTTAGGTCTCCCATTTGGTTGCAGGGGCCCAAGGACTTGGGCCATGTTCTACTGCTTTCCCAGGCCATAGCAGATAGCTGGATCGGAAGTGTAGCAGCCGGGACTAGAACCGCCGTCCATATGGGATGTCTGTGCTTTAGGCCAGGACTTAACACACTGCGCCACTGTGCCGGCCCCCTCATATTTATTTCTTATTTTTTAAAAAAGATATATTTTAAAAGTCAGAGTTACAGAGAGAGAGGGAAAGACAGAGTCAGAGAGATCACCCATCCTCTCCTTCACTCCCCACATGGCTGCAACAGCCAAAGCTGGGCCAGGTAGAAGCCAGGAACCAAGAGCCAGGAGCGCTATCAGGATCTCCCACTTGCATGGCAGGGGCTCACTTATATTATCCTCAGTTGCTTTTCCCAGGCCATCAGCAGGGAGCTGATCAGAAGTGGAGCAGCTGGGACATGAACCAGTGTCACAGGTGGCAACTTTACCCTCTACACTACAACACTAACCCTCATATTTATTGCTTAGAATTGTAATTCTGACAACCTCCAGTATTCAAGCTGTATCCATAAACTTATGCAAGATCACAGTTTTCTTTTCTACTTCATAATGCTCTAGACGCTTATGTAACATTATGTTCCAATTAGATGACCCAGTAAGTACTCTAGACTCATAATTCTTTGACCATCCAGTTTTTAAGGATCTACATCTTCTTTCCACTTCAGCAACGAACCACAGTTATGTTAGAAATAGTTTCATAATCAAAAGCTTTCCGCGTCTGAAATTTCTTGAAATTTCTTTCTATGACTATAATCTTCTTCCGTATTTTCTCACTTGAAAATAGCTAGCATTATGCTTCCAGTGTCTGCATATCTCTCTACTCCCAAATTATTTTGGCTTTATTTACTTCCTCATACAGGCTGAAGTCATGGTTTTATCCCTGTCTTGTGAGCTTCCAGGTTCCACTTGTCCCTGTTATTTTGCCATTATCACTTTGTCAGTTTCCCAGCCTTGACAAATCAGGCACTGATTTTCTGTAAGACCACTATTAAGATTGTACAAAGGGACAACAAATATTTTTCATGATTGGTTTCATTACAAATCATTGTGATGCAAATACATATCTGCCTTTATTATTGTTGAAAAATCCTTTATTCAGTCTGACTTAAGGTTTATTAGGCATTTCACAACTTGTATTCAGCAAATATTAATATATGTTCTTCCATATGTAAATTCTGTTATTAAATAGATTTAGAAATACTATATTCTATATTCAATTCTTACAGAGTGATAATTTTCATTTGTATGTATAAGGCTTTGAGAACTACTACTGTCAAAGAATTTGTTGAGCTTTATATAACACAACACTTCAGAGTTTTATTTGAGTTTGAAACCCCTTATTCATTAACTAATCTGTAGGAATAATCAACATTTCAATGAGTTACTTTTCAGAAATGTTGGACTCTCACAAATGTTGGGGACTTCAGTTAGTTCACTGTTGAATTCTCTGTAGTTAGAAAGATGTCTATCACAGAGGCCAATGTTATGGCATACTGGGTAAACATAGTGGGTAAATCCAGCCATCACCTTCTATGGCAGCATCCTATATGGGCACCAGTTCAAGTACCAGCTGCTCCACTTCTGATCCAGCTCCTTGCTTGTGGCCTGAGAAAAGAAACACAATATGGCTCAGGTGTTTGGGCCTCTGCCACTCATGTGAGAGACCCAGATGAAGTGCCTGGCTCCTGGCTTCCACCTGGCCAGGCACTGGCTATTGTGGCTATATTTAGAATAAACCAGAGGATGGGAGATTTCTGTCTCTCCTTCCCTCTCTGTAACTCTGCATTTCAAATAGATAAATAAATATTTAAAAATAAAAAAGAAAGTAAAATGCCTATCACAGAGTAGGTACCCATCAACACAGAAATATTAAATGAAGAAATAAGTGAAATAACAAAAACAGTTTCTCTCTCCTTTTACAGCGCTCTTCCATATTTGTAAACACACTACTACTTCACTATCTTTTTCACTATCAAGTGAGACCACTTTCCAGAAGTTGATGCAATTTTCCTCCTCAGCTTTCAACATCTGTTCATATTATTGATCAGAAATATATTTGATTTATATATTTACTAATAATGATAGAAGCTCAGGGAACAGAACTAGACAGCATATCCTTTCAGATAGCTCATTTAATCTCTTATTGCTTTGAAAGAAGGAAAATGATCTTTTTAATTTTGGAGATAAAATTGAAACTTAGGCATGGGAGTTTGGTGTAGTTAAGATACTCTTGAAAGCCCACATTGCATTCTAGAGTCCCTGAGTTCAGGTCCTGATTCTGCTTCTGAACCAGTTTCCTGCTAATGTGCACCCTGAGAGGCAGCAGATTAAATAACTGGGTTCCTGCTACCTATGTGTGAGACCCAAATTGAGAGCTTTTCCCAGCTTTGGCTGTTGCAGGCATCAGGGGTATTGAACCAACAAATGGAGGATATCTATCTATCTATCATTCTTTCTACCTATCTCTCTGTCATTCAAATAAATTAATTTAATTCATTAATTTATAAAAAAGTATATATATATATATAGATAATTTCAAACTTATATACACCAGAATCAGAATTTGAGCCCAGGTCTGTTGGTACTCAATGTATTTATTTCCTAGTTCCATTGTTAATCTTTCTTTCTTTCCACAGCTAATAATATCATTGTATTAGCTCTTGTACCAGCCAGAGTTAATGTAAAATCTAGATCTACTAGGCTCCAAGGCTCAGATAAAATTGTAGTCCTGGCTAATTTTTTGCTTTCAGCCTGGTGAAACCTTAAGTAGAAGATCCTATGCTAACCCACACCTGGACTTTTCAGCCACCAAGACTATGAGATAATAATATGGCATTGTTTTCAGATGCTACATTTAAGGTTATGTGCTATATAATGATAGGAAATTAATACAGTAAAAAATGACACATGTGACAAATTGTTAGAAACAGCTCAGTGGACCTAAATATATCAGTAATTACATTAAATGTGAAGAGTGAAAACTATACAAATAAAAGATAAGTTTGTAAAACTGGATTTAAAATGGAAAAAATTATGTTATTTATAAGGTACCCATTTAAAAAAATATCAGACAAATTGAAAATGAAAGAATGGAAAACATATACTATACAAAACTAGTTGAAATAAAGACTGTGAAGTCGTATCAATACACAACACAGAAGACTTTTTTGGAAATGAACATCACAGGATTGAAACTTCTTTTTCCCTTTTTAACCATAAGAAATTAAATTAGAAGTCAACAGAAGTTGATAGATAGGAATTTCCCAAATGTGTTTAAATTTAAGCCTATGCTTCCAAATAATCCATTAGTTGGACAGAAAATAACCATGGGTATCATTCTGTATGGAATAATTACTAAAATATTTTGTAATAAAATTATGACCTATGAAAATTTTTGAGCAGTAGCAAAAGTAATGCCTAGCAGAAATGTAGAGCTTTAAATATGTACCAGAAAAGAGTTAATCAGTTATCTAAACATCCAACTCATGAAGCTAGAAAAAAGAAAATTATACTCAAAGGAAGTAAAGGGACAAATGATGAAAAAAAGGAATGAAGTAGAAGTGTGTATTAATGGAATTGAAAACAGACACACAGTACAGAAACATTCATAAAATAATCAATACCCAGCAACCTTAATCTTTTCAGATCATAAACATTGAAGGAGACTTTATAAAAAACTTTATGCCAATGTATTTGGTAAATTAGATGAAATGGTTGGGGAATTGTGGCTGCATGAGTTAAGTAGTCCCTTAGTATACCTACATCACAAATCTGAGTGCCTGGGATCCACTCCCACTTCTGCTTCTGATTCAGCTCCTTGTGCACCCTGGGAGGCAGCAGGTGATGGCTCAGGCACTTGGGTTCCTGCACCCACGAGGAAGACCGGAATGGAGTTCTTAGCTCCTGGTTTAGACTCTACCCAACCCCAGTTGTTGCATGCATTTGGAGAGTGAACAGGTGAATGGAAAGACTTCTCTGTCTCTGTCTCCATCTCTCTCTCTCTCATTCTTTCCCTCTGTCTCTTCCTCCCTCAAATAAATAATAAAAATAAACAAAACACTTTCATAAAATGAATGAATTCCTTGAGTAATGTCAAAGATGCAACTGCCTAAAGATGGAATAAAAAAGATAGTTTTTAAAGGAATTAATCTCCAACTCAAAATATTCCTACAAACAAAACTATCTGAACCATTTTGTAAAAACGTAGTAGAATATCTTCATGTCCTTAAGGTAGGCAAATATTTTTAGGTGAGACACAAAAATCACTTTAAAAGAAATATCTTCAACAAATTAGTGCTTACATTTATTTAATATCATGTTTGAAAATGTTCATATAAGTTTATTCATAATAGCCAAAAACTGGAAAGAATCCACTGCCTATCAGCAGTAAAAAAGGGATTTATATATTGTGGAATATTCCATTAATGCTTCTACTGTGCAATAAAAGGGTATGAAGAAGCCAGGCATTAAGAGAATGCCTGAGTAACAAAATAAGAGATATAAATATTCATGGTTATTATGAGAGAATATTTTAGAGATATCATTTCTCTCCAAATTGATCTATAAATTTTATTTTAAAATCCTAAGCTTTTCTTTGGAGTAAATACCCACGTTGTTCACAAGATTTATGCAGAATGATAAACTAACAACAGTAGGTCAGTGACATGGATGGGGCCTTGCCTCATATTCTAAGTCCAGTCTATTGCAATGCTAGAGTTATTATAAGTTTATGGTAATACAATCTGGTATGGGTAAAAGAATAAACAAATGAAGTAGTGGAACAGAATAGAAAACACAGAAATAAACTCACAAACATAACAATGTTATGACAGTGACATTTTAAATCAATGAGGAAAAAATACACTAATCATAATGTGATTCTGGTAATCATTACGGAAAAGAATAAAATTAATCATATCTCACATCACAATTAAAACAAACCCCAGATGGATAGAAAGTCTAAATGCTAATAGCATATCTTTAAAATATTTCAAGGAATGTTTTGAAAATATATTTATGACTCAGAAAGAAAATGATGACAAAATGAGACACAAAAACCATAAGCAAAATGCTGTTAAATACCACATTATTTATTTATTTATTTGAAAGTCGGAGTTAGAGAGAGAGAGAGAGAGAGAGAGAGAGAGAGAGAAAGAGAGAGGTCTTCCATTTTTTGATTCACTTCCCAGATGGCCGCAACGGCCAGAGTTGTGCCAATCCCAAGCCAGGAGCTAGGATCTTCCTCCATATCCCCCAAGCGGGTACAGTGGCCCCAGGACTTGGCCCCTCTTCCAGTGCTTTCCCAGGCCATTGCAGAGAGGTAGATCAAAAGTGGAGTAGCCTCGACTCAAACCGGCACCCATGTGGGATGCTGGCGCTGCAGGCTGTGGCTTTACCCTTTATGCCACAATGCTGGCCTCTCTCCCAAAGATCTTAAGAAATGATAAAAGACAAACCACAATCTGAGTAAAGGAATTTGTAATTCAGGTCAATACAAAGAGAAACTCAAATAGAAATATGAACAAAGGATAGCACCAAAAGAATTCACACTTGAGAAAACCAAAGGCCAATTACCATTTTCAAAGACACTTAATTCACCAGTAATCAAAGAAATGGAAATTAAAAATCGGATACCATTTCCCTGTTTCCCACTTACATGCCATTGCCTTGTCAGATTGGTAAATGAAGTCTATTGATGCAAATATTATCATAGAGCCAGAACAATGGAAATTCTCATATGAGGACACTAAGATTTGAAATTGGTACATTTTGGAGAATGACGACAATACATAGTAACTTTAAAGATGTATATAACTTTCCAACAGATATTCCATTTACAAATCCTGAAAGAATTCTCACATTTATCACAAAGTAATATATACAAGAATAATCATTAAGCTTGTTTATAATGCTAAAAATTTAGGTGGCAACATAAGTATTGATCAAAGGATATATGAATAGTTTTCCTATATTTATACACTGGAACACTATAGATATATATTAAAATGCATCAGCTATAACAATATGTACAATGGATAAATCACATAAAAATAATGTTAAGGGGTAGGGTCCTTGCTTTGGAATTATACATATTCATAATATGTGGATCTTTATCTGTATTACCTAAAATAATTATTTAAATCATGTATTGAGAGCTGATAAGGTTGGATGATAATGAAGTGCTCATTATTGTAACTGCCTCAATTTTTAAATATTTTATATGGAAAATATCTAAAAATGAGCACGGCTCAATATCTGAATATTTGTAAGTGTCCATTATAATTTAAAAATATCTTAAGAAGAACTTTTTACTGAATTTTACTAGTGTGTGTTACTAGGAGATTATTTTTATAGAATAAACTCATGTATAAGTTACTCATAGTGTTAGTTTCTTATTGTATTATGAAACACTTCATTGTTATGAAATAGAAGTAGAATAAAAAATGTCATTGCTCAAATTCATAAAAGCTGTAACAAAATTGAAACTAAATTCTCTATCCTCTCTTTCCACTGAATCACATTCCCTTATTTTTTAACTTTAAATATGTGATAAAGGAGAAAAAATCACAGTAATAGACACTTTCGTGATCAGCATCATGGGCTATAATATGTGACATGTAATGGTTTTCCAAAGCCCTGTCACACATTATCTCATCTAATCACAGAGCATCACTAAGATTAAAAGCGGGGATAAATTGGGCTTACTATTTATCTGTGCATTGTCTCTTGCTCCTTATTTTTTTCACTGATCACTGTCTGATAAGAAAGAAAAAAATGAAACCAAAATGTATGAGCTAGGAGACTTACTGAAAAGCTTGGCTTGACAACAGAAGACAGTCTAAAATTGAACACTTGATTCATAGGTGCCAAGTCTTTCTCTTAACTAGTTTATGTTATTTCCAGTAGAGACGCCAACACAGAGGAAGCTATGAGAGAACATAAACAATATGAGGTTTTGTCTTTGAATATAAGCACAAAAGCACCTTGCTCGTCTATCTGAGCATCCTAATTCAGTCACAAGAGCATAAAGAAAACACAAAGAAAAGCCCGGATAATTCTTCATTGGGTTTTAACCATGGACATGACAGTTCCTCATGCTGTGCTAGGGAGAAATTGAGAACCCCCTCTGTTGAAATTGACTTGGAGGCAGTGAAGAAACAGGGTGGCTTGTTGACAAAGTGTGTGCACTCTCTTTTTGCTTCCTTTAACTATAGTTCCAGGAAAGAGCTTTATTTTTGTGCTGTGCATTGGCAGAAATCTTTGACTCACAGATCATCTATTCTTTGTGACAGTTATAGTTTCCACATCACAGCATGACTCAGCACATTAAAGAATTAGAGGCAACTTCTCCATGTGTGCAAATCATAGGACTAAATGCTGAGTCTCAAAGAGAATGTGCAGTCACAGGAGCCCACGGCAAGAAGATGGGGAAACACAAACATGAAATGAAATATAATAAAATCAAATGTAAATAGATACAGATGAGAAACGAAGGCTTCACTATGATTATGGAAGTAACTCTCCCAACTAATAATGCATACGAAGTTGGGAGAATGCTTAACTCAATCCAGATGCTGAGGGGAGAACTGAACACTGCTGCCAACTGTATGGATAGTGTTCCATGTATCACAGCCCTACCCTCTTCTGCAAGCTCTCAAAAGACTCTTGGCCTAGGCATGTAGCAGAAAATATTTCAGGTATTTGGATGCCCAAGAATCATGCATTTCAGATATTGCATTACTCAGAAACATCTTGGAGAGTAATCTGATTTAGCCAGGTGGGAACTGGGCTAGCAGTGTAACATGTAGTAGCTCCTCCAATGAAGAAGAAATGGTCTCGGTGATAAGAATACACCTGTAACCCAACTCCCTAGTTTGTATTCTGGATCAGCCACTACTGGATTTCAGGAGACCATATTATACACAGTAACATACACATGGATCTATGGCAAGTTACACAAGGGAATTGGTTACTGGATGTTGTTACACACTTTCACTACACAAAGTACATGCTACTATTTTATAGCCTCTGATAAGCATGTCCCATCTGAAAGTTTTCTGATTTTTGGACCACAATGGTAAGACACTAATCTAGCTGTGTAATTTCCAGAGTTCCAATATCTTCAAAAATAATTTTAAGATAAGATAGGATATTTCGTAAATATGCAGTCATCTTATATCCCTTTCTTTGCTTTTGTATTTCTCTTGATCAATGAGACTGATATTTGCTTTCTGGAACATAGCCTTAGAGATATGAGATATTCTCCATGCTGATTCACTCCTACAAAAGCTGGCAATAGACAGAGCGAGGGTACAATCGCTGGGGCTGGGCCAGGCTGAAGCCAGGAGTTAGGAACTCATTCCAGGTCTTCCATGTGGTAGAGGGCACCCAACAAGAATCCATAGAATTACAAATTTAGATGAGAAGATATTTTAGTTTAGACAGATTGAGTTTGAGGTGCTTATGTAACTTCCAAATAGACACCTCTAGAGAAGAAACAGCCATCACCTGTAGCCTCCAGGTTGTGTATTGGCAGGAAATTAGAGTCAAGACTGGATTCAGGACTCAAACTCAGGCACACAATATGGAATACAGGTATTCCAATACATGTCTTAACTGTTATGCCAAATGCCCACTCCAATGTTGTTATTTTGTTCTCTGCTTTGCAAGAAGCATCTGTTTACTGGATCTCCCTAAAGAATTCCACACTTTTGAATATTTTCCTTCACTAGACGTTTTTCCCCACATTAATATCACTGACTTTCTTAATGTATTTGTGTCTGCACTTGTCTCCTTATACATCAGGTTTCTCCATATCCCTATTGTGATTTTTCTTTGTTCCTCTACCTCAAAAAAATAAACAAACAACAGCAAAACAAAGAAAAGAAACCTCACAAGGTTTTCTCCTTGGTTTTCCTCAAGCTTTGTCATCAGCTATTGTCGAATCTCATCACACCTATTCCTTTGCAGTCTTTTTGAGTCAGAAATGGATTCCAAAGACCTGTTTAAAAATTATAAACTGTTGAGGAGGAGCATATATGCTGAGGAGCAGACATTGTCAAATTTTTATATTTGGTTAGTTACATCTTCCATTTAAATTTATTTTGGGGCTAGGGATTTATGACTCTCCTTGTTTTACAGCTTCTGATGGTTTAACTTACCAATTCTCAAGATTCATTTCTATTCTCTGCTAATTGTCCCAACTGCAGTTTTTAAAAGATTTACTTATTTGTTTGAAAGTCTGAGTGTCATAGACAGAGAGGGAAAGGGAGAGGGAGAGGGAGAGGGAGAGGGAGAGGGAGAGACAGAGACAGAGACAGAGAGAGACAGAGAGGAAGAGAGATATCACAACATCCTGATCTCTCATATGATTGGTTGGAGCCCAAACATTTGGACCACCTTCCACTGCATTCCCAGGCACATAAGCAGGAATCTGGATCAGAAGCAGAGCATCTGGGACTCCAACCAGCACTCTGATACGGAGTGCAGGCATCACAGGCAATGGCGTAACCCACTACCTTACAATGCCAATACCCCCAACTCAGTATTTTTTATTCTCCATCCTTATGCAGTACTCCTAACATGTATGTACCACCAACCAGTGAATCTATTTGGAAATCCCATAAGTACCTCAAACTCAATCATCTAAACTCATCTTGTCATCTACATCTATTACTCTCTCAGACATGTTGTCTGAACCAGTGAAAGATAGCATCACCCATGTGAGTACCCAAGGTTAAAATCTTGGCCACCCTAAACTTTTCCTTCCCCATTATTTCCTACAACTAATTACTCATCAAATTCTTTCCATCTTCCTTCAGTTTCAAGGATGCTGTGTTTCTGTTTTTCATTGTCTAGATCTTAGTAATTTTTGCCCATACTAGTGAGATGGAATCCTAAAACAACTTTAATTACATAATCAATTAGCAAATACTTCCTCATTGTAATGACCCAAATAATATAAAAGTGTGAAATAGGTTGTCTCATATCATACCACCTAACCTCACCGAATCTTTCTCTCCTTCTAAGATTCCCCTACGCATATTGGTACCTATCTCTTTAGCTCTTGTTCCTTTATATTTGTACGCATATGCATGCACAGAGAAAAGATAGTTTGAGTGTTATTTTTAAAGCAATGGAAATGCGCTTTACCTAATAGACTCTCTCTTATTTTTTCACTTAACAAAAGATGGAAAATTTTTCATTTCAGGGTATATGAATGCATTTCTTTGTTTATTTTATGTAGGTAGTTTTTTTTTAGCAATAAAAATGTTAGCCATGTTTAGTGAAAAAAAAAAAACACACTTGGCAGACCAAATGGGTGTCTCAGGAAAGAACTAGAGTCCAGTCTGTATTCAGACTGCAGTTTTTATGGATGTGGGTATCAGTCCACCAGCCCACCATTTCTCCTCTCCCCTCTCTGGGATATTTCAAGGTGAAGGACTTCCCAGGTGAGGATTTTATTAGAAATTCCTTCCAGCACAGTGTTATTGGACTGAATAGCCCCCTTGGTGAAGGGTGGGGCAGATTCACCTGAGCTGCCTCTCCCCCAGGGAGGTGAAGCTGGGACCCACGTAACAAAGTTATTGAACAAAGGCAAGATTTTTTGCTGTTCTTAGTTTCTTTCATAAGGATGCAACCAATGTGATTTAGCTATCCCCCCTTTTAATGAGAACTTAGCTGGTTTCCCATTTTTCTAAATCACTGTCATCCCTGCACATGTGTGAGGATAATTTCAAAGGTGAGACTTCTATCAGTGGGTGTCAGAGGTTCCTATCTGTCCTTGCTGTCTCATCCTCAATCCTCTTCATCCACTTTCACTGAGTCACCATCACTTGACAACAAGAAAACAATGTGAACATCAACAGCTCTTCAGGCACCATGCATGTACTCTCTCAGCGAACATAAAAATAATCACCCCAGGAAGTTGAAGCAACTAATGAAATGGAGATTTCTGGTTGCCTCTTAAAGGTTGGAATTGGCTTGATGTAGAATTTATGGTATTTTCATCAGAAGGGAAAGCATATGATTTATTTGCTTAGTGCCAAGTACTGTTCTAGGTACTGAAATCACTGATGTGAAAAACACAAGAACATACAGCCTCTCTGAGAGGGTGACAAGCCTTTCCTTTCCTTGAGTGTTGCACCTTGAGAAAAAGGAACAAACGCAACTTTTTAAAAATAGTTCAATTTGAAAATAATTATATATATATATACACACACTTATAGGAAACAAGATGTTTTGATAAATGCATACATTGTAAATAATTAAATCATGCATATTCACCCTTAACAACTTGCTTTGTGTTGTCTGGTTCTGTGTACCAGCCCATTAACTACATCTTTGACTCTTAATTTATAGAATCCTCTGAGCACCACTAAAAAGTAGTTATCTTTATTTAACAAATAGGAACCTAAAACTCAAACAGGTAAAAACGCTGAGTTACAATTGTAACCGAAGTCAAGTTTGATGACTCCTACAGTTAAATAACAAGTTATGTCAAAAGCAAGAAAATCTCTTCATTTAAAACAGTTTCTTAATTTAATATGTGCAAAAGGAGAATATTAACTCAAATAACAGCTGCAATCTTGAACTTTTGCAGAAAAAATAATTGAAAACTGACGAAACTTAGGAAAGAATAAAATCAACATTATATAAGGGCATGCTGTTTTACCTTTCTCAGATCATCATTTGTAAATACAAGCCAGAACCATTACAAAATGAAAGCATTTTTCTTTTTCTACCACTCACAAAAAAAAAAAAAAAAAAAAAAACCACGACTGTAAATACTACTCATAATGATGCGTGTTTAAGGATTCTTGATTATGTACGGGAGGATATGTCATCTTGATAAATGTCTAGAGTCAGATTCCACTGGAGAAGTACTTCTTTTTCCAGAAAAAAAAGGTCTTTGATGTGTCATTGTTTTTTTTATCCTAAGTAATAGTACCAAGAGAGTATCTTACAGTTTGTTCCATTCAGATCCCCTCTAATTACATGTCAGCTACTCAACAATTTCAACATTACTGTGGAGGATTTTCTTAGATGGCAAAGTGTATTTCAATTCCATAAATCTTTGTGAAGTACCTACTGAATTTAAGCAGCTGTGCTGTATGACTCAAATTCAGAATTGAGCAACTCCTGGCCTCTGCCCTAAGAAACTTAGGCGCTGAGCACAATTGGACTATTCTGTATCACATTTGACCATGTATTGATTATAGTAAAATTTATTTATAGGGGCAATCTCCTAAGCTATTTCAGGAATTACACTCAGCACTTATGGAATAAGACAAAATTGTTATGAAGACAATATCCTAAGATTATTTGGAGGTTTAGTTTCTATTGTTTATCACATTTTTTATTTTCAATTTTTATGTGACTCATAAATACAACACTATGTACATAGTAATTCTTCCTAACATGCCCACCCTCCTACCAATTCCTCCCCCCACACACTTCCTGCTCTCTCTCTTGTTTTATCCAATCAAGAGAATTAAAAGAAACAAAGAAAAAGAAAAAAAATTAAGAGAAGGGTTCTCAACTATCTATACAAGGGTTGATCTATATTATTGCTTCTAAAAGGTGATTTTGATTCCCCCTTTCCTCTTTTCCTTTCCTTCTTCCCCCTTCTAAGCTTTTAGAAACATAATTGCCCTTAAAGAAGAACTCAAGGATGTTACCTCTTTTGTGAGTTCTTGGACGTAACTGTGAGACATAATATCCTCCTTTTAATGTACTAAAAGGATGTGGTTCTTGAGAATAAGTTTTAATATTAAGTTTCATGGTGCAGCTCTTTGGGGACAGAGGTACTGCATGGGAAGTTAGTGCACAGTGACTGACTCTTGTTATTTATTTAACAAATAGCACTCCTATGTAGGATGTCAGTAATCGCTGAAGGCTGTTGACATGATCTGTCTTGGCAGTGGAAGCCTTTTGGATGCACTAGCTTGACAGAGCCATAAGAAAAGTGGAAGTTCTCTCCTCCCTTCGGAGAAAAGTAACTAACTGGGGTGAGATGATGCCTCATTGTGGTTTTGCTCTGCATTTCTCTGATAGCTAGCGATCTTGAACATTTTTTTACATGTCTGTTGGCCATTTGGATTTCCCCTTTTGAAAAATATATTTAAATCCTTTGTCCATTTCTTAACCGGATTATTTGTTTTGTTGTTGTTGTGTTTCTTGATCTCTTTATTTATCCTGGTTATTAATCCTGTATCAGTTGTATGATTTGCAGATATTGTCTCCTGTTGATTATTTCTTTTGCAGTGCATATGCTTCTCAATTTGATGTAATCCATTTGTCTCTTTTGGCTTTAATTGCCTGTGCCTCTAGGCACAGGTGTCTATGCCAGTGTCTTATAGGGTTTCCCCAATGTTCTCTAATAATTTGATGGTGCTGCATCATAGATTTAGGTCTTTAGTCAATTTTGAGTAGATTTTATGAAAGATGGCAGGTAAAGATCTTGCTTCATGCTTCTGCATGTGGTGATCCAGTTTTCCCAGCACCGTTTTTGAAGAGACTGTCCTTGCTCCAGGGGTTGATTTTATCTCCTTTGTCAAAGATAAGTTGGTTGTAGATGCTTGGATTGATTTTGGGTGTTTCTATTATGTTCCATTGGTCTATCCATCTGTTTTTATACCAGTACCAGATTGTTTTGATTATCACTTCCCTGTAGTATCTCTTGAAATCTGGTATTGTGATACCTCCAGCTTTCTTTTAGTTGTAAAATATTGCTTTAGTTATTCGGGATCTCCCCTGTGTTTCCATATGAATTTCAACATTTTCTCCATATCTGAGAAGACTGTCTGGTATTTTGATGGATATCACGTTGAATCTATAAGTTGCTTTTGATAGTATGGACATTTTGATGATATTGATTCTTCCAATATATGAACATGAAATAATTTTCCATTTTTTGTGTCTTCTGTTTCTTTCTTTAGAATTTTATAATTCTCATCATAGAGATCTTTGACATATTTGGTTAGATTTATTCCAAGTTATATGATTTTTGGTGACTATTGTGAATGGGACTGATCTTAGAAGCTCTTTCTCACCTGTGGCATTATCTGTGTATACAAAAGTTGTTGCTTTTTGTGTGTTGATTTTATATTCTTCTACATTTCCAAACTCTTCTATGAGTTCCAATAGTCTCATAGTGGAGTCTTTTGGATCCCCTATGTATAGGGTCAAGTCATCTGCAAATGGGGATAGGTTGACTTCCTCCTTCCAAATTTGTATCCATTTGGTTTATTTTTTTTTCTAATGGCTCTAATGGCTAAAATGTTCAGGACTATATTAAAGAGCAGTGGTGAAAGTAGGCACCCTTTTTGGTCCAGATCTCAGTGGGATTGCTTCCAACTCTTCTCTATTCAATATGACACTGGCCATAGGTTTCTCATATATTGCTTTGATTGTTATGAAAAATGTTCCTTCTATTCCCAATTTGCTTAAGGTATTCATGATGAGAGGTGTTATATTTTTTCAAATGCTTTCTGTGCATCTATTGAGATAATCATAAGATTTTTATTCATCAATATGTTAATGTGATATATCAAATTGATTGATTTGCAAATGTTGGACCATCCCTCTATACCAGGAATAAATCCCACTTGGTCTGGGTGGATAATCTTTCTGATGTGTTGTTGGAGTTGATTAGCTAGTATTTTGTTGAGGATTTTTGTGTCTGTTCATCAGATATTGATCTGTAGTTCTCCTTCTCTGTTGTATCTTTTTCAGTTTTAGGAATTAAGGTGATGCTGGCTTCATAGAAGGAATTTGGGAGGATTCCCTACATTTTGATTGTTTTGAATAGACTGAGAAGAATTGGAGTAAGTTCTTCTTTAAATGATTGGTAGAATTCAGCAGTGAAGTTATTTGATCCTGGGCTTTTCTCTGTTGGTAAAGTCTTTATTGCTGATTCAATTTCTGTCTTGGCTATTGGTTTGTTTAGGTTTTCTATTCCTTCCTGGTTCATAGTAGGTAGGTTGTATGTGTCAAAGAATCTACCCATTTTTTCTAGGTTTCCCGTTTTGTTGGCATACAGCTCATTGTAATAAAATCTCATAATTCTTTTTATTTCTGTAGTGTCTGTTGTTACATTTCCTGTTTCACCTCTGATTTTATTAATTTGGGTCTTCTCCCTCCTTTTTTGTTTGTTGGGCTATTGGTGTGTCAATTTTATGTTTTTGAAAAACAGGTTCATCATTTTGCTGATCTTTTGTACTGTTTTATTGGTTTCAATTTTGTTGATTTCTTCTCTAATTTTAATTATTTCTTTCTCTTACTAGTTTTGGATTTGGTTTGTTATTGTTTTTGTAGGTCCTTGAGGTGCATTGATAGCTCATTTATTTGGTGCCTTTCAAATTTCTTTTTTTTTTTTTTTGGAGATTTCTTTTTTTTTTTTATAACGCTTTTATTTAAAGAATATAAATTTCCAAAATACAGCTTATAGATTACAATGGCTTCCCCACCCCATAACTTCCCCCCCACCCGCAACCCTCCCCTTTCCCACTCCCTCTCCCCTTGCTTCACATCAAGATTCATTTTCAATTCTCTTTATATACAGAAGATCAGTTTACTATATATTAAGTAAAGATTTCAACAGTTTGCCCTCACATAGCAACACAAAGTGAAAAATACTGTTGGAGTACTAGTTATAGTATTAATTCACAATGTATAGCACATTAAGGACAGAGATCCTACATGATATATTTTTTTTTTAAATTGATTAATTTTCTAGGCAATTTCCAATTTAACACCAAGATTTTTTTTTTCATTTTTAATTATCTATATACAGAAGATTGATTCAGTATATACTAAGTAAAGATTTCATCAGTTTGTACCCACACAGAAACACCAAGTGTAAAAATACTGTTTCAGTACTACTTACAGCATTACTTCACATTGGACAACACATTAAGGACAGAACCCACATGAGACGTAAGTACACAGTGACTCCTGAAGTTGATTTAACAATTTGACACTCTTGTTTATGGCGTCAGGAAACTCCCTAGGGTCTAGTCATGAGTTGCCAAGGCTATGGAAGCCTTTAGGGTTTGCTGACTTCAATCTTATTCCAACAGAGTCATAGTCAAAGTGGAGGTTCTCTCCTCCCTTCAGAGAAAGGTACCTCCTTCTTTGATGGCCCCATTCGTTCCACTGGGATCTCACTCGCAGAGATCTTTCATTTAGGTCTTCTTTTTTTTCCAGAGTGTCTTGGCTTTCCATGCCTAGAATATTCTCATGGGCTCTTGAGCCAGATCTGAATGCTTTAAGGGCTGATTCTGAGGCCAGAGTGCTATTTAGGACATCTGTCATTCTATGAGTCTGCTGTGTATCCCGCTTCCCATGTTGGATCATTCTCTCCCTTTTTGATTCTATCAGTTAGTATTAGCAGACACTAGTCTTGTTTGTGTCATCCCTTTGACTCTTAGACCTATCAGTGTGATCAATTGTGAACTGAAATTGATCACTTGGACTAATGAGATGGCCTTGGTACATGCCACCTTGATGGGATTGTATTGGAATTCCCTGGCCTGTTTCTAACTCCATCATTTGGGGCACGACTGATTGAGCATGTCCCAAATTGTACATCTCCTCCCTCTCTTATTCCCACTCTTATATTTCACAGGGATCACTTTTCAGTTGAAATTTAAACACCTAAGAATAATTGTTTGTTAATTACAGAGTTCAACCAATAGTACTAGAATAAAAAAATTACTAAAATGGATAAAGTATTACATTGTACAACAACAGTCAGCACAAGAGCTGATCAAGTTACTGTTTCTCATAGTGTCCATTTCACTTCAATAGGTTTCCCCTTTGGTGCCCAATTAGTTGTCACCGATCAGGGAGAACATATGATATTTGTCCCTTTGGGACTGGCTTAATTCACGCAGAATGATGTTTTCCAGATTCCTCCATCTTATTGCAAATGACCGGATTTCATTGTTTTTGACTGCTGTATAGTATTCTATAGAGTACATGTCCCATAATTTCTTTATCACAATGTATGCTTTGAATTCCCTGTGATCTTTTGCTGTGAGGTTCCCTTCGTTTATCTTCTTTCATGTTGATGGCCGTGTTTCTGTGTGTCTGTGTGTAACACATCTTTAAGTATCTTTTGCAGGGCTGGACGAGTGGCAACAAATTCTTTCAATTTTTGTTTGTTATGAAAGGTCTTTATTTCACCTTCATTCACAAATGAGAGCTTGGCAGGATATAATATTCTGGGCTGGCAGTTTTTCTCTCTAAATACCTGGGCTATGTCTCGCCATTCCCTTCTAGCTTGTAGGGTTTCTGATGAGAAGTCTGCCGTGAGTCTAATTGGAGATCATCTGAGTGTAATTTGACATTTCTCTCTTGCGCATTTTAGGATCTTTTCTTTCTGTTTCACTGTGGTGAGTTTAATTACAACATGTCGTGGTGAGGACCTCTTTTGGTCATGTTTACTATGGGTTCTATGAGCTTCCTGTACTAGGATGTCTCTGTCGTTCTCCAAACCTGGGAAATTTTCTGCTATTATCTCACTAAAAAGGCCTTCTAATCCTTTCTCCCTCTCCATGCCTTCAGGAACTCCTAGAACTCGAATGTTGGGTTTTTTAATAGTATCCTGTAGATTCCCAACAGCCTTTCAAATTTCTTGATGTAGGTTCCAATTGCTATAAACTTTCTTCATACCACTGTTTTTACTGTATCCCCTAAGTTTTGATATATTGTATTGCCATCTTCATTTGCTTCCAGAAATTTCTTAAATTTCATTTTTGACTTCTTCTTTGACCCACTGTTCATTCAGGAGCATGTTGTTCAGTTTCCATGTGTTTGCATATATTCTGGGGATTCCTGAGTTGTTGATTACCAACTTCACTCCATTGTGGACATGGAATATGCATAGTATGCTTTCAATTTGTTTGAATTTCCTGAGACTTGCATTGTGGCCTAGCATGTGGTCAATCCTAGAGAAACTTCCATGCAATGGTGAGAAGAATGTGTAATCTGTGGCTTTATGTAGAAAGCTCTGTAGATACCTGTTAGGTCCATTTGGTCTATAGAATTGATTAACTCTGTTGTTTCCTTGCTGACTTTCTGTCTGGTTGATCTGTCCATTGCTGAAATTGAGTATTGAAGTCCTGCTTACTATTGTATTTGAATCTATATATCCCTTTAAATCCATTAACATTTCTTTTATAAAGATAGGTACCCTGTAATTAGGTGCATATATGTTTAAAATAGTCACAGCTTCCTATTGAATTGAACCCTTAATCATTATATTGTGCCTTTCTTTCTTTTAAAGCTTTTTGTATTAAAGTCTATTTTGTCTGATATTAGTATAACTGCACCAGCTCTTTCTTGGTTTCTGTTAGCATGGATTATCTTTTTCCATTCTTTCCCTTTCAGTTTGTGTGCATTTTTGTTGGCGAGATGTGTTTTTTGTAGGCATGAAATAGGTGGGTTTTCTTTTTAATTCATTCAGCCAGTCTGTTTTAACTTTAGAGTTGAGGCCATTTACTTTCAGGGTGCCTATTGTTAAGTAATGACTTTATCCAGCCATAGTTCTGTTAATAGTCCTAATTTTTATTTTTACTTTGAGTTTCCTTTGTACTTTTACTGGACAATTTTCTGTCTTCAACTTCTTTCATAGTGATATTCCTGTTTATGTGTTTCTATATGTAGCACATTCTTGAGCACATTTTGTAGGGGTGGGTGGGTAGTTACAAATTCTTTCAATTTCTGTTTGTTATGGAGAGAGAGCTTTGCAGGGTACAGTATTCTGGGTTGACAGTTTTTTTCTCTTAGGACCTAGTATATATATTGCCATTCTCTCCTTGCCTGTAGGGTTTATGATAAGTCTGCAGTGAGTCTAATTGGGGTTCCTCTGAATGTGATTTGGCATTTCTCTCATGCATATTTAGGCTCTTTATGTTTTACTGTGGAGAGTTTTACTACAATGTATCCTAATGAAAGTCTTTTCTGGTCATGTCTATTGGGAGTTTTGTGCACTTCCTCTACTTAGATGTATTTTTCTTTCTCCAGATTGGGAAGTTTCTGTTATTATTTCATTAAGAAGGTCTTCTAATCTTTTCTCTTTCCATGCCTTCAGGAACTCCTAGGACCCATATGTTGGTTCATTTGATAGTATCTTGTATATCTTCAACAGTGTTTTTTAATTTTCTAATTTCTTCCTCTTTTTCTTTGGTCTGACTCAAAAATTTCCAGAAGTTTTTCTTCTAGTTCTGATATTCTTTCTTCTGTCTCACCTATTCAATTGTTAAGGTTTTTTCTGCTGCACTTTTTACTTAATCTATTGAATTTTTCATTTCTAGTATATCATTCTAGCTTCTCTTTAATATTTCAATTTTATAGGAAATTTTTCATTTTGATCATAAATTTGTTTCTGATTGCTATTAAGTAGTTTGACAATTTTCTGATTTCTGTTTCTGGCATATCTTCAATTTCTTCATCTTCCCCTTCTACAGCTGAAGTGTTGTAATGTCCCTTTGGGCGACTCATTGTGTCATCCTTAATCTTATTTAGTGTTCCTCTTTTGCCTTTCAGCATTTATGTATTTTTTTTTTTTTGGTCTGGTTGCTTTTCTATGGTGACTTTCAGGTAGACACGGTTCCCTCTGTTATGAGCTGTTAAAGGTCTGTGCATTGTGAGCAGGTGTGCACAGCCCCACCTATTGGAGCCTGGCTCACATCTTGGTGATGGTGTGGGCAGATACTAGCTGGGGTTTGCAGAGCCCCACCTACTGGTGCCCAGCTCACATTTCAATGGTAGTGGGAGTGCATACTTGCTTCCAGTATTCAGGGCTTCCCCTGGCTGCACAGCTTGTGTGGTGGGGGAAGAAATTCTTCTGTATTGCTGCGGACCTCATTCTTGGGTTGGGGGGTGAGGTGACCCCCATGATTGATGGGCACACACATGGAGGCAAGAGCCCCTACTTGTGTAAACAAACAATGGAGCAAGATATTACATTGTTTTGTTTTGTTTTCCTCTCATGCTAAAGAAATGTAATATGTTGTATGATGTCAATCACTTCAATATATGCAATATGGAAAAATAACCCCCAATACTACCAAAGTTATTCATTTGTACTAGTACTGCAGACTTTAAAATATATTTCCTTGGGAGTACACATTTATCTGAGAGGTTAATACATTTGTGTCCAACGTCAGAGTACCTTGATTTGATTCCTGGCTCAGGTTTCTGACTCTAGGTTCATGCCAAAGAAGATCCTGAGTGGAAATAGTAATGACTGATGTGATTTGGTTCCTACTACCCACATAGGAGACCTCCATTGAGTTCCTATATCCCAGCTTCAGGACCAGGCTCAGTTATTGTGGGCATTTAGGGAGTGAACCAGAAGATGGGAGATCTCTCTTTCCATATGTTTGTCTCTCTTCTCTCTCTCTCTCTCTCTCTCTCTCTCTCTTTTCCTCTCAAATAAGCAAAATTTTTAAATGATTTTCTGAATTTCCACTTTTATGATCATAAGAGATGTGATTTTAGTAGTAAGATTAAGAACCTGTGTTCCATTATTATGACATAATAGTTGAGAGCTCAGGGTTCAGACAAGTAAACCAAAGTTTTAATTCTGTCCTTTTAAATTAATAATTGTGTGATCCTCAGCAATTTATGTTACTCTTAGGCCTATCTTTTCTTGTAGTTTAAATGGAAAAAAACAATATCTATAGGATTATATCAATTTATTAGTGTGACATGATCAGAGATATTACATGGAAATTATAAGAACTCTCCTATTCTTTGCCATGAAAACAGTAAGAACTCTAAGAAAAATTATTTGATTTTGCTGATCAGTGACAAAGACATAATTCATTTTCCCAGCAAGACAATTTTGAGAAGAGAGGATACTAACTAATATCAATTAATTTCATATAATTTAAATATTTAGTCAGGAAAAATTGATATTAGCATAAATAGCTTATAAAATGGCTGTATTCAAACTTATTTTCATAAAGAAAATACTATGTAAAATGAAACAAAATTTCAAAAACGTTATGGTTATTATCATACCAATAGGATACAATAAGCAGAATAGTTATTTTATAAACATACTCATTATTTATTAGATTTTTAAGCAGAGATAATTTTTTAATATTGTCTTGGATATTTTTCTGAAATTGTGAATTTTTTTCCATAAGAAATAATGGTTTTATTTTTACTTATTTGCAAACTTCTTCAAATTTGAATTTTAGGATTAACAAACTTGGTACTTTGATGCCTTCAGTTGGCTCCTTTCTGTAAAACATAAAGTGTCAATTAAGAAAAATAAAACATTATTGGTACTCTGCTACCTGATAATCTCAGAGAAAAAAAAAACTTGAACAGATTTCTCTATTCTTTCATTTAAGGTGTAAATATTTTTGCCACATATTTTCATAGATACTGTCTTTCCTCTCCATTTAGAGTATCTTCTTTCAGCAAATATTCTCACAGAATAAAACCTGTCAAGTAATTTGGCACTATTTACTATTCCCTTGAATGTTTCCCCAAACTAATATGGTGTAAAATCAGACAGCTTCTCAATTTCATTTTGATGCAAAATATCTATAATTCAATTAAAAATAGGAGTATCATCAAAAGATTCTTCCTACAAGTTGAAGTACTTAAAAGTACAATTTTCGGGAGAGCGGCAAGATGGCGGAATAGGAAGGGAACACACCGATAGTCTGGGGAGAGACAGTTTAATAAAAGTTGAGATACTGCAGGTTCAGGGAAGAGTAGGGGAAGAAACAGCAGAGGAAACCCTTCCGGAACTGGAGATTCACAGTGGACCTGCGTGGAGAGCGTGGGAGCCCGCAGCTTGGGACACCAGCAGCAGATTCAACACACCAGCGCTGGAACGCGAGGTGAGCAGAACCTCAATAGCCCGAGATACCAGGAGGGAAGCGGAAAAGGGAGCCTAGAGCAAACAAGGCTTGAAACGCTGCAGGGAAAAGATCACCAGGCTAACTAGAAGAGAGAGAGAGAGAGGGAAAAAAAAAAAAAAGTGACCCGTACGGACACGAGCTTCTCTCTCTCCGCTCACCTCTCAAAGGTGAGCAAGACAAAGAGCAGGCGCCATTTTGGAATACATCATAAGCAGGGCGACCTCGGGTCGGCACTGGCCCCGAGCCTAGCAGAAAAACCTGACTCTGGGTGGGAGGGGTGAAATAACAGGAGATTAGAACCTAATGAATGTGTGGTGCTAATGAACTGAGACTGTGAAAAAAGAGACGGTGGGGGAGAGAACTCACGGAAATCACGAATTCATGTGAGTACTCTCCAGAGACGCTACAGTTCAGTAGCCTTGGCAGCCCAGTGAGAGACTACAGGAGAATCTGAGCCCACACTAAGGGCCGCAAAGATTCCTTCTCTGGTCCTTGGGAAAGAGCTTCCGAACTCTGGCTCCTGTGGGTATATCATTCGCCTGCTAACCACCCCCAATTCCATTCAGCTGTGTGGAATTACTTCCCTTTTGAACCAAAAAAAAAAAAAAAAAAAAACCTAACAGAGAGATTTACCACGCCTAACCTGGGAGTGTCTCCTTTGACACACCCTCAACCCTGAGGAACCAAACAGAGCTCTCAGGCCACACCCATCTCAAGCCTCTAAGGCTCCATCAAAAGCAGACTGTCCATTTAATCTAGAGTCATAGTATAACAAGAAAAAAACACCACAGTGAAGAAACCAATATGCCAAACAACAAACGCAAAAACCGAGGTAATAAGAACAAGGAAGACACTATGGCATCCCCAAATGAAAAAGACACCCCAATTCAAGATTACGAAGATGATGAGATAGAAGAGATGCAAGAAGCAGATCTCAAAAAATTGATAAGAACACTAAGAAGTACTCAAAAACAAATTCTTGAACTACAGAAATCCTTAATGGACAAGGTAGAAAATCTCTCTCGTGAAAATGAAATATTAAGTAGAAATCAAGCTGAAATGAAACAACTAGTAGAACATGAAACTGTGATAGTGACGAGAAATCATACTGAAGTGAAGAATTCAATAGATCAAATGAAAAACACATTAGAGAGCCTTACAAGCAGAATCGGTGAGGCAGAAGAGAGAATATCGGACTTAGAAGACAGAGCACAGGAAACTATACAGTCAAACCAAAGAAAAGAAGAGGAAATTAGAAATCTAAAAAATATTGTTGGGAATCTACAATATACTATTAAAAAACCCAACATTCGAGTTCTAGGAGTTCCTGAAGGCATGGAGAGGGAGAAAGGATTAGAATGCCTTTTTAGTGAGATAATAGCAGAAAATTTCCCAGTTTTGGAGAAAGACAGAGACATCCTAGTACAGGAAGCTCATAGAACCCCTAGTAAACATGACCAAAAGAGGTCCTCACCACGACATGTTGTAATTAAACTCACCACAGTGAAACAGAAAGAAAAGATCCTAAAATGTGCAAGAGAGAAACGTCAAATTACACTCAGAGGATCTCCAATTAGACTCACGGCAGACTTCTCATCAGAAACCCTACAAGCTAGAAGGGAATGGCGAGACATAGCCCAAGTACTTAGAGAGAAAAACTGCCAGCCCAGAATATTATATCCTGCCAAGCTCTCATTTGTGAATGAAGGTGAAATAAAGACCTTTCATAACAAACAAAAATTGAAAGAATTTGTTGCCACTCGTCCAGCCCTGCAAAAGATACTTAAAGATGTGTTACACACAGACACACAGAAACACGGCCATCAACATGAAAGAAGATAAACGAAGGGAACCTCACAGCAAAAGATCACAGGGAATTCAAAGCATACATTGTGATAAAGAAATTATGGGACATGTACTCTATAGAATACTATACAGCAGTCAAAAACAATGAAATCCGGTCATTTGCAATAAGATGGAGGAATCTGGAAAACATCATTCTGCGTGAATTAAGCCAGTCCCAAAGGGACAAATACCATATGTTCTCCCTGATCGGTGACAACTAATTGGGCACCAAAGGGGAAACCTATTGAAGTGAAATGGACACTATGAGAAACAGTAACTTGATCAGCTCTTGTGCTGACTGTTGTTGTACAATGTAATACTTTATCCATTGTAGTAATTTTTTTATTCTAGTACTATTGGTTGAACTCTGTAATTAACAAACAATTATTCTTAGGTGTTTAAATTTCAACTGAAAAGTGATCCCTGTGAAATATAAGAGTGGGAATAAGAGAGGGAGGAGATGTACACTTTGGGACATGCTCAATCGGAACTGCCCCAAATGATGGAGTTAGAAACAGGCCAGGGAATTCCAATATAATCCCATCAAGGTGGCATGTACCAAGGCCATCTCACTAGTCCAAGTGATCAATTTCAGTTCACAATTGATCACACTGATAGGTCTAAGAGTCAAAGGGATCACACAAACAAGACTAGTGTCTGCTAATACTAACTGATAGAATCAAAAAGGGAGAGAATGATCCAACATGGGAAGCGAGATACACAGCAGACTCATAGAATGGCAGATGTCCTAAATAGCACTCTGGCCTCAGAATCAGCCCTTAAAGCATTCAGATCTGGCTCAAGAGCCCATGAGAATATTCTAGGCATGGAAAGCCAAGACACTCTGGGAAAAAAAGAAGACCTAAATGAAAGATCTCTGTGAGTGAGATCCCAGTGGAACTAATGGGGCCATCAAAGAAGGAGGTACCTTTCTCTGAAGGGAGGAGAGAACCTCCACTTTGACTATGACCCTGTCGGAATAAGATTGAAGTCAGCGAACCCTAAAGGCTTCCATAGCCTTGGCAACTCATGACTAGACCCTAGGGAGATTACTGACGCCATAAATAAGAGTGTCAAATTGTTAAATCAACTTCAGGAGTCACTGTGTACTTACGTCTCATGTGGGATCTGTCCTTAATGTGTTGTCCAATGTGAAGTAATGCTATAACTAGTACTGAAACAGTATTTTACACTTTGTGTTTCTGTGTGGGTGCAAACTGATGAAATCTTTACTTAGTATATACTGAATCAATCTTCTGTATATAGATAATTAAAAATGAAAAAAAAATCTTGGTGTTAAATTGGAAATTGCCTAGAAAATTAATCAATTTAAAAAAAAAATATATCATGTAGGATCTCTGTCCTTAATGTGCTATACATTGTGAATTAATACTATAACTAGTACTCCAACACTATTTTTCACTTTGTGTTGCTATGTGAGGGCAAACTGTCGAAATCTTTACTTAATATATAGTAAACTGATTTTCTGTATATAAAGAGAATTGAAAATGAATCTTGATGTGAAGCAAGGGGAGAGGGAGTGGGAAAGGGGAGGGTTGCGGGTGGGGGGGAAGTTATGGGGGGGAAGCCATTGTAATCTATAAGCTGTATTTTGGAAATTTATATTCTTTAAATAAAAGCGTTATTAAAAAAAAGTACAATTTTCAAATTTCAAAGCTAAATATTATATATTGAGTTATCAAAATTTAATTTATTCAGGCCTTCTGCATTTGCAAGGATAAATTTCAATGTTTTCCTGCTATCAAGCTTCATTTTCAATAATCATAAAATGCTAAAAGCTTTAAGCACTGTTGTTTTTGGCACACCATTTGTGAACATATTGATTACAATTTTCTAACTAGTTTTGAAAAAAATGCAATCAAATTTTAGAAGAGTCATTTCCATATATGTTTCATATCATTGCAGAATACTTAATTTGCAAAGGAATTATTCAGATGTTCAAACATTGAGTACAAAGAATATACTATAAGCTACAGTAACATATCTTTTGTTTTAAATATCAGGTTTTTAAAAATCCAGTTTCAGTATTCTTCCTGGGTTAGTACAAATATATTTTAGAATTTTAAGCATGAGTTCTATTTTGATTGATAAAATTTTATAGCTCATTTGGATGTGGGTGAATTAGACCAGGGATTGGCAAACTATAGCCCTCTGGCCAAATTTGGAACTCTTCCTATTTTGTAAATATAATTTCATTGGAACGTTGCCATGTTCTTTTGTTTATGGCTGCTTCTGCACTAAATAGCAGAGTTTAGTAGCTTCAACAAAGACCATATGGCCTACAAAACTTACAATGTTTATAGTTTGGCCCTTTACAAGACAAAAATTTGCTAACTCCTGAATTAAGAATACACAACAAATTCTAAGTATATTTCTGTCATACATTTTTAACTGAGTGATAATATGTTTTGTGCAGTGATGCTGCACAAAAAAACTTACACATATCCTTCTCAAAGCAAATAGCTGTATCTTCAATGGTAGACTTCTGAACTCACAGTTGCATTCCCAATATAACGAATCAGCTTCCAAAAGTTTTACCTTGATACCATGAAATGGATGAAAAAAATCAACCAGTTATAGTAATTAACTTCTTTCCTGTTTAAAGCAATATCTAATGGTGGGTGTTTGGCCTAATAATTGATACTGGTTAGGATGCCAACACCCCATACTGGAATGCCTTAGTTTGATGCATGGCTCTGGCTCTTAACTCCAGCATTCTGCTAGTGCAAACCCTGGGAGGCGGCATGTGGTAGCTCAACTAGTGGTGTCCCTGCCACTCACGTGGGAGACCTAGATTGAGTTCCTGGCTTCCAGCTTTGGCCTTGATCCAGCCCTGGCCATTGTGGCATTTATGGAGTAAACCAGCAGATGGAAGAGCTCTTCCCTCCCCCTCCCTCCCGCCCCGTCTCTCTCTCCATGCTTCTCAAATACATCTTTTTAAAAAGTTGAAGCAGTACCTAAGTGATAGAGGATGAAGACTCAGATGATTGAATGGTTGGGAAGCTTACTAAGGAGTATCCTTGAGATCAACCCAAGTGGAAGGAAGCAGGAATAGACAGGTGCAGAAGTCAAGTTGTTCAAAAGACAACTTTTTCCAAGCCCATCAAACTTACTCTGTCTTGGGCAAAGAGATCAGGACTTTATGCTCTGCTTTGAGCAGTCAGCCCTAGAAAGTTCAGGGAGATCTCTGCAGTGAGGTCATCCCTGAAGGGACAGACAGCTGTAAAGTGTCTGCCAGCAGACTTCCTAGTAACTGACTCCACCAGTCCTTCCTTGAAAAGGGTGGCCTTTGATTCAAGATGAATGCAGTGATCTAAAGGGCGGATCTCTATCCTTATGAGGTAATCACCTCTCATCTAGAGCTTAAGCTGTGCCTCTGAAAGTCTGTTTCCCATACTCCGTCAGGTGGCAGCTTCTGGGTGGTAGAGGATGTGAGGTGACCAGTGCATTCCATAGCCATGGTGCTGCTCCCTCACCTCTTTTCCTCTCAACTGTATTAATAATCTGATGATGTTTAGTATGGGTTGTGCAGGCATGTCATATGCCTTCAGAGAGTAGTGTTGTTTGAGGCTCTATGGGCTGAAAAGCCAAATATACACCTGTAATGAATGCATATGTTCCTGCCTGAATTAACAACTGACCCTCCAAGTTGAAAGGAGCTCAACATAATCATCTTGCCACTCTGTGGCCAATGGGTCTGCTTGAGGCAATATGCCATATCAGGGGCTCACCTCTGTTGAAAGCAGATTAGAAACAGATTGGCCTTGGCAGGTGGAAGTCCACATTTTATAGCTACCATGGCTGATCCACTCACTAAACAATGACAGCCAGACTGAGGTTCACTGACTACAGTGAGATAAATGAGGTGCTAGGACACAAAAGTTAAGGAGGCATTCACTTGAGAGCTGTGTTCATGCAAGGCTAACACCTAACAGTGAGCTCCTCTTTAAATATGTATACCTAGTTGCCTTGCTAGCCCTAATGCTAGATTCAGCCCTGAAGAAATCACTTGTTCAAGTGGTTATTCAGTGTGTCATCCATGGTAGTTATATTCTGTGAGAGAAACATCAATTTACTTTGTGTCCATTTCCAAATGCCCATCTACATGCATCTACCCTAGACCTCCTTATAGTCAGTCATCTAGTCTCTCTAACACTAAGCTCAAGATCAAGGAATTCTATGCCATTCTCTACTGTTCATGATCCACTGTCCATAGACCTCTTAATTGTCAATAAATTTCTGTTCAATAAAGTGGGTGACCTGTGAAATGCCCATTAGATGGGTAATCCTCTTGTACCTGTCTTTCAAGGTCACCCCTGATTAAACCTTTAGTACAATCATTGTCCATTTATAGTTGCACCCAAATATTACCTGTGAGGAACTCAGGTCTTTTTTCTTCTATTAACCAGTATTACCTTCTTTGTATTACCTTCTAAGTATTACCTTCTATGACTTTAAGTATGAGTTAAACGAAGTGTGCTCATAAAACACTGTTGGATAACATGCAAGTCAAGGCTATCAGCTCATGCAGTTAGTTGGTGCCTGATCAATCCTGATGTATCACTTCTATCTTACAGTAAATTATTACAGGGCTTCACCCACTTTGTGACTTTTCATGATGTCTTCTATGTAATTGATTGATGTGATATCCAGGTGGTCTTTATGATAGCTGCCAGTTTTGAATGGCTCCCACACAAAACTATTCTGCAGCACATTCAGGCTGATTTTAAGTTGTCTTGTCACTTGTTTCCTACAGACCTGACCACATTAAAACCATTATGCTTATTAGGTCAAGCATGAAGAAGTGGCAAGTTCACTGATGACTTGGCAAAACACATGTGATCCAAACTCTAGAGGGATAACTTTTATAGACATTTAGAGATCTAACACATCAGTAAAACTTTTCAGTTCTTACTGATGAGAGGCTTTCTGAGACATCTATTCAATTTATTGAACAAGTTACTACATTGTGTACTACCAGCCAAAAGAAAATGGAACTTATGAGGATTCCTCAGATTCTGAAAGCAGAAAGTTCAGCACTTGAGATGTCCAAATGATCCAGATCTCTTTGAGCTATATTTTCATAGGTAGCAGGAAAGTTAAGTTAGGTTGAGTTCAAAACCATAGATGTATACTCTTTTCTGTTATAACTCTCATAGGATGCCTGCAAGTTCCTCAGGCTATATTAATCTGCTCTAGTAAAATATTAAGTGCTACACAGCCGCTGTAACCTAGGTTATAAAGCAATCAAATGTTCAGAAGTCTACAGTTATTCTAATTTGTGCATGGGTCAGACTAGGGAATTAAATAGAGATATAACAGGGGAGTACCATCCTAGAAGGCAGGACTAATTTTAGCCATCTTTTCTCCTGCTTCTGATGCAATATTTAATATTTTGGCTGTGCAAGATAATGTTCCAGAAGTTCCCACGTGGTCCTACCCACGAGGATATAATCCACAGGTCAAATACCCAGTGTGGGCATTGTACCAACTATCAAGTATTTCTATGCCAATTATTATTAGAGAAGTAAGGAAATATTCACAAGGTACATCTGTGGTCTAAAGGGATTGATTGTGAGATCAGTTTATTATATAATTGTTATATTTTCAACCTATCCCCAGAGAGCTGCAAGGGAATATGGTAATACTTTCTATCTCTTGGTACTCATGTGCGTAACACTCTTCATAATGCCTTATGTTGGTGGGTGTTTGACTTAGAAGTTAAGACATAGGTTACAGTAACTAAGTCCCACCTAAGAGTACCAGAGTCCCATTTCTGGATCTGCTCTTGATTCGAGCTTTCTGACCATGCACACCCTGCGAAATGGCAAGCTTCCTGCCACCCTCATGGGAAACCTGAAATGAGCTCCTAACGCCTGTCCTTGCTCAGCCCCGCCCCCCCATCCTACCATTTCAGATATTTGAGGAGTGAACCAGAAGATGCAAGTTCCCTATTTCTATCTCTGCCTCTCAAAAAATGTATTTTTAATGTTTAGTAGTTTCCTTATCTTTATTATATAGTTATTCAAATAAAGGGCCAAAATTTTTCATTGGAACAAGAACTAAGTTGATCATTACCGTTACATTCACTATGGTTTCTTCTTTTCAGAGACACTCTTTTCAGTGAGATCAATGAGTTCCAAGACCAAGAGTAGAAATTGGATGAGAAATTATTATTCTTTATTGAGAAAACTCCCCTAAGATTCCCAATTATCTAGCTTGATTTTTTTCCTAATGATAAAAATTCCAATTAAGAAAGCCAAAAAGTGAGGTAGGGATTTGTTTCAGTGGTTAAGTTGCTTCTCGGAATTCCCACATCCCATAGCAGAATTCTGGTTCAAGTCCCACCTTTTCTAACTCTGATCCAACTGCCTGTTAATTGAGCAGGAAATGGCTTGAGTATATGGGTTCTATCAGCCATGTGGTACACCCTTATACAGTTTCTCTGGCTTCTTCTTCCAAATGTTTGTGCAAAATGTGTATAATGAAAAATAGTAAATGGATTTCAAATTTTTTCTACCAAATTTTTCAAATTTTTCCATGAACTTTTTGATAAATCCTCATATATGCTATGGAATCCCTTCCTTACTGTCTTTAAGAAAACAATAGTAATGGTATAGTTTTGGTTTCTTTTTTTTTTTACAGGTGGAAGGGTAAAAGACAGTACGATTTGCATTTTTCTGCACATGGTATTATGCTGAGAAGGCTTAATTCACCTTAATTTTATTAAGTTTCATCTGTCATGCTCATACAATACAGTGTTCGAAAATTACTTGTAATCATTGTTGTTGTAATATTATATTAACCCATTTCTACTTAAAGATTGATTATCTTTTCTCATCTCAGTTAAGCCTCATCATCCTCTCTATGATTCATATAGATGATCAATGTACAACCAAAACATGACAAGCAGAACTATAACTTGCTTAATTTGAAGAACTATGCAGACATAAGCATGGCAGGCATTTTAGACATTGCTGCAACACACTAGTCTAGACAATAGTTTTGGTGATAGTTTCCCTGGGCAGTGCTTCTATTAGAGGTGGGATTGTCTCTTCTTTAATTCAAAATGTTTTACAGTATGCAAAAACAAAGGGGGGAATTTGGCTCCAAATAATCTATTTGCGAGCATTTAGTTAGTGTCTACCTATGTTTTCCAAACAGATTGTCAATTAAAAATATGATATAATTTATGCTAATTTATCAGCTCACTCTGCCTTTTTTTCTGCATAAATATGAGACTCCTTAAGGAGACTGCAGACACCAATATAGAAAGAGGTGTCCCACCTTGTTTTGGAGTCACAATTTTTGGAGAGGCATGTTCTGATTTTCTTGTCTCAAATTGTATCCTAGTCACAATCTATTTTTATCATCTGGTTTAATTTAATTATGAAATATATTACTGGAGTTACTTTCCTTATTTACTTGGGGGTTTTCATTTTTCTTTTTTGCTTATTTGTTTTTTGTTCAATGCCTATCTTCCATCTCTTCTTCAATTAGGGCTCCCTCATCTTCTCAACTTATAAGCTAATTTAAGTATTATATCTTGTTTTATTGCTTGTAGTTATTCTATGCATGCTATTTATGGTCATCCTCCTGACTAGACTATAAGTTCCCTGATTCTCTTATATCCACCAAAGACATACCTAGTGCAGAGCTCATTATAGATTTTTTTAAAAAAAAGCTCACAGTTTAAAAGGGTCCCCGTGACTACATAGAGCCTTGTTTACAATAGAGCTTCAATCAAAGACAAACACTACATCCAGTACAAGAAAAGAACATCAGTCAGCATTGACAATCCAAATGACATCAAGACATTAACTTACGAGGGCTCTTTTCCACACAGGTTCTTTTTCAACTCTGGACTCCTGCCAAGATTTGTGTGATGAATTTTGATGCAAGAGAATTTAAGGCAGAAGTTTCCAAAAGGATCTCTTACATCCCTCTCGTCATTTATCCAAACCTGGCTGTCGAACTAGTTAAACCAAATGAAAGCCATCAGGAAAGAAATCATTATTAGCTGCCCTTGGGAGAATTTTGCATTTTATTTTTATTATCATTTTTTTGACAGACATAGTGGACAGTGAGAGAGAGACAGAGAGAAAGGTCTTCCTTTTTCCGCTGGTTCACTCTCCAATGGCCACCGTGGCCGGCATGCTGCAGCCAGGGCACCGCACTGATACGAAGCCAGGAGCGGGGTGCTTCTCCTGGCCTCCCATGCAGGTGCGGGGCCCACGGACTTGGGCCATCCTCCACTGCACTCCTGGGTCACAGCAGAGAGCTGGACTGGAAGAGGAGCAACCGGAGAGATTCCGGTGCTGCGACCTGGACTAGAACCCGCTGTGCTGATGCCACAGGCGGAGGATTAGCCGGCCATGAATTTTGCATTTTAAACCATGCAGCATAAAGCTCACTTCCTTTATGGTGGCCAGCGTTCATCCAGGTATCCTCAGCACCGCCAGCACAGGCTCAGTTATCCATAAATACAAGGGTACTTCAAAAATTCAAGGAAAATAGAAACAAAGGTAAGTTTATATTGGTGTAATTTTTAAAAAATTCATGTCTAGTTTGTTTTACAGCATGCATTCTCCACAGACTTTTTGAAATATCCTCTTAGATTCTCATCAAATACCGGTTGGTTTATTAATAAATTCATTAACTGAAAAAACATGGTAACATTTAAAATCAATTTTATCCATATAAAGCTATAAAAGCTATAAAAAAAAACTTTACAATACTAAGATCCTTCACAGAGATTGATTTTTGCATCCCAAATATTGAGTTAGTTCTCTGTTGGCCCTCTTTTAAGAAAAGATTGAACTTCTAATTTTGTTACATATATTCCAATTCATAAGACATGATTGTCTTTGTGTCTTTGAATTCTTTATTTTAATTTACTAAGTTCTTTAAAGTCTGAGATTATTAAAGACATAATAAATGAATGACCAACATGCCAGTGGCAAAGTGCCTTCACTTAGAAACATGAAATTAATTGAAATCGCCTTTTGCCTCAAGATGGTACTACTATCAGAAACATACCAAAGAGTGTATATTTAACAGTGACTACAAATTGAGATATATAATTATAAATAAATATACTGACCTAGCAAATGCATGACCACATGAAAGTTCAGGTAGCCGAAGTGTTCTGGTGTGACATTTGGGTATACAGCAGTACTTTTTGAAACAGGGAATAGTTCTAGCTACATTGGTCCTAGAATAACATGCCCCAGAGTTATATAAAAGTCAATAGACTGGGAGCTCTGTGGGGATAGACCCCATCTATCTCATGTATAGTAGTACCTCAGGTGCTTAGCAGAGCAATGGCATGTAGTAGATGTTCAGTATATACCAGTTGCACAGGTGAACAAAAAAAAAAAATGAATAAACCCTGGTTTAAAATTGTAGCCTATATCCTCATTCACACTGAGGGCAGAGGTTATAATTTTCTTTTATCTTGAAGATAAGTCAGCAATACTCAGATGGTCTGCTTTGCAGAGCATTAGAATTGACTCCAGAGGCAGACAGCCAATTCCAGCCTCATAGATGGAGACACCTAACATCATGACTATTTCCAGCTAGTGAGTGGAGCAAGTTTCAAATTCCATTGTGGTAAAAAGTCTTGGTAAATACAAAGGTTGGAGAGAAAAGCATTTTTGGGGAAAAGAATAATAAAGGTAATATCCTTTTAAAATATGAATCAGAGCACTTGTCTCCCTGCCTTGGATTCTCCAGTGGTTTAACAAATGGCAAAGTTCTTACCCTGATCTATAAAGCCCCACTTTGGTCCCTAACCTTATTCTGATCTTACCTCCCAGAACTCTTCCCTATATTAATATGCTCACCTTCATTGGCCTTCTTGCTAATTTTTAAGTACAATAAACACATTTATATTCAGAGAATTTAACCTTGATGCCTTCTGTCTGTATAACGTCACCAGGACTCCCTCGTTCTGGCCCCTTTGCTCACTGTGGATCCCTTACCAAGAGATAGCTCCCTAGAACAAACTTCTGTAAGAATAATACTTATGACTCCTGGGCATTGTATTGTGAATTGTGGATTTATTTACTTGCTTATTGTGTGAATTTCCCAGCAGGGTGTACCTTTCTAAGGGCAGTGACTTTGGTTTCTGGCAATGCTGCTTCATTTATCATTTGTTTCATTTATGCTTTTTCCCCAGCTCTTAAGCTAACGACTAGAATACAATGACACTCAAAAATACTCGTCAAATAAATCAATCAGTTATTAAAGAAATAAATGAGTATATGCCCTAGTTGGCTAGGTAGACTCTCAAATAGATAACAGGAAATTTCCCTGATATCACAGGAGTGTGATCTTCAACTGTGACAGCAAATGTTAAGGATGATGGGGATAGAAAAGGAAGGTGTTTTTCAATAACTTCCCTTTATTCATACACGCTTGACCTTCCTTTGTGCATGGGTGTTGTGTCCCTGGGATGAATACTAATACACAGTTCTTGCAGAATAGTTCAGACACCTGAGGCTAATTAAGTATCTAGTAATGCTGATGGAGAACATTAGTTTATGGGAAAAACAGTTTAAGGCAGGATCTGCATATCTTTTCTTGACTGAGAGCACTGAAACATTAATAAGATAAAATATTATTTATTTTTCTAAAAAAGAAAACTATACCCTTAGTTGATTGACTGTTGTTGACTATTTTTCCTTGAGGGAATCATGAAAATTTCACTCAGTAAAAGAAACACATTTGCATTGGACATTATCAGAACCACTAAGAAGCAATTTTAAGTACCAGGAGCAAATTATGAAAACCATCTCAAATTTATAAATCCCTTTTGGATATAATAATTTACTTTGGTAAACTGGAGGGTCTGTAGATGACTGCTGACATGAGCAAGAGTAGATAATGTAGTGTGACAGCATGAGCTCCAAAGTTAGCATTTCTTTGGAAGCAGAGAGTGGCATTGCTGGTGAAGTGTCAGTGAGCTGTGGGAGATAAAAGCAAAACCAGACTCCTTTGAGACTGCTATAGATGCAGTTTCCTAAGGGAAGAATCAGGTAGAATTGGGTTTGAAATGGAGCTAGCAGATTGTTGTAGGCTGAATAACAGTCCCAAAAGTTACAAGTTCCTGATCCCTGCAACTTGCAAATATTGCTATGTGGAAAAAGAACTTTGTAGATCTGATTAAGTTAAGGGTCTTGAGAGGAGGAGAGTATTCTAGAGTGTCTGAGTGAGTTCTAAATGCCAATATTCATTTCCTTGTAAGAGAGAAGCAGAGGGAGATTCGGAATAGACAGAAGGCACACAAACAGGAAGAGATGAAAGTGCATTAGAGGGAGATGTAAAGATACTCTCTTGAATTTTATAGAGGTGACTAAACACAAACCAAGGAATGCCTGTAGCCACCAGAGTTCTAAAAGGAAAGGAATCAGTTCTTCTCTAAAGGGACCATGCTCAGCCAACTTCTTGGTTGCCTACCAGTGACACACTGGGACTTGTAGACTTATGTTTTAAGTCACCAGATGTGTAGTAATTTGTTATAGGAGCTTTAGGAAACTAATCCATAGGTGAAGGAAAGAGTCAAAGAAGAGAATGATAGCAGAATGGACTTCTGTGGTGATGGACCTTAAGTTCCAGAGAGCAGAGGTGAAGTGGGAGACAGAATGGCAGAAGACTTAGGAAGTCCTGTGGAGCAAAGTCTGGCAGGGTAAGCATGGGGCTCATGGCCCATTTGTGAAGGATACAGGTAGTGGTAGAATTAGCCCTGATGACTTAAGAGGAAAACTTTGAAGGTGAATGTTGAAGGGAGGAAACAGATGTTTTCACAGTGGACCAAATGTGTCTACCAAATTCAGAAATCTCCCACCTCCAGGAGAGGTTTTATATTAAGAGTTGGGGCTTTGGAGAAGTGATTATTACATCATGAAGGTGGACCTCTCATGAATGGGATTAGTGTCCTTAAAAAAAAAGATTCCCAGAGATCTCCCTGCTCTTTTCACTGTGTGAGGTCACAGCCAGAGGACTGCCTTGTATGAATCAGAAACCCTCAGAAGACAAAGTCTTCCAGTACCTTGAACTTTGACTTCCAGCCTTCAGAACTGTTACAGATGAATGTCTTTTGTTTATAAGACACCAGTTTATGGTATCTCATTTTAGTAGCCCAAGTTAAGGGGTGTATTTTTCCAATACAGAGTTTTTGAGTCCTTATAACTATTAGTACATGTGCAGGCATTTGACTATTCGTGTTTATATATTTGTGTATGAGTTTTTGTGTACATTTATCTTCATGTAATATACAAATTTTCACATGCACGCTTATATATTTGCATTTTGTTTTTGAACCATTGAGAAAAATGGAAAGATAAGAGTTTGATTAGCATAGGAGAAGGAGTGGGGATCACAATGTAAAGAAAAATGATAGCACTGAGAAAAGAAATAAAATGAAAATAATAATGATGTGTATGCAATGGTCATATTCAACCATTTGTGCAAAACTGTATAGGTCTATATAGGAATTAGAAACAAAAATAAATTTTAAAATATAGTTTATAGAGCAAAAGAAGAGACAAAATATCTTTTTTTTTTTTTTTTGACAGGCAGAGTGGACAGTGAGAGAGAGAGAGACAGAGAGAAAGGTCTTCCTTTGCCGTTGGTTCACCCTCCAATGGCCGCCGCGGCCGGCGCGCTGCGGCCGGCGCACTGCGCTCATCCGATGGCAGGAGCCAGGAGCCAGGTGCTTTTCCTGGTCTCCCCATGGGGTGCAGGGCCCAAGCACCTGGGCCATCCTCCACTGCACTCCCGGGCCACAGCAGAGTCTTGTTAGAAGTTAAATACAAATGTGGCGTGATGCTAACAGTCTGATTTTAGTTTCCCCTACACTTGCTCTCTCTTGTTTGCACTTCACTGGATTTATGTTTCTAATGATCCATTGCTGCAGACAGTTCAGCTTCCTATAGCCCAGATATTCATTCATATTCTCCCCCTGCCTACTTTCTCTCTCTGAATCACTTCTAGAATTTTCTTTTGTGTCTATGAAAGTTGGAGGCTGCCAGTGCTCACTGGTACCTGTGTACTCGAGGAATTGCCTGAGTTGACCTTAAGGTAGGTCTACTTTGAGAACCTCGTCTATTATTTCAAAATGACTAAAATGTGGTTATAAATTATTTTTTAAAAATTGAAAGTAAATGAATATCTAATTTAGAAAACAGCCTGAATATCCAGATTTTCCTCTTATTGATACCATCTGCTACCAAATAGGCTTATGATTTCAAGTCCAGGGTCTTTACACGAATGAGTCCTAAGCAAGCTGTTCTACTCTTAAACCAGTGGCTAATAGCATTTTAATTTTCACCATCTCCTGGCCTCAAAAATCTCACTGATGTCACAATTTTATACCAGTCTTGGCACTATTCATTCTTCTGTATATTTTTTATTTAATGAACAGACCAGAAAAAAGAAAAATCATGCAGGTTTTCTAAAAGTTTCTATGAGGTTATAATCATCACGCATCATTTCATTTTATGGCCACTGAACAATCTACCATGTATGTACTGGTCATGTACTAAAGCCAGACTGTGAGACTTCAAATCTTGGCTGTGTGTTCTTGGCAAGTTACTTAGCCTGTCTGTGCCTCAAGAGCCTTTATCTTTAATCAATAGAAAAGACCTCATAGGGTTGTTGTGAAAAATAAATGAATTATCCATGCCCTGCATGTAGTTTCTATCACATATTTCATACTAGGTGAATGTGAACTGTTATTATTATTATTACTGGGGAAACTGGTGGGTATGTGGATGAATAATCTCTCCCAAAAGTGAATGAATAGAGAAGAAAGAAAGGATGAGATGAAAAGCTGAACTGAATATGGGAAAGAAATGCCTATTACCTTGGTTAGGGTTTGAGAGGCTAGAAGTGCTTTGGAAGTAATGAAGCACACACAAAAAATTATGAAAGAGAGTAATATGAGGAGACTGGTGACTTTAATCTCATGGATACATGAGAAACAGTACAGTAAATAATGAGTTCAGAAATTTCAGGCAGGTATTACATACCTGTGGTCAAAGCTGTAGGATTGGGGGGGGGGGCAGGGAGGAATCTATTTATAAACCATTTGCAGTAAGTCTAAAAAAGTATTCCTAAGAGAAAGTTGGAATCTGGAAAACTCACACAGAAGAGTGATTGTTAGAGAATGAGAATGGTAGAGGGGATTTAGGGAATTTGAATAATGGGAACCAAATCAGAATGAGATGAAAAGAACAAGTCTAGTGATACACAGCATAGTTGAATGACTATAGTTCACAATAACCTAGTATGTATTTTATGAATAGAAGAAACATGTCCTAAGCCTCCAATTATAAAGTAATGTCAAAGAAGGGATTTTTAACATTATATACATTTTATATATATATATATATATATATATATATATATATATGTGTGTGTGTGTGTGTGTGTGTGTGTGTATACATTTATACATTATATACATGCACTGAAATGTCATACTGTAGCTAACATGCATACAACTAATAATAAGAAAAATGTTTAGTAATAAAAGACATATGATACATGCCTAGATTTTGTGTTTTTTTTTTTAGATTTTATTTAAAGAATATAAATTTCCAAAGTATAGCTTATGGATTCCAATGGCTCCCCCCCTCACAACTTCCCTCCCTCCCGCCACCCTCCCCTCTCCCGCTCCCTCTCCCCTTCTGTTCACATCAAGATTCATTTTCAATTCTCTTTATACACAGAAGATCAGTTTAGAACATATTATGTAAAGATTTCAACAGTTTGCCCTCACATAGAGACACAAACTGAAATTATTGTTGGAGTACTAGTTATAGTATTAATTCACAATGCACAGTACATTAAAGACAGAGATCCTACATGATTTTTTTTTAAAGAATTGATTAATTATCTATGCAATTTCCAATTTAACACCAAGATTTTTTAATCACTTGCAATTATCTTTATACACAGAAGATCGATTTAATATTATAGTATGTAAAGATTTCATCAGTTTGCACCCACACAGAAACACAAAGTGTAAAAATACTGTTTCAGTACTAGTAATAGCATTATTTCACATTGGATAACACATTAAGGACAGATCCCTCATGAGACGCAAGTACACAGTGACTCCTGAAGTTGATTTAACAATTTGACACTCTTGTTTATGGCGTCAGTAATCTCCCCAGGCTCTAGTCATGAGTTGCCGAGGCTATGGAAGCGTTTAGGGTTCGCCGACTTCTATCTTAATCCGACAGGGTCATAGTCAAAGTGGAAGTTCTCTCCTCCCTTCAGAGAAAGGTACTCCTTCTTTGATGGCCCCGTTCTTTCCACTGGGATCTCACTCGCAGAGATCTTTCATTTAGGTCTTCTTTTTTTTGTTTTTCAGAGTGTCTTATCTTTCCATGCCTAAAATATTCTCATCGCTCTTGAGCCAGATCTGAATGCCTAAAGGGCTGATTCTGAGGCCAGAGTGCTATTTAGGACATCTGCCATTCTATGAGTCTGCTGTGTATCTCGCTTCCCATGTTGGATCATTCTCTCCCTTTTTCATTCTATCAGTATTAGCAGACACTAGTCTTGTTTGTGTGAACCCTTTGACTCTTAGACCTATCAGTGTGATAAATTGTGAGCTGAAATTGATCACTTGGACTAATGAGATGGCCTTGGTACATGCCACCTTGATGGGAATGTATTGGAATCCCCTGGCACACTTCTAACTCTATCATTTGGGGCCGTTCCGATTGAGCATGTCCCAAATTGTACATCTCCTCCATCTCTTATTCCCACTCTTATATTTCACAGGGATCACTTTTCATTTAAAATTTAAACACCTATGGCTAATTGTGTGTTAGTTGCCAGATTCAACCCATAGTACTAGAACGAATACAAACAATAAGGGGAGATACTAAAATGGGTAAAGATTTAGATTGTACATCAACAGTTCAGACAGGAGCTGATCATGTCTTATTTTCTCATAGTGTTCATTTCGTTTCAACAGGCTTCCTCTTTGGTGCTCAGTTAATCATCACCAATCAGGGAAAACAAATGATATTTGTCTCTTTGGGACTGGCTTAATTCACTCAGCATGATGTTTTCCAGATCCCTCCATTTTGCTGCAAATGATCGGATTTCATTGTTTTTGACAGCTGTATAGTATTCTGTAGAGTGCATGTCTCATAATTTCCTAATCCAGTCTACTGTTGATGGGCATTTGAGTTGGCTCCAGGTCTTAGCTATTGTGAACTGAGCTGCAATAAACATTAGTGTGCAGACGGCTTTTTGGTTTTCCAATTTAATTTTCTTTGGGTAAATTCCAAGGAGTGGGATGGCTGGGTTGTATCGTAGGGTTATATTCATGTTTCTGAGGAGTCTCCAGACTGACTTCCATAGTGGTTTAACCAGTTTGCATTCCCACCAACAGTGGATTAGTGTCCCTTTTTCCCCAAATCCTCTCCAGCATCTATTGTTGGTAGATTTCTGAATGTGAGCCATTCTGACCGGGGTGAGGTGAAACCTCATTGTGGTCTTGATTTGCATTTCCCTGATTGCCAGTGATCTTGAGCATTTTTTCATGTGTCTGTTGGCCATTTGGATTTCCTCTCTGGAAAAATGTCTATTGAGGTCCTTAGCCCATCTCTTAAGTGGGTTGTTTGTTTTAATGTTGTGTCGTTTCTTGATTTCATTGTAGATTCTCGTTATCAGCCCTTTATCTGTTGCATAGTTTGCAAATATTTTTTCCCATTCTGAAGGTTGCCTATTCACTTTCCTGACTGTTTCTTTTGCAGTACAGAAACTTCTCAGTTTGATGCGATCCCAATAGTTAATTTTCTTTTTTCTTTTTTGGCTTTGAGTACCTGTGCTTTTGGGGTATTTTCCAAGAAGTCTTTGCCAGTACCTATATCTTGCAGGGTTTCTCCTATGCTCTCCAGTAATTTGATGGTGTCGGGTCGTAGGTTTAAGTTTTGATCCATGTTGAATGAATTTTTGTGTAAGGTGTAAGGTAGGGGTCTTGCTTCATGATTCTGCAGGTGGAAATCCAGTTTTCCCAGCACCATTTGTTAAATAGACTGTCTTTACTCCAGGGGTTAGTTTTGGGTCCTTGATCAAATATAAGTTGGCTGTAGATGTTTGGATTGATTTCAGGTGTTTCTATTCTGTTCCATTGGTCTATCCATCTGTTTCTGTACCAGTACCGTGCTGTTTTGATTACAACTACCCTGTAGTATGTCCTGAAATCTGGTATTGTGATGCCTCCAGCTTTGTTTTTGTTGTACAAGATTGCTTTAGCTATTCGAGGCCTCTTATTCCTCCATACGAATTTCAGCATCATTTTTTCCAGATCTGAGAAGAAAGCCTTTGGTATCTTGATTGGGATTGCATTGAATCTGTAAATTGCTTTTGGGAGAATGGACATTTTGATGATATTGATTCTTCCAATCCATGAGCATGGGAGATTTCTCCATTTTTTGGTGTCCTCTTCTATTTCTTTCTTTAAGGTTTTATAATTTTCATCATAGAGATCTTTAACATCCTTGGTTAAGTTTATTCCAAGGTATTTGATTGTTTTTGTGGCTATTGTGAATGGGATTGATTTTAGCAGTTCTTCCTCAGCCGTGGCATTGCTTGTGTATATAAAGGCTGTTGATTTTTGTGCATTGATTTTATATCCTGCTACTTTGCCAAACTCTTCTATGAGTTCCAGTAGTCTCTTAGTAGAGTTTTTTGGGTCCCCTAAATAAAGAATCATATCATCTGCAAAGAGGGATAGTTTGAGTTCTTCCTTCCCAATTTGTATCCCTTTGATTTCTTTGTCTTGCCTAATAGCTCTGGCTAAGACTTCCAGCACTATATTGAATAGCAGTGGCGAGAGTGGGCATCCCTGTTTGGTGCCAGATCTCAGTGGGATTGCTTGCAGCTTTTCCCCGTTCAATAGGATACTGGCCATGGGTTTTTCATAAATTGCTTTGATTATATTGAGGAATGTGCCTTCTATACCCAGTTTGCTTAGGGTTTTCATCATGAAAGGGTGTTGTATTTTATCAAATGCTTTCTCCGCGTCTATTGAAATAATCATATGGTTTTTCTTCTGCAGTCTGTTAATGTGGTATATCACGTTGATTGTTTTGTGAACGTTGAACCATCCCTGCATACCAGGGATAAACCCCACTTGGTCTGGGTGGATGATCTTTCTGATGTGTTGTTGTATTCTATTGGCAAGAATTTTATTGAGGATTTTTGCATCTATGTTCATCAGGGATATTGGTCTGTAATTCTCTTTCAATACTGCATCTTTTCCCGGTTTAGGAATTAAGGTAATGCTGGCTTCATAGAAAGAATTTGGGAGGATTCCCTCTTTTTCGATTGTTCTGAATAGTTTGAGAAGGATTGGAGTTAGTTCTTCTTTAAATGTCTGGTAGAATTCAGCAGTGAATCCGTCTGGTCCTGGGCTTTTCTTTGCTGGGAGGGCATTTATTACTGTTTCAATTTCCGTCTCAGTTATGGGTCTGTTTAGGTTTTCTATGTCTTCCTGGTTCAGTTTAGGTAGGTTGTATGTGTCCAGGAATCTATCCATTTCTGATAGGTTTTTCTGTTTGCTGGCATACAAGTCCTTGTAGTAATTTCTGATGATTCTTTTGATTTCTGTGGTGTCAGTTGTTACGTTTCCTTTTTGTCTTTGATATTATTAATTTGGGTCTTTTCTCTTCTTTTTTTAGTTAGTTGGGCCAATGGGGTGTCAATTTTGTTTATTTTTTCGAAAAACCAGCTCCTCGATTGGCTGATTTTTTGTGAAGTTTTTTTGGATTCAATCCTGTTAATTTCTTCTCTGATTTTGATTATTTCTCTTCTCCTACTAGCTTTGGGTCTGGTTTGCTGCTGATTTTCTAGATCCTTGAGATGAACTGAAAGCTCATCTATTTGGTGCCTTTCCAATTTCTTGATGTAGGCACCTATTAATATAAATTTTCCTCTTAACACTGCTTTTGCTGTATCCCATAGGTTTTGGTATGATGTGCTGTTATCTTCATTTACTTCCAGGAAATTTTTAATTTCTCTTTTGATTTCTTCTATGACCCATTGTTGATTCAGGAGCATGTTGTTCATTCTCCATGTGTTTGCATATGCTCTAGAGATTCCTGAGTTGCTAATTTCCAACTTCACACCCTCATGGTCTGAGAAGTTGCATGGTATGATTCTTATTCTTTTGAATTTGCTAAGGCTTGCTTTATGGCCTAGTATGTGGTCAATCCTGGAGAAGGTTCCATGTACTGCTGAAAAGAATGTAAATTCTTTTTCTGTGGGATAAAAAGTTCTGAAGATATCTGTTAGGACCATTTGGGCTATAGTGTCGTTTAAATCTACTGTCTCCTTGTTAATCCTCTGTCTTGGTGATCTGTCTATCTCTGAGAGTGGAGTGTTGAAATCTCCTAGAACTATTGTATTGGGGTCTAAATCTCCCTTTAAGTCCCTTAACAGGTCTTTTAAATAGACCGGTGCCCGGTAATTAGGTGCGTATACATTGATAATCATTATATCTTCCTGTTGAATGGATCCCTTAATCATTATATAGTGCCCCTTTTTGTCTCTCTTAATAGTTTTTGTGGTGAAATTTATGTTATCTGATATTAAGATGGCTACGCCTGCTCTTTTTTCATTTCTGCTCACATGGTATATATTTTTCCAACCTTTCACTTTGAGACTGTATGGATCTTTGTTGGAAAGATGTGTTTCTTGTAGGCAGCAAATAGCTGGGTTTTGTTCCCTCATCCAGTCAGTAAATCTTTGCCTTTTAATAGCACAGTTCAAACCATTCACGTTCAATGTGACTATCGATAAGTAGTATCTTTGCCCTACCATTTGCCAATGATTTTCTTATGTATGCTTTGAGTTTCTTATGATCTTTTGCTGTGAGATTTCCTTCCTTTAGCTTCTTTCAAGTTGATGACCATGTTTCTGTGTTTCTGCGTGTAGCACATCTTTAAGGATCTTTTGCAGGGCTGGACGAGTGGCGACAATTCTTTCAGTTTCTGTTTGCAATGAAAGGTCTTTATCTCACCTTCATTCACAAATGAGAGCTTTGCAGGGTATAATATTCTGGGCTGGCAGTTTTTCTCTCTTAGTACCTGGGCTATATCTCGCCATTCCCTCCTGGCTTTTAGGGTTTCAGATGAGAAATCTGCTGTGAGTCTGATTGGAGATCCTTTGAGGGTATCTGACATTTCTCTCTTGCGCATTTTAGGATCTTTTCTTTCTGCTTCACTGTGGTGAGTTTAATTACAATGTGTCGTGGTGAGGATCTCTTTTGGTCATGTTTGTTAGGGGTTCTATGAGCTTCCTGTACTAGGATTTCTCTGTTCTTCTCCAAACCTGGGAAATTTTCCGTTAGTATCTCACCAAAAAGGCCTTCTAGTCCTTTCTCTCTCTCCATGCCTTCAGGAACTCCTAGAATCCGAATGTTAGGTTTTCTAATAGTATCCTGTAGATTCCCGACAATATTTTTTAGATTTCTAATTTCCTCTTCTTGTCTTTGGTTTGACTGTTTCCTTTCCTGTTCTCTGTCTTCTAAGTCCGATATCCTCTCTTCTGCTTCACCCATCCTGGTTTTAAGGCTCTCTAGTGTGCTTGTCATGTGATCAATTGAATTCTTCACTTCAGTAAGATTTTTTGTCACTATCGTAGCTTCTTGTTCTACTAGTTGCTTCGTTTCATTCTGATTCTTCCTTAATAATTCATTTTTGAGAGAGAGGTTTTCTATCTTATCCATTAAAGATTTCTGTAGTTCAAGTATTTGTTTTTGTGAACTTCTTAATGTTCGTATCAATTTTTTGAGATCTGCTTCTTGCATCTCTTCTATCTCATCATCTTCATAATCTTGAATTGGGGTGTCTTTTTCATTTGGGGTCATCATAGTGTCTTCCTTGCTCTTGTTAGGTCGGTGTCTGCTTTTGTTTGGCATTTCTCCACTCTGTCTCACCGGGTTGTCGATGTAACGGAGCTGTCTACAAGTTGGGATCCCTGGCTAAAGCACCCCCTCAGATTTATGCAGCTTCACTGCTTTAGAGGCGGGCGGGGCGCGCGGGGGCCTGCTTCCAAGGCGACGGGGGGGGGTCGAGCAGGCGGGGCGCCCGAGGGCCTGCTTCCGAGGTGACCGGGCGCAGGCGGGCGGGGTGCCCGAGGGCCTGCTTCCGAGGCGACCGGGCGCGGGCGGGACGCGGGGGCCTGCTTCTGAGGTGACCGGGCGCAGGCGGGCGGGTCGCCCGAGGGCCTGCTTCCGAGGCCACCGGGCGCGGGCGGGCGGGCGGGGCGCCCGAAGGCCTGCTTCCGAGGTGACCGGATGCGGGCGGGCGCGCACGCGCCTGCTTTAATGGCGGGCTGGCGCCGTTTCACCCCTCCTTGACCCGCTAGACTTTCCAAGGTGATCGAAGGGGGAGGCTAGTGACAGTGTTGGTTCCCCCTATTTATTCGTTTTTTTTTTTTTTTTTTGATGCACTATCCCCAGTGGGGTCTGTCTCTTCTCGCCAATGTCTCGAGCTACCGAGGGATCTCCTGCTCACCTCCCCCTCCGGCGCTGGCTCGCGGATTCCGCGGCTGCGTTCCCCTTCGCGTCTCCTTTCCCGCGGCACGGCGAGTCCGTTATCCTCTGCGTCAGGTCCACTGGATCAGGGAGAGTTTCCCCCGCATTGTTTCTCGAAGTCTTCACCTGGGGCTACCGTAACTCCACTTTTATTAAACTATCCTTTCCCGGACTGTTTGTGTGCGCCCTCACTATTCCGCCATCTTCTAAGTTTGCTCTAGATTTTGTATAATAAGTTTGAATTCAAATAGAAAAGTATTTAGATCCTTGCATATGTTCTTCAAAGATCTATTTTAACTGAAAAATTTCCATGCAGATAACCTAGTGAATATTTACTTATGTCTTTGTGTACCAATGAAAAAAACTGGCTTTTACCTTCAGCTTGTTCTGAGAGGAATTTGTAGTCTCAATTCATAAATGTCTCTGCTTGTTCTTATAATTTTATTTTAGAAAACACCAAAGAATTCTAAATAGGCAGTAAATTATTAATGAGATAAATTGGCTCACAATCTTATCAATCTTTTAAATTAGTAGCCAAATGAATTATTCAAAGAATATGGCACACCTTACACAAGAATATAACTTGTAATAATAAAATTACTCTCTATTTAGATTTTACATGTTTTTCAAATATAAGTTTGAATCTGATCTGAGGTAATACTGTGGATTTTAGATAGACTTCTAGGAGGAACATTTTTGCTTAGCCTTACTTTTCATCTTGGGAAACACTTTCAAAGTGCTATTGAAGTTGTATTACATAGGGTCTCTTAGAAGTTGATGTCTGTATGTGTATCTGTGTGTTTGCATGTGTATGAGTGTGGATGCCAGCTTATTAAAGTGCCAAAATAGAATAATCAAAAATGCCATCTATATTAAATGTTGATATTTCTTTAATTAACACCTGCAGTGGAAACAAATAATGTAACTATGCTAGTTCAAACACAATTATAGATTTTTAAAAAAGCGATAAATTGATTTGTACTTCAAGGTGATGTTTTAATATATTAGAGAAAGAGTTCAATTTATGTATTTAATAGCTTTATATTTCAAAACCATAAACCCTCCTGAGTAGCTCCCTATCCCTACTCCCAACCCCAAAATCCTCTTTATATTTTTAATTTACTGGTTTTACAATCACCAAATATTTTCCTACTACTCTTTTTAGTGTTGAGGGTAGGAAATTAGCAAGAAATGGGTACTTCAAGCACTTCATGAAAAGTATAAGTAAACGATAAGTTTATGTTGGTTCAAAAAACTTAAATTGATGCAGTTTTCTCATTGTATGCATTCCATTAATATTTAATTAATTGATCGAAATTTATATAAGACACAGAGAAAAATATACAAGAGAGAGATCTCCCATCCACTAGTTCAATTCTCAAATGCCACAAGATAGGGGCCAACCTAAAGCCAGAGCAGTGAACTCAATCTGGGTCTCCAACATGGGTGTCAGGAAACCAGTAACTTGAGTCATCACCTACTTTCTACCAGAGTGCACATTAGCAGGAAAACAGAATCAGGAGTGGGGCCAGGACTTGAATCCTGCCTCTCTGATATAGCATGCAGGAGACTCAAGTGGCATCTTCACCACTAAGTCAAATGCCCACCCACATGAACCTTTGAAAGACCTTTTATACACATGGATTTTTGAAAAATTACACCAAAATAAACTTACCTTTTTATTCCAATTTCCATTAACATTTTGAAGTATCCTCATATGCATGTTATCCTTAAGAAATGCAGCTTTCAAAAAATGTTTGGAAAGAAAAAATTCTTCCAAGAAAAAAGTAGGAGGGACAGAAGCAATAAAAACAGAAACTTACAGCTGTGAGACAAATTATGGCTGCCAAAAATTTGTATGCTGAAGCCCTAACTCCTAGTATCCCAGACTGTATTTGAAAAGAGGACCTTCAAAAGGGTGATTAAACTAAAAGAGGCCTTCAAGGTGAGTTATAGTCTGATCTGATTGATGTCTTTGTAAAAGGAATTTATTGCTTACATACATAAATTGGGAAGATATCAAATAAATGATCTAACAATGCATCTCAAGGACCCAGAAACACAAGAACAAACAAAACCAAAAATTAGTAGGAGAAAAGAATAAAAATTAGAAAAGAAGGGCCGGTGTTATGGCATAGCTTGTTAAGCTGTCACCTGTGATGCCAGCATGCCATATGGACATCACTTCAAATCTGGGGTGCTCCACTGCCAATCGAGCTCCTGCTAATGAACCTGAGTAAGCAGCAGAAGATGGCCTCAATCCCTGGACTCTTGCACCCATGTGGAAGACCCAGATGAAGCTTCTGGCTCCTGGCTTCCATGAGGAGATCCAATTTTCCAAATACAATTTGTAGAAGAGAGTGTCCTTGTTCCAGGATTGATTTTAGCTTTCTTGTCAAAGATTAGTTGATTGTGGATGTGTGGATTAATTTGTGGGGTTGCTATTCTGTTCCGTTGGTCTACAGGTATACTTTTGTGCCCATACCAGCGTGATTTGATTATAACTGCTCTGTGGTATGTCTAGAAATCTGGTATTGTTAAGACTACAGCTTTGTTTTTGTTGTTTAAGATTGCTTTAGCCATCTTTCAAATGGTCAAAGGGAATTTTCAAAAGATGAAATAAAAATGGCCAAAAGACAAGAAAAAATGCTCAGGATCACTAGCATCAGAAAAATGCAAATCAAAAGCATAGTGAGGTTTTACTTCACCCTAGTTAGAATGGCCATTACCCAAAAATAAAAAAAAAAAAAATGCTGGCTGGGATAAGTGTAAAAAAGCACCTTAATAGTCAAAGTGGAAGTTCTCTCCTCCCTTCAGAGAGAGGCACCTCCTTCTTTGATGGCCCCGTTCTTTCCACTGGGATCTCACTCGCAGAGATCTTTCATTTAGGTCTTCTTTTTTTTCCCCCCCAGAGTGTCTTGGCTTTCCATGCCTAAAATACTCTCATGGGCTCTTGAGCCAGATCCGAATGCCTTAAGGGCTGATTCTGAGGCCAGAGTGCTATTTAGGACATCTGCCATTCTATGAGTCTGCTGTGTATCCCGCTTCCCTTGATGAATCATTCTCTCCCTTTTTGATTCTATCAGTTAGTATTAGCAGACACTAGTCTTGTTTGTGTGATCCCTTTGACTCTTAGACCTATCAGTGTGATCAATTGTGAGCTGAAATTGATCACTTGGACTAGTGAGATGGCCTTGGTACATGCCACCTTGATGGGATTGTATTGGAGTCCCCTGACACGTTTCTAACTGCATCATTTGGGGCAAGTCTGTTTGAGCATGTCCCAAATTGTACATCTCCTCCCTCTCTTGTTCCCTCTCTTATATTTCACAGGGATCACTTTTCAGTTAAAATTTAAACACCTAAGAATAATTGTGTGTTAATTACAGAGTTCAATCACTAGTACTAGAATAAAAAATTACTAAAATGGATAAAGTATTACATTGTACAACAACAGTCAGCACAAGAGCTGATCAAGTCACTGTTTCTCATAGTGTCCATTTCACTTCAAATTCTTGACATCCTGACCTGTCAGACAATAAATTTTACTGTTTAAGCCACCCCATCTGTGGTGTTTTATTATGGTAACTCCAGTATTCTAATGCACTCAGTCCATTAAATGACCTTCAAGATCCTTACTACCAATGTTTGCATTAGGCACTGTCAAAGTAAAATTGCACCAGGTGAATTTAAACAACTAGGAGAGATTTTATTCAAGACTATTACAACAGGGAGAGAGACAAAACTTAGCTCTCTTGAAACAAATGTTGGGAAAGTTTTTCAGCACTGGGGGTGGCGTGTAGCTAGTGGAAAAGTACTGGAGGGTGTGAGAGGATAGGTTGATCGGTGGGCATTGTCCAGCATTATGAATTATTCTTGAGTTTGTAAATGTGCTTCTCTGCGCTTAGGCCATTTGTGTTTTCTAATTGACACCTATCAAAGATAGGCTCTTACCATCGCACAGTGGGAGACAGGGCTGCTTTCTCCTTCAGCCTTTTCATTTCAAGTTCTAGAAAGACAAAGTTGTTCAGTAAAACTTTCAAGAGGATGGAGGAGATGATATGCACAAATTTCAAATGCACAGAGAAGGAATTTATAATTGCAAGTTTTCTGAAGTAAATGTTCTAAGCAGGGAATTCAGGGGCTTATAGTCAGAAACATAACTACCTAAAGTTCAGTCAAGCCGAGGCAGGTATTAGAGCCATTTTCCTCAACCCTCTTTTTCTACGGAACTGGATTGTCTTTAGTTCTGGAAAAGCATCAGATTTCTAGTCATTGATTTGCCTGTGGACTTTGGCAAGTTGATATCACCGGCAATAGTTTTTACTGAAGCCATTTACTACGGGAGTTGCATCCAGTAGTGCTCTATTAAGAGAATTCTGGTCATTGCAGAGGGCAAACAGGAGCAATAGGAAAGCATGAAAATAACCTCTACTATGGCCATTCTGAGCTTCTGCAAATGGTGTCTTAAGCTGGATCTCATTAAATCTGCATCCCATTTCCCACCTCAAATCACTCAGAGCCCAGCAATTACTCCATAAGTGCTTCCCAATCAGCAAATGCAGCATTCATTTTCTTTAAATTCTCAGTCTGTTTCTTTGTTTTAAAATAGCTCTGCTTTTTAAAATTGTCATCACCATGGAACACAGGTAATAGTCTGTTTTCATTCTATTTCGTCTGCCAGGAGGAGCTTAAGCATTACAGGAACTCCCTCTCTGCCTCTTTGCGGCACAGCCCCAGGAAAGTGAGCACTCACATGAAAGCATCTATCGGTGGATGCGAAATTACCCTGTAACTCCCCTGGACAAAACACCAGTGAGCTGCAACCGCCTGAGATGCCTATAATCATGATCTGTGTTACAGACTGGGGTAATTGCTAGAATATCAACAAGCTGTCTTGTAGTGCCTAGCTAATTTCCATTCCTCTCCTAAATAACAGCTCCGGGGTTTCAGGTGAAAGCTCAATGTTTCCTGCTGAAACTTCAGGGAACATCAGTTGTTACAACACAAACTAGCTCTACAGAAATTTCCTGTCTTTTCAGGGTAATCAAACAATGAATGAAATGAAATAACAACTTTCCAAGATGTGTCAGTTACGGAATTATAAAGGCAAAACTTTTAATGCTGTTTTCCTTGCATCTCTGGTGAAGAGAATAGGGGTTATAAGGTAGGCACATTAGACATCCAGATATATGCAAATTTTATAAATATCCTCAATGTAAGTGCTGCTGTCATGTTAGGACAGGTGCATTCTTTATTTTGAATGACACAAGCTGGCTTTCTGCCTTTGGGATAGATGCAATTTTGCTATTTCCAAGTATGCTGGTAAGCAGTGGGGGGGGGGGGAGAACAGCGATACATAATTAAGAGCAGAGTCTTGGCAATAGCCCATTCCCAGGTGTTGTGCCTATACTGAAAACAACAGCATTGGGGCTGGTGCTATGGCACAGTGGGTTAAGCCAATGTCTGCAGTGCAGGCATCCCATATGGGCATTAGTTTGAGTCCTGGCTGTTCCACTTCTGATCCAGCTCCCTGCAAATGTGTCTGGGAAAGCAGCAGAGGATAACCCAAGTGCTTGGGTCCCTGCACCCATGTGGGAGACTTGGAAGAAGCTCCTGGCTTCTGGCTTCTGCCTGGCCCATCCCCAGCCATTGCAGCCAATTGGGGAATAAACTAGTGGATGAAAGATTTCTCTCTCTCTAATACTGACTTTCAAATTAGAAAATAAGTAAATCTGAAATAAAAAAGAAAGAAAACACCAGCATCACAGGGCACAACACCCCACCATTCACAATCGCCATTGCAAAAATGCTATCAGAAGACACTTTTTTCCTTTTACTGCCCAAGTTAATGGCTGCTGCCAGTTTACCCTTTTTCTTCTTTTACTCTTTCACATATTTTTCATACTAAATGATTTCTGAGATACGGGATTTATTGGCTGAATTATTTGAGGATTGCATAGTATGCGCTTTACTAAGGCAAACAAACCAGAATATCTTCTACTCTTCACATGCTACGCTGCCCAAATCCAGATGGTGATCTTGTCCTTGTTCAGACCTGAAGATTTTCAGGTAAAATTTATACGCAAGAATATTCATCAACAAGTATTCTTCGAGCATCCCTGATACACATGATGGTGGAGATACAGCCTTTCGTAAGACAGACAGGGTCCCTTAATCCCCAAAACTTCCAGTCTCAAGGAAAAGAAGTTATTACCTTGAAAAAAAAAGCTTCAGGATTCTCTGGTGGCAGCAATTAACCTAATCTTGGCTGAGTGAAGATAAAAACAGATGAAGGAGGGTGGGGGAACAGTGGCATTTAATACAAGAACTAAGGAGGAGACAACCAGATGAAGAAACATGAAAAAGGCATCTCAATAAAGACAGTTGGGTGCAAATGTCTAAATTCCAGAGGTTAGAGAAGGTTTGGCTTTAAAGAGGACCTGAAAGCAGTTCACTATTGATGGAAAAGAGAGGACAAGAGCGGCAGAGACAGGCAGGAAAGAGATGACAAGCTAGAGGAGATTGTAGCAGAGTAATTTTTAAATTATCTTGTGTGTCTCCTTAGAGTTTGGCAAATTTCCTCAGGCAACAGCAAGTAGCTCCCCAAGGCCATGGTGTCTCCCTCCACCCAAAAATGCCTCTGAGTGAGGGACTCTGATCAAGAGAGACCCAACAGTCCTCAGCATTCAGCATGTTTCCTCTTACTACCATTTTACTGAGAATCCATTCTTGGAGGGAAAATAAATTGGAACATTTAAAGATTTTGTAATTTCAGAAAGTAAAGACTAAAACTAGCTAGAGCAAGCAGAAATGGCAGAGACAGGCTATGCTCCCTACTATAGAACTGGCTTTTTGTTGTCCCACCTCGCTTGTCTGCACCTGGAGCCTTTTGCATAGATTAAAAAAAAAGGAATCCATTCCCTCATCTGAAGCACCTGACACCTGGTACAAGGAATGATGGGAGAACAAGCTGCACTTCACTCCCCACCCACATTTCCCTTGAGCCAGCAATGTTTTAGGCAGCAGCCCATCTCACACAGATAGTCTGTCTTTCATGTTGACGTTTTCTGTTACATGTTTTGAAATTCCACTAGTGAGTTGTTAATTTGAGAGTACAATCATCCTTTCCAGAATTCCTGTCTGACGAAATCACACGTAAATTATTTTGTTCAGAATTAGTTCAGTACTCTTGTTTCTTCCTCGCTGAGAAGAATGGCACTGAGGGAACAAGAGTTGGATCCGGAGATGAAGGGAAGGTGAGTCATTTTGAAGGTGATGTCTTAGTGGGAGAGACAGAGGGAGGAAAGAAGCTTAGTAAGGTTACATGGGATATTTCATGTAAGGCAAAATGTGATGGCTAGGAAAAGACAGATTAAGCAATAATTGAGAGGATGCCGAGTGAAAAATGTAAAGGGATCGATTATAAGATTAACTGTTCTAAAATTTTTTCCTGGCGGATTCTGCCCCCAAGGGCCTTGGTACTTTCCAGAATGCAGACCTCAGGCTAGTACTATTGATCCTATAGCTCAGGGATTTTATGGGTTGTACTCATTTTTCACTTCTATTCTTGCTGACCCAAAGACCAAATCAAAGTGGCTAATGTTGTTTCCATGTGTAGATGTGCATGGAATTTCAAACCAATGTACAAGTCCATGGGTCAACTTGGAGCTACTTTAAGTAGAAATCAAGGAATTTTCTTTTTTTGAAAGTGACTTGTATCTACTAGGTGTTACCATTCTATTTCAGTAGATTTAACAAAAACAAGAAAGCGAAAATACAAAGTGAGAAAGTTGTCTGGGATTATATTCTGTGTACTTCAGGTTGCAAGGCAGTCATATAAACTCCATTTTGTAGATTTAATTGTGTACTGATTTTAAAAGTGTACTGATTGTTAGGGTGTCACAAGTGAAGACACAGAACTGATTGCTTTCAAAAAATCTTTAATAGTATTATTGAAAGACATTTGAGTTTATATGAATTTTTTTAAAAAGACACAACCCAGTAAAATTCAAATGGCCTTAACTTCAGTAGTATCATACCATGAAGTAGACAATATGTCAGGTGCTTTAAGCACCTCCTCTCATTGAATCATAAAAAAGCTTTATACTAAAGATTATAAATTTCATTAGTCAAATGTGGAAACACCATGCAGCTTATACTTGATGGATATGGATTGTGGTTTATGTAGCTGTCTCTTGCTTTGTCTCACATAACCAATTTGTTCTTTTATTCTTCAGTAATCCCTCAAATGCTAACACATGGTATGGGCAATCACACATCTTGCCCTCACTTAATTCTTATACAGTTATACAATTGTGGTGAGCATATGGTTGTTAACATTTCACATATTAGGAAACTGTGGTTCAGTAATGTGAAGTACAGTCCCAAGGTCAGGCAATGGGTATGTGGAAGATCACACCAAGAATGTAAAGCCAACTCTTCTAAATCCAACTTTAGTTATTTTCTCCTTCATAGCTTCCTTTTAAGATATTCTATCCTGGTCTCATCACAATTATGTCTATTGAAATAAAATGGACACTCTGTCGCTCTCAAAACCTAACTATCTTTTGACCTCTTCCTCAAAATCTTTTTTTCATTTCTACAGTGGCAGACATATCTACACTGGCAAACAGCCAATCAACAACTTCATGCCTTACAGCTGGTGCTTGTAAGGAGCTGGAAGACAGAGTTCCAGTCACTGGGATGACTTTCTCTTGTTGGATCATTAGCTACACATGCAAAGGTACTAAAGAAGATACACATTTGAGCAACAGCCTTGCCACTCAAATCACACAATAAGTGAACAAGCCTACATATCTGGAGGTATTATGGGAGAGATTCCTGGAGTATATATTCACATGCTGTCATTAAAAATAAGTATGTAACCATAGATGAAAACACCAACAGCAAAATCTCATGAGCCTTCAAAAAGTCTGGAAAATGGTTGGGCTTTAAATTTCTTTCTCATTAGAGGGTGGAGATGCTCTGTATTATGGTCAAAAAGATCTCACCCACAGGTGAGAATCCAGGGGAAAAGATACAGCATCCCTGTTGAGCAAGGTGACAATCCTCACTTATGGCATGTTCCTATTTGATATATTTAAAACCTAAAACAAAGGACAATATATAGAAGGAGCAGTGATTTACCTATTTGATAAATTAAAATAATTTGGACAATCAGTAGAAAAACTAAAGAAAAATGGTATTTCTTTAGCACAAGCAATAGCTACTTAATTTCTTATATTACCTTACTAAAAAAACCTTGTCTAATGCTTATGAAAATGTTGGCCTATTTTTTTAGTATTTCTATCCTTGAACCAATCACTGTGGCTAATGGAAATTTTATGCCCTAACGGGTCAAACCTAGGTCATTATTGACCTTAAATGCTGAGGATAGTGCCAATATGAGTATAAAGAATTCCAGGAACTGAAAATGAAAAATAAATTAAGCTACCTTAAGATATTGTTAAAATAATGTATAAATAGACTTGTTAAAAATCCTAATACAAAGGAAATACAAAAAATGAATTAGAAAATATTAAAGGCACATAAATAATATAGCTGTTGCTGGAGATAAGATTAAGGTAACTTTAATCATGTGCAAAAAGTTATAGGTAGACCAAATAAAGCAAGAAAGACCTTCTTCTTTGAAGGAAATCTTCTAAGTGTCAGATTGTGTTGAACCAAAGATTGACAAAAGAGAGTGTTGATTGAGTAAGCTTTAACTTTGATCCAATGACAGAACAGCCAGAAAGTAACTAACTGGGCAACATGCCCCAGGTTTGTGTGACCCCTATGGCTCTTACTCCAGGGCACACAATAGAGAAGAGAGGTACAGGTACAGGGAGAATACAAAAATAGGAAATGGGTAAGAATTTGATGCAGTGGGTTATAGCTCCCATCTCATTTCATAGTGTCAAGGTTCGAGTCCTGGCTCTGCTTCCTCCTAATTTGCACCCTAGAAGGCAGAGTGATGACTCAAGTCGTTGGGTCCCTGCCACTCATGTGGGAGATCTGGATTGAGGTCCTGGCTCCCAGCTTTGCCATGGTTCAGTCCTGGACGTTACAAGCATTTGGGGAGTAAGCCAGCAGGTGGAAGACAGTGCTCTACTCTGTGTGTGTATGTGTATGTGTGTGTCCTCTTCCTCCTCGTCTCAAAAATAAATAAAAAATTTTAAAATATGATAAAGATAATTCTGCATATGGAAATATTTCAAAAAGGAGGATCATTTCCAAAATGCAGAACATGTCCCCATGTAATCCTAAGTGGCCAGACCTCTGTGGAGCTTTTTTATTCCTTTTTAAAAATTATTTTTATGGCAGGTGCCATGGCTCAACAGGCTAATCCTCCGCCTTGCAGCGCCAGCACACTGGGTTCTAGCCCCAGTCGGGGCGCCGAATTCTGTCCTGGTTGCCCCTCTTCCAGGCCAGCTCTCTGCTGTGGCCTGGGAGTGCAGTGGAGGATGGCCCAAGTGCTTGGGCCCTGCACCCCATAGGAGACCAGGAGAAGCACCTGGCTCCTGCCATCGGATCAGCGCAATGTGCCAGCCGCAGCGCGCCGGCCGCAGTGTCCATTGGAGGGTGAACCAACAGCAAAGGAAAACCTTTCTCTCTGTCTGTCTCTCTCACTGTCCACTCTGCCTGTCAAAAAAAATATTTTTAAATTTTTGAGGGTTAAAAAATTGGAGCATAGTAATACTCCTCACCCTACCCTCCCTCCTTTCTTTCTCATTCTTTAATTTTTACAATGATCTACTCTCAGTCTATTTTATACCAATATGATTAACCCTACACTAAGTAAAGAATTCAACAAATAGAAAAAAAAAAAAACAACCACTGTTCCTCGATAGTAGACAAGGGCTGCAAGCAATCATCAAATCTCAAAATGTCAGTTTCACTCATATACAGCACTTTTTTTTGGTAATCTATTAGTTACCACAGATCACCTGTCTTCCAAATTGAGACTTGGAGATGGTCTAGCTCAGCTGATGCATTGATATTTGAAATTGACTTTTGACCATGGAGAAGAGAAAAAAATGGGAGCTGCAGTTGTCTTTGGGACAAAAAAAAAAAAAAAACTTAAAAGGCGGAGTGTGAAGCATTAAATTCACGACTCCAGTGCAGTGACCAAATTTGAAGCAGAGGTTTCATTATAGGGCAGACAAGAGAAGCAGCACAGATTCAGAAGTATATCCTGACAAGGCAACCTGAGCCCATGCAGCCTGGGGAGATAAGACCTTGTGTTGCAAACCCACTGCTCTGTGCTCCCTAGATTTTAGTTTTCAATTTTTACAATTTATTTTATTTAAAGGCACACACAGACAGAGATGGTCTGAGACTCCCCATCCATTGGTTCTCTCCCTAAATGCCTGCAACAGGTCTTGTCCCCAGGAATTCATAACACAATATGGGTTTCCTACATGAGTGGCAGGGACCCAAGTTCCCAAGTTACTGGATTATATTACCTCCTGCCTTCCAGGGGGTTCACTAGCAGGAAGCTGGAATCAGAATCATATTTGGGACTTAAGCAGGGACTGCAAAATAGGATGCAGTGCTCCCTGGTGGTATCTTAACCTCTGACCCAAACTCCTGCCCCTTACCAGTGTTGACGACCATGAATATGTTTTCCTCCTCAGGAAGCATTCCCAGCCTGTTGACCATGTGTAGACACTGGAATTCTTAATTTCAATGTCACCCACACTATAGATGATACAGTAAAGGGAGATCCCCAAAGTAGGGATAGGTCGTGTTACAACAATAAATAATTCATAATGGGAATCAATAAGTAAATAAATACAAATAGACACAACTCACCAAAAAAAGATGTCCTTGAGACTGTTTTTCTAAAAATGAGCTGAAAATTGCTTGCATTTTCAAAGAATGAATGGCATTTCTCCTCTTCTAGCTAGAGCTAAATATTTATAAAACCCCATTCAATGTATAATGGGTAGGACTGTGTTACCTCACCCTTTGATGTAGAATCATTTCCAAAAGAAACTCAAAAGAAACCCCAAATACCATCAAGTTATGTTCTACTTCTGGGGACACTGCCTCTGCATCCAAACGTTTCTGTCCAAATAAGAGGAATATAAATAGCTGTACTCATCAGGAACAAAGTCAGAAAACAATGCCAAGAACAGGAAACAAATAATTGTAATAAAGACATCTCAAATAAAAGGGAATGAAGGGCGTGGCAGTTAAGGAGTAAGCAGTAACAACATGATTCTCAAAGAGACAGTTGTGAAAACATTAGGTTTATCAAGTATAACAAGCCCTAGCAGAAATAGTAAAAGATGGATTTTAAGATATTCAGAGAATCTATAAGCTTCCCTAAAATGTATTCAGGAAATGTCCAAAGAGCTGCTTGCCAGGTACAGGAGCAGCAACAACAAGGAAGTAATGATACACCTGCTGGGAGCACAGTAGATTGGACTGTAAAGCATTTTAAGATGGCATAAGAACTTAGTTCTTCCTCAATAGCCCTAAGAGATGGGTTCCAGAACTCTCAAGGGTGCTAAAATCTACAGCTGCTCAAGTCTCCTATTTAAAATGGTGTAGTATTTGCATATAACCCATATATATCATCCCTAATACTTTAATTCACCTCTAAGTTATTTAGAATACCTAATACAATGTAAATGATGCATAAATAGTTTTATGCTGTATTGTCTGTGTTAGTCAGTGGATAAAGATAAGAAATACGTCTGTACATATTCAGTATAGAAGCAAAGTGTTTTCCCAACTATTTTCAATAGGTATTTGGTTGACTTTATCAATATGGAACCTATAGATACAGTAGGCCCAAGTGTAACTGTGTAGTGAGAAAGGTTCAGTGAGTAAACTAATTTAAAATACACATTTTTTAAAAATCTGATATAAAAATTATATGTGTTTATAGGGTACTATTTGATATTTTGTTACATGTATACATTGTATAATTTTCAATAAGGGCATTTTTAAAGCTCTCTGTAACTGAATGTTTTTAATTCCACAATAAGCTTAAATTTCATGAGGATCTTATTTATTTTAGTTTTTAGCTGCTATTCTTAATTCTTTTCCTTAGAAGTTCCACATGGAGAACCCAAACTGCATTTTCTGAAGCAGAAATTCATAACTAAGGGAGAAGTACATGCTGGACTTGAGTGTAGATGGACTTTACTCTTTGGTTATTATCTGATCTCCAACTAGGGATAAACTGTAGCTTCCATTTAGTTCATTCATTCTTATCTAATATAGTTGGAGGGAAAGATAATCTATAGAATTATTGAGGTATTAGGATAATAGTACAGAGTAGGGTCAATATTTGATACTATGTAGATATGAGATTCCATCCAGACTGTTTCCTCCTTAGTGGAGAACACATGCTTAGAAACCACCAACAAATGGGTATAAAATCTCCTTCCAGATAGATTTTCTCTCCCTTCCAAAAGCACATGGTGTAAGTGTAAAGAAAAGAGTAGGCAGACCAGGGAAGAAGAAGGGTAGGGAAGGAGCTCTGTGTCCTAGAAACTCTTCCTATCACCCGATGACAGAGTTTTCTTGGCCATTTCTCAATCAAGAGGTGAGGTTGCCACTGTTTAGCTGGTATAAAAATTAGGTAGATTAATAAATGTGAATATAACTGCATTTGAAGTACACAGGAACACATGCACAGCACCCTGAAATTCTGCTGTCACTTCCAACGGAACGTTGAGAACTCAGACACTCCACATTTCTCCACTTGCCAAAGAGTACCTGTCATTGACATCCAACCTGTGTTGTGAGAAACAACCCAACAAAAAATCTCCCATTTTCCCCTCTACAAGTTGCTTTGGTTTGCACAGGATGAACTCCCTGAACTCATACATGCAAGGTGTCCGGCATGTAACAAATATTCCCAGGCAGACGAATCAATTAATTCATAAGCTTTTATTGGGATTCTGCTCCTGGGCGAGGTTCCCCGGTCCCAACAGAGCTGAGGCGGGGAAAGTTGCACGCACGTCAGAGGTTGGGAGGGCTCCTTTTATAGATACAGGGCGTGGGAGTTAAAGGTCGAGGCAGGTCTGATCCTCATTGGTTGACCTTTAGGCACCCGCAGGGACCTTACAAGGATTTTTCTTCCCAGGAAATACAGGTAGGGACTCTCCATTCCCAGAAGTATAGGCCTTTTCTCCTTGCAGATCCCAAAGCTACCAAATCCATTGTCTAAATTCCAAGGTCATAAGTAAATGGTACAGAGAAGAGGGAAATATAGTCCAATGGTGGTGATTAGAGATTGGGTCCATGGGAGGTTCTTAGGCCACTTGTATGCCCAGAGAAGTTGATCCTCTAGAGGGGGTTGATTTATAAAACGAGGTGTCACTCAACATCTCTGTTTCCTGGCTCACCATGCGGCAACTTCCTCCACAGGTGTTCTACTTACCCATCTGCTACCCTCATGAGAGACCGAGTCAGTATGGCCACCTAATCTTGGGTTTGAACTTCCAGAACCGTAAGCGCAACAAACCTTTTCTTCTTAAACTAACTGCCTCATGTATTTGGTTGTCATGATGAAAAGCTATCTGGAATAGTGGTGAAATATAACACTTAATAAGACTAAAACTCAATTTCTCTGTCTTTGAAAAATGTTTCCTATGTTATTGAAAAATAAGATTATATTTAGTCCTAAATTGCAGGTAGTTATCAAAGCATAAGCAAGTTCATGGGGTAGGAGTTGGACCACAGCAGGTGAAGTCATGGCTTGGGACACCAGCATCCTGTATCGAAGCACTGGTTCAAATCTTGGCTCTTCCACTTGTGATTCAGCTTCCAGCAAATGTACTTGGGAAAGCAGGGAATGATGGCATAAATAATTGGCTTCTTGTCATTCAAGTGGGAGATCCAGATATAATTCCTGCTCCTGGCTTCTGCCTGGCTCAGTCCTGGCTGTTGTGGGCATTTGGGAAGTAAACCAGCAGATGGAAGATTCTCTCTGTCTCTCCCCGTCTCTGTGTCACCCTGGCTTTCAAATGAGGAAATATATGTCTTTTTTAAAAAAGTGTAAGCAAGTTTCCATCTCTGAATATATAAAAGTTTATCAACCTTACATATTAAAACCAGACATCTAATTTGCTGTTTTACATGATAAAATATTTTACAATATCCTTGTGGGTTTTTTTAGCTTTCATTAATGTGGCTGTAGAGACAAACTATAAGTAGCACACTGAAGCTTATTTATTGGTTTATAATAATAACATTGCACAGTCATGCACAACATGTTCTCATTTCAGACCAAGTGAAAAATGAATGATGACGATCAAGACAAATTATGTTCTATGGTTAGCAGAAAAGAGGTCAGAAGGCTATAGGAGCAAAACACACACACACACACACACACACACATACATGCCATCTTTCTTTAAATGCATTATACTGTATTTATGTTTCCTATCATGAATTCAATGCTATCCATTAAAACTTTTTAAATTTTAAATATATGCAAGCACCTTATAAAGAGTTTGTGGAAAATTAGCTTTTAGATAGCTGGAAAATATTTGCTATTTTTAACTCACATATTTTCTACACAAAAATAATCTCATCAGTCTTCAAACATTAGATCTTATTTAGTCTGCCCATACAAAACTAAAAATAGCTACATTTTAGAAAAATCTTGATTTCAAAGTACAGTATTGAAATAAAGGGGAACATCGAGCATAAATTGTTGATGCTTAGTTTCCCTCAAGGCTTCTCATTTGTTCTCATTCACTGTATCTGAAAATCAGTCTATACAATAAACACTGTGAAGAATGTTCCCCCCGAACAAATTATACCCGGTTCATATCTGCAATAGTAAACTAATTTGTGTAAATAAAATAATTGCTTATCTTGGTGGGTTCCATTTTTAAGGGACAGTTTGGGATTCAATGAACAGCCAGTAGAGTCACATCTCAGATGTAATTCCTACAAAAGAGGAAGATGAAGGGTACTTGTTAATTTTTAATGCTGTTTTCTAAGTTCACATAGACAAAGACTTTTAAGTGAGATGAAACTGTGATATGCATAGACACAGTTTAAATCAGACCATGGTCTTGCTTCCCTGAGGTCTTCTGAAATAATGGAATTCTCTGTAATAATAATAGATATTTATATCTTCTACCATCTGGACAGAAATGAAAATGGCCAGATAACTATTGGCACTTTCATTTCATATAGTTTATCATTTGCAGTATATTCTGTTTTGTGCAGTTGAACAAAGTATAGACTTTGAAATATGGAACTCTATTTGATGCTTCAGCTCTAACTTTGTACAAGGTCAAAATGGATTTATCATTGATGTGAGACAGTTCAAACTATATACAGTTAGGACAAGAAAAATCACTTTTTAAAATCAATTTGACCCCCTATAATGTACTCATAAGCATCATAATGGGATTCTGAGTAATGCCTGGCAAAGTTCTAGTATGATTAATTTTAATTTTTAAAAGACTGGAGTTGAATTCAGCAATAATTCACTGATATCAAAACATAATTATTGTGACCCACAATACAAGTTCCAGCTGATTATCTCAAATCACATTATCAAATGTAAAAATGAAAAGATAGTTCAGAAGCTCTTTTTCATATCAGTGCTGGATGATTTAAAGTAAGAAAGGAAAAGAGATAGATAGATCGACAGTGACCATCAAAGCTACTACTTGGGAATGTGAATTTGATGCAACAGTTAAGATGCTGTTTGCAATATCCACGTTGCATATTGAGGTGCCTGGGTAAAGTCCTGGTCCCACTGCAGATTCCAGCTTCCTGTTAATGAGTACAATTGGAAGCAGCAGGAGATGCCTCAAGTATTGAGATCTTTGCGACATGTATGGGAGACCTAGAATGAGTTCTGAGCTCCTGGCTTTGGTCTGGTGCAGCCCTGGATGTTATGGGCATTTGGGGAGTCAAACAATCCTTGAAAGCTCTTTGTTTGTGTCTCTTTTCAATGTCTTTCCACCTTTTGCAATAAAAATAAACAAATAAAAGCTGTTACTCAAATTGCCCATTTGTTGTGGTAAACCATATATCTAAGGTTTTATAAGAAGCAAGGAAAACCTCATGTCATGGGAACATAAAGATTTTGACTTATGCTGGCTGTACTTTACCGCTAAACTAAGAACAGCAGGAAGCAACTATAGTCCAATGCAGAAAGCACTCAGACCATATGTTTTCTAGGATGCATACTACAAACCAGAGGCAAAAATCAGTCTTTTCCATACTACTATGAGCTACTTATTACTATGATGCTATTTTTCAATTTAAAAAACGTAAAGATGGTGATATACAACCTCTTTCAAACAGCTATCTTAGTGGTTACAATGCCAGCCCAAAGACAGGCATTCCTGGAACTGAGGACACCATTTCTTGATGTGTCATAGGTCTTTGTACTCAAGGCTTTTACTAAATTTAGGAATAATGTAAACAAATAATATATTTTCTCAACAGAAAACATTGCAGACAGCTATGTCCCTCTTGATGCTAAAACCAACACAGCCCCACCCAGAGGAAGCCTCCTTTCAAAGGCAATCACAGGCCAATGCTGCGGCTCACTTGGCTAATCCTCCGCCTGCGGCACCAATACCCTAGTTTCTAGTCCAGGTTGGGGTGCCAGATTCTGTCCCAATTGCTCCTCTTCTAGTCTGGCTCTCTGCTGTGGCCCTGGAAGGCAGTGGAGGATGGCCCCAGTGCTTGGGCCCTGCACCTGCATGGGAGACCAGGAGGAAACACCTGTCTCCTGGCTTCGGATCGGTGCAGAGCGCCGGCTGTAGAGGCCATTTGGGGAGTGAACCAACAGAAGGAAGACCTTTCTGTCTGTGTGTGTGTGTGTGTGTGTGTCTCTCTCTCACTGTCTAACTCTGCCTGTCAAAAAAAGGCAATCACAGACTCTGAATAGTATCTTCACTTTCCAGCATCCATGAAGTCTATTTGCTCACAAGTGTACAAGATAGATGTCATTATAGTCTTTAAGGAAAAACTTCATTATCAGTAAAGGAGAATGCTGGCATTCCATCCAACAGCTGAAGAAGGAGGATCCGGTGAAGAGACAGCTGGCCAGCGAGTCAACCAAAGTCTTGATCTCCCTTCTTTCCATAGTAATAGAAGTGCTGAGCTCAGTTACCTGACTTGTGGCAAGATAGATTCACTGGTATAAGTAAGAGAGGTGGTGAAATTTCCTGGCCATTGCCTTTAATAATGGTGTACATCCTACATACTCTGTCCTTCCTATGGTTATTAGTTTATATACATTAGACTTGGTTCTCATTCTATTTCTGCACATTCTGAACAGGAAACAGGCATGTCTTGTTTACTACCATACCATAAGAATCTAGAACAATTTGTACCATTTAGTAATTGCTCATTTAACTTTATTGATTTGTTGAATTCTATTTTCTAAATAATTGCTATTTCCTCTACAGTCACTAAACAAAGTTACCAATAGGCTACCCAACAAAGTCAAAAAGGTACAAACAATTTAGCAAGCCTCTGGCTTCATATACAATTACATCCCCTTATTTACTAATCAAACTCAGAATTGGTAGTGAAAACAATGTGTACCTCGCCATAGTCCATGACTTTCCAGCATTGCTTCTAGTTCGAAATATCGTTAAGTTCTGCTGTAAAGATAGAAGACATTCATTAAAAGGGTTCCTCTTCCAAAACTAACTTCCTGAAGAGCAGCCTTTTTTATCTAGCCCATTGAACATTTTCTCTCCTGGGCCAAATAAAAATGCAGTGTCTGGAAGTAAAGCTGCTGTCTTATCACAGGGAAAGCTACATAGTAATGATGATGGAACAGGAAGACTGGAAGAGCCCAGTTCATTGCTAAATATTCTTGAACTGTTGTATCATTCCTGAACCACTGCCATTCAGACTTCCTTGTATTATAGAATAAAATCCCTACTTGATTATATGCTCTGTAGAAGTGTATGTTTTGTTCATCTGAGGATATTCCAAAATATCCAGGCAATTGCTTATAAATTGCTATTGAGTTTTTTAGAAGGCGGCAAGCATTTTCCAACTTTTCAGTATTTGATCTCATCTCTGCATCCTTTCAGTCACGTGGCCTCACTAAATGCAGTGTGCTCATCTGTTAAAATAGCGTTATCCTCAGAGTATTCATTTATGAATATTAAAGCCAAAGATTATACAGTTTTTAGCTTTGGACTGATATAGTAGTTATTTAACAAAATAAGATGTTGCACTACCTTTAGAGAGAAAAACTGTATCCAGGTTTCATTACCATAGAGCTTCTGCTATGTATCCACTTTATAAGTTACTTAGGCTTTTTGAAGTTTTGGTTTCCTAACTATAAAAGGAAAAGAATAATATCTACCTTGGAGGGATCTATAAGGATTATTTTAAAACATGGGCATTTAATGAAATGGAAGTTACCATTTCATAAAAGCAACAAATCACAATGTTACACTTATTTTAGATAAGCTATAGAAACCACAATAAGATATTTGAGTACAAATGGAATTTTTATTTATTTCAAAGGATCAAGTTGTATTTTTTCTATAACAAATGCTTAAAATGTTGACATATTTAGTTTTCTTTTATAGCATTAATTCTTACAAATCCCTTTAAAAATGTCAGTTACAGGGCCGGGGCCAAGGCTCACTTGGTTAATCCTTTGCCTGTGGTGCCAGCATCCCATATGGGTGCCGGGTTCTAGTCCTGGTTGCTCCTCTTCCAGTCCAGCTCTCTGCTCTGGCCCAGGAAGGCAGTGGAGGATGGCCCAAGTGCTTGGGCTCCTGCACCCACATGGGAGACCAGGAAGAAGCACCTGGCTCCTGGCTTTGGATTGGTGCAGCGCCGGCCATAGTGTCCATTTGGGGAGTGAACCAAGGGAAGGAAGACCTTTCTCTCTGTTTTTTTCTCTCTCTCTCTCTGTCTGTAACTCTACCTGTAAAATTAAAAAAAAAAAATGTCAGTTACTCTATATCCTTACCTCCCAAAGAAAGCATGTATGCAAAAACTTTTCCAGGAAGTTATAGATTCTGTTTAACTCAACGATTCCCAAGATTGTATCATGTCTATTGTTTAAAAGTTCATGAAATAGCAATATGGTAATTGTATATTGTAAAATTACACTGTGGAATAAACTTAAGTCGTGTGTCTTATATACCTGTAATAAGCCACCTCAGTACTTTCTGTGTTTACCTACTCTATTATAAAGTCATCCCAAGATTTGAAAAAGAACTCTTCAGACTTGCATTGAGAAGTCTGTGTTGTTGAATTTCATGCTCTAAAGTTTTAAGTGTTATTTAAACTTTAAAGAAAAGGAAAAAGAATAGAGGACAACCAGACAACAAGAAAACTAACGTCAATAAACTAGCTTGTAGCTATCTACAATGCAATCCAATGTTTCATCCAGAAAAAGGACAAATAAAACTGAGTGATAACTCTGCAAGGAAGAATTACATTTCTGCCAAAATTCTGCTGTGATGACATACAGTACTGCCAGTTTTTGTAAGGAAGGTGGTGTTACTTTGAGATTTGAGAACAAGATGGAATTGGAGAAGGATTTTATTTCAGATTCTCCAAGTCATTGGATTCGTTATGATCCTAATGTTAGTCATCTAGCACTGCAATGGTGAAGTACAGCAAATCAGTGCCTTAATCAACAGAAATCTAGTTTTCAGCTCTGGAGGCTGAAAATGAGATGAATATGTTGGCAGGGCTGCTCTCCTTCAGTTGTAGATGACCAACGTCTTGTGTTTCCGCATTGCTTTTCTCTGTACCCGACAGAGTTTCTTAAAACATCAGTTGTATTGGATTATGATCTGCCCAAATAACCTCATATTAATTTAGTTCCTTCTTTAAAAGCTCTGTCTCCAAAATACAGGTACATTATGATGAAGTACTAGGGCAAGGCTTTCAACAAATAGGGGGGATAGTTTTTAGCTCATAACATTTTTCCAATAAAGGAGGAAAGATTTGGGTCTCCATATGAATGAGAACCTAATGGACAATAAATGTATGACAAGTTTGGTACACATGCTAAGCACTACTAATACCAGCTATGATATCAACTCACTGTAGTGGTAAAGTCCCAGGCAGCAGTCAGGACTTCAGTGAGTCATCTGGCTCAATTCAACAGGACTGTCCTTCTTAGAAAGTGTTCCATCTCACATTGGCATAGTGATGACAGTCTCCCTGTGCTAGTTTTAAAATCTTCTCTTTGTGTGTGTTACAAGGAATATCTAAGATAACATATGTTCATCAGAACTAATCAAAGAGACTTGTACTGCCCAGCCGTTGTTAAATAAGATGATGATAGGGAATCCGGGATCTTACAGTCTAAATGGAGAGTTCCTTAAAAAAATAGGTAATGTATTTGCACATCTTTCAGAGATCATTTCAACAATTATCTTATAGGATAATTTAGTATTTTTACCTGTAGGGAAATAATTGGGTAAAATTTATTCACCTTTTATCACTATTCTCCTAAATATTAGGATTTACAGAGAGAGAGAGAGAACACAAAAAACTTTCTCTCATAAGTCTTTAAATTTATTTTCACCAGTGAAATATTATTTTGAGCACTTAATATGTTGCTAATGCTGTGCCAGACCTTGGTCCTACCTTCAAAGAGTTTATATTCATGTAGGAGAAATGAGACAAATACACTGAAGTTGTCATGATACAAGGCATCCTAAGGCGGAATTGGGATGAAATAAGTTGGTTTCTGATGCCCCGTGGCTATTCGTCCTTTTTCCTACTGCTACTTACCAACAATAATGAAACCCAGTGCCCATGGCTCTTCTATTTCCATTTCTTTCTTTTATAGATATATTCTCTAGAAGTATATCAGTATAATCTACCTTAAGCTATAACATCTGTTAGTATTTAGATGTTAAGTATATTTTCAGTATACTTTAACTTTTTATATATTTTGCTTGTTTAACTGGTTAGTTTTTGTGCAGCTAAGGAAATTGAGAGCAGAAGGAAGTGATATTTGAGGAAATGAGGGTGCCCATTAAAGGCAATATATAAATAAGTGCCAATATAAGTGAATAGTAGAAGAACAGTGTGGAATTCAGCAGATAAAGAACCTAAGGTAAGAGATGAGCTCTGACCAAAGAATTCTCTTTCTGCAAGCAAAAGAACATTGCAGTGTGGGGGCAGTGGTATTCCACACTGGAAGGAACTAAACAACATTGCTCAATAATGAGCAGTGGGCACTGAGGAAGCTTTCCTAAAAGAGGCAGTGCCTATTTAATGACAAAGGATATTAGACATCAGTTTTAAAAATTAAAGATGCTTAGACAACCCTTTAGATAATTTTTAGCTAAATGTGGATGCAACTTTAAGAGTTGTGTTAGTAACTAGACAAGAAAAGCATTTGGAGACATTATCTACAGAATCATTTTAACTGCTTGAGCAAGACAAGTAAATCAAGGAATTCTTATAAGGAAGCGATTATATAGGATCATAAATTACATATGTTCAAGATTTTATGGGTTCATAAATAATCACTTTAATATTCATCAACTTCGAAGAACAAACATCATTTAGCCTATAATCCTTAGTTGGTGTTGGAGGTGAAACTCTGGAAAGCTAAACTTTTATTTTAAATGCTAATTCAATGTAACACTTTTCATTTATCCTTTTTCTCACTAAGGATAGCAAATTGTATTTTTTAAAATTCATAATGATCTCCCTACTCTCTAGGACAGACATCATGTGACTTTGTCATCCTTCTCATGAAGAAGTTGTTGCTAGTGTCCCTTCCTCTCAGTGGTGCATCGCCTTGTTATTTGTACGACTTCTATGGCTGAGTCTTCAGAGTGACACAGTTTATACTTAGTTCTCTTGGGTTTTTTCCTGAACTTTGTGATGATGAAGCCCAAGCAGTCCAGGAAGGTGTTCACTTGGGAAGAACCCAAGGACCCAACCCCCAACCCCACCACACTTGTCTTCAGCTCCTAGCACAGTGCCAACTCCAGTTAGCCAGCAATGTAAATGAGTTCTGTTAGGAATGGATCTTCCTACTGGCTCCGAGCCTCCTCAGCTGACCCTGCATGGATCAGAGATAAGTTTCGTCCTCAAATATTGCCCAAATTGCAAATTATGAGTTAAAAAAAACTGATTGATTGTCATTTGATCCACTAAGATTCGAGGCAGATTATTATCTAACAATAGATAATTGGATCAATAAGTGTCATAATGAAGTGGTTAGAAAATGAAACATTAAATTCTTTCTAGGAAAAAAATTGTATAGAATTGAAATTATCCAGAGCTGATAAACCTTAAAAGATTTGATCTTAAAAACATTTAAGGGGCCAGCATTGTGACATTAGGGGTTAAACTGCCACCTGTCATGCCAGCATCCCATATGGGCACCAGTTCAAGACCTGGTGGCTCTGTGGCCTAGGAAAGCAGCATAAGGTGGCTCATGGACCCCTGCACCCACATGGAAGACCCGGAAGAAGCTCTGACTCCTGGCTTCATCCTGGCCAGCCCTGATTATTGCAGCTATTGGGAAGTAAACCAGCAGCTGGAAGATTGATCTCTCTCTCTCTCTCTCTCTGTCTCTGTCTCTGTCTCTCTCTCTGTCTCTCTATAACTCTGCCTTTCAAACAAATTTAAAAAATTATTTAAAAAAATGTAAAGAGAAACAATAAAAGAGATTACCTAAACAAACATTTAATTCATAAGAACCTTGTCTTACTTATTAAAAAGAACTAGTTTCTCCAAAAACTGATGCAAATTATTGTCATCTGAGTCTTCTATTAAAATTAGCTCTGGAAACACAGCCTTTATAGAAGATCATATATGTTGTCAGTGCATGCAGTTTATATTTGTGCTGAATATCAAACCACCTTATATTAAAATTTGACTTTCATCAAAATTATATTCAGAGTCAAAATCTTATGATTAAATTTTAAAAAGGAAAATATTGAAAGCTAATAATTTTCTGGTATCTTAAAATTAATATTTATGAAGACAAAAATGCTTCACAATCATTAAAAGCTAGAAATATTTGTTAAGAAATTCCAAGACAGGAATTTCCCTTAACCAATTCATTAATAAAACCATGAATTAATAAAATAGCCATATAGGAAAAAAGCAAAAACAAAATAACTCATTCTCTGTGTATCCCAAAAGGAAAGAAGTGACTCAGGATTTCTACAGGACCAAAAATACTTTATTCCATTCACTCCATTACTGCTACGTCTATACTTAGTCCAGGATTGCAATTCCTAGTTAGACTTTGTGGCTGGGGTCAGGGTAATAGGGAAACTGGCAGTTAACATCTGCGAATATGTCACTGAGTAAGGATAGGCTTGGAAGAACCACAGAAAAAATATACAAACGACATCATAATTTTTCATTGATTTCATCTGAGAGAGGAAGAGTGCCCTGTTAAGCACTTCAGATTCTATAAGAACACAGTGTATTCCTAGGAGAAGTAACTCAGCCAATGGATATACATGAAATAAAGAATATAAAAATCTTGGTTAAGGCCTGAATGTATCAACCTGTCAACCACCTTAAGATTTAAGGAAACAATTCTTAGAGTCAGGTAAACATGGAGAAGAGCTATAAAAATCTACTTTCTTTGTCTGTAGGTAAACCCAAGGCTGGGGTATACTTTTCTCCTTCAAAGATAAATGAGAGGCCAGCATTGAATCCCCTGCCTGCTACAGGGGCATCCCACACAGGTGCCTGTTTGAGACCGCGCTGTTCCACTTCTGCTCCACTCCCTACTGACGCTTTTGGGAAAGCACAAGAGGATGGTTGTAGTTACCTGCATCTATTTCTGGGGTTTCTATTCTGTTCCATTGGTCCACTTGTCTATTTTTCATCAATACTAGGCTGTTTCCATTATAACTACTCTATAGTACGTATTGAAGTCTGGTATTGTGATACCTCCAGCTTTGTTTTTGTTAAGATTGCTTTAGATGCTCAGAATTTCTTGTGTTCCCATATGAATTCTAGCATTGTTATTTCTTGTCTAAGAAGAATGTAGTTGATATTTTGATTGGGATCACATTGAACCAGTAAATTGCTTTGGACAGTATGGACATGTTGATGATATTCTAATCCATGAACATGGATAGTTCTTCTTTTTTGTGTGTATCTTCTATTTCTTTATTAATGTTTTGTAATTTTTATCATAGAGATCATTCACCCCCTTGGTTAAATTTATTCCAATGTGTTTAAATGTTTTGTAGTTATTGTGAATGCTACTGACCTTACAAGTTCATAGCTACAGCATTTTCTGTATCTGCTATTGATTTTTGTGTGTTGATTTTACATCATGCAACTTTACCAAACTCTCTTACAGGTTTCAATAATCGTCTAGTGGAGTCTTTATGTTTCCCAATACTTAGGATTGTGTCATCTACAAACAGGGATAATTTTACTTCCTCCTTTGCAATTTGTATCCATTTGATTTCTTTTTCTTGCTTAATGGCTCTAGCTAAAACATTCAGAAATGTATTGAATAGCAGTGATTAAAATGGACAAAATGGATATTCTTTTTGAGGGTTCTGTATCTTAGTGGAAAAGCTTCCAACTTTTCCCCACTCAGTATAATGCTTGCTGTGGGTTTGTTGTATATTGCCTGATTGTGTTAAGGCATATTCCCTTTATGCCCAATTTGCCTAAGGTTTATCATGGAAGGATGTTGTGTTTTATCAAAGGCTTCATCTGCCTCATTTGAGATAATGATATGGTTTTTAATTTTCGATTTGCTTATGTGATGTTTCACACTTATTGATTTGCATGTATTTAACAATTGCTGGATTCCAGGGTTAAATCCTACTTGGTCTGGGTGAATGATCTTTCTGATGTGGCATTGGATTAACCAGTATTTTGCTGAGGATTTTGTGTCTATCTTCATCAGGGATATTGGTCTCTGTTGTATCTTTTTCTGGTTTCGGAATTAAGGCAATGCTGTCCTCATAGAAGTTTGGGAGGTTCTCTCTTGTTTAAATTATTTTGAATTATTCTGAAACAATTAGAATTATTTCTTCTTTAGAACTGAGTTAGAATTCAGCAGTGAAGCCATCCCATTCTGGACTTTTATTGAGAAGGTCTTTGTTATTGATTCAATCTCTGTCTTGGCCTATTTATGTTTTTTATGTCTTCATGACTCATTTTTGGTAGATTGTATGTGTCTAGAAATCCATTTCATCTAGATTTTCCAATTTGTTGTCATATACCTGTTCATAATAATTCTTAGTGACTGCTTCCATTTCTGTGGTATCCATTATTATGTCTCCTTTTTTACCTCTGATTTTATTAATTTGGGTCTTCTTCATTGTTTTGGTTATTTTGGCCAATGTTGTATCAAGTTTGCTTATTTTTTCAAAATGTAGCTCTTCATTTCACTGATCTTTTGTATCTTTATTCTCTCAATTTTTATGTCATCTCTAATTTTAATTATTTCTTTCCTCCTACTAATTTGGGGTTTGGTTTGTTGTTGTTTTTCTGTGTCTTTGAGATATACTGTAGATTATTTGATGCCTTTCTGATTTCTGGGTGTAGGCAATAATTGTTATAAACTTCCCACTTAACACTGCTTTTGCTGTATCCCATGGGTTTTTGTATGTTGTTTTTTCATCCTCATTCATTTCCAGGGATTTTTTTTTATTTTGCTTTTTATTTTTATTTTCATTTAGGAGCATGTTGGTCAGTCTTCATGTGTTTCCATATGCTCTGAAATATCTTAATTTGTTAATATCCTGCTTCATTCCATTGTGGTCAGGAAAGATACATGAAAATTTGTTTTCAATTTGTTGATCCTTGTTTTATGGCCTAGTGTATGTCCTATCCTAGTGAAAATTCCATGCACTGATGAAAAGAAAGTGTACTCTGCAGCTGTGGGGAGATATTTTCTGTAGGTATCGCCTACATTCATTTGTTCCATACTGTGGTACAGCTCTTTTGTTTGTTGGTTTTCTGTCTAGTTGATCTGTCAGTTGATAAAAGTGGGGTATTTTTTGATCTCCCACTCTTATTGTATTGAGGACTGTATCTCCCTTTAGATCTGTTAACATTTTTTAAATAGCTTTGCACCCTGCATTGGGTCCATATACATTTACTATAGTCACATATTCCAGTTGAACTGCTCCCTAAATTATGGCATAATGCCCTTCTTTGTCTCTTTTAACAGTTTTGTGTTAAAGTCTATTTTTGTGATATTAGGATGGGCAATCCTGCTCTTTTTTGGTTTCTGTTTGCATGGAATGTCTTTTTCCATCCTATCACTTTCAGTGTATATCTTTGTTGGTGATGTGTTTCTTGCAGGCAGCTAATGCATGGGTCTAGTCTTTTAATCCATTTAGCCAGTCTGTATCTTTTCAGCCAGTCTGTATCTTATAATTGAAGATTTTAAGCTATTTATATTCAAGATTATTTTTGATAAGTAACAACTTAGCCCTGTCATTTTTCCATAAATATTTCTATTGTTTGCTTTGGATTTTCTTTGCACTTTTACTAAGATTTTCTGCCTTCACGTTCTTTTATAATGATGACAATCTTTCTGCATATCTGTGTGGAGCAAATCATTAAGCATGATTTATAAGACTGGACAAATTGTGACAAAATCTTTCAATTTCTGTTGTGTAAGATACAGGGTACAGTTTTCTGGGATGACAGATTTTCTTTCTTTTAGGACTTGAACATTGTCCACTCTCTCCTAGTCTGTAAGGTTTCTGATCAGCTGTCAATCTCATTGGAGATCCTCTGAAGGTAATCTGTCATTTCTTTCCTGCACATTTTGGAATATTTTTTTTTGTATACTTTTTAGAGCTTGAGTGTAATGTGCTGTGGGGAAGATCTTTTCTAGTCATGTCTATTAGGAGTTCTATGTGCTTCCTGCACTTGGATATCCCTTTGTGTCTCCAAATTTGGGAAATGTTCAGGTATAATTTTACTGAATAAGCCTTTTAATCCATTCTCTCTCTCCAAACCTTAAGGAACTTCTATGACCCATATGTTAAGTTATTTAGTAGTATTCCATAAATACTGTTTTAGGTGTTTCTGATTTTTTCTTCATCTGTTGGAGATATTTCCAAAGATCTGTATTCTAGCTTGGATATAATTTCTTCTGCCTCACCAAATCTGTTGTTTTTTATTTGACATTTTAAATTCTTTTAGTATTTCAGCTTGATTTCTCATCAAAATCTCTATTTCATGGGAAAATTTTTGTCCCTATCGTGTATGGATTTCTTTAAGTCTTGAATTTGCTTCTCATTGCTTTTGTGTAATCTTATGATCATTCTTTAGAATTCCTTTTCAGACATTTCATCAATATTCCACCCAGTTTTTCACTCCCCGAATGGCCATGATACTGGAGCTGGGCTAGTTTGAAGCCAAGTGACTGGAACTCCATCTGGGTCTCTCATGTGGGTTGTAGGGGTCCAAGTATGTGGGTCATTCCCCTCTGCTTTTCCCATGTTTATTAGTGGAAGAACTGGAACTTGAACCTCACATGGAGAACATTATGCTGCGTGAAATAAGCCAGTCCCAAAGAGACAAATATCATATATTCTCCCTGATCGGTGACAACTAACCGAGCACCAAAAAGGAAACCTGTTAAAGTGAAATGGACACTATGACTTGATCAGCCCTTGCCCTGACTGTTGATGAACAACTTAATACTTTATCCCTTTTAGTATTTTTTTGTTTATTCTACTTAATACTATTGGTTAAATTCTTAATTAATACACAGTTATTCTTAAGTGTTGAAACTTAAATAAAAAGTGATCCCTGTTAAATATAAGAGTGGGAATAAGAGAAGGGAATTCAATGGAAGATGGCTCAAGTACTTGTGCCCATGCACTCATGTGGGACAGGAAGCTAAGCCTGAGAATCAATGGAGAGAGAATAATCATACAGCACCCTGACCACTACAAAATCTGTGGCCCTAGCATATGACTCATATGAGTGATATGAGCATGTGAGATCATCCTGAGTCTCTTTCCATCCCACCTCAGCCAATCACTGCATAATCAAAATACCCTTGAGCCTCTCACCTGTAGTCTGCATTCTCTGAAATATCGATTTCAAGCATTCTACACTCTATGCCTTGGTTTCATAATTTAGCATCTCTGCTCAAAGATATACCCAAATGAATAAAGTTTTCCAACACAAAGAGAGAGAGGGAGAGGGATCTTTCATCCATTGGTTCACTCCCCAAAAGGTGGTAACAGCCAGGGCTGGAGCAGGCCAAAGCCAGGAGCCAAGAATGCTAATCTGGTCCTCCAGGTGAGTGGCAGAGCACTTGGGCCATAATTGTCTGCCTCCCAGGTTTATTAGCAAGAAGCTGGATTGGAAGTAAAGAGGCTGGATAGAAATCCAGGTATTCCCATATGAGATGCAAGCAGTGGCTTAATCCATTGTACCACAGATGCTGCCCCCTGATCTCAGCATTTTAGTCTTTCTCTTAAAATATCTTCAACATCTGACTTCTTGTTCCCTCTTTGGAGTTCATTGTCAAGAACACTGGAGTGTCTGTCTTCACTCTGCTTGTCAAGTTCAAAATTAGGATGTAACAATTTCACAGATGCTGGCAGAAGACAGGTCTCCTGAATCTGCAGCCATTTGGTGTAACAATATTTTTCCTCTGGCTCCCTTATCTCCAGTGTGTCCTGAAGGGAACCAGATGCCACCTGAGGACTGAATGGGCTGCATTCAAGGAGAGGAGCCTTAATCTTAATGGAACTGAAACTTGTGTATGGAACATTATGCATGTCCATTATAATAAAGACATTATCCTTAAGAAACTAGACACTAAGTATGCCAGACATCTACTCTAGGAGGAGACATTTCCTTTGTACCATCTAAGCCTGTTCCCTATACAAACATCATCAAAAAGATAATCTCGAACAAATGACAGTGCCTCTACTTAGAGTCTGTGTAGAACACAATAGCCACATGGAGAATCTCCCGCCGCATACTCATTCATGCCTGTACCAAGCAAATAACCTGTGTCAAGCTATCCAACGGGGCTGGGAAGTTATAGGCTCTTGCACCATCACTCTTTCCTTATTCACTGAATTATAACCATCTCATCTAAAAATAAAAATCCAATTTCTCCTCCATCTACCAGGTAAACTCTCTGTTTACCTTTTGTTCTTTCTGCTTCTGTAACCCTACTTTACTCTCTGACTCCCTGTCCAGATTTTTCTTAATTTATCAAATAAGCATCTTGACAAATTCACAGATACTTCTCTAACTTCATCTGAACCTGTCTAAACATATTCTTCTTGGAAGTTCTGCTAATCTGGCTTTTGTGAGATCAGCTGTCTTAGAGGCTTAACTGTGTGAATGTCCTTTCCAAACTCCTTTACTGGACCCTCCTGCTCTAACCCCAGTACTGAGTTCTTGAGTGTGAAACCCAGGCAGTTACACAGGGCCCCTCTTCTTGGTAGAGCCTCACTCTTGGGTTAATGCTCTGCTGTTGCCATCTTGAAATTCTTAAGAGTTTTTGAACAAAGGTTCTTGCATTTGTATTTTTATTGTATGGCAGGTCCTATCTGTCCATTCTGAAACATTATAGTTTCTTAAGGTTCAGATTTTGTTGTCTTTCTTTGCATTTGTTTAGGTAATTTCATTTGATTCTGTGGTTTTACTGCTGTCTTTACTCTGACACAACAATAGGGGTTTTTTCAACACAAAATTCTCTCCTGGGTTGATCATGTATGTCACATGTATCTGCCTGAATGACAAGTTCCCATCTTAAATTTAGTATGTCCAAATAAAGTCTTGTGATGTCCTTTTGTCTGCAAATTTCCTTCTCCATGTCTCCCCTGTATCTGTAAATGATGCTTCCATCCATCAAGAATGGTGCTGCACAAGTAGGCAGCCCACTGTACCCTTCCCTTTTCTCATCCTTGTGCATGGTCCCCAGCCAAGTCAGTTCTGTCTCTGCCGAGTTCTGAATCTATTTACATCTGGACGTAGCATAGTCATTTATCCCTAGACCTGAGGCAGCTTCTATTCTTAGATTCTTTCCTCCACTTTTATGTTCCAACAACTTATTCTTTGTAGAATTGCCAAGGTAATTCTTTATTTTCTTAAACTTTGTATTTTAGAACAGTTCAGAATGACACAAAAATAACAAAAACTATATGAAGACTGTTCATATATGTTTATGCCAGACTTCCCAATTCTAACATTTTAACATGAGAGAAAATTTACATTTATATTATATTTAATATGAGGATACTTTCAAAAATTTATGAAATGAAACTAAAAATATTTATTTTGATACAAAAATAAATTTTTAACAATATGCATTCTCATGACCTTTTGGAAGTTTCCATATACATGGATTATTAAAATTTTTGTGCCAAAACAAATTTATTTATTGTTTAAAGATTGATTTATTTATTTGAAAAGCAGAGTTACAGACAGGCAGAGAGAGAGACAGAGGTCTTCTATTTGCTGGTTCACTCCCCAGATGGCCACAATGCTAGAGCTGTGCCAATCCAAAGCCAGGAAGCAGGAGCAGGTATAGGAACCCAAGGACTTGGGCTATCTTCCATTGCTTTCCTAGGCCATCGCAGAGAGCTAGATTTGAAGTGAAGCAGCTGGGACTTGAACTGGTGTCAGTATGGGATGCTAGCACTACAGGTGGCAGCTTTACCCTCTATGCCATGGCACTAGCCCCCAAGTTTATTTTTAATTTCATTTTTCATAAGCTTGTTGGAGTACCCTCATAAATGTTATATGAATTCACAAATACACACACATGTATTTCTACATTGTTATTTTTCTGAAAATTAATTTAAGAATAAATTATAGAGTTGCTAAACATACCTATATATCCATAAACATATCAGTGTGGGCTTCTCAAAATAAGAAAATGCTCTTAACAATCAGGAAATTAACATGGATACAATATTCTTGTCTAATCTATAGACCTTAGTCAACTTTAGCCAATTGTTCCAGTAATGTCTTTTATAGAAAAAATATTTTTGTTTCTTTTCCAGGAACTAGGTCAGGATCCATTTTGTATTCCATTGTTATGATTCTTTAGCTTTCTTAATCCAGAACATTTTGTTCTGCCAAATAGTGAGGAAGTCCTGAAAGAATGATGGAGACATGTCAAGGGACACAAGTGCCAGCTTGGAGAGGCTACTATTTGTCATCTCAGACAACTCAAACATCCAAATAACTCATGTTAATTATAGGTTATAACTCATTGAATAACATAAGCATCTGTGAGCCCATAGTTATCAAAATAAATCAATTTTTTTTAAAAAATGAGAGAAAAGTGAAACAACTTCCATGAGCATAATCTCAGTCATGATTTGGTGATTGAGAGGAGTCATGAAGTTCGAAAAGCATTAACGATTTGTGCTTGCTGCTGTGCTGGTCTCTGAGGATACAACATTGTCCCATAGCACACAGCATGCCCTCTGTTGTGAGGTGATATGATAACTTCCGCACCCCTGCCGCTGCACACACAACGTCCTTGTGGTCTGGACCCCATCAAGTTTCTGTAGTTGACCCTCTGTAGCTCCATTTTGACTCTTCTCACACCAGCCATGGTGAATAATTTGTTTCCTCCCTGTGTCAAGCAGATTCACAACTTTCCCTTTGCACACAGCAATTATTCCCTCCCATTTACAGATAACAACCCAAGTCTTGCTTCTTCTAGAAATCCTTCTGTGTCCTTCCATAAACTGCCCCAGTCTGATTTAATCCCTCCCATCCATCCTATAACTATTTTGTCTATTGTTTCATTATTACTTTACTCTTTTCTCCAATTATTTAAATTCATACTTCTTTTTTCATTAGTAGAATTTATTGCTTAGAGAAATTTTAGGTTCACGGAAAAGTTGAGCAGAAAATATTTGTACCTATAATCTATCTCTTTTTCTTCTGTTATTTACATCTTGTATTTGTGTGCTAAATTTGTTAGCATTGATGAACCAATAATGATGCATTGTTATGAAATGCATAGTTTACATAGGGGTTCACTCTTTGTATTTTACATTTCTGTGTTTTATGATTACAAACCTCTTGAGCATTACTTCCAGAGTCACCATAGTACGTGGTACACTATAACTCATAAGAAATACTTGCTGAATTAAGGAACAATAAATACAAATGAGTCCAAATCTAGAAGGAAGAAAAACCCAGATTTAATGGAAATCTGTCATTCTAGGATTACTGATATCTTTCAATTGCATCTTACATATTTTTGAAAGTTCTTTCATATTTTGAATCGTATATAATGAAAGAAAAAACAAATTTCCACCTTCCTTGCCTCTAACGCACAAATATGTGATTTATGTTCGGCAAATCAGATATACCTGAATAAAGCTTATTTTATTATATAATATGTTGGAAGTTATTTAAAGACAGAAGTAAAGCTGAAGATAATCATTTTACAAGCAGAACATGTGACAGAAGCAATAAAAATACAGGGTGGGGGGGCGGGGGAAAGAGTGGCAGCAGTGCCCCTACCAAGCAAGTGCTATGGTATTTTGAGAATTGAAAATTGGTCTAAATTGTGCTGCTTCTACCCTTAAATGTGAGATTTTGCATATAATTTATTAGATTTCTTTCATTTCAGTTGTTTAAAGTGGATTCTGTTGTCTTTGATTGAGGAAGACATAACACGAAGGAAGAATATTATGTCTGGGAGAAAACAGAATACACTTGGGCTGGTCTTACAAGATGCATGATACCACTTTTTTAAAAATGGAGAAAGAGCAGCACAGGGGAAACAAGGAAACAGAAATAGGAAAGTGAAAACTGCACACAGGCAAAATGAGTGGTATCATTTGGCCAGAGTAGCATGGGCCAGGAAGAGCTGGAGAAGACAGTACAAAGGTAGCTTAGGACCAGATTTGTAGCATATTGAGTAGAGGAGTAAGAACTTGATTCTGAAATACATCCACCACTTCATTCACTATGATGACTCTCTCATCTGCTTGGGATCACCCTGTCTGCACATCTCTTATAGAAGGATGCAGAGTTTAGCCCATTCCTGATTTTTGCTATAAACCTAATCTCCCCAGCAGCATAGCTTCTGTACTTCTAAAGAGCTGGTGCAACATGGGAACAAAGAACATCACTTATCTATTAATATTTCAGTTCTCTCTGCCCAACCACTGCTGAGCAAGTTTTTTCTACACTCACCTCCATTCCTTTCTTTTGAGAAGTTTATTCCTCAAGTCATTTTGGTTTTGTGAATCAGTATAGCAACCATTTTAAAAAAGTGAATGTTACCTTGGAGTCTGAGTCCACACACAATATGCCCATGAAGGCATTTCTTTAGAATGATAAAACAGAATCTCACAAGGGCAATGCTCTCCATCCTTCCATAGGCGTCTTGAGTTCCTACTAGGAATATGGAAAAGAAGAGATGAAGTGCATGTATCAATAATGACAATACAACTTGGTGGTCTTTGTTGTTGTTAATGATAAGCACTTCAGAAGACTGCTTTTCTGTGAGACCTGCCCAATGTATTTAATTCTTAAAACATTGAAATCATTCTGATCATCGTGTGGTTGAATCTGCCAGCAATGTTTTGTAAGATATTCCATTTTAATATAGAATTTGAAATTATAGAAATATTAGAGGTCTTTTCCTTCCTCATCCTTCAAAGAGTTAAAAGTATCTCTTTGCCCTGTTTTGGAAAATGAGAAAGATCTCAATGTTACTGCAATTGCACCTGTTTTGGAAAATGAGAAAGATCTCAATGTTACTGCAGAAACTAAAATGCTCATCAGTTTCAACTGAACATTGTTACCTCTCAACATTGCAGAAGGCAGGTGGTGAACCTCTCATTTTTCAAGATGGCCAGACCAACTCTTGGTTCCCAGCTCTCCCAAGAACAAGGAGTGAGGCCGGCACTGCCTTCACCATGTGTCCAGAGAGGATCACTGCTAAACCCAGAGCTGAGATGTGGATGCTACATACTGCTCTGGTCAGCTAAAACTAAGGGACCTAACAAAGGGTAACTCTTCAAAGGAAAAAAAATATTAAGATTTCATCCTAATTTGAAGCTTTCAAAGGTTTTCATGTATGTCTTTTTAAATCAATTTTTCTACATATTTTAGGTAATTCAAATATATCTCTTATGTTTTCCATGTATATTTTTCATATTGTAGCTATTTTGACCCTTGATGTGTCTTTAAGTAGGAGGATTTATGAATAATCTATTCAAATGACAGTGTCATTATAAGCTACCCACTTTTAAAGAGAATGATATTCCCTTTGCTGGAACTACCCCTTCTCTTTCTTTTGAGAGAAACACAAGAGAGTTGTTAACACTCCACAGATGAATTCCCAGAACTCTCACAAGTGCAATTACACTTTTAAGAACAAAAGAAGAAGGGATAAGTAGATAGAGAAGAAAAGGAAGAGAGAAAAATTCTCAAGTCAGAATTGAAGCCCAAAATCTTTTCTAGGAAATTCTTATGTAGAAGTGGCCACAGCCAACAAGTAATTTTGGTAAAAAATGTAAAATTGTATATTTTTAAGAGAAGTGTGTGTCTAATGGACAAGTATTTGTCAGACATTTCAGACAGGAAGCAAAAATGGAAGTACAGGAATGTATTTGGGGTTATCAGAAAGAGGATGCTAAGAAAGACGGCATATTAAAAAGTCGTTGAGTAGGGAAAGTCACAAGAGCTGGACTGTCCCAGGAAACAAATGGCATTTTTATGTTGGAATATAAGTTGCAGGTGTATATGGCAGGTGGTGGAGGGGCTTAAAATTTAGAGGTTTTTGAAACAGAACCTGAGAAACACTTGTATCCTGTCCTAATATAGGAGTAGCCTCCCCACATGATCACACGAATTCATGATTTAAATTAGCTTTCAACTGACACTCTTCCTTTTGAGAACTTTTTGTTCTATCTCTTCCAAAGGTAATAGTTATCCCTTGGATATACTGAAAATCATTGGTCCAAATCCTAAAGGTATTTAATGCATTTTTCCCAATCTATTGACTTGTTTAAGGGAGCTAACATTTTGAATATTCCCATAAGTACTGTAACTCAGTGAACTGAGGTGAAAAGGACAAGTAATAAAAGCCATTTGGCATTGGACCCATCACTCAATGTCGTTTTTCTTAACAAATACTGAATAAAAGGCCATTGATTGCTTTTTTAAACAGAATTTAGATTCCATTAGTTATCCTGGAGATTTTTGTTCATATTAGAGGATAGGTCCTTTACTCAGTTCTGGAGTTAAATTAGGATTGCAAATTATCTTATTCTCCTGGCCCATTGAGGGTCCTGAGGGTGGGCAAGATACCCAAATCCAGCTAATGTAACAAGATAGAAAATCTGCAGGAGAGAGTAGCTTTTAAAAAGGTTCCTAGGAAACTTTCTGCTCCCAATCTCTCCTCTGCCTAGCATTCTGAAAAGATTTCTGGAACTATGTTAGCAAACCTGTGACCATGAGATAATAAGCATCAGAATGACAGTAAAAAAAAAAAAAAAAAAAAAAAGAGGACCAGGGAAGAAATATTATGTGACCAAGAGCAATCTTTTAAAGGAGAATCTATGATAATAATCACATTGCTGTGTTTTTTTACAATGTAACAAAAATTTGCTTCCACCTATTTTAGCTGATATAAATCATATATTATTTGTAGTTGAAGGTACTCTCAATTGATATAGGAATTGCCAGGTAAATTAATAATTATATATTTTATTTATTTAAAAAAACTTCAAGGTGAATACATTTCATGTATTTCATATATACAAATTAAGAATCATAGTGATACTTCTCTTTCTGCCCTCTCCCCTGCCCACACTCCTACCCTTTGTCCTCCTTCCTCTCTTAGCCCCTCTCTTAATTTTTTACAATGATCTACTTTGATATTATTTTATACTCATAAGATTAACCGTCCACTGAGTAAAGAGTTTGCCAAATAATAAAAAAGCACTGTTTCTCAATAGTAGAGACAAGGGCTGTAAACAATCATCTAATCTCAAAATGTCAATTTCACTCCTATACGTTACAACTATTAAGTTACCATAGGTCAGGGAAAACATATGGTATTTATCTTTTTAGGACTTGCTTATTTCACTAAGTATAATGGTTTCTAACTGCGTGTATTTTGTTGCAAAAGATGGAATTTTATTCATTTTTATAGCTGAGTAGTATTCCATACTATATATGTACCACAATTTCTTTATCCGGCCTTCAGTTGATGGACATCAGGGTTAATTCCATCACTTAGCTATTGTGAACTGTGCTACAATAAACATGAGAGTACAGATAACTCTTTCATATGCTGATTTCATTTTCTTTGGGTAAATTCCAGGAAGTAGGATGGCTAGGTCATATGGTAAGATCTATATTGAGATTTCTGAGGTATCTCGGTACTGTCTTCCACAGTGGCTGTACTAGTTTACATTCCTAGCAACAGTGGATTAGGGTACCTTCTTCCCACATCCTCATCAGCATTTATTGTTTATTGATTTGTGTATGAGAGCCATTACAACCAGAATGATGTGACAACTCGTTGTGTTTTTGATTTGTATTTCTCTAATGACTAGTAATCCAGAGAATTTTTTCATGTGTCTGTTGGCCATTTGAATTTCCTCTTTTTAAAAAATCACCCTGTGCACTATGGTGCAGTCACAGAGTTCCCACAGTCACAGCATGCAAGTGTCCACAGTTAAAGTATGGAGAGAATCCTCTTAACCCCACTAGCCTGTCCTATCCATGGAGAGAGCAGAGACCTTCACAGAGCCAGCTGCCTGTGGTTACTCCACCTACGCAGTCTGAACTCCAGAGCCTGTGATATTTCGAGAGGATGGGGGAACTTATTTTCCCTCATGGGTGCCCAGCCCCATCAACCCTCCTGGCCAGACTCCAAGTCCGTGGGGAACAGAGTTTCCCCTGTGGTAACATCTACTGGTCACATGCATACAGAAGAGCTGCTGCAGCCTCTACTGTTGTCAAAATGGTGTCTTCTCCCCACAAGTTGCAGGGCATCCTTGAGGGGGGATGGGGAATGAGAAACATGCTTTTCTTTCAATGGTTTAGGCAGGTACCCTGTCCGCTTCTAGGGCTCCAGGCTGGACTCAATGATGGTGTGGTCCATAAGGCTCTCCCTCAGGCAATGACTCCAGTGGCATAGGCTGCCTCAGTCTGCTCTCACTTTGCTCTCCAAAGTTGGCATCTCCTCCAGTCCCAGCTGAAGGGGTCACGTATGGCTTCTCTGCTCACTGTTGTGGTCTGCAGTTTCCATAGCTTTCCCTATTCAGCCATCTTGGACTCTCCAATAATTATATATTTTAATGCTAATGTTTGCACATATCAAAGACCACCAGAAACACAAAGGTAGTCTAATAAAATCGAGTTTAGTGTCCCTCTGCAGCGAGAGAAGCAAACACAATGGGAGTCCTAGAGGTATTTCAGTAGCAAGGTGCTAACAGGGATTTATTACAATCGAGTGCCCCTTATCTGAAATGTTGGAGACAAGAAGTATTTCACATTATGGAGTTTTGTGGATTTTGGATTATTTGCAGATAAAAAATGATATATATGAGCATCTAAATATGAAATTCATATACATCCTGTACATATAGCCTGAAGGTAATGTTACATAATTTTTTCAGTGCACCTATGCTTTGACTATGACCCATGACATGGGGCCACCATTTGTGATGTCACGTCTGTGCTCAAAAAGTGTTGTATTAAGAAGCATTTTGGATTAGGAATACTCCTAAAGGATAGTGTGTGTGTGTCTAAGGGAAGATCTCTGGTGAGGTAATTTTGAAGAAGTTTATCAAAGTGCACATTTCCTCTGGATCATTTGCTCTCAGGAGACAGAGGTAATCCTGTGGTTGGACATTTTACTGAGTCTTATCTTGACATGGGGGAACAAAGTGTGGTGTTATAATTAATGCTCAAGTGGTCTTTCACGTGAACCAGAAAAGAGGTTTCTGGATCTTTTCTATCGTTTAGTTAGGGGCCTTCTGTTGGTCTTGTCCCAGATATGATTATGAAGTGGTCTTATTTTTGTCTTTTGGTGTTCTGTGAAATGTACTGTGTCCAAAGGAGAACACCATGTTGCCAAAGCACCCAGATCACTGCCACGGACAGTAAGACCAAGCTGAACACACTAGGCATAGTCCTGGCCATCGGAGACTGCTTTTCTCTTTTTGTGTGTGATGGATAGCAACAAACCTCAACTACTCATAAAGATGCTTAATAGCCTGTTGTAAATATATACTTAAGAATTTTAAAAGACTCCCCAAAAGCCAGGTGTGAAATGATAGGAATCTAGATTAAGGAAGTGGTAAAAGAGGTAAATAACATAATTGGAACTCATAACACATTTCTGATGATTGATGACCATGACCATGAAATAAGTAATTATAACCAATTATATCCATGTAAAAAGGGGGGAAAATGGAGGAGAACTTAAGGTTTGTATCTAGGAATACCAGATGGATAGAAATACCGCTAATGAGAATAGGAAAAGGGAGAGATAAGAAGATTGGGGGCCGATATGTTTTAGAATGTTAAGATCATAATATCAGCAAGAATTCCCAAAAGGCCTTGAGAACTTGAGCTCTGACTCACAACAGGAGGTTAGCATAGGAGAAACTTTGGAAGGAGTACATGAGATTGTGTTGAAAGGGATTATGGGTTACAATATATGTCAATCCAGATAAGTGACATAAGTCATATGCATTTCAATTGTATTGAAAAAGTAGAATTTTTCTTGGAATCTAATGACCATAAAAATTATTCTTATATGCTATCATTCCTGCTGCTTATACTAAACTTTACTAGAAAAAAATGTTAACTGTTTTCAGCTCATTAAATGCATTTATCCACTGATTTCCATGCAATTCATACACATACATAGGCATACTCACACAGGCACATCTTTACTAGTTCAGTCTGTGCCACTGTTATCTAACACAAAACTTAGTCTCCTACAGGAAATGAAATTATGCTTGTATTCTTTAAAGAAATGATTCCAAATGGATGTTTTGTCCATGTAGGTGCTTGACATGCTTTTCACAGTATCCAGTACAGCCTACAAGCATGTGAGTTCTCAGTAACAGCTGGGCTGTTCTGTGTTGCTGCTGTTTGGGCCAGAAATAGCCTTATCATTTGTATTTTTATATCACTGCCAAGAGGCCCCAATGTTGTGGCTGAGAGCAGGTGTCCTACTGTGATTCTGATGAGTTTTATCAAAAAAGAGTATGATTCTTCTATTTGCCGGCCTCAATTAGAGACAGACTTTGTTCATTTCTTCTCTCTTCTCAGACTTGGAGCTTGAAAAGAGGTGACTCACATAGTTTTTGCCCTCCACTGTATCTGCTTTTGATCAATGTTGGTGAGAATAATGTTGAAAAACTGAAATCTCTAGATTGTTAGGATTTACAAATTATTTTCTTGTATAAACAGAGTCTGTAACTGTCCCCATAAAAAAGAACCTTAAACTTGGGATCACCAAGCCAAATTCAGCCTGCAACCATCTTTTATTTTTACTTTCCTTGAACTGTTTTTGAAAATTTCAAATTGTATTTGAGCTCCCTGGTGTGCCACGGTCTCCCTTACTTCCTATTGTTTTATACCTGGCTGCATCCCGCCTTCCCTTTATGGGAAGATGAAGCTGGAAGTGCAATTGTAGATCAAATTCTGAAGCTGCCTTTCATAATTGATATTATTTAAGCATTTGTGAGAGAATAAATCTTGTGTGTCAGCTTATCTTAGTGAAGGAAACAATCATGTGCACAGAGCTTAGCACTGTCTAGCACAGAATAGGCATCCAAGAGTATATTTTTGATGGAATTGATTTATTTCACTACTGACAAGCATTTAGGTCTGGATGAACCTCTTTTGGTGCAGCCAAATATGTAGAGGACACCAAAGCCTGGTTTTGCTGATGGATGAGATGTTCTTGATATGTTTATTAGTTGAATTTACAGATCCTTATCTTTGAAATTTTCATTGACTAGTTGATTGAAGAGATCACCTTGTGAAGTGATCAAAATAACATGTACTCTATTCAAATGTTTACCCTTTAAATCGCACTGTATATTATCTCATAAAATTCCAACAAAAGCCTTACTTGGTATGCATCAATGTACCTATTTTATATGGAGTGAAATTGGAGTTCAGAGACACCGAATGATTTTCTAAATTTACACAGACTTCTATCCCAAACAAGTCTTCTGTTTTTCTCCACAGGGGCAGTTTTTCTCCTCTTGTTTCTTTGATGATTTAGGACAGTGGTGTTCAGGCTTTTTGATAAGAGAACACATGTTACTTCATCTTTGGAGCAGACTGAGCGTGTGGGAAAGGACAGATCTGTGCATCCACCCACCTCCCTTCCACTTCACCTTTCATCTATCCATCACACAACAAGGCAGATGAAAATACCCCTCCTGAATTCCACTCCTCTCAATCTCCCCTTATTTTACTTCTTCCCTATTTTTCAGATTCTAAATATATTTTTAAGTGCTTGACTTCATGCTAGACAAGCTTATGTACCAAATATTAGGCAAAGGAGTATGAGAAAGCACACAGAGCTGGTTCACTCCAGGCCCTGTACCTTCTGGGACTATCACTAGATGCATCATAAAAGAGAACTAATGTTGGGAAAAAATCAATGAATGCAGAGACATTTGAATTACTTGGCTTTAAGTAACTCAAAAGATTAACATTCAGTTTTATTATAGGAAATACTAATGTTGCAATATTTACTTGAAAGCTTGAATCACATACACATGTAAATGTGAATTCAGTCTCACAATTGTTCCTCTCCTTTGGATTTCCTTTTAGAACACTAGTGTTGCCCATTATGAAAGACCTTTCCATTAAGAAGAAAGTAGATTCAAAATAGGCCTATTCAAAAAATATTTTGGACCAATTTTGCTATGTTAATTCTTTCTTCCTGATTATAATAACATGTCTTAAATAGAACTCAGGACCCCGTGTTTTCACAGTCAGCCTTGTTCCAGCCTTTCAGCTGTGCCATTTCTCCTAAATTGAGTCACAGGCGAGTGCTTAAATATTCTTCCAGGTCTAACGTTATTTTAGACCATTCTTAAATACAGCTGATTTCTACCTGTTTACACTAGGATCTTAAAACACAGTGAAAATTTTGAATACTAGCAATCCTAAGAAAGAATTTGAAAATGCATTCTAGATTATTTAATTACATCTACTACAAGATCAGAGTGTACAGAAGAATTATCTTGGGCCTGTGACTTTACAAAACTAGAGCTATTAAACCTTATTTATGATCATTAAAGTTAGGGTGATAGAGTTTATAGGTGATTGCCTCTTTATAAAATATTGGATATGAAACAGCATAATATTTAGGAAAATTTCATGCTATATTCTTGAAAATGAGATGGAGACTGAATCTGGAGAATGAGTTCATAGCTGTAGAATAGCTTTGCCTCCCATTCTTTCTACTCAGATGCACTTCACCACAGACCTTCCTTCCCCAGGACCTAAAGAGATCACCTTGCAGTATTTAGTTATCATGCCTCAAACACTTCATCATGTGGAGGAAAAAAATATCTCTGGGTTATTTGACTTTTTCTTCAATTCAAACTATCTGTGGTGTACATATATCAATATGCCTCTGCTTCTGTTCTGCTACAGAAAGGTACCCTTGGGCCAACATCTTCAGCACACAAAATGAACTCTGTTTTTACTTCTCCCCAGAGCCTCACCAAAAGATCCTTCCTTCAAACAGCCTCATCCAAACCACAAAGTTAATGTTTTCCAGTGCCCTGTACTGAGTCCTGTGGTCAACACTGTACACGCAGTGTGTCATTTAATCATCACAGTAACACAGTGAGTTAGGTATTATGTCCATTTCATAGATGTTGAAAGCTTCACACAGGGAGACTTAAATAGTACTGGAGAAATCCCAAATTAAAGAGAGAACTTATTAGCTGGACATGGTGAAAGATAAACCATGCACTTTTAACCACAAAGTTGTTATAACTTCTCTGAAGATGAAATTTAAGATTGTGCATTAGAAACTATGAAACGCCTTGAAGATCCCCATGAAGAAATGCAAGAACAGCCACTAAAACTGTTGCACTACAGGAGAATTCTTTAGAAAGGCATCTCGCTGGGGAACCAGATATTAGATGTGACTTGTCCTATGTTCTTCAGATATTGGTCATGCTCCAAAGACCAAAAACAATAAGCATCAGGTCAGTCACATGTGCCTGGCCAAAGGACTCTGACACCAACTTTGTGAGACTCAGTGTGTGGCCCATCTCCATGCTGTATAGAGGAAGTGTATGTAACGGGGCTGGTTTAAAGATCTAGAAAGCTAATTTCTTTAAGGAAAAGTTATGATGTTGTTGCCACTGATCTCAGTACATGTGAGGGTGATTTCAAAGAGTCACTGCCAAAGACTGCCATGGATCTCTGGAAAAATCAAAGCCTAACAGGAGGAAACTGGCCAGGGATATCCCAACTCCAGAATGCGTTTACCTGTGAGCCATCTGTACTTCCTTGTCCATAACACTGGTTTGGATCCTTGGAGAAGAATTGGACTTGAATACCCTAGGAACTGTCTGAAGGATGAGATCACTCCAACTGGCTGTACAGGGAAGCCAGTCTGTGAAAGAATCACTTCCATTGAGGGAACTTCCAGGGGACCCTCAGAAAAGAGGAATACCAACTCTAAATACCCAAACAAGTACCAGCCTGATAAAGAATGACAGGGCATCTACACCCTGGAAGGTATAAGTGATGGATGAACACTGAACCCATCAAATTTTCCCTCCCTCCTATTCTCCTCCACTCTGCTGCTCTTCCTCATCACCTTCAACTTTTGATACAGAATTATAATTGGGTCAGGAAATGCAGCCTGGCAGTTTTGCCCTCTCTTCCACTATAGGTTCCTAACCCACCAGATCCAATAAGTCAGTTGGGGCAGGATTGGGTAAAGATGCAGATGGTTAACACCGAAAGAGAGCTTAAGGTCCAAACAGTTGGTCAGTTTATTAGCTTAAAAATTGAGACTGAAAATTCTTTGAACTGATCAGAGAAGCTATGGAAAAACTTTATGCAGGAACGGGGAACAACATGTCAATGCAGTGGGTTTTCAGAGGCAGTGCTGTGGAAAAGGAAACCGTAATAAAGTTTCCCTCTTTTAAACTACAGATTTTTCTAGAATTGGAACAGATCTTTAGTCAGTCCTATACCAAGACTCCAGATCTGACCAATTCCCATATCCACACGATTTGGTTCTTGCTTTGTCTTGATCTTTCCCTTATCATTTATATTTCTTTATATTTTCTTGACATTAAGATTTTATTTTCTGGCCCCTTTTCTGTCCTCACATAGAAATGGCTGCCTCTGCCATCTGCTTTCGTTCGTTTCAGGGTTTAAGGTGAAAGCCCCAACCAAAATTCTTATTCCCATTATTGAATCATAGATGGGGGTGAACTCTTTCTCTCAGCTCCTTCAATTTTTTTCCTTGTTCCAATGAATGAATTTATTGAGCCATTCTAATCCATGATCAAAGATGTGGGGTCTAAGTGATAAATACGAGTTGACCACATCAGCACAGCCGTGTGCTCAACCTCCCACTATGAGTGATATGAACAATTCCTAAAGAATCCTTTTCTAATACATTTTCCCATTGTATTTTATTATTTACATTCTACTATATTAATATCATGAATAGAGCTTCCTATATATTTTCAGGTAAACAAGTGTATAACCTTAAACAGTCTTGATCCTATACTAATTCTTTTATAAAATCATTTACAATCATCTCAATACTATCCTCATGAGAGAAGTGGTGTTTTACTCATAGAGATGAAGAAATTAGTTCACAGAGGTTTATTGACTGGCCCAAGAATGACAAGACTAGAATTCAATTACAAATTTTTTCTGATCCTGGGAGAACTAGAGTTTGATAAAATCTTGATTATGGAAGTAATTTGTTGGGGCTGATGCCATGGCTCACTTGGTTAATCCTCCACCTGCAGCGCTGGCATCCCATATGGGCACCAGGTTCTAGTCCCAGTTGCTCCTCTTCCAGTCCAGCTCTCTGCTGTGGCCCTGGAAGGCAATGGAGGATGACCCAAGTGCTTGGGCGCCTGCACCCACATGGGAGACCAGGAGGAAGCACCCGGTTCCTGGCTTCAGATCAACACAGCACTGCCCATGGCAGCCATTTGGGGAGTGAACCATCGGATGGAAGACCTTTCTCTCCCACCCCACCCCCACTCTTTCTCTCACTGTCTGTAACTCTACCTGTCAAATAAAAAAAAAAAAGAAGTAATTTGTAACAGATGTTGGGAGGAGCACAGTTGTTATAAGTCAAATTCCAAAAAGTATATTCAGACATTCATGAAGAAGAGACATCAAATATTAACTTAGAAATGAGATAAAGACAGAGGGTGAGCTTGGCTTTGGCTAAGATCCCAGCAGTAGAAACGGCCAGACACTATCAATTCAATGTTTGGACTTGTCCCTGGTTGTAGACAAATACATTTTATGAAGCACTACCAGAGAGAGATGTGAACTCCACTTACCTTAATGCCTGTGTTGCTGTGAATGGTACCAGAACTTCAAGACTCATTCTTTAACTGGAAATGACAGGGTACATAGTTAAAGTCTCCCATTCCAAACTTATAGATTGTATGCTTGTAACTCATAGATGAAGGAAGCTTTGAAAAAGCCAAAAAGACTTAGAATTTTTGCATTTTTCTCATAGGCTGCTTGCTCTCTCAGCTATGCGATTGTGGTGCACTTCAGAACCTGGCTGGGGAGAAACTGCTGGTCATTTTATGTTAACAGAATTTTATAGACTACAAGAGTCTTCTCAACATTGACCATGATATTTCTTTGTCGCCCTTAAAGTAGAGTTCACAGAAAAGTAGCATTTTCTGCTGCAGCTAAGAGTATTCTAACAAATGCAGGAGTGGAGTGTAAGGGGTGATATTTATTTAGGAGACCAAAGATAAATTTGCTGGTTGCTTCTACAGCTACTAAACACGTATAATCTTCTATACAAATTCTGCAACAGCAGTATATTTACTGATGATTTTTAAAGATTAGTGATACTTATAATTCAATAGCATATCTCAGACTCTTAGATACTCAGAAAATACTCATTGGACACATTATAAGCCAAGCACTGAGTATACAGAGGTGGTAAAACACAGATGAAAATCTTGGACTACACAACTGTTTTTCTGACTACTCTGTGCACAAAACTCTACTAAGCCACTTTAGATTTTGCATAGTGATAATATAGCAAAAATTAATAATTATACTTGAATAACAGAATAGTATTGGGTCATAATCCAGATTATAAGATATATATATCCATAGTCTATAAAGACAAATAATGATTAAGCATAGACAAATGTCCTCTGAAGAATTCCAAAAAAATTATATAAATACTTAATATTGGCTCATTAATTATCATACATACTAACAAGGTATTCATAGGCAAAACTGGGTGTGTATATATGATAATTGTCTACTATCATAAAAAGTGCTATTTTGCTTGAAACTCTAAATCCTTCCTGTAATAAAAAAGCTTAAAGAAAATAATTACCTTCAGTGTTCAAATGTTCAATGTTCAAATGTGTTAACATTTTAATTTCACTATTTCAATGAAGAATGAATCCCTCCCTTGTGTCAAGTATTCTTCTAGGCACACAGAATAATCTGTCACTGAACCAGGATGGGAGAATTGGCCAGGAAAGCATAATGCCCATTTTATAGATGACTGAGCAGTAGTTTGGATAGATTGAATCAAAGCTGTAATGCCTTTAAGCGAGAGAACAAGAACTCAATAATAGGTATTATGACTACACAATTCTTTCTTTTCCATTAAAATAAATTTATAACTGGGAGTAATTCTGTTTTGCTTGAGACACTCCATCATAACACAGATTTCCAGGCCCATACTAATATGAGTGCTGGTTTACAAAGATAAGAAAATGACCATTAATGTGAGCCATTTGCCCAATAGGGAATTGAGCATATTCTATAAGATTCTGACTTCCCGAATTTCTGAACTTCTTAATTAATGTGAAAAAAATCCTTCAGTTAGGTACAACAGTACTCCTAAGAACTGTGTGTCTAGTCCTTTAGTCCAATGACATTTGTCAGGTTGGATTCACAGAGCATTTGCTAGAGTATAGAACTTACTTTTTTGCTTCAAAAAATCCATGTTTTTAAAGTCCAATTTGCTAGTGTGGGCATATAGTACAGTGACTAAGTCACTGTGTGAGATTCCCACATCCCACTTAGGAGTGCTTGGTTTGAATCTTAGCTCCTTCACTTCTGATCCAGCTTCTGCTAGTGCACATCCTGGGAGGCAGCAGAAGGTGGCTTAAGTATTTGGATCCCTGCCACCTACATGCGAGAACTACATTGATTTCCAGCCTCCTTCTATCATTCCTGGCTCAGCCCTAGCTATTATTACTTATGGAATGAACCAGCAGATGGAAGATCTCTATCTGTCTCTGTCTTTCTGTATGTATCATTTGAAATAAAATGAAAATCAATAAGCAAAAATTAAAAATCCAAGTGCTTACAATGATAACAGAACAGCATAACATTACAGGAATACCATTGAATTGAAATCAGAAAACATAGACTCAAATTCCTGCTCTGACATTGGCTAGATGCTTAACTTACACATCCTTACTGAATAATAATTACTTCATCCATAAAAAGAGAATAATACCATTTGATTACATGTGCTAAATAGATTAAATAAATGAATGTGTGTGAATCACCAACCACAAGAATTAACACAAAACAGAGGTTCAGTAAACATAAGACATGGAAACTTTCTAGAGTGTGGGGTGATTGATTCCAGATAAGGAAGAGCAGGAAAAAGAAATAGGGTGAAAGCCAGAAAGTCAACATTATAAAATTATCCAGAAGAATTGATCATCAGGAGTGAAAAATGTTTCATCTTTTCAGTTTTGGGATTCCCTAAATACTGGAAACCCACAAGATAATTCAAAGTGCTTGAATGCATTTATGTTACAACATGAGAAAACAACTTCTTATCTGAATCTGACGTTTTGACAAATTTCATAATCCAGTGATCTGATATGAAGGATAAGTCCATTTAATAAAAATAAATCTTGTTTGCAAGTCTGTTTAGTACTCTCACCACTACATGCAAAAGAATGCCAGAAAGTTATACAATCTCTTTAAGTTAAATTGAATTAAATCCCAGACTTTTTACATGACAAATGGTGCCTCTTGATGTTCCCTAAAACTAAAATGTACCAGGAGAATAAAATCCCACGTATCTGTTCTTCAGTTCAGATAAACATTAGATTTGTAGCCTCCAACTCCTCCTCCTGTTATTTCCTTAATGAGGGAAATTGTTAGTAATGGTAGATGACTGGTAGAACATCCATCTCCTTGCAGAGGAATGGGAGATAAGGCCTACAAAGGCCACTTCCTTGCCTGTGATTCTCTGTCCCTCACCGTTTATCCCTTTAATAAATTCTTCTGACCACTAGCATTTGCACCATAATGTTTAGACTCTGAAATTCTATCATCCATTTTTTTCCTCTTTGAAGGTTGCTTTTAGTTAAAATATTGAATTAATTTTCTTTATGTAAGTTCTGTAACTCTAAGCCATGAACATTTTCAAAATAATTCAGCTCAATAATAAAGATACATAATTCCTGTTGTAGGTAATGGGTTGTGTGTCACGGGCCTGCCAAATTGGGCCTCAAATCAACCTGTGGAACTATTTGGAAGGCTTAATATGTACAGTAGAATTACTGGTGCTGCTCCCAGCCATATGAGGTCAATGTTTCAATTTCCCTGACAGCAACTTCATTGGCAGGACAAAATATACAAAGGTTGCCAAAGCCAACATATCAGGTAGCTGAACCTCCAAACAGATGTGTTCTCATTTCCTGTTATTCTCCATTTCTGTTTCACTGGCAATTTCTATATGTGTATTAAGCCAAATGATAATGGCGTTGGATTTGTTTAATGCCCATTTTTGTCCTTGGCCATATATGACTGAACTTGACACTGATCTGATTCAAGGTTTGAAGTCATTGGAAACCCTTGAGGCTGCTTATCCAGCGACTGAATAATCAGTGTGATCTTTTCTACTGTTATCAGAAAAGTTGGAAGTTGGAAAATAATTAATGTGAAAGAAATGGCATTACCTGACATTTTGCCATTCTTTAACTATCTGGAGTTTGTCTACTCCTAGGTTCATGATATCCAACTCTTTAACCTATATAACAGCCAAATGGCTGCACCAAAATCACAATACTGATTTCCTTGTAGTATAGCAAATTTACTAAACCAGACCTACCACTAGTGGGACCATGGGATCTATATAATTTTTAACCCTGGATTTGCTATTACAATTGAAATTCACTAAGAAGATTCTCTTTGGCTCAAAATATTCCTAAGATGTCTTAGCCTGATGTAAATGATCACTTATTTTAATTTTTCCCAAGGCTTAGTTTTGATCATCAGCAAAGTTACAATACTACAGGTGAACTAGATCTTTAAATGCTCTCAGTTTGTCTCAGGTCTGATATCAACTCTTGGAGACAAGGCCAGGGTATAGGGGAAATGGAAGAAAAAGTAATCATTGAGCATGTTTTACAGACCTGTATATGTAGAGTTTTGCCATGTGTGACATGGGAATAATATCATTGGGAATTCAAAATTTTCTAAATAAGTTACTGGAGAGCTCCTTATAGATTGAGAAGAATAATGGATGAAGGATAAATGTTTGAAGAGGAGGTAAAAACATTCAACTGAGCTGTTGGAGAAATGGAGCAAGTTGGCGGCATTATATCCAAGAAAGCCAGTCCCTAGAGGACATGGAGAGAAAAGATTTGTGACTGCAGAAGAACTGATTTGTGTATAGAATACAGATTAACCTGATTTTCAAAAGATCCCAAACTTTAGTGACTTAGCTATTTTATTTTGTAGCAATAGTTCAAAGATGAATAGTTGGGACTTGTGGTTTCCAAGTTTCTTTCAGCTTTCACTATTTTTCATGTCTTAGGAAATAATACAGGAAGTCTAAGACAAGCAATTTTGAATTTGAAATAGTAACCAGGCAAAACACCAGTGGTCTGACTTGGTTCCATGGTCCTACCTGGATGCAAGGGAAGTGAAACTCCTTCACCTCTCTCTGGACAGCCATTTTCTCAGCAAAAACATAAGGCTTCCACTTCCAGACGGGAGAAGCATTCTTTGAATATAATATTACAATTAGCGGTCCCTGCCCACTCAACAAAAGATATTTCAGTTTGAGTTTTACAGTAAAACACTAGATCTGGTGCCATGTGAATGCCCACTTCTAACTGTCCTCCGAAACATTTAGTAAAATAAACATTGCTCACTAATGTTTCTAAGTGGCTTCTTTCCAGTCAATGTAAGTAGCCAAGTTCTGTTGCAAAGTTGGTACACTGGCAAAAATAAAATTTCCATCCAGGATGGGAATGAATAAGTTACACAGAAGTTGTTCTGTATTCATAGTTGTTCCATTAATAAGCCACCACCACTTCATTAGAAGACAAAACAGAGGTTCTAAATGGAAATAAGAGCCAGTAGGCACATGTCTGTAACTGATGGAGCTGAGATTCAAGTCAAAGAGCCTCATCTGAAGCCTTTACACCATCGTGGTGCCCACTCTGTTTGCTTCATGCTTTGCCTTTCCAAAGGAAAGTCAGGAACCCTCATTGGACCCAAGGGTACAATTTATTTATCCCCTGTTTGCATATCTAGTCTCCTTTTAAGTTTTACAAATGAACAACCTCCTACAAAGCAAATCCAAATAAACCTAAGCAAATATTTTTAAATGAGTTAAAGACATTTTTACTTAATGAGGAAACTTAGCCTTTAGAAACCATTTTTGTTCCCAAAGATTTGACAATTAACCTTTAAAACATTTTAATTTAGCAAAGTTAGAGGGAGAAATTGGTTAAAAAAAATTAGTGTTTGTTCAGGGACATTCAAATGTGATGAATAATGGCACAGTTAGATGTTAAGTTTGCTTCCATAGATAATTAGGAAGCATACATATCATGTCACAGGCGTGAAAAAAACCCAAGGTTTCCATGACTATACTGTATCCATTAGCTAAATAACTATCTTTAAAATAATGAGCACATTTCCCAGCATGACATTCTACTCAAAGGGCATAACATTTCTCCTGATATATCTGTGGTTATCTGTCCATTAACAACTACCCATTCCATAAAAATACTGTCTTGTCCTCACAGCAATGTACAAGACTTTGTTATAAACCTATTTCCTCGGTTACTAAACAGATGTGGATATTTAATCAAAAGCTGAGCACAATAGGCATTGACTATGTGAGGATTTAGAATTATACTCAGTGCCCTGATTCTTGTACAGAAAAAAATTATACTGTAAGTGAGGCTCATGGAACACTAATCTGTTTTCCCAGAAAAGATTTCCATGGAAAAAGCTAGGAATGTTGCATATTCTATAGCAGAATTTGATAAATACAACATCTGTGAACAGATTGACTCTGAAAATCTTATTTCTGTTTACCATTGTTTAATGTAGTGTTTCTAAGACTTGACTACAGAACCCTGAAGGAAGAAATACTGTTGATAACCTACTCCTTCCCCTATGTGCCATGTACCATTTAGTTTCCACAGGAATTGTTTGTTAAAAGCAGGAATCAGATAATGTTACCCTCTTGCCCAAAAAATTGCACCAATGACTTCACAATAACTCAACATGAAACTCACAGTCCTGACCAAAGACTAAGATAGCTATTCTCTCCCTTCCATCAATGTCTGCCTGTGCATGTCTTCTTGGCTGACTCTGACTTCTCTGCAAATTCCATAACATGTCAAAGTACTCTTTTACCTTAGGAACCATTACTGCTGCTGTTTTTTTTTTTTTAACCTAGATCACTCATTTTTCTATGCTTTTCTCATTCTCCCTATTCTGAGCTCTAATCAGATATAAATTTTCTCAAAAAGTGTTATGTCTAAATATCTTTCTAAAGTTCCTTGTTGGACATTTAGCTCACACTCCTTATTGCAGTACTTGGATTCAAATCCCAGCTCTGCTTGTGATGAATAATGGACAGCATGGGAGGCAGTACATGATGGCTCAACTGAATGAGTCCCTTTCACCCACATGGGAGACCTGGATTGAGTTCCCAACTCCCAGCTTCGGCCTGACCCAATCTTGGCTATTGAAGGCATTTGGGGAATGAACCAGGGGATAGAAGATTGATATTCATTAATTCATTCATTCATTCATTCATTCTCTCTCTGCCTTTTGAATAAAAATAGACTGTTTTTAAAATAAACAAGATCCTCTACTTTTTTTTTTTGACAGGCAGAGTGGACAGTGAGAGAGAGAGACAGAGAGAAAGGTCTTCCTTTGCCGTTGGTTCACCCTCCAATGGCTGCCGTGGCCGGCGCGCTGCGGCTGGCACACCGCGCTCATCCGATGGCAGGAGCCAGGTGCTAGGTGCTTTTTCCTGGTCTCCCATGGGGTGCAGGGCCCAAGCACTTGGGCCATCCTCCACTGCACTCCTGGGCCACAGCAGAGGGCTGGCCTGGAAGAGGGGCAACCAGGACAGAATCCGGCGCCCCAACCGGGACTAGAACCTGGTGTGCCGGCGCCGCAAGGCGGAGGATTAGCCTGTTGAGCCATGGCGCCGGCCAAGATCCTCTACTTTTTAGCCTCTCTATATTTTATTTTATTCTTAGTACTATTATATTTAATAGAATTATTCATTAGATTGCTTCCATCTCTCTTACTAGAATATGAACTGAATGGAGATTTTTTTTTTCTGTTTTGATCAGTTCTTTACTCTTCAGTGTGTTTCCCTGATACCTAGCAAGTGTTCACTAAATAAACATTGGATGAATGTGATCATCCCACAGAACCAGCAAACATCCCATGAAATACATCCACAAATTGTTGATTTTGTAATGCCAAAGCAATTGATAGATTTGATTAATCCAAACAATCAACTAAATTCAAACAAACAAAAAAATGTACAAAACAAGTGATTAGGTATATTAAAACCAACTCAGGAAAAAAATGATTTGGCTAAAATTTTTACTACCTGAAGTGGTCTAACCATTCCACAAAATAGTTTCAGTGTCTCTTTTGCTGCAATAAATGAGTCTCTGACTCCTTAGAGGAGTTGTTTTTCCACTTTTTTATAGCTGAGAATTTTAATGCTACCTAAGGTCTTATGAATTTCATCCTGGCTTGATCTGCACTGGAGAATATTCAGATCCCATGACCTTCAGTGAAGAAAACTAGGGAATACTTTTCTGGCAACCCAAATCTACTAAGTAGGAAAAAAACTGAATTTTGTTACTTTGAAATTCAAGAAGTCTAATGTCACAAAATCAGCTGTATATTTGAATTATGCTTCTATTTTTTGTGTGAACTGAGTTCAACTATTACCATCTGAGAAATCAGAGAACAGCAATTAAATAAAGATGTGTTTCCTTGAATATGTCACAAATTAAGAAGGAAGGTTTGCATACAATCATGAGCATACAGGAAGTTACTGCCTACACTTCAGAAAAAGTCCCTCACCATCACTGAAGAATTTTCTGCTTAGAAGAAAATATAAAGAAATAATAATTGGAAGTTACTAAATACTTTCCCTAGAAAGTTCTAATATCTAGTTGTCACTGAAAAAAAAAGAAAAATTGTTATTAAAATCTCTTCCTTGCTTGGTAATCATTTAGAAGTTACTTTTGAAAAGACAAGCTTAGGAAAATTGGATGGAGAGGCTCATTTTTCACAATTATGTAAACTGTCCATGGTGTGTAGGAAAGAGGAAGAGCTTTTGTGTGGGTGAATGTCATCAGTAGCAGAAGCCTAGGTGTGGGTTGGATGGACTCAAGTCCAAGTCCGTTGAATGAAAGGTGAATTGAAGAGGTTAAGAAGAAATAAGATAAAGCAGCAAAATGCTAATTTGGTAGTTTCAACTGAGGCAAGAGAAACTCTATCAAATACCAGTGGCTTTCCAGGCCCTCTTCTAAGCACTTTTCATGCTTTAATATTCATGATAAAGATACAAGGCAGAAATTTTTATAAATGCCATCCCATAGGTGAGAAAACTGAGGCACAGATAGACTAAGTAATTTATCTAATGTCTCATAACTATTGTCATGAGACTCTGATTCCAATATCAACCCTAGCATTCTGCACTGTAAAGTGCAGTTTACTATTTGAATATTTTAATACCATTGAAAATATTGAGATAGCTCAAGGGAATATACACAGGAGAAATTTATAGGAATCAGACAACTGCACTTTGGGTTTGTAACACGAAAACACAAGAACTTATCCGCAAAGGGATGATGAGAGGAAGAGGATTTTCTGAGGTTTCTTTAAGAAAGCTATGTTTTGAGCTTCAACTCCTCTTCCCCAGAGTGGAAGTGGTTCAATGTGGGTTCAGCACTCTCTGGACAAGTCTAGTGACTGAAGGAGAGTTGGGGAGAGGAATCAACAAGAACACTCAGAGTCTTAGATGTTAGAAACACATTGGACTGAGCTATGGTCCCTATTATTGGGTATCTGAAAAGCAGCAGAGATAGGTTCAGAAGCTGCTTTTGGTAAAGGCCAAAGCAAGTTTCTACAGCTCGCTGGAGAGTGACTGCTCTACTCTCTTAAGTTGTGAATTAAACAACACTTGATTTTTTACTGTGAAATAAGATGGAAAGAGAACTGCTGTGGAAAATACAGAAATTTGTGCTTTGTTTTTGTTTTTGCTATTTTCCTAGCACCTAAAATGCTAGTATCCAAAAACAGACATTCAGTAAATATTTATTAAATGAATGAATGAATGAAAACAGTACTAAGAAATGTGTGGCCAGACAAGGGAGAGCCACTGCTACATTATGAGAGCTCCAGCCAGAGGTGCAGTGAAGAAGACTCCGAACAGCCCCTAAATTTCCTGTGCAAAAGACTCAATATATATCATTCCTTATCAATGAAGACAGTTATGAGTATAATGTGATATGTTCCACTCATTCTCCTCATTTTATCCTACCTCCAATCCTCTCTACTACACTTTATAGATATGAGGAGGAAAGCAAAGAGGAGATGCTCTTTTTACTCAATATACTTACAGACTTGGAGGGGGGCACTGGGAGCAAAAATGTAATATCAAATCGATGTTTAGCTTGTAACTACTTTAGGAGCTTCTGACTCCAATTTTTGAATCAAGAATCTTTGTACTTAAGGAAATTATGGGCCATGCATCTCTCTTGCACATTTTAGAATCTTTTCTTTGTTTCACTGTGGTGAGTTTGATTACCATGTGTCGTAGAGGATCTCTTGTCAAGTTTATTGGGAGTTCTATGTACTTCCTGTACTTGAATGTCTCTTTCTTTTTCCAAACCCAGGAAGTTTTCTGCTAGTATCTCACTAAAAAGGCCTTCCAATCCTTTCTCTCTCTCTCTCTCCATGCCTTCAGGAACTCCTAGACCCCAATGTTGGGTTTTTTAGTAGTATCCTGTAGATTCCCAACAATATTTTTTAGATTTCTAATTTCCTCTTCTTTTCTTTGGTTTGACTGTAAACTTTCCTGTGCTCTGTCTTCTAAGTCTGATATTCTCTCGTCTGCCTCACTGAACTGTTTTTAAGGCTTTCAAATGTGGTTTTATTTGTTCTACTAAATTCTTCATTTCATTTTGATTCCTCCTTAAGATTTCATTTTCACGTGATAGATTTTCTGTCATGTCCTGCATGGATTTCAATAGTTCATGCATTTTTTGATAACTTCTAAATATTCTTATCATAAATTTTTTGAGTTCCATTTCTTGCATTTCTTCTATCTCATCATCTTCATAATCTTGTATTGGAGTGCCATGTTCTTTTGGGAGCATAATGATGTCTTCCTTGTTCTTGTTTCCTTGGTTTTTGCATTTGTTGTTTGGCATTGTGGAGATATTCTTTGGTTTTGTCTTTTTTTTCCCCCTCTGTGGCAGCTTTTCTCATTATACTCTGACTCTAGATTAAGTGGTCTGACTGCTTTTGGTGAATCTCTAGAGGCTTGTGGTGGGTGTGGCCAAAGAGCTCTGTTCAGTTCTTCAGGGTTAAGGGTGTGCCAAAGGTGACACACCCAGGTTTGGTATGGTAAATCTTCTCTCTTTCTTTTTTTTATTCAGAAGGGAAGTAATTCTGCTCAACTGAGCTCTTCTCATCAAAGGCGATCAGTGCCTGACCGCTAGCCCCAGTGGGTATAATATTTGTCTGCTCTGTCCCAAGGACCACACAAAGGATCTGTGCAGTCCTCAGGGTAAGCTCAGATTCCCCTGCAATGTCTCTCACTGGGTAGCCAAGGCCGCTCGAGCTTGTGACATCTCCCACCGAGACTACTCACGTCTCAGCCACACCATGAGTTCTCCCACACACCCTCAGTTTTGTTTTGTTTGTTTTCTTCACAGTCCCAGTTCATAAGCTCCACCCACTAGGTCTTAGTCTCCTTTTATTACTCCTCACCAGAGTCAGGTTTTTCTGTGTGGCTGAGGGCAGGCACATCCCTGAGCTGGCGCAGCTGTTACATATGTCCAAAATGGTGCCTGTTCTATTGTTTGGCACGCCTTTGTAAGGTGAGTGGAGAGAGAGAATCGTGTCCATACCATCCCTTTTATTTTTTTCTCCCCTCTAGTTAGGCTGGTGTACTTTCCCCCAAGGGGCTTCAAGCTTTGTTCCCTCTAGTCTCTTCCTGTTGCTTTTCTGCCAGTGTCTCAGGCTACTGTGGTTTTGCCTCACCTCTCTTTCCAGCGCTGGTGTGGAGGAGACTATCGGCAGCTGGGGTCCTGAGCCATGGGTGCCCGTGCCCTCCATGTAGATCCACCATGTCCCATTATTTCCAGAAGAGTTTCCCCTGCCGTTTTTTCCCTCTTTCCTGAGACTTACACTATCTCTACTTTTGTTAAACTATCTCTTCCTGGACTATTTGAGTTCCCTCCCTATTCTGCCGTCTTGGAACCTCCCCAAGTGTTTTTCACACCAATCCTGTGGTAGAGCCCTGCAAGAGCTACCTAGGCATATTGCCTCCCAGGTCCCCTCCCAGTTCCCCTCACATATAGCGAAGTCACACTGGAAGCTTGCTGTTGTCTGTGATAGGGTGTTTAGTTCATGGAAATCATCAGCACTACAGATTAACCACTTTACCCCTACCCCAACCAAGAGCCAAATTTTCACAGCATTTCATTGGAAAAAATGATCTCATAACTAGAACTCTTTCTACGAGGCAAAGATGGATAAATTCTTATGTAAATTACTTTTATGTTACTTAGAAATATATTATTGAGATTCCAGGAATGACATCTTGCCTAGCAGTTGAAACATCTGCATTTTACATTGGATTACCTGGGTACAGTACTCAACTCCAGCTCTTCACTGCAGATTCTTGCTAATGCATACTCTGGAAGGCAGTAGGCGATAGAACAAGTAATCGGATTCCTGTCACTTTGTAGGAATCCTAGATTAAGTTCCAGCTTCATGGTTTCAGCCCCAGCCCAGCCCCAGCTGTTGTGGGCATTTGGGAAGTAAACAAATAGATATGAGTGTTCTTTCATTCTAATTTTGTGTGTGTGTATGCACATATCTGTTCTTCAAAGTACACATTTTAAAAATGTCATGTGGATGTAGATTTTGATATATTTTGCTAGAGAATTTGAGCTTAATTTGCTTTGTCAAAGAATATAAACCAAACTATGCATCTACTTTGACATTTGTTGACATCAGAACAATTTTTGTAAATATCCTACATGTACTTAAGAAAATATATATATATTTAATTATTATTTACAAAATTCCATTTACACCTAAGTCAAATTTGTTCATTTCACAGTTTAATCTTCAGTATCTTCACAATTATTTTGATCATTCTGACTTTTTAGTAATTTAGAGAAATATGAGTATGTGTATTTAGAATTGTTATATATTCTTGGTGAATGGAAAGTTTTATTTATGTATACAGATTATGTAGATACTATTGCTAATAATGTTTTTTATCTTAAACTCCATTCTGTCTGGTAACAATATGATAAAAAACACCTTAAGCATTTGACAATTGTGTATCTTTGTATTGCATTATTGTTCATTTTTTGTGCCCTTATAATTTAAGTATGTCAATAACTGAATGATTTTAAAATATCATATAATTCAATAGTGGTGCTTTACTAGAAAATTTTAGTTATAAATATAGAAGGATTGAAAATAAATTACATAAGTATACAGAAAATAAATTACATAAGTATACAGAAAAAGTTGGTAAAAGAAAAACAGATGCACCCAAAGCCTTTTAGATGAAAAGATAATAAATGGTTGCCCAGTAAGTAACATAGAAGATAGCTCAACAAAGCCTTTGTTTTCTTTGAAAAGGCTAACAAAGTAGACACACTTATAGCAAGGCATCTAAAAAGGTGAAGGAGCAAAGATGAGACAAAGAAAGGTAGAAATGGGAAGAACACATAAATTTCTAACAAGAGATCTCAGCCAAGGATGATTATGTCCTCCAGGGGATGATTGACAGTGTCGGGAGACAGTTTCTGGAGATCTATGCCTCACTGAGTTTTGAAGGATGAGGAGAAAAGAATTTCTGTAGTAAATAGGTTCAACAAAGGGAACAAGGCATGAAGCAAAAGGTAGAATACAAATAAGTAAAAGTTTTACTTACTTTCCTGGATAGTTTAGATAATTGTTTTTGCTCTTAGGCATAGAAATTTCTGTTGTAAACAGTAGTAATCTCTACCTCTTGTTGACTAGACTTTAGCCCTGAGCTCTTTTTTTTTTTATAAAGATTTATGTGTTTATTTGAAGGTTGGAATCAGAGAGAAAGGTAGAGGCAGATAGAGAAAAGTCCTCCATGTGCTGGTTCACTCCCTAAGTGGCCACAATGGCTAGGGCAGAGCCAGTTCAAAGCCAGGAGCCTTATTTGGGTTTCCCATGTGGGTGGCATCCTCCATTGTCTTCCCCAGGCCATTAACAGTGACCTGGATCAGAAGTGGAGCAGACAGGGCACAAACCGGTGCCCACTTGGGATGCCGGCATCACAGAGGGCAGCTTCACCTGCTGCACCATGATGCAGGCCCCTGAGCTAGTCTTTACCACTTGCTTGCAGGCCTAGTCCAGGATGCCCAGATTGGTTCTACCAATCTTCATTCGCCATGTGTTTCTCAAGTTACCTACTACCAAAGTATGAGTCTCCCACTTAAAGAAAAATATGATGCTGCTTCTAGTCCAATGGCTTTACAGGAAACCAAAGCCAATAAAGAATTCACATGTCATTAGGACTGAGCTCTCACCTTCTCTTTGAGCTATCTGCCTCTATTCCTTCAAAATCAGGAGGGAGTATATGATTTGCTTCCTGGTAGGCAATACATTTCTTTAAGAACACCACACATTTGCAGCATCAAACTTTACAATCAATAAGACAATAATAGTAGGACTCTGTACTATCTGTTTCTCAAGTCTTACATTCACTTACTGTGATGCAGATCTTCTTCAGAGTTTCACAAGGAAGGAGCTTTGTTTTGTTCCTTGCTGTATTCACAGTTTTAAGGAGAGTATTTGGCACATAGCCAGTGCTTAACCAACTGTTTAGTTTAATAAATGATATAGGTTTTTTTCCAAACAATAAAAATGCTTTTTATACTTTCACTTGCATAACTGTTTAAAATGCAACTAACTATAAATATATTACAAAGAAAATAAAATTATTGTGACCAGGGCTGGCATTGTGGCACAGTAAGTTAAGCCATTGCTTGGGACCCTGCCAGCCCACGTTGGAGTCCCATTTTGCATCCCAGCTACTGCACTTTTGATTCAGCTACCTGCTTGTACACCTGGAAAGGCAACAAAACATAAACTAAGTACTTGTTCCTCTGCCATACATGTGGGAAACCAGGATGCAGTTCCTGGCTCATAGCTTTGTCTGGCCTACACCTGGTTATTGTGACCACTTGGGGCATGAACCAGCAGGCGGAAAATCTCTCACTACGTGTGTGTGTGTGTGTGTGTGTGTGTGTGTGTTTCACTCTGCCTTTCAAGTAAATAAATCTTTAAAAAACCAAAACTATTGTGACTAAACGTCTTACATATAGACCATAGATTAAATCACAGGGTTACTTTAAAAGACAGTAGAACAATTGCAGGAAAAATTATTTCAGTTTTTCTGTATGAAATAGGAGTACCCTAAGTCCCTTTATTTAAATTGCAAATGTATCAACTAGAAAACTAGAAGTTGTTGCGTTGTTTATAAGTTATTTCAAGGAAGAACCAATTAGATACATTAGCACTTTCCTGGAAATTATCTGCCACTTATTTCCCTATTACCAATCGCTATTTATACCCAAAGTTGGCCGGCGCCATGGCTCAACAGGCTAATCCTCCGCCTTGCGGCGCCGGCACACCGGGTTCTAGTCCCGGTCGGGGCACCGATTCTGTCCCGGTTGCCCCTCTTCCAGGCCAGCCCTCTGCTGTGGCCCAGGAGTGCAGTGGAGGATGGCCCAGGTGCTTGGGCCCTGCACCCCATGGGGAGACCAGGAAAAGCACCTGGCTCCTGGCTCCTGCCATCGGATGAGCGCGGTGTGCCAGCCGCAGCGCGCCAGCCGCGGTGGCCATTAGAGGGTGAACCAACGGCAAAAGGAAGACCTTTCTCTCTGTCTCTCTCTCTCACTGTCCACTCTGCCTGTAAAAAAAAAATATATATATATATACCCAAAGTTGTTCCAGAAAGGATTTACTGTGGCTTGCAAGGTTCCATAGAATGCACTTAGCATAGGAAAAGCCACGAAAAAAAGACAAAGGACATAAAATGCAAGCAGGTTTGGTGCTAATATACATATCATTAGGCCTATGTGAATGTTAAAACTGAGTCAGAAATTAGCTCAGAGCATTTTACTGGGCTCACCAGAAGATGGAGATGGAGATCTGGTCAGTTACTCAAAGCACAGCTTCCACATCACACGATTTGTCAGCACAAGTACAGTTATTGCACCGAGATGAGAGGGGATATGTTCAATAATGTTCTTGTGTCTTACCTCAGTATAGGCCGGTAATCACACCATAGCACAATTTAATAAAAGTGATTCTACAAAGAAGACATATCTTTTGGTGACTTGCTGCTGCTGCTTTACCTTCTTGCCATGATTGATCAAGTAGCTGAGAAATACAGCATTCAGTAGCTGGGACAGCCCCTTATGGAGAATATGCCTACTTTTTTTGTTTCTGGGTTATCTTTTCATTTTTTTTTGTTTGTTTCTTGCATTTCTAAATATCAAGTGCAAAAATAAGAAAAAAAGGCATACCTTTAACAGTGTCAATCAAGAAGAACCACCAGTTATCTTGATTTTTATTAGGAGCTTTTTAGTTTACTACTCTCTGCAGAAAATTATGATGTTTACCATTTAAAAAAACCAGATATGTTCCACTAGTTCCTTTCTGTTTGTACAGTCTGTAGAGAACAGTACTGTGCTCACTATGGCATTGGTAAACTCCCTTTGTTATGTAATTATTTATAAGATGAATAGAGGTTACTTTGTTTGACAAAGTCATGATGACTAAGTATACTAATATTTCCAAAGGAGGAATATGTGAAATTTTCATTTTTGACACATAATTATTTTACCCTGCAAAAATAAAGTTAAAGAAAAATAAACTTCATTTTTTAACCAGCCATGAAAGGAGGGCAGAATGGGTAGACTGGCTTCACCAGCGTTTATCAGAATGCTTGTATACCAGTAAGCCAGGTAATAAAGCAGGTAATAGAGCCAAGTAATAAAGGTGAGAAAGCATACATGTGCACCACAATAAGCATCCTGATACCAACCCTGCGTGGTGGGCATTATTAATCCTATTTTACAAATAAAGGAACCGAGGCTCTAATGGCTGAGGCCTGTAAAGAGCTTTGAATACACGTGTTAAGGTTTGCAAGTCATTCAGACTCTATCACAGTTGATCAGCTCTTCTGCTGTAATGCCAAAGCAACGGGGACCACACTCAAACTGCTGGGTATGGCCGTGTTCCAATGAAACTGTATTCACAAAGCACATGGTAAGTCCTGGGCCGTAGTTGAAATATTTCTAAATGTTAATGACTTTCTCCCTCCTATAGCTTCTTCACTACCTAGAAAACCACTTAAAATGACTACTAATTTGTGAATAACTTTAAATCGGTTGTTCTCAAATATAACCAAAATTATATGCCAGAAAAATTTTCAGAAAAGCATTTTGACATATCCAATCAATAGTCCACTAGTTGTTTCATTGACATGTTGACAAATAAAAACATTTTTGTTTAAGGATAGTTTATTTTCCTTTAAACATCAACAAATTAATCTGTTTTCCCAGTATTTGTATTTGTAGAGAAGTTTCCAAATATCAGAACTGCACCCAAATTTGGAGCGGCTAAAATGAACATACACTAACCAAAAGAAAAGAATTGCACCTTATTGCAGTGTACATGCAAGCCTTCTGAAAAAGATGCCTTCAAATGAATGCTTCTCTGGGCCTATAATGCAAGTCCTGAAGATACAAAAGTGAAACCAAGTAAATATGTACTGGAGCAAACTCCAGTGTTATTTAAAAACACAGCAAAACAGGTTATGAAAATACAAAACTCAAAAATTCTGAGGGTTAGAAAATAGTTTTAACATTCATTCATCAGTCTACTAATAAGTACATTGACATTTTGACAAATAAACTTGAAAATGTTATTGTTTAATTAAAAGATAGCTTTCTTTCCTTTAAGTGAACACATCAAAAATTTATCTGTCAAGCAATTATGATAGAGCCAATACTGAATACAGAGAAATGATGCATTACCATGTTTAAAGGTTTATTTTATTTTATTTTATTTTATTTTATTTTATTTTATTTGAAAGGCAGAGTTACAGAGAGAGATCTTCCACCTGCTGGTTCACTCCCCAGATGGCTGCAACAGATAGAACTGGGCCAATCTGAGTCCAGTTGCCAAGAGCCTCTTCCAGGTCTCCTACATGGGTGGCAGGGGTCCAAGGACGTGCCCATCTTCCACTGCTTTCCCATGCACATTAGCAGTGAGCTGGATGGGAAGTGGAACAGCGAGAACTCGAACCAGTGCCTATATGGGATGCCAGCGTCAAAGCAGTATCTTAACCCACTACTCCACAATGCCGACCCCAATAAATGACACATTAACAGAAGAGAACTCATCAATAGAGATAAAGAAAATAACAAGATGTTAGAATTGCGGCCGGCGCCACAGCTCAATAGGCTAATCCTCCACCTTGTGGCACCGGCACACTGGGTTCTAGTCCCTGTCGGGGCGCCAGATTCTGTCCCGGTTGCCCCTCTTCCAGGCCAGCTTTCTGCTATGGCCCGGGAATGCAGTGGAGGATGGCCCAGGTGCTTGGGCCCTGCACCCGCATGGGAGACCAGGAGAAGCACCTGGCTCTTGGCTTCGGATCAGCGTGGTACGCTGGCCACAGCACGGTGGCCATTGGTGGGTGAACCAACGGAAAAGAAAGACCTTTCCCTCTGTCTCTCTCTCCCACTGTCCACTCTGCCTGTCAAAAATAAAAAATAAATAAATAAATAAATAAAGATGATAGAATTGCAGACAAAAATTTTAAATAAATATACGGTATATATTCAAGTAGCTGAGGGAAAACATGATTGTGATGAAGAAAACATGAGTATGGTAGAAATTATCAAATAGATCCAGAAAGAATTTCTAGAGTATAAAAAATTCACTGGGTGGGGTTAAGAGCAGATTAGACAGTGCAGAAAAAAAAATCTGTGACCTTGGAAACATGGCACAAAGTACTCAACATGAGGTAAAATATTAAAAAGAATGAAAAAGAAACAGTGATCTACTGGACAATAACAAGTGCTCTAACATCTGTTATTAAGATCTCAGTAAAGGAAAAGATGAGACAAGGAAAATACTACCAACAGTTTTATAGATTTGATACAAATTATACACCTATGCTTCCAAAAAATTCCATGAACCTGGAATATATGCATAAATATTATTAATATTCAGATTTAGGAGAATAAGAATTATCAGGGACTTCTCATCAGAAAGTATCCAGTGACATCTTTAAAGTTAAGAAAGAATAAACTTTCAATCAAGAATTTTCTCCCCTGTAAAAATTAATCTTAGAGAATAAATGGTAACAAAGAATTTTTTTTTTGACAAGCCAAAACAAAGAAAATTCTTTGCTATCAGACTTGCAATAAAAGATATTTTCAAGAAATTTCTTTGGGCATAAGAAAAAAATTGGAAATAGTAACATAGAAAAATATCAAAGACACGCTTTCCAATTTTTTAAAATCCCTTTAAAAGACAATTGATGGCTTAAAAAATCATGTAATATGTTATAGCTATATAGCATAGGTAAAAGTAAAATACGCGACAACAATAGCTTGAAGATCAAGAGGGAAGCAAGCAAACAACATTTTAAGGTTCTTAGTCATGAAAAGGAGTAATATTATTTAAGATAGAGAGTGACATGTGAAAAGGTATATAATAAACCTTAGAGAAGCCATTCACAAAACTAAAATACAGAGGTGGTCATTTGGTGTATTAGTTAAGATGCTACTTGGAACACATCTATCTCATATCAGAGTGCTTGGGTTCAAGTCCTGGCTCCACTCCAGACTCCAGCTTCCTGCCAATGTGCATCCTGGAAAGCAGCAAGTAATGTCTCAAGTGGTGGGATCCCTACCGCCATGTAGGAGACTAGGAATGAGTTATTGGCTCATGGCTTTAGCCTGGCGTAGGCGCAGCTGTTTCAGGCATTTGGAAATTGAACCAGCTGATGGGGAAATTCTCAATATATGTCTGTCTCCCTGTCTCTGTTATTGTATCTCTTTCTTCATTTCTCTTCCTTTCAAATAAGAGGAAGGTTAAACTGAAACAAAAGATGGTGTGAATAGAGTAGAAAGAAAGAAACAAAACATAGTAAGAGGCTTTACAAATTAAAAATAAACAGCAATATTGTACTTTAAAATTCAACCACAGCAATAATTAAACTCTCTATAAATGATCTAAACATCTCTGTTAGAAAGCATAAACTGCCAGGCTGAGTTCGTTATTTTTAAGATTTATTTATTTGAAAGTCAGGATGGACACAGAGAGAGAGAGAGATCTTCTATCTGCTGGTTCACTCTCTAATTGGTCTCAATAGCTGTTGATGGGTCAAGCTGAAGCAGGAAGCCTGGAACGTCATCCGAGTCTCCCACATGGGAGTAGTCAGAGTGTTTGGGCCATCCTCCACTGCTTTCCCACGTGCATTATCAGGGAGCTGGATAAATAGCAGAACAGCCAGTACGTGAACAAGTGCTCTGATGTGGGATGCCAGCTGTGCAAATGATGGCTTAACACACTGTACCACAATGCCAGGCCCCAGACTGAGCTTAAAATGCAAGACTGAGCCACATCTGCCTATAAGAAGTTGCCATTAAATATAAAGACACCATAGGTTAAAAATAAAATAATGGAAGTATATGAAATTTGTTCCTTTTATGTAAATAAAATATTTTTCATACCAAAAATGAATGAATAAATAAAATGGAGAAAATTGTCACACTAGAAAAAATACTATAAAAGCCATATCACATAAAATAAATAGCTGGAATGGATATATTATTCTCAATTTTTTTCAAAGTAGATTAAAAAATAAGGAATGCTATTATATATACATAGGCACATTTTCTTATTGACAAATAACATACAACAACCATAAATATTTATTAATATTATTTCTTAAAAAAGATAAAGCAAAAAATGGAGAAAACTTAAAAAAGAAATAGATATACCTATAAATTACAGTTAGAATTTTAATAGTGTTTTCTCAGTAATTAACAGGACAAATCAGTAAGAATATAGACTTGAACAGTATTAACCACTTCACAATTACAAAACATTCCACCAAACAATTGCACAGCACAAAATCTTTTAAGTGTACAAAAAGCATTTAGCAAAATAGAACATATTTATATGTTTAATAAGTTATTAAAATACAATTGAAATTGTTACAATAAAGTTGAAATTGTTAAACATTTTACAAAACATTCCACCAAACAATTGCACAGCACAAAATCTTTTAAGTGTACAAAAAGCATTTAGCAAAATAGAACATATTTATATGTTTAATAAGTTATTAAAATACAATTGAAATTGTTACAATAAAGTTGAAATTGTTAAAGAAACATTGGAATTCTCTAAACACAATGGAATTCATTCAGATATTAGTAACAGAAAAATATCTGGAATATTTTCAACTCACTGGAAATTCAGCAATACAACACGAAACAGTATCCATGTAAAATTTGAAATTGGAAGTAAAAATCATATTTTGAGCTCAATGAAAATGAAAACACAACATAAGATTTTGGGAGAGGTAAACTAAAGCAGTGCCAGTGAAAAATTTAGATGATTAAATGCTTAGTAGGGGCCAGCGCTGTGGCGCAGCAGGTTAATGCCCTGGCCTGGAGTGCTGGCATCCCATATGGGTGTTGATTCTAGTCCCAGCTGCTCTACTTCTGATGCAGCTGTCTGCTGTGGCCTGGGAAAACAGTAGAAGGTGGCCCAGGGCCTTGGGCCCCTGCACCCACGTGGGAGACCCGGAAGAAGCTCCTGGCTTCTGCCTTCGGATCATTGCAGCTCCGGCCGTTGCGGCCAGTTGGGGAGTGAACCAGAGGGTGGAAGACTTCTCTCTCTTTTTCTCTGCCTCTCCTCTCTCTCTGTAGCTCTTTCAAATACATAAATAAATCTTAAAAATATAAAAATAAATGCTTATTAAATAAGAATGTGTCTAAGTCAATCTAAGCTTCCATATTAAGAAATAAAAAAAAAATTTCAAACCAAATTTAAATATAAGGAGGGAGGGAAATTATAAAGATAAGAATAGAAATCAATGAAATAAAAACAAAAAAATAAGAGAATATCAATAGAAGAAAAGTTGATTATTCATATAGCATAATAAAGTAAATAAAGCTCTACCCAGAATGATCATGAAAAAGGAAGGAGATACTAAAATCTTACCTTGACCTTTGTATCACACTTTTCACAAAAAATAACTAAATATGTCATACTGTTAAAGTTTAAAAGTAAAACTACAAAACTTCTGGGGCCGACACCGTGGCCCACTTGATTAATCCTCTGCCTTCAGCACTGGCATCCCATATGGGTGCCAGATTCTAGTCCTGGTTGCTCCTCTTCCATACCAGCTCTCTGCTTAGGCCTGGGAGGGCAGTGGAAGATGGCCCAAGTTCTTGGGCCCCTGTACCCACGTGGGAGACCAGCAAGAAACACCTGGCTCCTGGCTTTGGATCGGCGTGGCTCCAGCCATAGCAGCCTTTTGGAGGGTGAACCAACAGAAGGAAGACCTTTCTCTCTGTTTCTCTCTCTCTCACTGTCTGCAACTCTACCTGTCAAATAAAAAAAAAAAACTATAAAACTTCTAGAAGAAAACATAGGAGCTTTGTTATGGGTTATACAATTTTCTTTAGGTGTAATACAAAGATCCACAGAACAACAAAAGTCAATGAACTGCATTTTATCTAGAAAATATCATTTAAAGTTCAAAACACAATATCAAGAAAGTGAAATTGTACATTTGGTGTATATATTGGCATAAAGAAATAGGATCTAAAATACGAAATTTTCTCTTTCAACTGAAAAGTAAGACAAAGTTCAATTTTTAAAAAATGACTGCAATGATTTTAATAAACAATTCACAAAGGAAGATACAGGAATTGCAAATTATCCCATGAAAAGGCTACAAAGTTCATTAGTTATTAGGGAAATATAAGTTAAAAGCATAAATGAAATACCACTACACACTAAGATGGCTATAATTCCAAAAACTGACACTATTGAGTGTTAAGAATGTAGAGCGAATAAAATTCTTTAAACTGATGAAAGGAATTGGAAAAGGGCACAGTCACTTAGAAAAGTCCTACAGTTTCTTACAAAGTGAAGGACATACCTGTCCTAATATCAAGCAATTCCACTCCTATGCATATGCCAAGTAAAATGGAAGACATATGTCCACACCAAGACTTATTTTTTTAGAATTAAAAGATGTTTATTTTGTTGCAACAAATTTAAAATTTATAACTACAGGAGGTCTTCAGAAAAATGATGGATCTCTCTTCTGTTCCGCTGGTCCGAGATTTTTATGCAAAACCACACTGTTTTAATTACTATGGCTTTATAATGTATTTTGAAGTCAGGTTTTTTTTAATTTATATTTGTATAAAGTCTCTTGCTATGTTCTTTTTCCTCAAGATTCTTTTGATTATTCAGGGGTTTTGTGATTAGATGCGAATTTTAGTATTATTTTTCCTAATTCTGTGAAATATGTGAGTGGTGTTTTGATAGATTGAATTTAACCAGTATTACGGTTTGGGTATTATAGTCGGCTTAACAATATTTTTATAATTAACAAGCATAGAATATTTTTTCATTTCATTTCTACTACATTTTGGAGCTCAATATTTATAGTTTTGATTACAGAGGCTGTTTACCTCTTTGATTATATCTATTCTTAGTTATTTTTGGTAGCTATTGAAAATTAGATAGCTTTCTTGATTTCTTTCTCAAATAATTTGTTGATGTATAAAATATTGTTTATATTTCACATTGACTTTATAGCCTGCAACTTTCTGAATTTATTTATTAGGTCTGACAGTTTTTGGTGGACTCCTTGGGGTTTTCTATATTTAACATCATGTCATCTGCAAAGTGACAGATTGGCTTACCCCTTTCCAATTTGGATGACCTTTGTTTCTTTCTCTTGCCCAATTCCTGTGGCTAGTACTGGGAGTGCTAACTTGAATAAAAGTGGTGAAAGTGGATATGCTTGTCTTGCTCTAGATCTTAGAAAGCCTTCAGCTTTTCCCAATTCGGTATATACACCCTTTATTATGTTGTGGCATGTTCCTTCTATAGATACTTTGTTCAGAGTTTTTATCATGAAGGGATGATAGATTTTATCAGTGCCCTTTCTGTATCTGTTGCAGTGATCTTGTGTTTTTAAAAAATATTTATTTTTAATTTGTATGTGTTTCATAAATACATATGGACATAGTAATTCTTCCCATCATGCCCACCCTCCCACTCATTCTGCTCCCCCTTCCTGCCCTCTCTCTTATCTGAGAAAGAGAAATAGAAAGGAAGAAAAAGAAAAAAAATGGAGTAAAAAAAAAAACCCTAAATGTTCCTCAACTGTCTATACGAGGGCTGGTCTATGTTATTGCTTCTCGAAGATGATTTTGCTTTTTTTCCCTTCCTCTTTTCCCTTTCTTTCTCTCCCTTCTTTCCTTTTAGAAACTTAATTGTCTTTAAAGAAGAACCCAAGGATGTTACTTCTTTTGTGAGCTCTTGGACAAAACTATATCTTACAAGACATAGTAATATCCTCTTTTTAATATACTAAAAGGAAGTGATTCCTAAGAACAAGTTTTACTATTAAGTTTCACAGTACAACTCTTTGGGGACAGAAATCCTGCATAGGAAGTTAGTGCACATCGATTCTTATTGTTTATTTAACAAATAACATTCTTATGTATGGCATTAGTAATTGCCCAAGGCTCTTGACATGATCTATCTCAGTTATGAAAGCCTTTTGGATTCATTATCTCAACACAGCAATAAGCAAAGTGGAAGTTCTCTCCTCCCTTCAGAGAAAAGTACATCCTTTTTTGGTGGCCTCTTTATCCTCTGGGGTCTTGCCCATAAAGATCCTTTGTGTAGGATCGATTTTGCCAGAGTGTCTTGGCTTTCCATGCCTGATATGCTCTTCCTGGGCTTTCCAGCCTGACAGGAGTGCCTTAAGAGCTGATTCTGAGTTCAGAGTGCTACCTAGAGCAGCTGTCCTTACATGAAGCTTATGGATTGCTTCCAATGTTGGATCCTTCTCTCCTTTTTAATTCTGTTTATTATTATTTCCATATACTTAGTCGTATTTATATGATCATATGCTCACTTGATCCTATCTATAAGGTCACTTTAGTACTGAATCCTATCTATTTGGTCTTTATAACACTTAAGCTGCTATTTTTATCAGCCAGCTTAAGGGATTTCAGGGTCTTATGCCATTTTGTTTAGCTGTACCCTTAGAAGTGAATCCAAAGGGGAGTATGTAGGACTATACTACCTTACAATTATGCCCTTTATGCTTTTCAAAATTATAGCTTTAGGGTCCTGGCAATTCTTCCCAGCATGCCCACCTTCCCACCCACTCTCCCACCCCAATTCCTCTTCCCTTTCTTCTGTTATTTTTTACTAAGGTCTATTTTTTTCATTTTTTTTTTATTAACAATGACCCAGACACCTGTATCTGTTATTTATTTATTTATTTATTTGACAGGTAGAGTTGGAGGGAGAGAGGGAGAGAGAGAGGTCTTCTCTCCATTGGTTCACTCCCAAATGGCCACTGTGCCGATCTGAAGCCAGGAGCCAGGTGCTTCTTCCTGGTCTCCCATGCGGGCACAGGGCCCAAGCACTTGGGCCATCTTCCACTGCCCTCCCGGGCCACAGCAGAGAGCTGGACTGGAAGAGGAGTAACCGGGACTAGAACCCAGTACCCATATCAGATGCCAGCGCCACAGACAGAGGATTAACCAAGTGAACCACGGCGCCAGCCCTAGGGTCTATTTTCAATTAGCTTTATACAAATATGATTAACTATATGTTAAGTATAGTGTTCAATGATTCATATGAAAGAGGAAAAAGTAAGGACAATACTCTAGAGGCAAAGGAAGGAAAGGATAACAAATATTGAATAAAAAACTATTCCTCAATAATCAAGAGAAGGGCTGTTCAGAATCATTGCTTCTCATAGTGTCCCTTTGGGATTGACTTATTTTGCTAAGTATGTTTTCCAGTTTTTTCCAGTTTGTTGCAAATGCCCAGACAATTTTTTAGTGCTATGTAGTATTCCAATGGTGTACATATCCCGTAACATTTTTTTTTTACCCAGTCTTCAGTTGACAGGCATTTGGGTTGATTCCATGTCTTTGCTATTGTGAATTGAACTGTGATAAACATGGAGGTACAAATAGCTCTTTTGTATTCTGATTTCATTTCCCTTCCGTAGATTCCCTGAGTGGGATGGTAAGTCTGTATTCAGACCTCTGAGATATCTCCACACTGTCTTCCATATTGGCTTTACCACTTTACCTTCCCACCAACAGTGGATTAGGGTACCTTTTTCCCTACATCCTCACCAGCATGTGTTGTTTATTGATTTCTGACAGCCATTCTAACCGGGGTGAGGTGATACGTCATTGTGGTTTTTGATTTGCATTTCTCTGGTGGCTAATGATCCTCAGCATTTTTTCATGTGTCTGTTGACCATTTGGGTTTCCTATTTTGAAAAATCTCTGACCAAGACTTCTTTAATATGATAGTAGTTTTATTCAAAAAATCCCATCCTTGACTTTTTGGAAACCATTAGGATGGACAAACTAAATGTCCATTAGCTGGTAAATAGGTATCAACAAAGTGAGATATAGTCATATAGTGGAATATGCTTAAGAATACACAGGAACAAATTACCAACATATACACAGCATAAATCAATCTCAGAAGCATACTAAGAGAAAGAAGTCAAATAAAAAACGTATATATCGTATGACTCCATTTATATGAAAGAGTAAAGGGCAAACTTGTCATGGTAGGAAGCAGATCAGTGACGTTCAGAGGCTAAGAATAAATGGGTGTTCATGGTGGTAGGGTTCCAAGGGAGGGGGAATTACTACAACCAAAAGGATACCCACAGGGATTTCAGGAGTAATGGGATTGTTCTGGGTAATACTTGCTGTGGTGGTCAGAAATCTACATGATACAGTGAAAATTCACTGAGTTGTACATTTCAAGTGAATTAGTGTGGCATATAAATTATATCTACATAAAACTGACTTTTAACGTTTGTCTGCATATGTTCACACTCATACACTGCCAATCCACCATCCATGTCATTGCTAGGGTGTTCATCATGAACCTATAAGTCATTCACCAGCTAAAATTTCTTCATTGCTTTTCAAATTATTTATTATCATTTTATTTGAAAGAGGGAAACAGAGACAGACAGATGGGGAGAGCAATCTTTTCACTAGTTCATTCCCAAGATATCCAGAAATGGGCCAGGCCAAAGCCAAAAGCCTGAACTCAACCCAAGTCTCCCACATTGGTAACAAGGACTCAAGTACTTGAGCCATCATCTGCTGTCTTCCTAGGGTGTGCATTAACAGGAAACTGGATCAGAAGCAGAGGAGCCAGGACTCAAGCCAGATAGTTCATTAAAATATGTGGGCTTCCCTGGGCCTGCGCTGTGGCGCAGCAGGTTAAAGCCCTGCCCTGAGGTGCCGACATCCCATATGGGCACCGGTTCTAGTCCCGGTTGCTCCTCTTCCAGTCCAGCTCTCTGCTTTGGCCTGGGAGAACAGTAGAAGATGGCCCAAGTCCTTGAGCCCCTGCACCCAAGTGGGAGACTTGGAAGAAGCTCCTGGCTCCTGGCTTCAGATCAGCCCAGCTACAGCCATTGCAGCCAGCTGGGGAGTGAACCAGCAGATGGAAGACCACTCTCTCTGTCTTTACCTCTCTCTCTGTAACTCTGCCTTTAGAAAAAAAAAAAGATGTGGGCTTCCCAAGTAATGACTTAACCACTGCACCAAACAACTGCCCCCTTCATTTTCTTTAGAATTCAGTATAATTCAATTTCAACCTTATTTATGTGAGATCCTTCATAATCCATTTTCTGATTTTATTTTTTAAATTTTTTTCAAGAATTTTACATCTTTATTTATTTATGTATTTTTGACAGGCAGAGTTATAGAGAGAGAGAGAGAGAGAGAGAGAGAGAGAGAAAGGTCTTCCTTTACTGTTGGTTCACCCCCCAAATGGCCGCTACGGCCGGCGCACTGCGCTGATCCAAAGCCAGGAGCCAGGTGCCTCCTCCTGGTCTCCCATGTAGGTGCAGGGCCCAAGCACTTGGGCCATCCTCCACTGCCTTCCCGGGCCACAGCAGAGAGCTGGACTGGAAGAGGAGCAACCAGGACAGAAGCCAGCACCCCAACTAGGACTAGAACCCGGAGTACTGGCGCCTCAGGCAGAGGATTAGCCAAATGAGCCGCGGCACTGGCCCATTTTCTGATTTTTTAAATAGTCTTGCTTCCGATTCATTTGATTTTTCCTGTGCCCCAACTAGATTACAATATTTGCAGTTCTCAGGACATACATCAATGTTTTAAGACTGCATTCTTGGGCCCACGTTGTGGCCTTGTGGGCTAAGCCTCCACCTGTAACAGCAGCAGCCCGTGTGGGCACCAGTTTGTGTTCTAGCTGTTCTTTTTCTGATCTTTTACTGATCTCTGCTTATGGCCTGGAAAAACAGTGAAAGATAGCCCAAGTGCTTGGGCCCCTGTACTCACGTGGGAGACCTGGAAAAAGCTCCTGGATTCAGATCAGCTCAGCTCTGGCCTTTGCGGCCATCTGGGGAGTGAGCCAATGGACAAGAGATCTTTCTGTTTCTCCCTCTCTTTTTCTGTAACTCTATCTCTCAAATAGATAAAATCTTTTAAAAAACAGGCTGTATGTTTTAACATATGAAGTTATCTTTTTTATAATGTCCTTCAAAATTCTGCTTAAATATCAACTCATAAAGTCTGCTGAGCCCAGCCCCAACACAATTAATCTCTTTCCTGTAGTATTTTGTACATTATTTTCTACTTCACTTGATAATAATTCTTACATGTATCTGAATGTTATCATTTTTGCTTCTGGCCTCCACTATTAATGTAGGAAAGTAAAGCTCATACTCCAGACTGCTAGAAATAAAGAATGTGGAAAGAGAGAGAGAGAGAATGTGTGTGTATGTGTGTGTGTGTAGGGGGGATTAGAAGAACAGGTGACACATTTGAATGCCTCTGTGTGACAGGAAATGTAAATCACAAAGATGAGAGCTAAATATTTTCAGTTTCCTTTACAAAAGCTGAGAGTTATTGTGGAAAACTAATATTCCCGTCTTCACCCATTCATTGAGTGACAGATCTTAGCTGGAACCTGTTTTACTGTGTTGAAATTCTATTTCATTTTCAATATTTTGGAAATAAGGAAATAAATGGTCTGTGTACTGTTAATGTGGTATAGATAGAAATTTTTTCCATTCTGTTTTCCTTCACTCATAAATATATGACCAACCTCTAAAAACAAGAACTAGAACGCTCTTAGGATCTTAAGTTAGACAGACTACTGCGGTTTGCCATTTATCAGTGTCACAGCTTGGGTTGGGCAATGCAGAACCCATCCACCACTAGCTACACTGCAGTCTCTCTAAATGATACCTCTGGAGTTGTGCAGTATATTACTTTCCCAGCTGTACCTGGTAGCTGCTCTGGTTCATTTATTCACTAAATAAATTTTTATTGAATATCTGTCGTGTGCTAAGCTTTGCATCAAACTCTAAGGACACAGAGATTAATATGGAACTTAGATCTTAGTGAGGAAATGAACAGAGACAGGTGATTACAATATATTATAGCAAGAACAAAATGGAATGGTAAACCTTAGAAAAGGCTTTGGACTCAGAGACTAGAGGGATGTCTGGGATCTCTCTTTCCCATACCAGTATTTTATTGTTCTGCCACTAATGCAGAGTTCCTGTTCCACAGAGTGTGGTGGTCAAGGAATGGTCTCATTCTTGACACCTTTTGAGATAGATTATGGGGGACTTTTAGATTTGTTGGCTTATTATAATCTTTTATATAAATTGACCTACAAGGTAAACAAACTTTTTCTGTGACTGTTCAATGCTTTTCTACATTGAATATCAATGTTATCAGGCTAACAGTCTCTCCCCAGGGGAGGCAAAGTTGGGAAGGAACCTAGGAAGGTAACTGCATATAGAAACTTTGTTCTTCCAGGGTTGTGAATTCCCTCAGGGGGAGCCATGAGTGACCTTTCCTGACTGTAGTCCACACCCTGCACACATAGGAGTGCCAGATTGCACTGGAATAAAGAAATTAAAAGAACGAAGGAATGATTGAAAGCTGGATTGAAAAAAGTGTTAGCCAGGGAATGTGGACATTTCAGTTAATGTGAAAGAGTGCACCAAGGAGAGAAGAGCGTATACAAAAGCATACAGAGGTAGCAGGTGGGAGGCCTAAAGACAGTATGAGAGGCTCCGAGAACTGCAAATACACTAGTCTGCTAAGAGCTGAGAATGAGGGGTCAATAAAAGATGGAAGCTAGAGATGGAATTCTGAATCAGATCTGTTCATCTCAGTCACTTGACATCTCACACTTGATGAAAAATTGCTTCCTTTTCCATAGACTGTGTTGGCATTCTCTAGCATGCTGTACTATCTAGTCAACAAAGGATTAAACCACCTTCTACACATTAGTGTAGATAATAGGATATCACAAGTATATTGAGCTAAAATGCATAATATATTTTACATTTCTCCCAATATTAATTATTTTATTCTACTTGTCATGGCTGGGAAACTCATAAAATATTCTATAACTTTAAAATACTGTTAATTAGTCTCAAAAATTAACATTTTCTTTCTTATGCCTGCAGCAATGGCTTCTGAGAGCTTCATTTTAATTAAAAATGTCCAATTATAGTAAATGCCGCTAATGAAGATGTAAAAGGATAGTAATAAAATCAGAAGGAATGGGGACATAGTAAAGAAAGGTCCTAAGTGGCAACTGTTATTCAATTTCTTATAATAACCCTCAGAATTCACCATCTCCCTTAAAAGAAGGAAACTGAATTATAGATAATGTATTAGTAACAATTACACTTTTGTAGGCCTATATAAGGTCATGTATCTTCCCAGTCTGAATATTTAAGGGTAATAACATTAATTTTAAAGCACACTAGAGAGAAAAAGGTTAATCCTTCTCTCTTCTTCCTAGACATCTATTGATTTGTTCAGGTGTACTTGCAAAAAAGTTGCAAGAAAAGAAATTGTCAAGCGCCAGCATTTACTCATTTTAACCAATGAGCTCATATTTTAGCTGTCATAATGCTGAAATTCTCAGCCTTAATTCTTAATTATTATAATATTATCTCTGCCAACTCTTGTTTTATGTGGTACACAAGGGGGAATATTTCCTGATCGGTTCTTAGAAGGTGATTGAAATTCTGGTTTTCTGGTTAGACTTTTAATTCCATCAGTAGCATTAGAATCAAAGTCTATTTGAATGAAATCTATGAGCACAACTTTCTTTCAATATGTTAACATCCGTCCAAAGATGGAACTCATTCAGGTTGATGGTCAGTGAAGTACACACATTTAAATTCAGCGGTAAGGGCTACTATAACAAGCTTTTCTCTGCAACAAGTAATCAGTTTTTGTTCTGCTTTTGCTCGCGAGGAAATCTAGAACTTTTAGGAATCACCAGAGCAAGTCCATGAAATAAATGCATCCCTGTTATTCTCTACTATGTAACAGGATTTTTAGTTATATGATTTAATTTAATTCTCATGTTCCTGCAAGTTAGATAGGTTGATTTTATACCTAATTGATAAATAAGGAAAATGAGGTTCATACACTTGATCAATGACTCAGATTAGAAGATTCCAAGTCAGTTTAGCTCTAAAGCCTCTACTTTTTCCATTCTACCCAGAAGTCTATCTTACGTAAGTTTTTTAAAACATGAAATCAGTGTTTTGGAATATGTGGCAACTTTACCTCCTTGGTTCTCCTATTTTAGTACTTTTTGTCCCTCTGGAATAAATGAAAAGATTGTATCCTGGTAGAATAGCAGATGGGAAGTACTCTGAACAGAAGATACCCAGAGTGAATATAGTGCTTTTGAAGTTTGGGGCTCTATTATCTAAGCCTGCTCTGTTTTCTATGACTCACATTTAAATACCATTCTATGGGAAAGAGCCAGCACATGTAGCTCTTTTTTTTTTATTCAGAGATTTACTTATTTATTTGAAAGAGTCACACACAGAAAGGAGAGGCAGAGAGAGCAAGAGAGAGAGAGGGAGGGAGGGAGGGAGGAAGATTGAGATCTTCTATCCACTGGTTCACTCCCCATTCTGCAGCAACAGATGAAGCTGCACCAATCTGAAGCCAGGAGCCAGGAGCTTCCTCTGAGTCTTCCCAGGCAGGGTCTCGAACTGGTGCCCATATGGGATACCAGCACTGCAGGCAGCGGCTTTATCCACTACACCACTGTGCTGGCCCCACACCTGTAGCTTTTAATATAATAGCCAAATCACCTCCATTTTAATTTCTAAAATTATAAATCATCTTTCTAAAGAAACCTTAGTATAACTGGCTAACCACAAACTCCCTACCATATTCTGATTATGGAAAATCTACCCCATAGAAAATTCCTTTTCAAAAGAAATAAGGTAGATACTGAGCCTCAGGAAAGCTGCATGTGGAGGAATGGGAATTGTTCTGTGGGTTTGACATTTCCCTTTCTTCAAATTGCATTTAAGCATCTTAGCAACAGCAGAGCTGAGGAAGCTTGGAGGCAGCCACTGAAGGGAAGACTCCGCTTGATGACAGCATGGTGAGAGAGGGAGAATAATGCCTCTTGGCTTCTCATTAAACATGCATCAGTCGACGTTTCTTCCCAAACCCCACCCCCAACCTTCCACTGGCTCTTCCTCGTGGACTGTTCCATCAGCCTACTTCCCATGTGATCTGAAATTATTATAAACAAACAAAACACTCTACTTCTTTTTGAACTCTTGACTGGATGCAGACTAGAAACTAAGCACAAAGACTTTAGCATCATTTGGCTTGAAGTTGTATTCTAGACTTCAACAGACTGACTATGCCTGTTACCCCATGTATTAAATGGGATTAGTAACAGTATTAGTGGTGAGAAGGGTTAAATGTGAAATGTTTACAACAATACCTGGAGTAGAGTTAGTTCGCAATCATCATAAGCTATTACTAATATTTTGAAAAGTTTTTGGTTTAATTCTCCAACTCCTTACTGATATAATTACAGAGATTCCATTTATACTTGCAATTTAATTGTGTAAAACAATGTTGTTTTTCCCTCAGCTTCATCAGATTCTCATTAAATACTCAGAGAAGAATATTCCACCTTTGCCTAAACAATAGTTGAAACCTCACTGGTCACTGAATTCCCTTTATTCAAAGCTTCTCTGCACTCCTAGATTTTATGATCATGTGTTTTTAATGAGACAAAAGAGGAGCATTCACATTTTGACATTTTATTTCCTCTAGCTTCTAATGAGAACAATAAATATTCTCACCTGTTTATTAATTCACTGTCAGTCACAGCTCACACAATACTTTGCAATCTTTCCATGTTGCATATATGAGATTATTTCCTAAATTTGATGGAAAGAAAACATGTTTATTTTGGTGCAAAAATCGGTGAAATCCACTTATACAAATTATGCTTCAAAAGTTCATATAAATGTATACTATGAAAAAATCATGCATGGGTTTAAAAACGCTTATGCATATATATAGGTGTGCCCTCTCATTTCTATGTAAGTACGCACAAACAGCTATTTAAACCAACAGTTGTTCTGTTCTGCCTTTTAAATCGTGTGAACAATCAGGCTTACAGAGAATGACTCACCAATCCTGGTTTTCTGGGGATTTTTTGGGTTTTCAAATTCCTAATTCCCTGTCCCATACATTTATAGTAGAAATATCTTCTTAGTTCAATGTAGAAAGAATAACTCATTAAATTGCATCCATGAGTGAGCATTTTTCCATACTCCATACTGTCTTCCACAGTGGCTGTATAAGTGTACATTTCCAATAACAGTGGATTAGGGTACCATTTTCCCTACATCCTCACCAGCATCTGTTGTTTGTTAGTAAAGGTGAAATATCATCGCAGTTTTGATTTGCAATGCCCTGATGGCTAGTTATCCTGACCATTTTTTCATGTGTCTGTTGGCCATTTGGATTTCCTCTTTTGAAAAGTGTCTATTTAAGTCCTTTGCCCATTTCTCAACTGGGTTGTTTGTTTTGTTGTTGAGTTTCTTGAACTCTTTAAATATTCTGAATATTAATCCTTTTTCAGTTGCATAATTTGCAAATAACTTCTAAATTATGTCACCTCCATCTTCACTTTGCTGAGTGTTTCTTTTGCAGTGCAGAACTTTCTCAATTTGATGTAATTCCGTTTGTCAATTTTGTTTTTTTCCCTTTTTATTTTTTTAAATTTATTTTTAAGGAATACAAATTTTATAAGTACAACATTAGGAATATGGTTGTTCTCCCCACCATAACCACCTCCTAAACACACTCCCACTGCTCCTCCTCCTCCCTCTTCCCTTGCCAGTCCCATTCTCCATTAAGATTCATTTTCAATTAACTTTTTACATAGAAGACCAACTCTAAGTAAAGATTTATACAATTTGCACACACACACACACACACACACACATGCACGCAGAGTGTTTGAGAACTAGTTTTACAATGAACTCTCATAATACAACTCATTGAGGAGCTGTATCTGCAGGGTCTGTTCCAAAAACTGTTTCTCTGTGTCAATGTCTTGAAAGGTTTCCCCAATGTTCTCTAATAATTTGATTGTATTAGTTCATAAATTTAGGTCTTTGATCCATTTTGAGTGGATTTTTGTATAAAGTGTAATATAGGGGTCTTCACAGTTCTGCATGCAGAGACCCAGTTTTCTCAGTACCAGGTATTGAAGAGACTGTCCTTGCTCCAGTGATTGATTTTAGCTCCTTTGTCAAAGATATGTTGATTGTAGGTGCATGGGTTGATTTCTGGCATTTTATTCTGTTCCATAGGTCTATCTATCTGTTTTTATGACAGTACCTGTTTTGATTATAACTGTCCTAAACTATGTCTTAAAGCCTGGTATTGTGATGCCTGTGGCTTTTTGTTGTATAGGATTTCTTTAGCAATTCAGGGTTTCCTTTGATTCCTTAAGAGTTTCAGCATCATTTTTTCTATATCTTAGAATGTCCTTGATATTTGATGGGTATAGCATTGAATCTGTAAATTGCTTTTAGTAGTAAGGACATTTTGATGAGATTGATTCTTCCAGTCAGTGAACAAGGACAATTTTTCCTTTTTTTTTTTTTGTCTTCTATTTCTGTCTTCAATGTTTTGCAATTGTCATCATAGAGATCTTTGATATCCTTGGTTAAATTTATTCTAAGGTACTTAGTTTTTTTTTTTTTTAATAACGCTTTTATTTAAAGAATATAAATTTCCAAAATACAGCTTATAGATTACAATGGCTTTCCCCCCATAACTTCCCTCCCACCCACAACCCTCCCCTTTCCCACTCCCTCTCCCCTTGCATTCACATTAAGATTCATTTTCAATTCTCTTTATATACAGAAGATCAGTTTAGTATATATTAAGTAAAGATTTCAACAGTTTGCCCTCACATAGCAACACAAAGTGAAAAATACTGTTGGAGTACTAGTTATAGTATTAAGGTGCTTAGTTTTTTGCATCTATTGTGAATGGTATTGATGTTAGAAGTTCTTTCTTGGGGCCAGCACTGTGGTGTAGTGGGTAAAGCCACCACCTGCAGTACCGGCATTTCATATTGGCACTGGTTCAAGTCCCAGCTGCTCTACTTCTGATCCAGCTCTCTGCTATGGCTTGGGAAGGCAGTAGAAGATGGCCCAAGTTCTCAGGGCTTTGTACGTGTATGGGAGACCCAGAGGAAGCTCCTGGCTTCACATTGGCGCAGTTCTGGCCATTGTGGCCATCTAGGGAATGAACCAGCAGATGGAAGACCTCTCTCTCTCTCTCTCTCTCTCTCTCTCTCTCTCTCTCTGCCTCTCCTTCTCTCTCTGTGTAACTCAGACTTTCAAATAAATAAGTAAATTTTTTTAAAATAAAAATAGTTCTTTTTCAACAGTGGCATTGTCTTTGTATACAAAGGCTAATGATTTTTTTGTGTTAATTTTATATCCTGATACTTTACCAAACTCTTTTCTGAGTTCCAGTAGCCTCTTAGTGGAGTCTTTTGGATCTCTAATATATAGAATCATGTGATATGCAAATAGGGATAATTTGACTTCTTCATTTCCATTTTGTATCCCTTTGATTTTTTTTTCTTACCTAATGGCTCTGGCTAAAACTTCTAGGACTATATTAAATAGCAGTGGTGACAGTGAGTATTTCTTGTCTGGTTCTGAATCTTAGTGGGAATGCTTGCAACTTTTCCCCATTCAGTAAGATGCTCACTATGGGTTTGCCTTGAATATCTTGTGGAATGTTCCATTTATACCCAATTTGCTTAAGTGTTTTATCATGAAAGGATGTTGTGTTTTTTCAAATGCTTTCTATGCATCTATAAAGATAATCATATGGTTTTTGTCTTTCAATTGGTTAATGCAGTGTATCACATTGATTGATTTGCAAATGTTGAACCATTCCTGAATACCAGGGATAAATCCCACTTGGTCTGGTTGAGTGATCTTTCCGATGTGTTGTTGGATTTAATTGGCTAGTATTTTGTTGAGAACTTTTGTGTCTATGTTCATCAGGGAAACTGGTCTTTAGTTCTCTTTCTTTGTTGTATCTTTTTCAGGTTTAGGAAATAAGGTGATAATGGCTTCCTGGAAGGAGTTTTAGAGGATTCCCTACATTTCAATTGTTTTGAATAGCTTGAGAAGAATTGGAATTAGTTCTTTAAATGTCTGGTAGAATTTAGCAGTGAAGCCAGTCCTGGGCTTTTGTTTATTTTGATATTCTTCATTACTGATTTTAATTTCTGTCTTGGTTGTTGGTCTGTTTAGGTTTTATATGTCTCATGGCTCAATTTAGGTAGGTTGCATGTGTCTAGGAATCCATTTCTCCTAGGTTTTCCAGAATACAGCTATTTGTAGTAACTTTTTATGATTCTTTTTATGTTTATGGTGTCTGTTGTTATATTTCCTTTTTCATATCCAATATTATTGATTTGGGTCTTCTCTGCCTCCCTTTTTTGGATAGTTGGGTCAATGGTGTGTCAATTTTGTTCGTTTTATCAAAAACCAGCTCTTCATTTTGTTGATGTTTTGTAATTTTTTATTCCAATTTTATGTCTTCCCTAATTTAATTATTTCTTTTCTCCTACTGGTTTTGAGTTTGGTTTGCTACTGTTTTTCAAGATCCTTGAGATACACTGATAGCTCATTTATTTGGTGCCTTCCAATTTCTTGATGTAGGCACCAATTGCTATAAACTTTCCTTTTAACACATTGCTTTTGCTGTATCGCATCAGTTATGTTGTGTTGTCGTCTTCATTTGTTTCCAGAAATTTTTAGAATTCTCTTTTGATTTCTTCTATGATCCACTGTTCATTCAGGAACATGCTATTCAGTCTCCATGTGTTTGCATATGTTCTAGAGATTCTTGAGTTGTTGATTTCAAGCTTTATTCCATGGTAGTCAGAGAAGATGCATGATATGATTTCTAATTTTTTTGAATTTGCTGAGACTTTTTTTATGGTTAGCATGTGGTCTATCCTGGAGAATGTTCCACATACTGGTGATAAAAGTGTTTATTCTGAAACTGTAGGATGAAAAATTCTATAGATATCCATTTGGTCCATTTGTTCGATAGTGTTGATTAACTCTGATTTTTCTTTGCTGATTTTTCTGTCTGGTTGATCTGTCCATTGTTGAAAGTGGGGTATCAAAGTCCCCCATTACTATTGTATTGGAGTCTATGTCTCCCTTTAGATCCATTAACTTTTCTTTTAAATAGCCAGGTGCCCTGTAATTAGGTACATATACATTTGTTATAGTCACATCTCCCTGTTGAATTGATTCCTTAATCATTACCTAGTGTTCTTCTTTGTCACTTTTAACAGTTTTTGTGTTAAAGCCTATTTTGTAGGATATTAGAATGGCTACACTAGCTCTTTTTTGGTTTTTGTTAGCATGGAATATCTTTTTCTATCCTTTTACTTTCAGTCTGCAGGTATCTTTGTTGGTTATAAATGTGTTGCTTGTAGGAAACAAATAGATGGGTCTTGTTTTTTAATCCATTCAGCTAGTCTGTATCTTTTAACCAGAGAGCTAAGGCCATTTACATCCAAGGTGACTACATATGACTTGTATCTGCCATTTTTTTCATAAATACTCTTATTATTTACTTCTGAATTTCTTTGTACTTTTACTGGGAGATTTTCTGCCTTCACTTTCTTTCAAGGTGATGACCATGTTTTTGTGTTTCTGTGTGTAGCACATCCTTAAACATCTTTTGTAAGGCTGGATGAGTGGTAACAAATTCTTTCAATTTCTGTCTGTCATGGAAAGTCTTTATTTCATCTTCATTATCAAGAGCTTTGCAGGGTACAATATTCTGGGTTGACAGTTTTTTCTCTTAAGACTTAGTCTCAGCATTCCCTTCTAGCCTGTAGGGTTTCTGATGAGAAGTCAGCTGTGAATCTAAGTCCAAGTTGGGCATGGTAAATCTACTTTTTTATTTTTTTATTAGAGAGGAGTGTTTCATCAGAGAGGAGTGTATTATGCTCACCTCCTCTCCTTCAAGGAGACCAAGACCAGGTGCTAGCCCCAGTGGGTACAATATTCATCTGTACTGCCAAAAGAACTACACAAAGGACCCATGCAGTCCTCAGTGTGAGCATGGAAGCCGAAGCAATGACCCTTACCAGGCAATCAGGGAGACCTGAGTGTGTGGAGCCACCCACAGTGACTGCTTAGAGACCTAGCCACACCCTGCACCCTCCCATGCAGTCACAACATTTTCATTCTTTCCCATCACACAAAGCTACCACAGCAACCAGCCCGCTGTCAGGGCTTCCAGCCAGACTCAGATGTTTCCTCTTTGTTGCTCAGTGTGCAGACAAAAGCTGGCTCTGCTGTTACATGTGTCCAAAATGGCTCCTGACCTTTCTCAGCTAGTTACAGGATGCCAGTGCCAGGTTGTTGGGGAGAGAGAAATGTGCCCACGTTTTTTTTTTTTCCTCTAGGTTGACAGAAACAGACTCCTCCATTAGTCTCTAAGCTGGACTCATGCCAGGCTCTTCCTGGAGCTTTATCACCAGTGGCTTCAGCTGCTACTGTCTGGTTTCACCTCACTCTCCAAAGCTAGTGCTGAGGTTCTCATGGTGTGTGTCAACTCCATCCATGAAGATCCACAGTGCCCCTCTAATTTGCACATAGTTTCCTCTGCCATTTTCACCTTAACTCTTCCCTGAGATTTCACTCTCTCCACTTTAAAAAAAAATCTTCCCCTAAACTAGAGCAGTAAATTCCCTCTCTATTCTGCCATCTTGGAATCCACAGTGAAAAATGTAATCCCAAATCATTTCCAGCTTTCAACTGTATTACCTCTTTAATAACTTCTCTTCCAAAATGAGATATCAGAATCTTTTACATTTCAGGTATATATCAGGGTTAAAAAAAAGTTTTCGCCTAAATCTCAATGCCTTCTATTCTGAATATTTGTGTAAATTATGCACTTTCTCAGTGCACTAAGCAAAAAATTTCTTTGGCTTATCTAAACATTTTCATAATTTTTCTTCTGGAAGTAAAAGCTGCCAGAACATCTGTACTGTACCAATAGAATTGATGATGTCTCACTCAGGCAGTTGAACCAAAAACACCCTCTGTAGTCATTTGAGGTCATTGTGATCATTTTTGGTTTGGTACAGTATCTACCGCCTCTACTCAGTGCTATGCCAGCCTTCCTATTCCTTCTAGTGCTCACTAATTCTGCAGCCTGCATCACCTCTCATCATACAAGAAAGATCCAGGACTTGCTGGTTGTACAATTATTTAAGGTGCAATTATTATTTATAGACCATCCTGCTGAAATGAAGCACATCTTATCTCACTTGGCCTTGTTAATTGCTGAATTTTCTCTTTAACACTCTTAACAACATGGTGCCTCCTGTTCAATTATTTCTTTTGGAACTAGTTTCTACCTATATTGTATATTTAATAATTAAGGGAAAATGGGGATGGTAATATTAGTAGTGTTTGGTTACTTCAGGGAACTTTCCATAGCAGACAAATTTTGGTGCCCATCTCCTACCCCACTTAAATATGCCATTAGCCAAAATGGTCCATGATCCAGCTGGGCCTAACCATACCCCCAGGCTTCCTAGTTTATTTCCTTCATAGTCCTACCATAAACCAGCAGAGGTACCATCTGAAAAGCAGAGGATCATGGAATCACATAGACTTGCAATAGTCCTTCTCAATGAAAATGACTACTAATTTTCATCTAATTTTGCTTGGTTCTTCTCACCAATGAAGTTTTCTTTCATTTTCTTATCATTATGGAGATCTATTCCTTTTTGTTTAAGTTATTTATATTCTAAAGGCCAGAGTTCAAATTCCATTATCCTGTCCTCCCCTAAATATCAATAATCAGTTCTCAAATTCTAACGATTCCTTTTTCATGAATTTTATTTTATTTTTTAAAGATTTATTTATCTATTTGAAAGGCAAAGTTAGAGGAAGAGACAGGCAGAGAGAGAGTGTGTGTGTGTGGGGGGGGGGGTCTTCTATCCACTGGTTTACTCCCTAGATGGCTGCAATGGCTGGAAGCAACAAGCTTCTCTCCGAAGCCAAGAGCCAGGAGCTTCTTATGGGTCTCCCACATGGGTGCAGGTGCCCAAGGACTTGGGCCATCTTCCACTGCCTTTCCAGGCCACAGCACAGAGCTAGATTGGAAATGAAGCGGCTAGGTCTCAAACTGGAGCCCATATGGGATGCCGGCACTAGAGGCAGCGGCTTTACCCACTATGCTATAGCACTGGCCACTTCCATGAATTTTAAAATCACATCTTCCTTCCTCATTTTATCCCTTGCCACAATCCTAAAAAAATAATAATTACATTTTGGGCAAGGTCTACCTTAGGTTAGGAACTTTGCATAAACTATCTCTAAATTACCATGCACTATAAAGGTTATTGCCTCTACTTGGTCTTTCTTTACTTTCTTTTTTTTTTTTTTTTTTTTTTGACAGGCAGAGTGGATAGAGAGAGAGACAGAGAGAAAGGTCTTCCTTTGCCGTTGGTTCACCCTCCAATGGCTGCCGCGGACGGCGCACTGCGGCCGGCGTACTGCGCTCATCCGATGGCAGGAGCCAGGTGCTAGGTGCTTTTTCCTGGTCTCCCATGGGGTGCAAGGCCCAAGCACTTAGGCCATCCTCCACTGCACTCCCGGGCCACAGCAGAGGGCTGGCCTGGAAGAGGGGCAACCGGGACAGAATCCGGCGCCCCGACCGGGACTAGAACCCAGTGAGCCGGCGCCGCAAGGCGGAGGATTAGCCTGTTGAGCCACGGCGCCGGCCCTCTTTCTTTACTTTCTTACATAAAATATACATAAGTACATATGTATTTTTATGTGAATGTGTGTTTATTGGTTGCCGAAACCAACCAGAAAGTAAACTCCATGAGGACAGGAGTAATTATTTTGTTCTTACATTACTATATCCCTAGATCCCGGAACAATAATTTTCATGTTGGGAAGGACTAAACCCATTGCTCATCACTTTAATATATACAACACTGTCTTGAATTTGTTTATTAATATTAATATATTTAATATATATTAAATAATTGTTTATAAAATATTTAATTATTATAAAATATTTAATTATTAAATAATAATATAGGAAGATTATTAACACATAAGAAACCTCTTCTTTTTTTTTTTATTTATTTGACAGATAGAGTTAAGCAGTGAGAGAGAGAGAGAGAAAGGTCTTCCTTTCATTGGTTCACCCCCCAAATGGCTGCTATGGCCAGAGCCACACCGATCTGAAGCCAGGAACCAGGTGCTTCCTCCTGGTCTCCTATGGGGGTACAGGAACCCAAGCACTTGAGCCATCATCCACTGCCCTCCTGGGCCACAACAGAGAGTTGGACTGGAAGAGGAGCAACCGGGACTAGAAACCCGGCGCCCATATGGGATGCCGGCGCCACAGGCGGAGGATTAACCAAGTGAGCCACGGTGCCAGCCCCAAGAAACCTCTTCTAATTTTTGGCATTCCACCCTTAATTAGTTCACCTCTTTGATTTAAAACTACTGAAAGGGTACGTTTCATCAGGTAGAATGCAATCAGAAAAAGTAGAGCTACAAGGGGAATCCATTGATAGATAAAAATTCCTGAGATATCCAAATCTGCTTATAAGCATTAGATAAGGGAAAGGGGAAGAGATAAGGGAAATTGATCAGGTACAGCTGCAGATGAAACCAACCAAAATATTTCTAAACTTTCCAGACTATTAGCTGCAACCAATCCAGAAGCAAAAGAAATTTCTCATTATTGACCATCCTCTTATCTTAAAGCTTTCACCACACTTCATATAACCCCACCCCTCTAATCTATAGCAAGTGAAGGTACATTTTTCTTCCCCAAATTTTATAAAAATACTCCTACCTCCAGGTCTGACAGACAGGCTTCCAACTGGTATCTGGCCTAGCTGCTGGTTGTTTGTGGAAACCTGTTTCAGAAACTAGCTCTTTTCCTGGACAGCATCTGTAATGACTCAGTAAACCTTTTATTACAGAGACCCTAGGGACTTAAGAGTTTTGGTTTGACATCATAATATGAGGAGATTTGTCACAGGATTTGACCTTCCACAATTGTGGTAACTGATTAAGTTGTCTGTGCAAGTTCTTTGTTTCTGATGTTGGATCTTGAAATCCATTCATGGGGTTGGGGGGAGATGGAGGTATGGATGATATTAAAGAAAGCTGAAATCTGTAAACATAAGCCTACAAGGAAAGACTGAAACCAGTTGTGGTTCCTGTCACCTCTGATCTTAACAGTGTGGGTGTCAGCAGAAATTTGTCATAAAGAGTTAAACATAACACAGCTTTCCCAGAATTCCAAGAAGCTAAAGGATAATCCAGAGGGAGAAGGATCCAGTTGTGGGCCTGGCTGCTGCCTATACTAATAGGTGACCCAGCCACATGACACAGTGTTGTGCACACTGCACTCTACCTGAGGCTTTCTTTGTGTATTCCAAACATCCTACAAGGACTCCTCTTGTTCTCCACTATCTGGAAACAGAGCAAAGGGAATTCTGAAAAATGTAGTTCAGCCTAGCCACGTTGACAGATTATAAATGTTTCCCCCACATCCTCTAATTAGTTGATGACAACAACTTCGAGTCACATTCTACCTCTTTATCACCCTAAATTAGATTAAAATCTTGAAGAACAATATTTAGTTCTTTTAGAAAGGTTTTGGTAATATTACTGAATTCCTGTGTAGGATTTTTATTTTGCTGTGCCATTTAACATTTGATAGAAGATTAGTTTAAGTGAATATTCTATCAGTTAGAAATGAAGTTGTCGGCCGGCACCGTGGCTCAATAGGCTAATCCTCCGCCTGTGGCGCCGGCATACTGGGTTCTAGTTCTGGTCAGGGCACCGGATTCTGTCCTGGGGAGGATGGCCCAAGTCCAAGTCTCCTTCCAGGAGAAGCACCTGGCTCCTGGCTTCGGATCAGCGTGGTGCGCCGGCCGCAGCGTGTGGGCCGCAGCGGCCATTGGAGGGCAAACCAATGGTAAAGGAAGACCCTTCTCTCTGTCTCTCTCTCTCTCACTGTCCACTCTGCCTGCCAAAAAAATTTAAAAAAAAGAAATGGTCTACAGACAAAATTAAGACAAAAAGACAATATAAAATGTATTTTAAAAAGATAATATAAAATATATTTTATTTTTATTTATTTTTTATATATATAAAGCTTTTATTTAAAGAATATAAATTTCCAAAGTACAGCTTATGGATTACAATGGCTCCCCCCCACACACAACTTCCCTCCCTCCCGCTACCCTCCCCTTTCCCACTCCCTCTCCCCTTCCATTCACATCAAGATTCATTTTCAATTCTCTTTATACACAGAAGATCAGTTTAGTACATATTACGTAAAGATTTCAACAGTTTTCCCTCACATAGAGACACAAAGTGAAAATACTGTTGGAGTACTAGTTATAGTATTAATTCACAATGTACAGCACATTAAGGACAGAGATCCTACATGATATTTTTTAATTGATTAATTATCTATGCAATTTCCAATTTAACACCAAGATTTTTTAATCATTTTTAATTATCTTTATATACAGAAGATCGATTCAGTATATACTATGTAAAGATTTCATCAGTTTGCACCCACACAGAAACACAAAGTGTCAAAATACTGTTTCAGTACTAGTAATAGCATTATTTCACATTGGATAACACATTAAGGGCAGATCCCTCATGAGACGTAAGTACACAGTGACTCCTGAAGTTGATTTAACAATTTGACACTCTTGTTTATGGCGTCAGTAATCTCCCTAGGCTCTAGTCATGAGTTGCCAAGGCTATGGAAGCCTTTAGGGTTCACTGACTTCGATCTTATTCCGACAGGGTCATAGTCAAAGTGGAAGTTCTCTCCTCCCTTCAGAGAAAGGTACCTCCTTCTTTGGCCCCATTCTTTCCACTGGGATCTCATTCACAGAGATCTTTCATTTAGGTCTTTGTTTTTTTTCCAGAGTGTCTTAGCTTTCCTTGCCTAAAATATTCTCATGGGCTCTTGAGCCAGATCCGAATGCCCTAAGGGCTGATTCTGAGGCCAGAGTGCTATTTAGGACATCTGCCATTCTATGAGTCTGCTGTGTATCCTGCTTCCCATGTTGGATCATTCTCTCCCTTTTTCATTCTATCAGTTAGTATTAGCAGACACTAGTCTTGTTTGTGTGATCCCTTTGACTCTTAGACCTATCAGTGTGATCAATTGTGAGCTGAAATTGATCACTTGGACTAATGAGATGGCCTTGGTACATGCCACCTTGATGGGATTGTATTGGAATCCTCTGGCACAATTCTAACTCCATCATTTGGGGCAGTTCCGATTGAACATGTCCCAAATTGTACATCTCCTCCCTCTCTTATTCCCACTCTTATATTTCACAGGGATCACTTTTCAGTTAAAATTTAAACACCTAAGAATAATTGTGTGTTAATTACAGAGTTCACTAGTACTAGGATTAAAAAAAAATACTACAATGGATAAAGTATTACATTGTACAACAACAGTCAGCACAAGAGCTGATCAAGTCACTGATTCTCATAGTGTCCATTTCACTTCAACAGGTTTAAGTGAAATAAAATATATTTTTAAAAGATTATATAAAAATGTATTTCATTATCATATTAAAGAAATACAAGCATAGAAAGACTAGGAGTACGTCTGTCCATGTATATCAATGACCCAGGCATCTTTTATCAAGTCTTTATATCTTCAAAGTTATTTCATGCTTCATGATAGCTTCCAGAGCTGCAGTTATTACACCTACTTCCCCAAAAGGGGGAAAATCCAAAGAGCTCACTTACTAGCTTATTGCTTCCAGTGAGCCTTTTTGGAAGTCCTGAAGGGCAATTTCCTCTTATAACTCACAGCTGCAGGAGAAGCTGGGGATTATAGCCCAGAGGTGTGCCTATTGCTCAGCAGAAAATGAATATCAGGAGGCAAATAGCAATGCCTGCCAAAATATCTAGGAAGAGATACTCCCTGAATAAATCAGAATTATCAAGATGAAACATTGCTGTCTTCCCTAGAGATAAAAATATCAAATATAATGGGGGGCTTTGCACTGGTTAATTTTGTGGCAGGCATCTTCATTTAACATTGCCAATAAATACTTCAGCTCTGCCCTTACAATGTGAGTTACAGAGACAGTTCTCAAAATCAGGGTGAAGCAGTGCAGATAATAGAGAAACCCAACTTTTGCATTCAAAGACATGAAATCACTTATATAAAAGCTGTGCAGAATGTCATGAGAGCTCTGTGGGACCCTGAATGTCCATTCAATGGGAGTAAGAACCACAGGAAGTACAGATTGATTAGAAGAGGGGTATGGATGGGGCAGAGGCTGACTCGTTGCAATCAACAAGAAACAATGGTGTCTTGAACCAGGTGGTAGAGAGTGCAGGGCTCAATTAAACAGGGTCTCATTAGTTTACCAAAGAGCATTTCTCCTGTTGAGAGAAGATAAGAGGTCTAGGATGAGAAGCTTCATAAAATTCTGGGAAACAACAGAAAAGGAAGGAGTGAAGCAGAACTCACTTTGGCCGGTTTGGCTATTGTATATCCAGGCATGTAAGCTGAAACTGCATTCTTTGTGGTATTACTTTACTTATTCAGCCACCTGATTGTGCATACCATTACAGTATTTCCTGTCTTCATTATTGAGAAGAGTATGCCAGAAAAACTTAACCTTACTGAATCAAGGTAGTGCTCCATGTTTTCTTCTACTGCTTCTGCCTTCTAGCATTAACAAAAAAGCTAGTTTGTCAAAATTTGTCAATTTATCATGTTGATTATGACATATGAAATAGGACCACAGTATAATGAAACTGGTATCTTACAAATTCAGTGACATCTACATATCCTAATGAATCCTACCCCCTTCAAAATAGCCTTGGAGTAAGAAAGCACTTAAATGGTTACCACAGTTCAAAACATTTGGAAGTTCATCTTTTAAAATTCAGCCAAGACTATGGCATCTTGAGGAGGGAAGAAATCATGTGTGTGGCTTGGTTAGATTAATTCTGAAATCTGATTCCTTAAGATTTCAGAATGAATATTTACTCTATGCATTAGAGAGGCCCATACCGTGATGACCAAGACCACAGGCTGCAGGGACAAAGCACCCAAATTCAAATCCCAACTCTGCTTCACCCAGGTTAGACAACCCTGAATGAATTTCTTACAACCTGCTCATCTCAATTGTCTCAGCTGCAAAATGAGAATACTAAGAATAACTCTACATCATAAGATCTGGGGTAGGGCATAGAACTCAGATAAAGTTCACTTTTTAGCTGTTACAAGAACGTAGCTGGGAACAACTAGAAAAGGAGTATGGTATTGGTGAACAAATAAGTATGAAATTATACTTCTAACTATTTTTTCTCATAAAATACTCTTAAGCGATTAAGTGAAATATGAACAACCAATTACCTGCTCTTAAAGGGGGAGTGCCTTTATAATTAGAGTATTAAGTCTTTTAAAAATCAAAGATTTTCAATAACGTAAAGAAAGAGCAGAACACAGTTTTCCAAATTAATACTGCTGTTTTGAAGACAAATTCAAAGTAACTGAGAAGTTAAAGGGCAGTCTCTAGATCCACTTTTAATTCCCACCAAGACTGCAAACTAAGTTCTGTACTCTGAGATGATTTCACCTCCTCTTTTCTGTAATTCAGTATACATGGAACTGTGTCAGCTTGACAGGTCAAATTTAGTTTTAAGGAGCAAATGAGAAAAATACAATCAGAGACTGTATAGTTTTAAACATCTTTAAGTTGCATAATTGCAGGTTCTATTGATTTTATTAAATCCATTTTTACTCTCCATTAAAAACTGAATGGCTATCCCCAAACCACGATGTAAAAACAGGACTGCCATCTGCTTTAGTTACAAAGCCCTAGGATAGATGGATCCCTCAGGCCCCATGACTCCCTCACAGCCCAGGACAGCGGATCAGACATACTCTGCTTTCCAGCATCGAGTTGGTCTTGCCACGAAACAGTTCACATGCTTTAGAAATGTTAATTTGTATTTGTAATTTGGGTTTTGCATGGATATACAAATTCACATTCATGGGTATCTATGCAAAGTGTGTTTCCTTATTCCCAAATAGACCAAGAGTGAAAAAAAAAAATTCCACTTTAAACCCATGAATTCATATGAATGTTCTGGAAGCTAGTCTTAGCCTTTGCTTTTTCCCTCAAAAGAATGCATTGCAAGCAGCAAATCCTTGCCTTTGTGGCTTGGGGAGCCCCTGTTTTTGGCTGTGAACCTTGTACAAGCAGTACCTGAGAGTAATTTATACAATGAATTTGAATCAGCTTAGAGTGAGCCTGTATTAATTCACAAAGAATAATTCTTTCAAATCTGAGATGAAAGACTGTTTAGGGATAAATATTTGTAATGGATTTCAACTCATTTGTCCTGTTTTTAGTAGTATTTGCTTTTATTCTTATTTCAAAGTGTTAATCTGATGCTTTGAGAAAGTTTCCTTTAAAATATTTTTAAGATGCTTATTATGAATTCGCTGTAGGCAGTTCAAAGGGAAAATCCCTAGAACTCCTTTAAGTTCCATGAGTTGTGAAGAACACACTTGTGTCTGGCATGATATTACATTTTTGAACTTCAGAGAATCCACAGGATGCCTGTAAAAGGCAATGCAGCAGACTTATTTAAGTATTATACAGTGTTTAAAAAGCTAAAACATTGTTTTTCAAAATGAGTTCTATAGTTGGGTATAAGGTAAATGCATACACAAACACAAATACACACGGGGCAGGCAGTGGTCACATACACTGGGGAAATGTTACACACCCCGCCCCTCCATAGAGACATTTATTATCTTAGGAAGGTATAAAATCTAACCAAGAATTTTTCAAAGTTGTTTGAACAAAAAAATCCTCATTACTTGAGGTTATCAGGACTTATATTTTTAGTAAAACACTTTGGGAAATATTCTTTCAATAGTCACCCTTTTATATCTATATCAAGGATTGGCAAATAACATTAATCACACATTTTTCAGATTTTTCTTTTTTATAGACTATTTTTTCAGAGAAGTTTTGTGTTCACAACAAAGGAAAGAACAGAGATATAGTGTACACAACTTGCATGGTCACATGCACAGCCTCTCCCATCAACACCCTCCTCTCCTCAGAGTAATATGTTTGTTACAACTGACGAAACCATATTGATACATAATTATCACCCAGGGGCCATAATGTACATTAAGGATTCACTCTTGGTGTTGTATATTATCTGAGTTTGGATAATGTATAATGACATGTATCTACCATTAGGGTATCATAGTTTCATTGCCCTGAAAATCCTCTGTACTCCTCTTATTTCTCTCTCCTTGCTTTCAACCCTTGGCAGCTACCAATCTTTTAATTTATTCCGAAGTTTTTCTCTTTCAAGAATGTCAGATAGTTGGAATCATACAGTCTGCATGAATTCAAACTGAATTCTTTCACTTTGTAATATGCATTTTTTAAGTTTCCTCTATGTTTTTTCATGGCTTGATGGCTCATTTTAACAAGGAAGAAAATTCCATAATCTGAATATATGAGTTTATCCAGTTATCTACTGAGGAAAGTAAGTGTTGCTTCTAAGTTTTTGCAATTATGAATAAAACTATTACCAACATCCACGTACAGGTTTTTGTGTGAACATATGTTTTTGATTCTTTTGGGTAAACAACCAGGAGCATGATTGCTGCATTATATGGCAAGAGTACAGTTAGTTTTGTATCACTACCAAACTGGCTTCAAGGTGGTTGTAACACATTTCATTCCCACCAGCAATGAATGAGAATCCTTGCTGCTCCTCATTCGCATCAGCATTTGTTATTACCAGTGTTTTAGATTTTGACTATTCTAACAGGTAGTTATACAGTTTTGTTTCAGTTAACATTTCCCTGATTATATATTATCTTTTCATATGTTTATTTGCCAATTTTGTAGCTTCTTTGATGAGATGTCTATTCAGATCATTGGCCCATTTCTAATTGGGTTCTCATTGAGTTTTTTTTTTAAAGATTTATTTATTTATTTGAAAGACAGAGTTAGAGAGAGAGAGAGAGAGAGAGAGAGAGAGTGAGGTCTTCCATCCTCTGGTTCGCTACTCAGATGGCTGCAATGGCCAGAGCTGAGTCGATTTGGAAGCAAGGAGCTTCCTCCAGGTCTCCCACGAGGGTGCAGGAGTCCAAGGACTTGGACCATCTCTTACTGGTTTCCCAAGCCATAGCAGAGAGCCAGATCGGAAGTGGAGCAGATGGGACTCGAATCAGCATCCATATGGGATGCCAGCACTGCAGGTGGCGGCTTTACCTGCTATTCCACAGTTCAGGCCCCTTCATTGAGATTTAAGAGTCCTTTGTGTATTTTGGATAACAGCACTTTATCTAATAGGCCTCCAATACCTGCAAATATTTTCCCCTGTCTGTGCCATATCTTTTCATTCTCTTGAATGAAGTATTCTTTGTAGAGCAGAAAATTTAAATGTTAGTTACCTTGCATTTATCAATCCCTGCTTTCATCGATTATAACTTTGCTGTTGCAAGTCAAAAGTCATCACTAAATCTAAAGTCATCCAAATTTTTTTCCTATGTCTTCCTACAGATTTTATAATTTTATATTTTACATGTAGGTCTGTGATCCACTTTGAAATAATTTTTGTGAAGGGTGTTAAGTTTAGGTTTAGGTTCATTTTTTGCATGTGGCTATCTAATTATTCCAGCACTATTTGTTGCAATAATTAAACTCTTAAAAATAATTACTTTGTCAATTTTAATGATTTTTTGTTAACTATTTTATTTCTTCAATAGTCATTTGTGTGATTTGAACCTCCATTAAGCAAAGATACTAAAATATTGAAGTTAGGCTTTAGAGGTCAGGAGATGAGGCCTTATTTAAATTAAGAAATAATTACTTCTCTCTGCTGATAGTTTCTTTGTTTTTTTTCACTCTTAGCTGATAATCACAGTAGTTTCCACACAAATACCATGGCCAGGTGTAGAATGAATATCTCCCAACAATAAAACAGGTAAACTCATGTACATTTTGCAAATAAAATGAAGCTCAATCAGACTTGCCTCAAACGGTAGAGTTAGAAATGTGACAGGGGATTCCAATTCAATTCCATCAAGGTGGCATGTACCAATGCCATTGCACTAGTCAAAGTGATCAGTTTCAGTTCATAATTGATCACACTGAAAGGATTAAGAGTCAAAGGGACCACATAAACAAGACTAGTGTCTGCTAATACTAACTGAAAGAATTAAAAAGGAGAGAACGATCCAACATGGGAAGTAGGATACACAGCAGACTCATAGAATGGCAGATGTCCTAAATAGCACTCTGGCCTCAGAATCAGCCCTTAAGGCATTCAGATCTGGCTGAAGAGCCCACGAGAGTATTTTAGGTATGGAAAGCCAAGACACTCTGGGAAAAAAAAAAAACCTAACTGAAAGATCTCTGCGAGTGAGATCCCAGTAGAAAGAACAGGTCATCAAAGAAGGAGGTACCTTTCTCTGAAGGGAGGAGAGAACTTCCACTTTGACTATGACCTTGTCTAAATAAGATCGGAGTCGGCAAACTCAAAGACAAATGTCAAAGACAAATCAGAGTCGGCAAACTCAAATGACAAGAGCCTAGGGGGATTACTGATGCCATAAACAAGAGTGTCAATTGTTAAGTCAACAACAGGAGTCACTGTGCACTTACTCCCCATGTAGGATCTCTGTCCTTAATATGTTGTACAATGTGAATTAATGCTATAACTAGTACTCAAACAGTACTTTATACTTTGTGTTTCTGTGTGGGTGCAAACTGTTGAAATCTTTACTTAACATATACTAAATTGATCTTCTGTATATAAAGAGAATTGAAAATGAATCTCAATGTGAATGGAAAGGGAGAGGGAGCGGGAGAAGGGAGGATTGCAGGTGGGAGGGAAGTTATGGGGGGGAGGGAGCCACTGTAATCCATAAGCTGTACTTTGGAAATTTATATTTATTAAATAAAGGTTAAAAAAGAAAATGAAGCTTCCAAGATGCTAAAGTGTTTAATTAATGAAAAACAGAGAGAAGGACTTAATACAGACTTGCTTCACTCCATCTGCTGGGCCTCACAGCTCCATTTACTCAGAAATACATCTGTTTTTGTCTCTCAGGCAGAATATTAGAGATCTGTGTCCTAAATGAGAGCACACTGTTCCTATTGGTTTTGAAGAAAATTGACTGTGAATTGTTACCTTCAGCTAAACACCATCTACACACACTTCTGTCATCACAATTGTCACACTCTGTTACAATTATTGACTTAGGATCTCATTTGTCAGATTGTGAGCAGACAATGGCTGTGTTTTTTGTCCCTAGATTCTCAGAACGTACAATAGAGAGTTGGCAAATTACAGGTATAACAACAACTAATGCTTACTGAGCAGTTACTTAGTGTCAGGTCTCGATTTGCATGTTTTCCGTGTACTAAGACCACACCGAGACCAGTAGGTGAGTACTCTTTCAGATGAGAAGTCTGAGCTGTAATAACGTTAAGCAATTTGCCCAAGATCACACAGCAGGTAAATAAAAGGGGCCAAGCTAAGCATGACGGGGACACAAGAACTCATGTCTGAGTGACTAAATGAATAGAGTGAATATTGATTGAGTTCTTGCTGTGCACTAGGTGCCATTCTAAGAGTTTGACATTTGTTGTCTTGTTATTTGTTATTCTTCACAATAATTCTATGAGGTGAGTGTATTTACCTTTTCCCTTCCTCTCATTGCTTACCGAGAAGGAAACTGAAAAAAGACAGCCTAAATAACTTACCGAAAGTCTTGAAGCTACTAAGTGATGGGTCAAAGATTAGATCTGACTCAGAACTTGTACTTTTGTGCTCTAAGTGAATGAATAATTGTATTAAGTTTTTAATGAACCCATCACAACACAACTCAATGGAGAATAACACATCTTAAATTGCATAAGAAGTATATACTTGTGAAAGTGACTAATGTCAGAATTATTATTAAAAAGCAATGAAGTGTTTCCAGTGGTCTCCATTATGAAATTCTCTGATTTAATGTCTGGATTCCCTAAATTAGACAAAACATTTTGGCACAGCCTTCCTTCCTGTCACTTGTCCCTTAAAAAATATTTAATTAAGATTTTGATTTGTCTCCTATTGGAAAGATTTTAAATCAATCATGTACAAAAAGAGAGTAAATTCATTCCAAATAAAATATTCCTATCCTTTATCCTCCACACTTCCCTTCAAAAACAAACATTCTCAGCTTCAAGCTTCCCTAAAGGGACAGAGGCCAGAAATAAATGGGAACAGATAAATGAGGAGAGGAAACAACCAATAACATTTAAAAAAATTTAAAAACCCTCTAATTCACCAACAGCTCTGAGAGGGCTGTTCTCTGCTGTCCAACAGCTGTATAACATTCAAGGGAGAATATTTGCCTCTCTGAATTTATGAGGTATAAAAAAATGCCTGTCATAAGATCTCAAAATGATGAGACTAGTCCTGGAATCACCATGTCAACACTTAGAAACTGCCGTGAAAGGCAAATAAAAATGATTAAATTTTGTGAGACAGAAGGTGCTGGCACACAGAACACAAGCATCTGTTTCCACAGGGAGTCATTTATCTTCAGCGGGATAGAGATGGTGGTCGGGAGCAGTTGGCCAGCGGCAGGTGGGCGAAAGGAAACTGGTGTTGTTTTGGTGACTGCCAGAGGAAGCGTGTTTGTGCCTTCACTGAGTTGTATCTGTGCTTTCCAAGGAGGTAAAGTCTTGCTATTTCAGTTAGTCCCATGATGATCCGGCATCTTCCATAGTGCGCAGAGGTTCCTGTAGTTACTAATTACACCTGTTAGTGAACAATTCTGATCAGTTTACAGATTCTCTCTACTTTCACCCTCAAAAACCTCCATGCACAGGTAGTAATGCCAACTTCCTTGTACACATCAGGGGAACCAAGTCATGAATCAATCAACTGCCCAAGTAAAAACAGCTAGAAAGAAAAGTTCCAGGAGTTAAGGATAGACGGTCTGACCCCTGATTCTCTTCATAGTATATGCCAGAGGTCTGTGAAGAGCAGCCTGTTGGCCTCCGTTGCCTTTTATTTTAGTGGCCTGTGAGCTAAAAATATGTTTTTACACTATTGAGTGGGAGAAAAAAATTAAAAGAACAGTATAATATATTGTGATACAAAATCATATGAGAGTCTAATTTCCTATTTCATAGATTTTTATTGGAACACAACTGAGATTCATTCACATATTGTCTGACTGCTTTTGGTTGTGGAGTGGCCCTTGCCTATGCTTGGTTCTAGTTCTTCTCTCCACATAAGAAGGAATTCAAGGAAGAGACATAAGCACAGCTGAACAGAGAAGCAAGATTTATTTAGAGCAAAATTACGTACTTAAGAATGAGTATAGGCAAGGTCAGGAGAGGATGAGCTGCAGTCAACAAGGTTTGGGGCTGCCCTTTTATATGACTTGAAAGACTAGGGGTGGTATCTAGGCCAGGGCTTAACTGAAAATTTAAAGGGGTCAGAGTTTGGGGTGAGGCTTGAGTACCTCCCATTTCTGTGCCCTTTTTTGGAAATTTCGGAAGCATCATGGAGTCACGTGCATGATACTAGTGGGAGTGTTGATTTTATTATAATGACCTAAAGGCCATCCTGGGGGCATGGCCTGCAACCTTATTGAGTATTTCTCGTTGGCACTGGTTCTAAGTTGCAAAATCAGGGATACTACAGTTTCCATGACAAAGAAATGGGGGAAATTGGCAATGCACAGAAAGGGAGGTGTAGGCTGTTGGCAGAGGCTGGGGTTAGACAGTGCAGATACTGGGGATGGGAGCTGTTTTGAGCAGCACTGACTGGGCTGTCCCAATGGCCAGGACTGTCAGGTGGGGCAGCCAGGGCTGGTAAACTTCAGCTTTTCCCTGTTTTTGCTAGCTCCCTGGCTACATTACTTTTGTGCTAAAGTGGCAGAACTTAATAATTATAATGAATGGTTTGTGCTGCAGAACCAAAAAAATGCCTTCTCCGTAGCATTACAGAAAACATTTTTCCAAGCCTGGTCTATGCAATCCTGAACTGAGGAGAACCTGCCAAATTTGCCATTCCCATATGATAATGTGTGTTTCCACTACTATCCAGCCAAACCTTCCATTCTACCTATCTCCTTCATTCTACCTATCTACTTCATTCCCATATCTTTGTCCTTGCATGGTAATTTGGCATAACACCAAATTCCTGATTCATCACCCACAGGTTAGTTTAGTTTGTGTTGAAATGTAGGGATGGAAATGTACTCATGGTGCATCAGCAAAGTTGGATGAAGACAGCCCGTATAAAATTGAATTAGAAACAAAGCCAAGCTTCCAAAGTAGAGTTATTATTATGGTTTAAGAAATGTTTGGCCAGTGTTCCAAGTAGGAAAGGAGAAATAAACATTTGAAATATCCCTTTAATTAGGTCACTCATCAAAGAATAGAAGGTTAAGCTCAGCCCCCCAAAAAGCAGTCTCTTCAGCTGTTTTATGCCTGCACCATGGCTCAGCAATTCTCACCTGGGAATTAAAAAAAAAAGCAAATGAGTCACCCTTGCCGAAGACACCTGGTGCATACACCTGCAGACAAAAAGGCAAAGGTAATTGGGAAAGTAGTGCTTTAGCCTCCCAGATTTCAGATATCTTAATAAATAAATTAAAAACCATAAATAATTTAAACATTAGTTTGATAAAAATTTCACCTGAATCCATGCCTGGCTTTTATCTCTCAGGAATCACTATAGCAACAGCACAGGGGCAGGATTCAGCATTTCCTTAACTTCAGTTAAGTGAGTAACAATAGAAGATGTGAGCCTACAATGAAAAAATCATAAAATACACATCATTAGGCCAGTAGAGCTCTGCTTTTCCCTTGAATCAAAATACGCTCTATAAGAACAGGAAGCCCATGGGTAACTATAATGGTTATCTCTGAAGATGTGGCTTTATTCTGTATTCTCAAGGGGACTCATCTACATGTGTACAGTGAATTTAAAGATCTGCAGGAGCTTAAATCTTTGCCAGCATGTGGGTTTTTCTGCTCTGTTCCTTTATGCAGTTCTAAGTCTCCACAAATAGTGTACTAGCTAATGGCATTAAGCCTTTGACACCCAAGAGTTTGGGTACTTTTCCACAATGTAACAAAGGCAGCACAGAGAAGTCAAATACAATGGCCTTATAAGCTGCCAGTCAAGGTAGGCATTGTAGTGTTATGGCTGTGATGAAATCGCTGGGTACAACCAGAGGGTCAAACTTCCTAGTCCGGCTCCTGAATACCAGCTGTGTCCATCAAGAGAAGAAACTGGCTTCCATTTTAGTTCCTCAAAATGATGAGTGGAGGAAGGTGCTATGCTATGACTGAACTACCTGAATCTTAAACATCTTTTCTCTTTGGTTCTCAAGATGATTGTGGTTCTCTAAAATAAACCTAAAGTCAAATGTCTAAAACCAGAACAAGTCGATTATTCTAATACTCTCATGGATAAGGAAACTGAGGCACAGAAAATTAAATTATCACCCAGGCAATTTATGAGATACTGAAGTTTTTTTTTTTTTAATGAGACATTCCAAGATTTTTGTTTACATTATATAAATGACCCTACCTCCCTGCTCTTCCAAGCAAGAAATCAACTGTTTTTTTTTTTTAAATAAGCAAGCAAGCAAACAAAACAACTCTGAATTGCTATGAATTATACTAAACTTTGGTTGCCAGAAGCTAATGTTGCTTGTTGAAACATGTCTCTAAAAGTCTGTGTCTAGAAGGAGGAGAAGACATGCTTGTTCTGCCCTGAGGAGGTGGTGAGCACTTGACATAATCTAATTGAGAGAGGAAGGTTTCAGGTTGCAGCCTACAGCACCTCTCTTGAAAGGCAGTAAGTCAATCAATAGAAACTGCTTCAGTCTTTGAAGTATGCTAACCCCTTAGGTAAGCCGATTCAGCCAGAATTTTTTAGAAACAGACATGATATTATAGACATTTTCTTTTTCCAGCTGCAACACTATTCAATTACAGACACTCAATAGAGTATCCAGGAAAGCAGCTATTTTGGCAAGGTTCAGCATTTCTTCAGTTATTAGAATGCTGTAGAAAAATATACAACATTTATTTCCAAAGACTCCCTTATTACTAGGAAACATGGCAGTGACTAAGTTAGAACAAATCATACTTCCATTAATATGCTCCACCCTCTCATTCCTTTAATCTGTTGAACACATTCTTCCCTCAGCTTGAATTACCCCCTTCCTCTTTCTACTCTCAAGATTTAGGTCAAAAATCAGTTTGTCCACGTGCTTTTTTGATCCTTCAGACCAAATTGGTGGCCACTGAACATCTCACTGCATTTCTTCATATTTCTATCACTGAAATTATAAGGTGATGTGGAAATTCATATTTTGTGTTAGTTTCCCTTTCTAATTGGACTATAAATTCATTAAAATCTAGGGATTCCTTGATTTCTCTTTTCTCCCTATAAAACTTAGAATACATAGGTGTATGGCAAATGTTTATTGTCTAAAACAATGATTTACAAATGACACTAATTGAATCTTTAAGTTCTGCATATCCCTGCCATTTTCCCTAAAAGCATGCCCTTGAAGACTGGTATTTTATTCTTTTGCATATATTTCCCTCCCTCCTTTTTTCAGTCTTTAATTGATTAAGTCATTTGGCTACAACTCAGGAGTGGTCTGAACATTGACACTGGCTTTGATTGCCAAGGTGACTGAAATTCTACCAAGCAAGTCCACTTGCCCAGGCAACTTGAGTAGGGGTTGCTTATCTTCTCTTTATCATAATGATTTTCAAACTCTTCCATTCAGACCCACAGTTAGACATGATTTTACATGATAACCAAGTTCTTCATAACTTGTAGATTCAGGTTTCCAGGTTTGGATCCTAGGTCTTGAATTTTTCAAATTCAGTCCTCAGAGAAGTAGTTTAATACCATGAGTTCCTCATTTGCAAATTTTGAGTGGTAAGAAGATTTACCTGTTGGAATCATTTTGACAATTGAGATTTCATATATAAAACTCTTAGAAAATATAGGGCATTATTTTCAGTGTCCGTAATTATATTATTACTTATATGTATAAATGAAACTAAAGGTAAGAAATAGGGGGTGGACATTAGGCCTTGTGGTTAACATGCTGGTTGGGACACCCACCTCCCACATTGAAAGGCCTGGGTTCTCTTCCCAGCTCCTGTTCTTGATTCCAGCTTTCTGCTTGTGCAGAATCTTGGAGTCAGCAGCCATAAGTAGAGTGACTGAGTTCTTGTCACCCACATGGAAGACCTGGATTGAGTTTCTAGCTCTCCTTTTTGACCCCAGCCAGCCTTAGCTGTTGTGGGCATTTGGAAAGTTAGCTGAAAGATGGGAGTTCTCTCTTCTCTGTCTCCCTGCTTCTCAAGTAAATTTTTTTAAATAATGAAAATAAAAGTTAAGAAACAATTCTCACTATTATACGCTATCTAAGAAAAGCATTTCTCATGAAACTTTAAATTGATTTCAGAAGCCAGCATCGGCTCCAAACCACCAGTTTGAAAATGACAATGATGGTTGTTTGGCATAGCAGTTAAAAGGCTGTTTAGGATGTCTTCATCGCATATCAAAGTGCCTGGGTTTGAGTCCTGGCTCTGTTTCTGAATCTGGTTTCTTGCTAATATGTACCCTGGGAGGCATCATGTGATTTCTGGAAGACTTGGATTCAGTCCCCAGAACCTAGCTTCAGCCTGGCCTAATCCTGTCTGCGGCCATTTGGGGAAATGAACTAATCAATGGTAGATTTCTCTCTCTCATTCTCTCTGATCATATTCCATGCAGGGTACCTTCCTTATGGCCCAGTGTTTGTTGTTATCTATCTGTCCAACTCTTGATTGCTTGTTTTTTCATCCTAAGCCTGAATCCTGTTGACCTTCACCATACCACTCACATGGATTTCACACTTCTAATCCTGTACAGGCGTAAACCCTCAGTGACAGCCGCTGACACGCTTACGTTGTAATTGGCAGTTCCTGGAGGCCACCAATGCCTGGTTAGCAGTTCCTCTGTGCTTTTCATATTCACTTTTCATGATCCTATCTGTCCTCAGCATCTGACGTAGAACCTGTCAAATAATTGGCACTCTGTAAGTAAGCACTTAAAAAGCGTGAATGGGTGAGCAGATGAACTTTTACGCTAAAGGTGAGAAATCATTCTGTAATGCTGTCTCTTAATTCATTTGCCATACCTCTTCCCTCTTTTCACAGAGACTTTCCCAGAAGGCTGGAAAGTTGAAGAGGAAATATTTCCAAAGCATTCTACTTTAGAAGAAATCAATATCATCTCATAAACTGAAACTTTGTCGCATATGAATGTATTATTTTTTAATCATTTTCAATGCAAAGTGACCTTTTATTCCCTAAATTACTATGCTTTTGATTCTGGAAGAGTTTGCTCATTACCTTCTTCAGAAAACCACCATTTCCTTTCAACATCCTTCCCTGCAAGCTGCCACTCCACTCACCTTCTCCACCAGTTTGGGTCACCTGTGGCACTAACAGAAATCATTTATCTGGAGGTGTGGTCCCTTCTGTATATCAATGCTAGGGTGATCTCATCAGTAGCTCCAAATATCCAGCTGCAGTATACAACCTAAAAATTAAGGTACTGAATTTTATTTATAACCACTCTCTTTCTTCTCTTTTTTTTCTTTCAAAATTTGGCTTCAATAATCTGTACTGTCCTTTCTATCTTTAGATATGACCTAAGCCAACACACTGAACACAATGAAGGTGCTTTGTGACAATACTGATTTGTTGTATAAGTAAATAGATTTCTCAAATCATTGACTTAAACTATACTTCATAGAACATCTGTGATGGGTAAACAATGTACACATATCAGGGATAAACTCCTGAAAAACTTAATGTATTTACTGTTCTATAAACATAATGAGATAGTGAAAAATGAAAACTGCTGTTATTGAACTTGCTAAAAATCATTTAGCACCATTAAAGTGATATCTAAGTTATAAGATATATCCTGTAGAGATTTTTGTGGTTCGGTTAAGACACGTCTCTATGGAGACTAATGCCACATCACCAAGGAGCTATAGCGTAACAGAGCTTTGAACTACATGATTCAAAAAGTGACAGAAATGGAAAAAGAAATAGAAAATCCTCATTTTTTGCTGAATATTTATACTCCATAGCTCAGTAATTGATAGAAAAATAAACTGAAAAATCAGTAGAAATATATAATTCTTAGCACTGCCAATCATCTTGAATTAATCAATTTTTATAGAACACTCTACCCAACCAAAGCAGAACACATCAAATAGTCACCAAGTTAGATCAAATGACAAACCATGAAATAAGTCACAATAATTTTTTAAGGTTTATTTATTTACTTGAAAGGCACAGTTACAGAGAGGCACATACAAAAAGAGTCTTCCATCTGCTGGTTCACACCCCAAATGGCCACAATGGCTGGAGCTGGGCCTGTCTGAAGCCAGGAGCTAGGAGCTTCTTGTGGGTTTCCAATGTGGGTACATGGGCCCAAGGACTTGGGCCATCTTCCACTGGCCGTAGCAGAGAGCTGGATTGGAAATAGAGCAGCCTGGACTTGAACTGGTGCCTATATGGGATGCCGGCACTGCAGGCGGCAGCTTTACCTGCTATGCCACAGTGCCAGCCCCACAATAAATTTAAAAGAATTGAAATCACATGATGTTTTCAATCCAAAGTAGAATTAAAATAATAATAAATACCAAATATATATCTGGAAAGCCTACAAATATATAAACATTAAACAGTATTTGTAAAGTCTAAAAGATTATATAAAAGGAAAATCAAAATATATTGAACTGGAGATAAAAATATAGCATATGAAAATTAATTAAATTCAATTAAGACAGTGTTGACAGGGGGATTTATGATTTTAAATACTTACATTAAAAAGAGAGTTCAGTGGGCAAAATTTGGCCTAGAAGCTAGGACACTCACGTACCATATCAGCATACTTTAGTTTGATACTCAATTTCATCTCCTAGCTCCTGCTTCTTGCTAATATGAGAGCTGGGAGACAGCAGTGCTGGCTCTGTGTGGTGTGCTGGAACTGAGTTTTCAGATCCTGAATTTGTCCTGGCCCAGCCCCAGTTTTGGTGGCCATTAAGAGAGTGGCCTATCTGTCTCTGTCTCTAACTTTTTCGTTGTGCTTTCAAATAAAAAATAAATTTTTAAAGTTTTTTAAAAAAAATACAATCTTAACAAACTATATAAATTCACTTGAAGACAAATAATTAAAAGTACTTAAGAAGTAGAAGACAAGAATAGCTCCATATCTGGTAAAGAAATTACATTTTAATTAAAGACCTTGTAACAAACTCCATGCTCAGAAATCTAGTGAGTACTCTCAAATACTAAAAGAGGAAATACTACAAATTCAATAAAAATATTTCAAAATACAGAAGCACAATAACTTATTTTATCAGGCCAATATTGTCCATTAGAAAAACCAGACAATCATCTTACCAGAAAACTAGATTAATACCATTGAACAAAATATCATAGGCAAATCAAATCTACTAACATATCTATTAATTCATTTGAAATTCAAGCAATGCAATTTAATATATTAATAAAACAAAAGAAAAAATAAGCATACCCGTAGACAAAAAAAGATAAATTGACAAAATTCAATATGCGTTCTTAATTAAAGACACCAAACAAGAAAAGAATAGAGAACCTTCTTAGCTTAAAGAGGGTTTCTGAATAAAACCTACACATTAATTTTCACATTAACAGTGAAAGATTAAATTGTCATATCTACACACATATATCATCTATAGGAACGTCAAAAGCATGATGAATTTAACATAATATGTTTCAGACCTATGCACTAAAAACTGCAAAGCCTTCTTTGGAGAATTTAAAGGACACCTAAATAAATAAATATATAATTGTCTTGGATCAGAAGAGTCTACACTATAAAAATGCTAAAATATTTCTACAAATTCTGTGTATGTGTACCTATTAATAGAAATGCCATAGAAACAAGCACTTGGAAACAATCCAAATGTCCACTAAAAGTAAATGAATAAACAAAAAATGATTTATCTACATATATTCATACAACAGAATATCCTACAACTATAAAAGGGAGTAAGCTGCTAATACATGCAACAAATAATGTATAAATGTTTTTAATTATGCTAATTGAAAGAGATCAGACACATAAGAGTACATACTGTCGAATTCCACTTACATGAAAGTCTTCAAGCATTAGTAAAATTTAGAGGTAGAAAGATGAACAAGAGTTACCCGAACACAGAAGTAGTCAAGAGATAAAGAACTGGGGCCGGCGCCATGTCTCACTTGATTAATCCACCACCAGCAGCGCTGGCATCCCATATGGGCACTGGGTTCTAGTCCCGGTTGCTGCTCTTCTAGTCCAGCTAGAAGTCCAGCTTGGGTGCCTGCACCCACGTGGGAGACCAGAAAGAAGTACCTGGCTCCTGGCTTCAGATTGGCATAGCTCCTGCCATAGCAGCCATTTGCAGGGTGAACCAACGGAAGGAAGACCTTTCTCTGTCTCTCTCCCTCACTGTCTAACTCTGTCAAATTAAAAAAAAAGAGAGAGACAGATAAAGAACTAAGAAAGCATGCTGGGAATGTTGCAGTTTAAGGATAGTGGAAATTACACATATATTTGGTTTTTGGCCTTTCCGTAGGGTTTTGGGAATCAGTGTTTATGTATGCAAGTGTGTGTGTATACATGCACATATATATGACCTAATAAGAAAATAAGAACAGTAGAGCAACTGAAGATTTAAATACTATGCAGATTAATTTAGTGGGCAAAAGGCATTTTATAGGTTTGACCCAACAATTCATGTAAAGACATAAAATTTGGACTTCAGAGTCCTAGCAGCCAAAATGAAGAATCAGCCATTATCACCTAAAATATAAAATGTTATGAAAACTTCAGATTAGTTATTTTTAAGAACTTATAAAATTTTGGAAATAAGTTTTTACAGTGTTCCATAAAATGCGCAATAAATTAAAGTAGATATGAACACAGTTGTTAGACATTTTGATTAAAGTTCTATTCTTTAAGGGGCTGGTGCCGTGGCTCACTTGGTTAATCCTCTGCCTGCAGCGCCAGCATCCCATATGGGCGCAGGGTTCTAGTCCCAATTGCCCCTCTTCCAGTCCAGCTCTCTACTGTGGCCCAAGAGGGCAGTGGAGGATGGCCCAAGTGCTTGGGGCTCTGCATCCACGTGGGAGATCAGGAGGAAGCACCTGGTTCCTGGCTTCGGATCAGCACAGCTCTGGCCATAGCGGCCATTTGGGGAGTGAGCCAATGGAAGGAAGACCTTTCTCTCTGTCTCTCTCACTGTCTGTAACTCTACCTGTCAAATAAATAAATAAAATAAAAAGTTCTATTCTTTAATATTTTTGTAGGTTTCCCGAAGGTACACTTTGGGGAAATGTAAAAACAGTATTAACCCTTCATGAAAATACTGTTCACCTGTCCACATCATGAATGTGCACACCATGAAGGGAAAGGAACTATATAGACTCATTAGTACTTCTTCATTTCTAAACATTCTTAGGTCAAGTTCCATTGTACTTTGTTTTAAAATCAAACATCCTATTTTCTCCACAAACATTGACACTATGGACTATGAAAGTATATATGGAAAAGACAGAGAGAGGAAAGGCAGATTGTGCTCAAAATACACATTATTACCATACAGCCTTTCAGAGTCTGTAAGACTTCATGCCTTTTCCAAGAAGCCAAAATCCAACTTTATAATCCCATTACATATTTTCATTTGTTGATCTAAAGCCAACATATTATCTGGCTAATATTTAAATTTCAGCCAAAATTGACTTTGACATTTTTTTCGATAGTTTGCCAGAGCTTTCTTCTATGCAAGGGCCTATAATGAAGCCCACACCTGAACAAAGGAAATATAAGGACATTTCATTTAGTATCTAAGCGACTTAACATCACATCCTGTGTTGACTTTCTTTTCTACCTCCAGGGCCCAGAAAGCCCAAACCAATTCCAGTGACCAACTCCTCATACTGTCAGTGTCTGAATTTTAAGAATGCTTCACATGCACTATTTTTATTTTTATTCTTATTTATTTGAGAGGCAGAGAAACAGAAAGAAATGCAGGCAAAGAGACAGATATTCCATCCCCAAGTATGTGCAACAGACAGGGTTTGGGCCAGGCCAAAGCCAGGAGTCAGGATCTTAATCTAGGTCTCTCATATGGGTGGCAGAAACTAAAGTCCTTGAGCCCATCACCTGCTGCCTCCCAGGGTGTACATAATTAGGAAGATGAAATCAGAACCAGAGTCAGCAGTTGAATCCAAGCTCTCAAATGGGATGGGGGCATCCCAAGTGACGTCTTACCCACTGGGCTGAGTGCCCACTCCTCAGCATTTCTAACACTGAGAAGCCTTACAGATTATACTGTTTCTCTCAAGAACCAGTATTGTGTGCCAGTGTTCTCTGCTATCCCAGCTTGCTGATGCTGTCACTTTTCCTAATATTTGTAGGTTACTTGGACCTAGTTTATTTTACCTCCCTGGCCCTCCTGGAGCCTGGGCTACCATGTACCACCAAACTCTCACCTCCACAGACCAAATTCTGTTGGCATAGCTCAGTGGTTCTCAACCATCATTGAACTTACCAAAGTTTGACCTTCATTTTCTGATTAATTAAATATGAATATATGAGAGAGGTACCTAGGAATCTATAATTTTACAACTTTCAATTTGAAATTCAGCCAGAGATGAGAAGACTGAAAACAGGTAAATAATGACATAAAACTTAATGGGGTCCAAATAGACACATTAATAAAGATAATATTTGAATGCAATATTTTCTGAACTCAATGCTAAGCAATCCATTATAAACAAAATATCAAAATTTTAATAAAGGATCAGTCCTTGGTGCCCATGGCAAAACACAAAAATCATTATACTGATCCTATCTTTTCTTAAAATTTTGGCATTTTATCCATTATAGATGCTTACACATTGATTTTTATTTAAAATCTATCACATTAAAACTTATATGATTGCTTAGGTTTTTAGCATCCATTTAAATTTTGCCTTCTTCTCACCTGGATCTAATCATACCAATCATTGATTTAACTGGATCTTTATACCATCAGCAACTTTCTGTGGACCTGGTGTCACTTGACTACAGCAAGCACATATAGTCTCTTTTCTGACAATCCCCCATCAACCAAGCTAAGCTCCCGTTAAGAAAGTACAAAATAAGAACACAAGCTAGGACAAGGAGAAGATCAAGTTGCTTGCTTCTGTCCAATGTCCTCATCTCTTTCCTAGATTCTACAGTAATCCTAGGAAGCACACTTATGCCCCAAAACATGTAAGAGGATTAGACTAGATACATACATGTTAAAACCCTGTCCAAATGACTCTTATTCATTATTTCTCCTCATAACAACCATGGAGTGGAGCAGGTGTTTAGCACAGCAGTTGGGATGCCTATAACCCATATTGAAGTGCCTGAGTTTGATTTCTAGCTCTGCTTCTTATTTCAACCTGCTAATGTGCACCCTGGGAGACTCCAGGGATGATTCAAGTGGTTGAGTCCCTGCCACACATATGGGTGACCTGGATGGAGTTCTGCCCAGACCTGGCTTTTGCAGGTATTTGGGGAGTGACTAGTATATGAGAGATCCCCCACCCCAGCCTTTCATATAAATAAAAACGTTTTTCAAAAGAATCATTGAGGTAGATCATATAGTACAATATTACTCAAAGTATAGACCAGAAGCATTGGCATCACCTGGAAGTTATAAGAAATGTATACACTTAGTCTCCATCCTACATATACAGAAATAATAACTGAGGAGTAGAGGCAGAAATTTGGGTATTGCTAGGTTCTATAGGTGATTTGGATAGATGCATGCTAAAGTTTAAGAAAGCTGATACCATAAATGGATTTGTGATGATCAGCAGAAAGCCAGCCCCTCCCTAGATATCTAAGACCATCTTCAGAGATAAGGGTAGGGATTGTCTGAATTCTTCCTGTGTGGAAACAGGATGACCCCGCAGGTATGATATCATGTCGCATGAACAGAGATTTGGGCAAGCTGCATCCCATGGACAGAGATTTGGCCAAACATACAGTTCCTTGGAGCAACTTTGCCAAGAGCAAGTCCTATCATTGGGAACTCCAAAGGGGCAAAGCAGAAGTGCTGTCTGCCCTTGCTCAGGAGGCAAGTCAAATTTGAGGGCAAAGGGACGAATTCTTTACTTAACACATGCTAAATTGATCTCATGTATACAAAGAGAATTGAAAATGAATCTGGATGTGAACGAAAGAGTGGAGGGAGCGGGCAAGGGGGGAGGGTTGCGGGGGGAGAGGGAAAATATGGGGGGAAAGCCATTGTAATCCATAAGTCGTACCTTGTAAATTATATCCTAAATAAAAGTTAAAAAAAAAAAAAGCCAAACAAGGAAATGAAACTCCTAGCCAGAAAGCCAAGGGCATTCATAGAAGGGAGCTTGTGAAGTCTGATGCTCATTTATCTTGATGGTAAGCCAAGCAGACACAAATGAGAAAGCCTGGCTAAAGGTGTATGGTTAGAGAAAATAGGACTGAGAAGTAGGCACAAGAAAAAGTGTGCAGTGTTTGGGGTTTGCCACCTATACTCTTGCAGCTTTGACTTGTCCTTTTCATTTAGCACGGATACCCTAGGACTGTTTTCAAAGTAAGCAAGTCTCTCCAGTCAGAGGTACTCATAAAGACCACACTTTGTTAGAATTTAAGATAAAATTGTCAGAAAAAAAAAAAAAAGATCTTAACCCAAATGTCAGTTTTTTTCTAATTTTACTCTTAGAGCAGTTCTTTGTACAGAGTGAACATGTATTAGATTTATCTAATTGAAGTAAACAAGTAAAAAACCCACATTATGAAACCACAGTTGTTTTGAAAACACAATCTTGTAAAAAACATGAAGTGAATTGAAAGCACACAGAGCCATAAAGAGCAGGCAGGTCTGTGATGATGAAGTCGGAGTGTGGCCTCCACGGAGTTGAAAGAACAACCCGTGAAGGTGGAGAGTGGAGGATGGGTGAGTCAGAGCCCACAGGAGAGCTCCTTATCAGAAAACCACCTGGCGGTCATCATCACCAGCTCAAACTCCCCATGGCCAAGGCAGAATCATCAAATCCCTTCGCCAGCCACCAAAACCTTTGCAGTTTTACACAGCTGAGTCCTGACTCTCTTATCCTCACTGGTTAGAATTTCTTCACGCTTCCTATCAAAAGAAAGCTCTAGTTTTCTTCCAGACTCTTCTCAAATGTTTCCTCCCTTTGAAAACCTTTCCTGGTCCTTCAGTTCACTGTCCCCACCACCCACAAATGTTGTCCCTTCGAACTCAATCCCACTGAATGTAGGTTTTTAGTGTACATCTCATAGTAACTGTTTTAAGTCTGTCTCTTTCAACAGACCTACTTGAAGGTAAACTCCAACTTTTATGGATTAGCTAGATGGTTTAGACTAGGGGCTTAGCAATTGGAGATTGAAAAGAGATTCAGAACAATAACCTTGCCTAGAAATACTGGAGAATGTCAATGGGAAGATTTAAAGCAGAGGGGAAGTAGAGAGCAAATAGCATTGCAGAAGGCTGCTCCCTTGTCTTGAACACCCAACTCTAAGATTTGAAGTAAGCTTTTTTTCAGGGAGCCTAAAGCCTGACTAAAATCCTTGGGAGAGCGAGAGGGGAAGATGTGCTCGGGTTGGAGGTGGTAGGGTTGGGATGGAGTAAGAAGACGCACCCTTCACCTTAGAAAGCATTTTTCATTCTGAAATGCAGAAAGTTAGGCAAGAAATAGGCTACCTGGGGTAATCTCTGTCTTCTAGGTCAGGTGTAGAGGTGAAGGAGACATCTATTGTCCTGTCTGCTAAATCGACTACAGGAGACAACCTGAATTCAGGCAAAATTCCTACTCAAGGAAAACGAATTGACATTTGTGTGATTCCCTGTATTATCTTCCTTGGGAACGGAAAGGTGATGCAGGGATCAAAACTGATGGCAGCGGAGTCCGGTTTGCATGCTTACTGAGTGCAGCTGTCATGTGTGATGCCAAGCAGGGAGAGTGGAGTGAGGAAAACAGAAAAGGGCCGAACTGCCCCAAACTTCTCCCCACCACCACTTCTGAGCCTTGGAGGGTGATTTCTATGTGGAAATCTGAGTCTGCGGTTGCCAGAGCTTTTGGATTTCAGTGAGATAAATCTGATTTAAAATTTTATTTCTCAATTTTGAAGGGTAAAAGGTAATCAAATTAGTTTAGAGCACTCTTGAGTCTACCTTGTGCAAAAAACAATGTGAGCAGAAGGCTGAGTCTGGTCCCTGGGTTGCTAATTTGCAGCCATGGGGGATTTGGAAGGAGAAATGTGCATCCAAGGTTCACTCTGACCCAAACCTCCACCCTTATCTCATCAATACCTAGCCTTAGACACGTTTTTGATACCCCAGTGATCCTATCTACCCAAAACCAGTTTCTTCCGCCAACATCTTCCAGAAAGAAGAGCCTCTAAAACTCTCAAGATAGCCAGTTCACCATGTTGGAAATTAACCTAAAGCTCTTTCTTGTTGTCACTTAAGAAGATAAAAGCAGACAAACAATAGCATTTCCTGTATTCATTTAGTGTCTAGAAAAGACAGACATATTTTCTGTGTTTTCATAAAAAGTATAGATTTGCTTATGGGCTACTGTAGAGAAATAAAAAATCAAGCTGAAGTGCACTTCTCTAAAAAAGATGGGTTTATGAAATTTCATTTCACAATTGTGTTACCAGAGCAGCACTGGGCTAAAATTCCACTAGATGATCCTTCTACCTAGAAATAAACAGAGACAAAACACTGCTTGGTGATAAATGCAATTGGCAGTGCAGAAGATAAGTGACAGGGCAGGCACCTAGATCAGTTAGAGAGACTGTGATACAAGGTACAGAAAGCAGAGTGCAAAACCACTTACCAGGTCATATGCAGGTTTAAATAGACACCCTTGAATCAATTTTTTTAAATAATAATTTTATAAGCCTCACAAGATTGCAGTTCCAATGATTTAAAATCAATTTTAACATATTTTCCTTTCATATACCATGAGAGGAGGGAGCCAGTTTTACTGGTTCATTGGATAAACAGGCTAATAGTTTCCACAGTAGAGGAGGAAGTAGATTTCAGCTCAGACGGATTATTTCAAGGTTCAAGGGCCTTGTCTAGACTGGGAGGGCTTTGCTACCCCCACAGCCTTGTCAAGCAAAACGGGTAGAGGTATTTCAGGGCAGCTCAGGTAGTTCCTGCAGAACCTAAAGTCTCAGCAACTGCAAGAGCAGCTGCCTCTGGCTCCCTGGCTTGTGGCTCCCGCTTTCCAGGCAGAGGGCTGTATCCTGAGCACATATAAAAGTGAATTCTTCAAGGGCAGACGATTCTGCATCAGCAAGGCCCGACTGGCACGTGTGAGTGTGAGCATGTGTGGATGTGTGTGAGTCTGTGCGTGTGAGAGAGCGAGCTGGGGTGTTCTCATTAGGGAACGATCTATGATTTGACAGCCTCGCGCAGCTCCTGCTGCTGCTCAAGCCGCTGCGGCGGCTGTCTGTTCTGTCATGAGTTGAAAAGGGCTGCGAGTGCTTAGGGGAACTGCAGTTCTGGAGACTGAGCCCTGCTAAGTGGTCTCTCTGTCAGAGGGGACAGAATTTTCTGCAGGATTGCAAACTTGGACCTATTGCCACTTCATCTACCCAGAAAAACAGGCAGTGCTACAGAGGATACGGTAGGAGAGAAAATTGTTCTCTTTGGGGCTGTGGGGCAGGGGGCAAGGGGAAATGCAGGCGCAAAGCCTTGCTGTTTTATGTCCCAGAACTCTCATCCTGACCCTCTGAAAGCAAGTGGCAACAGCTGAATTCTTACAGAGCTTGACCATTGAGTCTGTTGGCTTCCCCTGACCCCGTTCCCTTTTTCCTTTTTATTATAGTTTCCCCCAAGCATCTGAAAGGTTTCTTTGTGTTTCTTTTTCAGTTTTCAGCTATTGTTTAGTTTTCTTCCATTGTGCATGCTTTCAAAACAAAGACTTTTTCTTTCTTTAGTATTTTACTCCGTGAAAAGGGAATGCGTTCCTTTTCAAGTGAGCTGATCAAGAGAGTTACTCCATCCGACACCAGAGTTGCAATAAAAGAAGTTTTCTAAGTACCTCTGAGCTCTGTTATTGTAGACAAACGAGGGTGAAAGGAGAGGAAGTGAGAGTTGTCTGTGACTGTGACTTGATCAGAAATGGTGACATTGTGAATGAATGTGTACTGTGACCCTTACAGGGTGATAGAACCGCTGCAATTAAGGTGGGCACTGGAAAGAAGATGTTTTGAGGAGTCAGTGTTTCAGAGACTGCAAGCCACTAACGATGGAAAACGAGACAGTCAGTGAACTGAACCAAACACAGCTTCAGCCACGAGCAGTGGTGACCCTAGAATACCAGGTGGTCACCATCTTACTTGTGCTCGTTATTTGTGGTCTGGGCATCGTGGGCAACATCATGGTAGTCCTGGTGGTCATGAGAACCAAGCATATGAGGACCCCCACAAACTGCTACCTGGTGAGTCTGGCAGTTGCTGATCTCATGGTCCTGGTGGCTGCGGGCCTCCCCAACATCACAGACAGTATCTATGGCTCCTGGGTCTATGGCTATGTCGGATGCCTCTGCATTACTTACCTCCAGTATTTGGGAATTAATGCATCTTCTTGTTCAATAACAGCCTTTACTATTGAGAGGTACATAGCAATCTGTCACCCGATCAAAGCCCAGTTTCTCTGCACATTTTCCAGAGCCAAAAAGATCATCATCTTTGTCTGGGCTTTCACATCCCTTTACTGTATGCTGTGGTTCTTCTTGCTGGATCTCAATATTAGCACCTACAAAGATGCTACTGTGGTATCCTGTGGCTACAAGATCTCCAGGAATTACTACTCCCCTATTTACCTGATGGACTTTGGTGTCTTTTACGTTGTGCCAATGATCCTGGCCACCGTTCTCTATGGATTCATAGCTAGAATCCTCTTCTTAAATCCCATTCCTTCAGATCCTAAAGAAAACTCTAAGACATGGAAAAATGACTCAACCCATCAGAACAAGAATTTGAACTTAAATACCTCTAACAGATGTTTCAACAGCACAGTATCCTCAAGAAAGCAGGTAAGCAAAACTGAACCTCCAAGTCAATAGAGCAAATGTGAGGTAGAGTTCCTGGCAACATGGGTTCCACATGGCCCTACCTAGCTGATGGTGAAATCAAAATACAGTCATGCAAATGTTTCACAGGGCAAGCGTCTGCTTTACATATTAAACCCATCTCTAAAGCAACTGAAGATCTAAAAATAGGTGAGAAAGTTGTGATAGCGTATCAGCAGGTATCAACTCAAGTGCTAGAAAATACAAGGAAAACATGTAGACACTCTAGAAATCTACCTTCAAAATGTGCCTCTCTGGAAATGCTATTAGAGTACTTATACCATTTCTATCTTCCATAGGGAATTTGGTTGTACAACAAAGGTTTGAAGAGATAGTTCAAGAATAAGTGAGACAAAATAGTGAAATGTTCCTTACCATTTTACATTTACAACTTAGACAAATACTTGAGAGAGGTTCTGGGACTTGTTTTTGTTGGTCTTAGTTGGGAAAGATTCTATCATCTTTTTCTTCAGCTCCACATGAGGGTCCTGGGATACAGAAGCCAAAAATGCACTTTGCTTAGGAAATGTCCCAACACAGGGAAAATATCAACTTCAGTTTATTACAAGAAACCTGTCAATGTCTTTTGTTTCCTGATAAACAAAACTAAAAATTCCTTATGCTTTCAGATAACTAGAATGTCCATGTATTTACAGTTGAATAGTGGTTTAACCAGTGAATAAAATGCAACTGTATTATAATAGACATAATTTATCTCATAATACAAAAATAAAGTGTTTTACATCATATAAACATTCATCTGTATTTACACAATTGTTCTAAGCTATTCACAGATTTAGCTTTCAGTTACTTTTCCTCCTTTGTCAAACATAATCAACAAATGATAAATATTATTCTTCAAGCTGAAATTATTCTCCAAGCTGAAAAAGAAATCTTGAAATCAATAATACTGTTTCTTTCAGTTGGGTTGAATTTACTCATTTTTTCCCAAAGGAAATAACAATTCTTTGCATGTACATATATAGAAACTGAATATACTTTTCAAAGTATGCATTTAGATCATCCCTTCCTGAACTAAGTTAGCTGAGTGCATGAATAATTGTCATTCGATATATGATCACATGGTGAAATAAACAAAAATCTTTAGGCAGTTTAGATATGCATGAAATGAATAGTGAACTGTGAACTTAATGGAAATATATGCAGCATTTGAAATGATACTGTAATTCTTGATTTATATAAAATTTATTATTAAAGATACTTAGATAAATGATAGAAGGGAAGATCTGATCAACTATTGCCAGCTCTTAGGTTTCTATTGCTTTGAACCCAGCAGTGCTACCTCATACAATGCATATTTGGCCATCTATTATCCAAAACTTGATTGATGGAAATTTGGAGAGATCTGTTGACCATCTGCCAAGACAAACATTAACAAATAAAATAAGGGAGTAAAGAATATGTACATCTCAATTACAGACTAAACATAGGTAAATGTCTATGGCAAGGAAGTTCAGCAAATAAATTCATTCATTAGATTCCAATTTATATTCCTGTTTTAACTTCTAAAAAATTGTTTGCCTGGTCTAATGTCCTTTCTTTCAATTACAGTCATTAGTACCTATCAACATTAATAATGGACTTGAAATTGGTAATTAAGTTACATGTTCACACTCTTATTGCAAAGCTGTTATAGATAAGTTGTATTTATAGAGGCTGTGCGAAAGAAGAAAAAGGCAAAGCTTTGGTTCCAAATGCCCTGGGCTTAATTGTCAGGGCTATAATCAAACTATGTGACCGTGGATAAGCAGAACTCTGAGAGCCTTGGTTTCCTGATCCATAAATTGATACAGCATCCCCAGGATCAGGGTGTGTGTCCAATGAGATAGCTTATAAAAGAATTCTGAAGTGGACTGGCGATTATTACCTGTTAGGCACCTTCCTAGTGTTTTAATGTTACACCTCTAAGATTTTGTTCTTAAAAATACATATTTGTCATTTAATCAAAGATTATTTGTTAAACAAATGTGCATATAGTATATACAGTATAATAACTCATCTGGCCGGCACCGTGGCTCAACAGGCTAATCCTCCGCCTTGCGGCGCCGGCACACCGGGTTCTAGTCCCGGTCGGGGCACCGGATTCTGTCCCAGTTGCCCCTCTTCCAGGCCAGCCCTCTGCTGTGGCCAGGGAGTGCAGTGGAGGATGGCCCAGGTGCTTGGGCCCTGCACCCCATGGGGAGACCAGGAAAAAGCTCCTGGCACCTGGCTCCTGCCATCAGATGAGCGCGGTGCGCCGGCCGCAGCGCGCTGGCCGTGGCGGCCATTGGAGGGTGAACCAACGGCAAAGGAAGACCTTTCTCTCTGTCTCTCTCTCTCACTGTCCACTCTGCCTGTCAAAAAATAAAAAAAAATAACTCATCTAAGGGACTTTTTGTGAATTGAGGCATTTGGAGATGTATTCAGAGTATTTGGGGTCATCACATTAACATCTAGGAGTGAGGGGTGTCGAACGTCCTGCAAGATATAAGATGGTCCTGCCCAAATCCTCTTACAAATATCAGCAAGACCCTCACTGATAATCATGAAATGACATCTTTCAACAGGAATGTATTTAAGTAATGAGTCATGTAATTCAGCCCTGATTATAGATAGCAGAGGAGTTTGGTGAAAAGATGGAGAGTGTATGAGGCTAATGCAATCAGAGAAGTCGTCATAGAAGAGGTAACATTTGAAAAGGCTCTGGAAGAATAAGTATAATTCAAAAAATTAAAGTCAATAGGAGCAACATACCATGCATAAAAGATAAAAGATTATGGCGGGGGTAAGAGTGTGTGGGCTTGCAGAGGGACAAGGAGTGTTTCATAGCATGGGGCTTTTATAAATGGAAGAACTTCATTAAGTAAAATGAATGAAGCATTTGGGAGAGTGAGAAAAACTAATTTTTAATCAGTAGAAATGTGTGAGAGAGGGAGAGCTGGGAATGGGGGAGGGGGGAGGGAGGAGAGAGAGAGAGAGAGAGAGAAAGAGAGAGAGAGAGAGGTGAGAACCAGCAAGCCTGAGGCTATGGAAGTTCCCAATTATCAGCCAGAGAAAGGAGTTTAAACTTAATGAAGAGACAACAAAGAATTTGGGTGGTGAGCAGGGTGCAGTAATGATGACTGGTGTTGGGAATGAGAAATCTGACAGCTGTGGGTGAGGCAGATTGGATGAGGGAAAGCCTGATGCCAGAAAGGCCACTTTGAAAGTTGTTGGTAGAGATACAGACATACGGTAGTAAGCTTCTCCAACAGGGAAACTTAAAAGTAAGGTGTGAACAGGAGATCCTTCAAAGAAAGGCTGCAGTGTGAACATGTCAGTCACCAAAGATGAAGAGAGGGCGGTTCACTCTGGGGCAAGGCTCCTGAGCCTAGTGGAACCACAGAGCGCCCGAGGAGTGGGACTGAGAGCTATGCAGTCTGTTGTCTCCAAAGTTAGTGCTCCTTGATCTGGCTTTTTCCTTTTCGGAAATGGCTCTTGTCTTAAATGTTATAAAAGTTCAAACCGTCACCTTCTATAATATAAATACTTTTATTTTAATATTTCTCTGCATTTTTTCTTTTAGCAAGTTTAATTTACATTTTAATAAATACCAGTCTAGGTCAGGTCTTTTTCACCAAGTTATTAAAGTCAAATGTGTATTTGCCTAAAGGAACCACATTTACAAAAGAATTAAAAGAGCATTTACATGTAAGGGACAGATGTGAATTTTTTTGTTTGTTTGCAGAAAATCTAGGCCAGAATCCTTTACTCCTATTATTCACAGTCTCAATTATATTTAGGAAACCACTTGAATATTGGATAAATTCAATGAAATAAGTTACTCAAACTGACAGCTTGGACAAAAAAATTATCTAATAGACTAAATATTTTGCTTTGTAGCTGTTTGTTTTGATTTTGAGGAGAAGTTGTTTAAATGATCAGATTTGTTGCACTGCAGTTCTATCCCCATAATGCCAAAAGATTCTCTTCAGTTCAGACAGTTGGGGTGCTCAGTTTATGGAGATAAAATTTCTCCATCATTGTCTAGGTAATTAATTAGATATTTTGTTATTTTGGAAGCATGGAAGCACCTATACATCTTGGTATACATTAAATGTACTCATCCTAAATATTGATTTACAAAAGGTGCAGTGATATGCAGAATATTTTATAGATCAGACTTCATTACATTTTTAGTGGAGTCACTCTAACTTTTTTTTCTTGCAGCAAAACTGGTAGAGGAAACTGTGTTACACAGTCTTAATAGAATCCCCAAGAATTCATGGGAAAATTTTTGTTCTGAGTTTTATTTGACAAATCTAATCTGGAAAGTATCAATCATTGTTTCCAAAAAAAAAGTCCTTGTTTTTTAAAGATTCATTTATTTATTTGAAAATCGGAGTAATACAGAGAAAGAGAGAGAGAAAGAGAGAGAGAAAGAGAGAGAGAGAGAGAGAGAAAGAGAGAGAGAGAGAGAGAGAAAATGAATCTTTTACCCTCTGATTCACTCCCCAAGTGGCCACAGCGGCCAGGGCTAAGCCAGGCTGAAACCAGGAGTCAGGAGTTTCATCTGGGTCCCCTGTGTGAGTGGCAGGGGCCCAAGCACTTGCTATTCCTAGGCCATTAGCAGGGAGCTGAATTGGAAGTGGGGCAGCCAGGACATTAACTAGCACCCATATGGAATGCTGGCATCAAAAGAGGTGGCTTTACCAGCTACACCACAGTGTTGACTCCTTCCAAAAATTTTTTAAAAGCCTTCTGCCTTACTAGAAAGGTGTTGGCAGCCCAAGAAACAAAAGTGACTTTCTTTTTAAAAGCAATACAATCCTGGCGGGCGCTGTGGCTCACTTGAGTAGTCCTCTGCCTGCGGCACCAGCACCCCGGGGTTCTAGTCCCACCCGGTTGGGGCTCCGGATTCTGTCCCCGTTGCTCCTCTTCCAGGCCAGCTCTCTCTGCTGTGGCCTGGGAGTGCAGTAGAGGATGGCCCAAGTCCTTGGGCCCTGCACCCGCATGGGAGACCAGGAGGAAGCACCTGGCTCCTGGCTTCAGATAGGTACAGCACGCCGGCCGCAAAGCACCAGCCGTATTGGCCACTTGGGGGGTGACCCAACGGAGAAGGAAGAACTTTCTCTTTCTTTCTTTCTCTCTCTCTCTCTCTCTCTCTCTACCTCTGCCTCTGCCTCTGCCTCTGCCTGTCAAAAAAATAAATAAAATAAAAGTAAAAGCAATACAATACAAAAGTAAATACAATACAAAAGTAAAAGCAATGTTGTTAGTGACAATGATGATTATCACAATGATATAAGAGTAATCATGCATATTACAGGTTATACAGAAAACTAGAAATAACAAAAATGGCATCCTTTACCACACTCCACTAAAACCAGTATCATTATAATTTGGTTATATTTTTTCTTATGCTTTCACTGGATCTTTATATATTTATAGTCAAAATGTAGACTTAATTTTATATCAAAATGCTGAAATTAATATTCTCAAAATGAAAGAAGCAGAGTAAAGAAAGTGATTCAGACTGGGTTGCTTTGCAGCCTCCGTTATCTCATGACTGAAATGGGGAGAACAATTACCTCACAGCTTTGTTGCTGACATCAAGTTGCATCAGACTAAGTCCATTTTTGTTCTCCCACGTGTCCAGCCACTTCTTAGGGACATGCATCACCCTGGGTCCCCTCCTGACTCTCTCTTCAGCCATCTCCAGTCATACAGTGTGCGCATGGGCAATTAAGACAGAGAAAAGGTCTTGATGTGTCTTCTGTATGTTCCTCCTCCTTCCCTCCAATGCTATGGACTTTTTAAACAAGACATCTGAAAGAAAAAGATGTCTTTAAGACACAAAGGGAAGGAAGCATTGTTGTAGACAGTCAGACAGGAGGACTGGTACTCAGAAGCTGAGAGCCCTTTGGGTTTTCTGACTTTAAGTAACGGATAATTGCACCACCTCTAATAGAACCCTTGCTCAATTCAGCCCCCCCTCTTCCCAGTTAGCTTAATCGATGATTAACCTTACAAGGCAAATTAATGACACTAAACTCAGCAGCATTAAAACTAAATTAGAAATTTCCCAAGTTTACTGGGGCTATTTTACAGCTTTATGTTAATTTGTAATTGTTTTATTTGTTCCGGTTGACTGGGTTCAACTAACTATATGCAAAGGTCCCTAAATTGGAAATTAAAAAGTGAAATTATTTTCACTTAGCACTCAGGTAGCTAAATGTGCCATTTTACTTTTATTATTAAAGAATAATTTTCCATTTTGCTTCACAATCATGTATACAAGAACATGTTTAATGTATAGCTCATAAATTGACACAGGGGTGCTCCCCTGCAGTTTCATGCTTTTGTTCTTTGTTTCAGATGAGCATACACTGTTCATGCCCAATTTTATATCTACAAGTTTGAGCCATAATTCCACCAGTAGAGAAAAATGAATTATCTCAAATACCTAGAGACAGGAAAAACTGCAATCGTACAGAATTCTTAATTTAGCCATGCAAAAAACATCTTACAATCAGTCAGACTTGAAAATGACAAACTGCTTTACTTTGTACTTCTTAATACAGCGTCTTGTGAGTTCTTCAAAATGCAGGTACCCCAAGTTCCAAACGGACAAAAGGTTAATCTGTAACTATGTTCTTGTTGTTCTTTACTATTTGTTATTAACTGGGGGAAAGGAATTGTATGAAGCTAGAACTAGGTCAGTATTAAACACATTTGGCAGTATGCCATTTAGATTCAGTATCTCCCCAATTTGGTTAAATATTCATTCAGATCTCTGAAAGCACCTTGCAACAGCCTAGGTGTGGAGGCTACAAGGATCCATCAAAACAAACTCATCTTCAAAGAGTCCAAGGCTAATGAACACAACCAACCCAGAGCAGACCATTATATTCCAACATAGAGGACGTAGCATCCGTGAGGGGAGAAGCAAAAATGCAAGGGAATGGAGGTATTTTACGAAACACATGATATTTGAGGGGGACCTAAAAGACAGACAGAATATCGCAAAGCAGCGATGAGGGGACAGGCCAAAAAGGAAGAAAGTTCCCCAGAAAGGAGAGAGGAGGTGGCAGAGGACTGCACATATCCAGAGATGGAATTATTCAGTATTGTTGAAGGGACTGTGGAAGGGAAATGTCTGGAGAGGGAAGTCTGAACCAGACTGTAGTGTGACCACGCACAATTCCCATCCCTCCTCCCCAGCCCGGCCCCTTTGTCATTTCACATACTTTCTTCCATATCTGTGCTTCTAGCTGCTGCCTATGAGTCTACAGTATATACGGCTCCAGAAATGACATCTCCTGACCCATACAGGCAACGGCTTCTTGAATGTAATGTAATTAGATCAAACTCACTGGTTTCTTTCATAAATGTCTCTTTTTCTTCTTTTCTGTTCTTTTTATTTCTCTTTATTTTTCTTCCTCTCTCCCTTCCTTCCTGTTGTTCTTTCCTGTTTTAGGTTCACAAACTATAGACCTGGGAATCCTTTTCTGTTTTTTTTTTTTTTAATCCAAATATTTCCCACCCAGATCTAAGCAGTAACCAAGCCCTAATGATTCTGGCTGGTAGCTCCCCCGGCTGGCCTACTTCTCCACTTGCACTCCCACTGCCCACAGTTGCCGCCTCTCACTGCCCTACTTCACTAACACCACACCAGCCTCTCTGGCTCCCAGTCTTCTCTCCTCCAAATCACTCTTTGTGTTACCAACCAAGGGATCTCTCTAGCAGAGATATATTACCAAAATAATTTACACAGTCCATTGAAGCCTGGAGTTTCAACTCCTTCGCATAACAAATAAGATCTTGGCTCCTTCCCACATGTTCAGCTTCATCTCTTGTGCTCTCCCAACTTACTTTATGCTCCAGGAATACTGAATTATTTGCAGTTCTTTGAACATGCTGTGTTCTCTCAGCCTGAGTGCTCGTCATCTGGCAAACTCCCAACTGTTTTTCAAGTCTCCAATCAAATAATGCCCCATGCAAACATCAAATCTTTCCTGAGTTTTTCAAATCTATGTACCTGGACCTCTCAGCATAACTATTTAGATGTTCTTCCTGTGTTTCCATGGTCCTTTGATTTGCTTCAAGTTTAGTATTTCTTCTGGACCATAATTGTTAGCCTGCCTGTCTCTCTATTGCCACTAACATCCTTAAGAGCAAACCTAGTGCTGCCTTTGGTATAGAGTAGGCTCCCAAAATGTTTATAAATGTAGTGGTGTGCTGCAGCCAGAGTATGGGCTTTTCAAGATCAAGTTGTTGGACTTTCTTCCCGATGCCACTTTCAAGGCCATTACATTTTATTACTTAAAATTAGCCATGACTGGCAGACTTATACAACAGAGATCAGCAAATAGGATAACCCACGCACCCCTACTTTTGTGGAGAGATGATTGTTAAATATGTACCAGAACCTTTCTATTTGTGTATAAATACAAATACATGTATGTTATATATATCAAATATATATATAATTTCATATATATAATAAATTAAAATGTGAAAGTTCAGTCAAAGCCACAATTTCTTTTGATCCCTGAAAAATTATTTATGCCATATCCTCCAATTTTAATTAAAATGTATTTTCTTTTATCAAATGCATTTTGAATTCCTAAATATCCAAAGTCAACTAGCCAGAATGGTGGTGATTTTGTTAGTAGATAAGACATTTTAGGAAGATTCTTTCCCTTTCAAAGGGGGAAATAGTAACTTACAAACACAGCAGACAGATAATAATTCACCTTGTTATACAAAATCACGTTGATTTTCTTGTTATCCTTTAAAATCTCCATCAGAGAGCTCTCTGAGGCAGAAGGGGCAGAGAGGCAGAGGGATGGCAACCCGGGGGAGGAAAACAATCCAAGCGGAGATTTAAAGAAGAGAATAAATCTACTTGAGTGCCCTTGTGTGACTGTTTTCCTGAAACAATTTGCACACATTCTCTTCCTTCGGAAGGAACTATCTCCACTCTGCTCTGACAAGCTTTCAACACCCTCTAAAATGTGACATTTCGTCATATTCCTGGCACTGTTCATCCACTGTCTCGTTAATTCAATGAAGATTCATTGAATGCCAGTTTCATACCTGATATTCTTCTAAAGAACCAGTGATAGTCACCAGCTTATCACATTTTCAATAAAATACAAGAGATTTGATATTAAAATATTTAGAAAACACAATATTAGGCTGTCCAGCATGAAGAAGGAGCAGCAGCAAAGGGTGAATACTGTACTTAAGGCTGGAGAGCAAACCCCCAGGGGAGTGAGAGTCACTCTCACTCGTGAAGAATGAGTTGACATTCACCAGGCCAACATGAGAAGATGTCTTTCATGTCAGCAGAAGTAGTCATTTAAGTCACCAAACTCAGCCCAGACAAGACCATGGAAAACCTAGTGTGAAATTTGAAGATTTGGTTCTAAGGTGCTAGGGAACCATAGGTGGTCTTTCAAAAAGACAATGGTAAATACTTGACTTTGAGAAATTTGCTATTAAAATTTTCTGATTGGGCCAACCAGGAACCTGGGAAACAGGAATGAAGTTGTTGCAATCAATCAAGGAACACATGAATTCAGGAACAGCATTAGGGATTGTTAGGATAGAATGTATGTAGTTGAGAAATATTCAGGAGGCAAAATCAGAATGATTTCAGAACTAATTAAGTAGATAAAGAACGAAAAATTCCTAAAGGGAGTTTAGGTTCTTAGCTGGGGCAGTCTATGGTTATTAAACACAACACAGAATACAAAGGGATGAGCAGTACTATTTATATTTCTCTCTTCTCCACAGATTCAGACACATTGAACAAGAATTTGCCGCACATGCCAAATTCATTAGTACTTTATGACTTTGCTCATGCAAATTCTTCCCGCCTGTTAAAGTCCTTGCTCTTGGCATTTCCACACATTTCTACAATGTGCAGGTTCCCAGCACAGGCTGCAATTAGGTCAACAGATTAGGGGTAGACTGAGAGGCAGGTTGAGCATGAGCTCTAGAGTCAGAAAAGCATAAACTCCAATCCCAGCTCTTTTAATGATTGTGTCTATGGCTTTCGGTAAGTCATTTTATTTCTTGATACTTTAGTTTGTGCATATGTAGGGTGAGATACTAATAATTCTCACTCATAGAGTGTGAGGAAAAGACTAGTTCATCATAAACATTCAAAAATATTACTGTGGTTAACTTATATATTGAAAATATCATGTACTCTTTCCTTATTCATAAAGCAATAAAAATATAAAATGGTTGTACATTCCTAAAGAAGAAGACAAAATTTATAGGTTATAACAGAGGCAGATCTTGCAGGGCTCTAACAGCATATTAATAAGATCAAATCAGTAAATGCTTCCTGCACTCAAACTGTGTGCCCAGAGAGAAGTACAACACCTAATGACACACAGAACAGAAGCTGGACATTATTCACTTTTTATTATGTGTTCTGTACTATTCGAAGTGTTTTACATAAACTCAGTAAATCTTAACAACAATCCTAGAAAGTGCGGACTTATAGATGATAATTTGGAGGCATAGAGATGCTGCAAAACATGCCCTGAGTCACTGACAAAACTAATTGTGGCAAAGCCGGGACTTGAACTCAGCACCTCTGCTCCAGAGTTTACATAATGTCAACTACTAGGACAAAAGAACATTTAAAAAAATGAGGTTGGTAGAGGTTAAAGTAAATTTTTGGAACTGGTAGGATACAGTATAGAGGTTAGGTTAGTAATTGAATAGAATGAGAGAAGAGAAGTTGTTATAAGAGAAGTAAAGGGAGAAATGAGAAGATATGACAGCATTGTCAGTAGAAAAAAATGGAATTAAAATAAACATGTTCTGCCAGAGGAATGGTGGTGAGATTATCCAAATATGTTACAGAGACATGACAAATAAATTTGGAGAATGGATAGGCTGAGGTTGAATCAGTGATGTCAGGACACGAAGCCCAAAATCACCTCCAAGAACTGCCTCAGTTTCTTCATCATGCTATTGAGCAATGCCCATGAAAATCTCATTCCTTAGATGGTGACTATGTCATCCTTGGAGTTCCCATTCCAAATGTGCTCCCAGTGATCTCTGCCTATCCATTTGCAGGACACTAATCTCTTCCCTCCTTTGATTCCTGAAATGCCTATTTCAAAACTCACTATCAGGTAGTTGTTATCTGCTGCCCCCCCCCCAACACACACAGAAGACACCCAACATCTTTTCTATTGTTTTTGCCTCAGTTCCAGTCTCATCATTTGCCTTTTGTACTGTAGGTGAGAAGGCTGATTTCCTGCCTCCCCAAAGTTTTAGTGAATTCATAACCAATATCTGTGACTCTTAAATGTTATCTTCTAATTCATTTCCTAGAGTGCTGATATGATCATCAAAATTGTAGACTTGATACCATCGCTGTGCTGCCCGAAATCCTTACTATTCTCATTTCTTATCTGTTGAAATCCCAGGTTGCTACCATACCATACATTTATGATCTGTTCCCTAATGATTGCCCAGGCTGTCGCCTTCCTTCCCCCAACATATAATCCTTATCTGTTATACGCTAGCATACTTCCAAGCCAGTGGGCATATTCCCCCAAGTTTTAAGCCATCTAATTGATCTAATACTTCCAATTTAACCTCTAATGGGTCACTTCTCAGAGCAGGCTCCCCTGATCTCCATTGCCAAGGTCTGGTGTTTCTTCCTCTTCGTTGTAGCACTGTGTGCTTTCATCTGTCCTGCTAATCATGGTTTTGTTAATGACCTGTTCCAATGGCTGTTTTCACTACAAGATTGTCCACACCACCACTGCAGGAACATTAGCCCATTCATCTTGGTGTCCGTGGTGCCCCACACCATATGCTTAGGAACATATTGATAAATGACTAGAACAGCATGGAAGTGAAGAAAAAAGTGAAAGAATCAAACATAACTTGAAAGACATTTTTTAGGAGTTACTGAAAGACATGTTCAGGGAGAGATATTTAAAACACTGCTAGGGGAATGAGTGTTTAGCTTTGTGTTAAGGCTGCCTTCATCCTGTACAAGTGTATCTGAGTTCGGATCCTGGCTTTCATCTTAACTCCAGATTCCTGATAATGCAAACCCTACAAGGTAGCAGTAATGGATCAGGTAATTGTGTTCCTAGCACCCATGTGGGAGACTTGAATTATGATCTTACTTTCTGGTTTTAGCCTTGGCCTATTGCCTACATTTGGGCAGTGAAACAGTAGATGGAAGCACTGTCTTTCTCTCTACCCCTGTGACTCTCTGCTTCTAAAATAAATAAATTTTAGATTTTAAAAAAAATCAGAAATGTTCAATTTGAGATGAGAAGTACTTGTATGGAGGAGTTGGAGATATTAGACAGTGAATGATCAGAATCAGATATGTAGATTTGAGAATCATCAAAATAACGGAAAGGAAATATGACAAGGATTCTAAGATTTTTTTTCTATTTATTTGAAAGGTGGGGCAGGGAAGTGGGGAGAGAAAGAGTGCTTCCATCTGCTGGTTCATTCTCCAAATGGCCACAATGGCCTGGGCTGGGCCAGGCTGAAGCCAGGACCTGGAACTGCATCCAGGTCTACCATGATGGTGGCAGGGGCCCATGAACTTGAGCCATCTTCTGCTGCATTCCCAGCCACATCAGCAGGAAGCTGGATTGGAAGTGGAGCAGCTGGGACTCCAATCAGCCCTCAGGATGCTAGTGTTGCAGATGGTGGCTTAACCTGCTGTGCCACAACACTAGCCCCATGAGGATCCCGTTTTTAAAAATGGGAGGACAGATTAATAAAAATTGAGATCTAGAAGAATGCTTTTATTTCAGAGGCTAAAACAGAGTTGGGTACTTTGCTAGAAATAAAAAGACCCAACCTCTTGGAATATGGCCAGGTGAACAAAGATAGATTTTAGTGGGTACTCCCACTTAGGAAGGAATGTGAAGACACAAGTATTAGTCAAAGTATGAGGAAAGTTGCTGTTAAAAGAATAAGTGCATTTATCTAAAACAAAAGTCATGGCCTGGCCACCAGAGTCAGGCACAATACTTGAGAGCTATGTGGAGACACAGGAGAAAAACTTGAATAAATGTAAATTCAAATTAGACCTAAAAATTAAACAAGGCTATGCATATGCACGAAATAAAGTGAATAAGACACTTGATAACCATTTTTAGTAGACATAAAAATAATATCCTAGAAAAAGAACTAAACTTCCATAAACAACACTGGTGACTCCACTGTACCCTTGAATAGTTTGCCCAGAAAAAAATCATATAGTAACTTTAAAGCCTCCTATGCTCCCCCATTTGGGACCTTAGTTGTTTGAGCTTGATGGAGATTTATGACTATGGGAGAACTCAGTGTATCTTCCGCAGGCAGAGGGAGTTAGTTCTGAAAATAAGAAAGTGACTCAGGGAGAAATGTGGCAGTGTTGTGAGAGTGAGAGAGGACGTAGGCAAGGCAAAGGCGGAGCAACCCATGCGTTTTTCAAGATCATTTGTAAAGTCAAGTGGCTCAAGCCCCCATAGATGTGTGGCACTGAACCCTCTGCCACACTTTCTTGGATGGGAATTCAGTTTTGTGGTTGATTCCTCTTGGTAAAAATTTGAAAGATTATACAGACTTAAAATTTTGGTTGGAGGAGGGTAGGGGAGAAGAATGCACTAATCCATTTTCTGTTTTACCAGGAAAGATAGGAATAGGCTCAGATCCAGAGGTAATTTACAAGAGAAATATTTAACTAGAGATTATAAAGTACTAGGATGAACCTCCAGGGATTTCTGTAGGAATCCATTAGACAGCTCTCTGAAAAAGTTAAAAGCAATCAAATCAATTCTTATGTATAAACCAACTGCAGTGCACAGTGGAGGTGCTTTCCTGGAATTAAGTATGGTCTGGTTAAATTATTACAATCCCTTCCAGCACTTAATTACATGGGTTGGGAAAATAGGCAAAGTAAAGAACAGATACACAGATTCAGGACAGATTTGCACTTCCTCACCAATGCTTTAAAACCTCTTCTCTGCCAGGCACTGTGTTCATCCCTAGGATATGAAAATAAATGAAGAGTTTTTCTCAGAGGAAGTTCAAAGTCTAATAGGAAAGCAAAGTAAACTGATAAGCTATAAAGGAATGTACTAGCATGGTGAAAAACACAGATTAGTGGCTCTTGATCTGGAAGGTTGGGTAGAGGTGGACATCAGAAAGGCTTTCTGGAACCAAGGATTCCTAAATTAAGCCTTGTGAATTAGCAGACATCTTATAGGTGAAGATAGAAAGTGGCGTCTGCAGTGGGAACATTACAGGTGAAGGCCAGAAATACAGACTTATCCAGAGAACCTCAAGTATCTCATTAATGCTTAGTAACCAAAGATGAAACTAACGAGGTAAGTAGGGGCCAGAAAAGAAGCTGGTTAGTATACTGAGGGATTCAGACAAGATTCTAAAGGCTGTGGAAAGTCACTGGGAGATTGCCATGCAGAGAGTGTTATAACCAGATTTATGCTTGAAGAATATCACTGCTTTCCATATCGGAAAATAGTTGGTCCAAAGTCAGGGACTTTAGTTAGGAGAGGACTGCAATAACATGAGCAAAATGATATTAATCACCCTGTGCATGTCTAGTATGACAAGGTAAATAGCAATTAGGAGAGAAAGAAATACATACAATTAGAATAGAATCAGTAAAGTTGCTGTGAGTAGATGTGAGAGAGGAAGGCAAAGGCAGCTCTCTTGAATCTTTGAGAGCAAAAGTGGTGTGACAGCCAAGAGATTAAATTCTGGATCCCACCCCTTGGGATAACATCCTGGATTGCCAATGATTATGTGATGTGAACCAGTTAATTTGCAACCTTGAGCCTTAGTTGATACACTATGAAAATGGTGATGATAACAGCACCTATCTCTCAAGGTAGTTATTAGGACTTGGTGCAAACAAACTCTTTATATTTATCACAGTTCCTGGAATATAGAAATAATAAATTTTACTTCTATTATTAAGTAGATAATGTCATTTACCTGAATGGGGACAGTAAGTGGAGAACAAACATTTCCTTGAGGTGAAAAAGTTTAGCTTATTTTAACTTACTATATTTGAAGTATCTACAGAAGACAAAGAATCACAAATACAGATTTAGAGCTCAAAAGAAATAAGTAGCCTGCAGACATAGATTTGGAAGCAATTAGCATGCAGATTATTTATTAAAGAAACCAGAGTAATACCATCCTGGGAGGCAATTTTGTGGAATAGAAAAAAAAAAACACTGAGTAGCAAGAATTCTAGGGAGAATAAGAGCCTGTGAGATAAACAGAGAAGGAATAGGCAGAGACAGAGGAAGGAAACAAGAGAAAAGTCACAAAGACCAAAGAAGGAGACTATTTTAAAGGCAGTCAATGGAAAACATATAAAAATGCTTGGAAAATTTTGCAAGTGGTTTCCTTAAAGCATCAAGGGAATCAGACTGCATGGATTTGATGGAGGAGGATGTATGATGGGTGGAGGAAACTACAAAAAGGTCAGGAATGGATCTCTGTTTTAACAACCTTGATTGTGATAGAGAAAGTAACAACTGGAGAAATAAAGTAGGGTGTTTTTGTATCATTTTGCTTTACTTCTTAAGATGGAAGAAACCTGAGCCTGTTTAAGTCTTGATAGGAAAGAGCTAGTGAATTAGAAAGAATTATTTGGAGAAACATGAATAAGACTCAATATCAATAGAAAATAGTTTCTGAGGAGGCAAGAAGTGATATGAAAGGGGCCATCTTTTCTTTTTCAGTGAGGTTTGGGTCAAGTTTACTAAGGCATGTGCTGCACACAGCAGGGTCTGGTACATAGAAGTACCTAATGTTTTTTCAGTAAATAAGTAGACAAATGAATGTTCTAAATGAATGGATTAAAGAAGGAGTGAATAAGATACAAGGAAAAGAGATAAGGATGATCATGGTTGCTGATGAATTTTAGATTAGAAGGCAGAATGTTCTCATTAGATGGTCTCTATTTTCTCCATGAGATAGAATAGGAAGTCATGGCTGAGAATGATGAGATTAATGCCAGGGAAATGGGGCACGAGTAGAAGTATGGATGTTCGTTGTGGGAAATGGGAGAGGTAGATGGTTGGTGAAATGATAATGATTAGATTCCAATCGTGTTTTTTTAAGTGAACTAGTGTGGTAGTAAATTACATTTGATATGAATTTCTTAATAATATCTGAACATGTTCCAGTTGTCTTTTCTGGGACTCATTCTCAATAGTCCACATTTAAATGAGCCATTTCATTGACCACAAAGCTCCTGGCATGGTCCTCAAGGTTGTTACTGTTCTGCTGCAGCAAGTGACACATCCGCAAGCAGGATAATTTCTCATTTAGCATCCTATTCCCCTTCATTGAGGCAAAGATCTTGTGATAAAGGACCAGACTGGGTTAGACTGGAAGTATTACCACAGGGCAGAGACTTCTTCATCTGCTAAAAGTTTGCATCGGAAGCCCTGACTCCAAATCAATAAAACCAGGTACTTCAATAAATCCCTTACTCAAAGCCATTGTGAACAAGACCAGCTCATAGGAAATAACTCCTTCTCCACAATCTTGAGCCAGCTCTCTCCTTTATCAGCATCCCCAGATGAACGTCTGAGGTACACAGTCTGCTTTTCATTTCCACTTTATCTTTGAAAAATTCTGGAAACACATTTAGAAGCAATTGCCTTGGGACAAAGCAGCACATTCCGTTTTGCACCTGGTTGTTGACTTCACATTGCTGCTGACTTTACCTCAAAGGAATATGGTGTCATGAGGCTTGAACACTTAATAAACAGGGATCAACACAATCAAGGGTGCTTGACTCTTCTGGTTCATAGGCAAGTGTCTGGCTTTTTGTTCCTCACTGAGACCCTTGAGAGTACTATAGGCAAAAACTAAAGCACTAAAGGCTTCCGTGATCAATGTCCTGCCCTCACACTTCAGCCTCATGCAGGATGTTTGTTTATTCCTGGGGGAGCTCTCTGAACTCAAGGAGTCTGTGTCAGTCACTCCAAATCCAATGCAGACCAAATTCAGACAGGAGGGAAACTGCCATTATTGACCATGGCTTTTAAGCTAATGAATAGCGGTTTCTGTTGCTGGCTCCTCCTCAACTCTAGCTATTTCATCAGAATAATTAATCAAGAGAGGTTATTAAATCATACCAGGCTATTGTCCCCATAGTAAATATGCTTTAAAATAGACAAATATCTATGCATATACTCCAAGTAGAGACAGCAATTTTTATTTTTTAAAAAATGTAATGATAAGCACTTAGGCACCAGAAAATGAAACTCCTGTCCTTATCATGCCCTGATAGTCAAGACATAAACTTCTGGACTGCAACAGAATGAATTAGCTCACATAATTTCAGTGGTCATTAAGAAGATCTTGGCAGCATTTTTGGAAGGAGCATTAATTTTTGCAAACTGATTCCTAAATGTAAACCCACTGTCAGATAATGCTGCCACCTTTTAGAGAATTACAGCGTGAAGCTCTTATAATTAGAATCCTATTCATTCAATAGAGTCACCTTTTTGCCTGAGCTAAACTGACCCAACATGATCCTGAAAGCTATTTTTTTCTTTTATAGCAGTGAGAAATATAAAGCATTCTTTCAAAAGCACTGATAATTTATCATAAAGGCAACTTGAAGAATGTTGATTAGCAAGCATAAAATTCAGAAAGCCATTTTCCCTAAAGAGCAGTAGAAATGCCTGCATTCAGAGGTAAAACATCTTGGTAAACTGTTATATAGTAGCACCAGGGGAAATGCTGTATGCAAAAGCCTTTGTAATGAGTAGCTATTTCCTCATAAACTGATGAGTTAATATTTCATATATTTGCTGTGTTCACCATCATCATAAAGATTCAAACATATTATATCTTAACAAGGTGTTATAAATTTGTTGTTCACATTTATTTCACTCCAAAATTCCTGAAGAATAGGACATTTTCCCTTCACTTTTAAAGGCATATCCTAATACAAATTATAATGAGAGGGCAAGATTTCAGACTCCCCAGACACCATGGAGACCTTTGAAAATTTCTCCAACTGATTCTTAAAACTCTCCTCAAAGCCTCTCCATCCACTTGTATTCCAACTTAGATTCTTCAGTTAGTATCATGCACCAGAATACATGTTTGGTCTTCCTCCAAAACAACACAGCCTGGAAAAATAGTCTATCCCACCTGCATAAGTGTCAAATCATTAACCAACTTTTATGATAGATGATACTACTGAGCTCTTATTATGTGCCCAGCAGGGTGCTAAGACATTTTTACCCATCATCTCACTTGCACCCAGGGTGTAGTCATAATGTATGCTATCAACTTCAAAAAGGGGGCTGACATTTAAAGACATTAAACTTATTTTCAGTCATTTTTAAAAAAATGGAGGAGCAAGGAGTTTAAACCTAGTGTCTAATTCAAAGTCTCTGACAGCAACATTATACTCCACATCTTCACATACCTGCCCATGGTGCTAGTATCTCAGTGATGAGATACAGAGTGAGCCGTACCTTCACAAGATAAATGGGATTTCTTACATGTGTGGCAATTAAATTCATGCATTCATTCCATAATAATGCATTGAATACCTGTTTGAATGTTTCAGGCACTACTTTAGACCTTGGGAACACAGCAGTGAACAAATCAGACAAAAATCTATTCTAAAGAATTTACCCTCTAAGATAAAGGTAGGAAACAGGGAATAAAGAGACAAATACATATATCATATGAAATTGTGATATATCCTATTGTGGATAAAAATCAAACAGATAAGGGGGATAATGAAATGCTGAAATGGAATACAATTTTAAATAGGATAGTCAGATATATTAAATAATAGCCTCTTTTCAGAGTATGATATTTTGATTCTCTATACAGATACTAGCAAATGGCATTTATAAATCAATGCTCAAAACTCAACACAGTTTTTTTCACTGGTGCAATATTAAAATCCCAAGTGGACTTATAGAAGTCATTTGATTTTTATGTACAGAAAGTATAGCATTAGTGATACTATTCAATTATATTTCATAAGCGTTTATAACACCCATTCTAAATGAAAATGTATTCTCATTCATAACTGAAGTGTTTCTCAGTGTTGGAATAGGAACCTTTTGGTGGATCTGTGATTAAGAGAAGTTACTGATAATTGTTCCTACATCTAGGTACAGTGTTAATTCTCTCCATTTTTGTGAGAAAGTATGACAGTCTTGTTCAAGTCCTCACCTAGGACTAAGAAACAGTGGCCTTTTTAGAGACAAATCAGAGAAGACTCTTCTACCTAGTTCAAATCTTAATTTTACCCTTAGTATGTGGTGTCTGAATTTCTTCAACTATGAAATGGAGATAATAATAGTACCTTGTGCATAACGATCTTGTCTAAATATGATAGTATGTAAGTGAAGCACTTAGAACACAGCTTGATTCACAATAAGAACTGAATATTTACTACTAATTGGTTTCAAAAATAGCTTTAACGTTTCAAGAATTGACTATGTTCTGAGAGCTGGCAGGAAGCACTTAACATTCTTACATTTATCCATACAGCAACCATGCAAGATAGGTCAGGTTACTGCTTCCGTTTGACTAAAGAGAAAGCTAAGAATCAGAAATAGTAATGGGTCCAAATCGTAACAACTGTCAGGTGCTGGAGACAGGATACCAGCCCAGCCTGGCTGCCATAGAAGAAGAGAGTCTTTTGCATTGCAGAATTAGGAGAGTCTGAGTGACAAACCCAGGGACTGGTTTATTTGGGACCAAGACAGCCAGCTACCACCAATCTGTAAATATGCCTTCTTCAAGTGCCTCTTGACATGGTTTCTAAATGTCCTCCAATCTAATAATTCTTAACAGTTCTCATCTTCTGGAAAAGTGGGTCTCAGGGTGATTAAAATACAGTGAAATGATTTCATGAATTTTTTTTTTGTTGCTAGAGAGAAAAAGCTAACCATGAATCTGATATAAGATAAATCAAATTTTGAATAAAAACTTTAGTCCACAAGATAAGAGCCGGGATTATTTGATCTTTATTTCTCATAGGCTTTGATAATTATGTGACAGAATTGAAATTTTAAGCCTAAATCATAATAGTGGTTTGAAATAGGTTGTATGTCATTTGTTTTATTAAAAATGTTCAACTCTTCTGTGGTTAGCAAACTCTAATTATGGACCAAATTCTGACTTACTGCTTATTTTTCTAAATTGAGTTTAAATCAATCTTAAAAGGAAATACACATCAGTTTATGCATTGCCTATGGCAGATTCTTCCCTATAATGACAGACTTTTGAGTAGTTGCAACGGAAACTGTAAGGTGCAAAAGGTTAAAATATTTACCATCTGGCTCTTTTACAGTAAAAGTTTGATGACTCCTGGACTCTTACTAATTAAGAATTTATTTGTGAAATATTACATACTTAGTATAGCTACTAGTGCATAACAAGTGCTCACTAAATACATAATAAAATCATGCTAAATAAAAATGTTTAGATTGCACAAAATCTTAGAACTGGAAAATTCAAGCTTACAAGGAGCAGCCCAAGTTAGCAGCTTATGGATCTCAGGCTTTTTTATCTTTACTTTCTATCCCCCAGAGCAAATGCTTTGTCCATTACATTGCAGAATGTTGATTCTGATGAACCCTAAAAATACAAGTTTGTATTTAGATGCAGAGTGATATCAGGAAAAATAGCTTTGTGTAACTTTATAAGTGACAGAGAAGTCCCAAATGATTGACTGTGACAGCAGGCAGATAAGACAGAACAGTGCATGTCATTTGCAGGCAAATCCCATTCTACTTTGGTGTATATTAACATAGTGTCAGTCAACACCCACTAATGGGAAGTGAACTCAGCATAAATCATATTGAGTTAGTATGCCCTTAGGTCTTTAATTTCCCTACATTCTTCCTAACAATACAGTCACCAATTCTTCAGTTTTGCAGAATGGCAAACTGTTCTCCAGAATATTTTATTCACCATAATTTGATCTATCATATCTCTTTTGGAGAAAGAATATTTACATATTGTTTTTCATTTTTAACTTTTAACTTACAGTATTTTTTGATGCCAGACTCTTTCAGGAAGTAAAGATACTAATATGCAATAAGTGTTATTCCTAACCATTGAGATCTCACACACCAGAAAAGAAACGAGACACAAAATAATATTTGGGACTAGACCAGAAATATAAAATGGCCACATAGAATTCTGTCAAAGCTATACAGCTTAGAATAGTCAATTTGTTTCTTCATTCAATCATGTGTTCATTCATTTTCTGAATATCTATTTCACCGACTAGATGCCAGATCCTCACACAGCTTCTTGCAGATAGAGTAGAGTAAGGATTCTCAAGGAGTGGTTATTCTAGCAAGGACAAACAATAAGTAGGTAAGTAAGTAAAACAAGATCCTTTCAGGTTGTAACCATGAATGCAAGCAAAATAAACAGAGAGAAATAGGAGCAACTAACTTGGAGAAGGACTCCTACTTACCACTCTAAAAATAGTAACTTCTCTGGATCTCTTTTTTTGTTCACCTAGAAAATGAAGTGAATACCTATGTCATAACTGCTATAAAGATGTAATAATTCAATAAAGTCTTTAGTACTATGTTTAAGACATACTGAGTGTTCACTAAGGTATTACTATTGTGGTTGTCAAAGGCTTCTCTCCCTTTGGTTAAATCCTCCACATTTTCCCAGTGATAGGAACTTTTACCATTCTAAATTATGAAAAATTAGCTGTCATTTGTTGAGGACCATAATCCATGCCAGTGCTTTAGATACATTTCTTCCTTCATTTTTCTTAGCTGCTTTTGTTTCACAGATGAGTATACAGGAACTTGGATGAAATGTCTTGTGCTATGCCATACACATAATAAGTAGTAGAATGAGAATTAGAATGCAGCCATGTCTGTATTCTATGTATGTGTTCTCTGTATGTATGCATTCAACAGCCCATTTTCCTTTTTTTAAGATTTATTTATTTTATTTGAAAAGCAGAGTTACAGAAAGAGAGGAAGAGACAAAGAGAGAAAGAGGGGGCTGGCGCTGTGACACAGCGGGTTAACACCCTGACCTGAAGCTCCAGCATTCCATGTGGGTGCCAGTTCAAGACCCGGCTGCTCCATTTCCAATCCAGCTCTCTGCTGTGGCCTTGGAGAGTAGTGGAAGATGGCACAAGTCCTTGAGCCCCTGCACCCATATGGGAGACCGGGAGGGGCTCCTGGCTCCTGGCTTTGGATCGGTGCAGCTCTGCGTTGTGGCCAATTGGGGAGTGAACCATCAGATGGAGGACCTCTCTCTCTCTCTCTCTCTCTCTGCCTCTCCTCTCTGTAACTCTGACTTTCAAATAAATAAATAAATAAATCTTTTTAAAAAAAGATATATATATATATATATATATATATATATATATATATGGAAAGAGAGAAAGAGAGAGAGAGAGAAACTTCCATCCACAGGTTCATTCCCCAAATGGCCGCAAGAGCCAAAGCCAGGAGCTTCATCCAGCCCCACCATGTAGATGCAGCGGCCTAGGGCCTTTGGCCATCTTCCAGTGCCTGAGCAGAGAGCTGGATCATAATTGGAACAGCTGGTACTCAAACTGGTTACCATATGGAATTCTGGCATTACAAGTGACAGTTTAACCCACTATGCCACAATGCTGACCCCTACTAACCATTTTCTTAACCACTGCACTACAAAGCCACCTAGACCATCTAAAAGATACTGATGTGTTCATCTGTGTTGAAATCTTGGACCTCATATCCAGAGCCAGCACACCCTGTGCCTCAAGTACCTTGTAGACTCAAATGATGTTCTGACCAAACAGGTGAGAAGCAGACAAATACAGAAAAACTTCATTCAGTTTGCAAGGTGAACACAGGGAGAAAGTTGGCACCCATTACCAAGAATGTAGATTTCAAGACAGGATAAAGAATATGGCACCCCCCTCCCCTTCCAGGGTAGGCATTTGATATAGAAGTTCAGACACCACTTGGGATACCTGCATCCCATATAGAAGTACCAAGATTTGAGTCCCTGCTTCAATCTTGATTCCAGCTTCCTGCTAATTTGAAACCTAGGACACAGCAGGTGATGGCTCCAGTCATTGGATCACTGTCACTCATGTGGGGGACCTGTATTGAGTTCCTGGTTCCTTACTTTGGTCTGGACTGTTTCCAGCTATTGCAGGCATTTGGGGAGTGAACCAGTGGATGTGAGATCTCTGTCTCTATCTCTCTCTTTCTCTCTGTCTGCCTTTCAAGTAGTTTTTAATATAAAAAGATGATTATAATAGCCCTTTGTGTTAATATAGTACATGTTACAATGGATTTCATGTCTTCTTTCAATCTTCTTGCACGTCTTTACACATTTTAAATGTAGTCATCAGAAAGCTTTGAGCGGTAAAGCTGAGATATAAAAATAACATCTTTCAAGATCCATGTTTAGTTAAAACATCAAAAAGCTAAGCAGAATTTATGGTTTGCTAAAGGAAAGAAACATGTCTCCTCCACTTGTATTGTCTCTGTGAATTGTCTAAGGATGGCTGGAAAATTAACTTTGTTACTCCAGACAGGTTCAAGCGGGATCTACTCTAGAAAAGACACATGTACTGTGGGAGTTGGATGCCTCCCAAATGCTGTCAGCCTGTTGATGAGGGACTTTGTTCAAGACTTTTAGAAGTGAGACAACTCAATGCCCACTAAAAAGTTGGCAGCTCAGAGAGCACCATCACCCTTTTTCTCTCCATAATTCATATTTCACATGGTAAAGTATCCTCTTTGATTTTCCAGTAGCCTTTGGGTAAGCAGCTGAGGTATCACTTTTTTTTATTTTTAGAGATACATGTTCTTTATTTGAGAGGCAGAGTTATAGACAGGAAAAGTAAAGACAAAGAGAGAGGTCTTCAATTCACTGGCTCAAATTTCCACGATGGTGAGAACTGGCCTGATCCAAAGCCAGGAGCCAGGAACTTCTGGGTCTCCCATGTGGGTTCATGGGCCCAAGGACTTGAACTATCTTCCATTGTTTTTCCCAGTTCATTAGCAGGGAGCTGTATTGGAAATAGAGCAGCCAGGATGCAAACTGGTGTCCAAATGGGATACCAACACTCAGGCAGAGGCTTAACCTACTACACCACAATGCCGACACAGAGGTATCGCTCTTCTGTACCTGGGTCTAGAATTGTCACTCTTTCCAGGCTGGATATCCAGAGAATCATAGGGGAGAGAGGAAGTTAGGAAATACCTTCCTGAGAGACAATCGATATTGTCAGAGGAGTGTTACAGCTTACCACTGGATCCCCACTGCAGAGCCAACCAATGTACATCATTTAAGAATTTCTAAAACTTGGTTCCAAACAGGAAGTTGACCAGGAGCAGTAACCATACTAGAGAGCAAAGGTAGGAAAACCGAAAGAATAGGGCAGAGTTACCCTATGCTTAGCTATGCACTTGAATAGAGAACACTTAGAAAAGGCTGAATGGCAAACTTAAATCACAGCAGAGGAACAGTAGCATTGTTCCAGCATGGCTCATGAAAGAATTCAAAATCACATTTTTATCTTCTAAATTCAGATGTTGTTATAATTTGAATCCCAATCCTACCAGCTGAGATTTTCCTTTCTCAGTGTGTTTCCAAATATCTGCCTCCTGTGAACAAGAAACCGTCGACTCAACAGGAGAGATGCCAGTCTTTCATCTTGCACAATTAAAGAACTCCATAATCAGTACTGAAATGCCACACTACAATAGTTGCTAGTTTTATTGAAAGTTTTACATATAATATTCAAGTCTTGCTATAAATCTTTTTTATAAGATTCTTTTATTTATTTGAAAGAGTTACACAGAAAGAGAAGGAGAGGCAGAGAAAGAGAGAGATCTTCCATCCAATGGTTCATGCCCCAATTGGCCGTAATGGCTGGAGCTGCACCCATCTGAAGCCAGGAGCCAGGAGTTTCCTCCAGGTCTTCCCATGTGGGTGCAGGGGCCCAAGAATTTGGGCCATCTTCCACTGCTTTCCCGAGCCACAGCAGAGAGCTGGATTAGAAGTGGAGCAGCTGGGTCTCAACCGGTGCCCATGTGGGATGCCAGCACTGCAAGCTGCAGCTTTACCTGCTATGCCACAGTGCCAGCCTCCTGCTGCAAATCTTATCTAGCACACAGCTGTTTTCCACGCTCAGAAGAACCCTGAAATCAAAAACATTTAAAAATATATTCCAGCAAGACTCGGTGTCACAATGCACATAGCAATACCTTTGTGAGATGCTGTAGGTAAAAAACCCGAGTACAAACAAGAATTGGTTTTTCATTTTCCCTTCTCTTCTCCAAATACAGCCTCCACCAATTCCAACTTTTAAATCTACAGTTTGTTTAGTTTGGGTTTTTGCAAATTTGGAAAAATATTTCTTCCCCAAATTCATATTATAGTAAAGAGAAAAGATGACTTTGGCGTGCCTTTCAGTAATTGACTTGTGAGTTTTCCAACATGAATCTTACTGTCTGTGAAATGCAGATGAAAGTAGGACTGTTGTGAAGATAATACCAAGCACACTGCCTGGTACATAGTAAGTACTTCATATGTCTCCATTCTCTTCCTCCCGTTTATCTGCTAATTCCTATCACTAGATTAGCCTACCTTCAATTTGCATTCCATTTTCCCCCTTCTAAATTGAAGCACATTAAGAAAATACTGCACAGTCCTCATCTAACATAGACTTAAAGTCACTCAAGGCCTCTCCAACACTAAGAAATTTTGGTATAACTTAGCATTGAACTCCAGTTCCACTAATCAGGACAGCTTAAAATCCAATCACTTTTCTCTTGATGCATTCCTGTCTTTCTCTGTTTACTTTTTTTTTTTTTAAGATTAATTTATTTATTTGAGAGGTAGAGTTACAGAGAGAGAGAGAGACAACAAGAAAGGTCTTCTATCTGCTGGTTTACTCCCCAGATGGCCACAATGGCTGAAGCTGGGTCAATCTGAAACCAGGAGCCAGGAGCTTCTTCCAGGTCTCCCACACAGGGGATAGGGGCCCAAGTACCTGGGCCATTCGCTACTGCTTTCCCAGGTCATAGCAGAGAGCTGGATCAGAAGAGGAGCAGCTGGGACATGAACTGGCACCCATGTGGGATTCTGGTACTGCAGGCAGAGGCTTAGGCCACTACACTATAGTGCAGACCCCTCTAACTTCGCTTTTGAAAGAAAGTACATGGCTTCCAGAGTCCATCCCATGTCAGACTGCAGTAATTGCCACCACACTCTCATTTGACAAGGCTCAGTTATTTTCCTAGAGAACTAAAGGACTCACAGAGGAAGGCTCACATCATATTCTGCATAGCAGCACCAACCTGTAATACCTGCACTCATTTGTGCTCTGGTGTCCTCCCAGTACCCGATAATGACCTTATAACATAGAGACCAGTATCCTGTTCCCCAAATGTCTCTCTCACTCTTCCCTGGGTTCCACCTAGCTTCCTTAGCATTCCCTAGAATTGGGGGAAAAATAATTTCATTTCACATGTACAAGACCTATAAATGTGCACTTTAAAAAAAATCCTATGTCACTATTTCCTCCTACCATAAGCCTCACTTTTCCTTCCCCAAGCACTATCAGATGCAACCAAAGTTACTCTTGTGGATTTCTACTAACTTTTTCATGGATGTTTTTAATTAAAGTCCAGCACAGAAAATACTCCACAATTTTTGCCAGAAAGGCTATTCTGAATGAAATACTGACAAGATCAAGATTCCATGCATTAGCATCCTTGGATATCTTGTTGACATCAAACCTATAAGGCGGGTAGGCTTTGAGCCTAGAGGTAAAATCACCAAGTGGGATGCTTGCATCTTACATCATCAGAGTGCCTAGGTTCTTTGTCCTGGCTCCATTCCTGATTCCAGATTCCAGCTAATGCTCACCCTGGTAGGCAGCAGATGATGGTTCAAGTTGTTATGTCCCTCCCATCCATATGGAAGACCCCGACTGAATTTCCAGCTTTGTCTTCAGCACAGCCCTAGCTGCCACAGGCATTTGGGGAGAAAAATTTGGTGGGAGTGTGTACTCTCTTTTCCTCTCTCTCTTCTCTGCCTCTCAAACAAAGTAAAATAAAAAATAAGATCTGCTAAAACAGGTATCCATAAGTAATGTACAATGCAGAGTACATTGGTTTATGTACTCTGTACCACAAATCACCACTTAGGTTTTACTCACTTGTTTTATACTTTAACTGACTTTGAGTTGATTCCAAGCCCTTTGCTAGGCATACGCATCATTCGACTTTTAAATCCCACTAGTGATCTCACTCCATGATAGGAAGCATCCTGTATTGATTATAACTGTATTTAAAAACTAACTGTTCATACATAAGTCGAAACAAAGCAGAACAATCTGTAAGAAATTCCCAGAGCCCCAGTTAGTGCAAAAGCTTGGCTAAATTTGATTTATTTAATTGTCAAGTCAAATTTATCCTTCAACTGGCTCAATTAATGGAACAAAATGCAAAAGGGCATTGATCACTTTGCTGAGAGCCATCTGAGAGCAAAATATTCTCATTTAAAGAACACTGTGTTAATATACAGAAATGCAGGAGAACAGGGACAGAGTCCAAACATAGAATGTATTGCTACCTTACAAAGAATGGCGTTAGAATATTAAAGACACCTGCTTTGTGTTCATTGACCAAAACAATGCTTCCAGAAGGAAATATACATCTGAAATTAAGAATATTCTAGCCAGAAAAACTACAAGAACAGGAGCACTCTGCTCTGATTTAAAAAAACCCTAGACTCACACAAAACTCCACAAATACATCTTAACACTTGTGAAAAATAAGCATATATGCCATAAAAATTCAGCAATGCATTGAGTACTTACTATGTGTCAGGATTAGGTTTTGTGTCACAGAGATGCAGCCAAAGTTTGTTGTTGATTTATTTTGTTCATAAAGTTAAAAGCAGAGTTTCTGCATTATACAGTGGGGGATTCAAAATTAATAAAAAGCCTATTCACATAATAAAGTTACCTACTAGGATGTCCTTGAAAATCTCTTATTCAAATATAAGTTTAATAATGTGTTCGTCCCCTCTTATTTTATTCCTCTGAATTTTTAGTACTAGCAAAACTTCGCTATTAAAGATTGCCCTGGAATTTAGGTGAGCTTTAGACATAAGTCATTATGTGGCCTGCCCAGTGCCCCCAAAGGCAGAGATGGATTGTCAAACCAATATGCCAGATACCAATCTCATTTTCTTCCTTTGTATCTACTACACTTTGTCACTCATTAACATACCAAAGGACTATGTCTCAGTCTTTATCTCCAAAGGGAAAGTATCCAGGAAACAGCAAGACCATGCTGTATGGCCAGGCACAGAACTTTTCCTGAATTATATAGAGAATCAAAATTCAAATTTTCTGAAATAGTGAAAGAATTTCAACTAAATCTCCTAGGGAACTGAGGTTTGAATCGGAACATGTGGCTCTCTAGGTTGACTAACAAGTTGATTTTTGACAACTAATCAAAATATCTCCAGATTCTATGTAACCAGAACTTAGTGAATGACATTCTATTAATTGGGCTGTGGCCCAAGAAAGAGAAGTAGCATTCTATTTGGTTATTTTTATATTTTCAACTTTCTTGTTGAAAAAGATTGGTATGAAGGATTCCCATCTGCCTTGTTATGACAATTTTCCTCTCCCTCATCAGTACTTTCTAAATATAGCACTCCAGTATAGAGAAAAAGTCACAACTGATCCCAGTGCTACCAAGGATGCCTAGTAACGATACTATACCTCCCAAATAGATCACAAGCAATATTTACAGCAATTAGAAGTTTTTACGTCACTATATGTGATCTTTGTGATTATCTTGATAGAAGACTAGAGTCAAAAAGCTTCGGTTCAATACCTAGCTTTGTCGCTTTTATGTGTGTCATATAGTCATATAGTCTAGTTCTCTGCCTCTCAGCTGGTTTTTATTTCCTCATCAGTGAAATAGGAATTATAATACTTAGCCTACAGAACTCAGAGGAACATAAGCATAACATGGTTTACTTTTATTTATTATTTATTTATTTATTTTGAGACTCAGGGAGACATACACATATACAGACAGAGCTCCTGTCTGTTGGTTCATGCCCTAAATGCTACAGTGGCCCAGGCTGGGTCAAGACTGAAACTGGGCCATCAGCCCAGGTCTCCTACATGAGTGGCAGGAACCCAGTTACTGCTGACCAGGACTCACATTAGCAAGAAGCAGGAGTCAGGAACCAGAACCAGGTATCAAACCCAAGAATTCTGGTGTGAGTTACAGGCATCAAAATCAGCATCTTAATTGCTGGGCCAAACAACTGTCCCACATAACAGTTTAGTGATGATGAAACAATTATATTAATTCCAAAGATCTAAATGAATTAACTGCTATTAAAACTACATTAGGTTTCAGGAGACCAGTGAGATAGGTTTCTTTTTCTCACACATCATCTTGATCTGTTAAATGTGCCTTAGAACAAAGGGACAGACACTGAAAAAGTAACTGTGTGCTTGGGTTTGAGAAGAATACAATCTCACCTCTTGTATGTTGGGTAAGATTCCCTGTTCTAGAGCACAGTTCCTCCCATCATCCTCCTCTTCTCTCTCGTATCATAATCTTTTACTGTGTGTAAAATCATCTCCTAAGCAAAAGTTCTGTATCATCTTCCATTTTTGAAAAACATAAATGAAATATAGGCTCTTCATCCATCTCTGGCAAGTCCTTTGGTTCTCTCCTCCATTTTCCAGCAAAATTCTCGAAAGTTATGTTTACAATGACTGTCTCCACTTCTCCAACTCTCTCTTGAACATATTCCTACCAGGTTTTCTTGATAAATGAAAGCTTTTATTAGTATAAGGTAATAATAATTTTACCCAAAATTCTCATTTCCTTGTCATTCTCCAGGTTCCAAGAACAATGTGAGAGTGTGTCACAACTGTATCTTTCCAGAGCCCTAGTATTTCCATAAATATCAGTTAGTACTTTTTTACTATCCATCATAATAAAAACTATCTCTATTAATTATTTCAAGTACTGAGTAGCTAATATTCTTGAATACTCAGTTACTTAAAAGGTAATATTAAAAACCAGAGATTTCATTTCAAGCTATATATCCAAGAAAAATTAAAACTTACATCCCCATAAAACTTGTACATAAGTGTTTATAACTATATTATTCATTATAGGCAAAAAGAGGAAACTAAAGGGTAAATTAAAATCAGAAATATGAATACAATGAAATATTAACAATAATAAGAAATGAAGTACCTCTTTATAAAGATTTATTTGAAAGGCAGACTTAGAGATCTTTTATTATTATTATTATTATTATTATTATTAGACAGTTAGACAGTGAGAGAGAGACAGAGGGAAAGATCTTCCTTCGGTTGGTTCACCTCCCAAATGGCCACTACAGCCGAAACACTGCCGATCTGAAGCCAGCAGCCAGGTGATTCCTCCCATGCGGGTGCAGGGCTCAAGCACTTGGGCCATCCTCCACTGCCTTCTCACGCCACAGCAGAGAGCTGGACTGGAAGAGGAGCAAACACATGGGATGCCAGCGCCGCAGGCAGAGGAGTAACCAAGTGAGCCATGGCGCCGGCCCCGAGAGATCTTCTATCCACTGGTTCACTCCCCAAATGTCCACCCACAGCTGGAGCTGGGCTGGTCAGAAATCAGGAGCCAGGAACTTCTTCCCTGTCTCCCACGTGGGTGCAGGGGCTTGAGTACTTGGGCCATCCTCAGCTGCTTTTCTCAGGCACATTAACAAGGAACTGGATTGGAAGTAAGGCAGCTGAGACTTGAACAGGTGTACATAAGGGATGATGGCATCATGGGTGGCAGCTTTTCCCACTACACCACTACAGCCCCAAAGAAATGAAGTACCTATACATGCCACAATATGGTGACCCTTCATTGTAGTAGTGAAGGAAGTGAATCATACACAAGAGTCTGTGCAATTTTTTTACATGAAATGTTTCTCTCTCTCGAGACATAAGTAAATTAGTGGTTGCCTGGAGTGGGGTGGCGAGGGAGGGAGAGAAAGTAGAAAGTGACTGCTTATGGTTAATGGGTTTCTTCTTGGGATAATACAGATGATCTAGAATTAGATTGGGGTGATGATTGCACAACTCTGTGAATACACTACAATCCTTAGAATTGTTCAGTGTGGGTTCTGAATTGGGTTAGATCTCAATAAAACAATATACAAGGTCAAAATTATCAGTCATAAGTCAAGTGAAGAGCAAGCATCCTTGGTCTGTTATGTTGAAAAAGGCATTTCTGTGGCCTTCCTCCCTGCAATCCATAACCTCAGTCTAATAATGGGGGAAACATCAGCCACACGTGATATATTCTATAAAACACCTAATATACTCCTCATAACTGCCAAAACCATAAAGAACAAGTCAAGTTAAGAGAAACTGTCCCAGTCCTGAGGAAGCTAAGGAGACATTATAACTAAGTATAATATTCTATCCTGGATGGGATCTTGAAACAGGACATTAGGAGAAAAAAAATGAATAAAAGCTGAACAGAGTTAACTAACTCCATGTAAAAATTATCAGCATTGATTCATTAATTGTGAAAAATGTGTAATTAAAATAAGGGGTTAGATGAGATGGATGTATTGATATGGAGAATGTGGAAACACTTTGCATTATTTTTTCAACTCTTTAGTCGATCTAACACTTGTTCTAAACACACACATGAGTTACCAGTTCCAGAATTTGTAGTAATAGTATTCCTAACAGTGATGATAGTAGTTAGTAATACAAGATTCCTTAGCTGGATAGAAAACAGAACCTAGTTATCCTGTTTATCCATGCAACACACATATGCAGAGCTGAACTTGTGCCTACCCAAGAAACCATAATCTGAATTTTAACAATGAGATAGCAATCCAATTCACATTTAAAAATTCCCATAAAATCTAATTCACATAAAAAACTAAAAATAAATCTTTGAATAGAATCTTAATATATGAAAATGATGAAAGGGTACATTGGGAAGGACTAAATCCAAACCCTCTTCTTAGAACCATATGCCATTATCTCACATATTTAAATATGGTAAAGGGTAAAAGTAATGTAACAGCATTTGATAGCAAAATTTCCAGCTGATACTCCAGTTTTACAAATTATTCAAGAATATTGGGGGCCAATATTGTGCCATAGCAGATAGAGCCTCCATCTGTGCCTCTGGCATCCAATATGGACACCAGTTCCTGCCAAGGCTGCTCTACTTCTGATCCAGCTCTCTGCTAGTGCACCTGAGAAAACAGCAAAAGATGGTCCAAGTGTCTGGCTCAGCCCTGGCCATTGCGACCATCTAGGGAGTGAACCAGCACATGGAGGATCTCTCTCTGTCTCTTCCTCTTCCTCTATTACTCTGCCTTTCAAATAAATAAATATTTTTAAAGTACTCAAGAATATTACTTAATATTTGAAAATCATTAGCGATAATCGTTAGGGTAAGATACAGAGTAAAGACAAAACTAAAAGAGTTGGCACACGTTCTGAGTAGACACTCATGTTAACTTTGCATAGCCAGAGGCCGTCCAGTTTACATCCCTCTGTTCCTACCCTGCCTTTCTCAGTTATCTCTGCTGAAAATCTCTGTAATTAAATACTAGGTTTTAGTCAATGGATTGTTACAACTTCCTTCCTTTGTTTCCTTCAATACATGCTGCAGAAATGGCTGTCTGCTTCCACCTTGATCAAAACGGCTCCCCAGAGCTGACATTTTCAAAACTAAACACCCCACCCTGCAGCTGTACGTTCTTTGACAGCTGTGTCTCTCTGTGTCCTAGAAGTGGAAGCCAGGCAGTTTATGGAGGGTGACTATCTTATTGTATAAAAATAATTGCTGTTAGTAATGGTTCCCATAGGCTTACAAGGAAGAGAAATGTCTCTTCTTTACATGTCTGCAATTGACACTTGCATACTCAATCACTTCTAGTCCCAACTCTCATGCTTCCAGATAGTCACAAATCCATATTTCTACAGGAACACCTCCCACCTCTCTTTACCCTGAACTTTCTGCTTGGGCCAAAAAGCCCTCACTAACCAATCTCCAACCCGAAGTTCTGAGCAGGTGCTCTAGTAGAACCGAAACGTTCCTCAGTCCTAGAATTTATCAAATTGTATCATAACTGTCCATCAGAGCTCATGTTCAGGAAGGCACTGGCGAGGTCTCTGAATCCTCTAGCCTTCAAGAGCCAGCACATTGAAGCACAGTAGGGGTGTAGATGAACAACTCAGAAGTAATGAGAACATTCCTTCCCAATCAAAAATACATTGTAACATCATTTTCCTTGAAGATTGTGTCATGCTGTTTCTCCAGTCCTGTATGTCCTGAGGCAGAAGGTGCTGTATAGAAGCAATCCGCCGCATCACTACATGCCCCATGTAGTATTCTGGCTAAAATGCCTGTGTTGAAAACAGAGAACCAAACACATTTTTCAAATATGCATTTTTGTCACTTTATTCAGTATAAGGACTAAAACATCAGTAACTGCAGTGAAATTAATGGGTATCAAAGACAATCTCCGGAAACTTCATTCCTATATTGAGTTTGTTTCTATAGTGAGTAAAAGCTTTTAAAAATCCAAGTGTCAACTATAGTAAAAATGTGTGAACATTTTTGAAAGTGACTAAGCTCAAGTATTTATAGTTAATATACAATAATTATGTGTTGTCTATTATTGTACAGGAGACATCCTTTCCTTTTAGTCAATTGTAGAAACATCATCATATTTGTTTCAGTTTACACCTCGCTAAAATTTTTGAATACACTTTAAACAAAAAGCTGAAATGTATTTGGGGTTCATTTTACTATTAACCTCTACTTAAGAGGGCTTTCTTTAAATATTAAAAAACAAAATGTTTAAAAAATCCTCTTACAGTATACTGGAATAATAACACCAAGAAAAGAATCATGGTTATATATTTCAAAATAATTCTTTCCAGGTCCAAATGTATTCAACCCTGTCTAAAAATTGATCTAAGTCATATAATATACCAAATTAATAAGTTTATCCATGCCTTGAATAAGCTGATAATTTATTGGAGATATGAACAAGTATAGTTGATTGTCCTGAAGTGTTTGGGAATGATGTCAGTGTGTACTTAAGTGACTATGGAAGCAATGAGAAATTACTAAACTTGAAACAAGTTGATCTTCTTTAAAACAATGAAAGTTGCTTCCTCACTGACATTAAGTGAAAAGAGGTAAGTAAATGTTAAATGTAGATTCAAGGTTTTTCACCTAATGATTGTAAAGAAAAATATAAATATATTTTATATAAAAATATAAAAAAAGAAAAATATAAAACATTTCTTCTGAAATTTTGTAGCAATAAGTGTGAAGACATTTAATATTTTGGTAACCATAAAGTAGATAACAGAGTAAAAACTTCACCATTGAAAACAAACCAACATTCATAAAGAGGGTAAAATATGAAGTAAAGAACATGGACTCTGATTCAAGTAGACTTGAGTTTGAATCACAGCTGTCATTTGCTACACATGTATGCTTAGTAAGTCACATAGATGCTCCAAATCTCAATTTATTCATATGCAAAATGAAATTAATACTAATATTCACGGAGCTACCATAAACAAATTGGTTTATAGCATTTGTTAGATTAGGGGAGCCATCACCAAAGACTAACTGCTATGGTTCCAATCTAATGGTAAATAAAGCCAGGGATTTCACTGTAAAAGATGTTTAGTCCATGCAGGGGTTGGGAGGATGTTGGCAAGTGTGAAACTGTGACCTGATACAGACAGAGGGGAGAAAGACAGGGATGTGAGTGATGATGTCGACTATGATGATGATGACAATGAAAGCAACAATCGCTATGGCTCCTTCTAAAACTCAGAATATTTACCACTGAAGTGCGTTTTTACTTTCCTAGGACCAGATAAAATGTTTACTTAATAATCTTTTAAAAATCAGGGTGCAGTTAACACTTTGGCTGAGTAGAGCCTCTCTATCTCTAAAGAAGTCAGAATCACTAGGATGTCTTACCTGGTGTTATGTGAATCAGTGTGAAATCACAGGTTCTTATTAAACAACTTCTCTAACCCAGTGATAAGATCTAGAGTGTTAGTGTCCTACAGACACTGAGGTGGAAGAGAAGCCCAAAGAGCCATGAGTGCAGTCACATAGGGGAGGCTGGGGCATATTCTTAGAGGAGAGAGCTTGAAGGAAGCAGGAAAGTGACCTGGGAGAGGAAACACAGCACCATGAGAGAAAGAAGGTAGCTCATCAGCGCCATTGCAGGAACGCAGCAAGAATGGGCACAGTTTAAAAAATAAATATCAAGACTATGTGTGCCCATAGATGAGAAGTCTTGAGGCAAATAATGTTTGGAGAACAAAGGAAAGAGAGATGCAAAAACTGTAGATCTTAGGAAGAAAACCTCAGGTAGCATTACCCCCACAATGCAGGACTAATGGAGAGTTCCTAGCTGAGTGAAAGAGGTATGGTCAAAGGCAAGACAGAGCCCTGGGGTCAAAGACTCAGAGTGCTGAGGAACTAAGGCAGGAGACCAAGACTCCTGTGTTTCCAGGCTGAAGTTGAGGGTGGGAATTAAGTTTACATCAGATACTAATGATGTCTAGATGTGGACTCTTTATTTCTATGCTGAGTAACTTTTAAAAGCCCTTCCTAAGTATAGGATTATTCCCCTCAATGCCAGAAGAAGACAGAGGCTTTGAGCGGTAGAAGAGGATAGGGGGTTTCATTGAGACAGGCAGCTAACAGAAATAGGGAAGGAGAAATCACATCATTCTATTTTATGTAGTGGTCAAGTTCAGAACATCTATAAATTATGAGATAAGGAAGATGAAATTGCTCAAACTCTGTGAGACACTGAAGATAACTGAAAACTTATTTACTAGAGTATAATATGTGGTTCCTGAAGAATCAATAGTGATTAATCCCCAACCAATGAGGACCACCGCTCCCCATCATTTAGTTAAAATATTATGATCTCTTTATGTTGTCATTAATCAAAGGGTAATATTTTTATAATGCTTTATCATTTCAAAGTCCTATCACATAATTATTTTACTTTAGTCCTCAATAACTTTATTACTAAGTGAAGCAACATGATGAGGTGTAGCTTCCTGTGTAAATGGACAAGTTGATGAAGGTCCTAAAACCAGAGTAAAGGCAAAACTGATGTGCAATTTTAAGCCAACCCCAATATCTCAGTGACCACTGAGATCATTAAATGAAATCTGCTAAATCATGTCCTTTGATAATCTTGTCCCTGGGCAATCTTGGGTATTGACATCATCCTATCTCTTGCACATTGCTCTTATTACAAAGTAGGGCCAGGTAAAATTCTAGAATTCTAGTAGGGTAGGTAAAATTCTAGAATTTGGTCTCTCTATCATGCACCTCCCTTTAACCTGAAAAAGAGCTGTTTGGGGAAGAGCAAAAGCTTTGAACTCAGAATGATTCAGATTCCAATCCCAGCCATTAGAATCTACAATTTGCTCAAAATATTTCTCAGACTCTGTACCCAAGTTTTGTAATCTGAAAACTGGCAAGTGCAATGCCAGTTTTGGAGGATTTTAAGGCTTACAAAATACGTAGAATAATATCTGCCGTCAAGTATAGAGTCAACAACCATTGCATTTCTGCTTTATGTTTTTCACATTATTATATTACTTCATTTGTTAGGAGGGCAATATTGGCTCTATTTTACAGATAATCTATAAGAAAGTTTAATACAGATTCTTAGGGCCACATGTAAATTAAGTAAAGATGGGATTAGACATATGTTGTTGAAGATGTTTTGGTGTACTGTCCTTTTACTCTTACCCCAACTGATTTCAGCCATAGCTGTAGTGGATGGTTCCTGCACGCAGCCAACATTACACTTTAGTCATCCATTGTTCCCTATTTATCTCACCTCTCCTGTGTTTCAAGGGCCTCACTAATGACCAAAGAGTTTCCAGGATAGACCATACTGGAAGTACAAGTTGAAATTCCTAAGGGCACTCCTCCACAAATGGGAACTGGTGGCCAATGGGTAAATGCCCCGGCCTCTCTTCCTTTGAACTGATTATTTCAGTGTTTTACTCGAGTTACAGTCCCTCACAGCTAAAGCCATCTCCACAGCACCCCCTGCTTTGGCTTTTCCTCCTCTGTTACATTCTCTTCCACATCTTTCATTCTGCTTCCTAGGATCACTTCCCAGATAAATTATCCTTAGCTAAGCCCTTGTTGCAGACCATTATGGAAACTAAAGGGTTGGCAGTGGGGTGAGAGGGTAATCTTGTTTCGTTTTGCTTTGCATTTGTACTGCATTTCTTTCTGTTTCTCCATAGGTCACCAAGATGCTGGCAGTCGTTGTGATTCTGTTTGCCCTTTTATGGATGCCCTACAGGACTCTTGTGGTTGTCAACTCATTCCTCTCCAGCCCTTTCCAAGAAAATTGGTTCTTGCTCTTTTGCAGAATTTGCATTTATCTCAACAGTGCCATCAACCCAGTGATTTACAATCTCATGTCCCAGAAATTCCGTGCAGCCTTCAGAAAGCTCTGCAACTGCAACCAGAAGCCAACGGAGAAACCCACTAACTACAACGTGGCCCTAAATTACAGTGTCGTCAAGGAGTCAGACCACTTCAGCACAGAGTTTGAGGATATCACTGTCACTGACACTTATTTGTCTGCCACAAAAGTGTCTTTTGAGGACACCTGCTTGGCTTCTGAGGCAACCTTTAGTGAAAGTTGATTGATCAATTAGAAGGAAATCAAAATCAGCAAAAGAGGAAATGGGAAAACTTATATGTGAAGGAGCAGATGGGACTTTGCCAATGCTCTGACAAGTCTTAGCCCCAGATACCTAAACCCATGAGCACGATTCAGATTTGCCTTCTTATAAAAAGAGCATCACTCCATATATATATATGGAGTGATTATATATATATATATATATATATATATATATATATATAGAGTAGATCTGTGAAATAGCTAAACCATGGAAACTGAAGTATAGCTCTTTTCAGTTAATTTGAGAAATTTACTACATTTTCTATAGTTAGGAAATTTTCATAAGATCTAGACACCAAGTCACATTATGCATAGTAACATTCATAGTAACATTCTCAAATATGATTCCCCAACCGCTTCAGAAATTACCAGTATACTTCTTAATTTGGTACCATGCATAGTTTTAAATCTTTGCACTTAATATTTTGTTTTAACAAAGTACAGAGCTATTATGTGACTATCTAAGAACAATAGAGAAAAGTTTTTTTAAAAATCGTATGCTTAGTAAAAATGAGATTCAGACAAAATGCCCACTATATTTGTTAAGTTGTCATAATGTTTATTAAATACTGAGATGATTTTTATCTCACAAAGTAGATAGACATCACTCAACTTCAATGTAAAATAAATCCCAAAATATCCAAGTTGTGTGTTGAGGAGTCTTTAGCTTTGTTTCCAGGTTACATCCAGAATTTAGCCACTCTTAGAGCCTCAGAAATGATGATTTGAACAAAGATTAAATTACTGTAAACACAAAACTACCATACCATTAATGTTGAACAGTATAGCCAAGATGAGACCAAGTATTTAGAATAAGGTTTTACTTTTTTTTTTTTTTGAAATGTTTAAGGAAAAAGATCCTTTTTGAACATTCTTGTGTATAAATTACTGAGCCATGTCTAGTGAATATAGCTTATATTATGCTGAATATAGCTGCATATAGCTTAAAAAGTCTGAAACATTTTCAAAAACACTGTTGTTATTAAAGTCAGTCAAAGCCTGGCTATTGCACATCGAGATGAAGACCTCCTACTGAGAATTGTAGTCGATGGATTTTTAACTTTCCTGCAATTGTCCTTCTTTCCTGCTTGCTTTTCACTTGCTTTTTCAACTGCTGGTTATGTTTTGTTTACAGATTCTAAATCAAAGCAATGAAAAATTCTGTTGGCTTTATCTGCAACTGATCTCATCATATTATCGGTTTCTCATCGCTGCAGTTATGACCTAGACTTGCTTTGCCAGTGATCATTAGACAGATGTGAATATGCATTTTCCCAGGACTTTTTTCTCAGTCCAAATTTATCTCTTACAAATTACTCACCTACTGAGATTTTATCAACCAGCATCTCCAAGCTAAATTCCCTTGATGACAATTCACTAATGGCTTATTTTTGATGACTGTATAAAAAATTCTCATACTCTTAAGTGTCCTATATGTTGACCTTTTCTTTCTCTAACCTATTTCATGGATATTTTCTGAAATCTGATTACTGATGATAATTACTCCTCCTTACCTTCTTAAAGTACATTATTCTGTATGGAATCTTATTTTTTAAAATGCCACCTTATGGAGACTCTGTCATCCAGCTCTCCAGAATATGCTTTTATGACTCTTGATCTCATCTACTCCAGGAAGACATTCTTATTCTGTCACTTAATCAGTAAACAAATGCAAACAAACATTTACAGCAGATACCCTAAAAATCTGTCACATAATACTGACCAATCTATTTTACCTGACTTTTCCAGGATTAAGTGCTAATCTTGAGGTCATACAGACAAAGAACCAGAGTGCTCCAACCCCAACTCACACAAGCACATGTAGAGGTGCACACAAACACACAAGAACATGTGCATAAATTGGTCACCAAAGGGGAATAGAATATATTCTGTTGTTTCACTAGGGAAAGGAACTAGTTTCATTGAACATCTATAATATCTCAATATTATGTACCTGCTAACAGGTACATCACAGTCTCACGACAGCTACAATTTCTTTAATGATATGAACAGAAGGTAGGAAGCAATGCTGCTTACTTAGTATGGCTACTAGAAAGAGAAAATGGGGGTAATATTTTTTTAAGTTAACACATTAGTTAAATTCTTACAACCTGATGGGCTACTTTATATATATATATATATATATATATATATATATATATATATATATATATTTCTTTATATATATATACTTTATATATATATTTCAGACAGGTAACATCAGATGTTGAAAAAATATAATTCTTTTTTATAAGATATATTCAGAACATAATTCATTCTCATTCTTGGAAATGTAAAATAAAGCCATGATTTTTCCTTTTTAACTTTTAAAAACTTATTTGCTAATAATTTATTAGGTTTTAACTGCTTGGGAAATGTAAAAGAGGGCAATTCAGAGTGTTTCATCTTTAAATCAAATGACATTATAAAATGGTTTCTGTGTATTATCTAATAGATATCTGGATCTACACAGGAGAGAGATAATGTTTTAAAGCATTATTCATCACACTATATTAAATCATAAAATATTTTCATAAATAATCAAAACTTAATATACCATCAAATGAAAACTAAGGAGCTAGATGAAAATTTGCAGGTAGAGTGAGGCAATGTTATTAAGAGCCCAAAGAAAGAAAATTTCTTGCATTATTTTATTTCTTCCAGTTTCATTAATCTTTGGTTTGTTCGTGCCCTCAAGATAATTGGAGAAAGGGCACAGATCATGAATAAATCAAGCAAACAAAGATTCATAAATTCTCTCTCAAGAGTTCTCCATCAGTATTAGGAACATATTTCTAGAGCACAAAACAACACAAATATTCTAAGTGTTAAAGGGAGAGAGGAAAAATCCAAACCTTACAAATTTGTAATTATTCTTAAACAGGTGAAATGCATAGAACAATACACCCTGATAATATACCAATAAATGGCTAGTTTAAGCGAAACAACCAATAAAATCAAAGAAAAACTATAGCCATAAACTTAGTTGAGTGTATCTAAGTATTAAATTGATATTACTTGAATAATTTAATTTTCAGAAGACAGCATTAGAATATTAAGGTCAATATGTTTCAATGAAGCTGGTTCTACATGGTTTTTGAACTGTTCTGAAAGAATAAAAACTTAAGTAATATAAATTATGTTAGATCTCTATGATAGAAACAACTGTTAACCTTTTAGAGAGAAGGATTTTAGGTATTTAACTCATGATTCTAATAATTTTACAAATATGTTTGATTTTATTTTTAGTTCTGAATTACAACTCACAAGAGACTGGAATATTTGTGTATACAGTGAGAAAACTGGATGTGAATGCAAGGGAACCAAGATTTGACTGAGTGGATATAAGTTTTTAGGGTAATACACAAGAAGAATCTTAGAGTTCTGTAGTGATAAATAGTTTCTTCTTCTCTTTATACTGTACATCATTTTTTCCCCTCCCCTCAAACTCTCACCCTCCACAACCAGGGCCTTCTCAGTGCAGGAACAGTCATCTAACTTCATCAGCATGGATCTTGGACATGAACTGTCTTACATAAAAAGTAAATGTTCTTTCAAATATACATGTATAAAAAGTATATTATGGTTCCACAAACTCATTTTCATAAACATGTCCTTTAAATTAAGGAAAAATATATACCTCCAAAATTTTTATTTGACTTTTGACCTCATTTATTGTGGTAGGAACCATGTGTAGAGTTGCACTGCTTAACATGGATTTTCCTCTTCAAACAAAGTAAAGATTTATATTTCAGAATTTTCTGTCAGAATCCAAGAAAAGAATACTGAATGCATGCAAAGATGCTCCAGTATTTTGTTTAAGAAAACAAAAGGCTCATCCCATTCTCAGGAAACTCAAAATTCAATGAAAAATATAAGACCAATATGATATATCTCAAGATGTAACTGTTTGGCAGTATTTACGATATGAATTAGAGCTGTCAGAAATATGTTTTTTAAAGAAGAAATTGTTAATGTATATTTGGAAATACGATGTACAGTATAAAGATCTATGGACTATAGACATATTGATTAATTTAATTATTAAGTTCATTGAGAATGCAAGAAAAAAGGTTAGATAAGAATAATATTTTCCTTATATGTTTTATCTCTAAATTTAATCTCTAATAACTCAGTTCACATTCTCATGTATAGAAACTGCACACTGGGGAATAGTTTTGTTACTGAGGTGGCTATTAGCACTAAATTGACCATACTGACATAAAATGAATCTACATGGTTATTATTTCAATACTTAAATATCTATTTTGACAGGAGTTATCATAAATGTTTGAACATGGTATTAGCAGGCCTGCTTATATTATTCTATACAAAGTTGATTCATGGTAAATCCAATATATGGATAAATCCAATATTTACCAATATATGGTAAATCCAATATGATGGTTAATTCAGTTTGGGAAGTTACAACTGAAAAAAGAGCTGGATGAGGTAGCACAACTGAAACATGACATTGTCCAAAATATTCAAATCTGATCCAACGAGGAAATAAAATTTACATAACATTTCCTGTATGTCCTCAAGGAGAAGCATCTAGGTCAAGTCCATGGTACAGACACTCAGCTAGAATCATGTAACTGAAAGCACTTTGAAAATTTCAAAAATTGAATGGATGGATTAATCAGTGGAATTCACCAGAGCTCCTGAAATCTGAACCGTGAAGTACCATCTGTAAGTGGTTATTTTGTTTCTTATGGAGTAATGGACTTAATTCTTGTGCATGAACTTATTCTCTGAATTCTGAGAGAGAGAGAGAAGTTCCTCAAGAATATGATACACTAATAATGATAAAGATGAAGGCTTTTCAGAAAAGGAAAATAGCAATAGGGTAATACTTCACCTTACCAGAGATCTAAATTTAAAAATCAAGAACATCCTTGATATTCCTGAAATGTCAGAAGATGTCCCAATAAAGATCCCAAATATTTATTCCCTAGCCAGGAAACAATGAGCCATTTCTGCTTAGGAATTACTCAGGAGATTGTCTTAAAGTACACTTTCTTTAGCTACACCTGAGTCATTCTTTTTTTTTTTTAACTTTTATTTAATGAATATAAATTTCCAAAGTACAGCTATGGATTGCAATGTCTCCCCCCACCATAACTTCCCTCCCACCCGCAACCCTCCCCTTTCCCGCTCCTTCTCCCCTTCCATTCACATCACGATTCATTTTCAATTCTCTTTATATACAGAATATCAGTTTAGCATATATTAAGTAAAGATTTCAACAGTTTGCCCCCACATAGAAACATAAAGTGAAAAATACTGTTGGAGTACTGGTTATAGCATTAAATCACAATGTACAACACATTAAGGACAGAGATCCTACATGAGGAGTAAGTGCACAGTGACTCCTGTTGTTGACTTAACAATTTGACACTCTTGTTTATGGTGTCAGTAATTACCCTAGGCTCTTGTCATGAGTTGCCAAGGCTATGGAAGCCTTTTGAGTTCACCGACTCTGATCATATTTAGACAAGGTCGTAGTCAAAGTGGAAGTTCTCTCCTCCCTTCAGAGAAAGGTACCTCCTTCTTTGATGACCTATTCTTTCCACTGGGATCTCACTCGTGGAGATCTTTCATTTAGGTCATTTTTTTTGACAGAGTGAGTCATTCTTAATTACTAGCTGATTTTGATGCCTATAGCTCTCTGAGTATACTCTGAAAATTGATTTCTTCTGAGTCCCCATATAGAGCCATCAAGGATCTCCACTGTCGCATAATTCCTAATAAGCTACTAAACAGAAAACTGCTTGAGGATAAGTCTGTTTCATCTTTGTATTTCTGAATTATCTAAACTTGATGGTATCCCTATGTACCTGTAAAATGAATGAATAATCAATGAATTCCAAATTAAGGGTTACATTCTAAAATCTTGATGCTCAGTTTGCCAATTGTAGGTTATCTTCCCAATAAAATGACTTATTTTGTTTACTTGTAGTTTTTAATTCTCCTTGCTTAGTGAAGGGCACTCTGGTAAATGTGTCAAGTGAAAATCAGAAAAATCTCTTACGTGTGCATCGTGCATAACAATTTCCATAGCAGTCTCGTGTCCATCATCTAATTTAATAATGCAAAGTAAAGGAGATTAAGTATTGCTCCTGCTTTCAAAGAGATTAAAATCCAGTGACAATATATTAACACAGAAACATATAAGGAAAACAGCATGTATAATTGAAAGCCAAATTGCATGACTTCAGATTTAAACAACTGAGCACTTCAGCAAGAAAGGATCATTAGTAGGCCCTCTGGACTGCAGGGCTTTGTAAAGAAGGTAGGACTTCCTGCAAGGATGGATCTGATCCAGATAGTTAAAGAAGAGACTGTCCATGTGAGAGAAACAAGATGAATGACAAACTTTAGGGCAAAGCTCTGGATATTAAGGACATGAATCCAAAGTAAGTTGAATTCACCAAATTGACAAGGCAGACAGTCCACAAAAAACATAGAGGAAGTAAGGGACAGACATATACTTTCATTTGTTGAGGAAATATCCACCCATACACAAGAATATAAACTAAAGATGTATATGTCAGTTATATTTATTTTCTAAACTTTCATTTATGATCTATAGAAAATATAGTGCACTAGTGGTCTTGCAAGTGTTGTAAAGTATCCTTATAGTCCTAGTTTTCCAAGTGAAAAATATGTGTGAGTCTGTATGTTTTTTCTGTATTATAATATCACTGTATATTTAAAAATAGTTATGTATGTATATATTGATAGAAGTACTTAACAACTCTGGATTTATCCAATTATGCTTAACATAGAGATCAGAGCTAGCTTAGTGACCTAAGCCATTTATGAACCTAAGCTTCAACATTAGACATGAAATCAAAAAACACATAATGACTACTTCAGATTACTGTGACGACATTGTTGACTTGCATGTTTATGATGCACCTCTGAATGTCTGGGCTTTCTTCTGTCAGCTTTGGAAATTTGCTGACTCACTTCATCACTTTATGTGTTCTCATGGAACAAAGACTCTTCTTTAAGAAAGTGCAGTATTATGCGCTCTATTATGGTAATGTGTGTCTGGCCTATTGTGTGTATGGGGAGCAATAAAGCATCAAGTGGAAAGATCTGGATCTTTAGCTTTCTTTTTCTTCCAAATTGCTTCATTTGGGGTGTCACTTGACCCTAAGCCACTTGCCCAGCAAACTTTGTTTCATTCAGTTCAGTGCAGCTCAACATGGACCACCTGTGAGGGTTTTAGCTGTTGCTCTTGGGATAATTAGAAATAATATGTAAACAGACATTTTCCATTTTAATAATGTACTGGAACAAATATCTCTAGAGCATCAAATCCATGATTTTATTGATATTTATGAGTTCATTTCATGTTGTTAAATGAGAGAAAATCATGAGGACTAACTAGTGGTTCAAATTTGGGCAACATTGTTTGAAGCATTTGTTTCAAATGTCTAACTGCTCCTTCTTGAAAAATGGGAAACTCAAATGTAAAAATCAGATTGCCCCATTACCTTTGTGATTGCAAGTAGTTTCCAATTTACCTGGATAGGTGATATAAAACCACTTGGCCTATAAAATTCAGCTCTGTATGGAAACATACTTAGCTGGTTCCTGGGACACTGAGTAAACAGATTCTCTTTAATAATGTTCACTTTGGAAGATAAAAGAGAATTCCTGTGTAAATAAATCTCAAACTTTGAATGATCTTATTTGTTTACACCTGATGAACATGGGAAAAATAAACTAAAAAACATACTTGAAGCATTGTAACATTTTTTGAACCCAAAAAAAGTTCTTTCAAATTTCTAGAGAATAAGGTAAACTTATTATCACTATCTCCTTTCAAAGTCTTTTTTTCTTATATTGCAATATGTTGCTCTCGAGCTATATAAATTTTCTTCAGTTCCCTGAGATGAGTAGTTTCATGGAATTTTACCAAATAGTGAATTCTTCTTTCCCAGATCTCCTGAAAAGGCAATAAAAGTCAATGGATGCACACTTTTGTGCACTCTGGTCAGCAAATTGCCTTGCTTAGCACAGTACTGTAACATAAAAGACCCTTCACAAACCTTTGTCAATGGATGCAAATGATTGTGTACATTGAAAATTAAGGAGCATAAAGTATTGTGTAGCACATGTAATAATTATGAAGAATGGGGATTTCAAGTAGGTCTCAAACAACAACCACTTATTCATGTTAACCCTAAAGTACATTCATCATCATGAGTTAACTGATTTCTCTGACATGAAAGTATACTAAATGTGCACATTTCATCCACTCCACAAAATTCTGCATCCAGCCTAAATACGTGTTATAAAGGGTGAGGTGATACAGATTAACCTATGCAAATAATCCAGGAGTAGCAGCCCTTGTGGTTCCTTCTGTCACAGCTCCTCTTTGGAGTCATAATTTCAGCATAGTTGCGCTGGACAGCTCCACACACTTTGCCACTATCCTAAATCCAGCGAAACAAGTGACTTTTTTTTTTTTTCTCCAGAGTGTTCTGCAAAACTTTGAAAATCCATGAAGTCTGAGCCTAGATAACCAAGGGTTTCAAAGGCGTTATTGATTCTAGGGACAATACGCAAAGTGTGTGGGATAAAAACCAATGGACATGCTTTATGATAGAATATTCTTGAGGCATCTTCAAAATGATTCCTCAGAGGGTCTTCATATGATTCAGCCAACATTCTCTATATAGGAAATCAGTTCAAAAACAAACACATTCACATTCCTTCCTTGTCCCACTGTCCTAACTCCCTCATTTCTCCTTCCAGAAGTAATCTCCAAAATACACTATCGGAATCCAAATATGTTCATTGCTGGGAAAAATCAATACTACAACTGTTTTCAATAAATATCTTACAAATTATGAATCAGAAATATCTTTTTATCTTGAAAATGAAAAATCACAAAGTGACACTGCAGATAAATCTCTATTTTTAAGCATTTCTTTCCTTTTCTTTCCTTCCTTCTTTCCTTCTTCCTTCCTTTTCTCTCTCTCTCTCTCTCTCTCTCTCTCTCTCTCTCTCTCTCTCTCTCTCTCTCAAAGTCAGTGACACAGAGAGAGAAGGGGAAAGGCAGAGAGAAATTTTTCATCCTCTGGTTCACTCCCCAAATGGCCACAATGATCGCACCTGCACCGATCTGAAGCCAGGAGCCTGGAGCTTCTTCCAGGTCTCCTACACAAGTGCAGGGGCCCAAGTCTTGGGCCATCTTCCACTGCTTTCCCAGGCCATAGCAGAGAGCTGGATCAGAAGTGCAGCAGCCAAGACTTGAATCAACACCCATATGTGATACTGACACTGCAGACGGGGGCTTTACCAGCTATGCCACAGCGCCAGCCCCAAGAAATTTCTATCTAAAAGCTTGAAGAACTCATATGGCACATAAATGTTATGTGCTGCACTTTTCATATAGCACAGACTTTATGAATTTAAAAAATGCTAACATTTCAGGGCCAACATTGTGGCACAGCAGGTTAAGCTGCTGCCTATAGCAGTGGCATTCCATATGTGAGCACCAGTTGAAGTCCTGGTGGCTCTGCTTCTGACCCAGCTCCCTGCTAACATGCCTGTGAGGCAGCAGATGATGACCCTAAGGCTTGTGACCCTGCCACCTAGATGGAATTCCAGGCTCCTATCTTAGGTCTGGCCCAGCCCCAGTCATTGAGCCCACTTGTGTAGCAAACCAGCATGTGGAAGATCTCTCTTTCTCCCTCTCTGTCAATCTGCCTTTCAAATAAATAAAATAAATCTTTTAAAAATCCTGTCATTCCAACTTTGTTTCCCTCCTTCTCATGTAATTGATATATAATTGACTCTTAGCAAATATAATAATTGCATATAAAATGGAGATATAAATACTTATGGGCAAACTCTTAGGATTAAATATAATTACATTAAAAAGTAATTATAAGATACATGGTCCATTGTTTGCACTCAACATTTTCTAACAACTACTAATCAGATGCAAAGCAAAAAAAATTCTAACCATATCAAAACACAGACACTGAGAAATGATAGATATAAGGTATTCCCTAGATGTTGGGATAAGGCAGAGCACACAATACAAATTATCTTTAAGATGTTTACAGCCTTGCTGAAGAAATCCAATACAAACATTTCAAAGTAAGGTAATGGAGACCTGCATTATGGCACAGTAGGTTAAGCAACCACCTACAATGCCAGAATCCCATATGAATTCAAGTCCTGGTTGCTCCACTTCCAATCCAGCTCTCTGCTTATAAACATGAGAAAGCAACAGAAGATTTCCCAAATACCTGGGCTCCTGCCACCCATGTACAAGACCCATATGGAGGTATAAGGCACCTGGCTTCAGACTAGTGCAGCCTTGATCATCATGGCCATTTGGAGAGTGAACTAGTACATGTTTTTCTCTGTCTTCTCCGCTCCTTTCTCTAACTCTGCCTTTCAAATAAATCATTTTTAAAAAAAGGTTAATACAGCCCAAGCAGCCAACAGAAGCAAAGAGGAAGAACATGATTCATTCCTCACTTATTGACCCATACAATAGTGGTAATAGAAGTCTGGAAGAAAGAGAGATCACTCCAAGCTAAGCTAGGATCTTACTTTGGTAGCTGCTATAACAAAGTACCATAAATGAGTAGCTTAAAAACAACAGAAACTTATTTTCTCATAGTTCTGGAGACTGGGAAGTCTAAGATTAGTATTTGATGCCTGGTAAGGGCTAGAGCTACTTTATGGTTCATAGCTTGTGTGCTTACTGTGACCTTACATGATGGAGGAACCAAATGAATTTCTTTTTTTCTTTTTTTCTTTTTTTTTTTTTTTTTGACAGGCAGAGTGGACAGTGAGAGAGAGAGAAAAAGGTCTTCCTTTGTCGTTGGTTCACCCTCCAATGGCTGCCATGGCCAGCGCGCTGCGGCCAGCGCACTGCACTGATCAGAAGGCAGGAGCCAGGTACTTCTCTTGGTCTCCCATGGGGTGCAGGGCCCAAGCACTTGGGCCATCCTCCACTCACTCCCCGGCCACAGCAGAGAGCTGGCCTGGAAGAGGGGCAACCGGGACAGAATCCAGTGCCCCGACCGGGACTAGAACCTGGTGTGCCGGCGCCGCGAGGCGGAGGATTAGCCTAATGAGCCGCGGCGCCGGCCTGAACCAAATGAATTTCATTGAGCCTATTTTATGAAAGTACCAATCTCTTCCATCCAGACTCTACCCCCATGATTTTATCATCTCCCAAAAGCCATTTACATGGCACCATTGTAGCAACCTGAGAAGCAACCTTTCCAGAGTGAAGAGGGGATGGAGTGCAATGAGTAAAGACAGAGGCAAGAAAGCAAAGGGCCAGAGAAGGAACATCTCTGCCTCTCGTAGCAGCTTTTATTCCTTCTAGATAACAGTAAGTCTTGCTCAGTCAGCAAGCATATATTCACATCAGCACAATTTTGCCTGTGTGGTGGTATGCATCAGGCAATCCCTCACGAAGAGGAGAGGAACATCTTGTGTGATTATTCATTGTCCTGGAACAAGATGCACAAGGCCTCTGTGGCATGAGCTTTCCCACAACCTGAGGCACAAGAGGACTGTTCCCAGGTTCCTTGGTCTTCCAAGGAATGCAGGTATGATGTTCCTATATCTCTCCTTAACAGACTGCCATGAGGGCACCCACTGGTCCCTAGCACACCTTCACATTAGCAATTGGATTTCAGCATTAGAGTTCAGTACTGAGAACAAGATGGAAAATGTGATCACCATTATGAGGAATCCACGTCAGCACAAGATCCCAGACTGGTTCTTTAGTCGATGGGAGGACATAAAGGATGGGAAATAGAGCCAGATTCTGGCCAATGACCTGGTCAGCAAGCTCCACGGGAACCCAGCATGACTAAAGAAGATTCAGATCCATAGAGGGGTGTACCACCTTTGGGTCTTCATGTCCAAGGCCGGCACAGCAACACTGCCGATCACTGTGAATGCATCATGGTTTTGTCCAAAAAGAAAACATCTATAGACCTGATCTGTTAACAGTTTATAGACCTATAAAGGGAAAAATAAAACCCATAAATATAAAGCTATACTTCCTTTATTGCTGCCAGCGCATATTGAAGAAAAGAACCTTAGTCTATTAAATATTAACAACATATAATTAAGGAGATTAAAAAGATAGGTGATAGATAGATATAGATGATAGATATATAGACAGATAACAGAATGATAGAGATGGATACTGACACAGTCAGGGAGATAGGCAGACCCTTAAATACATAAGTTTGTTAACAATGATGTAATGCTTTTAAGGTCACTCTTGATACTCCACTTCCTGCTATTGTTCTCATTACAAGTTCGCTTTCTAGCAGACTCATCAAAACTCCTTTTTGTTGCTCTTCTAACATCCCTCAGCTTCCATCTTACCCTTCTGTTAAATAAAGCAATGAATTCATTCCACACACTATCCTCTGCCAAGAAGAAGTTTTTATATTTGCTTTTATTAGCCCTAGGAGAATATCAATTTCAGCAAGCTTCCATTTCTGAAACAACGCAAAATAGAAAAGCTTTTCTCATCATCAGATTTTAGAAAAAAGTCATAAAATATAAATATGCTGGAATAATGGAAATCTAGCAAAAAAGGTTGATCATTGCCAATAATTTTATATTAACTCAAAGTGTCCTAAGGCAAAAATGCAATGTCTGTTTTCAAGTGAGTTGAAGTTCGAGGTTGTAAATATGTATTTTCACTGTCTTAGAAGCAAATACAGTTCAAATACCCTTGGATTTCTCCAGTCTGTGGACACAAGTTAAGTAATATTAACATTAATAGGCAAATTCATTGGCTGGTAAATATCCCTGCCTAACTAGAGAGCTTCAGCCTCTCCTTCAGTTATTTCTTGCAGAGCCTAGGGGTGGATCACTTTGTTCAGGAAATGTCTTATCTTGTTCTTCAACCTCAGCCTTCTCATTGATGTTAAACCACCAAAGGATAGCACTTGCTAGCCATCATGGCTCCTGGTTCCCACCATGGAAATTCAGGTTGGTCCAAGGAGCAATCCCTTCTGACTTCAAAACATGCAAGTTTTAATTTATTTTTTTAATAAAAAAATTAATGATTAATGTTTAATAACTCTTTAACAGTATGGGTATATCAAGGATGAGTTAAACAAATCTTTCTTTACCCCATGCTAATGAATGTTATAGTTTCCACATTGAAACATGAAAAGTAAGTTCCAAGGAATGATAACCTGCATTTATAAATATGCATATTCTATACTTCTTAAGGTTAAGTGTAAATGGATGCTGTGACTCCATCCCAACAGAAAACCACAAAGCTAATTCAAGAACCAACCTTTTCCCTATGATATGAATGTGTAAAATCAAAGCAAGTTAAATTGATAGTTATATGAATATCAAACCAACAATTAGCTTCAGTGTTGTCAAGGACCTTCAAAAATGTATCACAAATGGTGAGCGGTTCAATAAATGCTTCCAATGGAGAAGGTATAAATAAATCCCAGTGCCTTAAAATGACATACATGGTCATCCTTATCTGTTTTATGAGTATCTCAGTGAGTGAGACATGGTTTTATAATAAACAGTTTATTATTTTTAAATAAGAGGTTCTAAACAAATCTTTAGAGTCTATGCAGAAAAAATTGTAGGCGCCATTAGATTTTCATTTAACAAGTTATCCATCTCCAATTTCCCAGTTTTCTTTGGCTGTAACTACCTATTTAATTTTATCTTAAAAATTGTAATATCTTCTTCAACTCTCTTTCTTAATCTGGGCAACCTAGGCATGTTTTAAAAGGAAGGTTTTGTCAAAACAGATAGCTGTGCAGAGGCAACCCAAGGTCTGCACCGTGGTACAGCAGGTGAAGCTGCTTCTTGTGAGCATGGCATCTCATATGATAGCTGGTTGAGTCCTGGGTGCTCCACTTCTCATGCAGCTCCCTGCTAACATACCTCAGAAAACAGAAGAAGATAGTCCATGTACTTGGGCCCCTGCCACTCATGTGGGAGACACAGACTGAATTCTTGATTCCTGGCTTCAGCTTGGCCCAGCCCCAGTTGTTATGGGAGTTTGGCTAGTGAACCAATAGATGGGGGAACTCTTTGTCTTTGTGTCTCTGTCTCTTTCTGTTTCTCTGCCTTTCAAATAAATATTTGTAAAGCTTGAATTATGCCATTTTTAAAGTATGAATCACAAGTTAGTGTCTTCCAAAAGTCAGTAGCCATATTATACACTAAAATAATATTTCCTTTCCACAGCCCACCTCAGGGGAGCCTAGATCCATCTACTTGTACAATCTGTATAAGTTTTCTAGGGATTTGAACTGATTAAAGAAGTCATATGTGAATCATACTGCTGCAGATAGGTACAGCAGCTATGAATGAGTGAGGGGTCCTGCTCCTGTCTATCAGGTGATGTAGCTTGGCGGTGTTCTTCAACTTCAACTTTCCCAATGCTTCCTTGGCTTCACGTTGTTTTCCAAAGAAGAAAAGCTGGCAATGAGTCCATTTCCGGCATCTATGGACCTGTTCTGATGATCCTTTAGATGGTCCTTTCTCTGAGATTCCTCTAAGTCTGAACGTAGAAGCTTGGGAAGAGAGCAAACAGGAAAATAACATCTCCTCTCTGGAAACATAACCAAACGAGAGGCACGTGAACAGATGACCTCACAAATGACCTCGTATGGTTGATTGTCAGCACAAAGTCATGCCATTGCCCATGAGTAATGTCCTTCCTCCTCTAAAGGTAGAGACACACGAAAGGGACACACAACAAACAGGGGACCAGTCCTTGAGGACGTGGATGAAGCTTTCAAATGTGGCACCAGAATAAGAATGGAAGGGATCTAATTCATCACAAGTCACCAAATGTTCGTCCTGAATTGGTAAAGAGAAAGGATAAGCAACCATCATCCAGTGGTTGTGCCTGCCCATGATGAAGAAGAAAATGTCTGTGAATTCCAGGAGTTTGGCCAGTGGTACCACCAGAGGACATGGATCATCATACCTGATTCTCCTGCACTGCCTGCACCTTGCCAGAAGTTGTGCTTGCCTCCCCTCCTCCTGTCACTGACTCAGAACATACAGAGAGGCAGCAATGGGAGTCCCAGGTTTACATTACTAACATTGCCTGGCAGAAGAATGATGTCTCATTTTCATGTATTTTGGTTCCAGCCATACAATTAGTAAATATATGACACAGCAGACAAATGTGGATAGATAATTGCCCAGGAGAAAGCATCCTTTCATTGTGGTATCTCAGAGGCTTAGCATGCCTTGAAATAGGTTCTGAATAAGGCATCAAAATGTTTGATTTTAAAACCAAGAAATTATCAATATGCCAGCTCTGGGGTCCTGAGAGACACAGCAAGAGGCAAGTCAAAATTCAGGCAAGGTTGTTTTTTCCCCTAAAGAAAGAGCTTTTTCTGAGGCCCCCTCTGGGATCTCTCACCATGAGTGCATCCTAAAAGGATGGGGGCACTTGAGCACCTGCCAAGCTTTTCAATTGTAAAACAACTGCACTTGGCTTCCTGTTCCATGGAGAATTGCCCTCTGTCCCCTATTCTATATCATCTTGTATCATAACCTTGAGTCTATAAACCACTGCTTATATTCTAAGTGTAGCAATAATTTTTATGAAAACTGTCTCAACTTTCACTTAAAAATCTTTTGCTCAAAGGTGACCCAGCCACAGTCCACCTTCCCCTGGGCCTCTTTCATCTCTGCTCTTAGACACTCAAACACAAAACATCCATCTCTACTGTGTCTTTCTCCCTTAAAATAAATCAATTCATGAGAGTAAATAATGGAGGGCATTGGCCTACCAGAACAGAAGGCTGATACACTAAGAGAGTATAGTTTCAGTGAAGATCACAGTTGTAGTGAAAACACCGTGGGGCCGGCGCCATGGCTCACTTGGTTAATCCTCCATCTGTGGTGCCTGCATCCCATGTGGGTGCCAGGTTCTCCTCTTCCAGTCCAGCTCTCTGCTGTGGCCCGGGGAGGCAGTGGAGGCTGGCCCAAGTGCTTGGGCCCTGCATGCGCAAGGGAGACCAGGAGGAAGCACCTGGCTCCTGGCTTCAGATGGGCTCAGCACGGGCCGCAGTGGCCATTTGGGGAGTGAACCAATGGAAGGAAGACCTCTCTCTCTCTCTCTCTCTATGTCTCTGTCTCTCTCTCTGTAACTCTACCTGTCAAATAAATAAATAAATCTTTAAAAAAAGAAAACAGAAAACACTGTTTGAGACCTCTAATAGATATGTTTGTTTTCACAGAAGCAGGTGTTCGGCACAGCAGTAGAGACATCACTTGTGACACCCGCACCCCATATCCTAGTTCCTGGCTTCAAGTCTTAGTTCCACTTCTGATTCCAGCTTTCTGCTAGTGTACACCCTAGGAGGCAGCAGGTATGACCTCAAGTACTTGATTTCCTGCCTCCCAGGTGGGAGACCTGGATTGAATTCAGGTCCCTGACTTCAACCAGCCTCAAATGTTACGGGCATTTGGGGCATGAACCAGCAGACAAAAGATCTCTGTGTGTCTCTCTCTGTCTCTGTGTGTGTGTCTCTGCCTTCCAAGTAAAAAAAGTCTCCTCTTTTTTGAGAGATGAAAGCAAAACAAATGTTAAAGGTAAGAAAAGCTTGAGGGATTCCTTGATTGCTCAAATTCCAGTTTAACCCACCTAAGCAAGCAAGACTAGTACCAGCTGCAGACATCATCACTTATGGCTTCAGAATCTCTCTCCATAGGCAAGAGCCCCACGCATGCAGAAGGCATGAATGAAGGGCAGAGCCAAAACGAAACATGCCTGGATGGCATTAGGCTGACAATGACTAGGAAGGAAAATATCTGCTTTTTTGATCAACTAAAATCTGTTAAAACTCAAATGGAATTGCAAACCAAACAGCAATTTTTAGCTGTTAAAATCCTAAAAACAAATTTGTTCAGTGTATTTACTGTGCTTTTCAGTTCCTCTTCTGACATCCTATAGATTAGACCGAGATTACAAAGCACTTTAACCAATGAACCAAAAGCTCATCAATTTTTCCAATACATTTTGGAGGGAGGTCAGAGAGTCCATACTCTGTTTTCGACAATCATTAACTGATGGAATCACAAATTCAATTTTATAATGAAAGGCTACAGCATTTCTCTCTCCATGTTTTAGAGACCACAACATTATTTATTCTCTCATTTCACAGTTATATCAGGGGAGTGAGGTCTAAATCTTCTCCTGCGGGTAAATAAAAAACAGGAATTTCATTAGCAAATAAAGAGTACAAACCAGAAGGTTAATCTTGGTTTGTACTTGCAAATCTCAAAGCAGCAGCTCAGCCAGGCTCCCTGAACCCAATAAGACCAAAAAAAAAAAAAAAAAAAACTATTCTTTAAATGGAATCTTGGCAGTTGATTTCCTACTTTTCATATTACCTCTCTTGGAGAGAGTTCCCAGCAATTAAAAGTGCTGGATTCAGGCAGAGTGCCTGTTGCACAGAGGAAGCTGCATGCAGAAAATTGGGAGACACATCACAGCATCAAGTACTGTAATTAAGAAAATTGTTTTTATGATTTTCTATGAATACGAATGACCGAATCAATGACTAAGCAACAAGGCCTCTTCATTACCAAGACAACCAGATACAGGAGAGGCACCTGGGTCTTCAGGAAATCCAAGAATGGTTAGAAGAAGAAATAGGGTCAGAAGCCGATTGATCCCAGTATAATGTAAAAGCCTGGATACTTGCAAATAAGATAAAAATGAATGCAGTGTGCAGTATAGGTACAGAAGCTGAAATATTAGCCTGAGCCAGAAAAAAGCAAATAAATAGAATGTCTCTGATAAAAGGCACCTAAATAAAGTGTGGGGTCTCTGTTGAGAAAGTAGGTGTCCCTGAGTTGTACTTGACCTTAGCACTGCACTTCACTCTTTCCGTAACTTCTACCCTACTCTTAATACTTTAAAATTCCTTTGTGATCACCTCTTTGAGCTTCAAGAGGGACTAGAGCTGGTGAAAGCTATTAATTCTAACAGATGAGAAAGAAGGCAGAGAGGCTCTAGGCTGGGCTCTGAGAAGGGTCCCAATGTCTGCTTGGCAGAAATGGGGCAAGGTTTGGGTCAAGGGTCACCTTTGGGAGAGCAACGAGGAGACATGAAGGATGAGGAAGTAGATTTGGAAAGCAAATGGAAGCCAACATCCCAACAGTAAAAGAACAGTCAGGGAAGAGAAATTGGGGTCCATTGCTTGGGTACTGTTTGCACTGAAAAGGAATAGCTGAACGGTTCTAGTTCATAATCTCCCTGGTAGGCTTAGGGACACATTCCAAACCAGTCCTCAGATTTGTTTTAAAATAGCCCTGGATTTCCACAAGTTTGATCTTTCAGTCTGGAAAGGTCTCTTCAGATGCTACAGGAACATTTATACTTACCCATTTTGGTGTTCATTGCGAGGAAATATTTATAGTAGAGGAAAATTAGAAGCACTTTAAAAATTCAACAACAAAAATTTGGTCAATTATGGTATTCCTAAAATGGAGTACCATGGAGCCATTTAAATTTATGTAGCAGTAGTACAAAAGATTTTTAAAAGCCAGCATTTATTTGTAATGTTCTGATTTTATATGCATACAAGTGTGTGCAGTTTGAATATATTTTTATGTAAATTAAAAATTTTTATCTTTACCAAGCAAAGAATCATTCAGCAGCCTTCTCGGTTGTTCCAGTGTAGTAAAATTAGCATTCCTAGGTTAGTGCAAAAGAAAACCTTTTGTAAGCTGACATCAGGTCATGACCTCAGAAATTATCTGGGAATTCAGTGGCTTTTTGAGAAACTGGGGAACACAGCCAACGACACTGTTGCCTGAAATAAACACTCAGGGAATCATACTGGGACTTTCTGGGATTACTCTGATCAGCTCTTATTGGCAAGAAATAGCAATGGGCACCTGAAATAAACCTTGCTTGACAGAAAGGATAGCTGTGTAGGCTTCTGACCCAGCCTCATGTCTGTTGCTCGAGTTTGTGCAGCTGGACTGGTTCTCATTCCATGCACAGGTGATTTTGGAAGTTCCTCTGTAACCAGCCTTTTGAAGCACAGTGGTTGTGCATTGGGAAATGTTGACTTGGCTAAGATGACAGCTCTTGGGAATCCAAATGTGGAATTTGGATGAAGCAGAGAAGGAAAAAGATGAATCCCATCTGCTCTTTCAATTTAAAACTGGATGGCTCCAGCGCATGCACCAATAGATCCAGCTCTGAAGAACTCTACATCTGCTGCTTTAAATGAATGTTTCATTTTAACTGCTTGGAAAGCTCAGAGGACAGCGCTGTCTTCTAACAAATCCTCCAATACCTTCCTAACAGACCCCTGAGTAAGGTTATATGTAAACTCACCACTGTTCTGAATAAGATATGCTTCTCATTGCTCTGTCACTACTTACTACCTGTTTCCTAGAAAAATTAGTCATGTGTGTATATTGTTTATAATTTCTAATTATGTTGTGGTATGACAATAATTGATGTAAATCATTAAGTGCGTCGGGGAGGTTAACTTAAAGTTTTGTTGGGCACAACACAAAAGTTTGCATTGTTAATCTTCATAATTAGCTGTCCCTATAGTATATCAGTTGGTAAGATTTCTGTTGCAGTAATAGAAGCTATGACTCATCCAGATGTAAACAACAAGGAACTTTATTATGTTATATAACAATGAGTATAACATTCAACTGTAGGATGATTTGAGTTTGTGGCTCTAAGCATAACATCAGGAAACTAGGACTTCTCTATGCTTCTGGTCTTCTGTTTGGAGTGGCTTGCTTTATCCTAATGGTCATTTGCATTCTGGTCATTACATGGCTGCCAGTATCAATTATAGCAACATGATGTCTTGTGTGACTGCCCAGGAGTGGAATAAAAGATGTTCCTTTAGTTTGATTGAGCCAACTAAAACCAGAAGCCCACTCCTGCTTCAGTACCCATTGCTGAGAGTGCCATGCACTGATTTCTTTAATTATTATCCACTAATTTAAGCTAATTATTATCCACTAATTATTATCTGTGCAATGCAGAGATGGCTATTTGAACAAAGTCAGGATCAGGAAAGGAGAAAGGGGTGATGAATGTCAGAAAGATAGCCTGCAGTCCTTGATTTTTCTGAAGAATGGGCATGGGAAAGAGAAACTGCAAACTAAGAATCACCTGGGAGTAGCTTACAAATGCAAAACCTCTAAATTTTGAGCAACTTGGGAGAACAACTTTCGAAGAGTCTAATGTATTTCTGTCATCAGTCTGAAACTAGTATAAAAAAAGGAAAAAAAATAGCTATGTACTGAGTTCACAGATTATTAAATTGATGCTAGTCATATTGGGACAGAAGCTATACTCCTGTTACATTCAAATACTATCTTGTGCTCACACCAAGCTTCCAGATTCCATTCCTAAACTTTTCCTTCCTTGTGATCTCCTTCCAATGAGGCTTTTAGGTCTCATGAAAATTTGGCTGGCACCGCGGCTCACTAGGCTAATCCTCCGCCTGCTGTGCCGGCACCACGGGTTCTAGTCCCAGTCAGGGCACCAGATTCTGTCCTGGTTGCTCCTCTTCCAGTCCAGCTCTCTGCTGTGGCCTGGGAGTGCAGTGGGGGATGGCCCAAGTGTTTGGACCCTGCACCTGCATGGGAGACCAGGAGGAAGCTCCTGGCTCCTGGCTCCTGGCTTTGGATCAGCGCAGCGCGCCGGCCGCAAGGCGATGGCCGTAGCGGTCAGTTAGGGGATGAACCAACAGAAAAAGGAAGACCTTCCTCTCTCTCTCTCTCTCTCTCTCTCTCTCTCTCTCTCTCTCTCACACACACACACACACACACACACACTGTCTAACTCTGCCTGTCCAAAAAAAAAGAAAAAGAAAATCAGTTGTTGGTGATGCTACCCTGTCATCCACTGAGACCTCGCTGGATGTGTCTGAATCTAATCCTCATCTGGGTACACAGTGTAGGTTTCATCTGGGACCTTTCTATGCAAGAAGCCTCCAGTATTAAAAATAGAATTGATTCTGAGTGATTGAAAAGTCTGCATATATCCAAGTATCGTTTGTACTCTGTAGTGAATTGAATAAATAATTGTTTAAGTTGAAATCCCTTTCACCAAATGGAAGAATTGATATTATATGATTAAAGCATAGCCTGTTGGAGTCTAGAGGCCAGTTTTTTTGTTTTGTTTTTGTTTTTTGTCTTGTTTTTTTTTTTCTTTTTGGCCAGACTGTGTGATCTTAGCCAGTGATCTGAGTTTGTAAACCCTTCAGATGTCAGCTTCCGCAGGTTAGCAGAGATAACACATTTCCCAGTTCATAGATCTATATCAATTGTAGTCAGCACATGTATGAATAGTGAAAGCTCACTTAGTAAGTAATAATTTATTAAGCACCTACAATGTGCCAGGCACTGTACTAGGTCAAAGTCGCCACTGTTCCCAATTGCAGATTGATATATAGATACTTCACAATGACGTAAGCTTGAATGTAGGCATCTGCAAAGTGCTTTGAAAACACACAGGCTAAGTGATAAATTCTTCCTGAAGCTGTCAAGACAACCTTTACAAAGGAAGCAACATTTAAGAAAGGTCTTTAAAAGAGTAAAATCTTGAGAGAAGAAAAGAGCCAAAAAAATGTATTTTCCGGAAAAGAGAGTTTATGAGCAGAAGCACAATATAAAAATAAGCATGACAATGTCAAAGAATGTTAATGGGCAGGAATTTGTTAAGATGACTTCAGGAAAGGCATAGAAGGAAATGAAGGAATTTGTGATGCATAAATCAGGAAATAATGGGATAGAGAATCTAAAGACATGGGTTGAATTCTTATTCTCTCTTCATCTGTAAATGATGGGTATTAATCTACTTTACCTGGTTCATAAGATGATCCCTGATTGTGCTGTGACAGGAAAATGCCCTGCCCTAGATTCACCTATCACTGACCCTCTAAATCATGATACTGGCCCCTATGAGGGCATCCTGGTGGGACCAGCCCCAGCTATCCCTCCACATCCTGTGAGGGAGCTTTGTAGCCTACTCTTTATTAATGTGTTACAGTACCTTGCACAAATACTTAATAGACACAAGGGTTGAAATATTTTTGGAATAATTAATTACTAATAAGAGTAAAATAGGCAAAATTAATAGTTGAATCCTAGATGTGCTAGACACTTTGAGGTAAATTGAGAAAATTTGAACACAGTATTATATTAATGTCATATTTTCTGATTTTGACTAAGGTGCTCTGGTTATTTAAGACAATATCTCTATTCTTAGAAATTGCCTGAAGAAGCACAGAAGAAGTCCACATGTGCCCCACCTGCAGTTTCATGGTTTCAGTTACCAATGGTCAACCAAGGCTCAAGAATGTTAATTGAAAAATTCTAGAAATAAAAAGTTCATAAGTTTCAAAAGAATGTTGCTATAACTCCTCTGTTTTATTATTAGTTATTATTAATCTCTCTCTGTTCCTACATTATGAATTAAACTTTATCATAGGTGTGAAAGTATAGAAAAAAAAAATAATGTATATAGGATGTGATAGTATCCATGGTTTCAAGCATCCACTAGGGGTTTTGGAAGAGTTTCCCTGAAGTTAATGGGAGTGGTGTTTTGGGATATAGGGGCATGATCGCTACAGTTTAATCTCAAATGCATTAGAAATATGTATATATATATATATATATATGCACATATATGGGTATGAGACAAGAGCTTCTTACTCTCCTCTTGCAGTTTCTCTGTAATTTTTAAGTGACATGTAAAACTGGGTATTAAAGTACCATATCATCCAATGAGCCATTAGTGCATTTGATAGATCTATGTGGAGATTAAGACAATGCAAGGTACTCCAACAGTTTTTTCAGAAAGGATAGTGGAAGAAATCTCCTTGGACAGGCAGATGTTTTTTATCCTATGCCTATCACAGTGTGCTAACAACCATCCACTCCATCGTTACTAATGCTAATCCAACCTGCCCTGAAAAGTAGACTTAAATTTCTAATGTCAGCTAACTCTTACTATGAGAATTTTTGTTAGCTTAATTTGACCTAAATTTTTTTCAGATCAATGTAGCTTCCCACCTTGATTAAATTTCACTCCTATTCTGGATTCCTGATGTTTTTGCAAATTCTTATTACCAGTAGGAATTCATGTCAGAAGGAAAGGGAGGCTTCTGCAGAGTTTAACCCTTGACTTTTCTTCTTATTTGCTTCTGGGCCATAGCATGTAATGAGTTTTGAGAAATTTTGACCCTTACTGGTAAACTCTCTCCTGGAGCATTTCTCATGTGACAAAATGAATCGTGAAGTTTCTCCATCCACAACACTGCATGGAATGAAGCAGATATGTCACTGAAAAAATATTTTGGATAAGTCTAAAGAATGACAAGTAATAGTTCAGAAAGCTAACAAAGAATGTTTGACTTTCTCCAGCATATAATGACTGGAGTATTTGGTTTCAGAGATCACTAATGAAAACTTCATTTTACATCAATATATTTGGATTAAGTATGACTTTGTTTGCTTCTAAAATCCAGTAATTCTCATCCCAGAGCACATTTAAAGATTAAAATAAACCATAGAATAATAGTTTTTTTAATTCTTTTTCTAAAAATTATTTTTATTTTGAAAAAAATTAAATAAGTAATGAACACAAACTTGTCAAAGCATAAATAAGGCAGAATAATATACAGTTTTTTTTAAATGGAAATACTACTTAATATTTCTTCATCTTAATCCAAGCTCCAAAGGTAACCACTATAGAAAGCTTGATACGTATTTTTATAGTCTTTCTATATGAGAGTACTTCAAAAAATTTATGGAAAAGTAAAGTTAAAAGTTCATTTTGGTGCAAGAATTTAAAATCCATGGCAGTGGTCTTCAAAAAGTTCATGAACAGGGCAGAGAGGGTTAAATCACAACTTGTGATGCAGGCATCCACTTTGGAGTGCCAGTTCTGGCTATGCAGCTTCTGATCCCACTTTATCCTAATGCGCCTGGAAAGTCAGCAGAAGATAGCCCAAGTGCTTACCCCCAGGATGGAGTTCCAGGTCTCCGACTTCAGCCCGTCTCAGACCTGGCTGTTGTGGCTATTTGTAGAGTTAACCAACAGATAAAAAATCTCTCTTCCTCATTCTTTCTCTCTCCCTCTCCCTCTCTTTCTCTTTCTCTCTTTCACTCTGCCTTTCAAACACATACATACATACATAAAAATTGTTAAATGTTCATAAAAGGTAGATATTATGAAAAAATAAAGAATTTTCAGTTATTTGGACAAAAAATTTATCTTAGCTTTTCCACATAGTTTTATAAGTACCCTCATAGCTAGAGTTCATTTATCTTCTGAAATAATATTGTACTTGACATGTAATTCTGTAACTTGGTTGTTTTCCATTCAAGGAGATTTTATATCTTTAGAGCATAAACTTGAAGATATTTCTCATGCTATCTTAGGAATTAATTTTTTTAAAATCCCTTTAGAGAAAATTCAGACTTAAGTTAGAAAGAACTGAACAACTGCATCCTATTCTGGCGTGGGTGAACAGTGGTTTACTTAAATTCATCACTCATGGCTAGGCTGTCCCTGCCATTTTACTATCATAAGCAGTGGTTCAATAAGAATAAATATTAAGATATTTTTATGAACATCTCTCAGAAATCCATTAGGATATGTGCCTTGAAAAAGAAATTGCTGAGGTGGCCAGCGCTGTGGTGTAGCTGGTAAAAATGCCGCCTACAGTGCCAGCATCCCATATAGGCACTGGTTTGTGTCCCAGCTGCTCCACTTCCCATCCAGCTCTCTACTGTGGTCTGGGAAAGCAGAAGAAGATGGCCCAAGACATTGGGCCCTGCACCGGCGTGGGAAGATCCAGAAGAAGCTCCTGGCTCCTGGCTTCAGATGGGCTCAGCTCCAGCCATTGCAGCCATCTGGGGAGAGAACCAGTGGATGGAAGACACCTCTCTCTCTCTCTCTCTGCCTCTCTGTCTTTCTCTGTGTAGCTCTGATTTTCAAATAAATGAATACATCTTTTTTAAAAAAATTGCTGATATAAGGGTGTGTGTGTTTATATTTTCTAATATACAGCTAATTTAATCTCCAAAAACACTACATTATTCACACTACAAACAATATATGAGAGAAATCATTCCATTATATACATTCACCCACACTAAGTATTATTACTCTATTTATTTACTTATTTCTCTGAAAGTCAGCATTACAGAGAGAGAGAGAGAGAGAGAGAAATTATATTGGCTGGTTCACTCCCCAGATGGCTGCAATGGACAGGGCTGGGCCAGTTCAAAGCTAGGAGCTTCATGTAGGTCTGGAACCCAAACTCTTGGGCGATCATCTGCTGTTTTTCCCAGGCCATTACAGGAAGCTGGATTGGAAATGCAGCAGTCAGGATATGAGCCAGTGCCCATATGTGATGCCAGCATCTCAGGAGGCAGCATTTTTATTTTACAGGCAGAGTGGACAGTGAGAGAGAGAGAGAGAGAAAGTTCTTGCTTTTTTCCGTTGGTTCACCCCCCCAATGGCCGCCACGGCCTGCGCACTGTGGCTGGCGCGCCGTGCTGATCCGAAGCCAGGAGCCAGGTTCTCCTCCTGGTCTCCCATGGGGTGCAGGGCCCAAGGACCTGGACCATCCTCCATTGCACTCCCGGGCCACAGCACAGAGCTGGACTGGAAGAGGAGCAACTGGGACAGAATCCGGCACCCCAACCGTGACTAGAACCTGGGGTGCTGGCACCTCAGGCAGAGGATTAGCCTAGTGAGCCACGGTGCCAGCCAATACTATCAATCTTTTAAGATACTCTTCAATGAATGGTTAGAAAGTCACACTATTTTAAATCACAGTTCCCTTATTTCTAATGAAGCTGAGCATTCTCTCTTTCTCTCTCCCTCCCTCCATCTCTCTTCCTCTTGTGTTATTTTATTCTGTAAGATGCTTTTTCATGGGCTTTATCCACGTTTGTAGATTTTCCTTCCACTGGTTAACGCCCCAAATGCCAGCAACAGCTCGGGCTGGGTAAGGCTGAAGCCAGGAGCTCAGAACTCAGTTTGGGCCTCCATGTGAGTGGCAGGGACTCACGTCCTTGAGCTATCTCTTATTGAATTCCTGGCTGCACATTTAGCACGCAGCTAGAATTGCAAGCAGAGCCATGATTCAGATAGGGGAGGCAGTCATCCTGAGCAGCATCTTTCCTGCTGCACCAAACACCCTTTGTCCATGCCCATTTTTTTTAATTGCCTATGTTTCCTAGTACTTAATATTTTGTACATTCATAATGTGCATATTTGGAGTACGTTTTGTGTATGTTTTTGATTTTAGTATGGTCTGATTTGGTCATTTGTTCTTTAATGTACTTTATGGTATCCTTCATTGTACAAAAGTTTTTAATTCCATAGTTATAAAACTTGTTCATCTTTTCCTCTATAAATTTTGTGTTATACCTTGCTTGAGAAAGCCTGCCTGTAGTAAAAGTATCCTCATATGTTTTTCCCTAGGGCTATTTTTTAAAAAAATTATGTTTTAACATATCTAGAATACGGTGAAAGGAAATTCACTAAATTTCCCATGTGCCAGCTCTGTGGCATAGTACACCAAGCCTCTGCCTGTGTTGCTGGCATCCCATATGGGCACAAGTTCACGTTCTGGCTGCTCCTCTTCCTATCCTGCTCTCTGCTTGTGGCTCGTGAAAGCATTGAACCCACATGGGAGACCCCGGAGAAGCTCCTGGTTCCTGGCTTTGGATCAGCCCAGCCCTGGCCATTGCAGCCAAGTGGGGAGTGAACTAGCAGATGGAGGACCTTTCTCTGTCTCTCCCTCTCTCTGTCTGTAACTCTACCTCTAAAATAAAAAATAAAAATAAAAAATAACTTTTCCAGTAGAAATCCAATTGTTGTAACCCATTAATTAGATTTCTGCTATTTCCTCATTGTTAAGAACCCATTTATCGTGTGCCTTATTCACACTCTTGGTCACCCTGACTAGGTGATGCCCTCTGACATCAACCTTCATGAAAACCAGATAATTACTTTCCAAGAGATTCAGGGAGAATTCCTCCTGGCTGTCACCTTAGCATGTATAATAGGTCCTTGATTACCTATTTGCGAATCAATCTCTATATTTTCCTTGCCCCAGTACCATTTTAATTATGTTAGCTTTATGGTCTATGAAATTTGACAGTGCTATTTCCTTCTGGTTTTCCTTTTACCAACTTCCCCATGCATGCTCCCCTACAGAGAAAATTTAGAATCCAGATATAAAAGTTCACGCAATCTCCTACTAGGCTTTTAATTGGGAATGATTCAGACAGTGAATGCGTGTGGGAACTTTTACGATCCTGAATCTCTCCAAGAAGAAAAACGATGCACTGAAGCACTTCCCCATCATTCCGGTCTCCTTTTCTTTCAGTAAAGTTGGATGGTTTTCTTCAGATACAACCTGAGCACTTATTATTAGTTTTTAAATAATTTAAAGACTTTTGTTGCTACTGTGCACCAGATTTTTTTCCATGACTTCTTAAATTGGTTATCACTTATGTATAGGAAAAATACCAATTTTGTATATTGATAGCATTAACACCTCTGTGTGTTGACTTTAAATATGAACAGCTTATCTATTTTGTTATTATCTTTTGGCTTTTCTAATCTTATTATCTTCAAAGAAATACAGAGTTGTGTCTTCTCTGAATGGACAGGAGTGACCAAAGAGAGGAGAGGAGACAGGAAGGATTAAAATAGGGATCAAAGATGGAGAGAAGAGAAAAAGGGATAAATACAGTTCAGCAATACGAGATTTGCTTGCTTAAAATCAAACAGGTGATGGCTCTAGTAATTGCAGAGTTGAGTCTCTGCTATTCACGTGGGACCCTTGGACTGAGATCCCAACTGTCATCTTTGGCCTGGTCCAGCCCTGTTGTTTGTCTTTCTCTGACTCTCAAATTAATTAATTAATTAAACTTAAATATGTGAACATAGAAAGGATCAAAGGAGAGCAAATCTTTAGCATTATAATAATATACTTCATCTGTCTATTAAATATTGCTGTATCCCTAAACACTAACACATGTGAAAAAAGGCATGATTTAGGCTAGTGGCAGAATGACAAAGTACCTGGTCTTAGAATTAGGCAGACCAAGTTTAAATCCAAACTCCATCACTTATTTTCAGTAAGCCTAACTCTTCATTTCAGGGTTTCCTTCTATAAATTAGGTGTGATTTAAAAAATACTTAGGTTGGTTGTGTTGAGCTTTAAATGGAATATTGTATTAAAGTGCCTTGCTACATATTAGTATTTAAATATTTGGTCCTTTAGGAAGAACAAACAACAAACAAAAGTTTACTTAACTTTTATCTAAGATGATTAGAATGTATACTAGATTCTTTCTGAAATACCATTCATCAAAAAACAGAATTTGAGAGTGAGCCTTGTGCACAGCAGGTTGTCTGCCATCATGATACCTGCATTCCGTACCAACGTGCTGGTTCAAGTCTTCTTCCAATCCAGCTTCCTATTAGAGTGCCTGGGAAACAGCAGATGACGGCTCAAGTACGTGAGATCCTGCCACACACTTGGGAATCCCAGATGGAGTTCCTGGCTCTTGGGTTTGGCCTGACCCAGGCATGGCTGTTATGGCCATTTGGGAAGTGAACTAGCAGATGGAAGATCTCTATCTAGTGTATGTGTGTGTGTATGTGTGTGTATCTGCCACTTTGCTTTTTAACTAATTTAATTAATTTTTTAAGAAAAGAAAAGAAAAATAAGTTGATGCTTGCCACCCTGGGTACAAGTGACCATTGCATCATGTATTTTTATCAGTAACATTTTTTCTATTCTGCCTTCCACAGTAACTATCAGATTTCATTAAAATTGGCTTGGAATTTTGCAAAGACATGAAGCAAAGTAATCAGAACTACTGGGTAATGAGCACATCAGATACTCATTTATCCTTTACAGCTACTGTAGAAGGTAGATATTATGGTCCCCATGTGATATGTAAGGCAACTCCATTCTACTAAATGGAAATATCTCATCCGAATTGTATGTCTCATTGTCAATGAGAGACAGGATTCAAATTAGGCCTGACTGAAAGCCCACCACCTTTCTGTCACATGATAATGCCTCTGAGAGTCACTCTCACACAGGTGGTCTTCTCATTTTCAATGGAACTACAGTTCAGAAAAAGAAATACATGTGCATGCTGAATTCAGAGAACAGAATTTGGAACAACAAATAATCCAATGAGAAACATTCACAATTCCATTCTGATTGATTCTCTCTGGAGAACTTTAAAGATCAGAGCTCACCACAGAACAAAAACAAGATTGGCATGATGCCCTAGAACATTAGTTTGGAAGCCAGGAGAGCTGAATCTAATTCTCCTTTTGATTTTAGTCTTGGAAAGTATCTGTGAAACTATCTGTGTCATCAGTTCAAGTTCTCTATTTTCCTGAGAATGTTTTTGCTCCCAATAGTCCATTTCTAGATGCAACAGATGGTCCTTCTAAATGATTCATTACTTGAAACTTAGAAAAAGCCTTTGGGAAGTCAGTTTCTTTGCTCTGTTGTTGAGCTTCAGAAAATCCACCGCATTTCTTTAGTTCGTAGGAATTCTTTTCTTAGCAGCCTTATTGAGATATAATTTATGTACAAAAACATGATATATACAATTTAATGAGTTGACATATGCTTATGTCCAACACATTTTACTTGGAGAGTTTGGTTTTTTTATCCTTTTTTAGTTTTCTTAGTAGGCTAAAATGTCAGCATGGTGTATGATATTCCGTCATCATTCATGCACAATACATCTACTGGTTATTTTAAGTAGTCATATTCTGAGATAATATTCACAAATTATTTCCCCATCACCCTACTTCAAAACAAGTTTTAATCTGTGCCTTAAAATAAATAGCTAAAATCTCACCATACAGTTTCCAAAATTGTAAACTTAAAAACTATTTCCGGGGCCAGTGCTATGGCATGAAGCTGCTGCCTGTGATGCTTGCACACAATATGTGTGCCGGTTCAAGTCCATACCATTACACTTCTAATGCAGCTCATTGCCAGTGTCCTGGCAAAACAGTGGAGCATGGTCCAAGTCCTTGGGCCCTGAATCCACATGGGAGACCAAGAGAAGCTCCTGATCCCTGGCTTTGGATCAGCTCATCTCTGGCTGTTGTAGCCATTTGGGGAGTGAACTAGCAGATGGAAGACCTCTCTTTCTCCACCCCCACCCCATAACTCTGCCTTTTAAATAAATAAATACTTTTATAAAAAGAAATTATTTCCATGGCAGATATCTTTATAGAGTTTCCCTAGTTCTGTTGCCAGAGTGTGTAATCTTCATGTTATTTTTACTTCAGAAGTTCTGTTGAATAGGAATAGTGTAGACCAGTTTCTCACATGTGCCTTCTTAAAATCTCAAACTTCACAGTGATATTAAGGCAAGTCAAAGTCAATGATTGAAAAACTAGATAGCTTCCAGAGGTGCAGGAACAAAGGAATTCAATTATATGAAGGATAACCAGATTAGCTTTAAATAATAATGATAATAATATCAGGCACTATTTCTAAAGTACTGTGTGTATAGTATAGCAAGTGCTATAAAAGGTATTTATTTCAAGTTACAATAAACTTGGACTTGGGAATAATAACTTAACCAAGTTTCCACGTACAGTGAGTGATGGCACCAACATATAATTCCAAGTCTTCCTGACACTTAGGCTCACAGTCTTAACCACTATATAATATTATGTGTTGGTTGTGTGTGTTTAATTGTTATCCTGTGACTTTAATATCCAAACCCACACTATGTCTCGCTTAAAAACAACTCACATATCTTGAAAAGGAAATCATAGTAAAATTGGAGATATTTGGTGATTTCTACTTTAATCAGGAGTTGCCTACATTAAAGAAAATAAAATTATTTGAATTTTTCCTCCTTTAAGCTGTCACTCTTGATTTTTTATGAGAACTGAGCTAAAGTATATTTTAAAATACTGCTACATGGGTGGGTTGTTAAGATGCCACTTGGGACACTTATATCACAGTGCCTGGATTCAAGTCCTAGCTTTGTTTTCCATTCCAGTTTTTTTTCTCACACACACCCTTGAATGCAGCATGTGATGGCACAAGTACTTGGGTCTCTGCCATGTAGGAGGTCTGGACAGAGTTCCCAGGTTCCTGGCTTTAGGCTGGCCCAGCCTTGGCCATTGTAGGCATTGGGGAGTGAAAATAGAGTATTGATCTCTCTCTCTCTCTCTCTCTCTCTCTCCCTTTCAAATAAGTAGCATTAAAAAAAAAAAGTAATAGTGCTGTGATAATGCACTCAACTTCACAAATATTTTCTAAATATTTACAACATAGCCTGCATAGTATTAGGCCTTGGGGATGCATTTGTCTATGCAGAGAAACTAACAGTTGTGAAAATAGGTGGCTTGTTCTGAATTCTTGATATTTAAACATCAACATGCAGTGTGTCCTCTTTGGCATTGCAAGGTCTAATCATTACATCTGAATACTATTTTTTGACTGATCAAGAAATATCTGCAGGGTTGGCACTGTGTCATAGTGGGTAAAGCCTCGGTCTGCAACTCTGGGATTCCGTTTAGGTACCAGTTCATGTCCCAGTTGCTTCACTTCAGATCCAGCTCTCTGCTATGGCCAGGGAAAGCAGTGGATGTTGGCCTTAGTATCTGGGCCCCTGCCACCCATGAGGGAGAACCAAAAGGAGCTCCTGACTCCTGGCTGGCTTAGGCCTGGCCCAACCCATACCATTGAGGCCATGTGAGGAGTAAACCAGCAAAGCAGCAGATGGAAGATCTCTCTCTCTCTCTCTCTCTCTCTCTCTCTCTCTCTCTCTCTCCCCCTCTCCCTGCCCCCCATAACTCTGCTTTTCAAAATAAATAAATCTTTAGAAAAACAAAAGAAATATTTGCTTACTCTGTACTAGGTGCCAGGGATTGTATTATGTGTTAGTGACACAGTGGTGAATGAGTTCAACACTCTTTTTTCCTTCAGAGAATTACAAATTGATGAACATATCTAGGGAAAGTGCCCCAAGAAGGCACATAGCCCATGCCTGAAGAGGTATGAGGGCAAGTGGTAGGAGTTAGCCACATGGATGGGAAGGAGAGAATAAAGCTCTTCAGGCAACAGTAGCAAACCCTGTCCACTTTATACAAACTGCCAGAGTTGAGACAGGGTCCAGTGCCAATATGTCTGGATTATAGGATTTGGTATGAAAAAGGAAAGTAGGATGCAATCATTCAATGCATGTCAGCCTTACTATGAAGTTTAGACTTTGTCTTGAGTACAATAGGAAATTAACAGATTTCAAGCAGAAAAGAAATAACTGTATCCAGTATTTTCTAAAAATCTATATTCTAGCTACAGATGAAAAGAATGAATTAGAAAGAAACTAAACTTGCATAGGGAATACAGGTGCAAGAATAATGTAATAATTCAAGTAAGAGATATTCAAAGCCTGATAGCTATAGTATTAGGCAGATTTCACAAATAAAAATTGGATACAATCTGCAAGAATTGATAGGTGATTTGACATAAAGAATAAAGAAAACAGAGAAGTCAAGAGTGACTCCCAGTTTTATGTTTGGGCTGAAGGATAGGGAAAGTTCCCATTTTGCACAGTTTCTCAACAAAAATGTATTGTTGGGAAAAGTAAAAGAAAATGAGCTCCTTTCCTGTTGTAGCCTATAATTTGTTAGCATTCAAGTGGAAATCTTAAACAGATGTTCTTCTCACTGTTCTGACTAAAGACCACCAATAAGCCATGTCTTCTCACAGATCTAACAACCTGTGGCTGAAGAGTTTAGCTGAGACTAATTTAGATTTAATAGTCACCAATTTAAGCACTCAAAATGCAGCCATGGACCAGTGAGGTTTTCACTCTAGTGGGAGAAGATAGACAATAAATCAAGAAAGATATGACGTGACAGTTAATATACATGCTAGAAAGATACATAAAGCAGGATGAGTGGGGAGAGAATGGGAGAGCTGGGTACTGGTGGTGTTCTATGGGGAGTGTCAACTGGAAGAAACTGGAAGAAGGGTTCATGAGATCTTTCTGTACTTTGTGGTTTCCTGTAGATCTACACTTATTCCAAGGCAAAAAAGCAAAACAACGTTCAAAATAAAAAAAGGTCAGCTTTTCTCTTCCTTAAGGAAGGGAAGGAAGAACTACACCCAGTGCAGGAGTAAGCCCTGCAGAATAAGGGAACAGCAACGACCAAGGCCCTGATAGGCCCAGGGTGTCCCAGAAAGAGCAGAGGCCAGTGCAGCTGAAGCTCATTGTGTCAGGACACTGAGGGATGCTGAGAGCAGAGAAACTGGGGGTACAGGCCCTGTAATAGGGTCTTGTGGCTTTCATAAGGTCTTCAGACTTTTTTCTGAGTGAGTCAGGAGACCATTGGAGATTTCCTAAACAAGTGACAGGATCTGACTATGTAACTGGGGATCACCAGCTACTGAGTGGATTAATCCAGATGGTTTATTTGGGGGGCTCATTCCCAGTGGTTGTTGAAGGTTTACATGCTTTTAACCACTGCCCTTTCCCCTTTCCCTCACCACCTTTCTAGCATTTGTCCCTAGATAAAGTCAGTCTCAAAGAGAGTTTAGAGAACTGCTTTGCTTCATCATCTCACAGTGGCCAGGATGGGCACCTCCAAGGCAGCAAGCAGGTTCCAGACTGGTGCAGGCCTTAGAGGATTTAAGGTAAAGTGTCTTTTTCAATGTCTCATACATTGTGCAGGCTGTTCTCTAAAGGCAGGGATCTGGGGCAGAAGATTCTCAGACATGGAGGATAGACACCTGTTTCTGAGAAGGCCATGGAGTCCTCCAGGAGCCAGAAGGCAGGGGAGAGACCATGAAGAAACCTCCCCAGGCTCAGCTGGGGGAATCAAGGAGAACCACCGCAGCTGCATTTCAGGAGCCCTCAGGTTTCTGAGCTAGTGCGGAACTCCAAACAGCTGAGCTGAGTGGAGAACGCTTAAAAGTGCAAAACCACGGAAGGAGGGAAGAAGCCATGTTGGGTTTTGCCCCGAAGTTTCTTAGCACTGAAGAGGCACTTGGCGTCGGGGAGCTGGAAACCTTGCAGGCTCTTTCAGGGTGAAAAAAATCCACCAACAAAGGACTTACCTGTGCCTAGAGGTCGGAGGTATGTTTGTATATACCACTTTTTAATCAAACATCACTGTTGTTTGCTCTTAGACACAGTTCCACTAGAATACCAAATAAGACTGTCCTTTTACTGTTAGGAGGTCTATCAAATAGGGCCGTCCTTTTGCTGTTAGGAGGTCTTGTTGGTCTGTTTGGGTAGGATTTTATTTGTTGTCACTGCCTTTGTACTTTCTAAAACCCTTAAAGCATGCAACCCTTGAGGGTTCTACACAATCCCTTTCATTCATAGCAGGGTGTCCATGTCCTCGCTCTGCTACACGTTAAAATCAGCAGGAGTGATATTTCTAAAATATCCACACTCCAAGCCCCATTTCCAAAGATTCAGATTTAACTGGTCATGGGTAGGATGGAAGCCTCAGTATGATTTGATTTAAGCATGCCAAGTTTGAAACGCTGCCAGGATGAACTGCCATGCCAAGTAAACATGTCAACCAGGTGTTAGGCTGATAATTTCTGGCTTTCAGCTTTCTTGCTGAATTCTAATTAAATCAGTGTTTACATAGTTCTTTGTAATTTTCTACTAAAAGTCATTCAGAACTTTTTTCTCCATGTGGTATTAGCAAAATGTCAGTAATCCCTCAAATGGAAGAAAATAGGAAATTAAAATTGCAAAATTAAGGCTGTAACTATGCCTTAAAACATCTACATTTCTTTTTGCCCTCCTCTATCTAAGGCTTAAGTCCTAACTATCTGCAACACAGCAATAGTTGAGGCTCTAAACTGAATTGTAAGATCCTTCCTGTTATTTCCTCATCAAAAATAGACAGAATAAATGAGAAAACAGTGATCAAGCAACAAATTTAAGTGCATCAGTGATGATGGAGAGGTTTTGTTGGTTGCGGTAGTGACTGGGAAGAGTGGCAGACGGCATGTTTTGATGTGCACAGAGAAGGAAAATGGAGAGCATTTTCCCCTCCCATTTGTCTATGACCTCTTTAAAAGAGAAGAGTATGTGAAACGGGGTCAGATGCTGCTTTGGAAAACACTTCAATGACTTGACAGCTTGAGAGGAAGAGTAAACTATTCACAATTTGCCTGTGTGCTGTGATATAGCTTGCCTCAAGTCACTATACTGTTCTGATTAAATGCCTTCTGTACTTCTATATTTGCTGTAAATATGTCTTTTGAAATGAATACCTCGATGTTCCTGTAATAGGGTTCTTTTAGGATCATCATAGGATCGCATTACTAACTGAACCCAAAACAACCTGTAAGAATCCTAACATTCATGATAGCTCACATTTATTTAAAACTTATGTGCTTGGCTTTTTGAGAGGTACTTAATTTGCCTCATCTCATTTAATTCTCACAAATATGTAGATGTTAAGTCCCATTTTGCAGATTAAAAAGTGTATTTCCTAAGACTTGATTCCAGGATCAGTTATCATGTGGTCACATTATTGGGCATCTCAGTGTGCACAGCCTAGTGCTAAAAGTGTTTCAAAGTAGTAGAATATATGTAAATTCTCTTGTATCTAGAAACTCATGCTAAAAACTTTCCCCCACCAAGCTGATAAGCTACTGAAGCAAAAGAAGTCTCTGGACTGGTGACAATTCATTAGCCAATCATGGTACAGGTTCTTAACTTTGCTACAATATAAGACTTATCTGTAAAGCCTTAAAATTAAGAATCTCTTATTTCAGTCTCAGACTATGACTTAATTGATGAAGGGTGAGTTTCAAGTGTTGGGATTTTTAAATGTTTCCCAAGTAAGACCAGCTATAATTTATAGGTCATTACAAAATGAAAATATGGGGCTCTTCTTTAAAAAGTGTTAAGGTGGTGAGAACAGACAATTAAAGAGGGGAGTCCTTTCTTTGAAAGAACCCCTGTGGTGCTGCATGGGTCATACATCCATGATGCTAACTGTTAAACTTTAAGAACCACTGGACAAGAAGGTTCAGTTGCTCAGGAGTCACTCCTGTAGCTTGAGCAGTTCTTTGACATTTTAATAGCATTATTGCATGTATGGAGCTATTTGCAGGCATCACATAATCCTCACAGTAACATAATGAAGGAAAAAATGCAACTATACTTCCATTTTAACATGTGGAAACTAAGGCTTGCTAAGTTCAGTATTGTATAATGCCCAAAGTAAACATAACTACCTCCTCAAATATTACCTCTTGATAATGAAAATATTCAAAGTCCTTTCTTCTATCATTTTTTAAGAAAAATAACTGTATATTCTCTATCTACAGTCACCCTAGTATACAATAGAACACCAGGATTTCTTACTGCTATTTAGCTTAGTACTCCTAAATGATCTTTCCCTATCCCTTCATCCCCTCTATGCTAGGTAGACCCTGGTAATAACCATTAGGTACTTAACTTCTGTGACAGCAACATTGTAACATTCCACATACAAGAAGAATACCTGATACTTACCTTTCTGTGCTTGGCTTATTTCACTTAACATAATGACCTCCAGCTCCATTCTTATTGTAAATGACAAGCTTTTGTCTATTCTTATGGCTGTAGTATTTGTGTATATGTACATTTTTGCTATCCATTCATGAGTTGAGGGACACTTTGTTTCTATTTCTTGGCTACTGTAAATAGTGCTGCAATAACCATATGAGTGCAAACGTATCTTCAAAAGACAATTTCATTTTCCTTAGATGTATGTATCAGCAATTGGATTGCTGAATCATATGGGAGTTCTACTTTACTTTTTTGAGGTTCCTCTATACTGCTTTCCATACTGACTGTACTAATTAACATTTCCACAAGTGCTGTACAAAAATCAGCTCAAAATGCACTAAAGTCTTACATTTAAGACTTGAAACTATATCCTTGCCAACTCTTGTTATTTTTTGTCTTTTTGTTTTTAAGATTGATTTTATTTATTGGAAAATCAGTTAGGTCTTCCATTTGCTGTTTCACTCCCCCCAAATGGCCACAACAGCTGGGGCTGGGCCAGGCTGAAGCCAAGAGAAGGGAGCTTCCTCTGAGTCTGCTGCATAGATACTGAGGCCCAAGCACTTGAGCCAACCTCCATTGCTTTCCTGGGTGCATTAGCAGGGTGCTGAATTGGAAGTAGAGCAGCCAGGACTAGAACAGTGCCTGTGTGGAATGCCAGCATCACAGGTGGTACCTTGACCCTCTATGCAACAATGCTGGCCCCATCTTTTGTCCTTTTGTTAATAGCCAATGTAATCACTGTTGGAGATAGCTCAGTGTGGTTTTGATTTGTCTTTCCTTAATGGCTAGAGATACTGACCATTTTTTCAGGCATCTGTGGGCCATTTGTAGGTCTTCCTTCTAGAACTGTCTGTTTTGATCTACTGCCTTTTTTTAAAAAATTGGGTTATTTGGGTTTTTGCATTTGAGTTATTTATATATTCTAGATATAAAGCCCTTGTCCTATTATAGCTTACAAATATTTTCTCCCAGCCGGCGCAGCAGCTCAATAGGCTAATCCTCCACCTAGCGGCGCCGGCACACCGGGTTCTGTCCCAGTTGCCCCTCTTCCAGGCCAGCTCTCTGCTGGCCAGGGAGTGCAGTAGAGGATGGCCCAAGTGCTTGGGCCCTGCCTGCACCCCATGGGAGACCAGGAGAAGCACCTGGCTCCTGCCTTCGGATCAGTGCGGTGTGCCGGCTGCGGCGGCCATTGCAGGGTGAACCAACGGAAAAGGAAGACCTTTCTCTGTCTCTCACTGTCCACTCTGCCTGTCAAAAATTTAAAAAAAGAGAATAATCGACTAAATATTTTCTCCCATTCTGTGGGTTGTCTCTTCACTCTGTTTTCTTTGCTGTGCAGAAGCTCTTTGATTTGAGATATCCTTTGTCTATTTTTGCTTCTGTTTTCTGTGCTTTTGCAGTCTGATCCAGGAAAAATTCCAGTGCATTCTGGCATGTGGAAACAATTGTTTTTTCCAGCAGTTTCAAAGTTTCATATCATGTTTAAGTATTTAGCTCATTTTGATTTGGTTTTTGTACATCGTGCAATAGTATGTGGGGAGGGTTTGGCTAGTTTCATTCATCTGCATGTGGATACCCAGTTTTCCCAACACCATTCATTGGAAAAACCATCTTTTCCAAAGTGTTCTTAGCACCTTTGTTAAAGATCAATTGACTATAGATGCATGGCTTTACTACCAGGATCTCTATTCTGTTCCATTTGTCTGATGTATTTACGCTACTTACATTGCCTTAATTATTGTAGCTTTGTAATATATTTTACAGTTGGGAAGAGTACTGCCTCTAGCTTTGTTCTTTTTTATCAAGATTGTTTTGGATGTTGAGGGTTTTTTGTGGTTCCATACACATTTTAGTAGTATTTTTTTTTTAGTTCTGTGAAAATTTTGTTAGTATTTTGATTGGGATTCCACTGAACCTGTAAGTGTCTTTGAATAGTATGGACATTGAATGATATTAATTAATCCATGAAGACGGGATCTCTTTCCACTTCTTTGGCTTCAATTTCTTTCATCTAAGCTTTATGGTTACCATTGTAGAAATCTTTCATCTCATTAGTTAAACTTATCCCTAGGTATTTTTAAGCTATTGGAGAAGGGATTGTTTCCCTAATGTATTTTTTCCAGATAAGTTATTGATATATAACAAATCTACTGCATTGTATATGTTGATATTGAATCCTGAAACTTTACAGAATTCATTTATTCTGCTAGTTTTTGGTGGAATCTTTGGGATTCTCTCTATACAAGATCGAGTCACCTGTAAACCCTAAGAATTTGTCTCCTTTCTGATTTAGTAGCTCCTTATTTCTTTCTCTTTCCTAATTGCTCTGGCTAGGACTTCTAGTACTATGCTGAATAAAAGTGGTGAAAGTGAGCGTCTTGTCCTTTTCCAGATCTTAAAGTCTACAGCTTTTTCTTGTTGTGTATGATGTCAGCTATTGGCTTATTTGTGGCCTTTATAATGATGAAATACATTCCTTCTGTAACTAATTTGTTTTGTTTTTATAGCAGATGTTGAATATATTCAGATAATTATGACTTTTTTCCTAAATTCTGTTGATGTAATACACCATGTTTATTGATTTGCATATGTTGAATCATCCCAGGGATGAATAATGCTTGGTCATGGTGAATAATCTTAATGTGCTACTGGATTCAGTTTGCTAGTATTTTGTTGAGGATTTTATATCCATGTTCATCAAGGATAGTTACCTGCAATTTTCTGTTCTTGTTGAGTCCTTGTTTGGTTTTGCTGTCTGGGTAATTCTGGCCTCATGGACTGAGTTTCGAAGGATTCTTTTTTTTAAAAAATAACAATTTTAAATTCTTTAAATGTGTTTAATAGAATTCAGCAGCAAAACCATCTCCCTCTGGACTTTGCTTAGATGGGAGACATTTTATAACGGAATCAATCTTAGTACTTGTTATTGGTTTGTTTATGTATTCCACATGATTCAGTCATATCCATGTGTATCCAAAAATTTGTCCATTTCATTTAGGTTATCAAATTTTTGGTATATAATTGCTCATAATTTCTAACAATTCATTGTATTTCTGTAGTGATGGTCATATCTCCTTGTTAATTTTGATTTCACTTGTTTTTACTCTTTGCTCGTCTAAAGATTTATCAATTTTGCCTATCTTTTCAAAGAACGAGCCATTTGCTTTATTTTCTTATCTATTTTATTTCTCCTGAGGTTTATTGCTTTGCTTCTACAAATTTGGGTTTCATTTGTTCTTATATTTCTAGTACCTCAAGGTATAGCAATACATTGTTTATTTAAGATCTTTCTTGATGTAGCCATTGATTGCTATAAACATCCCTCTAGTATGTCTTTTGCTGTATTCCATAGATTTTTGGCATATCTTATTTCCATTTTCATTTGTTTCAAGAAATTACATTTTTCCTAAGTTTTTTTTTTCTATATCCACTGTTTGTTCAAGTATAACTTGTTAGGTTTCTGTGGGTTTAATTTTCAAATCTTTTAGTGTTATTGATTTCTAGTTTTAATGCTTTATAGTAAAAAAATCTTTGATTCTCTAAATTGAATTGTTTTGTTACTTATATTGTGGTCTATCCTTGAATGGTCTATGTGCTGTCGAAGAATCTGTACTCTGTAGCACTCTATAGCTATTACGTGGAATATTATATGCATGTCTGTTAAATTGTACCCTAAATCAATTGAATATAACTAATTCCTTTGCTAAGTTTCTGTGAGTGACCCCCCCATTTCTGAAAGAGTATTAAGGTCCTCTACTGTTACTATCCCTTTAATTCTGTTAATATTTGCTTTATGTATTTAAATGCTCTTATATGGGTACATATATATTTACTGTTTGCTCTTGCTGGATTTAACCTTTATCACAAATAACTTTCATCTCCTTACTGCATCTGATTTAAAATCTATTTTATCTGATAGAAGTATGGCTACTTCTGTATCAATTTTGATTCCACTGTATAGAATATTTTGTTCCCTCATTTCATTTTCAGTTTTAGCAGTAAAGAGAATTTCTTGTCAGTACTTTGTTGCTTTGTTGAATCTGTTTTTTTGTTTGTTTGTTTGTTTGTTTTTACAGGCAGAGTGGACAGTGAGAGAGACAGAGAAAGGTCTTCCTTTTGCCATTGGTTCACCCTCCAATGGCCGCCACGGCCTTCGTGCTGTGGCCGGCACACTGCACTGATCCGATGGCAGGAGCCAGGTGCTTCTCCTGGTCTCCCATGCTGGTGCAGGACCCAAGAACCTGGGTCATCTCCACTGCACTCCAGGGCCACAGCAGAGAGCTGGCCTGGAAGAGGGGCAACCGGGACAGAATCTGGTGCCCCGACTGGGACTAGAACCCGGTGTGCCAGCACTGCAGGTGGAGGATTAGCCTATTGAGCCACGGCACCAGCTGAATCTGGTTTTTCTCCAGTCACTTTATATATTTTTATTGGAGAATTTAATTCATTTACATTTAAGGTAATTATTGATAAGGTCTTGCCACTACCATTTTGATGCACTTTTTCTAGTTTTATTGAAGATATTTTCTTTCTTGCTTGCTCTCATCTTTCATTGTAATTAAATTACTTTTCTCTAATTTTATGGTTGTATTCCTTATTTTTGGTAAATCTATTATGGCTACCATGAGATTTACCTAAATTACATAGTATAAAAAGCTATTTTGAATGATAGCAAATTTAGGTTATTAAAAATAGGAAAAATAGAGAAATCAAAATCCAAAAATTAAATAAAATTAACATTTCTCCATTTCTATGCACATTTTACATTGTGTTTATGTTCCATTATGTATTCTTCTAAATTACCTGTCTCATTAATTTAGTTAATATTTTGTCATATATTTTAATTCTTTTAGCAGTAAGCATGCTAGCCAAGTTTAATGAAGAGAGTACACCTGAGAGCCAGGCATCTCGGAAGAATTGAGAGCCCAGTACACATTTAGACTGGGGTTATTATAGTTATGGCTGTGAGTCACTGTTCCTCCTCCCTCACACTTTCTGGGATATGGCTGGGTGGAGGACTTCCTGGGTGTGGAATTCCTGAAATTCCTTCAAGGACTTAATAAGATCCTAATAGTGTCCTTGATGTTCCTTGATTTTGCTGGAAAGTTTCCCAAAGCTGCCACTAGGAGAGGATTGGGGTCCACTTAACCACAAAAGAAATACTTCAGACATGGAATTGCTGGTCAGGCTTGATTCTATATTTCTTCTCCTATTCATTCACACAAAAGAACTACCCAAGAAACTTACCAAACAAGAATAAGATTTTTGATATGTAAGTGCTGTTCTATATAAAATGACATTTTATTACATGATTTCTTCATTCCGGGGCAATAAACATGCAATCAGTAGGATATTCCCATGGAAATAATGATAAATAACAGTAACACAATGTTAATTTTCATATTTAAGTTTTATCTGCATTTTGAACACTCCACATTGTCATCTAGCCATCATTGAAGATACAGCTATATGAACATTTTTCCTTAGTTTAGCCATATATATTTTAGCTGGACTCCAGATGGTAGTAACTTTGCATCTTGGTGAAGAAGTTTCTTACTTGAATTTAGACCCTAGTTCATTAAAATGCAAACCGCATGCTTCCCACCCCCACCCCCAAACTACTTCTTCAAAGTCATATTATCTAAGGGAGCTGAGTTTGCTTCCTCAGCTGAGCTGTGTGTAACTTCATCAGGTTGCCACTATCTTTTTTTATTTGTATGTATCTTATAAATACAACATTAGGAACATAGTAATTCTTCCCACCATACCTGCCCTCCATAAGTGGTATTCTGACCCCAAAGCTCCATCCCTTGTTCTATCACATAAAACTTCCACATTATCTTAAAATATTTCCATTTTTTTCAACCTCTCAAACACACATGCTAATGTCTACCTAGCTACCTAACATTCCTCACTGAGAATTAACAAATAATCCTTTGAGGGTAGCATGGCTGAAGGTCCATCTTCTGTATTTTTTTCAAGTTGGTACTGACATAAAGCTGGTTATCAGTATTCTTTTGCTGTCTGACATATGGTATTCAGAGGTAGCCTAGGATATGATTGTCCTGTGCAGTCTAGAGGGCTGATTACATCATCCAGTGGGTTAGGCTGAAAGCCCTGCCTCATGACCATTTGGAGCTGGAAGATCTGTTTTCTGTTAGATGAAATAAGTGCATTAAAGATACGGGTTCAAAGAGAAGCAGTAAGAACACGGGAGCTATAGGGCAAAGGAGATACAACTGAGATGTCCATAACCCAGTGCTGGGTGAGAAATTCCAATACTATTTGGCCTGATTCTGGAGTTGTCTGATCTCAGTCAAGAAATGGCAAATAACGGTTTTGTACTTGACCAGTCTGACCCCAAAATAACATTCTTCTTGAAACACACACACACACGCCTTGGGCAGCAGTTAGTATGTCTGTGGCCCGCCTGTTTCAAATGACTAGCATGGAATCCTAAGCAGTCATTCACAATAAAAGCTGTGTTTTGTTTTCCAAATGGGAGGGCCCTGTTCTGGCTCGCTCTTGCTAATTTTGCCTACCTAGGAATCCATAACTTGTTAGAAAAATGCCTGAGCTGCCTTCAGATTGTAAGAATAGGAATTTGACACAAGGCCTATTACCATTCTGGGACCAGTCTTTGTTCCCCAGGTTTGAAGACAAGCCAGAATAATTAACTTCTTGGTAGACAAGCTGTACCTTATTCTTGAATACCAGTAGTTTCATTCTGTTAGGAAATTAAGGGTGTTATTAAGTGCCAAATCTTGGGTGGGGGAGCAGATGAGTAAGTCATCTATGTACTAGATTATCTTCCGATCCACCTCAAGAGAGGGGTCATTTAAATTCTCCATGAGGGCCTGCCTAAACAGGTGCAGCACTGTCTATAAATCCTGGTGGCTAGACTGTTGCTATTGCATTTTTTTTATAATATATAAAGCTTTTATTTAAAGAATATAAATTTCCAAAGTACAGCTTATGGATTACAATGGCTCCCCCCACACACACAACTTCCCTCCCACCTGCTACCCTCCCCTTTCCCGCTCCCTCTCCCCTTGAATTCACATCAAGATTCATTTTCAATTCTCTTTACACACAGAAGATCAGTTTAGTACATAGATCAGTTTAGTACAAGATTTCAACAGTTTTCCCTCACATAGAGACACAAAGTGAAAATACTGTTGGAGTACTAGTTATAGTATTAATTCACAATGTACAGCACATTAAGGACAGATCCTACATGTTTTTTTTTAATTGATTATCTATGCAATTTCCAATTTAACACCAAGGTTTTTTAATCATTTTCAATTATCTTTATATACAGAAGATCGATTCAGTATATACTATGTAAAGATTTCATCAGTTTGCACCCACACAGAAACACAAAGTGTAAAAATACTGTTTCAGTACTAGTAATAGCATTATTTCACATTGGATAACACATTAAGGACAGATCCCTCATGAGACGTAAGTACACAGTGACTCCTGATGTTGATTTACCAATTTGACACTCTTGTTTATGGCGTCAGTAATCTCCCTAGGCTCTGGTCATGAGTTGCCGAGGCTATGGAAGCCTTTAGGGTTCATTGACTTTGATCTTATTCCGACAGGGTCATAGTCAAAGTGGAAGTTCTCTCCTCCCTTCAGAGAAAGGTACCTCCTTCTTTGATGGCCCCGTTCTTTCCACTGGGATCTCATTCACAGAGATCTTTCATTTAGGTCTTCTTTGTTTTTTTTCAGAGTGTCTTAGCTTTCCATGCCTAAAATATTCTCATGGGCTTTTCAGCCAGATCCGAATGCCCTAAGGGCTGATTCTGAGGCCAGAGTGCTATTTAGGACATCTGCCATTCTATGAGTCTGCTGTGTATCCCGCTTCCCATGTTGGATCATTCTCTCCCTTTTTCATTCTATCAGTTAGTATTAGCAAACACTAGTCTTGTTTGTGTGATCCCTTTGACTCTTAGACCTATCAGTGTGATCAATTGTGAACTGAAATTGATCACTTGGACCAGTGAGATGGCCTTGGTACATGCCACCTTGATGGGATTGTATTGGAATCCCCTGGCACGATTCTAACTCCATCATTTGGGGAAGGTCTGATTGAGCATGTCCCAAACTGTACATCTCCTCCCTCTCTTATTCCCACTCTTATATTTCACAGGGATCACTTTTCAGTTAAAATTGCTTTAAACCCTGCTTTGTACCTCATTTAAAGAAAAATGGGAACTGACAGGAGAGGGCTTTAGGATTAATAACCAGGCATGATTTTAAGATTTGGATAGGTAAGTGTGAGGCCCAGACCTGTGGGTTAGACTAAAGATCTATCTCTGCACATGGAGAGCTAGAAGAGCCAATACAAGGAGGAATGAATCTCCTTGAGGAACACACCCTGCTGACTGCCATTATATGACTGGACTGGGAGAAAACTGGCCTGAATAAGAGCTCAGCAGAGCAGGCAGCCACTGTATCTAAATGAATATTCATGGTCCTATTTGCTACATCAGCAATCACCCTTAGACTGTCTTCTCAATAGAGATGCTCTGCTTGGGAGCCAGGCAGGGTGAAGGACTCATGGCTTAGGGCCAACAGTGTCTCCAGTTCTGACATGGGAGTCCTTTTGATCCTTAGAGTGGTTCTGTATCCAGTGACCTGGCTTTGAGAGCAGACAGAAGTCTCTGAGGCTGGCTTCTTTCATGACAGCTGTTTGCCCAATGCCTTCGCTTCCTCCCCCAAAATTAGGTGCTATTTGAGGCAGAATGGCTTTGTTTGGTTTCCTTGACAGCAGATCACCATGTAAAGCAGCTATTAATGGGCTAGAAGCCTATTATCTCTGCCTAGCTTGTGGCTCTTCCTCCTGGTCACGGAAAAACAGGTTGTGGAAGCAGCTGTAAGTATATCAGCCTAGGGAGTACTCAGTCCCATCCCTAATTTTTTAAAGCTTCCTTCTAATATCAGGAGTGGCCTGTACTAGAAATCTATAGTCATGGGTTTGTTTTCATACCCTTTTCCCTGTAAGTGTAGGCAGTGCCCTTGGAGAACTATGCCCTCCTAGGTAAGATTAAACATGTGAATCATTTTGTACCATGTACTAGGGTCCTCAGTGAGGCTTCCCATCTCCCTTTTATCTTATTTAAATCCTGCATTATAAAGGGAACTTATATCCTGATGGGGTTATTTGTTCCCACTGTCTCCTATAAGGGTACATTCCAATGACTTTACACTTGGGGCTGATGGATCTCTCTCCAAGCAAGAGAGACCCCAGTAGGTTCTCAGAAAATGGAGGGCATAGGGACTTTTGGCTGTCTATAAGGGCGCTACTCTGTGATGCCAATTCTTTTGGCTTTGCCTCACAGTGGGCTCTTGGTAGATGGATTAAGTAAGGCTAGAATAACTGAATTCATCTTGCAGTATTTAGAGTTAACATTTTCTCGAAGCGTCATACAGACCTGTATATAAGGTACCTCTTTCCATTTACCATGCTCATGGTAGAGTAGATCTATCCATAAAATGGTATTATAATTTAAAGTCCTGTTCTCTAGACAGACTTCTTGGTCACCTAACTTATATTGTGGTCAGCTACTGTTACAAAGAGAAATTAGCCATATCTTTAAAGTCAGGGGCTCACAGTGCGGTCAACTTGTGAGAATACAACCTAGTGATGAGTTGCAAAGCAATGAGTGTCAGAAGTGTAGATTCTGTATGACTTATGATGAGACAGATAAAGCATAAGACTGCATATGGATTCCTTCAGATCCTGAGTCTTTTTCCCTTATGATTTAGTTATATAACCTTACTGCATTGTTTTAATAAATCTAATTTCTCTCTCTCTCTCTCTCTCTCTCTCTCTCTGTGTGTGTGTGTGTGTATTTGAAGAGTCTTGAAATGCTTCCAACTTTTCCCCATTCAACAGGATGCTGGCATGGGTTTTTCATAAATTGCTTCGATTGTATTGAAGGATGTTCCTTCCATACCCAGTTTGCTTAGAGTTTTCATCATGAAAGGGTGTTGTATTTTATCAAATGCTTTGTCTGTGTCTATTGATAATCATATGGTTTATCTTCTGCAGTCTGTTAATGTGGTGTATCACATTGATTGTTTTGTGAACATTGAACCATCCCTGCATACCAGGGATAAATCCCACTTGGATGGATGATCTTTCTGATGTGTTGTTGCATTCTATTGGCCAGAATTTTATTGAAGACTTTTGCAACTATGTTCATCAGGGATATTGGTCTGTAATTCTCTTTCAATGCTGCATCTTTTTCTGGCTTAGGAATTAAGGTGATGCTGGCTTCATAGAATTTGGGAGGATTCCCTCTTTTTCGATTGCTCCTAATAGTGTGAGAATAATTGGAGTTAGTTCTTGTTTAAATGTCTAGTAGAATTCAGCAGTGAATCCATCTGGTCCTGGGCTTTTCTTTGTTGGGAGGGCCTTTATTATTGTTTCAATTTCTGTCTCAGTTATGGGTCTGTTTAGGTTTTCTATGTCTTCCTGGTTCAATTTAGGCAGGTTGTATGTGTCCAGGAATCTATCAATTTCTGATAGATTTCTTTGTTTGCTGGCATACAAGTCCTTGTAGTAATTTCTGATGATTTTTTTATTTCTGTGGTGTCTGTTATGTTTCCTTTTTCATCTCTGATTTTATTGATTTGGGTTTTTTCTCTTTTTTTTAGTTAGTTGGGCCAATGGGGTGTCAATTTTGTTTATTTTTTCAAAAAAACCAGCTCCTCCTCTGGCTGATTTTTTTTTTTTTGTAATGAGCCTTTTTTGGAGAATTTCCAAAGATGGGTAGGTTTTAGAAATTCCTAACACATGACTTCATGAACTTTATAGTATACTGGAAAAGAAAGTAGGTAACAAGGCCCTTGTATAGCTGTATGACTGTATGATAGTTCTATCACAGGAGAATTTCAGGCACTATGGAGAACATGGGGGAATAATATGTATCCTTACAGGGTAACCAGAATCTTCCTGAATAAGTGAAGCTCTCCCTGAATGATAAGGTCTCAGCCAGATGGGCACAGATCATCTTTGTATTCTGACACATTCTCAAATATAATTTCATACAATAGCCCTCAACCTATCTCTCTAAACCATAGTTGTCAAGCCACCACAGTTTTAAGAAAAATAGATATGCCCTTTCACAATAATAGCTCTTATCTGATCCAAATAACTCTTTCACAGCCAAACAAAGTCAACAAAGTATTGTCTCCTGTGGTTTAGAATTTAGGTTTGGTTTGTTGATAGACAAATATGGATTACTGACTCCTAATCTTCAGACTTCACAAAACTGACAGATATCATCTCTGACCCTCTGCTCTCTCAGGGCTGTTTGATCTTCATAGGTGCTAGTGTCTAGTACATCCATCTTCCACTCTTACAGTGTTTTAGATGTATAAGAACCTTGCTTCATTATGTGGTTGAGATTGAAAACTAGTCTTTAATGGTTCATGTCAGGTGCACCAAGTCTGATTCACATCCTAGAATACATATAATATGGCCTACTTTCCTTTTCTATGCAGGGACAAATAGCATCTCCTTGTACTCTAGGAGTTCTTAAACTTTACTGTGCACCAGAACCACTTGGAAGGCTAAGACAGACTGTTGGACCCCACCTTCAAAGTTGCTTATTCAGTAGATGTAAGGTGGGACCCATGCACTACAGTCCTAACAAGTTCTCTGATGTGGATGCTGTCATTTAAGGAGACAAACTTTGAGAATTGCTGGTCTAAGAATTAAAGGGGGAAGTTTCTGTTTCTCTACTTTTGCCTACAGGGAAACCAAAAACATAGAGAACTCCCAGACCCTTGAGTCTATCAAATGTTTAACTTCTGTGAGTCTGTTTTAAATATTATCTTAAACTTGAGAGAGTGAGATAAAAAGATTATCTTAAAACTTATAAATTTCTTAACACATCTCAATGGCCACCTTATTTTGATTATTATAATTCCAGTATTCATATTTGCATTTATAGTAATAATTAAATTTATAATGTATATTAAGTAGTTCTACTTTACTAAGTAGTTCTACTTTAACTGTTACTAATAAGACTAGATAATGGAGTAATAGAAGAACTAATTACAAAAATATTTTCATATACAATGAAGAACAAATGAACAAGTGCTATCTGAATATTTAGCAATAATTAAAGAAATAGATTAGATTAGTATAACTGAAACATTCCATGGTGCAGGAAAGTATAGGCCTGTCCAATTCAGAAGAACTCAAGTGGTGGCAGCCACTAACACATTCTATTTGTGAATGGTGCTTTACTTTAAAAAAAAATTGGCTATTTTATAAACTTGGTGTCATCATTTGAGTGAAGTATAGTTTGAATCCAGATAAACGGGTGAATATATCACTTTTAAATGAGAAATGTATAATTTAGAAACTGGCAGAGCCTATAATTTTATCAGCATTAGAAGTCTTATAATAATCACATTAGTCAATCTCCTGGTTAAGGTCAGTATTTGTGGAGGAAAGTTAGCTCTAAATCACTAATTACTATAGTAACAAGAAGTTTGCTATTTCATATTGAACTCAAGGACAAGGGAAATTTTTGAAATTCTTTTCTTGGGATATTGGAATTTGGCCTACTGGTTTATAGGCCAGTTAATGCTCATATCCCATACTGGGGTGACTGGATTTGTGCTCCAGTTCTGCTTCCAATTCCAACTTCCTGATGATGCACACCACGGGAGGCAGCAGATGATAGATAGCTCAAGTACATGGATCCCTGTCACCTGCATGGAGACAGATTGAGTTCCACCCTCTTAGCTTTGGCCTAGTCCAGTCCCAGCTATTGCAAGCATTTGGAGGGTGCACCAGGGATGGCAGTTGGTCAGTTTGTATGCCTGCCTGCCTGCATAGCTGTCTTTCTAGTTCTCAGATGACAAAAATCAATAAAAATGTAATATTTTCCCTATGAGATCACAAAAAACTAAGGAAAGATAATGGATTTTAAAGAGACAAAAATAAAATGTAAATCACAAATAGACATGTGAGGACACAAAATGTACAGGATAATGAAACTAAAAGTAAGTCAGTGGAAATGAGCCTGGGAATAAATAATACAACTCCAGAAAGGTCAAAGACATATGTTATGCCTTATATTTGATAAGAAAGCATAACCTAATTATGATAAGATTTGTACAAGAAACCTATGCATCTTCTTCCTTCCATGCTAAAATCATCAATCAAAGCTAACTGTAAGTTTTATTCAAAGAAGTTTAAAAAATAGTTTACATATTGAGGAAACAAATAACTGTAGATTAAAGAACAGATGTATTTAAACAATGCAATAATTTACAAATGTTGTTGAGCCCTTACAATTTCTTCACAGTATTGTGAGGGGGCACCATGGGCCACAGGAAACCAAAATTGTGAAACACCAGAAATCACTTACACGAGGAAACTATAGAGACACTGGTAAGGAAATAAGCCAGATGAGGTCAGAGGTGCATGCAGTTGGAGTTGGGAATGAAAAGATTAGCAGCAGATCTACAACCTGTTTTCTTTCTCCAAGGGAAGGAGGGGTTGCCATAGTCAACCCCTTTGTCCAACAGACTAATGAAGAAGCTCATGATATTTCTAGAAGAATCAATCCTATGATGTAGTTATCATCTATTTAGATTATTTATAATAACTAAAGATAGAATTATGAACCTATAGGAACTAACTCACTGGAAAATGTCACCTAACAGGAATATAAAGAGATGCCCCATAACTGAATGGCTCCCTTTGTGCAAATGATATCACTCAGGCATGAGGTAGACCCTGTATGTCCTAGTATACATCCTAATTGAGGAAGAATGGACCTGGGTAACTTTGTTGATAGGCTTAGACTTTTGCAGGTTTTACTTGATTATTAGGATTTCCTGTTTCTTTTGAATGTGACTATGACATCTTCTGTGTTATCTCAAAAATAGCAAACTGTGGTTTGAGGACTAAGGAGGAATCAGCCAGGAAAAACCGTAGTGAGAAGTAAGGAATAAGACGGGCAAGGAGTGACAGAAAAGTAGGTTTACAGTCAAAGAAATAGTTTGGAAGAGCTCTTTAGGAAAGGTGCAGGTGATTTTACCATGCCTGAGTAAATGGTGCAGTTAGCAGGAGTCAAATTGTAGAAGGCCCTGTGGGGCATGGAGGGAGGTTTTGATTAATTCCCAGAGCAAGAGGACACATAACATGCTTTAAAAATATGATATTCAGACTAACCCCAATTGGTAGAGCTAGAAACGTGCCAGGGGATTCCAAATCAATCTCATCAAGGTGGCAAGTACTAATGTCATCTTACTAGTTAAAGTGATCAGTTTCAGTTCATAATTGGTTATAATGATAGGATTATGTGTCAAAGGGATCACATAAACAAGACTAGTGTCTGCTAATACTGATAGAATTAAAAATGAGAGAATGATCCAACATGGGAAGCAGGATACAAGGTAGACTCATAGAATGGCAAATGTCCTAAATAGCACTCTGGCTTCAGATTCAGCCCTTAAGAAATTCGGACCTGGCTAAAAAGCCCATGAGAGTATTTCAGGCATGGGAAGCCAAGACACTGTGGAAAAAAAATGACCTAAATGAAAGATCTCTGAGTGATATCCCAGCGGAAAGAACAGGCCATCAGAGAAGGAGGTATGTTTCTCTGAAGGGAGGAGAGAATTTCCACTTTGATTATGTCTTGTCTAAATAAGGTCAGTTTGTGAACTCAAAAGAGGCTTCCATAGCCTAGGCAGCTCAGGACAAGAGTCTCGGGTGATTACTGACATCGTAAATGAGAGTGCCAATTGTTAAATCAACAACAGGAGTCACTGTGCACTTACTCCCCATGTAGGATCTCTGTCCTTAATGTGTAGTACTATGTGAATTAATGGTATAACTAGTACTCAAATAGTACTTTATACTTTGTGTTTCTGTGTGGGTGCAAACTGTTGAAATTTTAGTGTACACTAAGTTGATCTTCTGATATAAAGATAATTGAAAATGAATCTTGATGAAGAATGGGATAGGAGAGAGAGTGGGAGATGGGATGGTTGCAGGTGGAAGGGAGGTTATGGGGGGGAAAGCCACTCTAATCCGAAAGTTGTACTTTGGAAATCCATATTTATTAAATTTTTAAATATAAGTGATAGTCTCTGATTTGACTTTTTAGAGTGAATATTCCATTTATGTTGTAAAGTAGGCCTTAGAAAAAGGCAAAAAGTCAAAGACAGGAAGCTGTTAAAATAATAATGCATATTGATTAGCATTTTAATTGAAAGAAATTTTTCATTCTGAAGAATTTATACAACAAAAAGGCATGCAGTGTATGCCAAATAAAATTGATAGTGATTTTAGAAGTATTTTTATAAAAGAAAATAACTTAAATACCTACCAACAATGAAGTAGATAAATATTGGGGAATATTCATACAGTGAAGTATGAAACAGGACTCCTATGTTACATGTTACACAAAAATCCATTCAAAATGAATTAAAGACCTAATTCTATGACCTGATGCCATCAAATTATTAGAGCATTGGAGAAACCCTGTAAGAGTTTGACAAAGGAGAAGAGTTCTTAGAAAAGACCCCAGAGGCACAGGCAATCAAAACCACAATTAACAAATGGGATTACATCAAATTGAACAGCTTCTCACTGCAAAAGAAACAGTCAGGAGAGTGAAGAGGCAACTGACAGAATGGGAGAAATTATTTGCAAACTACACAACAGGTCAAGGGTTGATAACCAGAATCTACAAAGAAATCAAGAAACTCCACAACATCAAAACAAATAACCCAGTTAAGAAATGAGCAAAGGACTTAAATATAAATATTTCAAAAGAGGAAATCCAAATAGCCAAGGCACATGATAAAATGTTCAGGATCACTAGCCATCAGGGAAATGCAAATCAGAACCACAATTAGATTTCACCTCACCCCAGATAGAATGGCTTTAATTCAGAAATCAACAAACAACAAATGCTGGCGAGAATGTGGGGGGAAAAGGTACCCTCATCCACTGCTGGTGGGAATGTAAACTGGTAAAGCCACTGTGGAAGACCGTATGAAGATATCAGAAATCTGAACATAGACCTACCATATGACCCAGCCATCCCCACTCTTGGGAATTTACCCAAGGGAAATGAATTCAGCAAATAAAAGTTATCTGCACCTCCATATTTATTGCAGCTCAATTCACAATAGCTAAGACATGGAATCAACCTAAATGCCTTTCAACTGAAGACTGGATGAACAAATTATGGGATATGTACTCTATTGAATACTATACAGTGGTAAAAAATGAAATCTTGTCATTTGCAACAAAATGGATGAATCTAGAAAACATCATACTTACTGAAATAAGCCAGTCCCAAAGGGACAAATACCATATGTTCTCCCTGATCTGTGATAACTGATAGAACACTTAAAGGCAATCTGTAGAAGTGAAAAAGTGAAATTGACACTTTGAGAAGCATTGATGTGAACAGTCCTTGTCTTGACTGTCAAGGAACAGTTTTTTCTTAACATAAAGTTAATTGTTGAACTCTTAACATAAAGTTAATCATGTATATAAAGTCAATTGAAAATAGATGCCAGTAAAAAATAAAATTGGAACAAGAGAGGGAGGAGGAAGTCTATAACTATAAAACTGTATAGTTTCACGTGCATTCCTATACTTCTAAGGGTGCAGTTTAAAAACTTGCTATGGGACCCCAAATCCCATTAAGCTGGGTGGTAAAAATGCCATCTTAATTGTTAAAGTAATCATATTAAGTGTTAAATTGTTCATATAGATAGGATTAAATGTTAAAGGGAGTATATAAATAAGACTAGATGTCTGGTAATAACAACAGATAGAATTAAAAAGGAAACAATGTTCCAACATGGGAAGCAGTCCACACAGCAGACTCATAGAATGACAATTGCTCTAAATAGCACTCTGACCTCAGAATCGGCCCCTAACACATTCTGGTCTGGGTGAAAAGCCCATGAGAGGATTCTTGGCATGGAAAACCTAGACACTGTAGCAAAAAAAAAAAAAATCCTACACAAAGGATCTCTGAGCAAAAGTTGAAAGAAGGGGCCATCAAAGAAGGATGTACTTCTCTCTGAAGGGAAAAGAGAACTTCCACTTATGGCTTTGTCTAAACACTGACAGAGACTGTGGATTCAAAAGGTTTCCACAGCCTTGGCAGCTCATGTCAAGACCCTTGGGAAATCAGATGTCAAATGTAAGAATGTTAATTGTTAAATTAATATCAGAAGTCACTGCACTTACTCCCCATGCAGGACCTCTGTCCTCAATGAGTTGTACTATGGGAATTAACTGTAAAACTTGTTTTCAGGTTTGTGTGTGTGTATATGTATGTGTGTGTGCAAATTGTTAATCTTTATACACAGAAGACCAACTTTATGCTAAGTTAATTGAAAATGGGCCGGTGCCATGACTCAATAGGTTAATACTCCGCCTTGCAGCGCCGACACACTGGGTTCTAGTCCCGGTCGGGGTGCCGGATTCTGTCCCCGTTGCCCCTCTTCCAGGCCAGCTCTCTGCTGCGGCCAGGGAGTGCAGTGGAGGATGACCCAGGTTCTTGGGCCCTGCACCCGCATGGGAGACCAGGAGAAGCACCTGGCTCCTGCCTTTGGATCAGCGCAGTGTGCCGGCTGCAGCACGAAGGCCGTGGCGGCCATTGGAGGGTGAACCAACAGAAAAGGAAGACCTTTTTCTCTATCTCTCTGTCTACTCTGCCTGTCTAAAAAAAAAAAAGTTAATTGAAAATGAATCTTAATGGATAATGAGACTGGGAGAGGGAGGAGAAGGTGGGATGGGAGTGGGAGTGGGGGGATATGGTGGAAAGAATCACTATATTCTAAAGTTGTACTTATGAAATTTGTACTCATTAAATAAAAGGTTTCTTGGGGAAAAATAAAAAATAAAGTAAGATGCATCTATTTCTTTTTGAAAGAGAGAGAAATGTAGAAATGTAGAAATTCATTCCCCAGATGACCACAGCAGCCAGAACCAGGTCAGGCCAAAGCCAGAAGCTTCATCCAGATCTCCCATGTGGGTGGTAGGGGCCCAAGCAGTTGGGCCATCTTCTGCTTTTCCCAGGCTTATCAGGAAGCTGGATCAGAAATGGAGAAGCTGGGACATGAACCGGCACCCACATGGGATACTGGCATCCCAGATGGTGATTTTACCCACTGTTCCATAAAGCTGACTCCTCTGTATATATTTTCGCAGTATCAAAATTGCTTAATACAAATATATAGACCATGAAGCATCAGTATATTCTAAAAGAGAAAACATAAAGCAATCCAGTAAGAAAAGAGTGTCTTTTTGCATTTCTATTCCAAAACAGTCTGGAAAGAATTGGTTTTTCTATTGCAACAATCAGGCATTTGAAATTGCTAATAGTTTGCAACAGGTAAGGTTTTCCTGTGGGAAGTTTCTGGTGGAATTGGGAGGATTCTGAAAACTTAAAGACAAAGCCAGGAAAATCCAAAACTTGAAGAGAATAATGTGCAATATTATAATAATAGCTTCTTTAACACCAAAGTGATGAAAAAGCTTTAATGCGCTAAAAAGGAAGAGAACTTGGTAAAAATCAAAAAAAAAAAAAGAAAAGCAAAAGAATTAGATGAAAATGTGGAACACCAAGCTTCTGTCATACTGCTCCACTGTATTCTAACCCTAAGTTGCAAATCAGGTTAGCAAAATTATAAGGTTTAGCCTCGACTACAAACCTTTGCGAGAAGCCTTGCACCTATATACCATCAAAAGTTGAGGAGCAATAGGTATAGAATAGGTAGGAAAAGAAAGTTGGCTTGATAACATTCTTCCCAAGTCTCCTACAGACCTAAAACCATAAGGCAAAGCTTCTGACAGCCTAAATTCCTCACAGAAGGCATAGAAATTAATGGTAGGCCAAAAGAAAGCTGCAGTTTGAGGTATGACTGATACAGACCATGGCCCTCAGATAACTGAAGGCCATGATGTTCTGAAATGATGATGTTGGCAGATGCGGAAGTCCCAAGAGCTGACTTCCAGAACCTTCTAGGACAAGGCCTCCATTAGAATAGGCAAAGTCAGAAGACAACCATGGTACCACCTCACCTCATGACATCACGAAGACCAGAATAGTTCCCTGTCCCATATACCACTCAGGGAGATGAGAGGAAGTGTGGGGTGCAGGAGACTGCAGGTTACCTTAGTTTTTACCTTATTTCCTCTGTTTCAAAATCCTATTCCTGGGACCACATTACATTCAGCCATTGTGTCTCCTTCAACTCATCTTGGTAGGACAGTCCCAGATTTTTTTTTTTTTTTTTTTTTTTTTTTTTAATGATCCAGGCAGTTTTGAGAGGTCCTATTCAGGTATCTTTTAGAACATCCTAAAGTTGAGATTTATCTAATATTTTTCCTCTGATAAAAGAGGGGTTGTTTGTTTTGGGGGAGGGAAACCAAGAGGCAAAGTGACCTTTTTCATCAAACAAATATAGAATTCGTAATATCAGTGTGACCTACCCATGTGGCTGTCAACTTGGTATTCTGGCTAAAGTAATGTTGGGCAGTTTTATCCACTACAAAACTACTCTTTACGTCCGCCTCTTCCTACTTAAGGAAATACTATTTATAGCTCACATTTAATTTTCAGTGAATGATCTCTACATATTTGAGAGCTGAGATCAACATAAATTACTTCTAATGTGTGGGAGATTTGTCTTTTCTCTCTCATTGACTTATTCAGTAATTTATATTAGAATTTATGGATCCATGGATACTTATTCTGTTCACTGGTTTATAATCCAATAATACTTTTTGCTCAAATGGTTCAAGCTTTGACCATTGAAAACTCTTTCAGGGGCTGGCGCCGTGGCTCACTTGGTTAATCCTCTGCCTGCGGTGCCGGCATCCCATATGGGCACCGGGTTCTAGTCCCAGTTGCTCCTCTTCCAGTTCAGCTCTCTGCTGTGGCCTGAGAAGGCAGTGGAGGATGGCCCAAGTGCTTGACCTCCTGCACCCACATTGGAGACCAGGAGGAAGCACCTGGCTTCTGGCTTCAGTTCAGCATAGCTCTGGCTGTAGTGGCCATTTGGGGAGTGAACCAACGGAAGGAAGACCTTTCTCTCTCTCTCTCTCTCTCTAACTCTCTAACTCTCTAACTCTGTCAAATAAATAAAAATCTTAAACTCTTTAAGTTGGTTCCTATATTTTTGTCATTTACTCAAAATTGTGTATGGTGGGAGAACATGCTATAATACTTCCTTATTTCTAGTAATGTAAGATATTCCAGTCTTGTATATTTCCTGCCCTATACCTAGAATTGGTCTATTCTCCAAGGAGTCCTCGTTTAGTTGAAGAATGGTATTAGAAACCAATGCTTATATGCTAGGTGCATTTACCAATAGTGGATATCACTACTTCTGGGATCTTTCATCTGAAAATAAGAAAACAGATACGTATGCTAGCATGCGAACCTGCTAACAGATGTGTGTTCATGTGCACAGACACACAGCCATCTATATATTACATAAACATGAGTTCATATTGATGTCAACAACTCTAGTTCATCATCACATGAATGTCTCCAGTCTCCTCCGCCAGCTTATTCATAACTTCCCACTCCAACAGTTACAAACCTTACTCCATCACCTGCCATGCATTTACTTCACTGTTCAATTCCAGCATACATGTATGATGGTATCAAATTGTTACCTTGTACCCCTGGGGGAAACAACTTTTTAAACTAGAGTATATTGCTTGTGTATAGACCTTGTTGCTTTTAGTATTACAGATTTTGCTGATTTCCAGTATTATTTATGTCAGTAACTTTCTCCATTCCCTCATAAGACTGCTTCACACATTTGTAATATAGCTATATTCTTTTTTAAAAATTCATTTATTTATTTGAAAGTCAGTGTTACACAGAGAAGGAGAAGCAGAGATATCTTCCATCTGCTGGTTCACTCCTCAACTGGCTGCAACAGCCAGAGCTGAACTGATTTGAAGCCAGGAGCCAGGAGCTTCTTCTGGGTCTCCCACATGGGTGCAGGAGCCCAAGGACTTGGGCCATCTTATTCTGCTTTCCCAGCCCATAGCAGAGAGCTGGATCAGATGTGGAGCAGCTGAGATTTGAACTGGTGCCCATATGGGATGCCAGAGCTGCAGGCAGCAGCTTTACCCACTACACCACAGTTCCAGCCCTGATAGTTATATTCTGAATTTTATTCTTGGATTCACTGATACCCTAAATGACTCCTTTAAATTTACAGTGCATTAAGATCTATGAATCACTGTTTGTTCGGTTTTATTTGAAAGAGACTGATACAGACATGCAGGAAGAGGTCTTCCACCCACAGGTTTATTCCCCAAATTCCTACAACATTCAGGACTAGGCTATGTCAAACCAGGAGACTGGGATTTAGTTCAGGTCTCCCACATGAATGGCAAGACCCAAGTATTTGAGCCATTACCTGCTACCCTCCCAGAGTGCTCATTAGTAAGAAGCTGTATCAGAAGTTGAGAGGGGCGCAGCAGGTTAAAGCCCCAGCCTGAAGCACCAGCATCCCATGTTGGCGCTGGTTGAAGTCCTGGCTGCTCCTCTGCTGATAAAGCTCTCTGGTGTGGCCTGGAAAAGCACATCTGAACCCATGTGGGAGACCCAGAAGTTCCTGGCTTCTGACTTCAGATTGGCACAGCTCTGGCCTTTGCGTCCATTTGGGGAGTGAACCAGCAGATGGAAGACCTCTGTGTGTGTCTACCTCTCTCTATAACTCTCTTTGAAATATATATATATATATATATATATATATATATATATATATATAAAAATAGACATTGAAGAGTCAGGACTTGAACCAGGCTATCCATTATGGGATACAGATGTCCCAAGTGGTTTTTTAACCACTGCTGCAAGCACATTCCCTCCAATATTTCAATGACACCAGTTTAACTTCTGCTCTAGAGAAGCGTATTTCACCTTTGTTTCCATATTTGAGCATGATGCTTTTTCTGACCTTAGTTCTCTGATAAATCAAAAAAAAATCATTAATAGTCAGCTGTGCAGCCTTTCTGTTGCTGTTGGAAAGAGAAGTATGAAAACTTTTAGAGAAAACATGATTATACATAGTTTTTAATGTCCATCTTTCTCATTCAACTCTGATCCATGAGAACAAGAGATTGTCAGTCTTGCTCAGCACTGTATTCAAGTATGTAGTTCAGGTTCTGGCATATGGTAAATACTCAGTGAATATTTATTAAATAGGTGAACAAATGAGTAAACCAAATCCAAATACAAGCTGAGCATAGGAGCCAAGAATAGACTATTGATCAGGGCACAACCAAACATCTCTAATTTTTCTTCTAGAAAAAATTTATACATATAAAAGGCAGTCTGCTATTTATACACTCACTTATTTCTCATACATATTCCTTAGACAAGCTGGGTAAGTTAACTTTTCTCCAGTAAAACACATTCAGCCTCTAAGGAAACGTTCATGTTACTTGTAGGAATGTACGTTGATACGACCTTTATGCAGATTCTGTATCAAAGGACTTAACCATTAACACAGAATTACCCTTTCTCGGAATCATTTCCAAGAAGACAACTAAAGCAGTACTGTAACATTTATCTGCAAGGATGCTAATCTCATAATTGTTTAGAGTTGTGAAAATTGAAAGCCTAAATATCTAACTACATTGGATTGATTTGAACTGTGGTTCAATCACACAATGGAACAGTCTGTAGGCTCTAAAGAATGTTATAGAAGTGTATTAATATGCAAAGATACTCTTGATGTGCTAATAGATTAAATTTCAAAATAGTGTGCACTATATGATCTAGATGATATCAAAGAGATGTATTAAACCCAGAAATAGACAGATGACAGGAAAGCAGGTAAGCAGATGAAGGAGGAAGGAAAAGAGGGAGAGACAGAGGCATGAAATATTCACAACAGTGTTGCTGAGTGACAGTATGTATTGTCTTCATATTTTCTAATTTTGCTGTTTTTGCACATGTCACTTATAGTTTCTTAAAAGAGTAAGTACCCAAATGTAGTCATTCTATTAGTTCCCTGATTTGGTCATATTGCCATTTCCAGTCGCTATTCTGGTGCCCTTGGAGGGCCACTGTGTTACACAACTAGAGAGAACAGAAACACTGCTGGAAACCCTGAAGATGGGGATTACCTGTGACGAAGAGAGATGACTAGAAACAGATCTTTTGTTCTCTCTCTTTCAAAGATGAAGCTAAAACCCATGGAGCAAGATTTGAGTATTTTTGAATTTAGTATGATATTTTAGTAATGTTATAGTGAAAAAAGTAAAGATAAATTTTCTATAGAAGAAACAAAGCTAGAATTTGGCACAGATCAGTTATAAGGTGTAGTCTTCAGGTGAAGGTATAAATTTAACGGAATTCATTCTTGGGTTCTCAGCTTTTATGTGCACTCCTTCTCATCATTGGGTGGATTCTCTTCCCCATTTTCCCTTTCAAAATAGCTCTTCTCACATTTTACAGAAGAAAGATAGCCCTGTCACTTATCCTGATCTAACTTTGTCATTGTCCTATCACATAAAACACCTAGGGCACCAAGAAATGACAGTGAAAATACATATATAGACTTGTAGTGAATGCAGGCAAGTCTTTGTTGATGCATCAAGATTCTGGCTTCTTTCTCTGGGTCTCGTATACTTCTGATTAGATTGAAGCATATAGCATTAGAAATGGTATAGATTGGTCCTTGTGAGCATGCTTTAAAATTAGATATTTATAGAATGGCCATTTTTGCCTTTTGTCTTCCTCAGACTCTCCCAAGAATGCCTTGTTCCCTGAGAATCTGAGAGGGGAATGTTGAAGACAGCATTGTTAAGAAACGTTAAAAGTTAAAAATTACTTGTCTAAAGTAACATGTTTTTCCCAGCATTCATAGTGTTCATAAACAAAAGACATTTTTTTCAAAGCAGTATAGCTTAGTGACACTAAGAGTAGCCGGAATATTTTCCAGGACTATTCAATTTGTTCCAGTTATAACAAAGTATTTTCATAAATAAAGATTTTATGTGATTTCTTTCAAAATGCATTATTCAATGTCATTAAAATGTAGATTTCAGTATTCTATCTAGTTCATTTTATAAAGCAGTTAATATTTTCTATTATATAATATAAAGTTATATGCCAGGTTCCAGGTCAGTTTAGCATTAAAAACATTTTTCTTTCATAAAATGTGTAGAAAAATGTTTGTCAAAATGTTGGTAAATTTCTAAATAGGAATTCTATTTAGCAGTTCACAACATCTGATACTAGAATTCAGTACATGATTACAAACCCACTTAGCAAAAGCACATTGCAGAGATTTATTATATTGCTCAACTCACAACTACTTATTCTAGCTATAGGTCTTATGGTATATTGGATTCTATGTAATATATTATAAATTAAGAAATAAATGACATGATATATTATGTTTTATGATTTATAAAAATGAGATTAGATTCTACATCATCTTTAATGGGACTTGACTGCTTTGGGAATCTGACAAGATGCATTCCATAATTTGTTTTTAAGTGCTTTTTATAATGGCTGTCGAAGCATATGTTATTCTATTTACTTGGATTAAAATACAAAACCACAGTTTTTGTAACAATGAGTAAGCCTGATTTGGTTGATTGGTTTGCAAATGAGCACTGGCTTTGCTAATTAGATTGCAGAGTGGAAAATTTTCATTAATTGAAAGAACAAAATCTGCAGCTCCAAGTTTTTGACAAAACTATGCCTAAAACATACAGAATTTGCCAGTCAGCACTTAATTCTACTGGCAAAGGTATGTTGACGTTATTACTATTTCATGTCCTCATTCTGAGAGTATCAAATTAAATTATATAATCCTAAGTGCAAAAATAACAGAATTAATAACCATTTGAGAAGTATTGGTAAAGCATTTTTGGCATAGTTCCCAGAAAGTCAGAAAATGAATGACTCCAACAACAGTGTAGGAAATCTTTGCAAGTTTGTTGATGTTCAAGTCTTTGCTCTCAACAAAATTGCAGATGGACCTCATTGAATATTCAGCTAATAGATCATTTAAAATGATTTTGATGCTAGACTACTTTGACATGCTTGGCATAAAACTTAGACAGTTTTCAAAGAATTAAGAGGAATCACCATATCAAAATCTATTCCATTTTCAACTACTTATCTATGTGAATTTTTGCTGAACCCTCCCTAAGTCTCTCAAGCAATAAGTAATATTCATATAGAGTTGCATTAACTAATTTAAAAAAATCATGCAACTCAGTGTTTAATTAGTTTCTAATTACCAGAATTGTAATATGTACATTATTTTTATCAAATTGCATACTCATAGTACAATAATAACATTCTGAACATGTTTTAATATAATAAACTTTAAATTTATAAGCATGGTTTTGTTATACAGAAGCATGAAAAATCTGTAAGATAATTTTAAACATAAAATATGTTTTCTTAGCATAAAACATTGTGGGGAAAGTAGAATAAAGTATACAGCACCATAAGAAAATAATGTTTCTTACAATTAAAAAGAGTGGATGTTTGTATTTTTAAAATAATATCAAATTGCTAAGATTTTAAATTAGATTGACTATAATCAAAATTTGTTTAATATACCAATATTGAAATCTTTCAGAAACTATATCCCTTGTGTTTCCTTAAATTGTCAAAAATTAGCTAACAGTAATGATTAAAAATTAGCTCATCTAATGGAGCTGGAAAAAAAATCCCAGTAGAAGAGCATCCTACAAAACACCAAACCAGTACTCCCCAAGACTGTCAAGGTCATCACAACTAAGGCAGGAATAGAATATGCTGGAGGAGGCTGGATGGGAAGCTGTTACATGTGGGATAACAGCTGTAAGTAAGATGAAGGCAGCATGATCAGAGAGCTGTTGAAGACTTTTCAAAAAAAAAAGAGAAATCAAATGATAGTGAGTAGAGGTGAGAAGGAAACTGAAGAGCTCAGTAGTGAATGTGCAGTTTCAGGTCAAGGTAGGCTGGGTAATTAGCACTGCTAAAATGTTAGATTGGAAGGAGGGGAGTCAAGGCTCAGCGTGTCTACAGCTGAAGGTGGCCCTTGAATGTCCAAATGCAAATGTTCATCAGCCAGTTGGGAATGAAGGGCCTGAGTCCAGGAGAGACATCAGAGCAGGTGGAGCTGTTGCTTAAGATTTCTTTACAAAGTGAAGATCAAAGATCAAAGAATCGAGGAAAATGAAAGAGCTCCACAATATGTCACTAACTAGCTTCCCTCTGTAGGTCCAGAAGCTAAAATGTCAGAGCATAGTTGCCTTTATCTTCTTCATGGTGAATTATTTCATTTTTGAGGCTCAAATGAATCTGTGAGAAAAGAAGAAATGCCAAGTTGATGGAGGTAAAGAGACAAAGAATAATGCTCCTCCCAAAAATATTTTCCTGGAAACCTCAATTATAAATCTTACCAAAGCCATTTTCTGCTATAATAATTTGAAAAGTCTTTTATGACATTTCTATTTTTACAGTAAACGTGGTTATATCTTATAATAGAATGGAATGGTCTAGTTATCAACCATGCATTCTAGAAATACATAATATGTACTGCATACATGGATTAGTAATTTTAAAGAACTATAAAATCTCACATCTTACTCATTAGAAATCATAAGGCATGCCACATAACCTCCCTTTGATTCAAAAGGTATATTGGGATTATAAATTCCTCAGGGTCATCACTGAAGCCATAAATTTTCACTAGACTAGAAATGTGTCAAAGCATGTAATTCAATGGATTTTCTGATATAAATATGTAAGGCGATCATTTATCCTCTATCTGACCAAAAAAAAAGACAAATGAATCTAGCCACAAGAATTTCCTATCCAAGTACAATTATAAATCCTTTAGAAAAGCAACACATATATAATAAAGTTATCTTTGCTATATCAAGGATCTATTTAGTATGATCATTTAGAATGCTATAGCTTTGTAATTTTTCTTCAGATGCCCATTAAACACAAAAAATTCTTAGTGAAAATCTTCTCATAATTTGATTAATTGGTTATTCATTGTCTTTTTTAAACATCTCTTAAGTGTGACTGATTAAAATATATCATTTTAAAAGTATCTCTGCTATAAAAGAAATTTTTAATGAATTTATAATATTAAGTTATCTTAATAAAAGGTGATAAGAACAAATGGTAAAATAGACAACCCTAAGGAAGCTGAAATGTTATTGCACACCACTAGTTGGGCAACTTTCTACCATCTTCACCATAGGAGGAAAAATTTGCCTTTCTCCTAAACTTGAATTTCATTGATTTTCTTCTGAAATAGAATCCTTTTTCTAGTACTTCCTAAGCAGTATAAAATATACTAGATAAACTAAATTTTAAAGATTTAGTATTTATTTGAAAAACAGAATTACAGAGATAGAGGGAGAGACAGGGAGAGAGAGGTCTTTGACCCACTGGTGCACTCACCAAATGGCCACAATAGCAAAGGATGGACCAGGCTGAAGCCAGGAGCCTCTTACAGGTCTCCCACATGGGTGGCCAGAGCCTAAGGATTTGGGCTATCCTCCACTGCTTTTCCAGGCACAGTAGGGAGCTAGATTGGAAGTGGAGCAGCTGGGACTCGAACCAGTGCTCATGTGGGAGGCTGGGGGTAGGGGAGCACAGATGGCAGCTTATCCCCCTACACCACAATGCCGATCCCCAGACAAAAATTGTAAGTATGTGCACAAGCACCTTAGGTTATAAATAATATATGCATGAAAGAACAAAATAACTTGCCCCACCCCCTCACTGTAAGGGAACTTAAAGGTTAGTTTTTGCCTGAAAATTCAAAACCTTAAAAGTATTACAAGTAGTCCTTGCTTAGTCCCCAAAAACTATTTGAAGTGAATACAGATATATTCATTGACTTACTTAAAATGAGGTTATATGTAACCTTGGGGACATTTTGGCTCATCAACCCAGTTCTCAGAGTATAAATTGTTCCCTTGTAATCAGGTGGATGACTGGGAGTTATGGCTCACTGCCTCTGCTGAGCATATCTCTATACTAAGGAACAAACCAAAATTCAAAATTCTAAATATATTCTACTGAATGCATATAGCTTTCACACAATCATAAAGTAAAAAAAAATCATTAAGTTGGGGACTATTATATTCCAAAAATACAGTTTCAAAACAAATGAGTTTGAGTTAAGATAGTGCCATGTAAATAAAAAAGTGCTGGTATTTCAAGGAGAAGCTGGGATTTGAGTTCAAGGCTACAGAAGGCCAAATTGTTCTATATAGTCAAATTGGATACATCTGTTTTAAAGTTTTTGGTGCTCATTGGATGCCAGCATTGCATTAACCTACTGTACAACAATGCCAGCCCTTAATTTATTCTTTTAAAACATTCAAAGACTATTATTCAATAGCACTTTTAGTTCACACCAAAATTTAGAGGAAGGTACAGAGATTTCCCATATGTCCCCTGTCTCCCATCTTCCCCAGAATCAAAATTTCTCACCATACTGGCACATTTGTTACTATTCTACAATTATGAAGAATAAAATATAACCATATTATAAAACTATAATATAACTATAATTATGAACCCACCCACAAATATCATAATCATCTAAAGGTCAGTTTGTTAGGGTTCCCTCTTGGTGTTATGTGTCTTATGGATTTGGACAAATATGTAATGACTTCTATATACCATGTTAGTACCATACGGAGTATTTCTAAAGCCCTAAATCTCCTCCTCATTCTGCCTATTAGTCACCACCCAGGACCCAACCTTTAAAAAGCACTCATCTTTATTATTTGTGTAGCTTTGTGTATTCCTGAACGTCATATTGTTGGGATTTTACAGTACATAGCTTTTTCAGATTGCCTTTTTTCACTAGTAATATAGTCAAACTTTCTTCATAGTTTGATAACTCATTCTCTTTTCAATCATTAAATATTGCATTGTCTGAAGGAACAGCAGTTTATCCATTCATTTCCTAAAAATTTTGTTCCTTCCTTGTCTTCTTTTGTTTTTAAAGTTTTTTGTTAATATAGAGATTTTACGCATTCCATAGGTACAATTCAAAATAGACAAACACAATTCCCTCAATCCCCTGTACAACCCTAGGCCCTTCACTTCCTCCCCTCTCTTCAGCAATTTTTGCAAAGATATAATTTAATCAAACCTACATTAATGGGCTTAACTTGCCACTAATCATAATAATCAACAAGTAAAAATTAGGAAGATCACAGTTCCACAGGTGTAAAAAGGGCTAAAAATAACACATTCCAAAATGACCATTTCATTCCTGTACTTTTCTTTGGTATTCTGTATTAACTGCCACTTATCAGAGAAAGCATATGAAATTGTCTTTTTGAGATTGGCTTATTTCCCCAAGCTTAATGGTGTCTGGTTACACCCAGTTTGTTAAAGAGACAGGATCTGATTCTCTTTTATGGCCGACTAGTATTCCATAGTGTGTGTGTGTGTGTGTGTGTGTGTGTGTATCACTTTTTTTATCCAGTCATCAGCTGATGGATATCTTGGTTGATTCCGCATCTTAGGTATTGTTAATTGAACTACAATAAACATGGGGGTACAAATAGCACTTTTTTCTTTTTTGAACTTTCATTTTATTTATTTGAAAGAGAGGTTGAGACAGTGAAACAGATATTCCACTGACTAGTTCACTCCCCAAATGTACAATTGTTGGAGCTAAGCTGATCTGAAGCCTAGAGCCAGGAACTTCCTCCAGGTCTGTCACATGGGTGCAGGGGCCCAAGGACGTGGACCTTCTGTGCCGCTTTCACAGGTGCATTAGAAAGGAGTTGGATTGGAAGTGGAGCACCCAGGATTTGAACTGGCACCCATATGGGATGCCAGCACTGCAAGCCAGGGCTTTAGCCTGCTGTGCCACATTGCTGGCCCCCAGATAACACTTTCATACACTGCTTTCATTTCCTTTGGGTAAATTCTCAGGAGTGAGAAGACTGAGTAGTATGGTAGATCTATTTTCAGATTTCTGAGGAATCTCCATATCATCTTCCATAATGGTTGTATTAGTTTATATTACTGCCAACAGTAGATTAGGGTATATCCTTGCCAGCATTTATTATTTTTTTGTTTTTGGATGATAGCCATTCTACCTGGGGTGAAGTAAAACTTCAATGTGGTTTTTATTTGTGTTTCCTTAATGTCTAGTGATACTGAGCATTTTTTCATGTATTTGTTGGCAATTTGTGTTTCATCCTTTGAAGATGACCTGTTCATATCTTTTGACATTTCTTAACTTTATTGTTTATTTTGTTGTTGAGTTGCTTGAGCTCTTCATAGATTCTGGATATTAATCCTTGATCCATTGCTTGGTTTGCAAATATTTGCTCCCTTTCTGTTCTTGACTTTGTTGAGAATTTTCTTTGCAATGCCAAAGCTTTTAGTTTTTTTCTTCCCCAAAAAAATCCTTTATTTAATGAGTACAAATTTCATAAGTACAACTTTAGGAATATAGTGATTCTTTCCACCAAACCCTCCCTTCCACCCCCATTGCCACCCAACCCCCTCCTCCCTCTCCCATAGTACCATTCTCCACTAAGATTCATTTTCAATTAACTTTATACACAGAAGGCCAAATCTACACTAAGATTTCAACAATTTGCACACACATACACACACACAAAATATAAAAAACTGAGAACAAATTTTACTGAAGCTTTTAGTTTAATGTAGTCCCAGTTGTCAATTTTTTGTCTTTATTTCCTGTTTCTGGGGTCTTTTCCAAGAAGTCTTTGCCTATGCCAATGTCTTCCAGAGATTCCTTGATGTTTTCCTCTAGTAATTTGATGGTATCAAGTCATAGATTTAGATCTTTGGTCCATTTTGAGTTGATTTTTGTATAATGTATAAAATAGGGGTCCTATTTCATACTTCTGCACCCAGAGATGCAATTTTCCTAGCATCACGTGTTGAAGAGACTGTCCTTTTTACAGGGATTGATTTATGTTTGTTTGTCAAAGTTTAGTTGGTTTCAGATGTGTGGATTAATGTCTAGGATTTCTACTCTGTTCCATTGATCTAGATATCTATTTTTGCACCAGTGCCAGGTTGTTTTCATTCTAAACTTCCCTGAGGTATGTTTTGAAGTCTGGTATTGAGTTATCTCTGGCTTTATTTTTGTTTTTTAGGATTGCTTTAGCTATTCAGTCTCTTGTGTTTCCATATGAGTTTTATCATCACTTTATATCTGAGAAGAATGCCATTGGTATTTTGATTAGATTGTGTGAAATCTGTACATTTCTCTGGGCAATATGGACATTTTTTTTTTTTTTACAGGCAGAGTGGACAGTGAGAGAGAGAGACAGAGAGAAAGGTCTTCTTTTGCCGTTGGTTCCCCCTCCAATGGCCGCCGCAGTCGGCGCGCTGCGGCCGGCGCACCGCGCTCATCCGATGGCAGGAGCCAGGTGCTTTTCCTGGTCTCCCCATGGGGTGCAGGGCCCAAGCACCTGGGCCATCCTCCACTGCACTCCTGGGCCACAGCAGAGGGCTGGCCTGGAAGAGGGGCAACCGGGACAGAATCCGGTGCCCCGACCGGGACTAGAACCCGGTGTGCCGGCGCCGCAAGGCGGAGGATTAGCCTGTTGAGCCACGGCGCCGGCCAATATGGACATTTTGATATTCTTCTAATCCATGAACATATGGAAGATTTTTAATTTTTTCTTATTTCTTTCCTTGATGTTTATAATTTTTATCTCAAACCTTTCACCTCCTAGGTTAAGTTTATTCCAAGATAAATGTTTTGTAGCTATTGCAGATGGGATTGATCTTACAAAGTCTTTCTCAGCAATGGCATTGTGTATGTACTCAATAGCCATTATTGATTTTTTTGTGTTGATTTTATATTCTTCAATTTTACCAAATTTATTTGAGTTTCCATAGTCTCTTAGAGGAATCTTTTTGGTCCCCTGTATGTAGAATCATGTCAACTGCAACTAGGGATAGTTGACTTTTTCATTTCTAATTTGTGTCCCTTTGATGTTTTTTTCTTTATAACTAATGGCTCTGGCTAAAATTTGCAAAACTTTTCAATAGCAATGGTGAAGGTGGACATCTTTGTCTCATTCTGTGTCTTAATGTAAATGCTTCCAACTTTCCTCCTAATCAGTATGATCCTGGCTGTTGGTCTGTCATATATTGCCTTGATTGTGTCCCTTCTATACCCAAGAGTGCTTAAGGTATTTATCATGAAAGGATGTCACATTTTATCAAATACTTCCTCTTAATCTATTGAGTTAATCATAAGGTTTTTTATTCAATTTGTTAATTTGATGCATCAAATTCATTGATTTGCATATGTTGAACCATTCCTGCATAACAGGAATAAATCCCACTTGGTGCAGGTCAATGATTTTCTGATGTGTTGTTGGATTTGATTAGCTAGTATTTTGTTGGTGATTTTTTTGCTTCTATGTTTATCAATGCTATTTGTCTTTAATTCCCTTTATTGAATTTTTTCTGATTTTAGAGTTAAGGTGAGCTGATCACGTAGAAGTTTGGTAGGATTCCTTCCCTTTCATTTGTTTTGAATAGTTTGAGAAAATTTAAAATCAGTTCTTCTTTAAACATTTGGTAGAATTCCTCAATGAAGCAGTCTGGTCCTGGGATTTTCTTTGTTGGGTGGGTCTTTTTTAATGATTCAATCTCCATCTTGGTTATTGGCCTATTTAGGTTTCTTTTATTATTATTTGACAGGTAGAGTTATAGACAGAGGGAGAGACAGAAAGGTCTTCCTTCCATTGGCTCACCCCGCCCCCCAAATGACCTCTATGGCCAGAACTGCACCCATCTGAAGCCAGGAGCCAGGTGCTTCTTCCTGGTCTCCCATGCGGGTACAGGGCCCAAGCACTTGGGCCATCCTCCACTGCCCTCCCGGGCCACAGCAGAGAGCCGGACTGGAAGAGAAGCAGCCAGGACTAGAACTGGTGCCCATATGGGATGCTGGCGCCACAGGCGGAGGATTAACCAAGTGAGCCATGGCACCGGCCCCTGGCCTATTTAGATTCCCTATGTCTTCATGACAATTTTTATATATATGTCCAGGAATCTATCCAGAAAAACAGCTCTTCATTTCACTGATTTTTCTTTGTTTCAATTTTATTTCTTCTATAATTTTGATTTTTCCTCCTACTAATTTTGGTCTTGGTTTGTTGTATTTGTGGGCCCTTGAAATGCATTGATAGCCCTTAAGACATTCGGATGTGGCTGAAGAGCCCATGAGAGTATTTTTGGCATGGAAAGCCAAGACACTCTGGGGGAAAAAAAAAAAGACCTAAATGAAAGATCTCTGCGAGTGAGATCCCAGTGGAAAGAATGGGGCCATCAAAGAAGGAGGTACCTTTCTCTGAAGGGAGGAGAGAACTTCCACTTTGACTATGACCTTGTGATCTGAGAAGATCCATGGTATGGTTTCAATTTTTTTGAATTTGCTGAGACTCACTTTATGGCCTAGGATGTGGTCAATTCTAGAGAAAGTTCTATGCGCTGGTGAAAAATGTATACTCTGTAGCTGGAAGTTTCTGTAGATATCTGCTAGGTCTATTTGGTCTATTGTGTTGTTTCCTTGTTGCATTTCTGTGTGGTTGATCTGCCCATTGCTGAAAGTGGGATATTGAGTCCCCTGTTACTTTTGCATTTCAGTCTATGTCTCCCTTTAAATCCCTTAACAATTCTTTTAAATAGCTAGGTGCCCTGTAATTAGGTGCATATACATTTATAGTAGTCACATGTTCCTGTTGAGTTGATCTTTTAATCATTATATAGTGTCCTTCTTTGTCTTTTAATAGTTTTTGTGTTAAAGTCTATTTTGTCTGATATTAGCATGGCCACACCAGCTCTTTTTTGGTTTCTTTTTTCATGGATTGTCTTTTTCCATCCTTTCACTTTCAGTCTGCATGCATCTTTATTGGTAAGGCTTGTTTTTTGTAGGCAGCAAATAGACAGGTTTCCTTTTTCAACCCATTCAGCCAGTCTGTTTCTTTTAACTGGGGAGTTGAGACTACTTACATTCAGTGTGACTATTGTTAAAAACTGTCTTTATCCTGCTATGTTTCCTTAAATAGTCCTGTTTTTGTATTTCGTATTTCATTTGTACTTTTGCTGGGCCATTGTCTGCATTCATCTTCTTTTGTGGTGATGTTCCTGTTTCTGTGTGTAGCACTTCCTTGAGCATCTTTTGTAGGGCTGGGTGAGTAGTTACAAATTTTTTCAATTTCTGCTTGTTGTGGAAGATCCTTCTTTCTCCTTCATTCATAAATGAGGATTTTTCAGGATACACTATTCTGTGTTGACAGTATTTTCTCTTAGAATTTGGAATGTGTCTTGCCATTAACTCCTTGCCTGTAGGGTTTGCAATGAGAAGTCTGGAGTGAGTCTAATTGAGTTTCCTCTGAACGTGATTTCTCATTTCTCTCCTGCACATTTTCAGATGTGTTCTTTGTGTTTCACTGAGGTGAATTTTGCTACAATGTGTCATGGTTAAGTTCTTTTCTGGTCCTGTCTATTCAGAGTTCTGTGTATTTCTTGTATTTGGATGTCTCTTTCTCTAGATTGGGCAAGTTCTCTGGTATTATTTCATTAAGAAGGCCTTCTAATTCTTTCTCTCTCTCCACTCTTCTGGAATTCCTAGGATCTGTAAGTTTGGTCATTTGATAGAATCTTGTAAATCTCCAACCTCTCACCTGGTTCACTGGAGGAATGGTGCCAATCTCCTTCTGTCTCTCTATTCCATCTTTACTACTACTACTTTCTCTTTGCTCGCTTAGTGTGGACCTGAGCAGTCTCTGGACTCCTGGACTACTCTGCGTGAACTTCTCATGATACCTTTGCCAGCTTGAATCCCTATGCTTATTAAGTATATATTTTTCCCTGCACAACTCAGAATGTCCTGTTGCTGTACTGCCATCTTGTCCCCTCTCCTCGTCTTAAAAACTCTTTCCCTTAAGTTTTTTTTCTAATTAATGCCTAGTTTTTTTTGATTTTTAAATAATTCGTTAAATTGAAAAATGCTGGACATGGAGGAAGTTCCAATGAAATCCTTACTGCTACAGAATCAAGTAAGGTAAAAATCCATGGGGGCTGGCGCCATGTCTCACTTAGTTAATCCTCCACCTGCAGCGCCAGCATCCCATATGGCCACCAGGTTCTAGTCTCGGTTGCTCCTCTTCCAGTCCAGCTCTCTGCTGTGGCCCAAGAGGGTAGTGGAGGATGGCCCAAGTGCTTGGGCCCCTGCAGTCACATGGGAGACCAGGAAGAAGCACCTGGCTCCTGGCTTCAAATCCGCATAGCTCTGGCTGTTGCGGTTATTTGGGGAATGAACCAACGGAAAGGAAGACCTTTCTCTCTCTCTCTCACACTGTCTATAACTCTACCTGTCAAATAAGTAAAAAAAGATCCATATGGAAATTTCTCACTTTTCATGAACTGGAGCTGTATGTCATAGTATTTCAAAAAACGCAGAAGTTAAAAATTTCCAAAGACTTATTGAAGATGAAATTTATACCTCCCATCTCTTGACAGTGAATCCATTTTCCTATTTAGCCACTATGGTAATTGAACTTGTGGGAAATTTAACATTGCAGTGACAGAAAATATAAGATTACAGTTCTATTGGGCCAGCCTTGTGGCACAGCAGGTTAAAGCCCTGGCCTGAAGCGCTGGCAACTCATATGGCACTGGTTCTAGTCCTGGCTGCGTTGCTTCCAATCCAGCTCTCCGCTGTGGCCTGGGAAAGCAGTAGAAGATGGCCCAAGTGCTTGGGCCCTTGCACCCATGTAGGAGACTCAGAAGAAGCTCCTGTCTCCTGCCTTCAGATCGGCACAGCTCTGGCCATTGTGGCCATCTGGGGAGTGAACCAGTGGATGGAAGACCTCTCTGTCTCTACCTCTCTCTGTAACTCTTTCAAATAAAATAAATCTTAAAAAAATTACAGTTCTAGACATATCAATGCCCTCTAGCCATAGATCACCAGAACAAACCTGTAGTGTAACAAGTTTACTTTGTTGGTTTGTCCTAAAGAAACACATTATACACAGTAGGGAACCATGGGGTATGTAACAAGGATGTCTCACAGAGAACAAACAGAATTTAATCTTGTGTTAGGTTTATTTGAGCAAGTATTAGAAGATTGTGTTAGGAATATCCAAGTAAGCAGAACTTTGCTCTGGATTGGATGCTATATGGAATCAAAAGTAATTCTTTTATTGAATATCTTATCTATAAGTTGGAAATAATGAATCAAGGCTAAATATGTGATATGTAAAGAAGTATAGGTCACTATACTTTAGCTAGGCTAGGAAACATCTGATCTTTTGTTTGGACAGTGTTCAGGTTTTCCTATGTCCAGACATGAATACATAGTGATCTTGCTTTCATAAGCCATGCTGGTCCTGGAGTGTTCTTGTGTGCGGTATCTCCTGCTATGCCCTCGTAGTGATGCATACACCACAGGCCCATTCATTCCTCCTCATCTAGTGAGGATGTCAGCTCATTTGTAGTAAACCAGAAGTCTGTGAACAACATATAGCCTCAAGATATATTTGTTCTGAGCTTCCCAGAATCTTGTTAAAAATTAAATTAGTTGCAAAGATTTAAAATTGAAGTCTCCCATGGGGTGCAGGGCCCAAGCACTTGGGCCATCCTCCACTGCACTGCACCCCATGGGAGACCAGGAAAAGCACCTGGCTCCTGCCATCGGATGAGCGCGGTGCGCCGGCCGCAGTGCGCTGGCCGTGGCGGCCATTGGAGGGTGAACCAACGGCAAAGGAAGACCTTTCTCTCTCTCTCTCTCACTGTCCACTCTGCCTGTCAAAAAAATAAAAAAATTAAAAAAATAAATAAAAATAAAATTGAAGTCTCAAGTAACAAATCCAGATATCTGAATTGATTAGAAAAGAACGCAAGCTCTGACAATTATTCAGACCACCTTCTTGCCAGCAACATTCAGTTGGGGTGAAAAGCAGGCTTTGTGAGGTCTGCTTTACTAATGCATATCAGCTTGAAATTTGAGTTTGAGCTTCAGGTTCACTTCCTTCCCGTCTATGCCTACCCTTGTCATCATGTTCAGGGGTTTCAATAACCTCTGGATTCCCCATCTAGCACCCAAGTCCAAGTTTCTTAAAGTTTTCACAAAATGATCCTTGTTCCCTTATTAGTCTCACGGTTCTGTATTGCCCTTTACTGTCCTACCACCAGTGAATGCACCACACTTGAAATCTTTAAGTAACTTTGACTACAACTTCCAATCATCAGTTTTTGGACTCCTTGACTATTAAAACATACAATTTACCCTATATAGCTTTTACTTTCCACATATCATCATTCCATCCCTAGCACCCTTCTTTTGTCATCACTGCTGCCTATCCTTTTAGACTACATGACCCACCAGGATAATTTCTCATTTGTAAGTCATCGGCTCAAAATCCATGAAACTACTATTTAAATTCAGCTGTCCACCTTCTCTGTGCCCACATCGAGGTAACTTAATGTTTCTGGACCAAATTAGCTAAACTTTAAATTTAATTAGAACTCAAATATATACTCAACAGAATAAGAAAACTTTATATTTCCAGAGTATTCATTTTTTCCGCAATTTTACTTTGTATAAGCATTTCTCTTCCACTCCCCCAACCTCCCACACACACCTGCCTTGGTTAATAATCTTACCTCAAATTCCCTAGAATGGTATTCCAAGAGAACAGGGATTTTACATTTTCAGCCCTATTTTTTAGGTACCTAGTATAATGCATAGTCCATGTAAGAACCTTGCAAATATTTGCTAGATAATTATTTCAGTATTTTCCTGGCACTGAATCCTCCAGACTACCTGTACATACATACCCATTCTTCTCTACCTTAACTATTGTTCAATGGAAGGAGCCTTGTTCACATCTATGTGACCTGTAACTTGGGTCTACCTTGCTCGTTTGAAATACTTGATAAAAAGTTTGACTGAATTTAAAAACCCATCCATGTTGTCCCAAGGAACTTTTACATCATATTTGTCATAGAATATGAACAGCTTAGGACTTAAAACAATATTTTGACTATAATCATAGGTAATGATTATTGAGCCCTCACATTTACAAAGTATGATTTCAAGGGTTCTTCATGTGTCAGCCAATTTAATCTTCACAATAACATGAGATAGGTGCAATTTATTTTTCATCCCAATTAACTCAAGTACAGAGAGACCAAATAACCTGCCCCCATCTCACAGCCTGAAAACAGCAGTGTATCCGTCTTAGGCTCTATCACTTCCTTTAAACAGTCAAACACAAAGAGGGAAACATTTGTTCAAACTTCCACAGTGATGTAAAGAATATTGCTGAGATGGAGAATGAAGACAAGAATAAGGGAAGGCAGGGAAACCTTGACGTCTCCAAAGTCATCTCAGATCTGTCTTTTCTCTCTTCCTCATCCTGATTCAAGCCACTACTAATTTCTCAGAGGAAATGGAAATGCATTCTGAATGTTCTCTAATGTTCTCTGAGACCCTTTCCTCAGACAGCTACATCCATCTGTTTGAAACATAAGTCAGATCATCTAAGGGTTTCCCCTGCTTGTAGCCTCAAATTCAGACTTTTTGCCCTTAGAGCACCACGCACTCTAGATTCTGGACCCTGCCTAACTTCCCAACCACATTTCTTCCAAATATCCCAATTGCCACACTGAGGGAATGGAGCCTTCGAAATTTCCTTCAGTTCCTGGAAAACATCACATTCTTCATGCAGCTGGAGGGTTCTTCCTGCTGACTCTACCCTTCTGGATCCTTTGGATCTCAGCCCCAAATGTCATGTCCATTACAAGGCAGTCCCCAAGCATCCTATACATGTAACTTCCTTCCATCAGTTACTCCTACTACATGTTTCTTTAGTTCCTCCTTAACTTCTTGTGTCATCTGAGGATACTTGTATGTTCACTTACCTTTCATTGTATATCTTCCCAACTTGAATATAGACTTCTTGTTTTTATGTTTCTGTGTCTCACATATTCAGAAGTGTCTGGAGTATATTTTGTATTTCATAAGAACATTTTGAAAAAAATATGAAAAAGAAGGTAATGTGTGGGAAACTCCTGGCACATTTCAAGGATGGCTATGTGTGTGTACCACATTTACCAATTAGCTTATCAGACCTTCTTTTATTAAAAAAAAAAACATTTGAAAGGCAGAGTTGCAGAAACAGACTGAAACCGAGTTCTTCTTTCTGCTGGTTCACTCCCGAAACGGCCAAAACAGCTGCGGCTGGGCCAGGCCAAAGCCAGAAACTCCATCTAGGTCTCCCACATAGATGGCAGGAGCCCAGTTTCCACTGTCTTCCCAGGCACATCACCAGCAGCCTGGACTGGGAGTGGAGCAGCTGAGACTTGAACTGCCACCATGTGGAGTCCCAGCATCACAGGTAGTGGTTTAACCTACTGTGCCACAACACCAACCTCACCAATTAGACTTCTAAAGTAAACTAATAGTTTCAAAATACAGTTTTTATTTAAAAATAGCTCTAGCTCAGACCATCTTAATATGTCTTTTTTTTTTTTTTTGGTGGTTTATGAAAGGAAAAGGTTTATGAAAAGGAAAAGTTTTCTTGAAAATTTGCCTTGTTTATATTTACAATTTTTTTCCTTTCATAGAGAAACACAAAGTTGGGGGGAGGGGCAAAAAGAAAGGAGAGAAACAGGGATAGAGAGCTCTCATCTGCCGGTTCATGCCTACTATGACCCCATGCAGGAAGCCAAGGCCAGGAGCTGGGAACTCGATCTGAGTGGCCCACATGAGTGGGACACTCTCATTTGAGCCATCACCTGGTGCCTCGCCAGGTGTGCTTTTGCAGGAAGCTAGAAGTGGGTTTAGCGTCCTAACTCAAACCCAGGCACTCTGTGATGCAGGTACCTCAAGCAGTATCTTAACTGCTGGCCAAATGCCCATTCACTCCTGGTCTTACTGTTTATTAGTTTTCTCGTATTCTACCAGTTTGTTTTTAATGTGTTGAAGACCACTCTCAGGAAATAACTCTTATGACTATCTCTGCAAACATTTACAGTTCAAGAACATCCAAAATACCAACACCTTTTCTTTCTAAATACTATTATGTCCATGGGGAAAAAAAACCAGAAATAATGAATTTGTATTTTGCATAACTCTGGCTGTCTATGAATGGTTATTTGGGCATTAGAAAAATGTCTGCATAAAATGAGTAATATCTTACTTGAAGTCTGTCTTCTAATTAGCACCTTCTCAAACATCAAACGCAAAGCTCCTTGAGGGTAAAACTAAGTAGGAATAATTTTTCCATTTTTGTATCCATGAGAAAACCATACAAGACCATTAGTAGGTAATAACTGAAAATCAAATGGCATCCTTTTCAACCATTTCCAAAAGACTCAAGATGCTTATTTCAAGATAATTTTTTGAACAATTTTGTGGTGATATTAATGTAGTACTTATCCTCCAAAGCCAACAACCATTCGTTACAAATCACTAAAAAATTTTTTTGATTAATAATTACCTCTATATCATAGTGTAATAGGTCTCTTCTAAATTGTACAAGATTGTTTACCCTGTTTATTTTTTCTCAATTTATTCACCAAAATAAAATGTTTCATGGTTATTTCATAGGAAATATGGCTAATTTTATGGTGCTACATCTGTGAACTTAAAAATTTCAAAAAATCTACATCAGGAAGTCTTGAATTAAAGGAAACGCAGTCTTGTTCAGCCCAGTATATCTGTTTCTCCACACAGGATAATTTTTCAGTGGAGAGCAATTTATCTTACAAGTTAAATTCATGAAAGTTAAGGGATTATATAGGCTTTCCTTAGGATCTTCACCATCCAGCCAACATGAGTCTATTTGGGGGAGAAATGATCATCATCCTCAGAATCACTTTTTTTTTCATTTTACTTTTGTTGTGCAGATTAAATACCCTATATCCTCTCATTTTGTCATCCATTCTGTTTAATTTTTGAATTGTTACCCTGGGTCCCTTTTAAGCTATTGGAGGATAAAGAGCTAGACAATACCAGAATCATCAAATCCACACTTCCTATCTCATTATGATGTCTCAGATGGTGTTATCGGGTAAAACCAAGAATCCAAATTCAGTTTGTTCCTCTTTTTTTTTTTTCTTAAACAATTGTTGACTTTGGGGGGCATTATCAGTACTGGGAACACTGTCATCTACTACTTTGGCTGAGTCACAAGGTAAATAAACTGTTTGCGAAAGTTAAAGAAAGAGATAAATAGAAAGCAAAAGGTTTCTTTTCACTTTCATAGGATGAATTTATCTATCACCTTGCAAAACTAGAAGAAATTCCTGATGAGGCTATCGCTTCTCTAAACCTAGAAAAATTGTGATTCACAAGATGTCTCTGAGTTGGAAGACAATTTGTTGCAGATCTGGAGTTGTCCTGCAATTCTATTTTTGACCATCATTGCATCCCTAACAAATGAGCTCTCCTCCGGAAGGGTTGGGCAAACTAATAGAACCCACATCATCAATAATGCTGAGAACAGTATTAGAAAGGAGCTGGTAAAACAGGCATAATGCGTACTTGCTATTATTAACACGTGGTGGGAGAGAGGAAGTCTCTGCTTAATGTTCTAAGCAAGGGATGGCCACAAAGACATGGCAGGAGGTGAAGGCTGGAGTCCACTTTTGATTAATGAGCGCAGACAGGGGAACAGTCCGTACCCATATCATGCAGTGTGCAGAAGAGATTCAACAGGCAGCTTCTAATTTCCAAAGCCGAAGTTAACCCTGGCTGCTTTTACATGGCATCAGCAGGTCAAAATTAAAGGAGAATTTTTGTTTTCAAGCAGCACCTCTGGGGATTTAAGCTTTTTAAGATCTATTTATAGATTTGATTGCTAAAATATTTGCCATCCATTCTCATTTTCCAAGATAATCTTCAGTCATGTGAAAGGAAACATGAATGATTTTTTTTAGGAAAGCATTTGACAAATCAGGTGCTTCTCTAATTATGCTTCATCAAGTGCCTCAATCATTCATTCCCTTCTCACCTCAGACTGAAGAAACAGTGATCTCAACCTTTTAACTCCTTGCTTCATGTCCATTCCATAATCCATTGATATTTTTCTACCTTCACCACCGCCAAGACACAAACTGTTTTGCAAATGTCACTAGGGAGTACTAACCATTTTAGTCATTATCCTACCAAATTGTCCTCTTGTGTTGTATGGATTCCTCCCTTTCTTGAAACTCTTGTTAAACAGAACTTACCTGAGGCCATAGTTTCTGCATTGTGCTCCTGCTTTAGACCAGACCACAGGGGAGTCAGTCATGCTAGCTTCTGTGTAATCAAGCCCAAGTGCTAATAAAAGCGATACTCCCTAGATTTCTGTCACACAGTCTAGACTTCCTCCTACCTTTTTAACTATTCCTTCTTATCCCTCTGTTTCTTTTTACTTCTAAAATACTCTTGTGTTCACTCTCTAGTCTTTAATCAACACCTCTAGACTGTTCTTATTGCTTTCAACACAATTTGTGCAATAATTCATAAGCTTCATTTAGATGTCTGCCTCTTTTGTGAACTTACATGTGAAAAACAGTTGCCTGTTGGGTATACTGCTGTGGTTGTCCTGTAGGCAAATCAACCTCTGTGAATAAAAGAAACAAATCCCTCATCTTCTCTCCTTCTCTTTTGCATCCCATTTTAATAAATGTTATCAAAATTCACCCATGCATCCAAGCCAGAGGCTATGGAAATTGGTTGATGCATGCTACAATCTCTACCCTCACTCTATCCATACTTCTAATAAAATGGAAATAAAATGCCGATTCTACCTGCAAAGTAATTCTACTCTTTACTCCCTTATTTGGAAAAGATAATCAATAGATGCTAATTCCAACACAACATAATTTTAAGCAGTTAAAAATTTTTCCAAAAAATATTCAATTTTTTAAGATTTACAATTACTGAGATATATTAAATATCCTGCTATAATTGTGGATTTATCAAAACTTTGAAAAATTCCAGGTGACAGCATTTTAACATGAAGACTGGAGAAAGAATAAAATATTTTATAGTCCCTTAGCTGTATTTATTATTGCCTCAATACATCTGAAGAAAAGTTGTATTGTACAATAACCCCTAAAATGGAATTTTTGATGCTTTTCTCCTGTTTAGATTGAACTTATACATTTTTACAATAATAGCTTAAACTGGTGTTTGTTTTTTATTCTTTCCTTTGTATTTAATATCTTGGTAATAATGGTACTTTGAGGCTGTTTTTCCTCAAACTTTAGACCACAAATCTTAGAATTGATTGATTATTGCCTCCATAAATTATTGTGATAGTCTCATAGCAATTTTATATTTCCTTCATTCTGCCTACATTTGTTAATTAGAAGTCTTCTCATTTACTGATTCAGTAATGTCCTTAATCAGTATGGACTCATTTTTATTTTGTTCTTTGGATTATAGTAGTTTATCATTATTGAAGGTTGGTTTTCACAAGATATGAAATTATCGGTTAACATGTACTATCCCTCTTTGCTCTGTTAAATGCTGGCTACTTCCAAGATTTTCTTTTTGATTTGTGGCTTTTGCCAGTAGAACTGATATACCTAAGTGTGGTCCTCTCTGTATTTACTCTGCTCAAGTTTCATAGAGCTTCCTGGATCTACATTTTCCTCCAAATTAGGAAAAGTTTGGTCATGATTTTCTCAAAAATTATTATGTTCATTACTTTTTCTCTTCTGTAATGCCAATTACATATACATCAAGTTGCTAGATGTTGTTTCAATGGTCTTTTGGGGCTCTGTTAACATTTCTCAATAAAACAAAATATTGATATGTGCTACAACACTGATGAACTTTGAAAACATTTAGTAGGTAAAAGAAGCCAAACCTGAAAGGCCACATATTGTTTAAATTCATTTAAATGAAATGTTCTGAATAGGAAAATTTTCGTAGAATTGGAGTTGCAAAACATGATGGAGGAAGGGGAAAATTGGGCATAGTATAAGGCTTCTTTTCCAGGCACTTAAAATGTTCTGTAATTGTGGTGATGGTTGTACAACCTTGTAAATACACTAAAAAAAACACTGAACCATACATTTTAAATGGGGAAATTTATGATTTATTGTATCTCTATTTCAGAAAAGGAGGAGTGGGAAGAAGAAAAGTTTCAAATTAGGGAGGTCAATAAGAAATAGCCAGACAAATTGGAAAACCAAGGAGAAAATAAAGCCACAAAAAATAAGAGAAAAGGGTTTTCTGGAGTGAGTTCTCAGAAAGTTAAATGTCACAGTGAATAAAGGACTGAAAAATAACTATTGGGTTGGGAATGAGGATATAATTTGCCAATTTATTATTTTTTTTAAGATTTTATTTGAGAGGTAGAGCTACAGACAGAGACAGACAGGTCTTCCATCCACTGGTTCATTGCCCACATGGCTGCAAAGGCCAGAGCTGGGTGGATCCAAAGCCAGGAGCTTCTTATGAGTCTTCCTTGCAGGTGCAGAGGCCCAAATACTTGGGAAATCTTCTACTGCTTCCCAGGCCATAAGCAGAGAGCTGGATGGGAAGAGGAGCAGCTGGGACACAAACTGGTGTCCATAGCGGATGCCAGTGCCAGAGGCAAAGGCTTATCCTGCTACACCACAGCTCTGGCCCAAATTTGCCATCTTAGTAAGAGACTTATCATTGACTTCAGAGAAAACCCAGAAGAAAATGGAAAATAGGAAAGTAGAAATAGAAATTATTCATTCTTTATTCTAGAACTTTTATTTGGTAAGGAAAAAAAGTGAGAGACAGATAAAAGGGAGTATAAGATTTCACTTAAAAACTAATTTTCTTGGTCTTGTTTTCCATATAATTTCCAACAACTAACTACGAAATGAATGATGACTATAACTGATACAATTTGGGCCTTTAAAAACGAATACATAATTTTTTTCCTGGCATCATGTAACCCCTTATCTATCACTACTTAATAGCAGTCCAAAATGCATAGTGGTTTCCTGTAATTAAGGGACTTTAGGCATAATTCCTATTTTATATTTGCTTTCCTACTGACATTGTTCTATTGCTTCCTACTACCTTAGTATTTTGAATATCTGCCAAGACTACATAAACTCTTAAGTATAAAGATTTAAGTAATGCATCACAGAAAGGTAATTTCTTTCTTATTCTCTATTTTTTTTTTAATTATTTTACTTGAGAGGTAGAGTTACAGACAAAGAGGGAGAGACAGAGAGAGGTCTTCTATCCACTGATTCACTACCCAAATGGCTGTAATGGCCAGAGCTAATTAGACTTGAAGCCAGGAGCCAGGAGCTTCCTCCAGGTCTCCTACACCGCTGCAGGGGCCCAAGCACTTGGGCCATCTTCTACTGCTTTCCCAAGCCATAGCAGAGAGCTGGATCAGAAGAGCAGCCAGGACTAGCCTATATGGGATGCTGGCGCTGCAGGCAGAGGCTTAGCCCACTACACCACAGTGCCAGCCCCTCTCTATCTTTTAAAATGCCTATGTATGTCTTCTTTTTTGTGTGTGTTTTTCAGATGTCTTAGCTTTCCATGCCTAAAATATTTTCATGGGCTATTGAGCCAGATCCGAATGCCTTAAGGGCTGATTCTGAGGCCAGAGTGCTATTTAGGACATCTGCCATTCTATGAGTCTGCTGTGTATCCCGCTTCCCATGTTGGATCATTCTCTCCCTTTTTCATTCTATCAGTTAGTATTAGCAGACACTAGTCTTGTTTGTGTCATCCCTTTGACTCTTAGACCTATCAATGTGATCAATTGTGAACTGAAATTGATCACTTGGACCAGTGAGATGGCCTTGGTACATGCCACCTTGATGGGATTGTATTAGAATCCCCATGCTCGATCGGAACTGCCCCAAATGATGGAGTTAGAATTGTGCCAGGGGATTCCAATACAATTCTTTAAATAAAAGCTTTATATATATAAAAAAAAATGCCTATGTATGGATACTGGTTTGTAATAAAAAAAAGTAATTTCATAAAGAAGGGTCAATGTGACATAAGTTATTGCCTATTTAAATGCCAATGTTGGCTTATTAGTTTTCAATTAGTAAATTTTATTACATTTGTTCTAATTATATGCAATTTCTATGAAGAATTTCTTTATAAACCTTTAGGAACAGCAATTCTAACCAAATGATGTAATCCTGCATTTTTTTAAAAAAAGATTTTATTTATTTGAGAGGTAGAGTTACAGGCACTGAGAGGGAAAGAGAGAGAGAGGTCTTCCATCAGCTGGTTCATGTCCCAAATGGCTGTACCAGCGGAAGCTGGGCCGATCCAAAGCCAAGAGCTTCATCTGGGTCTCCCATGAGGGTGCAGGGGCCTAAGGAGTTGGGCCATCTTCTACTGCTTTCCCCAACCATAGCAGAGTTGGATCAGAAGAGGAGCAGCCTTGACTAGAACAGGTGCTCATATGGGATAATATCAATGCAGGTGGAGCATTAAACCACTGCGCCACAGCACTGGCCCCAATCCGATGTGTTCAATAGATCCATATCACATCTCTCTCATAGGTTTAAATAGACCAACTCAAAACAATTTATACATGGTTGTATGTACTGAAATCATCCAAAGCAAAGATTATGCTCAGTCTCCTCATGTATTCATTTTCCTATAGTAAGCACAAAATTAGCATCTGAGACAAATATGAGCAACCCTTCAAGATCTTTATTTGTAAATTCTTCCTGTAAAAAGAAAGGAATTTCTTTCCTCAGTCACTTCACTTCTCTAGACTTCAGTTTTCTGATCTGTTAAATAATGATTATACATGAGAATGCATGAAGAAGTTCCCAAAGCTCTTTAAATCAATACAAATGCCACGACTATGAATTGAGTCCTCATTTCTTTATCCCAATCAACCCTCACTAGGTTTGCTTTTCCTATCTTTGGAGGGAGAGGCAATAATTTTCTTATTTAAGTCACATACACTGTAAATACTCAATCATATAACTTGTTCCCCGATTTTTTGCATTAAGACTCAAGATTCTTACTTTTTTTTTTTTTTTAAGATTTATTTGAGAGGCAGAGTTAGAGAAAGAGGGAGAGAGACAGTCTTCCATCTGCTAGTTCACTCCCTAAATAGCCCCAATGGCTGGATTTAGGCCAATCTGAAGCTAGGAGCTTCTTCCAGGTTTCCTTTGCAGGTGTAGGGTCCCAAGCTCTTGTGCCATCTTCCATTGCTTTCCCATTAGGCCTTTAGCAGGGAACTGGATTGGATGTTGAGCAGCTGGGACTCAAACTGGCACCCATATGGGATGCCAGCACCACAGGCAGCTGCTTAACTTACTATGCCACAGAGCCTGGCACCAAGAGAATCTCACATTTTTAAGACTTTTAAGTATCATCCACTTGCCATATAACAACTTGCTACCAGGAGATGAGTAAGTTGTCTAAGGCTGTACAACTAGAATCAGAGCAGATCCAGAACCTGAACCAAGCACATCCATTTCAGAACATGTTCTGCTCTACCAGCCCTTTCCTTTGGCTGTGATAAAAGGCTCATCCCTGGTTGTCCAAAGTATTTTTTTTAGTCTTTTTATTTATTTGAAAGACAGAGTTAGAGAGAGAGAGACATAGACAGAGAGGTCTTCCATCCACTGGTTCACTCCCCAGATGACCGCAACAGCCAGAGCTGTGCTGATCCAAAGCCAGGAGCTTCTCCCGGGTCTCCCTCGTGGGTGCAGGGGCCCAAGGACCAAAGGGAATTTAAAATATGCCACTAATGCTATATATTTCAAGCCAGGTCGTGCCAAATATATCCTTCACATTTTAACTACTGCACTAGGTAAACACTGGGAAAGATGCCATAGGTAATATTTACTTTTGAAAATGAAACATAGTATCTCTTTAATATCATATTTGTATCATGAACATTCATAATGCATCTGTGTCCAGGAATGAGCTCTTCCCAGACAGATGCTCATGCCAGTTGTTTAGATGTTGTCTCTGAGCTCCACATCTACTCCTTTATGCTCTCCTCAGATACAGTGAGGGCTGCGACTCTGAAAACTGAATTTGCAAGGCTACATCTGTTTTACTTAGGTGAAGATTCTTGATAGCAAGACTCCTAGTCCTACTGACATTTTGGACTGCACTTTTGTTTACTGCTGGGGGCTGCCTTGTGTGTTTTAGGATGGTAAGCCATCTCTCTGAACCATGGACTCGATGCTAGTAACATCTCCAACCCCAACAATATTGTCTGCAGATGTTGCCAGTACTCCATAGCAACATCACCCTGATTAAGACACACACTGGAGGGAGACTGGGCAGGAGGACGGGACTTTTACACCTGGTTCTCATTCCTGTTGGTATTGCTTTGGTGGTGGCAGATGCACTCATCTCCAGCTTGTTTTGGCACTACTGGAATTGACCTCATTGCGCTGCCTCAGACCCACCGGTGTTTGTTGTGCCTGGGTAGTGCCCTTCTTCCAGGTTCTGGTCGTCAGCTTCTCCGAACCCTTCCTCTGCTGCGAGTTCACCCTGACTCTGCCCTACTGTCTCCCAGCATGGCTTCTTCCAGGAAATGGTACCTCTGCTTACCTGAGAACCCTCTTCAACTTCCATCACTGCTCCAAATTCCCCTGGAATCAATTTCCTCTGTTTAAAATACCTAAGGGATTTGCCTTTATCTTGATAATGCCTATAGCCTTGATACAGCCAAGGATTAGAGCTGGTGGGAGCCAGGGGTGCTTTTCGTTACTCAACAGATACTTGCTGAACATCTACACACACAGAGGCACTGTATTAGTTTTGGGGAATGAAAGATAAACAGCACAGAGTCCTTGTTATCTGGGTAATAAAGAACTATTAAAAGGCCTCTGTAGATGCATTTAGTAGCTGAAAAATTGGTTTCCAATGCTGTACTTTATTTGCCAGCCCACAGATCAGTGTCAAGAGTGCATGATATTTATCTGTAATAGTTCTAATTGTTTTGGGCACATGTCCTATTTCTTTTGTTTAGCTTATAAAGAAAAATACACATCTAATTCAATTTTACCTTACCAAGTATGTAAGGCATTTGATTATATTATAGTTGCTAAATTATTAGTAAAGTTAGAGGTTAGAAAAATGAGTTGTTTGCTCAAACATCTTTGTTACTACCTGGAATAAGTCAGATTTAGAGAAATGGAGAGTGAGGGTGTGAGGGAAGCTGGGAACCAGTGATGCTAAATGTGTAAATTTCTCAAAATCCCTCAATTCATTTAAAACACAGAAATTTTGTATGTTGAGTAATGAAATTTTGAAAACTGTTTGAGTCTCTTGGTTTTGTAAGAATGAGTCTTTGAAGTAAAATTTCGAGTTTTCTATTCTTCCTGAATATGCCTGGTGAGACAAGGAAATGACCTTACTCAGTCACTATCTTTTTTTTTTTTTTTTTTTTTTTTTGCAGCTGCTAGGTATCTATTTAGTCTGAGGCATGAGGTAAGACAAAACACTCACTCCAGGTGGCATAGCTAACAGTGATAGATAACACTTCCTAAGCTTCTACTGTGTACAAGTATTTTCTTTTTTTTTTTCTTTTTTTTTTTTTTTTTTTTTTTTTTTTTAACTTTTATTTAGGATATAAATTTCCAAGGTATGATTTATGGATTACAATGGGTTTCCCCCCATATTTTCCCTCTCCCCCCACAACCCTCCCCCCTTGCCCGCCCCCTCCACCCTTTTGTTCACATCCAGATTCGTTGCATTCTTATCCTGTTTGTTTTGAGAGCTGCACTAAATGGCCTCTTTTCTTCCATGATGGAGTGGCCCTGCCAGTGCCTTGGGTAGGATTCTTGCTAGCAAGTGCCAGCAGCTGGATTCAACCTTGTAAAAGGAAACAGAGAATGTAATATAAGGATGTTGGAGGATTTTACAATAAGACTGTTTTGGGTTTCAGGAATTTTGGAGCCAGAGCCTTAAATTTCATTAGAGCTCTTTTGATATTTTCTCTGTTTACTCTGCATCTATGTCATTTTCCCTCTCCATATGGATCAGCTTCCTAACCAAAACTCCTAATTTAGACCATCCAACTGCAGCCACTAGAGATGATACAGCATGTGCTGCTCCCAAGTCCTAACCTAATTCGAAGAGAATATCAACTTGCCACCCATTTTGTGATCCATCAAATGCGATCTACATAGGGTCATATAAGAATAACTTTAGAGTTCACTGAATAGAGACAGTAATTATCCCTAGGGATACTGGGAAATGTCAACAGAATATATTTCACCTGAGCAATTGGGGTAGGCAGGAGTTAATCAAGTGAAGGGCACATCACACAAACCTGGCTGACTGGATCACGTGCCTTTGAAGAAATGCAGATGTGTAGGAAGTCTGGAGTATTGGCAGGGTTCAGTTTTCAGTGTGGTGAGGATATGGCACCAGGCACAAAGGAGCAGGAGGCAGGGCTGCAGAGGTTGGAGACAGTTTGCAAAAGGCCGTACTTGTTAAAATCCTCATATGCTGTGTTGCGAGGATTAAATTCAATCATACTAAGAACAGGAGATAAAAAGTCTCTCATAAAATCCTATTACAATAATCTCCAGAATTTAGTATAAGACAGTGATTTATAATCGGGGGCAATTTTATACCCTGAAGTGACATTTGGCAATATATTGGATAATTTTTGAAGTTTTAAAAATTTTTTAAATACTTAGGCATATGAAAATTCTGCATATTTATGGGATATTTCATGTTTTGGTACATGTTTACACTGTGTAATGTCCAAAAAGGGTAAATATATTTCTCTTTAAATATTTCACATTTCTTTATAATGAAAACATTCAAATTCCTATCCTCCAGTTTGTTTGCTTTTATAGTAGAATATACAAGACATTAATATAGTCACCCTTTCGAGTGGCAGAACTCCAGAACTTCTTATTCCTATACAACTATAAGCTAGTACCCACTAGGTAACCTTTTCCTACCAACAGATCCTTGTCCCTTTCCCTCCAGTCTCTAGAAACCATCATTGTACTTTCAACTTCTATGTGATCACTTTTGCTTTTGTTTTCAGCCTCCAAATATGAGTGATATTGTGTGATATTTATCTTTCTGTGCTTGGCTTATTTCACTTCCAGTTCTATCCATGTTGCTTCAAAATGATGAGATTTCATCTATTTTTATGGCTGAGTTGTGTTCAATACAGTATATTATCACAACTGCCTCTTCAAAAGGTTTATTGCATCTCTCTTGGATATACACCGGTAGCAGGATTGCTGGAACACCTGGTTCTATTTTTAGCAATTTTTTTTAACTTACATACCATTTTCCATAATGGCTGTACTAGTTGTCATTTCCACAATATTACATCCCCATAATATTGCCCACACTTGTTATCTTTTGTCTTTGTCGTGATAGCCAATCTAACTGGAGTGGGCTGATATCTCAATGTGCTTTTGATTTTCATTTCCCTGATGACTACTGATGTTGAGCATTTTTTCATGTACCTGTTGGTCATTTGTATGTCTTTGTTTGGAAGATGTATTTAGATCTCCTGTTGTGGAGGATTCGTTCTGAGATGAGGAGCATGGTGGGGACTAGAGGTGCGGAGTCACCACACAGACCCGGGAATCAAGTGAAAGCAGGCCTGAGGTGTGCAGCCCACAGACTCGTTTATTTCAGTTGGTACAACAGCTTATATAGCCAAGGCACCCAATCCGGTCAAAGGGCAGTTTATGCCCTAACCAATCACAGCCTGTTATCAAGCAGGCTCCGTTTGCCATGTGGTTTCCAAAACCATCCAGGCTCCATTGCCAGGTGGGTTTCAAAGCCATTCCTGAGTAACTGACGCTTGCTTGCCAGCGGCCATCTTGACATGGCCTTCTCATTCCACCACATTTCCCCCTTTTCATTTATTTTTGAGCAATGGGAGGCATGATTCTTGGCCATACCATTATTGACCCTGTTTCCATGTGGTCTCTGTATGCGGCTGTGCCTGTCTTAGGTTGTCCCCCAGGGGATCTTACACGTCATTGACTAACCAGCGCTCAAAACTTGAGACCACAGGATTGCTTGCTCAGATGGGATAGGAATGAGGAATAATGGTTATTAGGAAAGGTGTGACTGCTCACAGGCTGTGGGCCGTTTGAGTGGCTGACCAGAGCTAGTGGGGTATAAAACAGTAACAGATGTGGCTATGGGCAGTTTCTCAGGGTAGGATGATAGGGCAGGTGCGTCTGCTAACAAGGCAGACTCTCAATCTTGTTCAGCTGGTTCTGGTTGGCTGTCAGTTGTAGGCTTGATGTTTCTGGCTGGTACCCAAATGGGCTGTCCCACATTCTCTGGAAAGACACAAGCATATCCTTGACTCTTGGTTAGCAGAAGCCTTTCTAAGGGCATTGGAATCCAGGGCCTGAATTCTGTGTCCACTCCTATATTAACAGCAAACATGCAGGTGGGATTGGGTCTAGCGGCTGCCCTGAGAGCCTGGGGTGGCCAAGGATTGTCACAAATGTAGGGATCCTCCCTGGGTGTGGATGGGATAACCTCATGTAGGTTATTGCCTCGAGGTCGTCTGTGTTTATCCCACAAGTATTTGGCTGGTGGCTGACTAGGCATTGCTACATTGTCATTTTCACTGTCAGAGCTCTCTCTCCCTAAGTTATCAACTGTTGTCTATGAGGCAGATGCCTGGAGTAACAGGCTCTTATCACTCACAGATTCATTATGTTTGGTAATCTTCATGGGATTCTGAGAGGGGGGTATTTTTCCCATGTTTGAGTGAGTGAGAAGCGTGCCACACCAACTCGAGCCAAAGGAAAGACACCCACAGCACTGCTGTCATAACAAAGCAAATTCGTAACACCTCAGCGGCTGATGGCATTCTGCAGGGGGTTCCCTACGTTAGACGAACAGACAGTGTTGTATCAGATCTGAAGTATGTCCTGTGCTTAGTGGGGGACTTCCTTGATTCATTAGGTCAAGGCCATATGCCCACACAGTGTCTCTTTTGAGAGAAGATGACTTGGTTCTGAATTCTGGGATGATCAGTCCCTTATGTGAATTTGCCGGGTGATCTGAAAGTAAAAGGAGGAGCCAAGAAGCGGCGTACACTTCTGGGCGGTGTGTGCCTAACCTGGGGTTACTTAGACCGAGGACAAAGACAAGGAAAGGGGCGTAGGAGGGGGTTCTGTGCTCACCCTCATAGAACCAAACAGCACACAAAACACCGAGGGGCCTACTTGCTGAAATCCAGGGGGGACCTCGCTGAGTCCGATACGCTGTCTCTCTCAGTCACATTGGCACACCAGATGTTGAGGTTGATTCCTTCTGAGAGGAGGAGCGTGGTGGGGACAAGAGGTGTGGAGTCACCACACAGACCCCAGGAGTCAGGTGAAAGTGGGCCAGAGGCGAGCAGCCCGCAGACTCGTTTATTTCAGTTGATACAACAGCTTATATAGCCAAGGCAGCCAATCCAGTCAAGCGGTGGTTTATGCCCTAACCAATCACAGCCTGTTGCCAGGCAGTATCCGAAGCCATCCAATCACAGCCTGTTGGCAGGCAGCTCCATTGTCAAGTGGGTTTCAAAGCCATTCTTGAGTAACTGACGCTTGCTTGCCAGAGGCCATCTTGACATGGCCTTCTCATTCCACCACAATCTTCCTTTGTTTTATTGGACTTATGTTTTTGCAATTGAGTGGAGTTCCTTATATATTTTGGATATTAAGCCCTTGTCAGATGGATAGCTTCAAATAATTTTTCCCATTCTGATAGTTGTTTCTTCATTTTGTTGGTTAGTTCCTTTGCTGTGTGGAAGTTCTTTAGTTTGAAATTCAGCTATCTTTTTTATTCTGGGAGATTTCTGATTATCATTACTTGAGTAGTGTGTGTGCCATTGGCATCTAGTGGCTGGAGGTTAGAGACACTGCTAAACATCCTACAAAGCACAAGAAAGTCCTCACAACAAAGAATTACTGAGTTCAAAATGTCAGTAGAGCTGAGGTTAAGAGATCCTGGTCTGAAATTGTGACTGTGAACTTGGGGATTCAAAAGGCTTTTGTAGAGAAATGTCTTCTGTTGGTTAAATGTTGGGGGTAATACAATGAGAAGGGCCACAGAGACTGTGGTAGGGGTCTCAGGAACTCAATTCATCAATGCCATTAACTGAAGGCATTCTCATGGGTTCCTAAACCATTGCTATGATGCTATTACCTGCAGAGTGAGGATGGCTACTCAGCCAAAGGGAAATTGGATCTGCTTTAGTTATATATCATCTCTTGCTTGGAAATATAGGGAAACAAACTCCATTATTTCTTTATCCCTACAGCAGCATAATAGTAGAAAATAAAGCCCACCAAATATTTTACCCACTAAATGACTAAAATCAGGGGCTGGCATTGTGATGTTGGGTGTTAAGAAGCTGTCTGGGATACTAGCATTCCATCTGAGCACCAGTTCCAATCCCAGCTGCTCCACTTCTGATCATTTCCCTGCTAATGGCCTGGGAAAAGCAGCAGCAGATGGCCCAAGTACTTGGGTCCTGGCTACCCAGGTGGGAAACCCAGAAGTTTCTGGCTCCTGGCTTTGGCCTGGCCCAGCCCCAGCCATTACAGCCATTTGGAAACTGAACCAGTGGATAGGAGATCACGCTCGCTCTCTGTCTCTCCTCCTCTCTGTAATTCTGCATGCCAAATAAATCTTCTAAAAAAAATACAACAAAATGGCTAAAATAAATGCTCCAGGGAGATGACATACAGCATCACTGATGTCCAAAATTAGCAATGTTTATGCTGCTTCTGTCTATTGCATGACTCCCACTTTGAATTATGGTATACCAGTCAGGAATTGAAAACCGTTTTATTAGCATACCACTATATCCTTTATGACGCTCATCCAGATTACTTCTTTCTACTGATTTGTGAAATATATTTAGATATTGGTAAAGATCCTTTGCTTGACTAAACTTTAGTCAGGCTCCTGTGAGTCCTCTAAGCTTCCACCATGACTTCTGTCCTTGCCAAGCCTGAATTGCTTGGCTAGGTCTGTTTAGAGAAAAACCCCTGCTGTCGATATCTGGTCGAACATCATATCCTTCCTTCTTTGTCTCTGATCACTTCCCCACCTTGCCCCACCCCAGAGTTTCCTCTTGGTAATTTTCCATCCACTGATGCACGCTCTGCTACTTGGCTATAAATCCCCATTTTCCTATTCTGTATCCAGACTAGAGCTGAGGTCTTTACTGAGGTCTGGTTTTCTCTGTTGCTATAGTCCTTGAATAAAATGTGCTTTTACTACTTTATGTCCAGCTCTGTTTTTGTTCTTAACAATGCCATCTGCAATTTTGAGTTTAAGCATTTTCAACAAATCCACATACCTACCACATGCCATCAGTATACTAAATGGTATCAGGTAGGGACCAACCAGGAAACAGAATCACTGAAGTATTAAAAAAAAATTTAACTGGGGCTGGTGTTGTGGCATAGCCAGTGAAGCTGCTCTCTGCTATGGCCTGGGAAAGCCTTAGAAAATGGCCCAAGGACTTGGGACCCTGCAACCTGTGTGGGAAGCTGGGAGGAAGCTCCAGGCTCGTGGCTTCAGATCGGCCCAGCTCCAGCTGTTGTGGCCATTTGGGGAGTGAACCAGCACTTGGAAGACCTCTCTCTCTCTCTCTTTGCTTCTTCCTCTCTGTAACTCTGCCTTTCAAATAAAAAACATCTTAAAAAAATAAAAGATTTAATTATGTAGGAAATTTGTCACATGAGTGATGGAAAGGATGAGAAGCTAAACAGGTGCAGTGAGGTAAGGCAGCGATTACTAAAGCAGGAATTTAATATTAATATCTCTGCAGGGGAGACAGGGGAAGTGGAATTTCCCAGGGGTCCTGGTCACCTGGTAGAAGCTGATTTGTCGGGTCTACCAGAACAGCAGGAACTTGGGCCAGTAAGGAGACAGACTGCTAACAGATTTGCCAGATATACCCACCTAAAGTGGGGAAGGGGAGGATACCTTGTCCCTTCCCCAGTATCTCTAATCCCCCACCACTGACACCATTGACTAATCCAGATAGAAGCTGGGAACCTAGCAAACCCAACCTCGGTGAGTCCACCCACTTGTGACACAGAGCAGAGGAAATGTACCGAGTGGCTCTGAGGCTAGAGACACTACAGCCCGGCAAAGTGGATCATTCAGTATACTTTGTGCAAAACTCAGTAAGGTGTCATCACCCACTTCTGTAGCTGGGGAAACTTCAGCACATGCGTGTTAAGTGACTTGCCAAGGGCTGCAGGCCCATAACAAGCTAGTCTGGAAATTTTACTGGGTCTATCCTACCCAACCTCCTGCTGCTTTCTCAGCAGAGGTTTGAACATCACAGCTCAGGATTCCAGCCTGAACATCCTGAAGAACAATTCCAAGGACCTGAAACTCTCCTGGGAACCAAAAGAAGAGATGGCCTAAGTCACAGAATCTGGAGAACCAGATGCAGACTATGAACTGGTTTTTTATTTTTATTTTTATTAAAACAAAGATTCAGGCCTGATTTTTTACATAAATCATTATTTTTCTGCTTAATGGGCCTGTCATAAACCTAATAGCCTAGAGGATTTGCAAACATTTTAATGAAAAAATACACAGGCATTTTAGAGGAAAGTAATTTGGGCCAGGGAAACAGTTTAGATATAAGGGAGAATTATCCTTGGTAGTCACATGATGAGCTTCGTTACCTGGGCAACACAGCACATCAGCCAAGATGAGTTTATGTGATAAACGGCTGCCAGCAAAAATCAGAAACTGAAGACAAGTAGAACACAAAGGAAGTTTTTTTGTTTTGTTTTTTGTTTTTTAATGGAGGATAAAAGGTTAGGTGGATGATAAGGGGGGAGGTGCGAAAATGATGTTTTGCAGAGATAAAGGCTACCTTGAGAACACTTGATTTGCTAGGGAAGTTTATTGGATTTGGTGTTAGAAAGCTGTTAACCTATGACTAACTTGTGCAGGATAATATGGTTAAGTAACAGGAAATCTCTCTTGTGCACTTGTCTATAAATTTGCATCTCTATAACCTGATATTTTAATAAGACTTCAAATAGTCCATAGTTTCCGCCATTTTCCCTAGAGCCAAATTTGAGTTTTTAAAATTCCTGATTTATGATTTTTTGGGGGGTACTCTTGTATTGGTGTTGGGGTTTTTATTGGTTGCTTGTTTGTATTGTGGAGACAAATGAGACTCAAAATTCTTCCATGCATGGGCTTTGGTGGGCCTTCTGTAATGTGGTAACAGCTGGGATCCCTGTTTACAGCCCAGTCACTGGAGAGCCTTGCTCCTTCAGGCACAACTACAATGAGATCAACATATGAACAAAGTCAAGTTCATCTGTGGATGATTGCTGAGACTTTTCCAGTTTAAGTGTAGCTTTTATCATATGATTAATGCCTCTGATATCAGCCTCCTGGACTTTTTTTTTTTTTTTTTTTTTTGATAGGTAAAGTTAGAGATAGAGACGGAGAAGACAGAAAGGGCTTCCTTCCGCTGGTTCACTCCCTAAATGGCCGCTACAGCTGGTGCTGCGCCGATCCAGAGCCAGGTGCTTCTTCCTGGTCTCCCATGCAGGTGCAGGGCCCAAGCACTTGGGCCATCCTCCACTGCCTTCCCAGGTTACAGCAGAGAGCTGGACTGGAAGAGGAGCAACTGGGACTAGAACCTGACACCCATTTGGGATGCCAGCACTGCAAGTGGAGGATTAACCAAGTGAGCCACAGCACTGACGCCTCCCCCCCTTTTAAGATTTATTTGAAAGGCAGAGTTACAGAGGGGAAGAGGCAGAGAGAGAGATTGAGAGATCTTGAGAGATCTTTCATCCACTGGTTCACTCCCGATCTAAAGCCAGAAGCCAGAAGCTTGGAGCTTCTTCCAGGTCTCTCACGTGGGTGCGGGGACTCAAGCATTTGGGCCATCTTCCACCACTTTCCCAGGCCATAGCAGAGAGCTAGATCAGAAGTGGAGTGGCTGGGACTCAAATTGGTGCCCATATAGGTTGCTGGCACTGCTGGCAGTGGCTTTACCTGCTATGCCACAGCACTAGCCGCCTCATTCACTTTTTAACCTGACTGAATCTTAGCCCAGAACCACCAAGGGTTTCCATTTTTGTGAACTGGCTTTGATCCTTTCATTAGCCTCCTTAGAGTGTATCACAGCCATTGTTTCCATTGCCTGTCTCATTCTCAACTTACTTCTAACTTTTATCTTCCAGAAATCGTTTTCAAAGGTGTTTAGTCTGCCATCTTCCTAATTATTTAAGGGTGATTTTTAGGTTTTTATCATCCACATAAATGATTATTCTATATAATACTCTTTGTTATAACTGTTTCAAATATTTCTACTACTATATATATTTATACAATTAAGAACTATATTGTCTTATATTAAACAGAATTAAAGGTAGGGATTACTTGTACATTTCCATAGATTATAAAAATAGACAAGACCATTTTTAAAAAGCTTCAATACAAATAAATAATACATTTTAGATCATTTTAAAATCTTCAGCCTATGAAATTGATTTAACACAACCCTGCCAACACCTTGATTTTAGCCCATGAGAACCATTTTGAACTTCTGACTTCCAACAAGTTTTTAACTGTTCTAGTTATCATAAACTTACACAACAATGAATACACCGAGTTAAATAATCTCTCCAGAATTTCTGTTGCTCTTCAGATTATGAAGTCTAGAGTGGACAAAAGCAGCTAAGTAGAACTACTCAGAGGATGCATTCTTTGACCATCCTACTTCTCTCTGGGCAGAAACAGAATAACGATATCAATATAAAGTAGTTTTTTATATAGGTTTAAAAATTCAGGAATACAACTGTCAAAAGCTTTTCTATAATCTTAATTGTGTACGGCGATGTTGAATTCTCTTCCTTATAAAATGCACCATTTATGAACCAATCCTAATTCCACACCAGTTGAAAAAGTTTGCATTGCTTGTATTCCAACTGCTGTCAAATTTTGTTATTTGCTAAAAACAAAGTGAACACATTTAATAAGGGACAGATGGCTTGTGTCACTCCTTTCTCTCTCTAAAATGAGTCAATCCTTGTGAATCATCATTCCAAAGTCCTATCAGGAGTGCAATGGAAACTACCGGATAAATCCCTACCAAAGAGGTTCACTCATCTAAAAAATTCTCTTGCTGCACTGTCACTCTGGAGTCGGCTGATTTGGCAAATAGGTCAACAGGCTTTCCTGCTCTGCTAATGACTCATGGACACCAGGTGCATAGGGAGCTTAGCCAGCCTCTATCTTTACAAAACAATATCTTTGGGTAAGTAAACAGTACTTTTAGCCTAGAATTTAACAAAGGCTGAATGACACTTTTAGCAAAACACAGAAGGGAATTAAATTTTTTTAGAGGAGCCAAAACTTAGAGAAAAGAAGAGTCAAAGAATTATGAAAGAAACTTCACCTGAAAGAGTTGTAATGAAGAGCTGAATGGCACCACTCTTTCTCCTTGGGCCAACTAATGATAACCCTTTTAGGCCTCATTAGGAATTATCACACAGCCAGGACTAGTCACTCCCCAGGTCGCCTGGGAAACCATTAAAAAGCATTCTTTTGCAAGGGTTTCAAAAACAGTCCTTTGGGGCCAGGTTCTAGTCCTGGTTGCCCCTCTTCCAGCCCAGCTCTCTTGTGGCCCGGAGGGCAGTGGAGGATGGCCCAAGTGCTTGGGCCCTGCACCTGGATGGGAGACCAGGAGGCAGTGCCTGCCTCCTGCAGCATAGTTCCGACCGTAGTGAACCAACGGAGGGAAGACTTTTGTCTCTGTTCTCTCTCTCACTGTCTATAACTCTACTTGTCAAAAAAAAAAAAAAAAAAAGTGCTTTGGCAATCACAGGGGAGATTTCCCTGACCCACTCTGCCAAGCAGGGGGTGACATCATCAGCTTCTAAAATATAAACCACTTGATTTGAATATTTTTAATTACCTTTCCTCTGTCTCTAAAGATACTGAATAGTGACAAACTTGGGCAAAGTGAACCAAGCAGCAAAAGAAAAACTATGACTGAAAGACTTATCTGTGCTCCAAACTCTTAATGGGCTAAAATCCATAGACTGGGGATGTAGCTGGTTCTCACCACCACCACCACCAACACAACCATCAGTTACTCCCTGTGTATGCACAGAGATGTAAAAAGTGGGTAAGCATCCACGAGGCCAAACTATGGTTTAAATCCAGGCAGGAAAAACTTGAAATCCACACATACAAAATATTCTTGCAAATGTTCTTCAAAATGTTCATTGGAAATGCACATTATGAAAAATTATGCATGGATTTCAAAATCTTTTATACTGAAATAAACTTATTTTTTCCACAAGCTTTTTGCAGTACCCTTGTATGTATTATTTTAATTGTTCTTACCTTTAAAAAACAGTTTGAAAGACTCGTGGCTCCTGCGCACTGTAGCAGATTCTACCTCCTCATGTAGATAAGTTTAACGTGGTTTTAACTCTGTCTTCAGTTTCAAGTTCCCAAGAATTTTTTGTTTGTTATTGAAAGAAAAATTCTCTGCATCCTGAATGTGTAGAAAATCTTCAAAGAAATGTAGAAGGCTGGGTTTTTGAACACACAGTACCACAGATTAAAGGCAATATACTCCTTTTACATTTGTTCTTAATCCTGTATGTCTGATAAAAGAGAAATGCATCCTGTATTTTCTTCCTTCCTTGATCTTATTTCTAATGGCATCTTTTCTAAGATAATTTATTTTATTTGGAATCCGCAGAGAGAGACAAGGACAGAGACAGAAAGACAGAGATCTTCCATCTGCTGGTAACTCTCCCTAAATGCCTCCCACAGCTGGGGCTGGGCCAGGTCAGTGCCAGGAGCCAGGAGCTCCACTTGGGTCTCCCATTGAGTGCAGGGCCCAAGTACTTCAGCCATCCCTTGCTGTCTCCCAAGGTACATATTAGCAGGAAGCTGGAATCAGAAGCAAAGCTGGGACTCAAATCCAGTCACCCCAATTTAGGATGTGAGCATCCCAGCAGCATCTACACCCACCCCCTCTATCCACTTTTTTTGACTGTTGCTGTAATTACTCCAGCTCAGTTTCTTATGAGATCTTGCAAGGACTGATGTCATGGCCTGCATGCCAGTCTCCTGCCACCAGTTTCTCTCTTGTCTACATACTTTTATAGATGAACTCTTTCAAGCACGTTAATCTAGCTACAACCAAGCCCAAAATTTCCTATAGTTCCTTGTCTTCAAAATAAGCTCTGAGATTTCTAGCTTGGCTTTTTTAAAAAAATCTATCTATTTATTTATTTATCTGAAAGTCGGAGAAAGAGAGGTCTTTCATCCACTGGTTCACTCCCAAATTAAATGCAATGGCTGGAGCTGCACCAATCCAAAGCCAGGAGCCAGGAGCTTCTTCCGAGTCTCCCATGTGGATGCAGGGGTCCAAGGACTTGGGCCATCTTCTACTGCTTTCCCAGGCCATAGCAGAGAGCTGGGTCAGAAGTGGAGCAGCCAGGACTCAAATGGGCACCCATATGGGATGCTGGTACTATAGGTGGTGGCTTTACCCTCTACGCCACAGTGCTGGCTACCTTGACTTTTTTTTTTTTAAGATGTATTTATTTATTTGAAAGAGTTACACAGAGAGAGGAAACACAGAGAGAGAGGGGTCTTCCATCCGATGGTTGGCCGTAATGGCTGGAGCTGCACCAATCTGCAGCCAGGAGCCAGGATTTTCCTCTGGGTCTCCCACACAGGTGCAAGGGCCCAGAGACTTGGGCCATCTTCCCCTGCCTTCCCAGGCAATAGCGGAGAGCTGGACTGGAAGTGGAGCAGCTGGATCTTGAACTGGCACCCATGTGGGATGCTGGTGCTTCAGGCCAAGGTGTTAACCTGCTGCACCACAGCGCCAGCCCTAGCTTGACTTCTAAGACCTTATTTTTCCTTCCTCAAAACCTCAGTAGTCCATCACAGTGTTCCCCAAACACAGATGATGTTGAACCAACCCTTCCCTCTCCCCAGGGGACTTTAGACAATTTCTGAAGGCATGTGATTATCACAACGTGGTGGCACAGGCCACCAATACCTAGTAGGCAAAAGCCAGGATGCTGCTAAAGAAACATTGTCCAGGACAATTTCTTGCAACTAAGAATTAACCAGCCCAGCATGTCAGTAGTGCAGAGGCTGGGAAATCTTGTGCTAGGCAGAGTAAAGCCGTAGCAGGTTCATATACCTGTTTCAATTTCCTGCTTCTAGTCTCTCCAACCCCCTGCCCCAAATACACCTTCTGCCTGGCCTCAATGTATTCTTCAACATTGCATTATTTACTCACTCATCAAACATTTGTTGAGCCTCTGCTAAATGGCAGTCTCTGTAGATATAAAGACAAGCCAGCCATGCCCCACCATACCCTAGAGAAGCTCAGAATCTCAGATGAGCCTGAACATTCTGGAATTGATGTTCATTTTATAAAACAAAACTCCTTGAAGATTTGTGTTTACATTTTGAACATCTTCATTACCTAGTTGCTCCTTGAGAAATATGTGATCAATGAGCTGACACACTTGAAGCTTGGTTGAATTTAGGAATGGCCTCTATGAGAATAACCGAATTATTTCCCCACATATAATAACCATAATGCTAAACATGGTTCAATTTCAGCATCTCTCTCATAAACACACACACACACACACACACACACAGTTATGCACACCAAAAATAATCTCAATGTAGTTGCCTCCCTCATCTGGTAGAATAATAGTAAATAAAGCCAAGGAGGTGATTATAAGACCTGGCCCTTTTTATCTCCAACCTCTCCTTTCAAATTGCTTTTCCCCATTGTCTGTTCAGATGTTAAGCATTTTTTCATTATTGAAAAGAATTTCACTCACTCATAGGAGTTTTAGAATTTTATAGTTTTGCCATATGTTAGTGATAATAAAGAATTCCCTCTGTTATCAGAGGTAGAAATAGGTCAATCTTGTCCTTTATTAAGAAGACGACCATAATAAACCAACCATCAAATGCACTGGCATAACATTTTCTAATAGTGGTGGTGTCTTTAGCTCTTTCCCGGCAGGTGTTCAGCAGATGGGTGTTTGGGTTAACAGAGGAAGCTCACCAATGTAGTGGCTGCCAGGGAGAAAGCAAGAGGGAAGGAAGGAGGAAGAAAATGAACATTACATGTTCCACATTATAAGAGATGCTAGTAAGAGGACATCCTCAGTAATGTTTCCCCCACCCCAAAGCCCTGACAGACCTCACATTCTTATGCAGAATTTGTGGTATTTCTCCTAGGCCCGCTGTAGTGATTTTCATCCAGACTGTGAAAGGTTGTTCTCATCATTGGCCTTAACAATCTTTACTGAAAATGCATACATGGTCATCTCAAAATAACTGAGTATGTTAGCTTTAAACTATAACATTTTCAGAAAAAACTTTACAAATCGGAGTTTAAGGATAAAACCACTTGGTAAGTGGCACATGTATCTTGGCAGGGGAGGGGAGGGGAGAGTTGAAATCATTACATGGACTTATTTCTGGACTGAGAATTAAACAGTGTCACTAAGAAAAAAGTGTCATTTTTGAGACTCCATTCCAAAGCTAGAAATGTAATGTTCTTTGTGGTTGCCATAGACTGTACATGCTATCAAGAACAAAAATGCTGGTTGCTTTGAATCATTTGCTTTAGACTAACATAGTTTTACATAAAATATAGTGTACATATAGCTATATAATCTGCAGAAAATAAGATATATAAAAAATAAAAACAATGCTTTTATCCCAACACCACCACACAATTTTACAGAAAAAAGTATTCTATTTGAGACCTTTTGGTGTGAGTATCGTGAATCATTAGTCACCTCTTTAGGGTTCATGTCATAGAATTGTATGAACAAGCTTATCTTAATTTCTCTACCACAATATTCAAATTTCCTTATCAAAAATGTATTTCAAGTAGTTGAAAGCAAAATTACCAACTCACTTCTAAAAATTCCATGTAGTTCACATAGAAGACGACCTCAGAAATATTCTATTGCTCCTTTCTTTCACGTTTTTGTTTCCATAATGATCCAATTCACATACTATACAACCCATTTATCTAGGTTGTATCATTCAAGAGTGTTTAGTAAAATCAGAGTTGTGCAGCCATCACAATTGTAGAACATTTTTATCACCATTTAAAAAAGCCCCATGGGGTGGTGTTGGGGCACAGTGGGTTAAGCTGCACTTGCAACACGGGCATTCCCTAACCGAGTACTGGTTCCAGTCGCTGCTACTCCACTTCCAGTCCAGCTCCCTGCTAAGGTGTCTCAGAAGGCAACAGAAGGCCCAAGAGTTTGGGTCCCAGACATCCATGTGGGAGATTAGGATGTACTTGTTCTACCTTCGAAGAAGTATGAGGCAGATGTGTTTGCTCAGTATTTTGACACCAGGACATTTATTAATTCAATTATTTTAATATAGTTTTGAAGATTCTTTATTTGAAAGGCAGTTAGGTCTTCTATCTGCCTGTTTACTCCCCAAATAGCTACCATGCAACTGCCAGGGCTGGGCCAGGCCAGAGCCAGGAGTTTCTTCTGGGTCTCCCACAGGGGTGCAGGGGCCCAAGCACTTGGTCCATCTTCTACTGCTTTCTGGAGCAGCCAGAACTAGACTTAGTGCCCATATGAGATGCCAGCAAGCAGGTGGCAGATTTATCTGCTAAGCCACAATGCTGGCCCTGTGAGGGTTCTTTGTATCTTCTGGATATTACCCCTTCTCCAGAGATTATTTTCCAAATGTATTTCCCAGGTCTGTGGCTTGTCTTTCCAAGAATATACAATTTTGATAATGCTTATCAGAGTTACAAATATTTTCCTTTGTTATCTGTGGGAAGTTTCATAGTTTCAGGTCTATGATCTATTTTAAGTGAATTATGGTAGATTGTTAGTTTCATCCAGCTGCTATAACAAATGATGAACAATTAGGCATTCTAAGTTCTGAGGCCAAAAGACTAAAATTAGGGCATCAGAGTGCTATGGTTGATTTGAACCCCAGGGATTTGTTCTGTCCACTACAAAGTGGGAGGCAGATGAAAAAGCAGATAGAAATCTCCTGGGAAAGCAGCTGGGAGTGGCTTCTTCCGAAGGCAAAAGCTGTTGAAAGGAAGTTTCTGGGGGTTTTAGCCTGTTGGAAGGTCCATACAAGGTCCTTTTAGAGAAGCATTTCTTATGTGGTGTGCTCACTCTGCCGTATCTCCATTCCTCCAATCTGCTCCTGACTTTTAGAGAACAGAAAAAAATTGTACCTTGGAGCCCGTCAGGAGGAACTGCTTGTCTTCACCACACTCCCTAGGCTGCTCACTGTTACAATGCCAGTCTCCTGGCCTTCTGTGTGACCTTGATGTCAGGGCCTTTCTCCTGACTAATCAGTGAAATTCTTTGACTCTTATCACACTTGCTTTAGGGTTCAGGCTGGTTTCCCAGCTAGACTAGGAAAACGTTCCCCAACGCAGGAGGGGCCCCTTTGTTTTCTCTACCTTTTTACCATTCCTGCTCAGACTCCTTTCAACAGGGCCCTTTTCCCTCCAGATGATCTGGGGGAGGGAGAGGGGAGTATTTTCTTTGCCTCTTCTTAATCTTGCTGGTCATCACCGGAGCTTCACAAATTGGCTTGTGGCCTCATCAGTCCAGTTTCTGGTTGTCTTCACACATGGTTTTCCTCTGTGTTTATAATCTTCCTCTGCTTCTTGTATAATGACAGGGTAAGTGGATTTAGGACCTACTGGATAGTCCAAGATAATCTTCCCATGGAAAGATCCTTAATCACTTCTACAAATATTCTGCTTTTCTAAGACTTATTTGGAAGAAAGTGAGCAAGAAAATCGCATGTGCTTCCCAAATGGCAACAGCCAGGTGTGGTCCAGGAAAAAGCCAGGAATTCCATTTGAGTCTCCCACACAGGTGGCAGAAGTCCAAGTACTTAGGCCACCATCTACTGCCTTCCCAGGTGTGCTGGCAGGATGATGAATTGGAACTGGAATAGCCAGGACTTGAACCAGAACTGATATGGGATGCCAGCATTGCAGGCAGTGGCTTAACCTATCCTTTTAGGTCACATTTACAGGCCCTAAGCATCTGGCTCCTGCCTTCGGATGAGCGCGGTGCACCAGCCGCAGCATGCTGGCCATGGCAGCCATTGGAGGGTGAACCAACGGTAAAGGAAGACCTTTCTCTCTCTCTCTCTCTCTCACTGACCACTCTGCCTGTCAAAAATAAATAAAAAAAAGGTGAAAATGGATATCCATTTTTTTAAAGGTTTGCCTACCTATTTGAAAGAGCTAGAGAGAGAGGGACAGAGGCAGTGAGATCTTCCATCTGCTGGCTTACTTCCCAAATGGCCGCAATGGCTGGGGTGAAGACAGACTGAAGCCAGGAGCTTCCTCCCACATTGGTGGCAGGGGCCCAAGTACCTGAGCCATTTTCTGTGGTTCTCCCATGTATAATAGCACAGAGCTGGATCTGAGTGGGCAGCTGGGACACGAACTAGAGCTCATATGGGATGCCAGCATTGCAGGCCAGCACTATCTGTAGAAAAGATGACAATCTATCCTTTGAATTGCCTTTATTTTTGTCTAATGCATTCAACATACATCTTTGTCTAAATCAAATAAGCATATATTTGAGTCTATATCTGTTTTCTCTATTGTATTCTATAGATCTATTTAAAGATCTTAATGCCAATACCACACTGTCTTTACTACTGTAGCTTTACTGGCCATCTTTAGTTCCTTTTCTGTGAACTATATCTTTTACCTACTTTTCTGCTGGGTAACTTAGCTACTTTTTATTAAATGGTAGTTTTGATATTCTAGAATTTAATCATCTAACATACATGTATCATACCTCTTAGTCTGTTGCTTATTTTTTTACCAATGTTAAGTAGGTCATAAAAAATGTATCCTGTAGTGGTGATCAAATTCACTAATCTTTTCCATTAAATGTTTTGGTTTCTAGAATTTAGGAAGACTGCTTGATCTTGAGAATATAAATATTTTCTTCTAATAATTAACAATTGAATATGGATTTTTTTTTTTTTTTTTTTTTTTTTTACTGACATGGTGATACTACATCTTTAAATTACAGTTTAATGATATACCTTGTTACATGGCATGGTACCTTTTACCTTGGCTGGTTTTGGTACATTTATTCTTAGCAATTTTAGAAACATTCCTTTTGGTTGATTACTCCTATAACTGCATCATTAGGGCTAATTTTTATTAGCTCTACTAGTATTACTTGTTTAATAAGAAATGCTTACATTTAAGCATTTAAGATGCTGGTTAAGATGCCTGTGTCTCTGGCCTGCGCCGTGGCTCAACAGGCTAATCCTCCGCCTTGCGGCGCCGGCACACCGGGTTCTAGTCCCGGTCGGGGCGCCGGATTCTGTCCCGGTTGCCCCTCTTCCAGGCCAGCCCTCTGCTGTGGCCCGGGAGTGCAGTGGAGGATGGCCCAGGTGCTTGGGCCCTGCACCCCATGGGAGACCAGGATAAGCACCTAGCACCTGGCTCCTGCCATCGGATGAGCGCGGTGCGCCGGCCGCAGCGCGCTGTCCGCGGCAGCCATTGGAGGGTGAACCTACGGCAAAGGAAGACCTTTCTCTCTGTCTCTCTCTCTCACTGTCCATTCTGCCTGTCAAAAAAAAAAAAAAAAAAAAAAAGATGCCTGTGTCTCAAATTGGAGTACCTGAGTCTGATGCCTGGCTCTAGATCCTGATTCTAGCTTCCTACTAATGCAGACTTTAGGAGGTAGTGGTGAGAGCTCAAGTAATTGAGTTCTAGCCACCTGGTCTGAGCTTCTGGCTCTCAGCTTTGACCAGACATGTGGGCATTTGGTGAACTAGTAGATGAGAGCTGTTTCTACCTCTCAAATAATATTTTCAAAGCTTACAGTAGTTATTAATGATAAGTGCAATCATAGTTTCTCTCTATATTACTTGCTATACATATCATTTGTTCTTTTTTTGCTCTGTAGATCATTAAAAAAAATTTCTGTGCACTCATGACTTAACCTGTATTTTTTTTTCTTTCTTATTTTTTCTTTCTTATTAACCATTCTTAATTTCCTGAAACTCTCTGATCCTTTACTGGCTGTTCCCATTGGCACTTCTTATGCTTGCCTCATGTATGTAGTCACCATGGTTCTATCTGTGGTCAGACTTTTTTCTACCAGTAGAACAACTACTCTACCTATGCTACCCCCACCTCCTTTCCCAAAGAGAAATTTTACCTGAAAAGTCACTGGAATGTATAATGTCTCTTTATTCATAGCAATGCATTATGCTTAATACTGAAAAAAATCATACTTCAGTATATAGATGCTTAAATGTGTTGATACTTTGTTTTGCAGATTAACTATTCATTGTAAAACTTTTTACTATGATACTTTATAAATACCCATTTATACTTTATAATAAGACACAAGAAAGAACATGGGTAGCTTTGGTGGTATATGTCTTATTCAAATAAATGGTATTTATTTTAAAAAGTGTAGAACACTATTTAAGCAATGCTTGAAGCACTTCAAGAAAATATAGCTTTTAAGTGCCACTCTAGATCTAATAATCTCTTAACATAGGTCAACATGCAATAATACTTAGGATGAGTTATCTAGTTTTCAATCCAATAATAATTTTGTAAAAATCAAATCAAAGAATATTGACTGCTTCAAAAATTGGGATATGCATAATCACATGGCTAATTAAGCACATTAGTGTATTTTTTCTTATATTCCCAAAAGAAGGTACTTACTATCTTTGGGGAAAATTTTGAGAAAATTTAGACTTTCAACATATATTTAAGCTATCTCCTTCCTACTCCTAACAGAGTACTACTATGACTCTAATTATCAGTACCAGTTCTCAGGACCATTCCCAACATTTTATCCAGCATACCAATAGTTCTCTTCAGGAAACTACATGCATGTTCTAAACCCTATGTCAGAATATAATCTCTATCTTTTTCCTCCTTTTCTTTTATTCATTAATATTTAATTCAAACAAAGGCTAAACAAAATTACGTTAGGAACAAATATTTTCTATTGTTTATCATTGTTTTATGCTTATGAAATGGTCAACTCCATCATTACAATATAAAATATAATTTGAGGATAATGAGATACACCTAAAAATGTTAAAAATTTTAAAGACTGCTAGCAAATGCAAACTACAGTATGACAAACTAGAATTTACTGCAAAACAGATTTAATGTATAAACAAGACTTTTTGTTAAACCAGTCAGAAAAATGAGAAGTTCAAGCACAAATTATATCTTGTCTTCTTGTACACTGTCACATCAGTGACTCCCCCAGTATGTTAGACTTCCTGCTGTCTGTCTGCTTGTAGAGTCCCCTCTAGGCTTGGCCAGGTGACTAGCTTTGTCCAATGGGACATTAACAAATGTGATAGAGTACCCCTGATAAAGCCGATAAGCTCTCATGAAGCACACTCTTTTGGAAAGTTTCCTCTATTATGCATGGGAAGAAGCCATGTATCTTGCATTCCCTACAGAGATTCAGCTATTCACTGTAACAAGACTCAAAATTTTACCTGTTATCCTATATTCTAAAGGTATACAGCATACCAACTAATCAATGAACAAAGTGTACATGAGAAGTATTTTTATTTTTAAACATGGAGTTGTATATCTTTCATATAAACAATGAGACTTTAACTTGTTTCTTAAAAATAATTATACTCATTGACACTATCTTTATATATTTTTTACAGAAAATGTTCTCTAAATCTGCAGCTCATTCCATAGCTCTTACAGAATCATAATTTCCTGAATACATTTCCAGTATCTTTTAAAAAATTAAAAATTCATACAAGATATTTTTAAGCATTAAAACTTAACAGGTTATAGAATAATTGCCCAGCCTCTAGCTACCACTGAATACTTTTCCGGTGCAGAGAAGCCAACATGTTGCAGTAATTAATTCTCTGTATTTACTTTTATTAAAAAGAGGTTTTTGGTAGTGAGAACAAATAATCTCTCGTTTGTTGCTTGAAAGCCTAAAATAGGATCATTGGTTTCCAGGCTTGCTACTTGCTGCTTAGCAACCTGCCCTACTTGCCTGCCTTCCTTTCTGTTGTAAAGTACAGTGGACATGGGGGTCGGCTGACGATAGATGAATACGCGACGGAGGCACTCACACAGCGCTGCATAGGAGTAATTTGGAGCACAGGCAAAAAATTTTTTGTCTCTTTTTGATGCTTGTACATAGCCTGCCAAGAATGAGACAAACAAAATTGTATATTAATCAGAAGGAAAAAATGATTTAGCATTTAACATTGTAATTTCTATTACATATTAAGATATCTAAGATATATACCATAAATGATCAACAATGGCTGAATTCTGAACCATTAATGATTAGTCATAATTAATTTCTTTCAACTGGTACAAAAAAAGTAGAAACTTAATTCCTAAGGAGCAAGACAAGTATGCTTCATCTTTTCAATAAAAGCACATGATTCCATTTGTTTTCCACAAATAGCACTAAAAATCTAAAACAGAAAACAGCAACCACATGCCAAAATATCTTAAATATTCTATGATGCCAAACTTATGATTCATGAACCTAAATATTATTTTCTTTTATCAACTGGAAAATCCTTCTAGGATACTATCAAAGTTATTCCAGAAGTTTCTTCATAATGTATCTCTAAAGGCACTAAAATTCATAATGCAGTCTCCTCATTGCTATGATGTTGAATATTTTTATACATCAGTAATACTGTAACAAGATTTCATGTTTTATTGCTCTCAGAAGTAGAAGTTTGAGTTCACTGCAACTCAAAAGAAAAGTCAAGAATGTAATTTAATGAGAATATCCCCTGGAAACTAATTAATCTGAAATATTACTCTTGCATTACTTCATATACATGCTTACAAGGTAAGTTTGCAGATTAAAAGAACATTTATATTAGGATTTTCAGATTGGGACATTTTACTAAATATTATAAAACATGAGGAAAATACTGATTTCTTTGTGCTAAGTTTGAAGAGGGAAAAGTGAATATTTGAGTAGTTCAGTCTAAACCTTGGCAGGACTAATGTATATAATATTTCAAAAGTATGTATCGAATGTTATATAGAAGCACTGAATTTCTCTGTAATAAGGAGTTTGTGGATACAAATGGAGCGACTAGGCATTTAAAAATTATACACTAAAACTTACTGCAGACAATAGAGAATAAAAATTATAGGAGGAAGGCTAGATATTAAGTGGTTAAATTAATCACTTTGTTTATTGGGTCAGACTTTGTATATTAGGTCATACAAATCCATTTGGATTCTGAGTTAACCATTTTAGCAACCTACATTATTAGCTGTAATTGACAAATCTCTACAATTAGGCATACACATATATAGTCATCAAAATAAGTGACTACTTCCTGGTGCCAGTTTAAAATAACCTTTCAAAAAAGCAGTAATTGCAGCTAATTCATATAAACAATGTTTCCCACACAATACATTTTGACTTATAATCAATGTTTACAATTATGCAGTTTAAAATTTTTCAAGCCCTAGCTTTAATACAGGTGTCTTCCATTTTATCCCACCAAATCTATTTATTGCCACTTTGCATAAGTGTTTTCATTTTAATGGCTCTTTTGCACTTAAGTTGCATGAAAGATGCCTCCTAATGTGAATTACGTTAAAGCAATTCTATGTTTTTGATGATTATGCATAAGAAACCTGAAAAAAATTCCATGTAGTTTATTGTCAAGCCCCTTGTTCAGATTCTAATATTATATAGCTTATAGAATTAGAATAAGCAGTAACTGATCAGAATGACTCAAGTGGTTAGATACCCACTTTTTAGTCTATGTTGACTTTGCACAAGTACAAAAACCAGTTAGTCCTAAAAACCAATAGTACTAACATTCATCAAGCATAGTGCAGGCAACCAAATTATAAAACAAATCAACTCAAATGCAATTAAGGCAGCTTGAATTAAAAAAAAAAAAAAACTTTAAAGACCAGTGTTTTATATATTAGAAAATGTGGTCAGAGAGACTGCTTTTATACCTAAAGCATTGAATGTTGCGATGTGCTCCCACATGTCATCTTGTCTACTCGAGTGCGGCTGCCAGAGTAGGGCATCAACATCATGGCGCAAACAGAAACAGGGCATCTCTTTAGGATCTACTACGACAGAGAAAAGGTACTGGTTGCTTCCAAGGCTCACCTGAAAAGTGTCAAAAATAATCAACAAATTAATAATGCTGATTGATTCTTTACAACACTCCCAAAAGAAATGTTTTAAAACTTCTATTGCATATTTTAAGACCAAGATGAGTGATGCACAGGACGTTCAATTTGCTAAAGGTCAGCTTAGTGAGGTATTGAGCTGAAATTTGGATCTAGAGTTTATGTTCTTAACCCCTATGCATACTGTTTCCCAAATGTTAATAACTAGTTTATATTCTTATAAAATTGTTGTTCTAGATCATGTTTTAAACATGAGGTTTACAAATGCTAACTTGTAATAATTACAATAATCTCAGCAATCCATTGTCTTTATTAAATGATGAAAGAACAGACTTAAGTAACTTGTTCTAGAAAAATCACAACGCTAGGACTCAAATACAGACTTGTTTACAAATTACTTACTCAGTGTATTGGTTAATTATTTTAACTGCAGCAATACATGTCAATAATTGCAAAACTGCCTAAAGGAATTCATTTTTAATATAATCATCAAACAGATACTCATAATTTGATTCCATCTACAGGAATATTTCTAGTTTTTTTTTTTTTCCGAAGGAAATGCTATTAGAGTTTAAAATGCCAAAAAAAAGAACTAGAGGTGGGTATTTGGCTTAGCTAGCAGATTGGGACACCTGCATTCCTATTGAAATGCCTGTTTGTGTCCTCGCTCTGTTCCCAGTTCTGGCATCGTGCTGATGCACACCTTAGAGTCAGCAGGTAATGGCTGAAGAGGTTGGGTTCCTTCCACTCATGTGGAAAACCTGGGGTGAGTTCTTGGCTCCTGATTTTAGCAGGGTTACTATGAGCATTTGAGGAGTGAACTAGCTGCATGGTAGTTCATGCAATGTCTCTCAAGTAAAAAAATTACACTGCAAATTAAAACAATGCTGTTAAACAGACTAAAAATTGCATCAACTGCAGAAAATACAAAATATGCACAGTATTTGATAAATACTGAATTGATTAAGTTTTAGAGCAGACAAGAGAGGAATAAAATGCTGAGTTTACTAAAGAGTGCAAACTGGCCTGTATTTAATAGGGAAAAGCTGTGAAGTGGTTCTCCAGCAAGAGGATTTATTGATAACAGCTATGTCAGCATAGGCTACTAGTCACAGGAGACTACAGTGATAGAGCAACTCAACTTATCCTCTTTCAGCAATGCTGGGAATAGGGCTTTTGGGTAGGGCCAGTGCTAGTTCTCTATAGAAGGCTAGTACACAGCAACCACAGATTATTTCTTCTCTCTTCTTGCTCTTAATAATCAGTGGCTGGTGCTGTGGTGCAGCGGGTTAACACCCTGGCCTGAAGCACCGGCATCCCATATGGGCGCCGGTTCTAGTCCAGCTGCTCAACTTCCTATCCAGCTCTCTGCTAGGGCCTGGGAAAGCAGTACAAGATGGACCAAATCCTTGGGCCCCTGCACCCGCGTGGGAGATCTGGAGAAACTCCTGGCTTCGAATCGGCGCAGCTCTAGCCGTTGCGGCCAATTGGGGATGAACCAGCAGATGGAGGACCTCTCTAACTCTGAATTTCAAATAAATAAATCTTAAACCTGATGTAGCCACTGGTTATTTCTTATTTCAAAAACCATCACTAACCCCTACACTCACATTCTCCCTTGTTTATCAAAAGGTTTCATGAAAGAATTTGTTTTTGTAAATACACAGTTTAATCAAGTAGCTTAAGAATGTATTGTGTAAGAACAGTAAGATAAACTGATCTATAACCTCCTATACTTGGTCAGCAGTGAGAAAAGAGAATTAAAAAAAAAAAGGTAAGAGGACCCTGAACCACCACGTGAAAGGCTAATGACCAAGCGAAAACAACCATGAAGTTCAGATGAGACTGAAGGTCTCTTATTTCAAGCCCTTTACTATAGGTTTTCCTTATCTTCCACTTACCTTATAAATACTCCCTCACAGCAATTATGTGAAAGTACTATGAATTACAAAAGCAGCAATCTTGCATGGTTTGTCTTCACCATATCTTTGACATATATTCTGGCTGGCCTTCTCTTGTCATTTTACTACTTGATGGATTCCTGAATTCTCATATTTGCAGAATCCTCATTATTATGTCTATCATTCCTAACAACTTCTTTAACAATGCATGTTACACTATTATGCATGTATACCATTTGTGGTGGGCCGAATGTTTCCCAAAGGGTGTCTACATCCTTACTACCAGTAACCTGTGAATAAACAACCTTATGTGACAAGAGACTTTGTGGATATGATCAAGTTGTGGATCTTGATGAAGAAATTATCTGATTAGGATCTTTTTTAAAAAGAATATCTTCATGAGACAACTCATCTTCTTATTTTTGAGATCAGAAATTGGAAACACTCTCACCCAAATCAAATTATTCTCAGCTGAAAAACTGTTACATTCTTCTGTTTGTGTTTATTCCCCTACTCATTTAATTTGTTGCTTAAAAATCAACATTTTGCCTATCAATTTTTCCTTTTTTGAATATACAACTTAGGTGACCCTTTTTCTTAATCCCAGTGGTATCACTACAAACCAGCTTCCTGTTTAATAATGTTTAGACTATTTAGTATTTAGTTCCTTGTGATATCCAGGTTTTTTTTTTGGGGGGGGGGTTCAGTCAGGTTGCTACAGATATATTGTCTCAAATACTGGTATTTCATTTTTTCAACACTTTGACAAACATGCCATGTAGTTATTTCCAACTACATAGGATTAACAAGCTGTTTGCAAAGCCATTGTCATAGTGCTTATGTATTTCTAATTAAAATGTAGACTTGAATAGTTTCACTCATGTTCTCCATTATTTTGTTCCATTCTGCTATCTGAGAGAATCGTTCATCTATTGGTTCACATTCCAAATGCCTACAGCAAGCTAGCCACGCTGAAGGAATTATTTTCTACTCTCCCACATGGGAGTAGAAGCCCAAGTATTTGGGTCTCTTCTGCTGCCTTCCAAGCACATCACCAGGAAGACGGATCAGATATGGAGAAGTTAGGATTCAAACCAACACTGATATGGGATACCAGCGTCACAAACAGTGGCTTAACCTGCTGCACCACAATGCCAGCCCAAAAGATCACATTCTTAAACACCTGAAAAATGATACAAGCTCTCTAAGAAGGCTGACTAGAGGTGCCCAGCATTCATTTTCTTCTGCACAGAGAAGAACCAAAATAGCAGTAACTCTTTCAGGGCAAGTGTCTGAGGGAGAACACTGAACTCTGCACAGAGAGACCTAAGATGACAGCATGAAGAGAGGAACAGTGGCCAGAATTGTGGAATAGCAAGTTAAGCCGCTGCCTGCGACATCAGCATCCCATATGGGTGCCGGTTCCGGTCCCAGATGCTTTGATTCTAATCCAGCTCCCTGCTAATGCACCTGGAAAAGCAGTGGAAGATGGCCCAGCATTCATTGTGGGAGACCTGGAAGCAGCTCCTAGCTTCAGCCTGGCCCAGCCCTAACTGTTGTGGCCACTTGGGGAGTGAATCAACGGATGGAAGATCTTTCTCTGCCTCTCCCTCTCTCTGTACAACTACATAAATAAATAAATCTTAAAAAAGAGAGGAATAAAATGTACCAGTAAAGATGACCCCAGCCCCATGGCAAGTGGAAGTTGCCACTGCAGGGTAACGGGAGAACCCCAGCAGACCTCATCTCCAGGGGTGCTGGGTGTCTGCAATCTTGGCTACAGGAGGGAGCCATAGTCATCACACCCCAGCAAGGGCAGGTGCCTGGAACACATGCAATAGCTTGCTTCAGAGAAGGAACTCCCCAAACCCTAGAGCACAAGCCAAAGCAGTAGGACGCCATCTTGAGAGAGGAGTAACTGTCAGAATCCTCATGGATATAACGTACAGAAACTGCTGACTATCCCCAACCCTGGGATGCCGCAGATATTTTACTACACAGCAAAAGGGACTGCAGCCTCTCAAACACAACAACCCCATCACCATTTCCCAGGTAATGGCCTGCACTACATGAGACAGGTGTTGGGGTACTGCAGGGTGGGGTCTCCTCCCAGGAACTTAGAACCAAGGGTACTTGCTCTACAGATTTGGGGCTGTCCTCCCACATTCACTTTTTCCATCTAGTGTGATGTGCACTGATTACCCTAGACTCTGGCTCAAGTCTTGATGCAGCAAGGCCTGATGCTCCTGACTGGGGCCAGGCATCCACTCCTGGCAACCTCCACAGGAACCCAAAAAACTTTGCTGGGAGTGAGGGGGGCCCCATTTACACTCCTGCCACCACAGTGGAAGAAGATATAGGGGAACTATGCTTCAGTGTTTAGAACTAAATCCAGTATAGCTTACCAAATGGACACCCATTCACTCTATGAAAGTCAACCTTCAAAACAGGAATTATAATAATTGACCTGCCAGAAGTACAAATATTTATATGGGGCATAAGAAATATGAAAGCAAAGGCAGTATGATGCAACCTGCTCTCCAAACACGATGCTTTAGTATCAGACTCCAAAGGAAGGACTGATAAAGAATGATTACAAAGATACTAAAAGACACAAGAGAATACACATGCAATTAAATGAAATCTAATCATACTCTCCCAGTATGATTTTCTGTTGCACTTTGTAGTGGAATCTGCATATCATTTCTGCTACCTGAAGTGGCCAAATGCTTACATGAATAAATTTTATAACAATATAAAAAAAGAAATTAACACAAGATATTGAGAAATTCAGCAAAGAGATCTTTAAAAGAAAACTTAGAAATGAAGAACTTTGTCAAATAAAATAGTTAAAAGCCTCAATAACAGAAAAAAGGATACTAAAATGTATGTATTTTGAAATACCCCAGACAAAGCAAGAAACCCAAAGACAATCTCTTAGACATCATTAAATGAATAAATAATTTAATTTCTAATGTTGCAAAGGGAGTAGAAGACATAGAAAACCTCCCCCAGGGGCTAGCACTGTGGCGTAGTGAGTGTCAGCATCCCTTATGGGCACCGGTTCTAGTCCTGGTTATTCCACTTCCAATCCTGCTCTCTGCTATGGCCTAGGAAAGCAGTAGATGGCCCAAATCCTTGGGGCCCTGCACCCATAATGGAAGATCCAGAGGAAGCTCCTGGCTTCGGATCAGCACAGCTCCGGCCACTGAGGCCAATTGAGGAGTAAACTAGCAGATGGAAGACCTCTCTCTGCCTCTCCTTCTCTCTGTGTAACTCTGACTTTCAAATAAAACATCTTAAAGAAAAGCTCCCTATTCTGGAGAAAGTGATGGATACACAGTATCTTAAATATGAATAATACGCTCTCTACCATGGCAATGTTATAGTCAAACTCTCAAAAGCATCATATAAAGAGAATTCTAAAATCTGCAAGAGAGAAGCATTAGGTTACGTTTAAGGGAATCCCTAGTAGCTTAAAAGCATATTTTTTCAACAGAAACCTTATTGGCCAGGAAAGAAAATAATGATGTATTCTAAGTTGCATGACAGAAAAAAAAAAACTACCAATAATGGACACATTAACCAATGAAATAGCTTTCATAATAGAAAAGAAGGAATAAAGATATTCTAAGACAAGTGAAAGAATTCTTCAGTACAAGCCTGGCCTTACAAAAGATGCTTAAGTGATTTCTACCTATACAAGAAAAAGAATTCAAATTCTACAGAAGAGAGTTTTTTAAAAAATAAATGAAGTCATCACTTAACTCTAAATGTAAAATGACTAAATCCCCCAATTAAAAGATACATATTGAACTTATTTAAAAAACAAGACTCAACAATATGGTGCCTACCAGAAACTTACTTCACCACAAAAAATACAAACTTGACGAGATGAAAAAAGACATACTATGCAAACAGAAACCAAAGTGAGCAGGAAAGCTACAATTACATCAGACAAAATGGACTTTACACAAAAACTAAAATGGAGCTGAGTAGGTCACTATACATATATATAACTATATAACAATAGACACACATATATTAAACAATGATCAAGGGATCTTTTCAACAGAAATATATGGCATTAGAAAATGTGTATATATATACCTAATGCCAGAGCACCGGATTTTATAAAACAAACATTATTAGACAAACAAATTTACAGCTAACATCACACTAAATGGGCAAACGCTGAAAGCATTCCTATAAAATCTGGAACTAGATAAGTAGATCTACTCTTACCACTCTTTATTCAATACAGTATTGGAAGTTTTAGCCAGAGCCATTAGGCAAGAGAAAGAAGTAAGAGGATGTCCAATTTTTCCTGTTTGCAGATGAGATGAGATGATTCTCCAATATAAAGAAACTGTTAAGACTCCACACCAAGAGAATTCATTATTATAACTCATACACAAGATTCTATAAAGCTGCAGCAAAATCAACAAGCAAAAATCATCAGTATTTTTACACAACAATAATGAACTTGCTGAGAAAAAATACAGTCCTCAAAATAATGGCTATCAAAAATATAAAATTCCTTGGAATAAATTTAAGGGTATGTGTGAGAGACTTCTACACTAAAAATTACAAAACACTGATGAAAGAAACTGAAGATGACATTCACCACAAAAAATATAAATATATTCCAGGTTTACATGGATTGGTAGAATATATTTAGATGTCCATACTACCCAAAGCAATATACTTTAAAAATATAGTTGAAAGAATTCAAGCCAATCCCCTATCAAAACACCAATGACATTCTTCATAGCACTAGAAAAAAAAAACAATCATAACATTCATATGAAAGTAAAAATGACTCCAAATTGCCAAAGCATTCTTGAACAAAAAGAACAAAACTGGAGGTATAATACCAGACTCCAGACATAGAGCTACTGTAACAAAAACAGCATTGTACGAGCAGATGTATATACATACACATACACATATGGACACATAAAACCAATGGAAGAGAACAGAAATGTCAGAAACGAATCCACACGTCTTCAGACCATTGATGTTTGAAAAAGGCACCAAAAGCATGCAATAGTGCACCACAGAAAGGACTATCTCTTTAGTAATGGTGCTGGGAAAACAACCCACTTCTCATGCTGTACAAAAAAAAAAAAACAAAAAAAAAAAACTGGATCGAAGATCCAAATGTAAGAACTGAAACTACAAAACAAAGTGGAAACACTTCAGGGGAAATACTTCAGAATTTTGGTATAGGTAGCAATTTTTGAGTAAGATCCTTAAAAGCAAAGGCAACAAAAGAGAATTATGCCAAACTAAGAATCTTCTAACAATCAATAGAGTGAAGAAACAATCTACAGAATGGAAGACAACATTTATAAACTATGCATCTGACAATGAATTAGTATAGAATAGGTAAGGATTTCAAAACTCTCATCCAAAAACAAACAAAAAACAAACCCTAACAATCCAGTTAAACAGGCGAGAATCTGAACAGACATTTCTCAGAAGAAATATAAATGGTCAACAAATATATGAAAAAATTTTCAATCTCGCTACTTATCCAGGAAGTGTAACTCAATACCACAATGAGGTATCATCTCAATCTAGTCACAGTGGCTATTATCAAAAAGAGAAAAATGTTGACAAGGATGAGAGAAGGACTTGTACATGGTTGCTGGGGATGCAAAATAGTACAACCATTATGGAAAATAGCACGGCAGTTCCTTAAACAACTAAAAATAGATCTACTGCATGACCCAGCTCCCACGTCCTCTGGGGATCTATCTGAAGGAAATGAAATCAGCATTTAAACAGATGCCGGAACTCCCATGTTCACTGCAGTCCTAGTCAAAACTGCCAAGGTTTGGACTCAACCTACACGTTCATCAGTGGACAAACAGGACAAGAAAATGTGACCTATTTACGAAATGGAATATTATTCAAACACAAAAAAGAAGGAAATCCTGACAGCTGTCCCAAAATGCGTGGAATTGGAGATTATCATATTAAGTGAAATAAGCCACATATAGAAAGACAGATGCCACATTTTCTCTCTCATATCTGAAAATATCAAAAAAGTAGTTCTGAACTTAAAATAATGATTAACAGAAACTGGAAAGGATGAGGGAGCAGGAAGGTGAAAGGTTGGATAATGGTACTAAAATGTAGTTGGATAGAGGTAAGGGGTTCTGGTGTTCTGCAGCACAGCGGGGAGATTATACTGTATAGAGATCTGGAACAACAGAACCCAGTAAGCTCTAAGAACAAAGAAAAAGAAATGAAAAGGCTAATTGACAAGTATGATTGGTTGACCCTGTGTATATGTGTTGAAATATTCCACTGTACCCAAAAAAACATAAAGTGTTAAATGTTGATCTAAAATTTAAACAGAAAATAATTTTTTAAAAAGAAAAATAACCACTGAAGGGTGATCAGGAACCTTCAGACTTGACCAAGTTCACAGTTCTCTGACTTTTTTGTTCCCATCGCTGGAAATGTTACTTTCTTAGTCTTTCCCTATGTCTTTCTATATGTTTGAGAAAAATTCTCCAAAATTCCATGAACACCACTTTTGAAAGATTCTCAAAATCTAACTCCAAAATATCTTTTCAATATTGCTATCTGTTATTCTTCTCAAAACTTAACATTAATCACAACTGGATCAGAGTTTACAGAACCATCTATCTCCCCTATTGTCTCACCCATTTGTCTCTTCCTGGCTTTTTTCTATGTTGCGTATCCTGCGGTTACATGAGTACACTCTATAACATACAAACGACTGCAAGAAGCTTTACACAAAGTTAATACCGATGTAACATAACAACTTATATCTCTCCTATAAATTTATCTCAATTCACTTTTATTCTATAGGATAAGAACCACTACAGTCTTGTGTAAGGCACTTAACTACATTTTATACCCCTGTAAATACTCACGCAGCTGTAATAGTACTTTTTTTCACAATTGTTACAATGAGTAAATGGTATATTTCAAGCACTTGAACAACCACAGGCACTTTTAAAACTATGTTAATATCAGATATTACTATTCTATACTTCTTTTAGATATTCTAATTACTGGCATTCCAAAGTAAACAGATGAGATGAGCAACATTAAAAAAAAATAAAGCTTTGGAGTAATCTTCCTATAGCTTATCAAGCACTGTCATTTTTCACCTAGGAAAAATGTGCTGTAAGAAGCAGTGAGAGGGGGCCTAGTGCTGTTGCCTAGGGCTAAAGCCACTGCCCGCAGTGCCAGCATCCCATATGGGCGCCAGTTCTTCCCAGCTGCTCCACATCCAATCCAGCTCTCTGCTATGACCTGGGAAGACAGAAGATGGCTCAAGTGCTTGTGCCCCTGCCTCCAAATGGGAGACCTGGAAGAAGCTCCTGGCTTCGGATCAGCACAGCTCTGACCACTGCAGCCATCTGGAGCGTGAACCAGCAGATGGAAGACTTTGCTCGCCTTCTCTCTCTCTCTCTCACTCACTCACTGTCTCTGCCTCTTTGTAACTCTGCCTTTCAAATAATTAAAAAAAAAAAAAAAAAAGGAAGAGAAATTTCTAAATTCTTGTATCATTTTAGAAGTAAGAAATGCAAGGTTCATTGCCATATAAATTTTATGTTATCAACAGTTTCAAATGTGTGCTCATTGCTTTCTAATTTTAAATTCTTCCTGTAATGCATATGATTTAGTTTATGGATCTGCCCAGCAAAAAATAAAAAAGTGAACACGGGTTTGTTTTGCATTAAGATTTGGATTCTTTAAACCAATTTTCTGAATGTTTCAAAAGCATAGTAAACAAACTGCATACAATTTACTGTGATACAACACTTCCATTAAAAAATGAAATACATACAGAATTCTTGTTTCCATATGTAGTAAGGAACTATGTGACTTTCATTTTACATAATGAAGGTTATTCCTTTAAAAATTATTTCATACAGGTAAGTGGCAATAATAATTTAAAAATCTTATGCCACTGTAGCCGGCACCGTGGCTCAATAGGCTAATCCTCCGCCTTGCGGTGCCGGCATACCGGGTTCTAGTCCCAGTTGGGGTGCCGGATTCTGTCCCGGTTGCCCCTCTTCCAGGCCAGCTCTCTGCTGTGGCCAGGGAGTGCAGTGGAGGATGGCCCAAATGCATGGGCCCTGCACCCCATGGGAGACCAGGAGAAGCACCTGGCTCCTGGCTTCGGATCAGTGCAGTGCGCCGGCCACAGCGTGCCAGCCACAGCGGCCATTGGAGGGTGAACCAACGGTAAAGGAAGACCTTTCTCTCTGTCTCTCTCTCACTGTCCACTCTGCCTGTCAAAAAACAAAACAAAATGAAACAAAAAAAACAAAAAACTTATGCTACTGTAAGATCTTTGAAATTTTTAGTTAGGTCAGCTGCAGCCAGAGGAAAACATGCTTACACTTGTAATCAAAGGTTCTATGCTGAGATGACTAAAGCAATGCATAAACACCTACACTGTTTTTAAGAAAACACCTAAAAAGCGTTTGAATTCACTTCCCTCAGAGTGGCACTGGGATGACTTGATAACTGGTCACACCTTTCCTGACTTCTGCTGGCCTCTCTGTGCTCCCTGGGACCTCCAGCACCGTGCTGAACAATAGTAACAGCAGCCGTCCTGGCTTGTTCCCAATGTTAGCGCAAGTATTCAGGCTTCCACCATGCAGTACGAGGGTAACTGTTTTTTTTTTAAATAATATATTTTTAAAAATATGTATTTATTTACTTGAAAGGCAGAGTTACAGAGAAGCAGAGGCAGAGAGAAAGAGAGAGAGGGGGAGGTCTTCCATCTGCTGGTTCACTCCTCAGATGGCTGCAATAGCCAGTTACCTTCAGTTTCCTGGCTTACTGAGCATTTATAACATAAATGGATGATAAATTTTGTAAAATTTTTTCTTCATCTACTAGGACTATCAAGCAATTTTTTCCCTTCTTTGGTTTGTTGATATGTTGAATTATACTGATTGAAAGTTGAATTAGTTTTGAATTCCTAGGAAAAAACCCGATTGGTCATGATGAATTATCCCTTTTATTTGTTTCTGGATCCAATTTACTACTATTTTGTTAAGCATTTTAATACCTACATCCATGAAGGATAATAGTTTATTTTTCTTCCTTTCTCTAATATGTTTGACATCAGAGTAATACTAGCCTCATAAAATAATTTGGAAAGTGTTCCTTTATTTTTTCAAAGTCTGAACAAAATTGGTATTATTTCTTCATCCGACAAATGCAGAGAAGCCATCTGGGCCTGGTGATTTCTTTCTTGGATGGTTTTCCACAATCTTTAATAGATATAGGACTATTAAGGTTATCTAGTTTTTGCTAAGTGAACTTTAGTAATTTTGTCTTTCAAGGAAATGTTTCACATAAACTGTCAACTACAGTGAAATACAGTTGTTCAAAGTATTCCACTTCCACTATAGTATCGTGAGAACCTGTATGGAAATCCCCATTTCACTCCTGACTTTGGTAAACTGACTCTTCTATTTCCTTGGTCAGTCTGGCTAGAGATTTACCAGTCATGATTTTCAGTTTACTCTTTCCCATACTTAGCTCTCTTTTCTGAATACACATGTAACATTTAACTCGCTAGTTGTCTAATAGGTATGGTTTTAGCTGCTGCATCTCACAAGCAGCATTCTGTGCTGGTTCTGCCCCAGCCTCTGCTCTTGGCTTTAGGGTTTTTCTGTAATACTGCCTCCCACCATTGCTAGAAGACTTCTAATACTCTGCATGATTTTGCCCCTCCCCTTAGCATAGATGGTATATTATTGTTTTTCTTCTTTTTCCCCAGCTGCAGTGGTTTTTCTACTGAACTCTTGTGCTGCTGAAATTTGACATTCGTCCTATTTTGTTATTTGTGGAAAATAGTGCAGGCAACATTTCATGCTTTTCTCCACAACAAAAGATACTTCCTTCTTCCAACTCTGCACCACCAAAGTTGCTTTTCATGTCTCGTGCTCTGCTCTGATTCTTTCTTGCTGGTAACCGGTCAGGGTCCACACAAAGCAGATTTTACATATCCTCCTCTGTGTCTGCAAACCCTCAGAGTTCTGTACTTCTTGTTAGCCCACACTAGACTTTTAGCAATCCTTAGCTGAATCCTTTCTACCCACTTAAATGGCAGTCCGGCCTGCCTTCTGTGTGCACTGCACGAAAACCAGAGTTCCTATATCATCTCTCCTTGGTGTCATTTGCACGTCCTTAAAGCTAGCTGGTTTTGTGATCTCAGCTCTGATTTTTTTTTTTTTTAAGATTTATTCATTTAATTGAAACAGAAAGAGAGAGATCTTGTACTCCTGGTTCACTCCCCAAATGGCCGCAAAGGCTGGAGTTTGGCCAGGCCAAAGCCAGGAGCTCCTTCCAGATCTCCCATGTGGTTGGCAGAGGCCCAAGCACTTGGGCCATCTCCCACTGCTTTTCCCAGGCATATTAGCAGGGAGCTGGATTGGAAGTGGAATAGCTGGTACATGAACTGGCATCCATATGGATGCTGGCTATGCAGGCTGCAGCTTGGCTATCCCTCCTGCGCCATAGACCCAGCCCCTCTCTGATGAGCTTTTAAAGTTAAGGTTCTACACATAAATTCAGCCTTTTCTTATGATAGAACAACAAGCTTTCAAACTACATTTCTTGAACACAAGCCAGACTTCCTTTTATTACTATTTATAAATTTACCTTAAAAGCCTAGGATTTTAAGTTATAACCAGCAAACTGGTGATGGTTCAATACCTACAAAGAGGTTCCATACATACGAGAAAGAAAATTGTATACCACAGGATTCTACTCCCTCTGGCTTCTGCTAACAGAATCAATAGTGGACACTTAACCCAAAGTCAACCATCTTTTGCCCACTACCCTATGAAATGGTCATACCTTAGTGTTTTCCGGAATAGGTGCTTCCCATATCAGACAGTGACTGGTCAAAACAACAAAATGCTTTTCTTTGGTTAATCTATGCACTAAAAAATAAACAATACAAGCTAAGGACAGTGGCAAAAGACACACCCAGGTGTACAAAAAAGTGAAGGAGCAACAAACAGGTAGAATTATGCTCAGCAAAAGTAAACGCAAAAGATCGCAATGTGACCATAATGGCATTCACTGTATTAAGGTGGGGGAAAGGGACAACTGATTTTTAACAGACATGGTGATTACCTGCTTTTCCTTTAGACCTGACATGCCAAAGCATTTGTTTCCAGAATGACTTTTGGTTTTTTATTCAGATGTGAAAAGATTGTACCCACTATTCCTTATATATGTGGATATATGGTATCCACATATACTCACACTCACCACTTGAGACAATCAAAGGTTTACTTTGTTCTCAGTAACCTCTCAGAATTTAGGTAACAAGATTTTGCCCAAAAGGAATGCAGATCAGAAATAAAACTACGAAGTAACTAAAATAATTAGCTTTTTGTTCAGGTGTGATAGCTAAAAAGCCCAATTAAAGTATACTTTTGTATGATGCTATAGAAACAGAGACATCAATCATCAAGCATGGGCAATTACCAGGAAGAAACAAGAACAAGATGATGAAAATGTTGCTGAGTCAAGAACAAGTGCCACAAATCTGCTATTTCACCAAAAAGCCATTTATTTTGACTGTGAATACCTTACAACCTGATAAGACAACAGCAAAATGGGACTGCAAATAAGAAAGAAAAGATGGCCACTTTGGGCAGAAACACAGTCAAAAAAAAGAAGCTGTAGCCATCAGTTTATTAGCAGCAGAAAGAAAAAAACAAAACACGCCCAAATAGCAAAGAAATTTTTTTAAATGGAGTAGGCCGAGGGTACTACTGTAGGGGAGAGTTCCATTTAAGTTAAATGCCTTTAAGGTTATAACTGTAGAAATACACAACATGGTAACTACTGTTTAAGATATTCAAACTTCAATAAAATGGTACTTTAATTCAGAATTCTCTATTTAAGATGTTGAGAGATAATAAATTTTGGTAATGTTACAAGTGGTGGAATGAGGCTTTAAATATGTTTGGCACTTAAGTGAGAAAATTAGACAATTTATGTATTTGGGAAACTGAGTCCTTGTTCAAATAAATTTCTTAAAGCCTCTTAAATCCGTAAACTTTTTGGTCAACAAAATATAATTCCATATTTCTTCTATTTTCATATTTGCAATAGAAAAGGTTATATTTACCTCTGAAGTACCAATGAGGGCTATAATTAGAGTAAAATATTCTCTAAAGGAAATTATACATGAATTTCAATTAGCCAGTTGATTATCTTCTTATTCTCTTTGTAGAATGCTTGGCAACTAATCACATCTGAAGATTAAATGTCCAAGTGAAGACTTTTAAGAAATATTTAAACTACAGCTACCACAAAATTAAAATGAAAAATATTAAAATTTTTGTTTAAGAAATGAAGTACTTGTGTTTAAATACCAGACTGAAACTTGGTCCAAATTCATATTCTGCAAGTGGAATAAATTTTTTATTTACTCTGTTCCGACTATGCATGAAAACTGAGCTGATATATTTACTATCTCATTTCATATTTTTGACCCATTTATGACCCCATTTTTCAGAAAAAGGAACTCAAACTTGAGAAACTGACAGCTTTGTTAAGAATAGGTGCCAACTGAAATTTAAATACAGATGTTTGCAAACCCATATTCCTCTTTAGAGCACCGTGTGCTCTGCCTGAAACACATTTATAGTAACAACTAAGCACTGATTGGATTGTGTCTCTGGACAGACACTTTTTCAGGGATGATGACCCACATGCTGTAAAATAAATCTATATTCTAGTTTTATCATTCAAATTATACAAGTTGTATATTCATTTTGTGTCTAAAACTCATGTTGGAAAACAACAGAAAAGCAGTCATAATATTCTGAGCTGTATTTTGTTTGAACATCCATTAATTTAGCTACATACATCATTAATCACTTTACCTTAACAACATATTGGAAGAAATTACTGGATCTTAGCTAAGCAATGTAAAATAATAGGCAAAAGACATAAGAAGGCATTTTCAAAAGATAAAAAACAAAAGGCCAACACATGAAAAAATGCTCAAGATCACTTGTCATCAGGGAAATGCAAATAAAAACCATAAAGAGGTTTTGCCTCACCGCAGTGACAATGGCTATCCAAGTATAAAAAACAATAAATGCTGGAGAAGATGTGGGGAAAAAGATACCCTAACATACTGTTGGGTGGGGATGTAAACTAGTACAATTATGGAAGACGGTATGGAGATTCCTCAGAAATCTGAAAACAGACCTACCATATGACCCAGCCATCATTCCACGCCTGGAAATTTACACAGAGGAAATGAAATCAGCGTAGGAAAGTTTTCTGTACCTCCATGTTTATTGCAGCTCAAGTCACATCATCTAAGATACAGAATCAACCCAGATGTCCATCAACCATTGTCTAGATAAAGAAAATATGGTCTATATACACACTCTTTGTTCTACTAGTCAGTCATAAAAATGAACAAAACCCTATCTTTTGCAACACAACGGATGCAACTGGAGACTATCATGCTTAGAGAAACTAGTCCCAAAAAGACAAATATGACGTTTTCTCTGATTTGTAGTAGATACTGTATAGAATATAAAAAACGTTTCAATTATATGAAATAAATTGACATCTTCTGATTTTTGTTTATAGCACTTGTCAGTATTTCAGAAATATTCCAAAGACACAGAAAATTTTTTAAAAGTTGAAATCATACTATGTATCTTTTCTCATCACAACTGAATGAAGCTGGAAATGAACAACTAAAGAATCTCTAGAAAATATGCAAACACATGGAGATTGAACAATATTCTTCTGAATGAACAGTGGGTGATAGAAGAAATCAAAAGGCAAATAAAAAGTTCCTGGAAATGAATGAAGATGACAATCAACATATCAAAACCTATGGGCTTGAGCAAAAGCAGTGCTAAGAGGAAAGTTTACAGCAATTAGTGCCTACAGCCAGAAAACTGAGAGACTTCAAATAAATGATCAATGCACATCAAGGACCCAGAAAAACAAGAAGGAACCAAACCCCAAATTAGTAGAGGGAAAGAAAAAACTAAAATTACAGAATAAACAAAATTGAGACCAAAAAAAAAATACAAAAGGTCAGTAAAATAACTGAATAAAATTGATACCATATTGGCCCAAGTAACCAAAAAAACAAAAGGGGAAGGGAGCACCCAAATTAATAAAAGCAGAGATGAAAAGAGAGATGTTAGATGGATACCACAGAAATCAAAAGAATGATCACAAGTTACTATAAACAGCTATTTGCCAAAAAATTGGAAAATCTAGAAGAAATGAATAGATTTCTGAACACATACAATTTACCAAAACTGGGACATGAAGACATAGGATGAAAATTGGAAAATAACCAAGACAAAGATTGAATCAGTAATAAAGACCTTCCCAACAAAGAAAAGCCTATAACCAGATGACTTCACTGCTGAATTCTAAGAAACATTTAAGGCAGAACTAATTTGGGGATAGTGCTATGGTGTAGCAAGTTAAGCTGCTGTCTGCACTGCTGGTACCACATATGGGCGCCGGTTTGTGTTCCAGCTACTCCACTTTTGATCCAGTTCCTTGCTAATGCACCTTGGAAAGCAGCAGAAGACGGCCCCAGTGAATGACCACCTGTACTCATAGAGGAGACCCGGATGAAGCTCATGACTACTAGCTTTGACCTGTTAAGCCCTTGCCATTGCAGCCATTTGGGTAGTGAACCGGCAGATGAAGACTTCTCTCTCTCTGTCTCTCCCTCTCTCTCCATAATTCTGACTTTCAAATGCAAGGAAGGGAGGAAAGATGAAGAGAGGAAGGAAGGAAAAAAGAGAAGGAAGAGGAAGAAAAAGAACAACATATTCATATTCTTAAACTATTCAAAACAATTGAAAGGGAGGGAATCCTCCAAACTCCCTCTATGAGGTCAGCATCAACTTAAATACAAAACCAGAAAAATATTACAACAAAGAAAGGGAATTAGAGAGAAATATCCCTGGTGGACATAGATACAAATATCCTTAACAAAATAGTAGCTAATTGAATCCAACAATACAACAAAAAAGATCATTCACCAGGATAAAGTAGGATTTATTCCTGATGCGCAGGGATGGTTCAACAGGTGCAAATCAATAAACATGATACATTACATCAACAAACTGAAGAATAAAAACCATGATTATCTCAGATGTAGAGAAAGTGTTTGATAATATACAACATTGTTTCATCACAAAAACTGGTTGAATGAGAAGGCCATGCCAAGATGGCTGCTGGCAAAGGAAACTGCCTGACAACAGGCTGTGATTAGATGGCTTTGGAAACCACATGACAACGGAGCCTGCCTGGCAACAGGCTGTGAGTGGATGGCTTCAGAAACCACATGAGGCTGTGTGGGAGGACTCAGGGTGTGGCTGGGACTTGGGCAGTCACTTTGGAAAGCTCTAGATTCTCAGGTCTCCCCGGCTACTAGGTGAGGGACACTGGTAGGGAATCAGCTTACACTGAGGACTGCACAGATCCTTTCTGTGGTCCTTGTTGCAGAGTGGACAAATAATATGTCTACTGAGGCTACTGCCCAGGCAGTGGTCTCCTTTGAGGAAAGAAGTGCAGCTTAGTCTACAACAGACAAGAACAAACCTCCCCTCTGATGTGAAAAAAAAAAAGAGGAGATTTATCATGCCAAACCTGGGTGTGTCATCTCAGACATGCCCTATACCCTGGAAAACTGAACAGAGCTCCTTGTTCAAACCCACCACATGCCTCTAAGGATTCACTGAAAGCAGACACTAATCTACAGAGGCACAGTACAAAGATAAAAGCCACCACAGTGAAAAAACAATGAAGAAACAAACAAGTATCTCCACAAACGCCAAATAACACACCACTCTCGCCACTGCTATTCAATATAGTCCTGGAAGTTTTAGCCAAAGCCCTTAGATGATTAAAAAGAAATCAAAGAAATTCAAATTGGGAATGGGGAAGTTAAACTATCCCTACTTGAAAATGACATAACTCTATACATAGGGGATTGAAAAGACTCCACCAAGAGACTATTGGAACTCCTAGAAGAGTTTGGTAAAGTAGCACGATATAAAATCAACACAAAAACCTGTCTGTATACATAGACAATGCCATGGCTGATAAAGAACTTCTAAGATCAATCCCATTCACAATACCTACAAAAAAAAAAAAATCAAATACCTTGAAATGAATTTAACCAAGGATGTCAAAGATCTCTATGATGAGAATTATCAAATATTAAAGAAATAGAAGAAGATACAAGAAAATGGAAAAACTTTCTATTTTCATGGATTGGAAGAACCAATATCATCAAAATGTCCATTCTTCTGAAAGCAATCTATAGATTCAATGTAATACTAATCAAAACAACAAAACATTCTTCACAGATCTAGAAAAAATGATGCTGAAATTCATACAGAAACACAAGAGATTTTGAATAACTAAAGCAACCTTATACAACAAAACAAAGCCAGAGGCATCACAATACCAGATTTAAAGACATACTACTAGGCAGTTATAATCAGAACAGTGTGGCCTGGTACAAAAATAAATGGACAGACCAATGGAACCGAATAGAAACGCCAGAAATAAGTCCAAGGATCTACAACCAACTTATATTTCACAAAAGCGCTAAAACCAGTCCCTGGGGCAAGGACAGTCTCTTCAACAAATGGTGCTGGGAAAACTGGATTCCATGCAGAATATGAAGCAGGACCCCTGCCTTACTCCTAATACAAAAACCCATTCAAAATGGATTAAAGACCTAAATTTATGATCTGAAACCATCAAGTTATTAGAAAACATTCGGGAAACCCTGCAAGACATTGGCAAAGGCAAAGAATTCTTGGAAAAGACCTAAGAGGAACAGGCCATAAAAGCCAAAATTAACAAATGAGATTACATCTTATTGAAAAGCTTCTGTACTGCAAAAGAAGCACCAAGGAAAGTAAAGAGACACTGACAGAATGGGAGAAATCATTTTCAAACGATCCAACTGCTAAAGGATTAATAACCAGATACATAAAGAGATCAAGAAACTCCACAGCAACAAAACAACACAAACAAACAACATTAAGAAATGGGCAAAGCCTGACTATTCCTGTAAGCCAGAGAATTTATGATTTTTTTTCATATTCTTTTTTTTAACTTTTATTTAGTAAAGTTAAATTTCCAAAGTACAGTTTATGGATTACAATGGCTCCCCCCCCACCCCGATAACTTCCCTCCCATCTCCCACTCCCTCTCCCATTCCATGCACATCAAGATTCATTTTCAATTATCTTTATATACAGAAGACCGATTCAGTATATATTAAGATTTCATCAGTTTGCACCCACACAGAATATAAAGTGTAAAATACTGTTTCAGTACTAGTTATAGCATTAATTCACATTGCACAACACATTAAGGACAGAGATCCCACATGAGGAGTAAGTACACAGTGACTCCTGTTGTTGACTTAACAATTTGACACTCTTATTTATGGCGTCAGTAATCTCCCTAGGCTCTTGTCATGAGTTGCCAAGTCTATGGAAGCCTTTTGAGTTCAGCAACTTTGATCTTATTCAGACAAGGTCATAGTCAAAGTGGAAGTTTACTCCTCCCTTCGGAGAAAGGTACCTCCTTCTTTGATGGCCCTGTTCTTTCTACTGGGATCTCACTCACAGAGACCTTTCATTTAGGTCTTTTTTTTTTTTTTTTTGCCAGAGTGTCTTGGCTTTGCATGCCTAAAATACTCCCATGGGCTCTTCAGCCAGATCCGAATGCCTTAAGGGCTGATTCTGAATGGTGGAGTTAGAAATGTGCCAGGGGATTCCAATTCAATCCCATCAAGGTGGCATGTACCAATGCCATCTCACTAGTCCAAGTGATCAATTTCGTTCACAATCGATCACACTGATAGGTCTAAGAGTCAAAGGGATCACACAAACAAGACTAGTGTCTGCTAATACTAACTGATAGAATGAAAAAGGGAGAGAATGATCGAACATGGGAAGTGGCATACACAGCAGACTCACAGAATGGCAGATGCCCTAAACAGCACTCTGGCCTCAGAAGCCAGAGACTTGAAGTACCTCTTTAAAACAAAAAGGGTAAGTAAAGTCGTTGCCTCCGTCACATCAAGACTGCTGCACCTTGAGGCAGTCATGCTATAGCTGCCTCTTTTGATTCTCTCTGGGAACTGTTATTGGCAATAAAAATTCCTAATAAAAAGGGTTTATAATCCTCATAAGGGTAGCCAATCACCACCCACTATCTGGGATTCTGCAAGATATATTCTTTTCATCTTAAGGGACACTCCACTTACAATTGGTTTCGTTCAAGTTTTACTTATGCTAATTAACAAACTTACATGTTTCAGAACTTGACTTCTGGGAATAACCAAGCATGCAGGGACACAGACACTGGTGGTGACTGAGACTGCTCCAGCTCACAAAATGAATTTGTTAGATAAGAGAGACAGAGACTTCCAGATCCGAGACAGTCAGGGTCTGCACCATGCCCCTCATAAGCACGAAACAGCTTTAGAAGATATGGTAATTCTACACGCTTCAACATCACTTAAGATTAAGGGAATGGAGATTCTGAGGGGGAAATGTTGTAGGCAGGCACACAGGATAAAACTGAACAGGTTTGTGAGCTGGAAGACCATGTCTTCACCATGCCCCTGTGTGACCTCATTTTCCTACCTGACCACACACCTGTGTGCTCACTGGCCAATCAGGCTAATTAACCACTCCCCTTTGGAAGTGGATTAAAGGCCTGGGACATGGGGGGCTCAGCCCTTTTATTCGGTCTTTTGCCATTGCAAGCCCTTGTTGCCCCTGTGCCTCAGGGTACATGGCCTTCAGGCCACCTGCTCCATGCTTTCTGGCCTGCATGCTCCTCCACATGGCTGGCTCCTAGTACTTGGTATGAATCCAGATTCCCCTCTCTTTTAGATGGGGCCCTCACTCTCCTGTGCATTTCTCTCACTGAATAAAAAGCTTAAAAACTTAAACAAAATGCAAAGGACTTACACAGACATTTTTCAAAAGAGGAAATCCAAGTGGCCAACTGACACATGAAAAAGTGCTTGGGATCACTGGCCATCAGAAAATGCAGCGCTGGGATCCCATATGGGCACTGGTTCAAGTTCCAGTTGCCCCTCTTCCGATCCAGCTCTCTGCTATTGCCTGGAACATCAGTAAGAAGATGGCCCAAGATCTTGGGCCCCTGTACCCGCATGGGAGACCTGGAAGAAGCTCCTGGCTCCTGGTTCCTTTTCAGCACAGGTCTGGCCGTTGCAACCACTTAGGGAATGAATCAGTAGATGGAAAACCTCTCTCACTCTCTCTGCCTTTCTTTCTCTCTCTGTGTAACTCTTTCAAATAAATAAATCTAAAAAAAGAATTAAATGTTGACTATTTGAAGTTACAGCTGTTGCAGACCATGGTATTACACTCATTTATTTTTCTATCCCTGAATTTTTAATAAATTTAATAATTTTTGGCATTTTATTTGTAAACTAATACTCTACTAATGATAAAAAAAAAACCTCTTGCCCTCTCGACTCTGTATTGTACTTGCTCTGACATCAAATTTCAAAGTATGTATCTCTGAAACAATACCCTTCTGATGCAGACTTGAGCCATACTTTCAGCTTTATCACGACCAGATCAAAATAGACAACTATGAAACTCCTTAAGACCTGGCTCTATTTCAGGCATGGAAAGCCAAGACACTGTGGCAAAAATGTCCTACATGAAGGGCCTTGGTAGGTGAGACCACAGAGGAAAAAAATGGTCATCAAAGAAGGAGGTACTTTTAAACTCTGAAGGGAGGTGAAAACTTCTACTTTGCCTATCGCCTTGTCTAAATACTGATGGAGTCTGTGGATTCTAAAGGCTTCCATAGCCTAGGCAGCTCATGTCAAGAGCCTTGGGTGATCACTGACGTAACACATAAGAGTGTTAATTGTTAAATTAACAACAGGAGTCACTGTGCACTAACTTTCCACGCAGGAACTCTATTCTCAAAGAGTTGCATTATGAGAGTTAACAGTAAAACTTTTTCTCAAAGATTTATTTCATTTTAGTGTATTAAGTGGAAGATATTCTTATGTCTCATAAGTTTTAGTTATGCCAAAGTGTCCAATTCCATCACTTGTTTTCTTAGGTACTTCCTTAATTAATGATAAAATTCATTCGCAAGGACTTTTTTTCATATTAAGTGGAGGATATTCTTATGCCTCATGAGTTATAGTTATGACTAAGTGCTTGCAAAAGATGTATCATTCTTGGCTGTTTCTTTAAAGTTAATTAAATTTCTAAAGAAAAAGAAGTGAAATTAACTTCAAGATGCAATGACTTTGAACGGTCCTTGTCTTGACTGTTGAGGAAGTTTGTGTGTGTGTGTGTGTGCAAATTTTTGAACTCTTTACTTAGTATAGAGTGGATCTTCTGTGTATAAAGTTAATTGAAAATGGATCTTAGTGGAGAATGGGAATAAGAATGGGAGAAGGGGAAGACAGAGGAGTGGGAGTGTGTGTGGGAAGTTGGGTATGGTGGGAAGAATCACCATATTCCTAAAGTTGTACTTATGAAATGCATGAAGTCTGTATTCCTTAAATAAAAGGTTTCTCTGGGGAAAGGGAAATAAAAGACCTGGTTCTGGTGCACTTTGCAGGAAGCAAAGTGAGAAACGACCGCACAGGATCTAGAAAAGGAAGAAGTGCCAAAACCAAAAAGAAAACAAATAAAAACATCTCTGATTCAATTTCTAAACTAAAATTTGAAAAAAAAATGAACTTCTTAAAATTAAAAACAGAAATTCACATCAGATGAACCTCAGGTTAAATACCTAATACATGCCTTAAAATAAACATGGATACTCCCCTCCAATAAATGGATTGACCCATTAAAAGTTGAACAAGAAATGATGAAGCTACAGAAGGAATGAACCAAATAATAAACAAATATACACACACACACACACACACACACACACATATATATATATAATAGAAAAACAATATAAACTTGCTGGTTTTGATGATACTTCTCTAAATGGCTAAGATGTTTAAAATCAGAAATGACTTCTTGGGGCCAGAGTTGTGACTTAGTGGGTTAAGCTGCCACTTGTAACACACATGTATCCCACATCAGAGTGATAGTTCAAGTCTTGGCTGCTCTACTTCTGATCCAGCCTCCTGTTTATATGCCTGGAAAAGCAGTGGATGATGGCTCAAGTAACAGAGTCTTTGCCACCATGTGGGAAAACAGGAGTTCCTGCCTTAGGTCTTGCCCAATCCTAGCTATTGCAGTCATTTGAGGAATGAATCAGTAGATGGAAGATATCTTTTTCTTTCTCTGTTATTCTTTCTCCGTTCCTTTGACTTTCAAATAAATAAATCTTAATTAAAATAAAAAGACTTCTTGAAAAGATCACATTCAAGACACTATCAGGAAAGCAGAATCTACAGATGAATGCAAGAGATGACTGTGAAGGAGCACAGGAAGATTTTACCTCAAATGTGGGGTAAATGTGGCACCTGGCCTGATTATTTTAAAATAAGTCTTTCAAAGTCAGTAGATGGTGTAAGAGGATTTTAGTCTAATATATCCTTAAGATGACACCTGTAAAAGAGAACACACCTGGCTTCCTCCTCTACCTCCACTCCCTTTGAAATCTTATGGCAGAGAAGACTATTGAAGAAGGTAACCACACTCGGGTAGACTCTGTTCCAGCTTTATCTTAAAAAAAGGTCTGTCTCTTGGACTCATTTCAATGCTAAAGAGAATCATTATACAGCAAATCTGTCTCTGGGACCATTAGTTCTCTTAGTAATTTATAAGACTCCTCAAAATTGTCTACATTCCCCTACTCCTCATTTCCCACAGAAAAGGAATATATAAACTTCTGAATCATGTTGGGCTAGTGGGTAATTACACTTTATGATTCCCTCTGTGCATACAATAAATGTATGCATCTTTTCTACTTCTTTACTTTCAGTTCATTCCAATTAATCTTTAGAGCATGGAAGAAATTTCTCTTCACTGGGGTGGGCTGTAAGATATCAAAGAGTATTAGAAATTGAAGGAGTATTAGAAATATCAAAGAGTATTAGTACTGTTCAGACAAATGATCTCTAAAGATCAAGTGAAGGTTATGTTTTACTAATCAAAGGACTAATTAAAGAATAAGACTTAAACAACTCATCCCTCATCTCGGGTCTCAACTGAAATTGAAGATAGAAAAGGTTTATCTCCAAGATATTTGTAGGTATGACTCTGCTTAATGAGGTTCCATTCAAATTAACAGAGGGGCCTGCATGGTAGCATAGCAGGTTAAGCTGCTGAGTGAGGTTTAAGGGTTGGCTGCTCCACTTCCAATCCAGCTCCCTGCTAATGTGCCTGAGAAAGCACTTGAAGATGGTCCAAGTGCTTTGGCCCCTGCTATCCACCTGGGAGACTGAGATGGTACTCCTGGCTCCTGACCCAGACCTAGCAACTGTGGCCATTTGAGGAAGGAACCAGCAGATTGAAGATTTCTCTGTCTCTCCCTCTCTCTCCCCGTAACTCTTTCAAATAAATGAATAAATCTTAAAAAAAAAAACTACAACATTATTAAGAGAATAACAACAGAATAAGCAGCAACAGCTTGGACTGAAATAGACAGTACAAATGAAAAGAGCTCTTCAAGCCTTCCTAAATTTCTACAGGTTACAGAAGCTGGCTGTATTAGTTTGCTAGAGCTCATTATTTGGCAACACCACAAGCTAACAGATGCCTTGTATTCACTAACATTTTTACACATATATTTACTCTATATTAGTATCATTACAGTATAAGTGGTGACAGTAAATTGCTATAATAATTTGTAAAGCACTTTTATACAAGGTCAAAAATCCAAGATAAGGATGAAAAGTACACATATAGGATAATTTTAATGGTGATAGTTATGATTTCAAAAAATCTAGGGGAAATGAAAATTTATTAGGTAATGATTAAGTAACATGTGGTATAGTTATAGTTGGGAAATATATATAGTATTTAAATATATGGACTGAAAAGTAAAATGCTTAGGGCAATATTAATTTTAAAAACAGCAGGTTACAAATTGAATCTACTATGATTACAGACATAAAAAGGTTACATGAGGACTACCAGGTAAAAGTTTTTAAAATGTCAGTTTAAAACTTGCATTTCCAAAGCAGAAAAATGGAAAATATATACTAAAATGAATAAATTATATACTTGAATATCCACAAAGAAAAATATTGAACAGTTACAATGAATGAAACAATACAAGCCAATGTTGTTTTGTTTCATATATACAAAAGCAGAGGGAAAGCAGTCAGAAAAGAATACCCAAGAATGTGGTTCCATTTATAGAGGTCTAGGATGTGCAAATAATCTATTGTTATTTTTTTGACAGGTAGAGATAGACAGCTAGAGAGACAGAGACAGAGAAACGTCTTCCTTTTCCGTTGATTCACCCTCCAAAATGGCCGCTGCGGCCGGCGTGCTGCGCTGATCTGAAGCCAGGAGCCAAGTGCTTCCTCCTGGTCTCCCATGGGGGTGCAGGGCCCAAGCATTTGCACCATCCTCCACTGGTGCACCGGGCCACAGCAGAGAGCTGGACTGCAAGAAGAGCAACTGGGAAAGAACCGGTACCCCAACCAGGACTAGAACCCAGAGTGCCAGTGCTGCAGGCGGAGGATTAGCCTAGTGAGCTGTGGCACCGGTTAAATAAGCTATCATTAAGACGTGATAGGTGGTGGGCTGTGGCACGGTGGGTTAAAGCCCTGGCCTGAAGTGCTGGCATCCCATTTGGGCGCCAGTTCTAGTCCTGGCTGCTCCTGTTCCGATCCAGCTCTCTGCAATGGCCTGAGAAAGCAGCAGAAGATGGCCCAAGATCTGGAGGAAGCTCTCAGCTCCTGGCTTCAGATTGGCGCAGCTCTGGCCATTGCGGCCATCTGGGAAGTGAACCAGTGGATGGAAGTCTCTCTTTCTGTGTCTCTAGCTCTCTCTGTAACTCTTTCAAAAAAAAAAAAAATTAAAAAAAAGACATGTGATAAGGATCATTAAATATATCTGAAATTAATATTAAAGAACATTAAATTGGGGAGCGTTACCTGGGAAACAAGAAAAAAAGGCAAGGGGAAATGGAGGAAGTCAGGGGATGTGATCTACAAAAAATAAACACTCATTAAAAATGTTTATATTGATTTCTAATACTACTGTTTATTAAATGTGAACTTCATTTTAAAAGACTTACATTGAAATTTTTACAAAAGAAATCATGTTTTCATAGAAACCTGATTTTCATAGTTTATAATTTTTTTGATCTACCTGTACAATGGTTGTTTCATAGAAATACACTTGAATGATCATTTAAGTGGCAAGCATTGAAATGGCCACTTTCTCATAAAATATCATTTATATTTGAAACAATAGGTGACAAATTATGTTTATTCAGAATTGGATATTTGGCAATCATACTCTCAAATATGAATGAAGAGAGCGTTTCACTTCAAGTAGAACTGGAAAAGTATTTGTTGCCAAGAATAAAACTAGAGCTTCTGAGCAAAATTTGGGGTTTGGGAAAACCTATTATTTTCATCACTATGAGGAAACTTCTTAACCTTTATATACTTTTCTATTCATACCAGTAGTATGTTAATAAATGCTTGTGTTTGTAAATGTGTGCTTTTACTGAATGAATCAATATGAATATTGAAGGAACTTTACTGAATATTGAAATATCAAATATTAGAAAAATCTGCTTGATGCAGAGAACCAGTATTTCCAAATGGTCTGCATAGGAAAACCATCCATTCCAAGTACCCGAAAACCCAAGAGATTTTTTAACAACTATGTTATTATTTATTTCTATGAAAGAGAAAGAGACCAGCAGATAGCCAGCAACAGAGTTCCCATCTGCTAGCTCGCTTCCTAAATGTGCACAACAACCAAAACTGGGCCATGCAGGAACCTGGAGTCAGGAACTCAATCCTGTTCTCCCACATGACTGGCAGGGGCTCCATTACTTGAGTCGTCACCACTGCCTTCCAGGGTCTGCACTCAGCAGGAAGCTGTAGTCAGGACCCACGGGACAGAGCTGGGCGTCAAACCAAGTACTCCAATGTGAGAAGCAGGCTCCTTAACCACTAAGCCAAATGCCCATCCTACCAATAGATTTTAAAGTAACAGAGAAAGAAAAGTTCACCAACACAGTCACAGTGTCAGCACTGCAACCAATCTATACACATTTAACACTTACTGAATTTGACATAATATCAAAGAAAAGACCTTGCATATGAAAATATTAATCATATAACTCCTCTCTCCTTTCCAATTATATACCTGCATGAAACTGAATCTTATACTTCACATTTCAGTACACTGAATGCAGAAGCATATTCTATTATGGTAGTCATTAAAGAGATCAGCAAAAATGTAAAAAATACTATTTTTTTAACTCTAGAAAATTCCCTTATTTTCATTAGAAAATGGTATTTTTGTTAAGATAACTTATTTTTAAGTTTAACAGATACTTATTTTTAAGGATTTTGAAAAGTTCCTAGTTTAATTTCTAATAAATTTTGATAAATATAATCCAAAGATGAAAATTAAGTACGACAATGGGCTTAAGAATGTAAAATGTCCTAAGACCACAGTCTGAAAACCATTTGTTTACTTTCTAAATGTTATTTTCCTCATTTATAACCTCTGATCATATCTTTAAATCTTGCTGAGAATTAGCATATGCAGCACATTTTCTGATTCCTTTCATGATATTAAATTAGGAAAATTTTACTATCTGAAACATCTCTCCTTTCTGTCTTGAGGTGTCTATTTAAGAGTAGAAAATATTGCTTTTAGATGTCAATCTTATGTTTTAAGCAATATTTGATGTATAATACTCTCTTACCTAAGAAATTCACGGTAACATAATTTTTAAAAACATGCTATCATCCGCCTTGTGGCGCCGGCACACCGGGTTCTAGTCCTGGTCGGGGCACCGGATTCTGTCCCGGTTGCCCCTCTTCCAGGCCAGCCCTCTGCTGTGGCCCAGGAGTGCAGTGGAGGATGGCCCAAATGCTTGGGCCCTGCACCCCATGGGGAGACCAGGAAAAGCACCTGGCTCCTGGCTCCTGCCATCGGATGAGCGCGGTGCGCCGGTCGCAGCGCGCCGTCCGCGGCGGCCATTGGAGGGTGAACCAACGGCAAAAGGAAGACCTTTCTCTCTGTCTCTCTCTCTCACTGTCCACTCTGCCTGTCAAAAAAAAAAAAAAAAACTGCTATCATTTGTTCACTTGAGTCATTTGATCACTACACATCAGTGTTGTTCCACGTAAGCAAAATGGGAGCCTCATACAAAATTTTAAATTTCCTAGTAGCCATACTAAAAAAGAAGCGGGGAAAATAGTTTCATAATATATTTAACCATATTCCAATATTATCATTTCAAGACAAAAAATTTATAATATTTCAAAATAATTTTTTGTGCTAGGTTTTTAAAACCTGGTTAGGTATTTTACACTTATAGCATATCTCAATTCAGGACTGTACAACCACATTTCAATTGTTCCATAGCCACCATCTAGCCAGTGCCTAATACTTTGAACAGCACAGCTCTAGAAGGAAGCAAGCATAATTCATCTGAATTCCAGTTGAATTTGAGTTTTAGTTTCACGTTAGAGAGCATATCTTTTCGGCCGGCGTTGCGGCTCAACAGGCTAATCCTCTGCGTGTGGCGCCGGCATACCGGGTTCTAGTCCCGGTCAGGGCACCGGATTCTGTTGCGGTTGCCCCTCTTCCAGGCCAGCTCTCTGCTGTGGCCCGGGAGTGCAGTGGAGGATGGCCCAAGTGCTTGGGCCCTGCACCCGCATGGGAGACCAGGAGAAGCACCTGGCTCCTGGCTTCGGATCAGCGCAGCGCCGGCCTCAGAGGCCATCGGAGGGTGAACCAACGGTAAAGGAAGACCTTTCTCTCTGTCTCTGACAACTCTGCCTGTCAAAAAAAAAAAAAAAAAAGGCATATATTTTCTAATTTTCTTCTTTAGTTCTAATATTTAGCATTTATTTTTTGTTTTGTTGTTTCAAACAAGTTTATTTATTTAACTTTTTATTTTCCAAATGGCAAATCTTAGCCTTGCATCGTTTATTTCAGGAAAATTTATATATTGGAAATCTGTCATTTAAAATACAGAGTTCTGACCTTTTTGTTACTGTATTTTTTTTTCTAAAACTATAAAGACATATACTGACCTTTCCATGTAATGTAACTTCAAATTGTCCAAAATCAAGGCAAATGAAATCAAGAAAGAACTTGAAGTAAACATTGCAGGAGATATAGATTACAAATCGTCTGTAAAGAACTTTGGTTTGGCTTGATTCCAAAACTGATATAACACCAAAATACCCAAATTACAGCGCGCTTCAGTCTCTTCCTCCAATGAAAAGCCACCGCTAGGTATTCTCTTAGGCACCCACGAAACCATTCTGAACACACTGCATTTGAGCAGGCAGGCCTTGAATTTTATATGGTATACTAGAATACCACAGATTAGCCTTTGGAAAAATGCACTTTCTTCTTAGAGCTATTCCATCTGCATTTACTCTCCTTATACACAAACAATAACGTTTACGTATTTACTTCCTTCATTGTTTGTCTATATTTAAATGAATGGCTAATGACAAAAAACTCAAAAGGAAACTTTAGTTTCAAATTTGACCCAAGAGGAAAAAGTTAAAAATGCTTAGTTTTTTTCTTTTGTTTTGTTTTAAAGGAGCAGCCGGGACTAGAACTGGTGCCCATATGGGTCCACAGGCTGGTCCCTAATAATTTTTTTTTTTTTTTTTATTTGACAGGTAGAGTTACAGAGAGTGTAAGAGAGAGACAGAGAGAAAGGTCTTCCTTTCGTTGGTTCACTTCCCAAATGACCACTACGGTCAGTGCTGTGCCAATCTGAAGCCAGAAGCTAGGTGCTTCTCCCTGGTCTCCCATGTGGGTGCAGGAGCCCAAGCACTTAGGCCATCCCCCACTGCCCTCCTGGGCCACAGCAGACAGCTGGACTGAAAGAGTAGCAACTGGGACTAGAACCCTAGAGCCTGGTGCTGCAGGCAGAGGATTAAACCAAGTGAGCCTAATGGTATGCTAATTAGCCTTAAACCAGTAAACATGTCTATTGAGGTCCTTGGCCCATCTCTTAAGTGGGTTGTTTGTTGTGATGTTGTGGAGTTTCTTGATCTCTTTGTAGATTCTGATTACTAATCCTTTATCTGCAGCATAGTCTGCAGATATTATTTCCCATTCTGTCAGTTGCCTATTCAATTTCCTGACTGTTTCTTTTGAAGTACAGAAACTTCTCAATTTGATGCAATCCCAATTGTTAATTTTGGCTTTGAATGCGTGTGCCTCCGGGGTCTTTTCCAAGAAGTCTTTGCCAGTATCTATATCTTGCAGGGTTTCTCTAATGTTCTATAATAATATGATGGTGTGGGGTCATAGATTTAAGTTTTTAATCCATGTTGAGTGAATTTTTGTGTAAGGTGAAAGGTAGGGGTCTTGCTTCATGATTCTGCACATGGAAATCCAATTTTCCCAGCACCATTTATTGAATAGACTGTCCTTACTCCAGGGATTGGTTTTGATCCTTGATCAAATATAAGTTGGCTGTAGCTGTTTGGATTGATTTCTGGTGTTTCTATTCTGTTCCACTGGTCTATCCATCTGTTTCTGTACCAGTACTATGCTGTTTTGATAACTACTGCCCTGTAGAATGTCCTGAAATCTGGTAATGTGATACCTCAGGCTTTGTTTTTGTTGTACAAGATTGCTTTTGCTATTCGAGGTCTCCTGTGTCTCCACATCAATTTCAGCATCATTTTTTCCAGATTTGAGAAGAATATCTTTGGTACTTTGATTGTATTGCATTGAATCTCAAAATTACTTTTCAGAAAATGGACATTTTGATGATATTGATTCTTCCAATCCATGAGCATGGAAGATTTTTCCATTTTTTGGTATCTTCTTCTATTTCTTTCTTTAAGGACCTCAATAGACATTTTTAAAAAGAGGAAATCCAAATGGCCAACAGACACATGAAAAATGTTCAAGATCACTAGCAATCAGGGAAATGCAAATCAAATCCACATTGAGGTTTCACCTCACCCCGCTTAGAATGGCTCACATACAGATATCTACCAACAACAAATGCTGGAGAGGATGTGGGGAAAAAGAGACACTAACCCACTGTTGGTGGGAATGCAAACTGGTAAAGCCACTATGGAAGTCAGTTTGGAGCTTCCTCAGAAACCTGAATACAACCCTACCATACAACTCAGCCATCCCACTCTTTGGAATTTACCCAAATGGAATTAAAGGGGGAAAAAAAAAGAGCTATTTGCACCTCAATGTTTATTTCAGCTCAATTCACAATAGCTAAGACCTGGAATCAACATAAATGCCCATCAACAGTAGACTGAATAAAGAAATTATAGGATATGTACTCTATAGAATACTATACAGCAGTAAAAAACAAATGAAATCCGGTCATTTGCAACAAAATGGAGAAATCGGGAAAACATCATGCTGAGTGAAATAAGACAGTCCCAAAGGGACAAATATCATATGGTCTCCCTGATCGATCACAACTAACAGAGCACCAAAAAGGAAACCTGAAATGAAATGGACACTATGAGACACAGTCACTTGATCAGTCCTTGTCCTGACTGCTGATGAACAACTTAATACTTTATCCCTTTTAGTATGTTTTTTTGTCCTACTTAATACTATTGGTTGAACTCTGTAATTAACACACAATTATTCTTAGGTGTTTAAATTTAACTGAAAAGTGATCCCTGTTAAATATAAGAGTGGGAATAAGAGAGGGAGGAGTTGTACAATTTGGGACATGCTCAGTTGGACTTGCCCCAAATAGTAGAGTTAGAAACGTGCCAGGGGATTCCGATACAATCCCATCAAGGTGGCATGTACCAATGCCATCTCACTAGTCCAAGTGATCAATTTCAGGTCATAATTGATCATAATGATAGGTCTAAGAGTCAAAGGGATCACATAAACAAGACTAGTGTCTGCTAATACCAACTGAAAGTACTAAAAAGGAGAGGACGATCCAACATGGTAAGCGGCATACACAGCAGACTCATAGAATGGCAGATGTCCTGAACAGTACTCTGGCCTCAAATCAGCCTTTAAGGCATTCAGATCTGGCTCAAGAGACCATGAGAGTATTTTAGGCATGAAAATCCAAAACACTCTGGCAAAACAACAACAACAACAAAAAGCAAAAACAAAACAAACAAAAAACAAGAACAACAACTAAATGAAAGATCTCTGTGAGTGAGATCCCAGTAGAAAGAAAGGGCCATCAAAGAAGGAGGTACCTTTCTCTGAAGGGAGGAGTGAACTTCCACTTTGACTATGGCCTTGCCTAAATAAGATCAGAGTTGCTGAACTCAAAAGGCTTCCATAGCCTCGGCAACTCATGACAAAAGCCTAGGGTGATTACTGACGCCATAAACAAACGTGTCAATTGTTAAGTCAACAACAGGAGTCACTGTGCACTTACTCCCCATGTAGGATCTCTGTCCTTAATGTGTTGTCCAATGTGAATTAATGCTATAACTAGTACTGAAACAGTATTTTACACTTTATATTCTGTGTGGGTGCAAACTGTTGAAATCTTTACTTAATATATGCTAAATTGATCTGTATATAAAGATAATTGGAAATAAAAAAATAGTAAACAACGAAGTGTAATTAAAAACATAAAACATATGTATTAAATGCTAGTAATTAAATCAACACTGTTTCTTAAAGCTAGGATGCAATGAGGGACTATATATCTATCCACATTATTTAGGAACACATTTTATTTAGAAGTATACTGACTGTAATAGCTTGGGATCTCCAAATTGCTATTTATGATCCTCAGGTTTAGGGAGCATCATGGCAGAACATACTAAAAGCCTTCAGTACTAGTTTCTAATACTGGCTTCTTCATCCTATATAAACATCTATTTCAAGTTGGTCTAATATACCTATAAAATTATGATGAAATACAGTTAGCTCTGCATATCTACAGTTTCTTCAAAGGTAGAAAGACTGTCCCTCATATTATGTATTTTATCCCTTCCCTACTCTTGATGATGATACTGAGAAAAACCACTACTTTGACATTCTATGCTTCCATGAATCCCTCAGGACTGAACTGACATCTGATTGGTAAACACAAGAAGAAAAAACTCGGTAGATTTTGCTCAGTTCTATTTATTTTTATTCTTTCCTGTAATGAGCTAGATGCCTAAGGTAATAAGAAGTTGACAATGCTGCTCCAAAGGAGGCCAGATGTGGCTTAGCATTTTCTGTGATAATGATTAAATATGCTAAATTCCATGGTTTAGTGAGTACAATCATGAGGCTTTTGTAATATAATTTGTTAATGATAAAATTTTATTTTGTTCCTGTCACTCCTTGGTTTTAATTAATGTACTCAAACACAGAGATCATTACTGGGTATCTCTTAGTAAACACTATATTACTGATCTAGTTATTTACTAGTGATCCAGTTATTTACTAATTATCAATAGTAAAACAGACCTGAAATTTTCAGAGAAGCTATTTTCATTTTTTAATTTTTAAAAAAGATTTATTTATTTTGAAAGGCAGAGTTACACAAAGAGAGAAGAGAGAGCTATCTTCTATCTGCTGGTTTACTCCCCAGATGGTGGTAACAATCAGCAATGGGCCATGATGAAGCCAGGAGCCAGGAGCTCTAGCCAGGTCTCCCACATGAGTGGCAGGGGCCCAAATACTTGGGCCATCTTCCACTGCTTTTCCCAGGCCATTAGCAGGGAGCTGGATTGGAACTGGAGCCCATTTGGGATGCCAGAGTTGCAAGCGACACCACAACACCAGACCCCAAAGAAGTTATTTTTAAGTAGTAACATTTTATGATACCTAAAATCAGTACCTTCCCCATAAAAGGGCAGGAAATCGTTCTGGCAGTAACAACTCCTAGGACCATAACTTTAGGAAAACAGGCGGATCCTTCATTACAGGAACAAATAATTTTCAGTTAGATTCAAAAGGCTTCTATCAATCACATTTACAGGGCGAGGGCTGTGGTGCAGCAGGTTAAGCAGCTGCTTGTAATGCCAGTTGAGTCCTGGTTATTTCACTTCTGATCCAGTTTTCTGCTAATTCAACTGGGAAGGCAATAGAAGATGGATCAAGTTACTTGAGCCCCTGCCACCCACATGAAGACCAAGATGAAGAGCCTGGCTCCTGGCTTCAGCCTGACCTAGACCTGGTTGTTGGGGACATTTGGGGAGTGAACTAGCATATGGGACTGTGCTTTCTCAACTCTCAAGTAGCAGATGGAAGTGTGCATGGTCCCACTCTCTGCCTTTCAAATAACTAAATATGGAATTATATCAGAACAACATTTAGGAAGCAAAACTTTTAGAAAAGATAAACAGCTTTGACTTATCTGGGCTTGGGATTAATATAGATTGGATATGACAATCTGACTGACAACAGTGTTCACTCTTCAATTACAAGAGTGATTGAGCTAGAAGGTGAGACAGATGTATAGACAAATTTCTTGAGATCCAACATGGACCTAAAACAGTAATTTATTTACGATGAGTCTAAAACTTAAGCAACTACAATGAATCAGAACCATTGAGAGTATTCCAAACATTGTGATAAACAAGGTAACATGCAGGTGCCTTTTAGAACTTCCGGGTCTCACAGGGTGGTGGGAGGAGAGAAGTGCTTAAGTACAATTATAAAGCAAGTACTTTATTTTGATACAGCTTCTATGTCAATTTTGCCTAGCCACTGCTCTTATGCAATTTCACCCAATTTACCTACATAAATATAACCTAGATATAATTTCTCTAACTCCATTGAGTACTATCATATTCAGCCATCAAAGAGAGCTGTTAAGTATCCAAAAAAGACTAGGAAAGGACAATCGCTGAGAGGAACACTTACACTTAGAGACTGTCTTTTAACCACTAAGATGTGCTGGAATTCAGATCTGGTAAATCAAAGACTCATGACCCTGATAATTTTGCATCCATGAATTCTGTTAGAATACACTCTCCCTCAAATCTCTCTAAGACAAAGATATTCTAGGCCAAATCTGACAGAAATGAATATTTACTAATGATTAAGGATTCCCTTAAGCAAGAATACCTAATAAAGTACTAAATTTTAATAATCTCCATTTACAAAGTGGAAAACGAAATCCTGGAATCCTGGGACAGCATGAAACCATACTAGGCAACATTCTTCAGGATCTTGATGCACACCGAAGGAAAAAAAAAAAAACAAAAAAAAACAAAAACAAAAACAAAAACAGATGAATTGAGGGTTGAAATAAAATTCTAAAATGGAACAAAAGTGGAAAAAACTAAATCACCAGATAAACAGTGTTTTCCAAATTTAAAAGTTATGCAAATCCCTAAGAAACACTAACACAAATAAATGAAAAAAATCTTCAAGAGAAGTTAGTATATGAAACAGCCAAAAACAAAAAACAAAAACTACACATTTTTAAAACAAGAGCTTAATATCTCACATACCAATGGCGATAACTATCAAATGAAAAACTGAAGGTGCAGGTAAAGATGTAGTGAAACAGAGAACTATAAACATTACCAATGAGAATATAAAGTAGAAATTAATTTGTCTGAAGACTTCTGTAACTGTTAAATAAATATCCCTGAATATAGAAAAGGCTTCATATAACAAAGGAATTTTCAAAATATTAACATCGTAATAATGCAATTAAAAAGCCATTAAGAACATTATACTATGTAGCAAAAAACAATTGACATACACATATACTAATAACATCATAATGTAATCTAAACACTAAACAAGGATCAAAATAGCATGACAGAATGGCTTATGTCATAGCGTTCAGAAAAAAAAAAAAAGGAGGAAAAGTTCTTGTAAATTACACAGTCAACACTATATATAAAACAACCTGTAAAGAATAAGGGTCAACTGAAAGATTATCAGTACCCAAAACAAACACTGTTTTAATGCGGTATGGAAAAATGTTAATTTACAGACTGATCAGACAGCCAATAAAGCAACGTACACAAAACATGTTTTTGATTACTCATTTATCATCTGAGTAACTTCTACTTATTTATAAAATCATAAAAATACTTTTTATAAAGGACTTACCACATGAGTAGTTTTTAATGTATTGCCATCAAATCTGCATAAACTGGAACTCTCTTCAAAGAAAATATCACATTCTTCTAACTCTTGAGCATTACAAGGAGGTTTTTCTTTATCTGGATTTGGATTCTTAGACCAGAAAATAAAACAAAAAATATACAAATAATTAAAAATTATTATGACCCACAAAAACATAATCAACAAGAACAGACACAAATACAGTATGGACTGAACAGAAAAAGACATCAAAAGAAGTATAAGCACAATCTGAAAGATATAAAGGAAAACTGAATATGTTGACAGAAGCAGATGAATACTATAAAAACAAAAACCAAACTTAACTCCTAGATATGAAAATATAGTATCTGAAATGGGAAACAAACAGATGGTATTGACAGCAATCATGGCAGAAGGTCTAATTAAGGGCCCTGCAGTGTGGCACTGTGGCTAAAGCCTCTGCCTATGAGGCCAGCATCCCATATGGGCACTGGTTCGAGTCTCAACTGCTCTGCTTCCTATCCAGCTCTCTGCTAGTGCATATGGGAAAGCAGCAAAGGACAATCCAAGTGCTTGGACCACCGCACCATGAGGGAGTCCCAAAAGGAACTCCTGGCTCCTGGTTTTGGCCTGGCCCAACCCTGGGCCACTGTAGCCATTTGCAGAGTGAATGGAGACCTCCCTCTCTCTCTGTAATTCTGCCTTTCAAATAAATAAAATAATTTTTTAACAGGCCAATTAAAATTGAAACACATAAGAGGAATCCAAAATGTTCATGGAAAACTGAATTAAAAAATAAGCAATATAAACTTTCTGAAAATAAGATTCATCAAGTTCAATACCAGTCATTTATTCCTTCTTTAAGGAAGTGAGGGTTCTGAAAAGGTAACAATGACAGAAGCCTATTTTACACTATTAACTGAAGAAATATCCGTGCTTTTTAAAGATTTTTGTTTCTTCCCCAAAGAAACCATTTATTTAATGAGTAAAATTTCAAAAGCACAATTTAAAGATATAGTGTTTCTTCCCATCAAACCTACCCTCCCACCCCACCACATTCTCCCTCTCAAATTCCCAGTCCCATTCTCTGTTAAGAAAAATCAAAAACAAAAACAAAAACAAAAAACCTCTTCCTCAACAGTCAAGACAATGGTTGTTCAAGTCATTGCTTCTCAAAGTGCCAATTCCACTTCTACAGATTTCATTTTAGGTGCTCTATTAGTCATCAAGGATCAGGAAGAACATATACTATTTATCCCCTTGTAACTGACTGTCTTATTTCACTAAGTATGATGTGTTCCACATCCATCCATTTTGTTGCAATTGACTAGGTTTGATTTTTTTTACCATTGTATAGTATTCCATAGAGTACATATCCCATAAGTCCTTTATCCAGTCATCAGCTGATAGACATTTAGGTTCATTCCATGTCTTAGCTAATGTGAATTGAGCTGCAATAAACATGGAGGTGCAGATAACTTTTATTTCCTGATTTCACTTCCCTTGGGTAAATTCCCAGGAGTGGGATGGCTGGGTCATATGGCAGGCCTATATTCAGATTTCTGAGATATCTCCCATGATTTCCACAGTGGGCTTAGCAGTTTACATTCCCACCAACAGTGGGTTAGCATCCCTTTTCCCCCACATCCTCACCAGCATCTGCTGTTGGTAGATTTTTGTATGTGAGCCATTCTAACTGGGGTGAGGTGAAACCTCATTGTGGTTCTGATTTGCATTTCCCTGATAGCTAGTGATCCTGAGCATTTTTTCATGTATCTGTTGGTATTTGGATTTCCTCTTCTGAAATATGTCTGTTTAAGTCCTTGGCACATTTCTTTCTTTCTTTTTTTTTTTTTTACAGGCAGAGTGGACAGTGAGAGAGAGACAGAGAGAAAGGTCTTCCTTTTGCCGTTGGTTCACCCTCCAATGGCCTCCGCGGTCGGCGCGCTGCGGCCGGCGCACCGCGCTCGTCCGATGGCAGGAGCCAGGAGCCAGGTGCTTTTCCTGGTCTCCCCATGGGGTGCAGGGCCCAAGCATTTGGGCCATCCTCCACTGCACTCCCGGGCCACAGAAGAGGGCTGGCCTGGAAGAGGGGCAACCGGGACAGAATCCGGTGCCCAGACTGGGACTAGAACCCGGTGTGCCGGCGCCGCAAGGCGGAGGATTAGCCTGTTGAGCCACGGCGCCGGCCGGCACATTTCTTAACTGGGTTGTTTTGTTGTTGGAATTTCTTGATCTCTCTACATTCTGTTTATTAATCTTTTATCAGTTGCATAGTTTGCAAATAATTTCTCCCAGTGGATGGAAGAACTCTCTTTCTCTTCCTCAGCCTCTATGTAACTCTGACTTTCAAACAAACAAATCTTTAAAAAAATAAAAAGAAAAAGAAAGACAGAAACAAATGAGGATAACATGGACTCTCAAGGATTTTGATTGAAACTACTGCAAAATTATCCATGTTTCATGAGAAGAATGAGCAGAAGCACTGTCTTGATGGAGGTGGGTTCTCTGGTGAAGGTTTTCTTGGCATTTTTTCTGCTAAAGCTTTGGCTAACTTTCATGGCATAAACAGTGTTATCATTCCTTGACACTTCTGAAAGTCACCAAATAAAATGCCTTGAACATCCCAAAGAACTGTTGTCATGACCTTTGTTCCTGACTGGTCTGTTTTTGCTTTGACTGGACCACTTCCACTTCTTAGTAACAGTTGCTTTGATTATGCTTTATCTTTAGGATCTTACTGGTAAAAGCTATGTTTCATCTCTTGTTTGAAGACTTTGAAGAAGTATATCAGGATCATGTCTCCATTTCTTTAAAATTCCACTGAAAACTCCGCTCTCGTCTATAGCTGATTTGGGTGCAAAACTTTTGGCAATCATCAAGTAAGAAAGTCTGATCAACTTTCAATTTTTTAATCAAAATTGTGTATGCTAAACCAATTAAGATATATGAGGTGCTGATCCAATCTACTGATAATCATCGGTCCTTCCCAATTTGGGCATGAACAAGATCAATTTTTTCTGCACAAATTGATGTGGCTGGTCTGCTGGTGTGGGCTTCATCTTCAACACTGTATCTTCCCTTATTAAAATGAGTTACCCATTGTAAGCAGCTGACTTCTTTAGAACATTGTTCACCTAAATTTTTCATAAAGCACCAATGACTTCACTATTTTGCTCCCCAATTTTTTTTATTTGACAGGTAGAGTTAGACAGTGAGAGAGACAGAGACAGAGAGAAAGGTCTTCCTTCCGTTGGTTCACTCCCCAAAGGGCCACCATGGCCAGCGTGCTGCACCGAGCCGAAGCCATGAGTCAAGTGCCTCTTCCTGGTCTCCCATGCGGGTGCAGGGCCCAAGCACCTGGGCCAACCTCCACTGCCTTCCCGGGCCACAGCAGAGAGCTAGACTGGAAGAGGAACAACTGGGACTAGAACTCGGCACCCATATGGGATGCCAGCGCTGCAGGCAGAGGATAAGCCAACTGAGCCATGGCACCAGCCTTGTTCCCAAATTTTACCATAAATTTGATATGGGTTCCCTCTTCAAGTTTAACAGAATTTATGTTTTGGCTCTTTTCAAACCTTCTTAATGCTTCAAACTAAACACTATTCAGACATGCTATAACAAGCTAATGTGAATTCATTTTGGTGCAAATAAATTTTGAAATCTAGGGGCCAGCGCTGTGGTGCAGCAGGTTAACACCCTGGCCTGAAGCGCCAGCATCCTATATGGGCGACGGTTGGAGTTCTGCTGCTCCACTTCCAATCTAGCTCTCTGCTATGACCTGGGAAAGCAGTATAACACGGCCCAAGTTCTTGCGCCCCTGCACCTGCGTTGGAGACCCAGAGAAGCTCCTGGCTCCTGATCGGTGCAGCTACGGCCATTGCGGCCAATTGGGGAGTGAACCAGTGGATGGAAGACCTCTCTCTCTCTCTCTCTCTCTCTCTCTCTGCCTCTCCTCTCTCTGTGTAACTCTGACTTGCAAATAAATAATTCTTTTAAAAAAATTTGAAATCTATGCATATGTTTTTTAATATACACATTTTCCATGAGCATTGTGAAAACCTCATATAGCAATAGAAACTATCCAAAGTGAAACACAAACACACACACACACAAAACCAAAACCACCAGGATAAAAATCAAGAAATCTAACATGTAATAAATTAAAAGAGGGCAGGAAGAATGGAAAAGTACTATGAACAAATAATGGACACAACTTTTTCAAATTTGATTAAAGCTATAATCATACAGATTCAAGAAGGGAAAAGAATCCCTAGGATAACTTTTATTTTAATAAACAAAATCTCAGCAAGTCAAATTACAATGGAACTGCTTAGTAGTAATAAGGAGAAAATCCTAAAAGCTGTTGGAGGAAGAAAAAAACACTGTAGTGAGGTGAGTATAAAGATTTGAAAAACACCAAATTGCCTTCAGTTGCAGATGACAAGATTCTATGTTTATTTTTTCAATCACTGGTGTTCAATCATAAACAACTTTCTCATAAATATCAATATTCCTTTGAAACCATCCAATTTAAAATGTAGTTAGCAGCAACTACCTACAACCTCAAACTAAGCCTCCACTCTGATCACTGATATTATCCCCAAAGGCCTTCACAATAAATATGTGCTAAAACAATCAGCATAGGGTAATGTAGCCTGTAGAGTTTGCTGGGCTAGAAAGACAAAGTTTTATAATCCTAAATATGAACTCTAGGGACTTCTGAAATTAATCACTCCAGGCAAATATGAATCTTTGTTTTGGCCATGTTTCTTTTTAGACAGAAACATTCATTTTCAGTCTTCTTTCTTTTCTACCTAGGGATACAACTAACTCTATAGTACAAATGATTTCTTACACAATCTTTCTCATCACTACAATTCAAGAAGGCAGTAAATTACACATTTTACATATGTTGATGTAATTTTTGGTAAATGAACCTATCACTGAAGTTCTGGTATACTGCTATAATTTGTTCAAATTCTTAATATAATCTTACATGTAATTAGAGTGGGAATATATTCAGCCTCATGGTTGAGTGAATATTGTGTTGTCATGGTAATCATTATAATGAATTACTTTCTTACTCAGAAGTAACTAAACTATATAAATTATATATATACATATACACCCTTGAAGGATTCCAAGATCACCTAGAACATCTCAATGATGATAAGTTAAAATTATTAGCATATAAACCATAGGATTGTAACTTTTGCCTCTGCCAGCACTGGTCATTTGATATGTACAGATACATATATGTGCATACCCTTTACACAATATGCCCACACATATATGTAATTACATAATGTAAGAAATTAGTACTAGAGATTCAATCCACACTACACATAATCAAGTCTATTGTATCAAGAAAAGCAAAGCAATGTTTGAAAAACATGGAATAATCCTCCCATAACATCCTTTTGGGTCAGTGGAAAGTCACATTAATATTGCAACTGCTTACCAGTTCTTCTGATGTCAAATGCATCAAATGTTCAGCTATTGCAGCACACTGGGCTGAGTCTCTTATAAGCTCCCCTTGTTTATCACCAATCACTAGCTCAGGCCATGTCATTCCTTCATTCTTCTTGATCAAGGAAATCTCCAAGCTATATGTTTTAAAAAGTAATGTTATATTAAGCAACTTATAAAATCAGTAAAAAACAGGATTCTTCCATAAGAAATTACTATCTTGTTCCTTTTAGTTTTTGTATGTGACAGAAAACCTCTGTTCCAAGAGAAAATAATTTGGATTTAATATACAATAAGAAAGTACCACTGGAAACGGTACATCAAGTTTGGAAAGCACAGGACCAAGAATGCAAAGTACTGTTGTAAATCAGGTATCAACTGAATTTTACAGCATTTAAGTAACAAAAGTAAGAGCAGCAAGTACCATGAGACATTTGTTGGGGGTAGAATAGGGATGGGGTAGGCATAAGCCAAACCGGAAAAGGCCTATAACAAGAGTACCTCTTTGTATGTGGAACTAACAATTAACTTCATTTTTACCAATTAAAAGCAAAGTACACAATTATTAATATAAAGGCCAGGAAGATTAAATCAATGAAAATGTATTTTTAAAAATATGCTTAGGGGTTGGCAGTGTGGCACAGCCAGTTAAGTTGCTGCCTGCAAAGCCAGCATCCCACACAAATGCCAGTTCCAGTCCCAGCTGGTTCCACTCCAATCCAACTCCCTGCTAATGTACCTGGGAAAGCAGCAGCAGGTGATCCCAGTGCTTGGGCCCCTGCTATCCATGTGGGAGACCTGGATGGAGTTTCAGGTTCTTGGTTTCATCCTGGCCCAGCCCTGGTCATTTGGGGGGTGAACCAAGAGAAGGCAAGTGTCTCTCTCCCTATCTCTCCCTCCAACTCTGTCATTCAAATCAATCAATCTTTAAAAGAAATACTAACTTATTTAAAATCTAATTCTGTACTTTCAAGCCATTAAACGTACTTCAAATGAATAAAAGGAACCTGTCAAGGAATACTGAAATCAAGAACTAACAGAGCAGGGAAGGGAGAAAGAGGTAACTATGGACATATGAGAATAAGGAAGTGGGTCCCCTTTCCTTTGGTATAAGACAAGAAATGCAGGTAAGATGTTTGGGAGCAGCTGTTGCTGTTAAGAGAGAAAAGTGGGTTGCTGTTAGTTGTTCCACAGCAAAGAGACCTTTAACACAGACCATCTTTGGTGCATGTGTGCTACCCTAACTCATGCCCTAGAACATAACTGCAAGCAGAAAATTACAAGAATACAATAGTAACTATTATCATCATTATCAAACAGAACATGCAAACTTACCAGCTATTCTTTTTGAAGGGAATTAATTACAGCATTTTAAAGTGTTCTAAAATTGCTTATTTTAAGGCACTATACAAAATAATATCTTCCTTGTATAATATGAGTCCTTAAGATTAGCATTGAAAATCATCACATCAATAATGCTGAGATTTAGTTATATCTTCTAACAAAAAGCTAATTTTGATAACAATGGGGATGAGGATGAAGATGATCATAATGACTGCAGCTTATACTTAGCTAATGCTTAGCATATGTTGGGCTCTAAGTCTTTTGCAACAAAATGGATGCAACTAGAAACCATTACACTTACCGAAATGAGCCATTCCCAATAAGACAGATACCATCTGTTTTCCCTAATCTGTGGTAACAAATACAGTACCTAAATGTAACATATTGGAGTGAAATTGACATTTTGAAATCCAATGTTTGTTTATAGTCACTATATTGAGGAACAGTGTTTCTTCTTCATACCATTTGTTTAACTCTCTACGTAGTGTAAGGTTCATCTTATGAGTACCAAGTAAACTGAAAATATGTCTTTGTGAAAATGAAGAATGGGAGTAGGAGAGGGAGGAGGAAGAAGGGTGGAAACATAGTTGGGAAATTTTACTATGTTCCTAAATCTGTAAATATGAAATACATGAAATTTGTATACCTTAAATAAAATTTTTAAAATAGTAAAAAAAACTATAAAAAAATAAAATCCTTCCAAAGTGATACATCTTAATAGACACAAGTAATTTGATCAATAAAATCTGATCAGAGAATTTTGTTGTGAGCCTAACAGTATCTTTTTTGTGATACTACTAAATGTTTCTACTGAATATTGAAACTAATTACATAAAGTTCAAGTACTCTTCTCGCTTTATGAGGTTATTCTTGATGGCTCGCGTTTAGTAATAAACTCTAGGTGGTTTACCAATTTAAAAATCTTCCCGCAAATATCTCATTGCTAAATAGAATATGTGGTATCTTTCTAGACAAGGCGGTGGAGGAGCAGGAGGAAGACGGAATGCCTGGAGAGGCCGGCCTGCATCACCGCGCACCTCAGGAGCCTTGGGAAGACCTGGCCAGAAGAGAAGATATTTGGTTTCCACAAGCCAAAGATCTACCAAAGCATAGAGGGCTGCTGCATCTGCCGGGCCAAGTCCTCTAGGTCCCGCTTCACTGACAGTAAGCGCTACGAGAAGGACTTCCAGAGCTGATTTGGGTTACATGAGATGCATTTCGGAGACATCTGCAACGCCTGTGTCCTGCTGGTGAAAAGATGAAAGAAGCTACCGGCAGGATCCAAAAAAACCTGGAAATCATGTGGTAAATGCAAGGGCAGGACCCAGTCTAAAGACCACACCGAAACCAAAGAAAGTGAAGACTGGAAACAGGAGGAAAAGCAACCAGATCAGCAAATTGCAGAAGGCATTTAAACGTCACAATTCTGATGCTCACAGAACCACCTCCAGTGCCTCTCCAGCTCAGTCTCCTTAGTATAGTGACCAGTCAGATGATGGCTCAGATACAGAGATGGCTTCCGGCTCCAACAGAACTCCGGTTTTTTCCTTTTTAGATCTCAACTACTGGACAAGGCAGAAGATCTGCTGTGGGGTCATCTACAAAGGGCATTTGGGGGAAGTGCTCATCGACACGCACCTCTTTAAGCCTTGCTGCAACAGCAAGAAGCCAGCTGCCAAGCTGCCGGCACCCCAGAGAGCCCCAAGCTGCTGCCCATGGCGCCTCAGGAGTGGTGACCGCCGCCCACGGGGCCAGGCGGCAGAGCAGCAGATTCTGCAAGGACCACGAAGCGACATATTGACCCTCTTAACATTTGCACTTAGATACATACTTTTCTGCCAAAAGACAATTTCTAGACTAATTCTGAATGGATTATCTTCCTCCCAGTCTCGCTTATTGAAAGAAAGAATACGTGTACATAATATTGAAGATGTTAAGGATTTCATAAGAAAGCTGAATGCTGCTGTAAAGTGCTCTTTATGTTTTTTTTTTTTTTAATTAAATCCACTTCTCATGAATGGAATTAGGGGAATTTCAGGAGAGATGGGATCTGTTATATGATAAGCCACATGTAGTTGTAGTCTTTCTGTACTGAGAAACAATGGTTGGGGCAGTTTCTAATTGGCTGGCAGTCCTTGTTTTCCCTCCCAACAGTAAATTGGTAGTAACCCAGTTACAGGACCCCTGGCACTGGAATCCTGGGTGCTCAAACCCGTACTACTGACAATGAAGCGGGAGTGCGTCCCGGGCAGGAGACGCTAACTTCTCAACAGACAGAGGTCACTCAGCTGCATATGGTGCATCCATGTATATGATTAATCCATCCCACCTCCCTCATGTTCATGTTTGATCCAGGTTTTAATTTCCACGAGGTCCCACAGTGGAGGCGGAGCTCCGCCCCAGGGAATGCAGATCCCGGGTTAAACAGGCTCAGCCTCGTTGAGAAACAGTGAAGGCACGCTGCCCTGGGGACTTGTCTGGCCTGTGTGGCACTGGCTCGCCTTAGGAACTAGGGGAACTTTGCCGCCAATCCGGGCTGTTCCATTAGGGTCCTGGCTTTTATCTCTTGTGACCTTTGTAAAGGTTTTACCTGAGTCGCGCTGGCGTCTGACTTCTTGTAGCCGACTAGGGTTTCTGGTTTTTGTTTTGTTTTTTCTAGTTATAACTAACATAAAATAGAGTAAAAGGACAGAGGCGTGCGTGAATACTAAGACTGGCTATGCTTTGACTTTTTAGTCTGGCTTTCTGCTCTCCAGATGCTACCGTAGAGCTCTCCACTTCTGAGATCCTCATTTCTAAGCATCTCACTTGAATCCATGCCAAAGTACTCTCATTGCCTCTTTTCTAGAAGTCCAGGAAAAACAAACAAACAAAAAGCCCTGTTCGGACGGGCCCCTGCAGGAGGATCATCACACTTACAGTGCTGGGAATCAGCGCTTATATTTAAAATTGCAGTTTTAGGCCAGCGCCATGGCTCAACAGGCTAATCCTCCGCCTAGTGGCGCCGGCACCCCGGGTTCTAGTCCCGGTCGGGGAACCGGGGTCTGTCCCGGTTGCCCCTTTTCCAGGCCAGCTCTCTGCTGTCGCCAGGGAGTGCAGTGGAGGATGGCCCAAGTGCTTGGGCCCTGCACCCCATGGGAGACCAGGAGAAGCATCTGGCTCCTGGTTTTGGATCAGCGCGGTGCGCCGGCCGCAGCGGCCATTGGAGGGTGAACCAACGGCAAAGGAAGACCTTTCTCTCTGTCTCTCTCTCTCACTGTCCACTCTGTCAAAAAATAAATTAATTAATTAATTAAAAATAAATAAATAAAATTGCAGTTTTGGGTTTTGGGTAGTGTAACCAAGGAGTGAGCCCCGTAGTTCTCTAGCTCTTGTCTGTACCTAACAGACTGCATTTCTTCTTTGTGGGAAAAAGACTGCCTGCTCCCGACCCCACATACCCCTGACTCCCACTGCCTCAAAAGGTGATGCAAGGGTCCGCTGTTACCATCCTCCATCCTGAGTTATTTTGAAATGCCTTTGTTGTTTTTCTTTTTTTGTACATGTTGGCTGCAGTACTGGTGGTAGAATATACTAGGGGCCTGGCCAAGATGGCGGAATAGTGAGGGCACGCACCAACAGTCCGGGAAAAGATAGTTTAATGAAAGTGGAGTTACTGTAGCATCAGGGAAAGACTCAGAAAAAAACTGCAGAGGAAACTCTTGCAGATCTAGCGAATGTGGCACAGAGGACCTACAGGGAGAGCAAGTTCGCCCACCGTGAGGAAGCTGTGCCGCTGTGGGAACAGAGCCGCTGAGGGAGGGAGCCCAGCCGCAGAATCTGTGCACCAGCGCTGGAAGGGGAGGTGAGACAAAAATCCCACAGTAACCCGAGACATTGGCAGGAAGAGGCAGACCCCACTGGGGAAAGTGCACCAGGCTGACTGGAGAAAAAAAAAAAAAAACAAATAAATAAGGGGAACCAGCACGGACACTAGCCTCTCTCTTCTCTCACCTTACAAAGCCGAGCCAGACAAAGAGCAGTAAAATGCCGCCCACCACTAACAGGTTAGATCTAGGGAAAGTGGGCAGAGCTAAGAAACAGAGACTGTGAAAATCTGAGGTAACCTTTACAACCCGGTGAGAGAGTGTGGAGAAATGCCAAACAAAAGTAGAAACCGAGGTAACAAGAGCAAGGAAGACATTATGATGCCGCTAAATGAAAAAGACACCCCAATTCAAGATTATGAAGATGATGAGATAGAAGAAATGCAAGAAGCAGATCTCAAAAAATTGATAAGAACATTAAGAAGTTCTCAAAAACAAATTCTTGAACTACAGAAATCTTTAATGGATAAGACAGAAAATCTCTCTGGCGAAAATGAAATATTAAGGAGGAATCAAAATGAAATGAAACAACTAGTAGAACAAGAAACTGTGATAGTGATGAGAAATCATAATGAAATGAAGAATTCAATAGATCAAATGACAGACACATTAGAGAGCCTTAAAAGCAGAATGGGTGAAGCAGAAGAGAGAATATCGGACTCAGAAGACAGAGAACAGGAAAGGAAACAGTCAAACCAAAGAAAAGAAGAGGAAATCAGAAATCTAAAATATATTCTTGGGAATCTACAGGATACTATTAAAAAACCCAACATTCGAGTTCTAGGAGTTCCTGAAAGCATGGAGGGGGAGAAAGGATTAGAAGGCCTTTTTGGTGAGATACTAGCAGAAAATTTCCCAGGTCTGGAGAAGGACAGAGACATCCTAGTACAGGAAGCACATACATGACCAAAAGAGATCCTCACCACGACATGTTATAATTAAACTCACCACAGTGAAACAAAAAGAAAAGATCCTAAAATGTGCGAGAGAGAACCATCAGATTATTCTCAGAGGAACTCCAATTAGACTCACAGCTGACTTCTCATCAGAAACCCTGCAAGCTAGGAGGGAATGGCAAGATATAGCCCAGGTACTAAGAGAGAAACTTCCAGCCAGAAAAAAAAAGACCAAAATCAATAAAATCAGAGATGAAAAAGGAAACATAAACAACAGACACCACAGAAATCAAAAGAATCATCAGAAACTACTACAAGGACTTATATGCCAGCAAACAGGGAAATCTATCAGAAATGGACAGATTCATGGATACATGCAACCTACCTAAATTGAACCAGAAGACATAGAAAACCTAAACAGACCCATAACTGAGACAGAAATTGAAATAGTAATAAAGGCCCTCCCAACAAAGAAAATCCTAGGACCAGATGGATTCACTGCTGAATTCTACCAGACATTTAAAGAAGAACTAACTCCAATTCTTCTCAAACTATTCAGAACAATCGAAAAAGAGGGAATCCTCCCAAACTCTTTCTATGAAGCCAGCATCACCTTAATTCCTAAGCCAGAAAAAGATGCAGCATTGAAAGAGAATTACAGACCAATATCCCTCATGAACATAGATGCAAAAATCCTCAATAAAATTCTGGCCAATAGAATGCAACAACACATCAGAAAGATCATCCACCCAGACCAAGTCGGATTTATCCCTGGTATGCAGGGGTAGTTCAATGTTCGCAAAACAATCAATGTGATACACCACATTAACAGACTGCAGAAGAAAAACCATATGATTATCTCAATAGATGCAGAGAAAGCATTTGATAAGATACAACACCCTTTCATGATGAAAAACCTAAGCAAACTGGGTATAGAAGCCATATTCCTTAATACAATCAAAGCAATTTCTGAAAAACCCACGGCCAGTATCCTATTGAATGGGGGAAAAGTTGGAAGCATTTCCACTGAGATCTAGTATCAGACAGGGATGCCCACTCTCACCACTGCTATTCAATATAGTACTGGAAGTCTTAGCCAGAGCTATTAGGCAAGAAAAACCAATTAAAGGGATACAAATTGAGAAGGAAGAACTCAAACTATCCCTCTTTGCAGATGATATGATTCTTTATTTAGGGGACCCAAAGAACTCTACTAAGAGACTATTGGAACTCATAGAAGAGTTTGGCAAAGTAGCAGGATATAAAATCAATGCACAAAAATCAACAGCCTTTGTATGCACAGGCAATGACACAGCTGAGGAAGAACTCTAAGATCAATCCCATTCACAATAGCTACAAAAACAATCAAATACCTTGGAATAAACTTAACCAAGGATGATCTCTATGATGAAAATTACAAAACCTTAAAGAAAGAAATAGAAGAAGATGCCAAAAAATAGAAAAATCTTCCATGCTCATGGATTGGAAGAATCAATATCATCAAAATGTCCATTCTCCCAAAAGCAATTTACAGATTCAACGCAATACCAATCAAGATACCAGGGACATTCTTCTCAGCTCTAGAAAAAATGATGCTGAAATTCATATGGAGACACAGGAGACCTCGAATAGCAAAAGCAATCTTGTACAACAAAAACAAAGCCAGAGGCATCACAATACCAGATTTCAGGACATACTACAGGGCAGTTGTTATCAAAACAGCATGGTACTGGTACAGAAACAGAGGAATAGACCAATGGAACAGAATAGAAACACCAGAAATCAATCCAAACATCTATAGCCAACTTATACTTGATCAAGAATCAAAACCAGTCCCTGGAGTAAGGACAGTCTATTCAATAAATGGTGCTGGGAAAACTGGATTTCCACGTGCAGAATCATGAAGCAAGACCCCTACCTTTAACCTTACACAAAAATTCACTCAACATGGATTAAAAACTTAAATCTATGACCCGACACCATCAAATTATTATAGAACATTGGAGAAACCCTGCAAGATATAGGTACTGGCAAAGACTTCTTGGAAAATACCCCAGAAGCACAGGCAGTCAAAGCCAAAATTAACAATTGGGATTGCATCAAATTGAGAAGTTTCTGTACTGCAAAACAAACAGGAAAGTGAATAGGAAACCGACAGAATGGGAAAATATATTTGCAAACTATGCAACAGATAAAGGGTTGATAACCAGAATCTACAAAGAAATTAAGAAACTCCACAACATCAAAACAAACAACCCACTTAAGAGATGGGCCAAGAACCTCAATAGACATTTTTCAAAAGAGGAAATCCAAATGGCCAACAGACACATGAAAAACTGTTAAGGATCACTAGCAATCAGGGAAATGCAAATCAAAACCACAATGAGGTTTCACCTCACCCCGGTGAGAATGGCTCACATTCAGAAATCCACCAACAACAGATGCTGGAGAGGATGTGGGGAAAAAGGGACACTAATCCACTGTTGGTGGGAATGCAAACTGGTGAAGCCACTATGGAAGTCAGTCTGGAGATTCCTCAGAAACTTGAATATAACCCTACCATTCAACCCAGCCATCCCACTCCTTGGAATTTACCCAAATTAATTTGGCAAACAAAAAAGTCGTCTGCACATTAATGTTTATTGCAGCTCAATTCACAATAGCTAAGACCTGGAACCAACCCAAATGCCCACCAACAGTAGACTGGATAAAGAAATTATGGGACATGTATTCTATAGAATTCTATACAGAATACAATGAAATCCAGTCATTTGCAACAGGATGGAGGAATCTGGAAAACATCATGCTGAGTGAATTAAGCCAGTCCCAAAGGGACAAATATCATATGTTCTCCCTGACTGGTGACAATTAAGTGAGCACCAAAGGGAAAACCTGTTGAAGTGAAATGGAAACTATGAGAAACAGTGACTTGATCAGCTCTTGTCCGGACTGTTGATGTACAACGTAAATCTTTATCCATTTTACTATTTTTTTTATTCTAGTACTAGCAGTTGCACTATGCAATTAACACACATTTATTCTTAGGTGTTTAAATTTTAACTGAAAAGTGATCCCTGTTTATTATGAGAGGGAAAAAGAGAGGGAGGATATGTACAATTTGGGGCAGCTCAATCGGACTTGCCCCAAATGATGGAGTTAGAATCGTGCCAGGGGATTCCAATACAATCCCATGAAGGTGGCATGTATCAAGGCCATCTCACTAGTCCAAGTGATCAATTTCAGTTCACAATTGATCGCACTGATAGGTCTAAGAGTCAAAGGGATCACACAAACAAGACTAGTGTCTCCTAATACTAACTGATAGAACCCAAAAGGGAGAGAACAATCCAACATGGGAAGTGGGAGACACAGCAGACTCATAGAATGACAGATGTCCTAAATAGCACTCTGGCCTCAGAATCAGCTCTTAAGGCATTCAGATCTGGCTCAAGAGACCATGAGAATATTTTAGGCATGGAAAGCCAAGACACTCTGGGAAAAAAAAAAAAAGAGAGACCTAAATGAAAGATCTCTGTGAGTGAGTTCCCAGTGGAAGGAACAGGGCCACCAAAGAAGGAGGAACCTTTCTCTGAAGGGATGAGAGAACTTCCACTTTGACTATGACCCTGTCGGAATAAGATCAAAGTCGGTGAACCCTAAAGGCTTCCATAGCCTCGAGAACTCATGACTAGAGCCTAGGGAGATTACTGATGCCATAAACAAGAGTATCAAATTGTTAAGTCAACAACAGGAGTCACTGTGTACTTATGTCTCATGTGGGATCTGTCCTTACTGTGTTGTCCAATGTGAAGTAATGCTATAACTAGTACTGAAACAGTATTTTTACACTTTGTGTTTCTGTGTGGGTGCAAACTGATGAAATCTTTACTTTGTATATACTGAATTGATCTTCTGTATATAAAGATAACTGAAAATTGAAAAAAACTCGGTGTTAAATTGGAAATTGCATAGAAAATCAATCCATTTAAAAAATATATATCATGTAGGATCTCTGTCCTTAATGTGCTGTACATTGTGATTTAATGCTATAACTAGTACTCCAACAGTATTTTTCATTTTGTGTTGCTATGTGAGGGCAAACTGTTGAAATCTTTACTTAACACATACTAAACTGATCTCCTATATACAAAGAGAACTGAAAATGAATCTGGATGCGAATGAAAGGGGAGAGGGAGCGGGTAAGGAGGGAGGGTTGTGGGTGGCAGGGAAGTTGGGGGGGGGGCATTGTAATCCATAAGCTGTACCTTGGAAATTTAAATTCTAAATAAAAGTTAAAAAAAAAAAAAGAATATACTATAACGTGAGCCATCTCTACTTCTGTATTTATTTATTTATTTATTGCTAGACCTCAGCCACCATCTTCTCCCCTGCCCCCTCGCTGCCTGTAGGACGTACTGTGTGGAGTCATGCACTTTGTATTAACATATTAGACAACTACAGATCTGTTTTGTACTTTTTATACTGTTGGATACTTACAATCAAACATTTTTACTAGGGTATTGAATAAATTTAGTCTTATTAGAAAATTTCAAAAAATAGACATAAAAAGGTTTTTAAAAGACCCTTTGAATATTGCTAAACAGAATATGTGGAGATATAAAATGTCTTTTAAAGAAGCTTTCAAGTAGGTTTTAGTATATTAAAAAATGTAACTAAGTCATCAAATGTCTCCATTAAAAAAATGAATTTGGAATATTTGTTTTTAGAATATAAAACTTTTTGAACTAGTGAAGTATTTCTTAGCTTCCTACAACTCACTTACATCAGACTCACAGGGGTCATATATTACTAATCAAGAACCAAACTTCAAATATCTAACTTACCAGCATGCAACATCAACCAATCAACCAGAAGTATACATCTCTGATCAAATTTAATTTTAAAAATCAACTGCCTAGTACTATTCGTTTATCTTACTGAATTCAATTACTAAGACAATTTAAAGCCAAAAAATGTGATTTATTAGATCAACTGATTGGGGGGTGAGGTATCTGGGAAAACAGACTTGAAAAGATGCATGGAGGTAACAGCAGAAGATTACAATCTTCTGAAACATTAAATCATTTTACCTTTTAAAATATCTGATTCCCTTTATTGAGATGTAACTTATAAATTCACATATTTTAAGTGTTACAGTCACTTTATGACAAAGGCATACAACTGTGTATCTCAGCAAAGACACTGAAGGATTTCTACCATCCATCTAGGAAGTTTCCTTGTAAGCTTTTTCAGTCAATTCTAGACCCTAGAGGTAAACACTGTGCTAATTTATATCATCAGAGATTAGTTTTACCAGTTCTAGAACTTCACATATGTGGAATAATACAGTTTATACTTTTTTGTCTCTGGCTTCTTTCAATCCATATGTCTTCCATTCATTCATACTGCTGTGTCTGTAAGTTCTTACTGCAGAGTAACATTTCACTGTATGACAATACCACTTGCATTTATTCACAAACACTGGAGTTATTTCCAGTTGCTAACAGTATACATTTTTTGGCTTTGATTTTTAATATATATTTCCATTTCTCTTGGGTAAATATCAAGGAGTTGTTACTAAGTTAAAAATAAGCAAATGTTTAACTTGGTAAAGAACTGTTAAACACTTCTTTTTCTTTTTCTTTTTTTTTTAAGATTTTGTTTGCTTATATGAAAGAGTACAGAGAAAGAGTGAGAGAGATATCTTTAATCTGCGCGTTCACTCCCCAGATGGCCACACTGGCCAGGGCTGAGCCAGGCCAAGTCAGGAGACAGAACTTTAGCTGGGTCTCTCATATGGGTGACGGGCCCAAATGCTTGGGCCATCTGCTGCTGCTTTTCCCAGGCCATCAGTAGGGAGCTGGACCAAAATGGAGCAGCCAGGACATGAACCAGTGCCCATAAGGGATGCCAGCATCCCAGAGAGCGGCTTTCCCTGCTATGCTATAATGCCAGCCCAGTAACCATTTTTCTGAAGTGATTGTATTACTTTACACTCAAACCAGCAACTCATGAGTTGTTGGTGCTCACATCCTTGTCAACATTTCATTCCATCAATCTTATGAGTTTTAGCCATGCATTGGTCTTTCGTTCTGGCTTTAATTTCCCTAAGGACTAATGATTAGAGACATTCATGTATTTTCTATTGTGATATGTCCATTCAAATAATTAGACCATTTTAAAAACGGGATTGTCTTTTTATTATGAATTTTTTGGAATTCCTTCTATATTGAAAATGGAGGTCTTTTGTTTGACTTGAGTACCATAAATCTTTTTTTCCCTGTCCGTGTCTTAGATTGTTTTCTTACAAGCTTTAGAAAAACAGAAATTTTCAGTTTTGATGTGCAAACATTGTGTTTTGATGACATTTAATTTCATATATTTATTTTATGGCTTTTTTTGGGTCCTGGATATACACACTTCACAAAAGATATGCAAGTTGCCAATTACATAAAAAAAGACATTATTCACCATAATATTCAAAGAAATATTAATTATTCCATTTGTAGGAATTTACTCTTCATTTATGTCTATACTTGTGATATATACACATAGACACCCATACAGCTCTTCACTGTTATCAAAGGATTGGAAATAATCTAAATGTTCAACAATTGAGAATCAGTTTTTTTAAAATGATGGCTCAGCTAATGGAGTTAAATACTATGAAGCAATAAAAAAGTATGAAAAAAGTTACATATTATTTAAGGAAGATCTCCAAAATTAATTGTTGAGAGTGAACAAAAGATGTATAATCGTGTATATTTAATACTCACTAGCAACTTCTTTTCTTAAAAAATGGAAAAAAATACATACTACTTGAATACATAGAAGAAGGATTTCTAAAAGGAAATTATAACAGTGGTTGTGAGGAGTAGAAAGATGGATGGCAGGCCTGGGTCTGAAGAACACTTCTCACCATATATCCTTTTTTATATTTAAAGAATGGGATTGAGTTATACAGTTAGCAAATCAAAATTAAATTTATAAAACTGTATTAAAAAATTCAAAAACTGCCAACTAAAAAATGTTTTCACCTGTGAATACATATTATTGTTATTACTGTATACAGAGCTGATAATGAAAAGCACTACCATACACTGCTTGCATAGCTATACTAGGTATCATCAATCTTAACCACAATTATGCTCTTTCTTATTTTAATTTTTAATCTATCTTTCGAAAAATAATGAGCAGCATAGACCAAACTATTGTAATCATCTTTGACAAAACCATCATGAGAATAAAATTAAAAATAGTAAAATTAAAAATAAAATTCTAAATACAGACACCATTAGAGTACCTGTTATTTTCTTTAATTATCCATGTACTGCTTTCATGATCAATCAATGAATAGAGCTTTCCTTCCAAAATCTGCTGATCCCTCAGCACAATGTTGATGTGTTCTGGCAAAAACTGTACTTGAATGTCTTCTTTCCTACTGTCTTCTGGAAGCCTTATTGTTACTGTCAAATCATCTTCAGTCTGTTGCCAATAATACAGAGGTTCTGTTTGGAAAATAAATCATTATGTAATCCAAAACTGGAAACCACAACACATAAAAGAATGCCCGCTAAAAGAACCTTAGCATATTTCCTAGTGATTGTGTCATAAAAAAAGGAATATAAACATATACAGAACTCCCTGGGGAATTTTGACTCCAAGAGTTGTAGCAATTGTCCTTGACATTTTCTTCTTCATACTTAACCTAATGCTCCAGGAGGTAGGTACCCATAAGATACACTAATGAGTGTAACCCTTTATTTGCATCTTTCTCTGCCTCCTTGTTTACCTCTCCTGCCTCCCTCTTTCCTTACACACACACACACACACACACACACACACACACACAGTAGGTTCCTATTTAAGAAGAATACAAAATATGCCTCCCACAAAAGCTAGCAAAGTACTTTATATGTAATCACTGACGGATAATATATTTTGGAGTCTACTAAATAAAAACCACACACATTCATAAGGCCATAGAACCTGATCAACAAGAAAGACAGAATGTTTTAATTCCCTCCCCACAGAAAGTATACGGAACACCTAAATAATTTTTTCAAGTGATTGCTTTAAGTGTCTTTCTATGTATTTAGATTGTGCTTAAAATCTTTGAAAGAAAATAGTAAGGTAGTTGAGAAACCAGTTAGGATAACTGCATCCCATACTGGAGTGCCTGGGTTTGACTTAAACTTTCCATTTCAGCTTCCTGCCAATGCAGATCGTGTGAGGGAGCAGGTGATGCTTCAGTAGTTGGGTCACTGCCACCCACAAGAAATTAAATGAAAGCTGTATGTTGGCAGGAAGTAAAAAAAAAGGGGGGGGGGGCGGCACAGCTCTTGGCTATCTAGGCAGAATTGTTCCAAATATTAACTCATTCATTCATTCCCAAGCAATTGCTCACCAGAGTTTTCAGAAGACATATGGTCTAGCACATGAATACCTATCCTGGCAAAGGCTTAGCAGCATTTAACATAAAATTAAGACAGAATGGTGGATTTATTCGAAGATGGATCTTAGGGGTAATTTAACAACAAACAAAAAAACCCCTACATATGGTGTTATCAGGAAACCAAGGTATCAAGAGGCTCAATAAAAGACCACCAAGCATATTTTGTATCACAGATGCATATATATTTTTATATACATAAATATGTATATTTATATATAGAAAAAACCCTGGAGAAAACCTTTTCCAACATGTACTAATACTTCCAAAAACTTACAAAGAACTTATTTTCTTAACTCTACATGAAAACATGAAGCTAATTTTCATTTTAATCATTACATTATTTAACACAAAAAGAAGATTTAAGAATGATAGGTATAATTATTAAATATGTAAAAATCACCATTAAGTAAATTATACTATACTCTGGCTAATAGTTCTGTAATGATCACACAGGGGTTTTCAAGTAAATATCTGTAAGAGTACATATTCTTTGGTACAAATACAAATTTCTTCTGAAAGACCTTGTTAATTTTTTCATTCTAAAACATTACCTTTATTTGTTCATTCAATACTGACAAAACTTAGTGATTCTGCCTAAGGAATCTTTTTCAGATTAGTATGAAAGTAAGAACATATATATTACTTTAGTTATGTTTCAACACATACATGCAATGTGCCCTGCTCTCAAACCAAGGCAATCGACATATCTGCCTCTCTGTTACCAGGACTGCAGCCATGAAGTACCTCTCTTCTCTTTGCTCAGAAAACAAACTTATCCCTTCTACAAATAAGATAATTCTGATTTGGTACCCTCCATCCCCTCAACCCCTCCCTGTCTCCCTTCCTCTACTAATTACTATCATGTTTAGACTGAGTTGTCTTAGCTTCCACATATGAGGGAGAAGATACTGTCCTCCAGTTCCAACCACTATGCTGAAAATGAAAGCATTTCATTCCTCTGGTAAGTATTTTTTAAATATCTGCTCAAGCACACTAAGATATAGATGTATTTAGAAAATAGTTTTGGTAATTAAAATAGCAAAACAATTACAACTGTTAAATCAGTTCACACTAGTTAGGTAGTATATTTTACTGAGAACTGTTGTGGGAAATATAAAAGAAAATAACGAAAAATAAATATCTACCTCGCCCTGGTAGAAACTATAACCTGAGTGGAAAGACAAACATATAAAAATATGAATATACATAAACACAAAATAGCTCTAGAAGGATTAAAAGTGAAATTACCTTTGATTTTCTCTGACGTGTCCTCATCCATATTTTCTTCAAAATTTTGACCAGTCTGAACAAACTGGAAGGATTTGTAGGAGGCAATCATGAGACCATTTCCATCAGGCTCAATAGCTGCATAATGTGGCACTGACTTTCCAGTGAGAATATCACGCTTAATAATTTCATATTTTTTAGTATCTGTAAGGTAAGAAAGTAGTTTAAAGGAGAACATTACAAAAACGCACAAGAAAATTCTGAAAATATGTGAATATTATCATATATTTTAAATTGACAACTTAACTTTCTGTAAATTAGTCCCTATTTTAAAAAATTGGAGCTGATGAACTTTGTTCTAGACTGGGCTATCCAATGTGGTAGCCAAAGGCTGCAAGCACCTATTTAATTAAAATTAAGTAAATTTTCAAATTCAATTTCTCAGTCACATTAACCACATTTCAACTGCCCAACAGCCACGCCTAGCTACCACCATGAACGGCACACACACATACAACGTGTCCATTGTCCAGAAACTTACGCTGGCTAGCAAAGCTCTAGACCTTCAAAGTGACTGACTGACCTGAAACATGAGCTTCTGAAGGACCTACCTTCTCCTGGACTAAAGCCTATCTACTTTCCCATATGACAGGCATCTTCTGAAAAGAGCCACAAAGTGAAGATAAGGGAAAAGTGCCTATTCTAACTATTAACAAGAGATTTCCTTAAAATGAAATACACTCAGAGTAGAAATGATTTTGATATAGATTCAAAGATAAATGTGCTTGTCTACCATAATCAAACATAAATAATAGCACTTATAACAATGAAGACATAAACAATGAACTGCATCTCTAAAGTTTTTGGTATATTAACTAAATTTATTCTCCTATGAACACAATTGTTTTTTTTTTTTTTTGCTTTGAAAAGTATTCACAACATTTCAGCTGTGTTTATACCTTTACTTACACTGTTATACTGTTTTAATTTTTTATTTTTTAGATTTATTTCTCTTTTTGAGAGGCAGAGTTACAGACAGACAGAGGTAGGGACAGAGAGAAAGGTCTTCCATCTGCTGGTTCATTCCCTAGATGGCCCCAACAGCGAAAGCTGGGCCAATCTGAAGCCAGGAACCAGTAGCATCAGCCAGGTCTCACATGTGGGTGCAGGGGTCCAAACTCTTGGGCCATTGTCCACTGCTTTCCCAGTCCATAGCAGAGAGCTAGATCGGAAAAGGAGCAGCCAGGACACGAACCTGTGCCCATATGGAATGGCAGCCATAGTAGGCCTAGCCTACTATGTCACAGTGCTGGCCTCCACACTGTTATATTGTTAAAGTGGATTGTATTTTGTAAGATTCAAATTGAGTAACTGAAAATCCTAACTCAGTGTTATGTTTTAAACAATAATATGTTCTCAAACATCTGTCATTGTTTTTACTCTAAATCCTCACCTACATACACACATTCAATCCATACATATTTAAGAGTAGGTTGGCAACTGCATGTATCAACTAAAACCTCTATACTTCCTCATAGGTACATGCAGGGCAAATCATCTTATCCGCCTTTGAAAATCCAACTGTAGGCATTATGTATTTTATATTACAGCTTTTCCCATTGTGAGAGACAGAAAACAACAGGAACATCTCGAAAGGTAGAGTCCATCATTAAGTAAATGGGGATTGCCAGACTAAAACTTTACATCTCCCTAAAAATCTTTAGAAAAGTTAATATGAATAATGTGCAACCGGGATACTGTATGTCACAATTTCAAACTTACTTGACCACAAAATATAATTTATCAAATATTTAACCCAACAGTTTACAAAAACAGTTGTCTGTTAATTTAGAAAATAAAAGACAAAATAACACAATTATTCTGTAATAGTTGAGGAGGGAAAGGACTAAAACATTAAAGAGAAAATGATTAAAGGAACCATAAAGAAAATTAATACAACTAGAAACTTGGAAGAATAAAAAAAAAAAATCCTGCTAATATACCAGGGAAAGAAGAGAAGAGTGGTTTAAGTCCTTAGGGCCCCTGCACTCACATGGGAGACCTAGATGGAGTTCCAGGCTTCTGGCTTCGGCCTGGGCCAGCCTCAGCCATTACAGCCATTTGGGTGGCAAACCAGTGAATCCTGCGGATGGGAAGATCTCTTGCTCTTTCTCTTTCTCTCTCTCTGTTCATCTCGTCTCTCCCTCTATCCAGTAACTCTGCCTTTCAAATAAATAAATCAAGAAAAACAAAAAGAAGAAAACAAGAAACTTGAATCCAAATGTATCTGTCTAGTTGAGACATGCAAAGGAAGATAAAGGGAATAGATGATGGGGCTAATTCATTGCTGCTGTTTTCCAAGAAGATGTGATGAATTGCATGATTGAGCTAATGCTGTTACAGAGCCAAGTGCCTTGAAGAAGGGCAGGAAAAATATGCAGGATAATTCTCTTAAAAGATGATTAATTACAAATCTTAATTTAAAAAAAAGCAAAGTTTCTATCATCTAAAGTAGTAGTCTACACACTATGGCCCATGAGTCAAATCTAGGACTATTTTTATATGACCTAAAAGCTAACCTTGAATTTTATCTTTGTAATTGATTATTTAAATATATATGGAAACTATTTAAAATTCAAATTTCAATGTTCAAAAGTATTATTAGAACACAACTATATTCATTCATTTATATACTACCCTATTTTTTTTTTTTTTTTGGACAGGCAGAGTTAGACAGAGAGAGAGAGACAGAGAGAAAGGTCTTCCTTTTTCCATTGCTTCACCCCCCAAGTGGCCACTATGGCTGGCATGTTGCGACTGGCGCACTGTGCTGATCCAAAGCCAGGAGCCAGGTGCTTTCTCCTGCTCTCCCATGCAGGTGCAGGGCCCAAGGACCTGGGCCATCCTCCACTGCACTCCCGGACCACAGCAGGGAGCTGGAATGGAAGAGGAGCAACCGGGACAGAATCCGGCGCCCTAACTGGGACTAGAAGCCAGAGTGCTGGCGTCACAGGCAGAGGATTAGCCTAGTGAGCCACGGCACCAGCCTATATATTACCCTATTATGTAGTACCTATTCATTTATGTATTACCTATGTACCACAGTGGCATAGTTGAATAGCTGTGACATAGATCAGACCGTATGATATCATCTGGTTCTTTATAGAAAATTTTCCAATATTTAATCTAATGTCTTAAGTTAATGTGTTCTTCCAGAGATGAAACTACAACCCTGAGAATAAGAACAAATAAATTACATTAAGTACTCCAAAGATAAATCTAAGAGATTTATTCAACTTACTTATAAACTATTTTGAGATAATATCTATATAGATATTTGTTGTTGATTTTATAATAAAAGGGGAAGCCCTCTTGTAAAAAAATACTAATTGCCTTTATCAGATTACAATCTAGTAGCTATGGTAAAGGAAATAATAATTTGTTAAATTAACTTACTTATAAATAAGGAAGCTAATAAAAACTGGGAAAAAGCAGTCATCAAGGAAACCAAGTCCCTTAGTTATCTTAAAATAAAAAAGTCACTTGGCAAGGCAGTAGGTGCTAAGCAAAGGTGAAGAGCAAGTTAATAGTATTAAAGAAATTCAAATTAATACACAAGAAAGATTTTTAATGTCAAGTTTGAAGGCTAACAGCTTCAGAGACCAAGGTCTAGGACCTTTTAACACACGAAAGCACACCATGTGAGAAAAGGTACATTTCATTTTCCTGAGGGTAGAAACAACAGCAAAGTTCAATGAAAATAAAGGTATTCATTTCCATGGAGAAATTCAGACCTACTTACATTTAAATTACACTGTAATGTATCATTAACTCACATTTACTTAAAAAATTTATTAACATAGGAAGATAACGTATACATTATTTATATTAAAAAAGCACATGTTAAATTCTTTGAACTTTATTAATGTTTCCTTTTATACAGAAGGCTTAATTGCTGTGAAAATAAATAATTTTTTCTACAACCCGTGACCAAAGAGAAACTGCCTACAGATACTCATTCTACCAGGCGTGGTAGGCACTAGAATCCAAACACAATGCCCAAGAAAAAGCTAACAGCATTTACAGAGAGAGCTCTGCATTTCAAAATCTATTAGATGAAGTGAGCCATGGTGGGAGGCATACAGTGGAGAGGTGAGTGTTTCTAGAATTCTGTTTTACCTTTATTTTTCTTACTGATAGTGACCCACTCCAAAGAAACATAAAAACCACTTCCTTTCATATCCAAGTCCTCTTTCTCTATTCGAAGAAGTAGAATAGCTATTGAATGTTCTTCCATTTTTTGCAATGAGATACTGTGAATTATGATAAAAGGATTCCCAAGCTCTTCATTAAACATAATCTACAAAAAAATTACAAACGATAATGTACATGTTACATAAACACAGATAACACAAAGCAAATATGCAAATTCTCACAATATAACAATTACTTTGGAGGCTATTTACTACAAGGAATTAAAAAAAAATTAAGGGGTTGGCACAGTGGCGTAGCAGGTTAAACTGTCGAGTGCAGAGCTAGAATCCCATATAGGTGGCAGTTCGAGTCTTGGCAGCTCTACTTCTGATCCAGCTTTCTCCTAATGGCCTAGGAAAGCAGCAGATGATGTCTCCAAGTGCTTGGACCCTGCACCAGCGTGGGAGACGTGGATGAAGATCCTGGTTCTTTGCTTTGGCCTGGCCTAGCCATGGCCATTATGGCCATTTGGGGAGTGAATCTGTGGATGGAAGACCTCTTTCTCTTTCTCAATCTGCCTCTTCCTCTCTGTAACTCTGCCTTTCAAATAAATAAATCTTTTTAAAAAATTTAAAAACCCTTTTATATAGGCTGTACATTTAAATAATTTCTTTGAAGAAAGAACTCAGAAAAATGTTCATTTGTGTAACAGATATAACTGATCATTAATCTTGGCTTCAAAACAAAAACAAGGGGGCATCGAAACAGCATGTGAAGTAGAAAGAGACGTATAAGCAATCTCCTCAAAAAGAATTATCAAGGGAAAAAAGTGCTCTCACAAAAAGGCTGCATGTGCCCGTCAATGTTCCCCTGTTCCGTGTAAGACCCCTTCCTCTCAACTTCCAGAGTGTGAGTATAAGTGTCTATGCAGGTATGCTTTTTTACTGTTACTATTTCTTTTCCTGTTTATTTTCTGGAAGTTTACAAAGACAAGAAAGTGAAAAGCTTTGGAAGAAAATCAGTAAACTTTATTTCCCCAAACCAAGATTCTGTGTATATTTTAAAAAAGATAACACAGTAAGTTTCATGTAAAATTTAAGCCTGGGCATGTACTGTGGCACAGCAGGTTAAGTCACTGCTTGGGCTGCTACATCCCATATTGGAATGCCAGTTCAGATCCAAAGTCCTAGAAATGCTGACTTTTTTTTTTTTTTAAGATTTATTTATTTGAAAGGCAGAATTACAGAGAGAGGTAGAGATGGAGAGAGAGAGGTCTTCCATCTGCTGGTTCACTCCCCAGATGGCTGCAACGGCTGGAGCTGTGCTGATCAGAAGCCAGGAGCTTCTTCTGGGTTTCCCACATGGGTGCAGGGGCCCAAGGACTTGGGTCATCTTCTACTGCTTTCCCAGGCCATAGCAGAGAGCTGGGACTAGAACCAGTGCCCATATGGGATGCCGACACTTCAGACCAGGGCTTTAACCCGCTTCACCACAGCACTGGCCCCGAAATGCTGACATTTTTAAAAAGGCTAATCTACGCATGAAATAAATACACACAAAATCCTTTCTAATTCTTTTTTATACCACAAACATGTTATCTAAAAAACTATTACATTTGTATCGAAGGAAATATTAAATAAAGCTATAAGACAAATTCCTAAACAAGAATTCCAAATAAATGAAAAAAAATGAATAATTGAACACCACTGAAAAAAGTTAGGTCTTAAAAAAAAACAACAAAACTTTTATCTGGTTGGTGGCATTGTGGCATAGCAAGTTAAGCCACCACCTACAATACCAGCATCCCATATAAGTGCCAGTTCAAGTCCCAGCTACTCCACTTCCATTCCAGTTTCCTACTAATGCACCTGGGAGGGCAGCAGAAAATGGTCTGCGTGCCTGCACCCCTGCCACCTCTATGGGAGACTGGATGGAGCTCCAGGCTCCCACTGTGGCCATCTGATGAGTAAACCAGCAGATGGAAGATATTTCCCCCTCTCTGTAACTCTGCCTTTCAAATGGATAAACAAATATATTTAAAAACGTGGATCTGAGGTCCCCACAAATATGTCCCTATTTGAAAAATGTGCTCAATATCTTCAGTTTCCCTGTTTGAGAACCGCTGCCAAAATTATTCAAATAGCAGACCTCCGGAATCCACTCTAAAGATTTCCCTAAGTACAATACACAGAAACAAAAACCTTCAAACAGTCAAAACAGAGGTGACAGATGAATCAAATTTGTAGTTGGTTGACTGTGTTCTGCTTTTATCTAAGGAACAGTGGAGAGACACCAGCAAGAAGGGAAAACTAAGTTTGGGTAGGTATCAGAACATTGTTTGCATTTTTCTTCCTCATGTGAGTAAAAGAGTGTCAGTGAATGAGAGGAACAAATGTCTGGACTTCGTGAAAAAAAAAATTGTTAGGCTAAAATTTGCAGTCTTCTGAACAAACCCAGCATCTCAGCTGAGATACTTCTGATGTACTGCACCCTCACCAGAGGAGGAGCAACACATTTAGAAGACAGGCAGCGCCTCCTGCTCTTTCGTTTCTCTTTACACTTCCGCTAGCATCACTACCCTGGGCCTCCTTATGCTCTATCATGCTCTTTATTCACTTCCACCTTCAGCTTCTTCTCTCATACAAAAATTACCCCCAAGTCCTAAACCTCTCCTAAACTTCAAGCCAAGTGATGAATATCCCATAATGTCCTTCCACTCTTCTCCCACTTCACGTAGAACCCAATCAAAACAAAGTTAGTTGAAACATTTCAGAGCAGTATCTATACACAGTATATTCTAAAAAGGGCATAAGACAGATCTTCAGTTGGTTAAAAAAAATATTGAAGGCCTAATCTATGCCAAGGAGACACACACAGCAGGAAAAAAAAAGAAAGAAAGAAAATGAAAAAGTCCTTCCAATCACCAATCTCCTTGTAGCAGAATGTATAGTGTTGTTTTTAAGCCCAGTTTCATATATCTGATGGTCCGATGAAAACACTTGTCAATATGTAACTACATTGAACTTGCTATCTCTTTACCCAGAATTAAATGTCACCTGCTAACGTATGGAGAGCAGCAATACTACAATACACTTACTCTCCAGAAGAGTTGGAACAATAAATCCTTTACAGATTCAACACCATTTTCTTCCACTCCAAAAACTCTGGCATTGGAGACATCAATTCCTTATTTACTACTATTAAAACTGTAACCTACCCCTCAAGCTTAAATGTTCCGTTAAAGAAAAAGTGAAGTAAAAATGTCATTTTAAACACTGGCACAAAACCATGTTTAGACTATAATGTACTTTTCTTAGCAGGAAACAGTCCGGTAAACTCAGTATGTGAAAAAATCTGCCGGCGCCGTTGCTCAACAGGCTAATCCTCCGCCTTGCGGCGCCGGCACAACGGGTTCTAGTCCCGGTCGGGGTGCCGGATTCTGTCCCGGTTGCCCCTCTTCCAGGCCAGCCCTCTGCTGTGGCCCAGGAGTGCAGTGGAGGATGGCCCAAGTGCTTGGGCCCTGCACCCCATGGGAGACCAGGAAAAAGCACCTAGCACCTGGCTCCTGCCATCGGATGAGCGCGGTGCGCCGGCCGCAGTGCGCCATCCGTGGCAGCCATTGGAGGGTGAACCAACGGCAAAAGGAAGACCTTTCTCTCTGTCTCTCTCTCTCACTGTCCACTCTGCCTGTCAAAAAAAAAAAAAAAAAAAAAAAGAAAGAAAAAATCTAACATGTGGATAGTCCAAAAATCCCAATGCAGGTTTGTTTGTTTATCAAATGCAGTACTTTACACATATAATGCAGTAAAAAAATTTTTTTTTGAAAAATGAATGCAATTCTAGGCAATCGCACAAACCTTAGATAAAAAGCAGGAACAGTTTACACATCATACCAGTGCACAGAAGGCATATATTTGATAATTCAATCAAGCACAGATCCAAAATGTTACATAAATACTTTAGAAAAACCAAGAGATCACATATAAATTGTCCTTGGCAAACTGTTCTTTCAAATAAGTCTAATTTGTATATAGTTTCTGGACTTCACATGTTTTAAAATACTCACCTCCCACTTTTCAGAAGCACTATTTCCACGTTCGCCTGTTGCAATGACATACAACCTTCCAGTTCCATCTGACAACGTAACCCAGGTAGAAGATGTGAAGTAGAGAGACGCACAAAGACGATTGTCATATGCAGTCAAATCTGTAGGAAGTCGGAATACTTCACGTGGTTTTCCTAAGGCAGTGTCCTAGAAAGTCAAACATTACAAATGAACCCCTTACTCTTCTCTGATCCATAAACACACAAAATAAATATCTGCAGTGTAACAATTTCTGTCTTCTTCAAGAATGACAGCATAATTCTCCTCTTTGAGAATGAGCTGCATTACTGATTCACCTCAAATAAAATACAGCAGATAGGATAGATGGTATATGACTTACAGAATTGGGTCTTCATTTTACACCTCTACCTTGCTCTTTCTTGGACTATGTGCTCTGAGGGAGACTGGCTACCCACGGACAGAACCATAAGGGGAGGAATTCAGGGCACCTACTAACAACCAACACCCTGAGAAAATCATTTTTGAAATTATCTTTCAGTCCTCATGTAGTCTTCAGATAATTGCATCTTAGCTATAATCTCCTGAAAAACCTACCTAAACCACTCCATGATTTTTTACCACAGAACTGTGAGAGATAATAAATGTTTATATTGTTTCAAATCATTACATTTTGAAGTTGTTACACAGCCAAAGATAACTAATACAATGTAATGATCTAGTTTTCGATCTCAGTTTCAGAGTTAATGACAGTACATTTAATTCACCTGTTGGAAATATGACATCACGTTGCAAATGCATTTAGACACATCAGCCTGTGGTATGAAAATATTGCATTTAGACAACCATCAAATTAGGCTTTTATTAACAAAATCTTAATACTCTGTTAAACACTGTGACTACCCCTTATACTTTCAAGCTGTAAGGTGAGTTCCATCAATAGAATGTTTTACAAAAGCATATATATGGGCTTATAATTCAGGAAATAAACTTCATCTCATTTCCAGCTGCATTCTCAACTTTTGTGTTGTCAGAAGTATTACATGTCAATTAAGAGTTTTCCTACAGAACAAATGTAATTATTGATCCATATATTTCATTTCTTGCTTTTAGAACTGTTTAGCTCTGTGTGTGTAAGAGTGTGGACATGTGTGTATGGGCAAAACTTAAATGACCTATACAATGGGCACTCAGGAAAATAATGAACTAAGTCAACAAATGGCATCAGGATACTAGAGTACTTTTGGGAAAAAAATTAAGCTTACTCTCACTAGAACATTGCTTTTATAATCTCAGGCTGATAAAAGCTCTCCTAAGCATAAACAAAAGACATGTAGGAGACAAAGATTTGTCATAAATATCCATAAAATATAAAGAGTCCTTAAAATTCAATGAGGACAGGTTTTGTGGTGTAGTGGGTTAAGCAACTATTTGAGATGCCTGCATACCACACTGGAGAGCTCATTCGAATTCTGGCTTCTCTGCTTCCTACCCAGCTTTCTGCTATTGCATCAGGCAGGCAGCATGTGATGGCCCAAGTGTTTGGGCCCCTGCCACCCACATGGGAGACCCAAGTAGAGTTCCAGGTTCTTGGCTTCAGCATGGCCTAGCCCTGGCTAGTGAGGAAATCAAAGAGATCTCTCTCTTTCTCTACCTTCCCCTCACTTCCTCCCTACCTCTCCTCTGTTTCTGCATTTCAACCAGATAAAATACAAATAAACATTGAAAATAAATAAATAAACCTCAAACAGAGGGGCAAATGTTTTAGCACAATGCTTTAGCACTTGAGATATCCACATTTCATACTGGAGTTCCTGGCTTCAAATCCAGTTCTGCTCTCGATTCCAGCTTCTGGCTAATGTTCATCACAGGAGGCAGCATGCTAGTACTTGGGTCCCTGCCACCCAAATAGGAGACCTGGACTGAGCTTCTGGTCCCAGGCTTTAGCCTGGTCCAGTCCTGGTTGTTGCAGACACCTGGGGAGTAAACTGCTGGATGGCAAATCTGTCTTTCAAGTAAAAAAAAAGTAACAGAAAATCTTAGAATGCTAACATCTATTCCTGGCTAAGGAGTTCTACTGTTTTACTAAGGAGTAGAAATAAATATATGCCCTCTGGAGATGAATACAATCAAATTTTATGGTACTTTATATAACCCTTGATATAATCTCACTTGTAGGAATTTACACTTGTACACAAAAGTCTATGCAATAAGAATGTTCACTGTAACAATGATAAGGAAAAATTCTGCAAAAAGCAAAAAACAAAACAAAATCCTTATAGAGCAGGTGTTTAGTGTAGCAGTTAAGACACTTTCATTCCTTACGGGATATTTGAGTTCTATTCCTAGTTCCAGCTTCCTGCCTATGCAGCAGTGATGCCTCAAGTACCTGAGTTCCTGCTGCCCACAAAGGAGTCCTGGATTATATTCCTGGCTACCAGATTCACCCCAGCAAAGGCTCAGCCCAGCCCTGGCCACTGCAGTGTTTAGAGAGTGAACCAGTGGTTGGAGAGTGAATCAGTGGATGGAAGCTAACCTGTTCTCTCTCCCATGCTTGCATGCTCTCTTTGCACATAAACAAATAACAAGCAAACAAAACAAACCAAAACAAAAAACAACCTGTTCATCAGTTGAGCAGGAAAGAAGCAGTCCCTAACACTGTACAGCTGGCCTGGTTGAATCAGCCAGGTGTTGGTTTTTCTATAAACTAGCCGAGTACCAACAGCTCTGTTCTGTTGAACATAAACAGTTACACAATCATAAACATGAGACAAGGGCACTATGTGACTATGAGGGATCAATGTAAAATCCTTCTCATTCCATAATGAACACATTTCAAAAAAAGAACATTGTCAAAGCTACAAATATGCCCCTAACCTACACCAATACGATCACTGCTTTTTTATTAATTACAGATTTTACCTCCGTCTAGTGTTTTCATCCTTTTAAAGATTAAGATACTCATTACAGAATTATCTATTTTCCTCACGGTATTTAAACCCTCCACAAAAATCACCTAACATAGGCCCAATCCTTTAAAATCAGCCCATTTTTTAAAAACATCCTCTTAGTAAGACACCTGTGGCTTCCCTATGATTTGTGTTTTCCATTGCTGCAAAAAATAATAAATCAAACTTGTTCAACACACGTGTTTCTTGGTTTAGAGGGCATTCACAAGGAAATGGTTAATTATAGAACATTCACTTTAAGAAATACCAAGTAATGATTAAATCTATAGAGGTAAATTTTTATAATACAGACATAAAAATTATCTCTGAGATACTAACTAAAATAAGACGCAGAATATGTACAGTATGAACTCACACCTGCTGGGATAGACATTATGATATGACAGCATAGAGTACAACATAGACAGACACATGTCAATCCATTGATACTTACATTTGAAAGATAAAGTAAGTGCTTTTCATTAGAAAGGAAAATAAGGAGCCAGCAGTGTGGCACAGCAGGTTAAGCTACCACTTGGGATGCCAGCATCCCATATGGGTACCAGTTGAGTTCCAGCTGCTCCACTTCCAATACAGTTCCTGGCTCATGTGCCTGAAAAAGCAGAGGAAGATAACCCAAGTGCTTGGTCCCCTGTACCCATGTGGTAGACTCAGATGAAGCTCCTGGCTCCTGGCTTTGCTCTGGCCCAGCACTGGTGGTTGTGGCCATTTGAGGAGTGAACCAGCAGATAGACTTTTCTCTGCTTCTGCCTCTCCCTCTCTGTAACTTCACCTTTCATATAAATAAATAATTTTTTTTTAAAAAAATGAGGAAGTAAAAAAGGGAAATAGACTGTGAGTAGTGGGAGGGAAGTTTGGGAATAAAAATTCTTTCCCCTAGCTGATTTAAAAAGGACAAATTTATGTGTAATATACAAAATTTAAAAAGTTAATAAAATAGGACTCTTCCCCAAAAAAGCTGTTTCAAAGTAAAAGTTTCTAGTAGTCTTCACTTCATCTGCTCCTCACTGCTAATCGAGTGAACAATTTTTAGGAAGAATATAGGCCAAACTTATTAAATCACTATTCTTCATTTCACATACAATTTAAGCCAGGGGTAGGGAACATCAGGCCAGCAGATCATAAAAGGCCCACAAACCATTTGACTAGCCATGCCAAAGCAACCACAGATGGGACCTGAAATTTAGTAAATCTATACAGCAGACTAATTTTTTAAAAATTTATTTGACAGTTAAGAGTTACAGACAGTGAGAGAGAGAGACAGAGAGAAAGGTCTTCCTTCCGTTGGTTCACTCCCCAAATGGCCGCTGTGGCCGGTGTTACACCAATCCGAAGCCAGGAACCAGGTGCTTCTTCCTGGTCTCCCATGCGGTTGCAGGGGCCCAAGCACTTGGGCCATCCTCCACTGCCTTCCCGGGCCACAGCAGAGAGCTGGACCGGAAGAGGAACAACCGTGACTAGAACCCAGTGCCCATATAGGATGCCAGCAGGCAGAGGATTAACCAAGTGAGCCATGGCGCCGGCGCCATAGCAGACTAATTTTAAAGGTGATAATTTTGTATGGCCTATGGATGCTGTTATACATATCCAAATGGCCACTGGCAGAGAAGAGATTCTCCACTCTTAAAAACCATTTCCTTTTAGATATATGATTAACATGGCTTGGGGTTCCTAGAAGTCTATCAAATACACCAAGGTACTGTCCAACAGGATGATTAAGATACTCAAGAATTTAAATGTTGAATTAAAATTAAAACACAAAGAAACACAGAGAACTTTAAAGTTAAAACCCGATGTGAAAGTCACCTAAATGTTCCTGACTTTTGAAATTTAATTTTTTTAAAGGTTCATTCATTCATTTATTTGAAAGCAGTTACAGAGAGAGAAGGGAGACATGGAGACAGAGATCTTCCATCTGCTGATTCAATCCTCAAATGGTCACAATGGCTGGGACTGGGCTAGACCAAAGCTGAGAGCCTGGAACTCCATCCAGATCTCCCACTAGGGTGACAGGGGCCCGAAACTGGGGCCATTTTTGCTGCTTTCCCAGGCGATTAGCACAGAGCTGGACTGAAGTGGACTAACTAGGACACAAACTGGTGCCCATATGGGATGCTGGTGTTGAAGTGGTGACTTAACCCACTGCACTACAACACCAGCCCCTGAAATTTAATTCTTAAATGATACCATTTCAACTAGATTATAAGCAATGAAATATTTTCTTCTATAAGTGTTAGAGCATTAAATTATTTCTGAATAACTTCCCTTGACAGTTTTACTAAGTGTTTTCAGAATAATGTTTTATATAATTGGCATTGATAAGGTCTTATTCTCACTTTTTTTTTCCTCACAAAAAAAGGCAATGTAGCTATATTTAAGGATACTAAAAAACCTCGGTAACATTTCACAGCTGATTTGCAGAACAGAGTTTAAAATTTTATTGATGGGGGCAGGTATTTGGTCTTGTGATGAAGATGCTGGTTAAGATGTCCATGTCCCACACTGGTGCGCCTGGGTTCCACACCTGGCTCTATCACAATTCCAGCTTGCAGCTAATGCAGATCCCCAGAGATGGTGGTGATGGCTCAACTGAGGTGGGAGGCTTGGACTGAGTTCCTGGAAGCCAGGGGCCATTGTAAGCATTTGGGGACTGAACCAGCAATAGGAGGAGCTGGCTCTCACATCTGTTTTTCTCTTTCTGCCTCTCAAATATGTCAATAATTTTTTAACAAAATTTCATTGATAACAACTCCTTCTGAATGGCTATGTTGTACATGTATTACATTAAATAACTGCTTCAACTTACTGCCATCTCATTTAGTCATAATCTAATCACATGGACTTGAAATTATCCCCACTTTGGGAGGGAGAAGAGGAATACCTGTTTTTAGAACTGTATCTACAAATCACTAATTAAATTTTTAAAAAATATCACCCATGGCAGGGGGGAAAAATTATGCCTGCCTTAAAGAGATGAGAAGTTCAGAAAGATTAAATAATTTGCTTGGAACTCTGCTGCCTGAAAATGGCAGAGCTGGGCTTCCAATGCTGAGCAGCACACTCGAACAGTTCTCCTTTCCACTGTTCCACAATTCCAGGAGAAAACCCACTTCCTAAGATGTTCTAAACAGCGATACTTCAGATCTCAATGCAGTTTCTAGGAAACCTGCTTATTCCTCCACTCCTCAAAAAACACCACTTTAAATACAACTACCAAAATCAGTTTTTCTTCAGACTAATTATACAGTATTTTATTTTATTTTTAAAGATTTCATTTATTTATTTAAGAGGTAGAGTTACAGACAGTGAGAGAGAGAGAGAAAGGTCTCTCTTCCACTGGTTCACTCCCCAAATGGTTACAATGGCCAGAGCTCAGCCGATCTAAAACCGGGAGCCAGGATCTTCTTCTAGTTCTCCCACATGGGTGCAAAGGCCCAAGGACTTGGGCCATCTTCTACTGCTTTCCTAGGTCACAACAGAGAGCTGGATTGGAAGAGGAGCAGCCGGGACTAGAACCGGCGCCCATATGAGATGACAGGACTGCAGGCAGAGGATTAACCCACTGTGCCACGGCACCGGCCCCTCAGGCTAATTATATAGTATTTTAAATAAGAATCCTGGGCCAATAAAATCTAATACAAATTATAACATCTGTAACACTGTATGCAAATAACACTGTAAATAGCAAACTAGTACTAATATACAAAGTGTACATATTTGTGAAAAAATTCTAAACAGGAGTTTGGTGCTCTCTCAGCTGCGGTTACAAGCAGAGAAGCTTTGAACTAACGAAACATTTTTCTACTACATACACATTTATAGAAAGAACTACTTAAGTTTAGAAAAATGGTCAAATAAAATTAACAGAGGATGCCATTTACCAGTACTATTAGACAATGACATTTAAAATTCTGACCTTTTAAAAGAAGTGATCTTTTGCTGGAGAAAAGATTTTATCACTAATACCAATTAACTTCATTTGGAGGAAAGTATATAAAAATCATTTTCCTTTTTATTTTTTTGCTAAAACATTAAGAAAGCATTTTTAATCAATTGCAATTTGATTAATGTCTTTATGTAAAATAAAGCTTACAATAATACATTAAACACAAAATTCTAAGATTTTTACCATCATTTTTATTTTGGTCTTTCACTAGGTAAATAACTAGCTTCTTGTTAATTACTGAAAATAAGCTGGGACTCAGGCCTAGAGATGAATATATCGGCATACAAGAAGGACTAACAAGTAGTTGTAACCTATCACTCTAACACACAGCCTCACAAATACATGCTTATAAATGGAAGCCAGCAACTGTCCACTAGCACATAAGTGCAAATCAAAGAGGCACTATAAGACTATAGTGGAAATGAACTAGCCTTTCTGGAAGTAAAAACAATGATAACAAAATAATTCCCTATTATAAGATACTAAATGTATTAAAGCGAGCCACAGGTGAAGGCATTTGACAACGGGATTAAGTTGCCACTTGGATGCCCCTGCCCCTGTCAGAGTGCCTGGTTTGAGTCCCAGCTACTCTGCTTCCCATCCCGCTTCCTGCTAATGTATATCCTGAGAGTCAATAGGTGTGGCTCGAGGGCTTAGACCTCTTTCACCCATGGGAGACAGAGATGAAGTTCTTCACTCCTGGATTTGGCCTGACCCAGCTCTGGCTATTGCAGGGATTTGGGAAATAAACCAGCAAACAGAAGATCTCTGTCTTTCTGCCTTTCAAATAAAATTAAAATAAATATAAAAATTTCAATCAAAAGAGCCAAATCCCACATAAAATGACAATATAATATTTTATTTATTTATTTGAGAAGTAGAGTTACATTCAGAGAGAGGGAGAGACAGAGGGAAGGTCTTCCATCTGCTGGTTCCTTCCCCCAGTGGTCACAATGGCAGGAGCTGGGCCATGTTCCACTGCTTTCCTAGGCCATACACAGAAAGCTGGATGGGAAGAGGAGCAGCTGGGACACAAATAGGCACCCGTAAGGGATGCCAGCACCACCGGCAGAGGCTTAGCCTACTACGCCACAACACTGGCCCCATGACAATAAAAACTTTTAAACTTTTCTTCAGGCATTTCCTACTTTCTAAGCATGCCTGTTGCCAACTGACATTTCTCAAAAATTCAGGATTGTAAATCCACAACTTAAATTTATTTTTAAATACAATGCCTCTGTAAACCTGTGTGTAGAACTGCTGCCACCTACTGGTTCCTGAGAAATTCAGAAGGCCAAATAATGTGTGGACTTCAAGTCTTGGCATTATGCGGTTACATTTAAAAGACAGACAATGTTTAGTCCAAATCAATCACAGATGATTTCTGGTATTTGTGCATGTGTATCTTTGACTTAAAAAAAGACAAAGTGGATATTACAACAGCTGTTTTCTGCTACATAAAAAGCCAATGTCTAATCAGTGATCAGGAATTCACCTGCTAACATGGAAGCTCCAAGTGTAGTTTGATTTCTTCTGACAATATTCAGGAAAAAACAGGAAGAAATAGGGACGTTTTAATACCAAGGTCAAACTGGGAAACAGAGGGAAGAAGGTAGTTTATATTTCATTGTAAATTAATAAACTAGAAGATACTTTATGCTGCAGCATTCCCAGGGCCTACAATGTGTGACATACAATATTCAATAATATATTCTGAATGTTGAGTAAATGGTATGAATTAGACTGGCTAAGGTGGACTCAGTAAAGTCAATGAGTATGGCAAACATGGCTCATGTGTACAAATCATGCAAGTACACAGCACACACAGAGTGTATACAAAAGCAGTTACACTAAGGTATCCATAGGAAAAATAAAACAAGTTAGGAAAAAGAATCAAAGACATACTAGTCTACTCTGATTCCATGTCAGATAAGCTACTACACTGAACAGGGTACTGCTTATCTATAATATTTCTTTTTTTTTTTTTAAGATTTATTTATTGAGAGGTAGATTTACAGAGAGAGGGAGAGACAGAGAGAAAGGTCTTCCAGCCACTGGTTCACTCCCCAAATGGCCACAACGGCTGGACCTGGGCTGATCAGAAGCCAGGAGCCAGGAGCTTCTTCCAGTTCTCCCATGCCAGTGCAGAGGCCCAAGGAATTGGGTCATCCTCTCCTGCTTTCCCAGGCCACAGGAGAGAGAGCTGGATCAGAAGAGGAGCAGCCTGGATTCTAATCAACGCCCATATGGGATGCCGGCATCACTGATGGAGGATTAACCTACTGCACCACGGTGCCATGCCCCTTACCTGTAATATTTCAAATCCAATCATTAATTTTTCATTCTAGGTTTCTAATCCATCTTGTGTGATTTAAGTTGGCACCGATATCCCAAATCCATATTATCAATGAATTAACTCATAAAAATCACCTTCTTTGCCCTCACTGTGACCTAACCCATGCTCCTTCCAAGTCCAGCACAGTACTAAATGGAATTTAAAAAACAAAACAAAAAAACTTCTATTTTTTACATTTCTCACTTAGCATAGAGTAGCAAGACTCACTCATTCCCTTCAAAACCCAGCAGTCTGTCACCTTGCCACCTCATCTCTGTCCATCACCTGTGTATCTCCTAGTCATTCCATGCAAATTTCAGTAATACCTAGCTAGGGTACCTACAGTAGCAATCATGTCTATCTAAATTTGACAAATGTGCTACTGAAGTCCCCTGTACATGGCAAGCTCCAACAAATCCTTCAAAACTGTTACTGTGAAACTTGTAAATCCTTCCCTGAAAACTACATTCCGCAACTTTTGTAACTTCCTCCTCTACACTACTTGTGCATCTTACTACTACTTATAACACAGCATGTTACCAACTTTTATGTGTGCCTACCAAGCACACAGCAGCACTCAATAAATGTCTCTTGAATAAAAATAATTTTTATTATGAAAAATCATTAATCTAAAAAATTAAAGATACCTGAAAGTATATCTTTAAGTGTACTTTCTACTACAAAATGGAAAACCAGCAATATACAATAAAATTAAACCTTCAAGAGATGGTCAAACTTCCCTCTAAAGATGGAGAAACATATTTATTTAAATTACTCCACTAAATTTCACTGCAATTGTTCCTGTAAGAGCAAGTTATTCCTATTTTACTGAAAATTTTGTTTGAAAGAGAAAGAGGGACAAAAAATACTGCACTGATCAATAATGGTAGAAATTTTTAAAGACTAAGTAGATGCTTCAAATAAGTCAAATTAATCATAACTACATGACAAAAAGTTTTGAAACACTATTCAGGGACAAAGACCAACTAAGGCATGTGACTTATGTAGTGTGAATTATCTTTTCACAAAAGGAGCAGGGTTATCTTATTTTATTGAGTCTAAATTTTATTTTTCTTCCTCAATGATTTTAAGCAAATAAGCATGTGAGTCCAAAGACTACACCATAAAAACTTCAAGCAACTGTTTGACAAGCAGTACACAACTTCTATATTCCTGGTTAAAATGAGTATCTGAGAAATATAATCCAATGTGTAGATTAGCCAGGTCCTTGGTTTCTAGCATAGAAGCAAATTCAAGATTGGAATTAGTGAAACATTACAACTTGCAGAAAGATGTAGTAATATGATCATTACAAGTGATCATACTTGTAATTAGTATTAGAAACTAATAACTCTCTAGAATGATGCATTTAGATTTAGGTTATAACATAATGAAGTATTAGAATTTTAGAAATAATCTTACTGAACTGTCAAATTCCTTTTGCCAGGGAACTCCTATAGAAGACATTTCATATGGAAAAAGCAAACATGCAGGGCTGCATTTGCAGCAGTTAAGGAGATGGAGTGGAGGGTGGGCCTTTCCTGCCTCTGCAGTGACCTCTGAGGTCAGCTCCAAGGAATCCTCTCGGGCTCAGGGGTTTCCCAGACAACATTATCAAGTACAAGCCTTTGATTTTCTCTTGAAGACATGGTGGCCCAAAAAGAGGAAGTGATTTACCCAAGGTCATAGCCCTTGACTGTTTATGGCAGAGCCAGGTCTAAAACAATATATACCTGTATTAATATGTTTGGGCTGCCATAATTTAATATCATAGCTTGGGCCACTGAACAGAATTTTCGCACAGTTCTGAAAGTAGACGTCCAATAGAGTGAGTTTCTGATGAGGATTCTCTCTGGCTTAGAGACAGCTGCCCTTTTGCTGTGTCTTCACAAGGCATTTACTTGGTGCGTACACTTGGAAACACAGTGCTCTCCCTCTCCTTAAAAGATCATCAACCCGGGTGGGTGCTGTGGTATAGCAGGCTAAGCCTTCTGCCTGCGGGGCCAGCAACCCATATGGAATTTCCACTGCTCCACTTCCAATCCAGCTCTCTGCTAATAGCCTGAGAAAGCAGTGGAAGATGACCCAAGTGCTTGGGCCCTACACCCACGGTGGGGACCTGGAAGAAGATCCTGGCTCCTAGCTTCGGATCAGCGTAGCTCTGGTCCTTGGGGCCATTTGGAGAGTGAAGCAGTAGGTGGAAGACCTCTCTCTCTCTGCCTCTGCTTCCAACTCTGCCTTTCAAATAAATAAATAAATCTTAAAAAAAAAAAAAAAGACTAGCAACCCTATTGGATTAGGTCCTTACCCTTATTTAATTAGCCTTAATTCCCCCCTAGAAGTCTGTCTCTAACCACAATCACATTGGCAGTTATGGTTTTAATATATGAATTAGTGGAAAGACAATTTAGCTCACAGCCAATACCATAAATCTGTCTATCATAAAAGTACATCATGAAAGTGTTTCTGCTCCAATACAGTACTCCCTTGTGTCTTGGAAGAAGCCTAAACAGGAAGGAGACATATTTTCCTTTTGTAATTTACTTTTTTCATATGAAAAATTGCACACATATACCAAAATAGGTAGAAAAATATATAATGAACCTCACACACCCATCATCCAGTTCCAGTAATTATCAGTTCATAAGGAATCTTGCTTTCTGTATACACATAAGACCCACATTACTATGAAGCAAATCTCAGTCATTCCATTCAAAGTATTTGGGGACCTATCTCTAACAGGACTTAATAAAAAGAAAAGAAAAAAGGACAAAACCCACAGTATCATTAACCTACTTAAAAGTAATAATTCCTTGGGGCTGGCGCTGTAGTGCAGTGGGTTAAAGCCCCAGTCTGCAGTGCCGGCGTCCCATATGCACGCTGGTTCGAGTCCAGGCTGATCCTCTTCTGATCCAGCTCTCTGCTGTGGCCTGGGAAAGCAGTGGAAGATGGCCCAAGTCCTTGGGACCCTGCACCTGCTTGGGAGACCTGGAAGAAGCTCCTGGTTCCTGGCTTCAGATCAGCTCAGTTCTGGCCGTTGCAGTCATTTGAGGAGCAAACCAGCAGAATGGAAGACCTCTCACTCTCTGGCTCTACCTCTCTCTGTAATTCTTTCAAATAAAAAAAAATGTTTTAAAGTAATAATTCCTTAATATTCTTAAATATTGAGCTCAACACACTGTGTTTCTACTATGAGTAGTCCAATATTAGTCTCATCTCTAAGACCAAAGGTTTCTATTTTTTTCCCTAAAAGGAATTCTAGTGAGAAAGTTTTGTTTTCCTACTTTCAAATCTACTTTACTCTTTTTTCTTTGAAAAAGAAAATAAAACAATAATCAGTATTGTAAAAAGTGAGGAAAGATAAAAAAAATTAAAATTAAAAAAAAAAAAAAGCAGGTGACCATCCCTCAAATTTAAATGAGATAAAAGTACTATTTCGGGCAGGCGCCGCGGCTCAATAGGCTAATCCTCCGCCTAGCAGCACCAGCACACTGGGTTCTAGTCCCGGTCGGGGCACCGGATTCTGTCATGGTTGCCCCTCTTCCAGGCCAGCTCTCTGCTGTGGCCCGGGAGTGCAGTGGAGGATGGCCCAAGTGCTTGGGCCCTGCACTCCATGGGAGACCAGGAGAAGCACCTGGCTCCTGCCTTTGGATCAGCGCAGTGGGTCGGCCTTGGTGGCCATTGGAGGGTGAACCAACGGCAAAGGAAGACCTTTCTCTCTATCTCTCTCTCTCACTGTCCACTCTGACTGTAAAAAGAAAAAAAAAAAATTTCACTCTTCAGTTTTTCCTTTTCCATTCTTTAACTTTAATTCTAGTAAATATAATAACATGCTGCCTCAGGGAAGTATTATATTCCAAGGAATTCTGCAATTGGTAACTTGCAATTAGCCATGGTGGAAATATTTGAAAGGCAGAGTTACACAGAGGCAGAGAGAGAGAGAGAGAAGAGAGGTGTCTTCCATCCTCTGGTTCACTCCCCAGATGGCTCCAACAGCTGTGGCTGTGCCCATGAGAGGCCAGAAGCTTCTTCCAAGTCTCCCACACAGGTACAGGGGCCCAAGGACTTGGGCCATCTTATACTGCTTACCCAGGCCATAGCAGAGAGCTGGATCGGAAGTGGAGCAGTTGGGACTTGAACCAATGCCCATATGGGATGCCGGAGCTGCAGGTGGCAGCTTTACCCGCTACGCCACAGCACTGGTCGTAGAAATATTTTACATCACAGAAATTGGTAAACTCTACAAATCAGCCTCCCATTCCCTTCCCAGACAGTCAGCTATTCAACATTTATCAACATACCATGGGCAAATGCATCTTCAACTATAAACTACATTTAGTTCATACTAGCGTATTGCATACTAATCCAATTTATTTCTAAGATTAGGAGGAAGATAAAGAATTTAACATTCAGAAAAATACTTAAAGATGGATTTTTCTTTTTTTAAACAGTTCAGCAGGATCAAAGGGCACTTCATCCCACTTGGAGAACACCACATAATCTTGTTTACTTTGCTAAAATGTTTGTTTCTACTAACCAATAATAAAAATGTGTAAACACTGTGGCACACTGGAAGAGACCATTTCACACTGGACTCTGCCCTCTATTAGCTGTGTGATTTAGACAAGTTATATCTCCATGCCTCGGTTTAAGATAGCCTAGTAATACCTCTATAGTAATACTCTATATTTGAATAATGCCTTTCACTTTACAAAGCATTACACATACCTTATTTTTTATGAAGTTTATCATCTTTACCTTATACGAGGAAACTGAAACCAAGGATATGTAGGGGACCTGCTATACCCATTCAACAGTTACACATGCATTCATCTAATCATAGCACCTGAAGAGGGTAAGATCTAAGTACCAGAATATATGTCCCACTGTTCTATAGTGAGATGGTTCTCAATAAACATTTGCAAATAAATAAATTTGGCAACTCTGACTTGAATGTCCAATTACCTTTCTGCTAACCACCTTACTCCACAACAGTAGCTGTTGGATCTGCATCACATACCACAAGATACCCATGGAAAAGAAAAGTAAAATTTTGACTATAATACCATGAATATAAACATTTTCAGATCTCCCAAGATATCATCTGTCTTCCTGAGTCAGAAAACATTTTATTGGAAAACTTTAGGGAATAATGCATGCTTCCAACAGCCATATTTGTTAATGAAAAAGAGTAAAGGAAAACTTAAAAATACACACACACACACACACACACACACACACAACTCAACATCACATCAAAGCATAGCCACTAATAAACACACATGTCCTATTTAGCTAGCTTATACACATCAGGCCAGTAAGAGTCATTCAGAGGATGTATCTAACAAGAAACAACAATCCTTAAAGGAACAAGAGGTCAGATTATATCCCCCCTGCTCTAGCAAGAAACAATCAGAATTTATTTGTCCATTGAAATGCTTTAGTGTCTGGGTCCACCTGGTGGAAAAGGTTTATCACTGCCAGAAAACACCTGACTTTTCTTCCCCAATATTTTTAAATAAACAGTGTGTCACCAATTAGAACATACCTATAAGTGGATTAGAAACAACAGGAGGAAGATCCCATCAAAAATGCAAAACCAATTCTCAAGAGTAAGAAAAAAGCTGTATGTAGCTATTATCCATTGAGTAAATGCACTGACAACCCTTCTGCTGGATATTGAGATTATAGAAAGATAAGAAAAAGTCATAGCCTAATCCATGGCTCAGCACACTATGATCCACTAGATAATTTTTGAATTTGTAAATAACTGATTTTGTAAATAAAGTTTTATTGAAACACAAGCACACTCATCAATTCAGTCTTGCTGTTTTCACACTATAATGGTTAAAGTAAGAGAATTATCTGACTTACACAGCCTTTAATACCCTATGTAGGAAAAGCTTTTGGCAACCTTTGACCTGGAGGGAGTTCACAACCCACACAAATCTTTGAGTCAGTGGTGTAGTTACTCCTAAAGGAGCAGCAGGAGGATGTCAGGGCAAGCTTCCTAGATAAAGAAATGGTTAACTGGTACTGAAGTGAAGATGGAGCAAACAGCCCGACTAGGGAGAATGTTCCACATAGAGTTAACTGTATGGGAAAAGGTGTGGAGCTACAGCATACAGAGCATGTCTCAGGAACTGCAAGAGTTTAGTACTGCTAGATTGTAGTGTACTAGGTGCTAGAAAACAATACTGGAGAGAAAGGCATTATGAAATGTACATATCTATTAAGAAGAAAGGTTTATATTCTAAGAAAATGCATCACTTTGCATTCATATGAGGAAAAACAAAAAATCCCTTACCAACACTGCAAGGACTAGCAAGAAGCTAATAAAAGAAACTGCAGAGAAAAGGGTACTCAAGACAGAACAGGTAAAAGATAGAGTCAGGCAGACATAAAATTCCTTTTCTAGTTTTTTTGTTTTTTTAAATAACATCAACACTTTACCTACTCTAAGACTGAACATTTAAAAAGTATGCATTTTGGCTGGCGCCGTGGCTCAACAGGCTAATCCTCCGCCTTGAGGTGCCGGCACACCGGGTTCTAGTCCCGGTCAGGGCACTGGATTCTGTCCCAGTTGCCCCTCTTCCAGGCCAGCCCTCTGCTGTGGCCCAGGAGTGCAGTGGAGGATGGCCCAAGTGCTTGGGCCCTGCACCCCATGGGAGACCAGAAGAAGCACCTAGCACCTGGCTCCTGCCATCGGATCAGCGCGGTGCCATTGGAGGGTGAACCAATGGCAAAGGAAGACCTTTCTCTCTGTCTCTCTCTCTCTCTCACTGTCCACTCTGCCTGTCAAAAAAAAAAAAAATTAAAAAAAAAATAAAAAGTATGCATTTTGTCACAAATGACATGTTAAACAATTTAAGCAAAAGGTAGTAAAAAATAGACAAGCAAACTTTAGACAGACTATTCTACATGCAAGGTGCAGGAAGGCTGGAAGGAGCAGAGAGCAGAAAGGAAGCCATCAGCAGATTACTGGCTATATAAAGCAAATACATTAACAATATATTGTGGAGCTCACAAGGAATGAAGAAGTAAAATAAGCGACAAAAATAGATCAGAGTGAGAGAGAAGTAAAAATTAAGTTACTCTAAAGTTTCTATAGTTTATTAAATGAAATAATGTTAAAGACTCTTTATTAGTTAAGGAAGAATACTGTCATCTTTACGTTAACTATAAAAAAAAAAAGACAAACATATTTAGATACAAAAAACCTATGGAGAAAATTAAATGGAATTATTAAAAAAAAATTGATTGATCCCCTCAAAAAGTTGGAAACAGAAACCAGACTGGACACATTGAAAAGAAATAGCAAGATGGTAACATAAACCTAAAAATATTAATATTAATAATATTAAATATCAGCAAACAAGATAAATCACATAGTAAGACCCATTTTATGCTCTCTGTAAGTGGATATTTTAAAAATAAGAGCACTGACAAACTGAAAGAAAAAGGGTAGAAAAAAATTAATATTAATCAACAAAAATTATCAGATCCTAAAGAGGGGCATTTCATAAAGCTGAAAGGATCCATTCATAATAGACAAAACAATCCTAACTACTTGCATCCAATTCACATAGATAAAACCTACATAAGCAAAAAATAAAAATCAAGAGACAAAACAAAGACAAATGCACTATTACAGTTGGGAATAATACCTCAAATAGGAAAAGCAAGCTTGAACATTCTATCGACACTAATACATAAAATTCCACCAGTGGTTGGAGGGGAATTGCCAAGTAAAAACTGAGTAGAAATGCAGTCTTACTGTGCCGAATGATAGGATTCCATATATTAAAGACAGATTGTGTTAACTTAACTCTCAACATCGGATTCAAAGAGAAATTTAAAAATTAAATTGACTAGAGAAAAAAAACCCTATTATGTTTGTCTCACCAACATCACTGTTAAATTCATAATTCTTCCAAGGTTATCAATGTAGTAGACACTGTCTTGATTCCACGAGTCACAGTGTAGGTAATTATACATTCCAAAAGCATGCATGTGTTCCAGCGTATACTGATCATCACGGAGTTTTACTTCTGCCACAGCTGAAATTAAAAAAAAAAAAAATCAAGATCAAGTCATTACTTTCTGTAGAATGCGTATAAGGCCAAGAAACCAAAGAATGACAATCAGAAAGGCCTTCAGGACAATTCACTGTATGATTCATGTAAAAATATGTCAAGGTACTGACTAGGCACCGTGTTTAAGGCTGTACCCTCTAAGAACTTAGAATATAATGGTTGTAGGAGATAGGAATTTCCATTCCATAGCCGTCTTGTCTTTTAGAAACCTCTTACTTATGAGAAAAGAAAATGAAAATACTAAAAATGAAGGCTTTCCTGTCTTCTGAGCAAATAATAAGCCCAAGTTATAAAGCATTTTTATACTTTCCAAATGTTTTTTAGCTCTATTATCTAATGAATTTTTATCACACATTAAGAAATGAACAGAATATTTTATATCTCATTATAAAGTTATGGAAATAAATGCAAACCTAAGTGGTGACTCTTCTAATGTCTTACCCTATTGTTTCCAAGGGTAGAGAACAAAACAGTATCACTGCTGGGACAGAAGCAAGGTCTCCTACTTACAGAACAGGGCTTTCGCCACTAAGGCATTAGCTGCTTCCTTGACTTTAAATTTGCTAATCGTGACCTCTATCTCCCGCTCTTTCTGCTCTTCCAAGCAGATAAGAACTCTTACAGCTCAGAGCTGCCCAAGATCTAGAACTATTTTTTGCTTCAGCAAGGAAGTATTTAAGTGGACCTATGCTAGCCTAAAATGTCACTTTAACATAAAATTCATTTTATGGCATTCTGATTGCAACTGTTTTCTTGTTTTCCCAGAATGCTCACCTGTTCCTACTTCCTGTACCTGCCTTGAGTCCTAGCTGGCTGACTTCTTTTTGGTTCCTATATCCTGTTTCACTCCTCAAATGCTCGCAAAAGTTGAGGCTGGGCCAGGGCCAAAGTCAGGAACTCAATTCAGGTCTCCCAGTTACTTGAGCCATCACTGCTACTTCCCAGGATCTGCATCAGCAGGAAGTTGGAGTCTAGAGCTGGAGCTGGAAATTGAACCTAGGTACTCTCATGTGGGACTGTGGGTCTCTTAGATGACATCTAATCATTATCACCCTGATATATTTATTCAGCAAATATTTGAATAGATATCTGTAATACAGTGATAAGCAAACAGTACAGAGGAAACAGACTTCAGTCAATTATATATACATAACTTTTACATAATGAGTTTTGCACAATTAAACTGTGATGTAATAGGGAAAAATTTCTGTATTATGAGAACTCATAACAGAGAGCTGGTACATTCAGGGAAATTAATGAAAACTTCCCAAAGATTATACCAAGATAACAAAATATAAGAAAGAATTAATTATGGATGAAAAATACTTATACACACTCCTCTACTTATTGCAGGAAAAAAAATGAACTAAAATAAGAAGAAAAATCTGTGTTCAAGGAACCAAAAGAAGGGAACACGGAATGAAGTATAGAGCAACAAGGGGAATTACACAAGGAAAGGCTGCAGATGAATGACACTAAGGAGTTAGATCGAGGCTTTGATGAAAGGCTTTATTTTTATTGATAAATTCAATGTAATAAGAATTCATTAACAGTGTTTATGTGGGAGAGTAAAGGTCAGACTTGAGTTTATAAAGAGTACCAATTAACAACAACTTGGAAAATTTATTCATTGGTGATCTATTGCAGTCTCCAAGTGAGGGATAATTAAAGTTTGAAGATATTTTAGAAGTGAAATCATCGTTTTATGATACAGTTCATAGAGGTTAACAAAACTCGAGAAAGTGTTTATTTTCTAAGAACAGTCGGAAATTCAGATTCTGCTGACTTGGAGGAAAGTAATTATCAATTTTTTTGTTTACTAGCACCACTGTGTGGACGAAATGTAAACTGCAGGGAATGTACATGGCAACATAACAGCCCAAAGCAGTAGCATCAGAAATAATACAATAATATTTTCTTCGTATTTGTGCAAAGACCATTGGATAACGCTGAACAGATCAGAGGCTTTCTAACTTTGTCTTATTATAACAGTTCATCTGCAAACATGTGGATATAGAAAATCGTTAAGAAACCATGATACAGTAAGAAAATTATTTATATTAGTTCTTATGAATTATTAGAATATAAAATGAGAATAGGATATATTACATGCTTCCCATTTTTTAAAAAGATTTATTTTATTTATTTGAAAGAGTTACAGAGAGAGGTAGATACAGAGAGAGAGGTCTTCCATCCACTTGTTCACTTCCCAGATGGCCACAACAGCCAGAGCTGCACCGATCTGAAGCCAGGAACTTCTGAAGCCAGGAGCTTCTTCCGGGTCTCCCAAGCAGGTGCAGGGGCCCAAGGACTTGGGCCATCTTCTACTGCTTTCCCAGCCCATAGCAGAGAGTTAGATCGGAAGAGGAGCAGCCGGGACTAGAACCCGCACCCACATGGGATGCCAGAGCTTCAGGCCAGGGCATTAACCTGCTGCACCACAGCGCCAGCCCCCATGCTTCTCATTTTGTAAAAGCTGTGTGGGTGTTCAGAAAATAGCTGTCTCTCAGATTCCAAGTGAGTAAAGAAAAATTTTAATTTTTGTTAATCTCTTTACCATGAAAGTGGGAGACAGAGCGAAGCAGAGACAAGCAGTGTCCAGAAAGTGACAGAGCTCTTTCACTCTCTCAAGAAAGGAAGGAGGGGCAGGGAGGGTCTAATCTCTGCTTGGATCTTTACAATAGTTGAAGAGGAATCTTTTACAGAGAAGGCCAGGTAGTAAACACTTTAAATTTAATGTTATGTATTGGAAACAAAAGAGCTTTGCTGAAAAATCCATATCCCTTTAGTCTTTTAAAAAGAACTGAAAGTCTAACAAGCAGAGAATCTCCTCTGATTTTTCTCTCAGATACTTAAACTTCAAAACCTATAGCTTTTCACAGGTAAAATATGAAAGCCTCAAGGAGCCTTAAAAATCTTCAGTTTCTAATGATAAATTACTTATTCAATGTCTACTGCTATGAGTTGGGAAATAATATGGGTGCTTCCCCCAAGCCCATGTTTATGAGGCCTGGTCCCCAAAGTCTTCTGTTAATGGTTAATGGATTAAGATTAAAGGATTACGGGTGGAGACTGAAGTCTAATTATGGAGTATAGGAGGTAGCCCAGTGGGAATTCTTTAGGTCCCTGGGCATGCCCTGGGAAAGTAGTTCTTGGGAGGATTGGTTATAAAAGCAAAGTTGGACCTATCTGGTCTCTCTGCTTCCTGATCTGCCTTGTGATGTTCTGCACACGTTATGCCATTGCGACTCTCCATCCAACACCCAACCAATGGGGTCATCCAATCTGGACTGTGGACCTCCAAAACTGTGACTGAAAATAAACCGTCTCTCTTCTTAAGAAGTTCCTTTTAGGAATTTGTTATAGTTATGAAAAACTCACTAATGCATCTACTATGTGCCAGACACTGGATTTGGTTTGGGCATGTACTTTGTGAATAAAGAAGATTGGTTCACATTATTGGTATTAACAATGATATTCACTACCACTTCTTGTCCTTTCAAAACATACTATTATATTAAATTACATGAAATTGCCAATATTCAGCTTTTTCGACACCAGTTAAAAATGATTCAACCTAATGTTTATGTGAGCACATTAAATTTTTTTTAAAGGGGAAGGAGAAGCAAGGAACAGTAACTTAGAAATAAAGGGCAATACTTGGGCCACTTCTACTCACTGAGCTGCCTTCCTTTTTCTTTCTTTTTTTTTTTTGACAGGCAGAGTGGACAGTGAGAGAGACAGCGAGAAAGGTCTTCCTTTTGCCGTTGGTTCACCCTCCAATGGCTGCCGCGGACAGCGCGCTGCGGCCGGCGCACCGCGCTCATCCGATGGCAGGAGCCAGGTGCTGGGTGCTTTTTCCTGGTCTCCCCATGGGGTGCAGGGCCCAAGCACTTGGGCCATCCTCCACTGCACTCCTGGGCCACAGCAGAGGGCTGGCCTGGAAGAGGGGCAACCGGGACAGAATCCGGCGCCCCGACCGGGACTAGAACCCGGTGTGCCGGCGCCGCAAGGCGGAGGATTAGCCTGTTGAGCCACGGCGCCGGCTGCTGCCTTCCTTTTTCTTACTAAGCTTACTATTTGTGTATGAAGACATAATAAAAGGTAAAAATCCGCATATTTGGTTATAAAACAAGACTCATGTAACAGAGTAAACCCACAAGTAGGAGAAATGCTTCCAGAAAACTATCTTGTACAATGTCTTTGTGACAGTAATGTACTCTTTGGCTATCTTCCCCATATTTTCCTGCATAAGAGCAGATATGAATGTAAACTCTATATAATTACGATGGTTATATCACTCTTCTCTCTCTTTACTCCAACTATAACTAAACCTTCACCAGCTTTTCTCCTCCAAGCTCTGAAGGAAGAAACAGCCAAGAGGGCCGCACAAACCACTAGAAAATATATGAGCTTTAGGGTCAGCTTTACACTAATTAGCAGCTTGGTTAATTTAGGTAACCTTCCTCACTCCTTTGCCACCTGTTTCCTCATTTTTAATAAAGGTTAATGCTGATCCTACAAAATTATTGACAAGCTTAAATTAAAAACCTGCAAAGTGTAAGTGCTGATTTTCCTGGCCCTCTGCTCCCTTAAAGGCTAATTCCCATTTAGGTTTTTGATTCTACCTTCTTCTGCCAGAAGTTATTTCCTCTCCACTGACCCCTTCCCCTCCACTTAAATATGTCAAAAATTTCCACAGGCACAAAATAAATCAATGGAAAAGTTTGCTCCTGTCTTCTCCACACTCAGAAGCAGAGCTCTCTCTGGCCCTGTACTTCCCAAACTTCTTTTAAAAACGGTCTAAACTCCCATTTTCTCTCTATCCTCGTTAATTCTTTTCAATTTTTTCTAGCTTTATTATTCTACAGAAATTATTTTTCATGCCAATATGGACTAATAGGTATTGGCCAGATTTATCTTTCCTTCATTAGAATCCAGCAAGATGAAATTAGAATTTAAAAAAAGACAAAATTACACAAAACAACAATTTTCAAGACAGTACACATCAGGCAGCAAAGGACACTGTTTCTTAAGGAAGGGGAAACACAAGAGGTGAGTCCTACCACTGTCCCAGCTTACTGCTTTAAGGAGTTTCCAGACCCTAGCAGAAGGAGGGGAAAGTGCAGCAGACTGCGGCAGAATCCTTGAGTTAAAGGAACTGAGCGGAATCCGAGGAGATCAAGGCAGCTAACAATTCAGCAGAGAGGTGAGAGCTGCAGAGAGAGAATCCCAGAGATCTACAGAAGGTCTCCCTCAAGCACTCAGTAGAATACTAATGGCGTGTGTTTGAGGAAACTACTGCAGGCCAAGGAAAGAAATGCAGGCTCCAAACTTTATTTCCAAAAGGTGCGATGAGAAAAATTAATTTATGGGATCCTGAGTACAGTACAGAGTAGAGTCTTGCCTCAGTATGGGAACAGTTGTCCCTTAGCTGAGCACTATTCCAAACCACCTTAACAAGTCATAAAAGCAAGACTTAACAGAACTAATCAATTTCCAAGTTACTGAACTATATTATACAAATTCAAAAACATACTGTACCCAATAAGATAACATTCACAATTTCTGGCATCCTATCAAAAATTTCTAGGCATGCAATAAGAAAAGAAAGCAAAACTCACAGTGAGGAAAATGGCAATCAACATCTGACTGATCCAGAAGTCATCATCTGAACAGAACACTAAAACTGTTACTACAAGCATATTGTATGTGTTCAAAATGACAAGAAGCAGAACAATAGATGTTTAAAAAATATTTAAATCAAACTTACAGAGATGAAGCTTTAATGTCTAAGATGAAAAAATACACCAAATGGGATTAATGAGGGATTTGCACTGTAAAAGATTAATGAAGTTACAAGCATTAGAATGCAAACTACCCAAAATAAAATAGACACACACACACACACACACAAAAGAATGGGAAAAAGGGGCCAGCACTGTGGCACAGTAGGTTAAGTCTCCGCCTGTGCCAGTTTGATTCATGGCTGCTCCACTTCCAATCCAGCTCCCTGCTGGCGGCCTAGGAAAGAGTGGAAGATGGTCCAAGTGCTTGGGCCCCAGACCCACGTGGGAAACCTGGAAGAAGCTCCTGTTTCCTGGCTTTGGATTGGGCCAGAGCAGGCCACTGCAGCCATTTGGAGAGTGAACCAACAGATGGAAGATCTTTCTGTCTCTCCCTCTCCTCTGTGACTCTGAGTCTCAAATAAATAAATAAATCTTTAAAAAGAAAAGAAAAAGATGGGAAAAAGAAAAAAAAACTGCAAAGGACACTAATGAGCTGATACTTTAAGTTATCTAAAAATGGGTAACTAGAATCCTCAAAAGACAAAAAGGGGGTAAATTGGAAGAAATAAAGGACAAAGATTTTCCAACCTTGATAAAAACTATAAACTTACAGTTTACAGTCCATTATATTAGCATCATGAACAAACTATACGTAGGCACAACATCATCAACTTGCCTAAAACCATCATAAAATAGAAGTCTCAAAAGCAGCCAGGGAGAAAATGCACACCAGGCACATGCTAACAGAAAGTTTTCACACACAATACAAGCAAGAACACTAGAGCAAAATAATTAAAATACTGAAAGAAAAAAAGAAACTATCAACCTACAATTGTATACATGGTAAAAATATTATTTGAAAACAAAGCAAAATAAAAATGTTTTCATATAAGTCAAGAGTTCATCACTAGAGATTCATACTCTAAGAAATATTAAGTTCTTTAGGCAGAAGAATGATACTAGATAAAAATATGGACTTATATAAAAAATGAAGAGCACCAGAAATGGCAACTACATAAATAAATATACAATACTTTCTTATCACTTAAATCTCTTTAAGGGACACTCAAAAGTATAACTGTGTACTGGAGAATTTACAAACTGCAAAAATAAAATGCATGACAACAATAATATAAAAGCTGGAAAAATAAAAAGGGAAGTATAGTCCCATTAATGTAAAGAAGCTCCTTACACATTAAATAGTTATATCATTTCAATGTATATTATAAGTTAAAGCTACATACTATCAACTCCAAAGCAATCACTAAAATAACAAAGAACTACAGTTAATAAGTAACAAAGGAAATAAAAATAGATTCATTAAAGATACTCAATCCTAAAGGTTTCAGAAAAATAGGAAAATTCCATTCTCCCAAAGATTAGAGAAGATAAACAGAATAGCATTAGTAAGATGAAACACCCCATCCTAACCAGATTAATAACTGTATTAAATATAAAGTCTAATTAAAACGGATTGCCCAACTGAATAAAAAAGTAAGCACCGGGGGCTGGCACTGTGGTGCAGAGGTATGAGCTGCAGCTTGCAAAGCCAGCATTCATATGGATTCATATGGACCCTGTGGAGTCCTGACTGCTCTACTTTGATCCAACTTCCTGTTAATGTCCCTGAGAAAGCAACAGAAAATGGCTCATGTCCTTTAGTCCCTGTCATCCATGTGGGAGACCCAGAAATAGCTCCTGGCTTTGCTTAGCCCAGTCCCAGCCACTGTGGCCATTTGGGGAGTATAACTCTCTGCAGCTCTACCTTTCAAATTTTGCCAAATAAGAAATACATATTAAATACAAAGACACCAATAGATTAAATTAAAATAACTAGATTCAATTGAAATATCTAATTAATTAAATGTAACTAGAGTATTTTAATGTCAGGCAGATTTCAAAGAATATCACAGAAATAAAGATTATATCATAATCATAACAGGGTCAATTTGTTAAAAGGACATAATAATCAAGAATGTTTATGCGGCTAGCATCAGAACTTCAAAATGAATGAAGCAAAAACTGATATAACATCCAGGAAAAATTTTAAAAATCAACCATTATAATAATTATGCTGGATAAAACAAACCAGAAAAGGTACAGTGGATGATCCCATGCATATAAAATTCTAGAAAGTGTATACTAATCTACAGTGATAGAAAGAAGATCAATTGCTTAGGGAGGCAGGGGATATGTGAGGAGCAGAGGAAAGGCTGCAGAAGGGTACAAGGAAACTTTGTGGGATACCTTAGTTTAATAACTTGATTATGGTGATGATTTGTGGGTGTGCTTCTATGTCAAATTGGTTAAACTACATGCTTTAAATATGTGGTTTGTTATTTTACATCTCAATAAAGCTGTTGAATATGTGTTTGATACAAAATCATACACTATTTTCCAGGCATGCTCCAGTTCTGGACATAAAACATTGAAAAAGGTGTAAAGGAAACCCATCAATACAGAACGAATAGTCTGAGCAGAGAAAACAGACAATAAATGCTATGCAGTATGATAGTCTCTATGAAGTCCAGGTATTATTAGAAAGTACAGTATAGAAGCCAACTTGTACACATTCTAACTAGGTAGTCGAGAATAGAACCCTTAATGAAATAATGTCTCTACCATGATGAAAGAATGAAGCATAAATTAGTTAAGTGAAATATGGAGGAAAAACATACAAAGACATATAATAAATGAAGATTCTAGACAAAGGATGTATACAAGACAAAAGCCCAGAAATGGAATTGCTGGCTCAAGTGGTGATTATAATTTTATTTAGAATAGAAAAAAAATAAACATTTACTACTTAAATAGCAGAGGGAATTCTGCAACAATTTAAGATATCATTTAAGACAAGAATAAGCCTCTGTGCCAAGCTCTTCACCACCAGAGACCATGTCTTAAGCTTAGTGTTTCACACACCTGGGTGCCTGCTAAAGCTTTGCTGAATTAAAGTGAACTCCCTGGGTTGAGATACATCAAATTTCCCAGAGCTCCTAAATTATCCCTCACTACCTCCAGAAACGACAGTTTTTAAAAAAACCTTTTCTCATCATCCTCAAGTCATTAATGAAAGCTCCTGGCAACAACAGCCTCCAAACTGTTCTCTCCATTCTTCTCTCCTTCCAAAGTCAACCTCCACAGTGCCTACAAGTAAACTATTCAATCCCTAACTCTGTTCTTTTCCCATCTATACTTCCAACTATCAGATAGCACCTCACCACCACCAACTAGGCATTGTAAGCACTGAATCTAAGACTAACACTGGGGGCCCACACTGTGGCTAGTAGGTTAAAGGCCCTATATGGGTGCCGGTTTGAATCCCAGCTGCTCTACTCCCATTCCAGCTTCCTACTGAGGGCCTGAGAAAGAGTGTAAGATGGCTAAGTGCTTGGGCCTCTGCACCCATGTGGGAGACCCAAAGCAGCTCCTGGCTCCAGATCTGCCCAGCTCAGGCTGTTGCAGCCATTTGGGGAATCCATCAGCAGATGGAAGACCTCTCTGTCTCTCTTGTCTGTAACTTGGCCTCTCAAAGAAAGAAAGAAATCTTAAAAAAAAAAAAAAAAAAAGACTAACACTGGTGAAATGCAGGGTGGGTAGGCACACACAATTTAGTGAGTTTTTAATAAAATTAATATATTTGGGGCTAGCACTGTGGCGTAGCAGGTTAAGCCGCCACCCACAGTGCCAGCTGCAGTGCCATATGGGAGCTGGTTCAAGTCCTGGCTGCTCCACTTTCGATCCAGCTCTCTGTGATGGCCTGGGAAAGCAGAAGATGATGGCCCCCACGGGGGAGAACTAGAAGAAGATCCTGATTCCAGGCTTTGAATTGGCGCTGCTCCAGCTATTGCGGCCGACTGGGGAGTGAACCAGTGGATGGAAGATCTCTCTCCCCTTCTCTCTCTGTGTAACTCTGACTTTCAAATAAATAAATAAATAAATAAATAAAGTTAATACACTCAATTTAGAGGACTATCGATCATGAGATTTCACTTCCTTTGTTTGGTATTAAATATCCTTTGTTTATGTAAGGATATATGAGTACATGATTCTTTTAAGAAACAATTCCACTTAGAAAATTTAAAAAATGGCAAAACTATGAGTTGAGCTTTCTTTTTGATTATACAGGCCCACAAAACAAAGCTGCAAAACACAGACCAAAAGACAAACAGGGGCCTCACTGATCTGCCAAAGCACTCAAAAAGTTCATGGGGAAATGGAATCAAAAGAATGAGTGTACTTTTGCACAAAATTTTTTTTCATTATATATGAAAATGTGTATTATGGAAAACTATGCTTGGATTTCAAAACTGTTTGCACCAAAATAAACTCATGCTTTAAATTTTTCCACACACAAAGAAAAAAAAAAAAACCTAACTCCTCTCACTTTCCCAGATTATTTACTCCAACAATATAAGACTATAGGAATGTCTTGCATACAATCTATTAATTCTTTGTTTGCTCATATTTCCCTATGATTAGGACTTTAACAATTCCTCCTCTATTCATTCAGTTTATGAAGTCTCTACTATATACCACACAATAAGACAGAACAGTGAAAAAAAAAAACATTGCCGTTTTTATGGAACTCATAGTTTAGTGGAGGAAAAAAAAAGTAGAATTTAAAATGAGAGGCCAGTACTGTGGCACAGCTTAAGCCATCGCCACATGGAAGTGCGAGTTTGAGTCTCAGCGCTCTGCTTCGGATCTAATTCCCTGCTGATGCAGCAGAGGATGGCCCAGACTTGTAGGAGACCAGAATGGAGTTCCCAGCTCCTGGTTTTGGCCTGGGCCAGTCCAGGTGACTGACACCACATGAGGATTGAGCCAGCAGACGGAAGATCTCTCTCTCTCTGTATCACTCTTTCAAATAAATAAAAATTGTTTAAAAATAGACAATAAAATAAAACTTTGATAAGCACTGTCTAATGGAGACTGGAGTGAAGGAGCCCAAAAGTGGATGCAGGAAAGCTAGTCAGAAGCCTACTGTAATTCAGGCAAGACATGGTGATTCGCACTAAGGGAGAGGCACAGAGAAGCCCAAATCTGGATTTGACTGGACTTGATAAATTGGATGGGATGTGGAAAAAGACATTCAGCAAAGATGATTCCAACATAAGCAACTCTACAGCTCTGCACTAACAGTCCAATATTTAATGCCTTCCTGCATGCATGCCATTTCATAGCCCTTCCCATACCCACTCTAGGCTTGGTTAATTTGACTTGCTTTGGCTAATGGGCTAATAGCAAATTTGCTGCAAGCAACAGCATTGAAAAAAGCACTTAGGAATTGCTGCTTGTCTCCTGGAACATGCCTGAGCTCCCCCGCTGGGGGCTGAGAAACCTTAAGGAGGAGAGTCAAGCAAGACCACCTGAAACTCGTAAACAAACCCATAGCCAGAGAACCCCCAAACATATGAGAAAGTCCAGTTAGGAGGAGCAGAACTGCCCACAGACCCATAACCGAACAAAAACGCAGGAATGAACCCAACCAAGACAGAAAGAACCACGTACGAGACCTGTAGACTTGCGAAACAAACCAACTGTTGTTTGTTTTGAGCCACAGAGTTCTGGGCCGTTTTTGTTTATTTAGTGCGTTAACTAAACGTGGCAATATTATTTTACTGACACAGGAAGACTGGAAGAAACACAGGTGGGAAAGAGGGAAAGAAAAATCAAGCTCATGTCCTGCCATCCTGGTCAGCTACCTTGTGAAGCTGCATTTAAGATACTGACTTCCAGGGCGCTTTTCCAGATCTCGACTGATAGAGGAAAGGTCGCACACAAATGCGATCATTGTGCTGTGCACATATCCCTATCCCTTCGTTTTGTAATTATATTTACATGGCTTTTCTTAGCCGGAAATCAGAATTTCTCGTTATGAGCTAGGACTTACTCATCACGCCCTGGAAGGACGCTTCTGTAATTACTAACTGAAATTAGTAACAGCTGTTTGATAATCTATTGACTCTAGATCAGTATTTCCAAAAGTCTGATCTCCTGACACTAAGCATCTGAATCAGCCAGCGTGTGCATTAAAATGAAATGCACTCGAGACTCTTAGTACCTTACGTTACACAAACAAGGACGAGATCCTGTGGGCCAGCCACAGAGAAACAGAACTAGCAGCAACGGGGGTCCCAAAGCAGCCCTTCCGCACAATCTCCTAGAGCTCTCTTCCACGACAGAGGAACTGCTGTGCCAGGAGCTGGGTCATGAAGAGGCTCCGAACCACCTGTGCATTCTCCACGAGGAACGAGCCCTCCCACAGAAAGCGAGGCGCACGGGGTGCCCCGAGGAGGTGTGGTCTCCCAACGCGCACTTTCAGAAAGCTTCAGCAGGAAGTCTGTGCGCAGCTCCCACGCCGCAGGGGCCGGGCCGGGCCAGCCAGGCGGCGAGAACCCAGGCAGCACCGGGGCCCGACCTCGGAGCCCGCGCCAACAAGCGCAGCGCGGGCGCAGGGTCCCGGGGCGAAGGAGCCGCGCGAAGCCGGCCCCCGCGGGGTTCTGCAATGGGCATCATTCTCCGGGGGCGGCCGCCTGGGTCCCCCCGACACCCGGACGGGCCGTGACGAAGGGCAAGGTCGCTTTGCTTGCCTGAGTCATAAAGGAAGAAAATGCGGGAGGGGTCTGGTCGAAGGCAGTCGAAAGGGGAAAGGACCGGAGTGCGAGGGGCGCCGTGTCCCACCTGCGTCTAGCTCCAGCTGGTAACAGGGCAGTGGCTCGAGAGACAGCTTGTAACCCTCGAAGCGGGGATCCAGCAGAGGACGCTTCACTCGCAGGGAGCAGTTGGCGGCCACCTCCATCGCCTTTCAGGGTCCCAGCGTGAGATTTAATAAAGCTCTTGTTGAAAGGTCCGCGCTTCCCTCCACACGCCGATGCTGGGAAGCGGCGTGGTTCCCATCCCAGAAACCACTGCGGTGCAGAAAGCCCACTGGGAAATGTAGTGTCCCTGAGAAATCTGGCCGTGTTGCATGCTGGGATGTGTAGTTACTCCGGGACTTGACGCCCGCGCGACAGCACGGTCTGGACTCGTCTACCCAGAGGGCCGTGCGACCAGGAGGCGGCCCGCGCTAGTTAAATTCTCACATTATAGGCAGGGTGGCGAGACCCCGCCCCGGAAATGCGTGTTCTAGCTTTCTGTGTGCTTAGGTGCCCGAGCTACTGAGGGTCTAAGTCCGGGCAGCCCAAGAGTGTGGTAGGTAACGGTCGTCAGCGCAAGGGTCATTTCGTCGCTGGGAAGGGACGGCCCTCGCCCGCGGTGATGGTGGTGAGCTATGCCCGTGGTCCTCAGGGCCGGGACCCGGGCCCAGCCCAGGCTCCTTTCGATGTGCTGTCTTTTCGTTAGCTTCCCCGACCCGCGCTCGCGGGCCTGTAGGGCTCTCCGACAGGGCGTGCTACCGGAGTTGGCCTGCAGCCAGTCCTCGCTTTGTTTTCTGGCTCCGCCTCTCCCGCTGTCTCCGCCCTGTTCTGTTTTCCCCAGGAATGTCTGACCTGGGAAGGGATTCCCTAGCGCCCTTGTTCTAGCAGTGAGAAAACTGAGGCCTTTGTAAGAATTCAGTGACTTGCCCAAGGTCACTAGCCGTCTTCTAGGGGCCAAGGCGAGCGCAGCTTCCAAATTCTGGGAATGGTTCTGACTGGACCTTACACGTAGGTGTTTGGAAAACGTTAGCCTCCAACTGCCAAACCAAGCAGTTCCTGGTTCTTGCTCAATCCCTCTTTCCCCCTGTTCCCTTCAAAAAAAAAGTCAGCTCTGAAAACTCATTGCCAGCCTGAATGTCCGTAGGCGAGAAGAAAGACGACAAAAGCGGTCAGAAGCCAGTGCCAGATCACGTGGGAGAACATTAGCTTATTCCAAGTTCTATTTGAACTTTTAAATGGCTTGAATGACCTCAAAACCCAACCTTCCACATCTTTTTATACGACTTTGTTTCTGCTTATCTATTTTTTTTTTTTTACTGAAAATTGGGAATTTTCTGAGTTAGGAATTAGTTTGAGATGTTTTTCCCTTATCTCAGCAGCAGTATGTGTGTTTGAAGATACACATACAACTAGTTTAGCAGTTGGAATTCTGGGTTCATCTTAGTGAAGAATAAAGAAAAGCGCTCAGAGCCTTATCTGGTGATTTTATTTATCAGCAGACATAGTCTTTTACTGGTATTTAAGTTCTAGAACTTCCTCAAAATTTTGAATGCAACTATGGTGCATCAAGGATCAGCAATGAATTAAGATGTGCAGTGAAATAAAGTTTTTGGAGGGTTCAGGGAAAAAAATACCTACGTCCAAATTCTGCATTCACCATGCTCTTCTGTGCCTCAGTTTCCTCATCTGTAAAATAGAGATTATGTTAATACCAGAATGTGTTCTGGGAATTAAATATTGTTTTTAAAAACCTCACAAAATGTCAGCCCAGTGCCAGGTTCACAAATGTTATGTTATCTAAAGACTTATGGTAGAGAGTATATGGGGGAGGGAAATTGTACAGAGAATTCATCAGTAGGACTTATTGGGATGCAGTAAATTAAGAGTAATGCTGTTATTAATACACTATTATAATTTATCACCCCTTCAGTTGATAGAATCTTAAACGTGTTAGGATGCTTGCCTAGAGGATTTAGAAGAAAATGCTATGTGTTCTATATCTGAAAATACATGTTGATGTCCAGGTTAGCAAGATGAACAAAGATGCGCAGATGAGAGCAGCGATTAACCAAAAGTTGATAGAAACTGGAGAAAGAGAACGGTAAGTAATAGATCGTGTTAATAAGCTGTATTTTTTTCATCTTTAATAGTTACATTATAAAAACCTAAATGTCAAGAATTAAAACATAAGTGCAAAGAATTACAGAAAAATTTCTGTTCCTATCAGCTACGAAAAATAATATCTGTTCAAGATTGCAAGACTTGGAAGTGTGTGATGTAGCCAAGAAATAGCTGTCTCGAAGAGTGTATAACCCAATGAAGGTGATAGAACTAATTTCAGTTACCAGACTCTCTTAACCTTGGGACAACATGTGCTCTCCTTGCTTTCTCAGACTCTTCTTTCTTCCTATCAATTTTAGCAAATTCTAGCTTATCTGTTAGGTCTTAATTTAAATATTGCCTCTTGAAGGATCTGTTAAGTCCAAAATAGTTTGTTCGGTCATAGCATTTAATTACATTACATTCTAATCACCTACTTTGCTAGCTTGTATCCTTTAGTATAATCTAAATTTTTTTCACAGCAGAAACACTGTTGTATACCCAAAGCTCATTCTAATGCTATGCCTGCCACATAACTGGCCAAGTAAATATCTGAAAAATGAACAGGGTTGGAAAGGCTGGGGAATCAAGAAAGGCTCCAGGAAGCAGTGTGATAAAGTTTATATGAGAAATATTTGTATATATTTTGTGTATATATGGCAGGAAAAGTCTTTCAAACTCTGAGATTTAAGGTGTCTGGGTAAGATTACAGAATAGTAATCAGAAAGTTCATGCAAAGTTCATATTGTCTCCATTTTCTTTAGTGAACTTTTTGAAACTCCCTTTTAAAGGAGATTTGTTCAGCTAAGATAGAAAGATGAGCAGTTTTCCAAGCTGTCAGAAGAGGGAACCATTCAGGCAGTTCAAACAGAATGTGCAAAGTCATAGAGCTGTGGTACATGATAATGCTCTGCAAACTACGCAGACAAGAAAGGTGGTAGGTAAAGTGTGGAAGCATGTGCCTGGAATGGTGAACCAGAGGAGTATATATTGAAAGTGATAAAGACTGAACATAAAAACTGGCTTACCCAGTGGAAATATGTAAGTTCTTCTAACAGAAAGGTCCAGGGCTTGAAGTTACATCATACACCATTGGATCTGGGCACACAAAAATTTTTACCAAGCGTATGTATTTCCTCTCTCAGCTCTACTTTCTCTGTGTTGGCTTTATTCTCAAACAGGCCCTACTCACAGGTGGCAGAGATTAGCAGTTCACAATTTACATCCCACCAGCCCAGACTACCTTCCTCTTCCTCAGCAAAGGACCTAGCTTGATTTCCATCTTACTTAGGTAATAAGCCAGTTATGATCAGCCTTGTGTAGGTCATATTTGCATTACAAGAACCCAACACAGATTCATACACTGAAAGGGGCAGTGGTTTTTCCATGCAGGAAAGGGTAAGAGAATGGGTGGCAGGGTTTGCAAAAACATCTGTTGTTGACTTTGTCTTTGGGTGGTGGGAGTCATCAAATGATTTGAAGAAAGGGAATGACTAAGTCACATTTACACTTTAGGAGTCTTATTCTGGCAGTGTGGAGGATGGACTTGAAGGAGTCAAGTTTGAAAAAAGAAAATATTATTGGGTTAAAAATGAAGAAAAGCAAAAATGGAAGAGAACTTAGAACTTTTTTTTTAAAGTAGGAACAGCCCTCAGTATGAGGAAGGAGGCATTTAGAACACTGCCTTGAATTACTTGCCAGTAATGGGTATAGGGATTATGTTTTGTTTTGTTTTTCATTTTTGTTTGTGTATTTTTGTTTTGTGTATTTTTTTGTGTATTTGTTTGTGTATTTTTGTTTTGTGTATTCATGGAGCTTAAAATTCTTGCGTTTCCATGCCCTATTAAGGTTTTGGAGATACATTAGTAAACAAAATGTAGTCTTTGTTTTTGTGGTGCTTACATTCCAATGGGAGCAAACAGAAAATACAAAAATAAAATGTTAGATGGTGATGAGTGCTAGAGGAAGAAAGTACAGCAGAGAATTATGAAGTGTGATATTTTGGGATGAAAAGACAAGGAAGGCTTCATAGATAAGAAATCAGAAAGATATGAGAGAGCTTGCCTGGCATTTTTGAGGAAAACATAGAAGCAAAAGGAGACTGAGTGCATTTTGGGTGAGGGAAAGGAGATCAAGTCAGAGGCACAGCCGGGGAGCACACAGATCATGGAGGATTTTTAGGTGAGTGTATGATCTTGAAATTTTGTTGTGAGTAGATTGGGAAAGCACTGAAAGGTTTTGAGCAGTAAGGGGAAAATGCAGTGTGCAAAGGAACAAGCATGGAGGCAACTCAGGACGATTGGTGCCAATCCAGACAAAATGAGATTATAGTTTGAACCAGGGTAGCAACAGCAGAGATGATGAGAATCATTTAGTTCTACTTATGTATTATAAAACTGAAACCAACAGGATTTGCTCATGGATTGGATGTGTAGTGTTGATGCCGGATGAAGGATGCTGTGGGGGTTCCAACCTGAGGAAGCTGAAAAGTGGAGCTGCCATTTGGAGCATTAGAACAAGATGAAATGGGAGAGAATCAAAAGTTGAGTTTTAGCTTATTAAGATGGACCTAATTAAACATCAAGATAATGAATCTCTGGAAGTGTCAGCTGAGAAATGATTTAGTTTGAGCATTTGTAAGAGTAGCAAGGGCAAGAGGATAAAACATGTTATTTTATCCATGATGCCATTAGTTGCAGTGTATACCATTATTTTTGTCCCATATTCAAAAAAAAGCTATTGCCAACTCAGTTATGAAAGGCATGTCAATTATTGAATTGTTAAAATTTTAGGAAGCAGTGAAACAACGCTGTTGGTGTGTGGTTTAGAAGAACCTGATAATCTGGGAAGGAAGAATGGGGCAGTCTGAGGGAAGAGGGAAGTGAGAGCGAAAGGAAGAATAGATTGAGGAATTTAAACGTTGCAAAAGTGTAGCTGCTTCAGTCTCATCTCATCGCCCCTCAAAGTTTACAAGATCTGTGGTACTGCTGTTGGTGAAGAGGTAGAAAGTGTATAAGATGGCAGTGGCGTAAAGCTTCTTGAGAAGTGTTTTAGCCCCTCTTTCTGACTTAATTTTACTTTCCCTGAGGGAAAGGCCCAACAGTTTAAAAACCTTGCATAAGATTAAAGAACTGTGAAGTGATGGAACCAAGTTTAGGCCACAGTTAAATTTTTGTGTCTGAAAGGCAAGGTGTTTTTAGTTAAACAGTTTAAACTTTGCTTTAGACATTCCTGCCCACAGAATTCATTGTTCGGTAATTTGGAAACATGTCTTTGTCTACAGCCTCAAAGAGTTGCTGAGAGCTAAATTAATTGAATGTGGCTGGAAGGATCAGTTGAAGGCACACTGTAAAGGTAATCAGTTTCATTTACAAAATAAGCTGTTTCCACTGCTCTGAACTGGGTTGGCCTGGGGTTCAGTAGAAAAGAAATATATTCAGTATTTTAAGGTATGTTGAACTAATTTTAAACAAATAGAAAAATGTATCTTTAGTGATGCTTTCCTTCCCTCAGTGATGTATGTGCACCTAACTCCCTCATTTTTAGGAATTTTGTATTTGTCTTGAAACAAAGAGCCATGATTACTTAAGATTTTCTCTGACATCAAGTAGTTGTGTTTTTTAGTAACATTAGTTATTCTTAATCTGTTTTAGCAGCAAACTGAGCACTTTAAGGTGGAGACATTCAGGAATTGTATCTTTTTCTTTAACAGTGTTATTTTGAAAAATTCATTTATAAAAGCTTATAGAAAATTACACTTAAAAAGTATAGAGTGGAAGCTTATAGAATTGCCTAGGTATTGATACCAATTGATAGATTACATATGTCACTAAGATGAGCATCTTCTGGCTCAGCTTTTGGTTTAATGGAATTCTGTATATTTGTAATGAATCACTATTGTATTGCAATGGTTTCTACAACTAAAATTGCTAGACATTATTTAAATATTGATTGTAAGAAGACAATTTGGCAGCTTAGTAAAAGCATAGACTTTGAGGTCATACAGACTTCCATTAGTAAGACTGCAGCTGCATTTCAGTTCATGTTTGATGAGTTACTTGATCTTTGAGCCTCAGTTGTCTCACGTGCAAAGTGGGGAAAATGCCTAGCCCTTTAGAACGTTGTGAATATTGTATAAGTCACCTAACAGGGATCCAGAAATATTAATTATATTCCTTCTTATATTTCTTTTGGTCCAGCCTAGAGAAGAGAAAGAAACAATAGAGCAGTGTTGTTCTACATTCTAATGATTTGGTATGAAATTACAAGTTAAACTAAATAAGTTTTTCCCCTCCATACATTAAAGAGCTAATATGATTATAGTGAAATAAGATCTATCTAGGTGTATTCCATCTTTCCTAAATGTTAGATTTCAACATTACAGTTCAAATTCATTTTTCAGTGTTGCAGTTCTTGTTATGTTACAGGTTATTTAGCTGAGAGATGAACAGACTCTTTTCCTCTTTTTAATCTGGAGAATACGTAATGTGTTTATAAGGTTGAACTAAATTTTCATTAGAAAAGAAAAAAGTATCCTCTTTTTTTTTTAAGACCAGTCTACACTCTAAAATCATGATCTTAACCCTTCCTCTATGAAAATCTTTCTTACAGATAATGATTTTAAATGATATGATTTGTTTTTTGCTTTTGCATAAGAGGTAATTAAAGAAAAAGGACTAGAACACGTTACTGTTGATGACTTGGTGGCTGAAATCACTCCAAAAGGCAGAGGTAAGGAATACAAATTGTCAAAGGAAGCATGTGCTACAGACATGCTTTTTTTCCTCTCTTGCTGATTCATTTTCTTTCTTTTTGTAAGGAAAAGCACCCTTTCCAGAATTATTTGGGTGCTTGTGATGCCTCATGTGGGCAGTTATAAATGCCCACTTGCCTGTAGTGTAGTCTTGAGTACCAAAGGAGATTATAGTTGAAAAATGTTTTTGCACTCTTAAACAGTATGCCAATTTAAGGTGTTAATACAGATAATTTTTAAAATGTGGGATTTATTAGAGCTAAATAATACCTCAAGCTAGGATTTATAAACTTAATCAGATAGGACCTGAATCCCCTTAAATATTTAATAATTCAAAGTTTTATTCCAGCCCTGAGTTACTGCTCTACTATCTCTTTCCTTATTAAAAATTAACAAAGGTCTTCTTGAATGTCTAATTAAGAATTTAGTAATTCCATAACTTCATGTTCAGGGTCATCCATAGTTAAGACTCACCCTATAACCACTGTCCAAAGTTCTCCCTTTCATGTCTGTGTTTATAGAAAGTGGCAAAGACATAGGTAATAATTCTATTAATGCTGATGGTGTGTAATAAATATTAGATAAGGAACTATATATCATTGCTATCTCAAATGTAATGACATTATTTTCATTTATTTTGATAAAATTGAGAAGTTTTTGTAGTTATAAATAGAAGCAAGTAAATTAGATGGTCTGTAAGTTTTCTCACACGGAAATAGTAAAAAGAACTTGAATGCAAAGGGGAAGTAAGTTTGAAAATTATTACTAATGAACACTAATTCCCTGAATCACTTCCTGCTGGCAGAAAACTGCAGAATCCCATGATCCTTTTCAACGATCCCTTTAGGTCTATTTACAACTGAAAAAAACTGACTTTTTCTTTAAATATGTCTCAGGGAACAAAACAAAATATTTATCGTTACCCTAATTTCTTTTTAATTCATTTCATTTTGTTCAGGATCATTTAGGAACTAGTTAAACAGGTTAAATACCTTTTCTTGTGCTTCAACACTTGTGTCTTGGCTGTTTCAGTCTCTTCTAGCTCCCCTGCTAGAGAATGAGGAAATAACGAAAAGAGGAGTAAAAATAAATCTTTCTGTTGTGTTCTTAGTTGTCTGTTTATTGCCAAGATTAGGCTGTTTTTAATTACCTTTTTTGGTGTGCAGTAATGATTATGTCTCCATTTTACATTCAGTTGATTTTGCAGTCTTGTAGGTATTCTTAAACAGTTTAGAAAAAGGAGTATCTGCCTTACTTGATTTGTATACTTGCTTATGTAATTTGTGGAAATACTGAACTGTGGCTGAAGTGTACCATTTCTTTGGATACAAGCAAACACGTGTGATCCCCCCACACACTTTTTTACATTTTGTTGGTTTAATCTTTTGAATACACAGTCACATAGATCAAAATTCAGAATATGAAGTATAACAAATATAAGTACTGTTGCAGTTTTTTGCATCTTTGCTGGATGAGACAACATATGCACTCATTATTTCAATAAAATACATTTTGAGTACATCTTATCTAAAATGCTTAGGACCAGAAATATATTGGGGTTTTGGAATATTTGTATACAAAATGAGATATCTTGGGGGATCCCAATATAAACATACATTCTATACATAGTCTGAAAGTAATTTTCTGTAATATTTGTAGTGCACCTACATTTTGACTGCAACCCAACACATCAGGTCCAAGTGTGGCATTTTCCATTTGTGACATCCTTTTGGCCCTCAAAAAGTTGAATTCCAGATTTTCAGATTAGGGCTGTATTAATCCCATTATTTTCCAAAACATGTAGCATATTATGATCCCATCAACCAATATGAGTTTTCCCTCATTCATATTTAATTTGTATTTATTTAATTTATTTATGAGGCAGAAACAGAGATCTCCCATCTCCTGTTTCACTCCACAAATACCTTCAGCAACCAGACCAGGCCAGACCAAAGCTCAGAATCATGAACTCAATCCAGGTCTCCCATGTGAGTGGCAGAGACCCAACTACTTGGATCTATCCCCTGCTGCCTCCCAGAGTGTGCATTAGTAAGAAGCTGGAAATAGAAGTGGAGTCAAGACTGCAATCCAGGACTCCCATAGGAGATGTGGGCATCTCAAGCAATATATTAACTGCTATGACAATTATCCATTCCTTTTCCTTTTCAATTTGAAGTAACTGTATAGTTGAGAAATCAACCCTTTTTCTTTTTTTTTTTAATAATGCTTTTATTTAAAGAATATGAATTTCCAAAATACAGTTTATAGATTACAATGGCTTCCCCCCCAACCCTTTTTCTATAAGAGTGTTTCCCCCATTTTTTTTTTTTTTTTTTTTTTTTTTTGGCTTTTGGCTTTTGGCTTTTCTTGCAATGGTTTTGAGGAAGCATAAGTTGTTACCAATCTGTTACAGCCTGTGTTTAAAAATGGCCTCAATTCCTAATTTAAAGAGTTTCGCATCCTGACTCCTCTGCTTCCAGTCTTTGTTTCCTGGTAATGCATCCTGGGAGGCTGCAGATGATGGATCAAGTGCTTGAGCACCTGCCAGCCATTTGGGAGATCCAGGTGGCGTTCCTGGATCTTGGCTTTAACCTTGCCCAGCCCTATTGTGTGCATTCTGGGATTGAAACAACAGATGGAAGATCGGTCTATCTCCCTCTTTCTCTGCCTTTCAAGTAGATGAAAATAAACATTAAAAAATTTTTAATTGTCACATTTTCTTCTCATCAGCATGTATATTTAGATATTGTATAGTTCATTACAATAATGAATTACAAATGCACAATTGTTTTCTGATCTATTTACCTGTATTTTTTATTGAACCTGAGGGTTATTAAATTCTTTGATTGGAAATTCTGAATAAATGTCAAGTCACAAAGTGACTTACTTGTTGGGATCTTCTCTTAACACTTGTATTTTTGTGTTTCAGCCCTGGTACCTGACAGTGTAAAGAAGGAGCTCCTACAAAGAATAAGAACATTCCTTGCTCAGCATGCCAGCCTTTAAGATTGAATTAGATTGTGCTGTTCTGTGGTTTTATTTCTGAAAGTAAAACTTGCCATAAATTAGAGGTCATTTTCCCAAAATAAAGTCCTTTTTTGTATAATGGTATACAGTTTTCAGTAATGATGTATACATTGTATTGATTTTTCCCTAAATGTGTTATTTTAATAAATATCTCATGAATGACTTTGAAGTTTGCTTGGATTTCAGAATAAATGGGACTTTGTCTTTATTACTAACTTGCCAGATTTGTTAAGAGAGAAAGTCAGAAACTAATATAGTTTAAGTATTTAGTGTGTATAATTCTCTGTGCTAACAACCAAGAAGTAAGCAGTTTTGCTGGATTGTATATGGTGTATTCCTTTTTTGAATCCCCATAATACTTGATAAATTGTAATGTCCCATCTTGTACTACAGTTCTTATTTTTTTCGTATTTGTTATAACTCTGAGGGTTAGGACTGCATCTTTTTTTAGTGTGCCTTATGCTTCAAAAATTTTTGCCATCTAGTGGAAGAGAGAACATTTACAAGCTGGCTCCATACCAAGCTCTACCCACATACTCTACTCATCTGAACTTTGAAAGCAGAATCTTTAAGGTGCATTCCCATAAGGTCAAGAAGGAACTTGATGGGAAATACTCTCCACCCATTAGCAGTACTCTGACATCAGGATTGTCAAGTCCAGTGGACTCTTGTCTATTCTCATGTGACCTCTACTGGAAAATGAGAATCTTGACCTTCCTGCTACTTGGAACTCTCTTCCCACTCCTAACACTGTTTCTTTATACCACTGGAAGGTCCTTCTGTTTCTTGTGGAGTACCTTTTGCTGTATGTGACGTAAATAATGATGCTTCTTTGGGCGCTCTGCTGATCCCTCTGACTGACCAAATGGGTATACTTTTCCTGAGCAAATCCCAAGAAACTCAGGTCAGATCATGGCAACAAGCACCAACAGTATGATAATGCTAAACTGCATCTCCCAGCCAGACTTCTCATTCTCCAGATCCATGCATCCAACTGCAGTATGTCAGCGTCCTTGGGTATTTCACAAACACCCAAACTCACCACACCCGAAAGAATGATCTCACCACTCTCCCTTCCCACGACTGCTCCTGCAGTTCTCATCCCTGTGAGTGCTACCTCCCAGTCAGAACAGATCACCCAAAGAGCTTGCTAAATTGCTGATCCTGAGGGAAGTGGGCGTGGCACGAGATTGCTTCTGACAGGCCCCCATTTGGGACTGATACTGCTGATCAAGAACCACTTTGGATATAACAAGACTATAAATTGTTCATTACTTTCCTTTTGTACTGCCTTAGTTCAAGCCCAGAGTATTGATAGTAGAGTACCATTTCCTACCCAATAGTTTCTCCATGCATCCTCCCATATCTCTTCCATGCTGTTACTTCAATAACCCAATCCTTGTATTCCCCTACTTGAAATTTCCAATGCAGGCTGAAATTAAAACTCAGCTTAATACCTATAATCTTTGAGCTCCTTGATTGAGCTGTTTCTCGATTGTTTCATCCCTAAAAACCTTTGAAAATTAATGTGTGTCAAAAAAACCCCTCCTCACCTCATTGCTACAATTCCCTTCAAAATTCAGCATGAGATACTTAGATTTTGATACTCTCGGTTTCAGAGAATCCCCACTACCATTTTTCTATAAAAAACACATGCATAGTTTCTCTTCCACACAGTGGTTTTTAAACTGCATGCATTTCCTACAAGGAAGGAAACATTACCTCTTTGACTTGTATAATACTTGTGGATGAATGAGGGGAAAAAAATAAATGAACTACTGAATATTAGAATAAAAAAAAGGAACAATAATTCCAAGGAATGATTTAAATCCTTTTGATGAATTTAAATTTGAAATGTAGTCTGTACTACTGAACCTAGCTAGTTAAGTTTTGAGCCCAGTATGTATTCATGCAATCACAAAACCAAACATTTTCCATTCCACTTCATCCTCTATGGAAATAATGTCCTAAAGTAATAGGCATGCTCATCAGTCTGCTACCCATTTTCAAAAAGAACACAACCTTACATGGTATATAGGAAATGTTGGAAATAAGGACAGTTCTTAATGGTACTGTATATGGAAATAAAAAAATGATCAAAGGTGCTATTTTAATGGATAAAAATATGAGAAAATAATCTGAAATGAGATAAAGATACTGAGTTGAAAATTCTTCATAGCAATTTGAAAGGCTACAAAAACACAGTTTTAAAATGATGGTGCTAAGAACTTCACGTCTCTCCCCACCCACTATGGGTTTCTTTGACATTATAAGTGTCTTGCAATTTGCATCTAGAAATATTGATTTTTTTTAAATAAAACAACTTTGTGAACATCTTGACTCACATTATTTATTTATGTAACCTAGGAATATATTCTTTAAAAATCTTGTATGATTTCATGTTCAATATTGGAAATTCAATAGGATTACAGTTACATGACTGCTCTGAGTAAGATGCTAATTAGGGTTACTGTAAGCCTCTCTTGTATAGAATTAAAGAACACCGAACTAAATTATTTATGTAATCACTTTGCTTTGGGACTACAAGTGTATCATTTGATGAGCAGTGCCAAGCCAGGGACTGTGTCATGCTGGGATGGGTAATGGATATGGGACTTTTAATAACTTGATAAAAAGCTTCAAGAGAGTCATGACAGCTGCACAGTAGCTGGTGTGGGAAATGGGCCAGTGTGTGCACGTACATGTGTGCACGTGAAGAGTTTAACTCTTTTTGTAAATGACTAGCTCATCTTGTGACTTTTAAAATCCCTCAAATCTATGAAAACAACAAAGTTGTTGGATGAGTCTACCAAGAAAATAGGTATAGTCAGACAGTTTATCTAGCTTCATCTATGGTATTGAATTACCAGATAAGACTGATTCTTCTGCCTCAGTTTCCTTATCAGTATAATATATCTGATCACGCACACCTGACAGGAAATTTTAAAATAGCCCCTTAAATATTATTGATGGAATAATCAGAAAAAGCAATATGGATCAAAGTTATGCTAGCAAGAAGAAATACAAAGTGCTTCAAAACATTTGAGGAACAATGGAATTAAAAGATAATTAATTTTTGCAATTTTTTTTCCTAATTTCTATTTTATCTATTTGAGAGACAGAGCTCCTATCTGCTGGTTCACTCCTATACAACTGCACTGGCAAATGTTGGGCCAGAATGAAGCTAGGATCCCAGAACATCATCCAAGCTTCCTATGTGGATGGAAAGGACCCAAATATTTGAATCATCAAGTATTGCTTCCCAGAGAGTGCAATGGCAGGAAACTGGAATTGAGAGCTGAGCCAGGAATCAAACCCAGGCACTCCTACACAAGATGTAGGTGTCCCAACTGGGGGCTCAGCCACTAGGTCAAATGCTTGACGTGCAACATGGATAGTGTTTTCATGATGCATTCATAATGCATTTTCATGAAATTTTTGAAGACAATTCATATGCATGGGCTTTCTTTTAAAGGTGCAACAAAATAAACATATTTATATTTAAAAAAATAGTTCCTTTTTCAAGGAACTCTTTGAAGTACCCTCATATGTAATTATTTAGCATGTGTTGTCTAGGTTTATATAGATATGTATGTGAATTAAATTAAGTCTGAAGCAACTGCTTTTATTTTTCAGCAATTTCTAGATATTATTAATTATGAAAATAATACCTAGAAAAATAAAGATGACCAACATAGCTTGATTGAAGCAATCACAGGGCAAAACATGGAGGGTCTCATTTTTTAATCTGTATTCTATCACGGATTCCCCTATGAAACATACTGTATAACATTTATCTTTTTTTAAAAAAAATCTTTCTTTATTTGAGTGGCAGAGTTACAGAAAGAGGGACAGAAAGGTCTTCCATCTGCTGGTTCACTCCCCAGATGGCCGCTGTGGCCAAAGTGGACTGATCCAAAGCCAGGAGCCTAGAGCTTCTAGGTCTCCCATGTGGGTTCAAGGGCCCAAGCACTTGGACCATCTTCCACTGCTTTCCCAAGCCATAGCAGAGAGCTGGATCAGGTGGAGGCGATGCAGGATTAACCCATCTTCACTGTCTAAAATGGTAAATTCATGTTCACAATAAGTTATTTTAAATAAATATTTGGCTCCAAAGGAAGAAATTTGATATTTGCCAATTTATTCCAGACCTAATTATATTTGGTAATTATGATCCTCAGCCACAAGGGGGCACTTGGAGCCTGTATTTTGGTCTTCCGCAAGGCTTTCTGTATCCTTTAAACAGGCCCTATTCCAGTTCAAACCTAACAGCCTTTTGCAGATCAAAGTGTTACTGAATTAAAACTTAATGTGAGGACCCCAGAATGTGCTTCTGATATAAATTAAAATGAAGCTACAGTAAGACATAGATTTTGTTTTTCCCAGATAATTTTCTGAAGTCAAATCAGAATTCAGGCAGGAAGTTTATTCAAAAAGTATACAATGATGTAATTCAGTTTCCCTTACTTTATCAAAAAAGCAGCAATAGCCAACAGCAGCAGCAGCATCTGAAGAAGAAGAACAACAAGAAGAACAAGGACAGCAAATTCTTAACTAAAAATTAAAAGAAAAATGATCTTGTTTCTTAATTTCTCTGTCATGTTCTCTATAGAGAGTCCTCTGAGAAGGTATTAGTACTCATATTTTCCTTTTTAATCCCATATCACTTCTTAATGCCGTGTGTGAGTAAGTATGGCATTACACAGTGACAACACCCTATGGATATTCAATGATAACAGCCATAAAGAAAGTCGGTGAGCAAAGGCATATAGAATCTGCACTCATGGTGGGATGTTGGTAAGAAAATTGTTTTGAGGTCAGGAGTTGATACCAGTATTTATCACGTATGTAAATGCTCTGGCTTTGAGGCTGGGTCGTCAGAATTAAGCGATCATAAGTGGCTTTCAGTTGCCATATATCTTTTCATCCTAAATTTTTTTGGTGGAGGCATGCCTTTCATAGATAGCTACTTATATCAAATTTGGACTTTCATAGGGTAGAGGCCACAAAGTAGAGTAAATGAAATATAAGTGTCCATTACAACATGGCTTGCCTGCTGTGCCGGTGACTTAGGGAGTGACAGCTATTGTGTGATTGGAGGAGCTTTCCATTGGGCTGAAATCCCGACCACCAGATGTGAGCAAGTGCTCTGGTTCTCTCACTTCCACCGCTAATGTGCCTAATCACTTGATTAGTCGCTCAAGGGTTTCACGTGACGGTACCTTTTAATAAGATATCTTGTATTTACTAGGGATACTAGCAGTGTAAACATGTATGAGTTGTGACAAGATACCACTCGCAAAGCCACATCCAATGTTGGAGTGCCTGGATTTGCGTTCTGGCTCTGCTCCCTATTCCAGTTTCCAGCTCTGGTAGGCAGCAGACGATGATGGTTCACGGAGTTGGTCCCTGCCACCCTCATGAGAATGTGGATTGAGTCCCCAGCTCTAAGCTTTAGCCTGGACCAGCGCTGGGTGCCATGGACATTTGGAGAGTGAATAGTGGATGGGAGATCTCTGTGCATCTCTTTACCTTTCAAATAAAATAAATAAAATTCTAAAAGAAACAGGGATTGGGAAAAGAAAAAGAGAAGTAAGAAAGCAATGGCAGGAGAAGTTCTAGATTAAAGAAAAATAAAGAGATAACAGAATTTAAAGCAATGTGTCATTCTTGATAAATAAAATAAAAATTATCTGGAGTATTAGGAAAAATTTAAATTTGGACTGTAGCTCTGATGATAAATACATTGAGTGTTATAATATTCACTAAGAATGACCATTTCCATGTTAAGTATTTAGTGTAATCTTTTACATAATTTGTATAAGTCTATAACTTGCATTTTTTTATCTTTTAAAGACAGCTTTACTGAAGTATGATTGACATGTAACAAGCTGTTCTTATTTAATGCACACAAGTCAAAGAATTTGAGGCTAAATATATACACATGAAAATCACCTCCATCGAGGTGACAAACATGTCCATCACTTCCCAAAGGTTCCTCCTGTCTCCTTTTTTTGTGTGTGTTTGTGTGTGTTAAGAATACTTAACATAAGATCTAGCATCTAGCGCCGGCATCCCATATGGGCGCCAGTTCTAGTCCCAGCTGCTCCGATCCAGCTCTCTGCTATGGCCTGGGAAAGCAGTAGAAGATGGCCCAAGTCCTTGGGCCCCTGCACCCACGTGGGGGACCGGAAGAAGCTCCTGCCTCCTGGCTTGGTGCAGCTCCGGCCATTACAGCCAATTGGGGAGTGAACCATTGGATGGAACTTCTCATTCTCTCTGCCTCTCCTCCCTCTCTCTCTCCCTCTCTGTCTCTCCTCTCTCTGTGTAATTCTGACTTTCAAATAAATAAATAAATCTTTTAAAAAAGAGAAAAATTTAAGAATACAACAGCATTGTTATATATATACACTATGTTGTGTAGCAAAATTTTTGGAACTTACTTACAGCATCTAATTGAAACTTTGTACTTTTTTTGACTATTACCACCCCATTCTCCTGGCAATCACGATTCTATTCTCTGCTTCCATGAGTTTTGAATATTTAAATTCCACATTTAAGTGAGATAATACTGTATTTATTTTTCTGTGCTTGTCTTTTCTATCTTCAACCTCTCCCTAAACAGGGGGTTCACAACATTCCTTGTGCCCCTTTAACACTCATGTGATGGCTATGAACTCTTTCTCAAAATGACATAATTAAACACAGGAAATAAGGGGAGGGCCTTATGGTGTAGCAGGTTAAGCTGCTGCTTACAAAGCCAATATCCCATTTCTGGGAGATGATTTGAGTCATGGCTATTCCACCTCTGATCCAGCTCCCTGCTAATGTGCCTTGGAAGACAGTATTAGAAGGCTCAATTACTTGGGCCCTTGCCACCAACACAGGAGACCAGGATGGAATTCTTAGCTTCTAGCTTCAGCTTGGTGCAGCCCTGGCTGTTTGGCATTCGGAGAGTGAACCAGTGGATTGACGATCTACCTCTCTGTGTGTCTCCTCCCCTCTCTGCCACTCTACCATTCATATAAATACATAAATAAACAACTTTTAAAATGAATGTTGTGGTGTAGCCAGTTAAGCCACCATCTGAAGGGCCAGTATCCATAGAGCATTGATTCAAGTCCTGGCTGCTCCGCTTCTAATCCAGCTCCCTACTGTGGCTGGGAAAGCAGTAGAAAATAGCCCAAGTCCTTGGGCCCCTGCATCCACATGGGAGACCTGGAAGAAGCTCTTGGCTCCTGGCTTAAAATTGGCGCAGTGCCAGCCGTTGCGGCCAGTTGGGGAGGGAACCAGCAGATGGAAGATCTCCCCCTCTCTCTCTGCGTCTTTCCTTCTCTCTCTGTGTAACTCTCACTTTCAAATAAATAAAACAAATAATTTTTTTTAAAAGTAGAAACTGTAAAGGACTTGGAAGTTTTAGCCCATCCTTATGACTAAAAATAATTGCCAGATGAGCCAGTCTATGCAAAAATCCCTTTTTTCAAAGTACTATGATTATGGAATTTCTTTTTTTTTACTTTCTTTATTAAAAGATTTATTTATTTATTTACTTGAAAGGCAGAGTTACACAGAGAGGGAGAGACACACAGAGAGAGAGTTCTTCTATCCCTGGCATTTATTGTTGAAGCATTTAAATGCTCTCCTCCAGAAATACATCCACATATTTATTGTCAATCAATTTTGCACAAAGATACCAAGAACACAGGGTGGGAAAAGATAGTTTCTTCAACAAAATATGGAATGGAAATAATATATATCTACATAGAGAAGTATTTAGTCGGACTCTCATTTCATATTATATACAAGAATCAACTGAAAGTGGATTAAATATTTGAACATGAGAATTGAAACAAACTACTAGAAGGAGGATCCATGGGTGTTGATCTGAGCAGTGATTTTTTTATACAACCCCAGAAGCATAGGCAACAAACGCAAATGTATACAAGTGGGATTGTAACAAGCTAAAAAGTATCTGCATAAAGAAGGAAATAATCAACAGAAGGGGAGAGTAATTTACCATATATGTGGTAAGGAATTCATAGCCCAAACCTATAAGAAATTCTTACAACTCAATCAGCTGCAATGCCCAATGCCCACCCCTCGACTATTTCTTAAATGCAATGACTCAGAGGCTGTTTTGAAAATATTGATGGCTTCACTGGTTTTTGACAAAGGATTATACAGTCTTTATTCCCAGTGCATGTCTGAGTGTAAAACAGGAAGTGATGACAGCATGAGGTGCTTCCTTCACAATGAATACAGCAAATCCCAGAAATGTTACAAAGCACTGTTAAGCCTAACATTCTCAGGACTTTAGTACTTTCATTTTCCCAATAGGGTTTGTCTCATTTTTCCAGGTCTTTCAAACAAATTACATGATAGTAAGGTGAATTTTTTCTACCAACTCACATGTAGTAAAATGGAAGCATGCCCAACTATTTAGGGTTAATTTCTAGTACTAGTCTATGTAGGCAGTTATCATTAGGCTCATTCATTGTTGATGTCACTAACAAAAAGTTACTGTTGCTACAGAAGATGAAAATGATAACACCACTTAGCACAAACAGCCAGAACTTTTACACAGTTGAATATGCCTTTTTACTAAATAAAACATAATGAATATAATATCATAATACCAGACCTTTTCTATCTTGCTAAATAACCAAATGTGAAAATTAGAGAAATAAAGATAAAGCTTCCCTCCTATTCTTGCCCTAAAAGCATGTCTTTACTGATACAAAGGCTTCTTAATTAACTTTTTTTTTCTTTTTTGCTTACAAACAACAGAAACTGAATCTGGAAAATTTAAAGCAAAATGACACTTACACAAAGAATATTAGAAACTCACATTATTACCAAAATCAAAACATGGAGGAGACAGGAATGAAATTATATTTTTATGCTGGGAGGCAGAAAATTTAGGAACAACAGTCTGACCAATGCACCTCCTAGTCAGTGAATAAGCTCCAATGTTCCCCTCCCCTCCCTCCCCTCACCTTCCTCCCCTCGCCTCTCCTCTCCCCTCCTCTCCTCTCCTCTCCTCCAGGAAAACCGGATTAGTTAATTCTAACTCACATTGCCATGTCCTGCCCATTGGCTCTCCAGACAATCTTTAGCTAATGGGGAATAGTTGATTCCACAAAGGAGAAATTGGGATGATTTTAGAAAGGGAGAAATGAAAGTGCCCCTCAAATAACAATCACCTCCCTCAAACAATGGAAACATCAATTCACAAGGCCTTGAAAAACAAACACCTCCACACTTGCTTGAGAACAAAGGTTTGTTCTGTCAGTAGGTCTTAGAGTTGCCTTACTCTTTACATTTATCCCGACTTCTTTACCGGGGGAATGCCCACTTTGGTGGAGGCAAGAGGTCAATCAAACCACAAGCATTCCTCAAGCTGCATGCTCCCAGACTTGACACTTGCACACCTCAAAGCAGCCAGAGTGAAAATTTCATGCTCACTGGGTTCACTCCAGCTGAAGACCCCCGACCCCCATAACCCCCTGTGCTTCTGCTTGTGCCCTGGTGCACGGCTCTAACGCTTCTTACTGTGGCAGGCTGACTCTTATCTCTACTTACTCCTCCAGGGATGTATGCCAGTCAGGATTTCACTTTCACTGCCTTGCTAAATCTGCTCTTCTCAGGGTTTCCAGTAACTTCACACTCTGATAAATCCAAAGGCAATTCTCAACACATCCTTCTTGGCATAGCAGCAGCAGGTGAGAGAATTATTACTCCTTTCTCCTTGAAATACTTTCTCTACTTCTCTTCCCAGAAAACCTTCTCACCTGATTTTCCTGCTATTTGTTATCTCTCCTTCTCCGTTAGCTTTACTTAATTTTCCTTGACACTCCTACTACTAAATATTGGAGTTTCCCGAAGCTTACTCCCTAGCTGTTTTCATGTTTCTATCTCCTCCCCAGATGACTGCATTCAGTTTCACTCATTTTATGAAATATAGACTAATGATTCGCGGAATGATATCTACAACCTAGATTTACCTCTAAACTTCAAGTTCAGAAATATTTTACCTCTCCATCAGGATGACCACTAAATTTCAAAGTTGCCATGTACAAAAATGAGCTATTGACACATTCTCCAAAATCTGTTCCTTTTACATTGCACACCTGAACAGTTAATGGCTCCTATTCTTCTGGGTGCTGAGGTCTAAACCCTTGCTATCATGTTTCAATTTGTCTTTTTCCCTTACCACACTTTTCTGTGTCAAAAATCCTGCCAACTCATCCCTCAGATATATCTAGAATCTGACAAGTTCCCACCACCACCACTATTGCCATCTTAGTTCAAGTTACCATTATGCTTGCCTGGATTATTTGCATGAAGATGCTCATTGATTTCTCTGCATTTACTCTTGCCTAGTCCAACAAAACAGCAGCTGATTTTTTTTTTTTTAAATATAAGTCATGGGACTGGCACTGTGGTGCAGCAGGTAAAGCTGCTGCCTGCAGTGCTGGCATTCCATATGGGCCCGGTTCGAGTTCGGCTGGTCTACTTGTGAACCATCTCCCTGTTAATGTGCCTGGGAAAGCAATGGAAGGTGGCCCAAGTCCTTGGGCTCCTGCACCCATGTCAGGGGCCTGGAAGAAGCTCCTGGCTCCTGGCTTTGAATTGGCCCAGCTCCTGCCGTTGCAGCCATTTGGGGAGTGAACCAGCAAATTGAAGACCTCTCTCTCTACCTTTGCCTCTCTGTAACTCTGCCTTTCAAGTAAATAAAGAAAATCTTGAGAAAATGAAAAGAAAATATAAGATCAAGGCGTATTTCAGCTCAATTTTCTGCAGTGGATCCCCACCTCTCTCTGAGTCAAATCTGTTATCCTATTTGATCTGCTGCTCCTCCCACTACTCTGACCTCGACCCTTCTCCCACCCAGCCTGCAGCTCCCCTGCCTCTCACCCACCACAAATACACTCTTTTCTTAGCTCTGGAACTAATTCTTCCAAGTGCCTGGAGTGCTTCTATCCTAGATGTCTACATGGCTAATGGACTCATTTCAGACCTACAAGTTTGTACTCAAAATACATCTACCCTGTGACAACTTCCATTCATCTTGTGTGAAATTTCATCACACCCAACACCCCCCACCAATGGTTTTTGTTCTGCTTTTCCCTTCAGCATGCACAGCTTTGGAACATACTACATATTTTACTCAGCTTTGTTGTTGATTGTCTATTTCCACCAAGAAAGTAAGCTCCAGGAGGAGAAGGTTTTTTCTTTCAATATTGCTAGATTCTCACTGCCTAGGATAGTGAATATTTGTTGAAGGTACACTATTGTTTTGTTAAATATTCCTCTTTGTTCACTCTAGCTCCAGTCAGGTCTAGTTTATAAATCAGACCCCAACATACAGTTCATTTTCTAAGCTAAATGAAACATCTACAACTGAATTCCTTATTCCCTCTGTTTTGTTCTGCAAGAGTTCCTACCAAGCCCTTATCATGTTTTCATTGCTACTAAGTCAAAGGATCAAGCTTAACATCTGTCTCCTTTTTCGTCATATGGCAGACTACATAATTTGGGAGGCTCCATACAAAATGAAAATTAGAAGCCCCTTATTCAAACAGTGTTAAGGATTTCAAATGATGACAGTAGAGCATAAACCCAGGCACGGTGTCCAAGGAAACTGTATGAGTCATATGCTCATGAGCCTGGCACTACCAACAGTGTTTTTTGAGAGGTGGAATTTTGAATTCACAAAAATGAAATACAGTTTAATGACCTATTTACTCCTTTCATATTTTCTCATGTCCTGTAAGTGAAGACCTGAAGATTCTAAAGATGAATGCAATTTAAATTGTAAATTACATAAACTATATAAACACTTCTTCAGGTTCCAAATTGGCCTTTTGTTATATGAATTTCCATCTAATTATAATTATTTATTGTCACATTATCTTACTCAATGATTTCAGTAATTCAATATTAAAAGTCTCAGTGGTATAATCTTTTTCAGGGCACTTTTTTATCATATAAATAAGGACTATCTGAAGGGAAACATTAGCTAAAGGTACTCTTACATTCAATAAGAGTTTATTAAAAATTAATGTATGCTAATCATGGCAGTAAACTCTTTAAGAAATTTAGGAATTATGAGATGGGAAAGCATGCTAGTTGTCTGCAGATCAACTTTCCTGAAGTCAATTAGCTGAATGATCAATTTGCTGAGTGACCAATTTGCTAGAATTGCCAAATGCTGTGATTGTTGTTTAACAACTATACCAGCTTTAACGATTTTTTTTTATTTTAGTTGCTGGTGATTATATATGGAAAAATTATACATGTATATATAATAGTGAATGCCACATGTTACACACATATACATGATTTATAGATACATATATGTATACAAATACTTAGTACATATTTATATCCTATTTAACTTAGTCTAAGAATACTAGATATAAAAGGAAGTGAGGTTATGTAAAGGGACTAATATCATGGGCTGTATGATTGTATGCATCAAGTAGACAAATGAAATATGATACAGCAGGAGTAAACAATTGTACACTGAAAATTGTAGATGAGAACTGCAAAAAGTTCATGGCAAAATGGAATTAAAGGATACATTTACTATGCACATTTCCCTGAAATTTTTGCAGTATATATTTGAACATATTTAAGAATTTCAAAATTTTTTGCACCAAAATAAATTTATCTTTTAATTTTATTTCCATGATCTTCTTGAAGAGCCTTTATATATCATTTGCTAGTTGATATAGTATTGGAAAATTTGGTGAAAGAATCAAATGACATTAAAAGATTAGCAAATTAAAAATCAACATATAAATGTTCCTAATCACCTTATTGGTATAAATAAGACCTAGGACACTTTTCCTCTTTGTTCTAAACAAATGAGTTTCTCTCTACAGAAGGGTCTATTTCAATGATTCCTTATTAGAAATTCCCACTTCAGTATTTTATATAATATGGAACAAGTTTTCTAAGTATTCTGATTTCTTTCTTTCAAATTATATTTTCTACCTTTTTAAATACTAAAGGCATTTAAAAGTACTTTTAGTATCATCTAGGTTATTTCTCATCTCCATCTTAATTTATAAATTGGAAAGCATTTAAGAAAAAACAGAATTCTTACTTAAGTTTCATTTAAACTACATTTTATGTAATCTCCACAGATTCCGTTCACATGAACTTAATTCAATGTTTGAAAGCATCAGGAAGAACTCAAAAGTCACCCAAAAAATTCCATGGAAAAATTTCCACACTAAACTTTTTTTTTTTTTTTTGACAGGCAGAGTGGACAGTGAGAGAGAGAGAGAGACAGAGAGAAAGGTCTTCCTTTTGCCGTTGGTTCACCCGGACGGCGCGCTGCGGCCGGCGCCGGGCGCACCGCGCTCATCCGATGGCAGGAGCCAGGAGCCAGGTGCTTTTCCTGGTCTCCCCATGGGGTGCAGGGCCCAAGCACCTGGGCCATCCTCCACTGCACTCCCGGGCCACAGCAGAGGGCTGGCCTGGAAGAGGGGCAACCGGGACAGAATCCAGCGCCCCCACCGGGACTAGAACCCGGTGTGCTGGCGCTGCAAGGCGGAGGATTAGCCTGTTGAGCCACGGCGCCGGCCCACACTAAACTTTTTAAAATATTGAAATATAAACCCAGAAATTTCATGGATAATAACCTAAGCTGAATATTTTGTTAATGTTGCTAAATTATACTTGGTATAGCTGCTAAGAATTGGCATTCAGTACTACAATCTTTAAATTTAGTACATTTGTCAAATAATGGCCAATTGGCCTTACATTGCCTGATTTCCTACAGGTTGGTTTGCTTCCAAATAGAAGAGGTAAGTAGAGCCTACCGGAATATCAGTTTTCAGAAAGAAGACATAAGGAAAACATATGAAATAGAAAAAAATGACAGCAATAGGAAGAAACCTAGGAATATTTAGAGAAATGGAATTTCAAAAAAGATACCAATAATATCACATGGTACAGAAATTTCCAAGATAAAGGGTGATCAGTACATTTGTAGACACTATTTTCAGTAGTTAGGTGACTTGGATAATAAGTATTCAAAATATTATACGATAAATATAGTTAACTTGATCATAACAAAATTATTTTCTTTATATCAAATTAGACAGATTTTCTCAAGATGAAGGGCATAATTTTATTTTACTTGTTTTAGAATTTTTCTTCTATTTCTTCTCTTTTTCTTCCTGTGGGAAGTTGTCAGATTTAGTAAACAAAATTACAGGAAGATGAGTCAAATCTACAGATTGCCTTGTAGAGTGGATGAATGAGCAGGTGGCTAGTGACCTTGGGCGAGGAGTTTACTGCAAGTAGGCAGCTTCTTCAAGGAGTTTGATAAAAAAATATTTGAGAACTTGTCTTGAAAAGAGATTAAAAGTTTATTGGTTTATTCTTAGTTTTTTAACGATGAAAACTTTATAACCTAGGGAAAGAATGGCAGGGAGAGAGAGAAGGAAGTGAAATCAGGGAGGAAATTGTTAGAACAATAATCAGTAAGATGGGGAGTCAGAGTTTTGACAAGGAGTAGAAGTGGGGGGTTACCATGTCATGAGAGGGAAAAAACTTTTTGAAAAAGAGGAAAAGGAGAAAAATTAAGAGACAAAGATAATTTAAGAATTTTTAGTGGTGAACATTTTCAAAATAAAGAAATGTGGAAAGGACCATATACTTACACCTGAGGTCAAAAGTTGTTCAAAATTGGCCAAATTTTGTTTCACCAAGATACCTTCTTTTGGTCAAACCATTTTGAAGTAAATTCCAGACTCTGCAATACTTTGACCCCAAATATCTCTGCATGCAACTCTGTAATATAGGAGCATTTTCTTATTTAAGTGTGCTACTATTTTGCCCAATAAAATGAACATTTCCATAATATAACACTTGAGCCATATTCAACTTTCCTGTTGCCCAAATGTCTTGCTTTTGTTCTCCCTTCCCAAAGATCCAATCAAACTTATGCATAAGATTTGGCTGGGACACATTTAAGCATCTTATAAGATCACAGGACATTTTTAAATGCAGAATTGAAAGCTGGAGAGAGTGGAATTTTCTGACCCTTTAACAGAGTAGGAGGAGATGACCAGTTATCAGACCATGACGCTAAACTACGAAGAAAAATGAAGAGGATTTGGAATGGCCGTTGGGGAGCCTTCGGTGGGGAATGCTATGCTGTGTGCCTCATGGGTCGGAGACCCCCTGGACCTCATTCCCTTGTGACTGACAGCCCCACAGGGCAACAGGGCCTTTCTTCCCGCAGGCCAACAGAGAGCCCTCACCTGGGAGTCTACTGAGTTGGGGAAGGCAGAGGAGATCTGGGCCCGGATCTGGAGTCACCCTGCTTGGAGGGATGGGGGGCTCACTCTCTGCGCAGGTGTATGGCGATGGACATTATTGTGCCTCCGTCTCTTGTTTGGAACAAGGACTGTAACAACAGTAACCATCCTATTGGGATTCTTGTGAGTTTGTGTCTATTAAACATTAGGTATAGTGTTCGACACATGCAGAAATATCAATAAATATTTTGAAGATGATTAGTTACAGAGTGATCACATGATCTTATATGAATGTGAAGGGGGAGAGTGGGTGGGGCTTGTGTTTCAGGCAGAGGTATGGAGCCACGTGGAGAGAATTAATGATCAGATCGGGCAGGCAAAAGAAAGTATACTGGACCCAACGTTTTAAAGCTTGTGGGGAAATAAAGTCAGGGGCCACGGTTGGCCGACAACTTGACCATTGATGCCTCTCGTCCGAAGGAGGGCCGTATCACCTAGGGGGGCGACCGCGGGGTGTCAGCACCGGGTTTGAGTGTGGAGCTTTGAGGAACACAATCTGCTGGGAAGAGATCCAGGTGCGTCCTGGCGGGGGAGGGAGTGGTGTGTGACTGCGAATCCCCGAGGCTCAGCCGGAGAGCAGAGCCTGGGGCGGGGCAGGCGGGGCAGGCGGGGCAGGCGCGGGTGGCCGAGTTCGCCTGGCGCGTGGGGCGAGTCTTGCGCGCCAGCGACTCGCGCTCCAGAGCTGGCGACGGCGGCGGGAGGCGGGCGCCGCCTCTGCGGAGCTGGCTTTGCGATGGGACACCTGTGGCTCTTGGAGACCTGGGTCTTCTGGGGGCTGCTACTGTGTGCGGCGGATTCCCACACAGGTAATCAGGTGGGGCTGCTAGGGAGGCAACCAGCAGAGGTCCACCTGAACAAGACCACTGCTCCCGGGGGCGCGGGTCAGGAGGGACCACCTGCCACCTGCGCGGGGCTGACTATGTGGGTGAGGTTACAGGGCGATCCCATGGACCCGGGGGCCTGCAAGAACAGGCCGGGCTGGGCCAGTGCAGAGGGAGCAGACGGAAAGAGATAGAGGTGGGACACAGAAAAAGAGACACAGAGTAATTGCGTTTAATTCATCAGCTTTGCTGATTCAGTTATGGAACCTTCTCCCTGCCCACACCCTGTGGCAGGACTGACAAGGGACAGAAGTTTGGCTAGACAGAGGGTGAGGGGCCTGCAGTGTCCTCCACCCCCCCCCCCCCAATTCTGCTTGGGCGCCTTTTCCCAAGGAAGGGAGGGTAATGTGCCCCTGGGACAGGAATGGGTCTCTGTGATGGGTGTCAGTCACTTGAGGGGCAGCTGCCCTGTGTCTTCAAAGTAATACCCAAGAGAGGCTGGAACAGGCTGATAAGACAAGAAACTGGAGTTGTCTGCGGAGATAAGGGTAGGATGAACCTGAGATAGGCAAGGAGCCTCCTGGTTGGAGATAGGATACTGCTCCCTTGCTGGAGTTTCCTGCTCTTGGCGTCTGCTGCCTTCAGCAGGAACGTGCCCGGAGCAGAAGCATCTGGGATCTCTTGGCAGACAGACAGCAAGGACACGGGCCTTGGGAGCTGGTCTCCTTCATGGTGCAGGACTTTTACTGTCATAGGTAAAGTCCATCTGGGAACATTTCCCAGGCAAGAATCAAGTATCCCATCACAGTTCCTTGACCACTTTCTCAGACATCTGCTTCAATTCATGATTCCTGTGGCTTTTTTTTTTTTCATGTCTCTACCTAAATTTTTCTGCCTACACGGAGGATTTGTTGTGGGCTTCTAGTGATTACTGGATCCCTACAGTTTAGTCAGGAAATAAACTCTTCCATCCACTGTGTATCTTTGAGTTGTTTTAAAGAATTACTTGCAGTTGTCCAGAAGAGTGGTTCATCCACCTTGTGTTTGCAAAGGCAGCGTCCCCAATCTAGAACTCTGTTTATCATTCTGGTGGTAGGTCCAGCCCAGCTAATTGCTCTCTGCTCTCCTTGATGAAGCAGCACATCCCTTCTCCCTAGAAGCCTGTGTGGCCCAAGCCCAGTGACTGAAACCACTCTTCTGATTCCTCAGGGCCTGAACGCCTTTCTGTAGTTCAGTTCTCTCTGTGCTAAGCTTTGAGAAAGCTGGGTCTCTTAGATTCTTTTGTTTCCCTGAAAGCTAACACAATTTTTAGGTGAGTTAATGGCTTTTACATTAAGAACTCACTGTTATTCAGAAATCATCTTTCCTGAAGTCTCTGACACGAAAAAAATTTCTTAAAACGCAGTATTGTTCTTTGTACCTACACAGGTCTTTTGACCTACCTAGCATTGCACTCTTCTGTGTTTTTATAATCTCTGTCTCCACGTCAGCATTGTCTGCTGCTGTGCATAGATATAGAACCGCATAGTGGACCAATACATGAAATTAAGGATTTAGTGACTGCTTTATAATATGTTAGGTAAGACTGGTGAAAATGTTATGAATGATTCTTGCTCTTTGTTAGCATTTCGCAGAAAGCCCATAAATATTCACTCAGTTAATGACTTAACTCCCTGTTGAGTCACAGGTTAGGAGTAGAGCCAAAAATAAAACCTGCGTGTGATTTACTTTCCATCCTATAATCTTTTTACAATTTTTTTTGATAAATGTGTGATATATGATACAAAATTTGATGCTTGAAGAACATGATGATTTTACCACCACTTTATTATCTTTCAGCTGGTTCTAAAATAATCCCCAAAGTCACAGAAGTGATACCTAAATATGGCAGCATCAATGGGGCAACAAGGCTGACTATCAGAGGAGAAGGTATGGTTGCTTTTATTTTGACAAAGTTGAATGAAGACTATTTTACTTTGAGAGCTTTATGGTTACAATCAGCAACAACAACACTCTGGAGTTGTTTTGCCACTTGGCCAAAGTAACACTCTCTGCCCTTTGAGTGCCAAAAGCCTCTATCAACCTGATCATCTGAATTATTATAGTATTATGTAATTCTGTCCTGTTTTAATTCCTTGCTTAAGACCAATGATTCCGTAATGGAGCCAAAAGAAACATGTTTAACCCAACTCTGCAATTATTTGCTTTGTTCCTCATGTGTTTATTTGTATATCAAGTTAAATATGGGGGATGTCAAAATAGATATTCAGAGGCCATGGTAGAGAAATAGATTGTTAATGAAAGAAGAAAGGCAATAGAAAGCAAACTTTGGATCCCTTCTCCTGCCACCTAACACCTATCACACACCCTCTCTCCAGGCGTGGGTTAGTTTGATTCCTTACCTCTTTGCCTTTTCTATGGGTGAAAACATGCACTCAGTAAATATATTGAATGAGCAGCTCTTCCTAAGAGTAAATACAAATATGTAGTTGTGTCAGCCATAAGGCTTTTGCAATAGAAGTGATAGTACTATTCTGGTAGTTTGGACATTTTAAAGGAAAGGAAAATCATTTTAAAAAGAAATTTAAGAAATGTATTATTTGATTTTTAAAATAAGTTTTTGGAGTCAGATTTGACAAAGCAAGATATTTAATTATTCTGTCAAATATATTGAAATGTCTTCAACATTTTTAATATGTCTGCAGAATTCAGTCTTTCACTGATGTAATTAAACAGGTTTATACCTTTACATTGTGAACAACAGAGTTTGGACTGAAGCGTTCTCTTTAGAGTTCAGAACAGGAAACAATGTTTTTGTCAGAGGTTATTTTCACGATGTCTTTAACCATGTGTTCCTTATAATTGTAACTTCCTTTTAAGATGGTGTGTTTGAAGCCACTGAGTATTAAACAGAAAGATCAAGATTTAAAAAACAAAACAAACAAAAAACAAAATAAAAATAATACCTCGCCATCTCCTGTCTTGAAATCTCAACCTTTTTCTGATCCAGAAACCACAAGTTTAGGTATATGTAGACAAAGAACAACTCTAGTAAGAAACAAACAAAAAAATTCTATCCTCAAGGTGTTTTGGAAGACTATCACTGATTATCTAATGATAAGCTTTACTCTTTTGACAATGTTCTGAGGCTATTAGACTTTTTTTTTTTTTAACAAAATATCATGGTGAAAATCAACTTTTCCTAGTGTAGCAGATTTTGGGTGCTTCTGACATAGATTTATGGAAGAGTTGAATTCTATTTGAATTGCAGATACCCTGACCTCACCATGGTTTATTTGTTTACTTTCTGGCTGATTTAATGATACAATAGGTGGCTAAATAAGCCTTCGTGTATGTCTTTCTCAGAGGCTGAGTCAAAATACTGTTTTACTGCCTTTCAGAAGCAGAGTTAAAATCATGGTTGTCAGGGTGGAAGGGAAGATGGAAGGTATTGGTGAGAGTAATAACTTTCAGTTATGCAAAATGAGTAAGTCCTGGAAATCTATTGTACAGCATGGTGCCTATGTATTGTGTACATAGATTCTTTTTTTTTTTTTTTTTACAGGCAGAGTTAGACAGTGAGAGAGACAGACAGAGAGAAAGGTCTTCCTTCCGTTGGTTCACCCCCTCAAATGGCTGCTACGGCCGTTGTGCTGCGCTGATCCAAAGCCAGGAGCCAGGTGTCTCCTCCTGGTCTCCCACGCAGGTGCAAGCCCCAAGCGCTTGGGGCATCCTCCACTGCCTTCCCGGGCCACAGCAGAGAGCTGGACTGGCAGAGGAGCAACCGGGACAGAATCTGGTGCCCCAACGGGGACGAGAACCCGGGGTGACGGCATTGAAGGCAAAGGAGTAGCCTAGTGAGCTGCGGCACCGGCCGTGTACATAGACTCTTTCAAAGGCTGTAGATCTGATGTTCTTTTTACAAAAATTTAAACAGAGCAGGCAGGAGGAAATTTTTGAAGGCAATAGAAATGCTTATGGAATTTCTTGTGGCAATATTTTCATTGGTGTATACTTATTCCCAAACTCACCAACTTGGATACTATATATTACATAGGTACAGCTCTTTTTCTTTTGCATGTAAAACACACTTCATTAATGTGGGTTAAATTGAATAAATTTTAATATAAATTTTTGGGTGCACTTAAAATATACAGAATATGCAAAAAGCAATGATAATGAACTTTTAAAATATATCAGAACTCCTATGGCTACATGAAACTTGAACAAAGTTTATTTAGAAGGACTACATTCATATAATTTACCCCAGCTGTCTGTGATCCATAGATAGTTCATTTGTGGAATTATATGAAGTGCTAATTTATTAATCAAGGACACTGACTAAATGAAATTGTAAATCCTTGGTGATTAAATCCTTGATCTTATTTGACTTTAAATTGTTCTTTTTTTTGTAAAGATTTATATATTTATTTGAAAGTCAGAGTTAGGCTGGTGCTGTGGCTCACTAGGATAATCCTCCGCCTTGTGGCACCAGCACCCCAGGTTCTAGTCCCGGTGGGGGCGCCGGATTCTGTCCCGGTTGCCCCTCTTCCAGGCCAGCTCTCTGCTGTGGCCCAGGAGTGCAGTGGAGGATGGCCCAAGTGCTTGGGCCCCTGCTCCCACATGAAAGACCAGGAGGAAGCACCTGGCTCCTGGCTTCAGATCATTGCAGTGAGCCGGCCGTGGTGGCCATTTGGGAGGGTGAGCCAACAGAAGGAAGACCTTTATCTCTTTCTCTCTCTCTCTCTCTCTCTCTCTCTCACTCTCTTTCTCTCTCACTCTCGCTATCTAATTCTGCCTGTCAAAAAAAAAAAAAAAGAGTTAGAGAGAAGGAGAGAGAGGGAGAGGGAGAGGGAGATAGAGAGAGAGAGAGAGAGAGGTCTTCTATCCTCTGCTTCACTCCCTAATTGACCACAATGGCTGGAGCTGCGCAGGTCTTAAGCCAGGAGCCAGGAGCTTCTTCCAGGTCTCCCATGCCAAGTGCAGAGGCCCAAAGGCTTGGGCCATCTTCTACTGCTTTCCTAGGCCATAGCAGAGAGCTGGATCAGAAGTGGAGCATCTCTGACATGAACTGGGGCCCATATGGGATGCTGGCACTACAGATGGTGGCTTTACTCCCTACGCCACAGCACCGGCCCCTATTTTATTTTTGTAAAAGTCCTTACAAAAATATTATAGAAAGGATTGACTTACAGAGTGAATTCTCTGAAATTCCACTTACCAAGAAATCTACTGTTAAACATTTTGCTGGCCGGCGCCGTGGCTCAACAGGCTAATCCTCCACCTTGCGGCGCCAGCACACCGGGTTCTAGTCCCGGTCGGGGTGCCGGATTTTGTCACAGTTGCCCCTCTTCCAGGCCAGCTCTCTGCTGTGGCCCAGGAGTGCAGTGGAGGATGGCCCAAGTGTTTGGGCCCTGCACCCCATGGGAGACCAGGAGAAGCACCTGGCACCTAGCTCCTGCCATCAGATGAGTGCGGTGCGCCGACCGCAGCATGCCGGCCGTGGCGGCCATTGGAGGGTGAACCAACGGCAAAGGAAAACCTTTCTCTCTGTCTCTCTCTCACTGTTCACTCTGCCTGTCAAAAATAAAAAAAAAAATTTTGCTGTATCCAAATGTGTTTGGGTTATTTCCAATTTAATACTGAGTTTTAAAGGCAGAGAAATGCTCATTCATTATTATGCTCAAGGACTGTGCTTAAGGAGCCAAAGTTAGAAGATTTCACATTTATGATACCTAAACAAAAATATTTTGAGCAATGGCATGGTCACAGAAATGATTTTATTTCCTTCTATGGTGAATAATTCAATAAAGAACATTATTTTGATAAAGTCAGAAGTGTATTGCTCACTTCCTTGATATCATGTCTCTCGTTATTAAAAAAAAAAAATTAGAGTCAACTGTTCAGCCTAGCCTGGATGGGACACCTATAACCCATTTCGGGGTTCCTGAGTTCAGGTACCACTCTGTTCTTGATTCCAGCAGCCTGCCAGTGCTTATCTGGGTCCCCACCACTCATGTGGGAGGCCTGGATGGTGTTCTTGGCTCTAGTCTTTGGCTCCAGCCAGGAGCCTTGTTTGTATTTGGAGAGTGAAACTGCAGATAGAGATGCATCCCTCTCTCTCTGTTTGTTCTCTATGTCTCTGTCTCTCTCAAATAAATAAATAAATAAATAATTTCTAAAATCAGTAACAAGAGTAGGGTACCATTTTACTTTTCTATTCTTTTATCTTAGTTATTTCCCTATTACAATGCGTGTCATGCATGTTTTTGTTGAAATATACTTTTGAATTACATATTTTTAATATTATGGAAAGTACATGGATTTTGGTCCATCTGAATGACTTTCAAATCCATCTTTGCCACTTTATACTATGTGATTGAAACAAGTTACTTCTCTGAGTCTTATGTTCCTCAATAGTAAAATAGGCTATTAATTCCTACCTCTTGGGACTATTGTGAATATTGAAAGTGATGCTGTAACAACGGTACCCATGATATAGTTTATGCTCTATAAATTGGAGCTATTTTGGTTTTATTATATTTTGCATTTATGGTATAGGTCAATTTCACTCAATGGGATTTATCTTCCACTTGTCATACTGTATCTTTCTTTCTCATTCTTGTGAATGTTACAACTTTTAAGTTGTAACAAGCCTGCTTTTTATGGTTGGAAAAATAAAACCAGCCTGTATTGTCCGTGACAACTGCCAGCTTTAGCAACGCCGACATTTTCCATGATAGCAGCAAGGGCGTTACTGTTGGATTACTGCTATCAGGAGACCCAGGTTGCATGCCCGGCAATTCCTGTCTCCAGTTTTTCTGCAAAAGAAAAAAAGAAAACATCAACAGGTCAGGAATTTCCACTTGAAGCCTCAACTTTGTTTCAGGGTACACCCAACCCTTCCTGTAATCTTAGTACTTGGAGTGCTTCCAGAGTTGTCTTTTTTATCCCCAGTTATTTGCTGGGAATTTATAAACTTAAATTAAAATTCTTTTCACAAGTGATTCTTCTTTATTTCTCTTCACCTATTTGAACTAGCAAAAAATTAGAAATATTTCTATGCTTGTATGTTTAAGCAAAAGTTATAATGAAAATCTGAACAATTCTTGTTGATTCGGTGCATATATTCTCATTGGTTTCACCCCATGACATTCTCTCTCTCTCTCTCTCTCTCTCTCACACACACACACACACACACACACACACACAAACACACGTATGATGTATATATGTAAGTATGTGATATTATAGCACCTTCAAAGCTCAGAATAATATAATCTTTTGTTGGGATTATTTTTAAGGATTTTAGTGATGCTGAAAATTTGTCTTAACATATCATTGATTTAACATATGCATTTTAGAAACAAATATATATTTATATTACATCAAGAACGATACTACAAGTAAAACATTCCATTCTTTAGTTACCAGGAGCCCTTCTGTGTGTCTCAAACTCAATGTGAACTCCAAAGATAAGCAGAAATTGGCTAAAGAGGCCGGCGCCGTGGCTCAACAGGCTAATCCTCCGCCTTGCGGCGCCGGCACACCGGGTTCTAGTCCCGGTCGGGGCGCCGGATTCTGTCCCGGTTGCCCCTCTTCCAGGCCAGCCCTCTGCTGTGGCCCGGGAGTGCAGTGGAGGATGGCCCAGGTGCTTGGGCCCTGCACCCCATGGGGAGACCAGGAAAAGCACCTGGCTCCTGGCTCCTGCCATCGGACGAGCGCGGTGCGCCGGCCGCAGCGCACCGACCGCGGCGGCCATTGGAGGGTGAACCAACGGCAAAGGAAGACCTTTCTCTCTGTCTCTCTCTCTCACTGTCCACTCTGCCTGTCAAAAAAAAAAAAAAAAAAAAAAAAAAAAAAAAAAAAAGAAATTGGCTAAAGAATAGAGAGGGTTTATAAGTAGAAGTAATTTGCTTTGCTGTTTTCATAATTCCGTTTTAGCAGTAACTGCCTTTTTAGATTCAGAACAGCAAATTCTATGCAAATATCTTTCACATGTAAATATGACATTTTTATTTGTACTTTATGCTGAATGACTCATTTGGCTGTTTTAAGCTTAGAGTAAAATAGTGGTGTTTATTAAAATTGCTACCCCTGTGTTTACTAAGTGCTTATTTGCCTGCATATAAAGGAAAGATAGAATAGGAACTAGGAACATAGGGACTGGGTAGTTACTTTAGATGACAGGTAATAAATAGCATTTACATCTCAACCTGGATTCAAATCCTGACCATCTACCTATTGATTGTGTGTTTTATTTTAAAAAGTTTTATTTTTTTTTATTTGAGAGGTAGAGTTATAGACAGAGAGATGGAGAGATAGAAGCCAGGAGCTTCTTCTGATCTCCCAGGCAGGTGCAGAATCCTAGACCTTCTTCTGGGTCTCCCATGTGGGTGCAAGGGCCCAAGCACTTGGGCCATCTTCTTCTGCTTTCCCAGGCCATAGCTGAGTGCTGCATCAAAGAGGCACAGCTGGGACTTGAACTGGTACCCTAATGGGATACTGGCACTGCAGGTGGTGGGTTTACCCACTATGCCAAAGCACTGGCCCCAGATTTACCATTTTCTTGTTCCCTGATGTTAAGTTTGTTATTGTACTGTGGGATGATATGGTTTGTAGGAAGTTAAGTTCTGAAATTTAAATAGCTTACAGATTTACATTAATGACATAGATGTAACTATTTTATTGTAATAGAACAATTTTTATAACTTCAAAAATAATATCATCATAATATCATCATAATATCATCATATCATATCATAATATCATCATATCATAATATCATCATATCATAATATCATCAACCTGACTGTAATGATATTAAGTACCTATGATACTCAGAATAATATTTATTTATTTTTAAGATTTTTTAAAAATTTATTTGAAAGAGTTACAGAGAGAGGAAGAGAGACAGAGAGAGATATCTTCAATCTGCCGGCTCACTCCTCAAATGGCTGCAATGGCCTGAGCTGGGCCAGGCTGAAGCTAGAAGTCTGGAGCATCTTCTGGGTCTCCCACATGGGTATAGGGGCCGAAACACTTGGGTCATCCTCTGCTGCTCTCCCAGGCACAGCAGCAGGGAGCTGGATCAGAAGTGGAACAGGGGGCTGGCACTGTGGCATAGTGGGTAAATTAGCCACCACCTGCAGTGCCAGTATCCCATATGGGCACTGGTTTGAGTCCCTGCTGCTCAATATCCAAAACAGCTCTCTACTATGCCTGAGAAAGCAGTAGAAGATGGCCCAAGTGCTTGGGCCCCTGCACCCACATGGGAGACCTGAAGAAGCTCCTGGCTCCTGGATTCAGATTGGCCCAGCTCTGGCCATTGTGGCCATTTGGAGAATGAACCAGCACAGCAGATAAAAGATCTCTCTCTGTTTCTGCCTCTCTGTAGCTCTGCCATTAAAATAAATAAATTAATTAAAAACAAATAAGAAGTGGAGCAACCAGGCCCACTCTGGCTGCAAATCAGCTGCATTTAAATGTCAACTCATTCCACCGAAGGAGTTCCACCCCATAGAGTGCCAGGGTTCAGTTCCTACCTTCTTCCACCAACCTGATGTCTGGCCCAAGCTTCTGTATTCTAAACAGAAGCACCTGTGTGGCCTTGGGGCTCAGATTGCTGGTAGTGTCACTGAGCCACCCTCCTAGGACCCAGGAAAACACCTTTTGGGTTACTATGACCCCCACAGCACGGCAGGAGGATAGGCCCCCCTGCCCAACCCAAACCAGACCAGACCTTGGTATTACTCTGCAAGTTCTGGGAGGTGCCCACCCAGCACAGGCAGGGCCAGGAAGCTGCCACTACCCCAGTACATGCTGCTCAGCTGAGGAGCCGGCGAGGAGGTGGGATATCCTGGTGAGGCTTCCTCGGCCGTGAAAATATTGCTTCTTAATAAGGAATACATTTTATGGTGCCAAAGTTGTAATAATGAGCACAGGACCATGAAGTTGTATTACTGAAATCTCTGGTTTAATAAGATGATAGAACAGTCTATTAAAACCACAGCCAAGATGTCTGCTTGGGTACAATGTCCTGATGGGTGGGATGCTGTCCTCCATAATGTGGTCCATGCACTGAACCAAGGACAGACACATGCAATTGCTTCCAGACAGATGGAAAACACTGAGCTGTAAATAACAGCTTGCTCCCTTACATAATCACTCTCTATGAGCCAGAGATTGGATTGGTGCTTTCTGTCTTTACAGTTTTAGATACTGCAGGATTTGTGGTCTGAGTTTCCAAGTAGAAAATGCTTCCGCTGAGACTCACAGTATGAGTTTCACTAAATTGAAACGACCATTAATATCCAATCATCTTGAATTCATCAAGCACACTTAGTGTACTACTAGAGAGAGTTCTGAATAAAATATAGAATTGCCTTGGCTTAAGATAGATAAGGAGAAGTATCCAGAATTCAGGATACTCAAGAGTGTATCCCTTGGCTTCCATGTCCAGTGATAACTGTGAATATGTAATTGTGTCAACTATAGCCTATCAACGGCAAAGCTTATAAAGTTTAGACCTCTCAGAGATGAAAGCTAGTGTCACCCCCATTAACTGCATTTCTGGCTAAGGTTTTGGGACATCTACAATAAGTGATAGAGAAAGGGCTTGGTGAACATTAGTTATAGCCTATCAAGACCAGTTAAGAGTAGTGTGGCCTGTAGTTTGTCCCACTAACCCTCTTTTAAAAAAATTTTATTTATTTATTTATTTGAGAGAGAGAGAGAGAGTTACAGATAGGGAGAGGGAGATACAGAGAGAAGGTCTTCTATCTGCCAGTTCATCCCCCAAAGCTGGATTGATCCAGAATCAGGAGCCAGGAGCCAGGAACCAGAAGCTTCTTCCAGATCTCTGATATGAGTGTGGGGGCCCAAGAACTTGGGCCATCCTCTACTGCTTTCCCAGGTCATATCAGAGAGCTGGATCAGAAGAGGAGCAGCTGGGATACAAACCGGCTCCAATATGGGATGCTGGTGCTGCAGGTGGAGCCTCAGCCCACTACGCCATTGCACTGGCCCCTCACTAATTTCACTTGTATACAACCTTTTACAGAGCTCTCCACTGGCCATTGTCCTGATAGACTGTGCTTAAATGGAGGGCATGGGTGGATATGTATGATGTGAGGGGTGGACTGTCTCAGATCCCTCTTACATAGCTTCATGTCTTCTTCTTACCTCTGGTTTGAGCCGCAGAGGTTAAAACAGTCCTCTGTGTTCTTTGACTCAGTCTATGCTCCCAGCATCCTGACTGACATTCCCACAAAATGTCTTCCTCTGATGCAGTAATTTAGGACATTCAAATTCCTATAGCCTGTACCAACGTGCAGTCTGGAAATGCAGAAGTTATTTCCCCAGAGGGGAACCCTTAGCCAACGGGGACTGGATTTGATGAATAAATGCTGATTGTCATTGGTTTTGGTTCTGAGGAGAATTCTGTATTTTCCCTAAAATTCCCAGAAGATTGAGCCCTAGTTGTCCTCAGTAGTGGCCAGATTTTCTTTATTCAAGTTCTGTTCTCTCTCATCCTTAAGGGATCACTGCCTAAACTGTCTACTTGCACATCTGCACCTCAGACTGCTTTAGAGGAACTCGAGGTCAAAACCTCATCTTTTATAAAATGCTATTCGCCTCCTCTACTCACTTTAGCCTGGCTTTTCATAGTAGTTATCTCCATTAGATATAGCAATACTTTTATTAATAATTAATTAAAGGCCAATTTTTATGCTTCCAAAGATTATAGTCATAGAGAGAAATATGAGATAAGTTAACTGATGATTTCAGTATTATCTATTTTATTTATTGAATTCAATACTGAATGATAATAGTTGGATAACTAAAATTAGAATCCCATGAATAATTGCTACGCCTACAGCTGTGGTAACATCTGCGTAGCAAAAACAGCTGCGCCGGAGACCTCCACGGGCTGAAGGGCCGAGGTTGGATCTCTTTGGAGAGGGGCCTCGGGCACCTCCGGTAGAGATAGAGGTCAGTAATGATCTTGTCTCTACATAGTGGAAGCCGAAAACCCTTCCTGTGTTGATTCCTGCGTTTGCTCTGCCCTCTGTACATAACGTTAGAAATGATTGCAATCTACCTTTGCTGCCTGTATTTGATCTGGGCTCATGCCCCCATGGACACGGAACAACAATAGGATTACCGGGAACCCATTATCATAACAAACAGTTCCTTTAACATTCCTGAAGAAGCAATTCAGAACATCACGCTGTTTGCACCGCTGTTTGCACCGCCAGCTGTAAAAGCCTTCCTGGAAGAAGCCTTCTTGGACGCTATGGAGCAACGGGAATTGCTAAAAGAAAGCAAGAATGACCCTGAGGAAACTCGGGTCGAACAGCTCATAGGGAATCCACATTCGGACTCCCCCACGAGGGAATCCCTCTGTCATGTTAGATCCGTTTCCTTACACGGGTGCCTATGATGATATGGGTTGCAGACGGGTTAATCATGAACGGGAAAAGGCAGCATTGGGATCAATTGCCTTTTATGACTAGGTTAGCTAGGTCCAGAATCCCGTGGTGTATTATTGACAAGGCAGGAAAGACAACAAAGATGGCTAAAGCAGTGGGCAAACAATGGCATGTTCCTCATGATTGAGCACAGATAGGAGAGGAATATCTTTCTGGCATACGTGACCTGGGTGAATGAGGCCTATATGCGGTTAAAATGTTACCACTGTTCCCTTCTGCGAAATCCTTTTTATGTAATCTTGGGTATGATTAACCCTTATTCTTCTGTTAATCAATGATGATGCTTTTCCCTCAAACTTTAGAAGTTCTACTATAAAAACCCTGACTTAACAGACAATAAACGCAGCAGCATTAGTACTACACTGGTGTCTGTCTGTCATTTTCCTCGCCGATTTCTTGTCTCCCTAAACGCCTTCATCCTGTTCTCCCTCGGTCTGTGAAGTCTCCGAGCTGACAGTCCGCGGCAGGTGGCGCCCGAGCAGGGACTTGAAGGTAGGGTAAGTTCTCTTTCTTTCAGTACAAGGAACGGCTCTCACCAGGGAACTGCAGTCCCGCCGATAAAGGATCATCGGTTAAGCGTGAGTAATCTTGAAAGGAAATCATGGGGCATTTACTAACGAAAAATGAAAAAATGTTGGTAATTATGTTACAAAAAATGCTGACTAAATCCGGTTTTCCTGTATCGGCCAAAATGTTAAATGAATTTACTAAAGAGCCATATCAGGATTTTGTATCTAGATTAGAGAAAGCAGTAAATAGGATGCTGCCCCCCTCTGAGGGGACGGATATGCTGCTCAAACAATTGGCTTGGGAAAATGCAAATCCATTATGTCAAGACTTGATAAGGCCGATCAGAAAAACTGGAACAGTATCAGATTATATCAAAGCATGTTTAGATGCCTCACCAGCATTAGTCCAAGGGATGGCTTATGCTGCAGCCATGAAAGGGCAAAAATTTAGTGCCTATGTAAAGAAGACATATGGAGGTGGCGCAAAAAAGAAACTTACTTGTCATAGTTGTGGAGATACAGGACACATGCAAAGACATTGCCCTAGCAAGAAGGATCCTAGAAAAAAGGACCCTCCTGGCCTGTGTCCCCGGTGTAAGAAAGGGAAACACTGGAGAAATGAATGTAAGTCAAAATTCCATAAGGATGGAACTCCACTAACAGATTCCAAGAAAGAGGAGGATGGAAAAAACTAGAAGAGGGGGGGCTGTCTCCTAGCCCGACAACAAAGGGAGAGACGCTAAGTCAGGGGTTAAACCCCTGTGCCCCAGAATTTACTATTCATCAATTACCTAGGGCAACTCCAGGAAGTGCAGGGTTGGACTTGGCAAGTTCTCAGGATGTTCTTTTATCTAAGTGGGATGGAGTGTCCCTCATTTCCACTAATACAAAAGGAACCTTGCCGGCTCAAACTATGGGCCTGATTTTAGGGAGAAGTTCCAACTACACAAAAAACTTTGAGGTTCTTCCTGGAGTAGTGGATGCCGATACTGAGGCTGAAATAAAGGTTATGGTTAGACCATTAAAAGAAACAATTCAAATTCATAAAGGACAAAAAATAGCGCAATTATTGTTATTACCTTATATTAACCTGCCCAATCCTGTTATTAACACAGAAAGGGGATCAGGTCAATTTGGCAGTTCAGGATCAGATTCAACCTTTCTTATCCAAGATCTAACTCAGAGACCTTTTGCCACCTTTTATTTGAATGGCAAAGAGTTTAAGGGGCTTATGGACACTGGGGCCGATAGGACTTGCATTGCAGCCTCGGAGTGGCCCAATTCTTGGCCAGTCACAAAAACTGGGACATCTCTTGTGGGACTAGGCGCAGCTTCAGGGGTACTGCAAAGTGCTGCTATGCTTACATGGACAGCAGAGGGCAAAAGTGGCTTTATTCAACCATATGTCCTACCCTCTCTGCCCTTTTCTCTGTGGGGAAGAGATATTCTGGGACCTATGACAATAAAATTAGTAACTTCAGATAATTTAAGTGAACAGCATTTTACATAGGGGCCGCTGGAGAAAATCTAATAACCGACAAAATTGAGTGGCTTACTCAAGAGCCAGTATGGGTAAGCCGGTGGCCCCTAACCATAGAAAAAATAAAGGCTCTTGAGCAGTTAGTACAAAAACAGTTAAAATTGGGACATCTTGTAGAGTCTAATAGTCCATGGAATACACCTGTGTTTGTTATTAAAAAGAAATCAGGAAAATGGAGGTTGCTTCAAGACCTCCGAGCAGTTAATGCTGTAATAAAGGACATGGGAGCCCTCCAACCAGGACTCCCGTCACCTGTGGCAATTCCTAAAGGATGACATGTAACAGTAATAGATCTACAGGATTGCTTCTTTACTATTAAGTTACATCCTGCAGACTCAGAGCATTTTGCCTTCAGTGTGCCGGCAATAAATTTTAGTCAACCTTATAAAAGATATCAATGGGTTGTTTTACCTCAAGGTATGAAAAATTCGCCAACATTATGCCAAAAATTTGTGGCGGGAGCCTTGGAACAAGTGAGAAAAATCTTTCCAACTGCATATATTATCCATTATATGGATGATATCTTACTGGCACATGCTGACATAGTGCAAAGTGATCTTTTGCTACAACAGACAATTCGGCACTTGACAAGCTATGGGTTAGTTATTTCTCCAGAAAAGGTTCAGAAGAATGGCACGCTAAGTTATTTGGGTCATTTGATTAAAGGAAACTATATTTCCCCTCAAAAGGTGGAAATTAGAAGGGATAAATTAAAGACATTAAATGATTTCCAAAAGCTATTAGGGGAAATAAATTGGCTGCGACCCTATTTAAAATTAACTACAGGGGATTTGAGTCCTCTGTATAGTATTTTACAAGGTGACTCATGTCCAAGATCCCCTAGAAATTTAACAACAGAAGCTATTGGGGCATTACAAAAGGTTGAGCATGCTCTCACTAATGCCTCAGTTCAAAGGCTTGATTATTCTTTGCCATGGCAACTCTTGCTTTTTGCCACCCCTTATACACCCACGGCAGCTTTATGGCAAAAGGGAATTTTGGAATGGCTACATTTGCCTCATATACAGGCCAGGGTTGTCACAGACTATCCTTACATGTTATCATTATTGATAATTAAGGGCCGCGAAAGGTCGCGGGAACTTTTTGGTAAAGAACCAGCAGAAATTGTCATTCCATATAATAAAAAACAATTAAAAAATTTGTTACAAAATCATGATGATTGGGCTGTTGCCCTACAAGGGTATTTAGGACAAATTAAATATCATTATCCAAAACATCCTTTATTGGAATTTATTAAAAATGTTGAATTGATATTTCCTTGTAAATTTTCAGCGCAGCCACTGCCTGATGTTATTTTACTTTTTACAGATGGCTCTTCTACGGGCCGCTCAGTGGTGTTTTCCCCGGAAAAAGGGACTTTTGTGACTAAAACACTAGGTCTCTCTGCTCAACAGGCGGAGATTAAAGCAGTCACTTTGGCCTTCCAAAAATTTCCCCAGGCCATTAACCTTTACACAGATTCTAAGTATGTGGTGAATCTATTTCCAGCCTTAGAAACAGCCCTCATTACGGGAAAAACCCCAATTTTACTTCTGTTAAAAGATTTGCAGAAGGAGGTCCAAAATAGACAGCAAAAGTTTTTTATTGGACACATTCGAGCTCATTCTAAACTGCCAGGATCCTTAGCTCAAGGCAATGCTTTGGCAGATTTATATACTCAAAAATCAACTGTTATAGCTACTCTACAAAAAACAACACAAAGTCATTCTATTCATCATCAAAATGCTAATGCCTTGAAAAAAAAATGTTCTCCATTACCAGGGAACAGGCACGACAAGTTGTAAAACAATGTGGTTCATGTCCTTTAACCCATCATTCCTTAAAAATGGGAGTTAATCCTCGTGGGTTAAAACCAAACTCAATCTGGCAAATGGATGTCACTCATATTTCCTCTTTCGGAAAGCTAGGCTATGTACATGTTGTCGTAGACACCTTTTCACATTTTGTTCATGCTTCTGCTCGTACAGGAGAGGCTGTGAAGGATATTGTACAACATCTTTTACAATGTTTTCAGGTCATGGGGCTTCCTTCTCAAATAAAAGCTGACAACGCTCCGGCTTATACTCTAAAGCATTTGAAACCTTTTGTGTTCAATGGAATATTGCCCATATTACAGGAATCCCTTATAATCCTCAAGGACAGGGAATCATCGAACGAACTCATCAAACTTTAAAAACACAAATTGAACGTTTTCAAAAAACCTCACAATACTTCTCTCCTCATCATATGTTGTCTCATGCTTTGTTTGTCATAAATCATTTAAATTTAGATAAAAAGGGATTTTCTCATACTTGGAAACATTGGGATCGTGAGTCCCTTAAAACACCACTTCCTTTGGTAATGTGGAAGGATTTATTAACGGGCTCTTGGCAAGGACCAGATGTTTTAATTACCTCGGGACGAGGCTATGCTTGTGTGTTTCCACAGGATGCAGACTCCCCCATCTGGATCCCTGACAGACTTGTCAAACCAGTCTCACAGCCGCAAAAGGAGACGCATGCGCAGACACAGGAAGGCTCTGGCTTATCAGATAAAGAAACTCATTCTTAAGCCACAGAAGCGTAATATGACTTGGACGGCCATCCGGTCTTTTTCAAAGGAAGCAGGAGACCTTCTACTACAACAACGACAACCGCTTACTGCTTGTCCATTAACCCTTCCCGACCTGATGGGTTTTTCTCTTTGCAGTTAATAGGAAACCTTTAACTGGTTCTTTTCTGCACTACTGTTCCTGACTTATCTGATGAGGGGGTTCACCTGTCTTAAAGGTTTCGCATTTTTTTCTATTGTCATTAGAGTCTTAATTGGGAGAACTGCAATGTGAAGTTGTTTACATTGTTTATCTGTTTTTAATGTTTAAGTGATTACCCAACTAATCAGAGACATGCTGATTTTGGCTTAATGGTTTGACTCTCTGACAGCTTAAATTCTAAACCGAGTCTTCCAACTTTGGGCTTCCAGTCGGATCCCTGGAACTCTCAAAGGATGAGACTCTAAATTTGTTAAGGCAACAGCTGCTTGAGTCAATTCAAATTATGTGAAATGTATTAAAATGTTGTAAATGGTGTCACACTTCATGTTTTTGCTTTCCAGCTAGAGTGGTCTCATGAAAATAAGAGTAAATTATGTGTATACAAGCCTTCATGTTGTTAACCAAATTAAGTTAATACAGATTGGATCAAAAAATTGGGTTAATACAAATGCCCTTTGGTTTGCTTGCTCAGTTTCACATGCTTTGATATGCTTTAAGCTTGTTTCTCTTAAGGATGAAGATCTTTTCAAAGTTGTAAACATGCACTAGTGTCCCTGTTGCTGCTCAGGTGTTATCCTTATGTTACTTAAAAACATGAAAATGTAATTTTGACTTTTAATTCACATAATGGGATGTCATTCATTAATAACTGCGTGTCTTAGGCATCAGTGCTAAGTAAAACATGGAAAATGTATTATGTGTACTTTTAACATCTTAAATTTGATAAGAGAGACTGAGTTTGTCAGCATGTATTCTCAGAGGTTGTCCATTCATAACAATTCAAGATTATGTAAAAGTAACTATGGATGTAAGTTTCAGAAAGTGTGAGCAAGTCATAAAAAGTTGTAAAAAGTTTACGATTTAAAAACATTGTTTACAGAGTTTTCTTTAAGTTGAATGCTAATGCCAAAATTACACTGACCTAAAGTTGAAGTCTGATCTTCTGTTATAACAATGGGGTTAATAAATGTCTGGAAATGGCCTAAATCATAAATCTTACAATCTGTTTTTGCAAAAACTAACGTTTTTTAACAGTGTCTGCTTAATTGGTTACTCTGCCATTTCTAAAGTTAGGTCGTGTAAGCTCTTTGACTCTGTTAGATAATTCTGAGTTATGTGATGATTTTGTGTGCTAACTTAATATTCAAGGTTTTTATTTCTGGTTTATTTGACAACAAGAGACCTACAATTCATGTTCTGCCAAAGTAATCTATTGTGTACTCTACTGTCTCTGTTAAGTTCAAATTGATAAAAAACATTGTTAAATATCATTATGGTTAAATTTGGTCTAAAAGTGTTAAAATCACCCTAAATGAATGGCTATCATTTCGGGATGTTAAGAAATTCTGTTTTGACCAGATACTCTAAGTTCTCTTGGCACCTTTAACAGACTTTCTGAAAATCAAAGTTCTAAATTCTCTGGACTTTTGGTATCTCCAGAGGGCCCCTGGAGATATCAAAAGATATATCTCTCATCTTGCAGAGATAATAACCAATTGGCTGTTTAAATTATAAATGGTGCCAAGATGTAAAATGATGCTAAACTTCAGTTGTAAATGTGTTTCTTTCTAGCTGCTCCAGTCTCTGGCTCAGAAGCCAGATCCTTTAAGAGGGACTGACAAAGTCTCCGTCCAGCTAACACTAAACAACCAGGCATTGCTAGTTCAAATGTATTACTAGTTCAAATGTGGATCAAATGGGAGGTCTAGTCAAAAGGGAAAATGTGTTCCAAAAGAGACTTAAAAACGACGGGAGATGGTTATGCGGCAGATGCTAGAGCACTGGGTTCCAGGAGCCCAAGAAAACTCTAGTGTCCAGGCTACACGGTAAAAGTCCGTAAGCCCAAAACCTAAACTTATGGGTTACACGGTAATACTAGTTAAACCCGGAAACCCAGGCCCATAACCCACTGGCTACACGGTAAATATCCGGAAGCCAAAGGATGGCAGACACCTCTGCCACAATTTCTCCTCTAAGTCAGGCTACACAGTAAACACTGGTTAAACTGCCAGTCAAGTCTAAAAGCCCAAAAAGTCAGGCTAGAGACCCAACTTGCTGCCTCACTTCTCCTCTTTTCTCTTATACTAAAACTTGTATTTCGCTCTTTACAGAGCGTTCAACAGGAAGTTTTCGAGCTTCGTTTTAAAAACAAAAAAGGAGGAATTGCTACGCCTACAGCTGTGGTAACATCTGCGTAGCAAAAACAGCTGCGCCGGAGACCTCCACGGGCTGAAGGGCCGAGGTTGGATCTCTTTGGAGAGGGGCCTCGGGCACCTCCGGTAGAGATAGAGGTCAGTAATGATCTTGTCTCTACATAGTGGAAGCCGAAAACCCTTCCTGTGTTGATTCCTGCGTTTGCTCTGCCCTCTGTACATAACGTTAGAAATGATTGCAATCTACCTTTGCTGCCTGTATTTGATCTGGGCTCATGCCCCCATGGACACGGAACAACAATAGGATTACCGGGAACCCATTATCATAACAAACAGTTCCTTTAACATTCCTGAAGAAGCAATTCAGAACATCACGCTGTTTGCACCGCTGTTTGCACCGCCAGCTGTAAAAGCCTTCCTGGAAGAAGCCTTCTTGGACGCTATGGAGCAACGGGAATTGCTAAAAGAAAGCAAGAATGACCCTGAGGAAACTCGGGTCGAACAGCTCATAGGGAATCCACATTCGGACTCCCCCACGAGGGAATCCCTCTGTCATGTTAGATCCGTTTCCTTACACGGGTGCCTATGATGATATGGGTTGCAGACGGGTTAATCATGAACGGGAAAAGGCAGCATTGGGATCAATTGCCTTTTATGACTAGGTTAGCTAGGTCCAGAATCCCGTGGTGTATTATTGACAAGGCAGGAAAGACAACAAAGATGGCTAAAGCAGTGGGCAAACAATGGCATGTTCCTCATGATTGAGCACAGATAGGAGAGGAATATCTTTCTGGCATACGTGACCTGGGTGAATGAGGCCTATATGCGGTTAAAATGTTACCACTGTTCCCTTCTGCGAAATCCTTTTTATGTAATCTTGGGTATGATTAACCCTTATTCTTCTGTTAATCAATGATGATGCTTTTCCCTCAAACTTTAGAAGTTCTACTATAAAAACCCTGACTTAACAGACAATAAACGCAGCAGCATTAGTACTACACTGGTGTCTGTCTGTCATTTTCCTCGCCGATTTCTTGTCTCCCTAAACGCCTTCATCCTGTTCTCCCTCGGTCTGTGAAGTCTCCGAGCTGACAGTCCGCGGCAAATAATAATTTGTTTTTCTTACTTTTGCAGGTTTTTCCCAAGAAAATCATTTCAACTATGGAGTGGATAATGCCGAGCTGGGAAACAGTGTGCAATTAGTTTCTTCTTTCCAGTCAATTTCTTGCGATGTAGAAAAAGATGCAAGTCATTCAACTCATATTACATGCTACACTAGGTCTGTTGTAAAGTATCTCTAGCAATGTCATTTTCATCATGTCAAGAATCACAATTACTCATATTAGAATTATGATAGGTTAACCCCCTGATTACTAGAAGTAATATTTTCTAATTATGTTATTGTTTTGTATGTCATTATGTTTAGACTATTATACGTTTTTTGTACTCAATATAGTGCTCTTTTCACATACTAAATGAAAATATATTCTTTATCCTTTTCCATGTTTTGGAGCTATCATCCTATCATTATTGAGCCCTTGTAGAAGATAAATGGCCACTATTAAATTGTAATCATGTGTCTCAAAATACTAAAATTATGCTTTCCTCGCCAGTTTAATTTTGCTCAAAATCTTCACACAGTCATTAAGATTAAAAATGATCATTTTATATGCCATTTCAAGTTCTTTACTATTAGCTTAAATTTATTGGTGTTGTTACCAACATAGAAAAGATTTCTAAAATGATTTTAAATTGAAGATCTCAGCATTGATCTGAAAAACAAGTAACACATATTGCAGATTTCATCTGTATTAGATTTCCTGGCTGTTTTTTTTTACCAGTGAAATCTTACTGAGAAAGAAGCCCAGTTAATTAATACTTAAAAACAACAAAAACAAAAACAAAGCATGAAAAGTTAAATTATCTATGGGCTGTTACTGATTTAAATGATTATTAATACCTCTGTCATTATTGCATTTGTTGTCTTCGTAATAAACACTAATGTGAGTAATCAGCATAGTCATTCCCTGAGCTTCCTGATGTTAGAATGTGCAAAATGCTTGGGATGGAGCTCATCTTTTCATAAGATAGAATGGAGTTTAACTGCACATAAATTACAATTTTAGAAACTTTTGTCCAAAAATGACATGTGGTCTGGGGCAGTATTTTTCATTAATACTATATTCTAGTGAGGGAGCTGTTATATTCTTGATGTACTCTGCATTTACCTTCCAGAGCAATGCCAGAAGGTTCCTACACTGTGAGAGTCAGTGTGGATGGGATTCCAATCACTGAAAATAACACATGCAAAGGCCACATCAGCAGCTGGGCGTGTACCTTCAATGTACGTAGGGATTACCTCTTTAATTTATGTATAATTGACCTTGTTTTCTTTCTTGCAGAATTGGGTATTTATTTTTTTAATTTACAGCTTTTTTTATATTTCTACATTTAAAATATCTTAGCATGTGTCTAAGGATAGTATTCCCCAACTTTAGTTATCCTCCCCTATAAATGAATTTTTAAAAATTTTATTTGTTTCCTCCTCCTTTAAATTAATTTTACTAATGAATTAAACTTTTTATATTTGCAAATTATTTTCTTGTTCACACTCTCCCCCTTTCTTCATTTCTGCTCTTATTTTTATTCTTCCTTTTTCTATTTTCAATGGACTCACTACTTTGTTTTAAATAGAAATAGATATACTTTTCCTTTTTATATCCTTTCTAATGTAATAAGATGAAATGTGCCTGTGTATACCATATTAGCCATTCACAACTTGTTGCCATAAATTGGGTAAAATACATTTGCTTCTAGGCAGCATCCCATATATTTTTAAAAGTTGTATTTGTGCTTTAAGTTGTCAGTTACCAACTACTTCAGTGTTCCAGTGCCCAGTGAAATGCTGAGGGAAACAAGGGTATCTCTGATTCCAAAGCTCTGATTGGGCTTGCTCTTTCACATTCTGAGGATCTCAGCTGGACACCCATGCTTTTAAGCTTTGATTTACATGATCTCTTTATTCTCTAGCAGGTTGCCTTGTGTTGTTTCTGTGTTTTTGAAACATGCTTTCTTTCTTTTTTTTGGTCTTCATAGACTTAAGCAAAATCAGACTTTCTTTAATTTTATCCACCAAATTCCTTAGTCTTTACCAGACAGCCGTATTATTATGGTTCAGTTTGGCTTACACTGTTAACAGAAGAATGATGGAATTTTAAAGTTCCAGGTTAAAAACATTCTGAAATGAAAGAGGATTTTTTTTGGGGGGGTGGGGGGGACAGGCAGAGTTAGACAATGAGAGAGAGAGACAGAGAGAAAGGTCTTCCTTCCGTTGGTTCACCCCCCAAATGGCCGTCACAGCCGGCGCACTGCCCCAATCTGAAGCCAGGAGCCAGGTGCTTCTCCTGGTCTCCCATTGGGTGCAGGGCCCAGGCACTTGGGCCATCCTCCACTGCCTTCCCGGGCCACAGCAGAGAGCTGGACTGGAAGAGGAGCAGCCAGGACAGAATCAGGTGCCCCAACCGGGACTAGAACCCAGGGTGCTGGTGCCGCAGGTGGAGGATTAGCCAAGTGAGCCACAGCGCCGGCCGAAAGAGGATTTTTAGACATAAGAAAAAGACCTTGAATGATCAGAAAATGTTATAAATGTTATTTCTTATATGTAAAAGGGAATTTTTTTCAATCATATGGATAATGTTGAAATACAAGCAATATAACAAATAGACCTAGCTCATAAAACTAAGAACAAAAAATAATGCATATTGCCATTATTATTTTATAGGCAAAAAGTTTCAGAACCCCAACAATAAGAAGCATCACACCTCTATCTGGACCACCAGGTCTGTTATACAATAGCTGAAATGTCTTTTTTTTAATGGTAATCTGTTTACTTTTTAGTATATCAAATAATTATAAAACCTGAAAATTTATAAATAGCATTTTTCCAATTATAAAAATAATTACCAGTATTTTCAAATTATTTTCATTCAAAAGCTGCATCTTAATCCACCAAATGTACTGAATTTTCTGCCCATCAAATGTGTGCTGGCTTCCAGGGTTCATTATATCAAAAGTACAACTGTTTATAATCCCAAAGGCAATATGTGAGAATGCACTTTGCTACATCCTGGAATATTCTAGGCACTAACTATCTTTAAGTATTTATATGAAAGATATAGTAAGTTTTAAAAAATTTCTCTAATTCTTAGAATTATATAATTAAAATTATGTTTATTGACCATTTGTATTTATTTTTTCATAAATTACTCCTATCTTTTGCTTTATTTAATTCTACTCATAGTATTTCATGTTAAATTATAGATTCTTTATATTTTAGGAATATTAACCATTAACTTATCTATATGGGAAATAATTTTCATCTACTTTTAAAACTGATTTTTCTACCATTTAGACAACTTTTCATTTTTATTACTAATCTTTGGATCTTAAACTTTGCTATATCTTTTTTGTTTGCTGTACAAGACTCCACTATGCTGATTATTATTTAATTTTTATTTCACCTAGGATTTATTTTATTTTTGATATAAAGTAGGAATATTTTTTGTTCCAAATAAATCACCCATTGACTCAAATATTATTTACTGAACACTGCAGACTTCATTGATATGCTTCTTTAATATATAAATATATGAGTATGTATAAATATACTCATATTTAGTATATTTGCTAGAGCTTTCAGCTCATTATTGACCAATAATGATGTCTGAACATTGATTTTATTGGGAAAAGAGTGTTTTGATACTGTTCTATAGTGCATGGATTATGGATAAGTATTCTTACCTAGATCTTCTTGAATATTTTATTTTTAGGTACACTGATAACAATCCAGGGTAGAATCTTCACTGATGTCTATGGAAGTAACACTGCACTGAGCTCAAATGGGAAAAATGTTAGGATTTTGAGGTAATTTTTTGATGTATAAATGTAATTTATACATCTTATAATTTATATATAGGATATGATATTATAAAATAATGGGCCCAAAGGTATTAAAACCTACTACAATATGATCAGGCTAACTAGTGTTTTTTCAGCTATGTTTAAACTATTAAGTGATTGATTGACATGGAAACAATGGCCCATGTGCTTTTCATTTTTTATTTAAGATACTTCCTTCTTTACCTATGTGGTTTTATTAATAGAAGGCACATGGAGGCAAGCCCAAGAGTAATTGAATAATAATCATATAAGTTTATAATAAAGGACTTTATCACTAATCTGATGACCTTATTTTGCATATAAAATACCTAAGAGTTGGAGGTCATATAGCTTAAAGTCAGGAATAGAACCCAAGTTTCCTAACAATTTGGCACTTATTCTGCTGCACCATGGTTTATGGGCGAGATGAAATAAGAAATGGTCAATAAGTCACTAACAGGCCAGAGTTTGGATACTGAGTCTCTGATTTACCAAATGTGAGCCAGATGGTAGTAACTTGGGCTAATTAGTGTCCAAAAATAATTGTCCAAATTTTGTATTGGAAACTAGCATTATTGCTTGAGTTATCTTTCTGAAACATCAATAGGTTCATATCAGTTCAGCCTTAGACAACTGATAATCCTGTTAATTTCCTACAGAAGGAAGTAGAGACCCAGGCTTTTAAGATGCTTCATGCTTATTGCCTATGTGTATAAGCCAGATCAAGAAATAATTCAAATAGCAGTCAGAAAATGTTTTAAATATTTAAAGTTTGATATGTATACATACATATACATATAAAATTTTATAAAACAAGCAGTTTGAAAGGTTTTAATAAAAGAAATAAGGGCTATATCTCCAACATTCTTTAAAGTATAACTCTCAAATCACATTTCTATGCTGGAAATATCCATATTGATTGCTTATGTATAATGCAAGAACTCCTAAGTAGAGGAATATTTAACACTTTGTGTACAACTTAACATAAGTAAAGATTTCATCTGCTTCAGAATAGTTGAGTATTATGAATGGTTTATATTCTTATTCTCAGATGTGGTTTTCTAAGTCATCTTTTCCCATAATGAGGCCAGGGAATAGAAAGTTTGACTTTTAAAAAGAGGTGCTTTTTTCCCTCCACTGAGTTGGAAGCTATTTTGTTTAATAACAAAAACTACAGAATTACAGAAGGAACCTCAGAGCTCAACCTACTCAATACTTGTGCTCTGGAAATCCTGAAATATCATACATAAACATAGATTTTTTTTTCACTCACCTATTAATGAGAAGATGAGAAGTTCTTAGAAATGCATTTATCTCATTTGCACCATGTTAATTATGGTACAGGGACTCCCAGGCCTTTCATTGTGCCTGAGTTCCATAGCAATGGGCTATGCACTGGGCAGAAAGCCAGGAGACCTGCTTCTCACAATTTTATCTGTTAGGCCACATCTACAAATTCAGACCAGTTACACATTATTGAGGATATGAAACCAAATAGAAGAGTGGGTGCCTGCTATGGAGCTTTTTGTTTAAAAAATCAAATGAGAAAGAAATCTAAAACTATATACATTTAAGGACAACAAGGGTAGTAGTATCATAGACACATGTGCCCAGGCTACTGGAGGAACTACCAGATGTAGTTGAGAGAGTAATTACGGCAAGTAATGTAGGCTTGAATTCCTGCCATGCTCCTTCACTAACTGCAGACTTGGGCAAGCTACTGTACCTGTTTGCCTCAATTTCTTCATCTGTAAAATGGAAGAATAACAGTGAATCACTCCTAAGATAGTTGCAAGGAGTGAGAGTAGTAAGGGCCTGCAAGTGTTCATTACTAAATTTATTATTTAGCTGAAATAATACAGAAGGTTAGAAGGAGAATTTGAATAATTGAATATCTGTAAGGTGTACAATAATTCAGTGTATTCTTCCTTAGAATTTACAAAATGTAAAAGTGCATTGAAATGTTTAAAGTTCTTTGCATAAAGAACTATTCATTTTCTAATATTTCAGGTGTCTATCTGGTTTTATCTTGGGGCTGAGATTTGCTATCAAAGAAGTTAAGAGGTCTATTCTGGTGTAGCAAAGACTATATTTAGTCAGTTACCCATGAGCCTCTGGTAGCACCAGGTTCTATCAGCCTTCAAGTGACAGGTCAGGCCCCATCCACTGGGAAATATGAAAGCAGACGTTTTCCATGCAGCCCAGCCCTACGCATTCTCAGCTTCTTATTCTGATGTGTCACTGAAGCCAGTGGGTGTTCTCTAATTCCTGATGATTTTGGGGTGCCTTTGCAATTTACCTTAGTTCTTATAGCATGGGACTTCCTACACAACATTATTTTGAACTGATTGAATTTGAGATAGATGAATCTATGGCCAGTTTTTTTTTTGTTTTTACTTTTTTATTTTATTTTTTTATTTAGTAAATATAAATTTCCAAAATGCAGTTTATGGATTACAATGGCTCCGCCCCCCATCATTTCACTCCCACTCGCACCCCTCCCATTTCCTACTCCCTCTCCCATTCCATTCACATCAAGATTCATTTTCAATTATCTTTATATACAGAAGATTGATTTAGTATATGTTAAGTAAAGATTTCATCAGTTTGCACCCACACAGAAACACAAAGTGTAAAATACTGTTTCAGTACTAGTTATAGCATTACTTCACATTGGACAACACATTAAGGACAGATCCCACATGAGGAGTAAGTACACAGTGACTCCTGTTGTTGACTTAACAATTTGACACTCTTGTTTATGGCATCAATCTCCCTAGGCTCTAGTCATGAGTTGCCGAGGCTATGGAAGCCTTTAGGGTTCACCGACTTCGATCTTATTCCGACAGGGTCATAGTCAAAGTGGAGGTTCTCTCCTCCCTTCAGAGAAAGGTACCTCCTTCTTTGATGGCTGTGGCCAGTTTTTAATATTTTTTCTGTCGTATTCAATGCCTTCTAACATGTCAACTATGTTATGATGTCACACTTATTAGTCTCTTCCAGCTAAAATGTCCATGTCACAAGGTCAAGGTCAGGATCTTTGCTTCATTCAGTGCTGTTTCCCAGTACCTAGAGCAGAAACTGCCACATAATAGATGTTCAAAAGTTGTTTGTTGAGTTAGTGAGTGATGGGCAATAATAACTGATTGGAGAAAAAACAGGGAAAATTAACTTGGTCAGCAAACTTGATGGGAGGAGAGCATTTTGAAATAAATATAACTTCAACTTTTCTAATAAAAATATTTATACAGAGTTTATATTGGAGGAATGCCCTGTGAACTTCTCATACCACAATCTGATAATCTGTAAGTAATTCAGATAATTTTCTTTCTTTTTTAAAAAAATATTTATTTGTTTAAGAGGTAGACTTACAGACAGAGAGTAGGAGACAGAGAAAAAGGTCTTCCATCTGCTGGTTCACTCCCCAAATGATTGCAACAGCCAGAGCTGGACTGATCCGAAGCCAGGAACCAGGAGCTTCCTCTCCAAAGCAGGGGCAGGGGGCCCAAGCATTTGTGCCATCTTCCACTGCCTGCCCAGGCCATAGAGGAGAGCTGGATCGAAAGAGCAGCATCCAGGACACAAACCAGTGCCCATAAGGGATACTGGTGCCGCAGGTGGAAGCTTTTTCATTTGTAAAATTTATTTGTAAAAATAAATAATAGATATACACATACTAAGTTTTAATAGTAATTTAAGTACTTTATAATACAGTATAAATTATAATATCTTAGATGCTAATATAACAATCATTTCTATAGTTAGATGTTATGTTATATCCTCTTCTGTCTCCAATATAGCATGCTATGAAGTACTCTTTAGGTTATTATGAGAAAATATGTTTTGAGACATATATTTACCATTTGGCAGTATTTTACATGTTTTGGTTTTATTTTTATTTATTTTGAAAGAGAGTTACAGAGAGAAGGAGAGCTTCCATCTACTATTCACTCTATAAATGTTTGAAACAGCCAGGGTTGGGCCAGGCTGAAATCAGGAGCCAGGAACTCCATTCGAGTCTCCGACATGTATGGCAGGGGCCCAAGCACTTGGGTCGTTTTTCACTGCTTTCCCAGGCACATTAGCAGGGAGCTAGATCAGAAGTGGAGCAGCCAGGACTTGAATTGGCCCTCATATAAGGTGTAGTCGTCACAGGTGTGGCATCACAATGCCAACCCTAGTATTTTACATTTTATAAAAGGAATATTAGTGTGGGAGAACCAAATTAATTATAAAATCTTTCATTGATAAGAGAAATTTTATTCAAGTATCTTCAGTTGAAGTCTAGGAAATATATTACTGAAATTTTGGTTGAAGCAACAGTTTTTATCCTGTTACATATTGTGAAATTATTGATATTTTTAAATGGAACACACGATTTTAAAACTTAATGTGAATGGAAGCTTTGATATTAACATATATGTTTTATTAGGTATGGTTTAACACTAGATCATCCAAATGGAGACATGGGTTCTATGATTTGCAAGACAACTGGAACTTACATCGGTGAGTATTGGTCATTGCTTTTTATAGTGGTCATAGAAGCCTCCTGACTTTGTTTTCCTTCTGTGTATTTTCTTGGAACTCCCTTTCCCTTTTTTATATCCTTATTTTTTTAAAAGATTTATTTATTTGAGAAGCAGAGTTAGAGAGAGAGAGAGAGAGAGACAGAGACAGAGGCAGAGACAGAGAGAGAGGCAGATAGACAAAGAGAACTTCTATTAGCTGGTTCACTCCCCAAATGGTCGCAAAAGCTGGAGCCAGGCCCATCCGAAGCCAGGAGCCAGAACCTTCTTCTGGGTCTCCTACGTGGGTGCAGGGGCCCAAGCATTTGGCCCATCATCCACTGCCTTCTCAGGCACATTAGCAGGGAGCTGGATGGGAAGAGAAGCAATCAGGACAAGAACCAGCATCCATATGGGATGCTGGCGCCACTGGTGGAGACTTAACCTACTGAGCCGCAGCACTGGCCCCTGTATCCTTTTTATGTCTTTTCCTTCGTCCTTGGCTTCTTTGCACTTTCACATGAGCAAGTGTGAATATTTTATTCTTAAGGTTCACATAGTCAATTTTAAGTTTCTGTCCCCCTCCCCTTGTTTTTTTTTCCCTCCAGAGAATTCCATGACTAATTTAGCTGCTATATATGTTGCCTCGATTTTACATTCTCCCCCACATCTCCTTGCTCTGTATATCCACATTTTGTTGTTGTTGATTTGTTTTAATGCTTCAGTGAGCTTCATGCCTTCTGTGTCTGGGCCTTTGCAACTTTCCTCTCCTGAAAATTTTAGATAAAATGTTTGTCCTCAAACAGCCTCTTTTGGTTTCCTGTCTTCTATCTCAAAGTTCACCCTACTTTTCCCTGATAGCCTTATCACAAGTTGTAGCTCTCTGTTAGTGTCATTGCTCTTGACTGATTGTAGCCTCCGCTAGACAGTATGTTCTGTTGGGAGATGAACAAGCTGTGTGCACACCCCACCTAGCAGACTGTCTGAATGAGTAAACAGCTGTTGAATGAATGAAAGATATTTCAGGAGCTGGTGCTGTGGTACAGTGGGCTAAGCCTCTGCCTGTGGAGCCAGCATCCCATATGGGCTCTGGTTCTAGTCCCGTCTGCTCCTCTTCTGATCCAGCTCTCTGCTATGGCCTGGGAAAGCAGTAGAGGATGGCTCAGATGCTTGGGCCTTTTGATTTAGATTTAGATTTAGATTTAGATTTAGATTTAGATTTAGATTTAGATTTAGATTTAGATTTAGGTTTAGGTTTAGGTTTAGGTTCACATGGGAGACCTGGAAGAAGCTCCTGGTTCGGATTGGCTCATCTATGGTCATTGCAGCCATTTGGGGAATGAGCCAGCGGATGGAAAACCTTTCTCTCTGTCTCCTCTCTCTGTCTGTAACTCTACCTCTCAAATAAATAAATAGAATCTTTTAAAAAATTTCAGAGCAACATGGTTATATATCTTTTCTTTAATTTCTTCATTCACAATGCTATTTTGTCAGGTTTTTCCAGTTAAGATGTCTTAAGACTATAACCAGAAAAACTTGATAAAATAGAATAATCATAAGACATTTTATTATGTGTGTTTTAAAATTGTGTATGCCTCTTTAATATAGTTCAGCTTTCATTTCTTTAAGGATTAATAAGTGATTATGTAAGTAGAATTTTGATTTGATTTTTTTTCTCTGTTCCTAAATCAGCTTTATAACATAGAGTCATTGTCCTGTGATTGGGAATTTAATTGATTGTGTATTTTAATTAATTCCAGGTCATCACAATGTCAGCTTCATCTTAGACAGTGATTATGGAAGGTAGGCCATTTTGTAAACAATAATTTTCATAATTGATTCAACTGAGTAAATAAAGCATATATTTGTGCTTTGGATGCAGACTTTAAAAATTAATCAATTTATTTCTCTAAATTAACATTTAAAGAGCTGTATCATCCTCTCATAATTTGTGCCTCACACATGACCTTTCAATTGTTGGGAAATACAACAGTAACTAAAACAACAAATAAAAAATCTTTGACTGTTTTATGGGAAAGTATTATTTCTCATGGCTCTTCTGATTTAATTATAATTCTTTTTATAGTCTAAGTAATTAAATTTTGATTTCAACTAGTGTAAGAATAAATAAAACCCCATGATTAATATTATCTGATATGGGTTTTCTTTCAAGGTATCAAGACAGAATTGTAAAAGATAGTGGTTATAGTTTTTCAATGGTATATCTTAATACCAATGTTAATAGCTTATATTTGCAATTTTTAATAAAACTATAGCTTGTTTGCAGGAATTTTTCATAATAATATACATAAAAACTTTTATAATTGTATAAAAATATTGGCCTATGCAAATTTCAACACAAGTTGCAAACTATATAATAGATAATGATAATAATGAAGTAGGAAACACAGTGTTATGCAATTTATGTACATTATCTAGTGTATTCCTCCAGAAGAATCTATAAATTAGGTCCTATAATCCATCCCGTGTTACCCATTGGGAAAATGGGACTTAGGAATGTTAGATAATTTTCCCAAGCATGTTCAGTTATTAGGAAGCAGCACTTGGATGCAGACCCATGCAAACTAACTCCAGGACCTGAGCATTTCATTCCAGCGCTCTGCCATGACTGATGGAGGATTTCAGCCACCAGTACCACATCTCATCACTACTTGACATTCTGATCCAGGATTCTCAACCATGGAAGGATTACTGCACTCAGGAGCATTTGCAAATGTGTAGAAGCATTTCCTGGCTGTCACAGTAACTGGATATGTTAATGGCTTTTAGTGGGCAGAACTGAGATGTGCCAAGCCTAAATGAATTGCTGTGCTCAAAGTGTCATAGTGTCTCCCATTGAGAAAATGAGCCGGATGACAGAAATCCAAATAAATTACATTATGTAGTATCCAATACTAATTAACTATAGTCAATCAACAATAGGATATAGGTCTTACTTCTTTTTGTCTCTGAAAATATACTCAATGATTAGATGTTTGAAAAGAGAGCCAATACTGCAGTCAAAGTAGATGCTATTCCTGTTCAGTGTTCACAGACTGCGAAAGAATGTGAGATTTGGCCCCTTTCATGTGTGGAACGCAATCCCAGGGCATTCAAATCCACCATCGCTGTATTTAGAGACTGTCTAATTCTAGCCACCTGCAGGCAACAGATTTATTACAAAGGGACGCCTGGGCTGGACACTATTTTAGAACAATCTAGACCAGAAAAGAATCACAAAGAATGATATAATTCAAGAGCAAATCAAAGCAGAAGAAATGTAAATGGTAGGATAAATCTTTGTGACTTGGAATCCCATGACTTAATAGTTATTCTCTAGGAGAACATGACCTCCTTACAGATAAATGTAGGTAATAGAATTTTACGGAACAGGTTAGAAAACCATGTTAGAAGCAGTAACTATTGAATTTTAAATTATTTTCTGAGCTACATATGGTTCTTTTATGCTTTTGGTATCACTCTTTCTAAGGTGAAAAGCAGAATGAATCCTTGGTAAATCTGTTTGAAAGCTATTAATTACCAAAATCCATCATGTGACTTCAGAGAAGCAATTATCCAAAAATAGGATGTTAAAGTGTTCAAGGTTGAATGTGATTGATAAGCATAGATAAATCAATGGGTTACATTAACATGCCCAGAAATTTCCCAGTTAAAATGCCAGCAAACTCACATATAATACAGGCCAAAATGCTACATTAAATTGTTTATTCTGTGATCTTGACTTATAGCACTATTTTTTCTCTTTTTTAAGCCAATGGCTCGCCTTTTGTATTTATGTGTCATAACTGAGGAAATTGTGTTACTCTATATAATATTCTTAGGAGTTTAAGATAATTCTTTAGAATACAATAAAAACTAATTAGATGTCTAGTTATAAGAGTACATGGCACTTTAAAAATTCAAAATCATTTTATAAATTATAAAATTCATATTTTACAAATTTCAGGAGCTTTCTTGATTATCAAATAAACCATTTAAAGACCAATGTGGGACCCATTCTGTATTTCTTTTAATATCCAACCTTCTCTCCTTTATTACCCCAAGTTCAAACAACAGCTGTGCCAAACTGATAATGTTCAAATGAGGCTATCTTAATTGTGAAATGCCTACTCATTATCAATGAATTAGTGAAAACCACCTTCATGTCATCCAAAATAAATTGCATTCAAATTTTATTTCAAGAAGCAAATGCTACACTAACTTAAGAAACAGAGTTCAGTTTTGAGATGCAAAATCTGGCCAGACACAGCATTGTTGGCCTAGCATAGTTTGAGATTATTAGAAATCAACTGAAAAATAAGCTTATAACGAAAAAAAAACCTATAAAATCCAGTATGAATTTCTTAACTAACTAACCTGGCATAAAATATTTTCAAAGAATCTTTAATCTTGCAAATGTACATTATAGTGCCTGGGTTAGATTTACAGTGGAGTTCATTGGTGGTCCCAAGAACAAGAGTTGCAGTATCCTTTTAGAGTCTAGATCAGTTTCTTGTGATTATGTTGGATGGGTTTTGAGTTTTAATATGGGAATTACCTAACTTTTCTAATTGCGTACCCATTGAGAAAATTAAAGGAACATCATTCAATCTGTAGGATTTTTTACTTTTTAAAGGTTTTGAAAGGGTTAGGGTGTATCAAAAAATATGAACAGGCTCTCTGTTCATTAAGGGTTTTTGAACTTGATGGATTGTTGCTAATTTTCTCTCATACTTTTGACTGTCATACACCTTAGTGGTCAGAGGAGGAGTCCTGTATGGTATACAAGTTAGATCGGGGCAAAGCCTGTGGACTTAAACTTCCCTAGGCTCCAACTCTTGTTTCTGCTACTAATTGGCTTTGTGATCTTGAGTAAGACAAATAAATTCTGTAAATTTCACTTACCTCATGTAGCTGATGTAAATATAAAATATAATAGATTGAAAGCTCTTTGCACATACTTTGCTAACTGAGTCCTAGGAGGAGAGAGGGTGGTATGGTCTGTAGAAAACCCCAGTCATTACAAAGGGCAGTCTTCCTGTCTCTCTTTTATTAATGTCAATATTAGTTTCTAAAATAAACTCTATTGAAGTGTGATTTGCTTACAATAAATTGCACATATTTGAAATGTTCAGTTATATGTGTGTACATGTGTGAACAACTAAAGTAAGATATAGAACACTTTTTATCTCTCTGCAAAAGTTTCATCTTGCTCCATTATAAACTCTGACATGTTTCTTCTCACTAAAATAAAAAGAAAAATTCCTAAATTAAAAGTTATTTTAAAGCAGGAAATTTTACTATTTTTTTAAACAGGAGTTTCCCACAGCAGATGGTATATTTTGTTTCTTCTCTCAATAAAATTTCCATGTTTCAAACATATGCAGGTATGTTAAATTTTTCTCTGTGAATGTATGAAAGATAGAGGGGAGGGGTGATGGTGGCATACACTTGATTTTATCAAAGACGGCAATGATTGTAAAGTGTATTATATTATTTTATGAATGTCTAGAAAAGAAAGAATACTTAAGACTGGGATTCTAATAGGAAGCCCTTATACTAATCTAGGACCCCAAACATTATTTGCTTGATATGAGATTGATTTAAAAACAAATCCATCACGCTAACATAGATAGCAGAGTAATTTGTATGTCAGCATTTTTGGTCAAGAAAGGAAGAAAAAAAAATCTCCTTGGTGAAGTCAGTCTAAACCATACAATGGGTATACTTGCAGATTTATGCTTTCAGTGTGACTCAAAAGAATCCTCAAACAGGCGGTGCTGCGGCTCAATAGGCTAATCTTCCACCTTGCGGCGCTGGCACACGGGGTTCTAGTCCCGATTGGGGCGCCGGATTCTGTCCAGGTTGCCCCCTTCCAGGCCAGCTCTCTGCTGTGGCCCAGGAAGGCAGTGGAGGATGGCCCAAGTGCTTGGGCCCTGCACCTGCCTGGGAGACCAGGAGAAGCACCTGGCTCCTGCCTTCGGATCAGCGCGGTGCGCTGGCCATTGGAGGGTGAACCAACGGCAAAAGGAAGACCTTTCTCTCTGTCTCTCTCTCTCACTGTCCACTCTGCCTGTAAATCTTTTCTTAACACATACTAAACTGAACTCCTGTATACAAAGAGAATTGAAAATGAATCTGAATGGGAATGAAAGGGGAGAGGGAGTGGGTAAGGGGGAAGGGTAGCGGGGGGGAGGGGAGGTATGGGTGGGGAAGTCATTGCAATCCACAAGTTGTACCTTGGAAATTTGTATTCTAAATAAGAAAAAAAATTAAAAAAATAAAAATAAAATAAAAATAAAATAAAATAAAACAAAAATGGGGAAGGCAATGGCTGTGGTGGTGCAGCAAGTTAAGCTGGAAAAAAAAAACCTCAAACAGATTATAATTTAATTTAATTTAAGTTAAAGAGATCTTAGTTGCTGGCACCTCTAGGAGAGTGTTGGAAGCAAACACAAATCCCCCTGAAAGAGGAGTGATGGACAGACACATTCAAGGTCAGGAGGGATGGGCATATCCAAATTTCAAAGATGTTAAAAGGGGAAGAATGTACACTTTAGAATCAATCAAATGTGATTTATCTTAGCATTTTCTAAAAATGTATTAGCATGAAACTCACATAAAAGAATATTTAGACCTTGAGTTAACAAGAATAAATTATAGTAAGATTATGCCATAGGTCATGATCCTGGCTATTTTACCAACATGTCTAAACTGTTTTGTTCAAAAACATAATAAGTCTAGCCTAGTCATAGTTATATGTATTACTGTAGGAGAAAAATGCACATATAAAATGATAGCCAATAAGTGTAAGAAAGTTCCATTGTTCAAGGGTGAATAAGAAAAGAGGCTATTGCACTTGAACTAAATATCTATGCTCAGCTCTGCTTTTTCTTCCCCATTACTAGGGTCTTTAATAGTAGTCACCACTAACACCTGATTCCTATGGAATATAGCTCTATATAAAAGCTGTGTGTGTGGTCCTCTTTGTAGGGTTTGTATCAGAGACAAAATAAGAAGACATCTCATCGATTCATTTGGTTGTCCATTGCTTGTACTGTGTTAGGTGCTATGTTAGATAATTTGGAAATTCGAGTATTGTGGTTTAGGTGTAATACTTATGACATTTTGTGTAATGTGTTTCTCTCCTAGAGATTACTTCAGTTTCACCTTCAAAGGGAAGCATTCAAGGTGACACCATGCTAACAATAAGTGGGCGTTTCTTTGATCAGACAGATTTTCCAGTGAAAGTGCTAGTTGGAGGTATTTTCCATGGTTTTTATGTACTACTGTGTAAAAACAAATCCTACTTGTTCTCTAATAATTTGTAAGAAAAATAGTCTTAATGCCTTCAATTTAAAGCTGCATTTTCACACAGGCATTTGGTTCTGGGGCTTGATGCTTCAATCACTGCCATCTTCCAGTGAGGGTCTCCCCTTGTAGCCTATTGGCAGCACTTAGGCTCTGAAGTTGACACCAAAGGACACCATGTGGTAGTATCATGGCTGTGGTCAACACAGTCTCATCGCGGCCCAAGGACACACTTATGCTTATTTAATGAGCTCTTTGGTGCCCTTTTTGAACTTTGTTGCTTCTAAATGAGTTAGCTAATTATGGGGAAATTTAAATAGTGTTTTGGAGATACATTTCATATATATAAGTTAACTTTAAAAAGTTCATGGAAAAATGTGTATCATGAAAAAGCTATGCAGAGATTTCAGATTTCTTTTCCTGCCAAAATAAACTTATCTTTTAGTTCTGTTTTCCATGAACTTTTGAAGAATCCTTGTATTGTGCCTTGTCTGTACATGGGTAGTAACAGGCAATACTGGCCTTGGAAAGAGCATTAATTACTGTGTCACCTGCCTGCGAGTACACATTCAGCTTGATTCTGTGGGTATGCACCACTTTTATGTGTTTTGTGAAAGTAATAGTGGGGACCATCCCACTCCGTCATAGTAACATTCACAGCCCTTGATAGGTGGGGAACAGGATGCCTGTTTCTACAACTGCGCATGTGTTTTCTGCTGCAGGCCACTTGCTTGAGTACTCTCTGCCTTTCAGGAACCTGTTCATGAGCCAGCTGAAATGAGAATTCAGAAACAGAGAAATCAATGTAAAGCAACCTTATCTAACATTTATGGAATAATGTTCCTGTCCTCGTGTATACTTACTGGCTGTCACACATGAATATTAAAACCTAGGCCATATACATAATATACATGACATGATTTTAAACTCATATAATGTATTTTCTGACCACATTTTGTCTTTCAAAAATTAAAACCATGGATAGGAAATTTTTTAATTTGTATAACTTGCTTTATGATCTGATATTATGCCTACATTGATCATGATCCAGTTGATATGCAAAGAGAACTTTTTAATTTTTTACTGCATATCCTCGACATTAATGTGCTAATCAGGTTGAGATCTTGAATCCTCAGTTATTTCTTGAAAATAATGTTTTGTTAATGTAGCTTTCCTTTATTCACAATAGAAAAGGCTATTGTTTTAATACACTTCCAGTTACTGTTTTCTAGCGCAGTTTCCTTGCAATCTACAACTTTTAAAATAGTGAAAGATTGTGTAGCAGTTTACACATTCCAGGCCACCAAATAAAATTTGCCCCCCAAAAAACAAAACAAAACAAAAAAACAAAAACATAAAAACCCTCCAACTGTTTCACTTAACTTTTTGCTGGTTGAAATGCCATTCCAGGAAATACTCACTGAGGACTAACCATGCATGTTACACACAAAGACACCTGCAACATAAAGTTAACCTTCAAATTAGTTGTGCTTGGGTGGAAGTTAAATGTTGGTTGTTTTTTTTTTTCATTTGAAGAACTTGAACTAACCACCACGTTTCCTACCTAAGAAGGCCGAGATCATCTACTTACAAATCTGAACATCATGTCATGTCTAGTCAGCAACTTTTCTCTGAGAATAAGTTATAAAGCTTCATGTTGAACCTGGAAAAGACATGGTTTACAAAGACATGGTTTTATCAAATTCTTAATTTTTTTTTTGCAGAAATTGTGAAATTTTCTTTCTCTGGCTTGTGATAGTTTGCCAGGAAAATGTTGCCTCATGGAAGTATGACAATTAATTATTGATAAGCTTTAGTGGGAATGTGTGAATGAAGTGAAGACTCCCCCACTGTGCCTGTTGTCTAAGCAACTTTTTTTTAGTAGAAAAATTACTTCTAGATAGGCTGATGGGATTTGCATTCTGAAGTTTTACCAGTAACTATTTCCTACCTTGCTTCTCTGTAGGTCAAGCTTGTGGTATTTTGAGTGTCACAGAAAATAGTATATATTGCAAGACACCTTCCAAACCTCAGTTTCTCAAAAGTGTATATCCAGGTAAGTTATATAAGAGAGACTAGCTGTTTCTATATTAAAAAAACAGGAAGAGAGAAAAGGAATATTATTGACATGTATCATCAGGAAAAATATTATTTGAACTTTAAGTTATGATTACTAAACCTTTGCACAGGCTATAGAGATTTTTTTAAATGCCTTCTCCTGGTGAAGAAGTAAATGGAAGAGGCAAAAATCCTTGCATGTTTGAATTGATCTGTGAGTGAAAACAGGGAATGAGACAAATGTAACTCAAAATTCCTTTTAGCTTGTGGCCCAGTGAAATTTTCCTGATTCTTTCACATTGACACCGATGCCACTGACATGCTCTGTCTGTGTTTGAATGTGGTGTATACCTCATGTCTTGTGCACACCGCAACATCTGTTTATAATGGTTTCATTGGTTGTTATTTGAAGCCAAATAAATTTAGTTTACCAACTTCTTACACTTCTTTGTTTAGAATGACCTTAGACCAGTGGAAGAAAGAGTTTTGTTGTTTGCAATGGGTGACTTTGAAGAAAATTGCGTGTATCTGAGAATGCTCCTGCTGTAGAAGGTTGAAGAACTCACACTTTTCTCCAAATCCAGCTGAAGAAGAATAGCTGTTATTTTCCATATCCAGACAGGCTTAGCACTTAGCACTTAGTGAGCCTACTTCTTACAGCATTTTAAGGACAAAGAACCAACCAACAAATAAAAGAGTGAAACATCTCTTTACTTATTAGGAAATAACTTAATCATAGCTTTACACTGGCAATAGTGTGTAGGTGTAATTTACTGAAAGTATCCCCTCTTTGGTTCTAAGAAGGAGACAGAATCCTAAAGTAGAAAAAGAAAAAAAAAAAGGAAGATAAATATTGTTTGCTTGGAAAGCATAATCAAGGTATTGGCTCTGTAATTAAATGATCTGAATCTTGAAGTTTGAGAAATTTCTAAAAATGTGAATTGAAATAATTATCTATAACCATCACCCAAACAGAAGGCCTGTGGAGATATTGCTTCATGATTCTGATGAAAGGCTTCTTTTGCATCTTTAGGTGGGAGAGGCCTAAAGCTTGAGGTATGGAATAATAGTCGGCCAGTGCATCTTGAAGAGATACTTGGATATAATGAAAAAACACCAGGGTACCTGGGTGCCCATTGGGTAGATTCAGCTTCTCATGTTTGGCCCATGGAACAAGACACATTTGTTGCTCGCTTCAGTGGATTTTTGGTGCCTCCAGATTCTGATTTTTATAGATTCTACATAAAAGGTGATGACCGTTATGCTATTTATTTCAGCCAGACTGGACTTCCAGAAGATAAGGTAAGGAAGCCACAGAGTGCTCTTTGGTATTATAAAACACAATGATGATCATTGTATGGATCTCACTATTTTTTAAGATTGAGTTATTTGAAAGGCAAAGTAATAGAGGGAGAGGGAGAAATAGAGAGAGAGATCATTCAGCTGCTGGTTCATACCCTAAATGGCCACAATGGCCAGAGCTGGGCTAGGCTTAAGCCAGGATCCAGGAGCCAAGAACTTCTTCTGGGTCTCCCATGGGAGTACAGGGGCCAAGTACTTGACTATCTTCTGCTGCTTTCTCAGCTATGTTAGCAGGGAGCTGAATGGGAAGCGGAGCAGCCAGAACATGAACCAGTGCCCATATGGGATACAGGCACCACAGGTGGTGGCTCTCCTGCTATGCTACCGCACTGGCCTCGTGGACATCATTTTTAAAAATTCAAACCAATGGCCTTATTAAGCAATTTATGAGAAATGATATATGATTTGGTTCTTGGGTATTTTAACACATGATACAAATGATAATGTAAAAAAAGCCTATAACCTAAAAGAAATTATCTCCCATCTCTATTTTTGTCTTCCAAGAGAAAAACACATATGTATCTTTTATTATGTTTTTAAAAATATTTATTTATTTGAAAGGTAGGATTATTGAGAGAGAAGGGGGGGGGAGAGAGAGAGAGAGAGAGAGAGAGAGATTCCATTAGCTGGTCTACTCCCCAGATGGCTGCAACAGGGCTGGGCCAGGTCAGAGCCAGGAGCTTCTTTCACTTTTTTCCCAGACAATTAGCAGGGAGCTGGATCAGAAGTGGCACAGCTAGGACACAAACTGAAGCTCATAGGGGATACTGCTGCTTCAGCCAGTCTGATATGTATCCTTTAAACTGAAGATTTTTTATTATGAAAGAATTACAAAAATGTAATACATCTCGAGAATAATGAAAATATTTCACTATTCTACATTTGCTTGGTGATAAGATGAAAGTCTGTCTTTTAAACATATTTGTTTTGGGGTCTTACATAAATTGAATCATACATCCCATTCCATAGTTATCTTTTGTAACAAATTATTATCAAGTGCTGTCATTAAATAGTTTCTAAAATAATCATTTTTAATGACTGAATAGCGTGCAATTACCTGGGTTTACTTAGATAACTATTTCTGTACTGATAGTTTTTTAAATTGCTTCTGAAATTTTATGACCATCAATAATACTCCACTGAACATCTGTGTTCATTAAATTTTTTTTATTTTGAATTATTTCCTTAGGACAGTTTCATAAATATTAATAGTTCAAATAAAAATAACATTCTGACTCAATTTATATGGCAAGATTGTTTTCAAGCTAATTTCACAAGTTATTTAAACTTATAATTTATGAACCTATAATTTATGAACCCCAATTTACCAAAGCTTCTCTACATACTTCCTCCAATGATGGTGTAGTCATTCCTAGTGAGATGCCCCAAATCCACTCATTCTTAGTGATGCCTAACAATCTTTGGCATATTTTAGGCCTACCTCTAATTATCTATTTTGGAAAAATCCTTCAAAATTCATCACAGTGCAAACAGAATGTTTTATTGAACAATAACATTGTCTCCTTTTTGTTTGTTTTGTTAGTCTTTTTTTTCTTTCTTTTAACAACATTTTCCTAGTCCATATATTTTTATTTTCCATTGAAATTCTTTTTTTTAAGGTTTACTTATTCAAAAAGCAGAGTTACAGAGAGAGAAAGAGATAGAGGGAGAGGGAAGGAGGGAAGGGAAGAGGGAGAGAGAGCTGGATTGGAAGTGGAACTGGACCTAGTGCCTATAAAGGATGCCGGCAATGCAGGCAGCAGTTTTACCCACTGCGCCACAGTGCCGGCCCCTCAATTGCAATTCTAACTGTGCAGAAGGTGTGATGTGTGTGGCTCACTTGGTATATTGGTGTTGGTGTTAATGAAGGGTGAAATGAATGAAGTAAGCTTTGATAATTTTTTAAAAATTCATTTTATCAAGGGTAACAGATCTTAAAAGAAAAATATGGAGTCATTTGTATTTTTCTACTCTTAAAAGTTCTAATGCTGACAGAAATAATTGGTAGTGATAGATTGGTAACTTTTACTGATAAAGTCCTCTTTTCTTTCTCTGTCTTTCTGGGTATAAGGTGAAGATTGCGTATCATTCTGCCAATGCCAACAGTTACTTTTCCAGTCCAACACAAAGATCAGGTGATATTTATCTTCAGAAAGGAAGAGAGTAAGGTTTTTTCCTTGTCTTTAAATTATTGCATTTTTAAGTGTACATTTTTATTTTATTTGTGTGGAGATAGTTTATTGATTTAATATATTTGTTCATTATTTATAATTTTATTAAATTTTGTTGCTATGACTTTAAGAATCCTGGCATTCAGCTAACCAGAGACATTTGACATTTAAATCAAATTTGTTGCTGAAGTTGTGATGGTGTGAAATTTAGTTAATCCCGGTTTTAGCCCTTTTCTAGTACCTTTCAGTTACTACACCCATCTAATTTCTGTTTCTACCACATGAGTTGATGCCATTGCATGTGAACAACACACAATCCCACATCCTGGACTAGGTGCTGGAAATAAAATACAAGGGATGTTCAAATACAATCTCTACCCTGAAGGAGCACATCATTTAGCCAAGAAATGTCAAGTCCAGAGGACAGATGGGGTTATCACCCAAATAACATATAACCCCATTCAAAAAGCATTTCCTGGTTCCAGAAAACAGGAAGATAAAAGAGATGATGTATTCAAAATGGCTTTGTTTCATGGAGGACATGACAAGAGGCATTAAGCTCATCTTCCATTTATCATTTGTATCTGTTAGGTTTTACTGCATAAGAAACCACTCCAAGTTTTGGTAGTTGCAAACAAGTGTCTAGTATTTCACACAATTTTTTTTTGGTTAGCTGAGTGGTTCTTTTGGTCCTAGGTAACTTAGTTCAGGGTTGGTGGTCTAGGAGGATCTCACATATCTGGAGCCCCAGCCGACGTAGTTGGGACTTAGATATCGGGGATGACATTCCAGATGGTTTCTTATCTTCCAGGAGTCTAGCTCAGTCTAGTCACATTAGGAGATGAGTTACCCTTAATAAAGAGGACAACACCTAAGGCACACATGCTTTTCAATACTCGTTGTGTGGATATTTGGTGATATTCCATTGGCCAAAGCAAATGGTCAGGTTTGCATTCAAGGTTTGAACAAATAAACCTCATTCCAGTTGGCAGGGTTTTTTTTCCCCTCCTTTCCTATCATGTTACCTTTCCAGACATTGATGAGATTATGCTCAAATGCATCACAAGCCATTCTGATGGAACTGGAGAGGATTGAAATCAGTGGAACCTGGGACCAATCTAATACAATTTTCTTACTCGGATCTCAGTAGAACTGACATGCGAAAACCATTTCAGTCTTTTCTCCTCTTTCTTTTGCTTCCAGTTCTTTATATACTTGAATGCTTTCTTTTTTTTTTTTTTTTAAGCCAAGATAACTAGTAAGTAAGTTCAAGTTAAGTAGAGTGTCTGATTAATACTGCAATTATCAGTGCATTTTCTGATGTTGTCTCAGTTTTAGAGAATGGATTAAATGGACCTGCTTGGTAGGAGGCTAGAACTTGAGTCAAAGCAACTGTTAATATATCTGCTGTCTGGCCTCTGTGTTCCTGCAAAACCAGTAGAATTTATAACCTTCCCTTACAATAATTAATTCTGCAGTCAAGGTCATTCTAGCTGGTTTATTGCACAGACATTCCCAGAACCTTTCCAAAACTAGCTCAGATTACCAGGTCATTCTGCTTGGATAGGAGAGTTCCATCCCTGAGTGTATCTCTTCTTTGTATCTTGTTCTGTTGTAACCTCTACCTCAGTTACTCAGTGTTTAAAAAAATCTTTAAATCGTTAAATTCTGCCTCTGTTATTCAAAGGAAAAAGGGAATAATATCTGTCTTATAAGACTTTTGTGAAGAATAAACATAATAATGTCTGTCAAGTGCTTAGTTTAGTGTCTCGCATACAGAGGGTTCTTAATTAATATTTTCAAACTGTAAGTAAGGATAGATAATTTAATACCACTTCTTTGAGTCCTGCTCCTTAATTAGTGTTGGTCATCTCAGTTTGGAAGAGCTGGTGAACAGGTTCATAGGCAACCAAGTGCTTGATAGTTTATCCCTCAGTATTGCTTCTATCAGGTGGACTGTGTAGAGCCATATTATCCTAGACATGTGAGAGATGACAAGTATTTCTCAGGGTCTTCCACAATCTATGGATGCTTATTTTCATACAAAAGAATACATGTTCAATGATGTGAGACAGTATAGAGGGAATTCCTGCAGGCTTCTTCACAGAATGTTGACATTGATAGAGACATAAGTGAGGAAGCAGGAATTTTTCATTCACTTGTAGCAGCTGACCAATGAGCACCTTATCCAGGGTGCATAGTTAGATAATGGGCAGAGGATTAAAGAATTCAAATACTCAGTGTGAATCCCATTCTACTTGTTGGAGGGCTATAGTCACTCTAATCAGTAGAAGTTCCAGAGGCAACATTTTTTTTGGAAAGATTTATTTGTTTATTTGAAGGCAGAGTTATGTGAGAGAAAGATTGAGAGTGAGACAGAGAGACAGAGAGTAAGATCTTCCATCTGCTGGGTCACTCCCTAGTGGCTGCAACACTTGGAGCTGGGCTGATCTGAAGCCAAGAGCCAGCAGCTTGTTCCTGGTCTCCCAACTGGGTTCAAGAGCCCAAGTACTTGGGCCATCTTCTGCTGCTTTCCATGGTGCATTAGCAGGGAGCTGGATCAGAAGGGAAGCAGCTGGGATTCAAACCAGCACCCATGTGGCATGCCGGTTTGCAGGCGGTAGCTTTACCTGCTATGCTGCAGCGCTGGCCCTGGGAGTCAACATTTTGTTCCCCAAATTACAAAGGGATCCAAATTTGAAGAACTCTAGAGTAGGAGCTTTCCTCTCTGATGTGTACAACCATTCAGGTATAAAGTATGTGAAGCATCTAAGCCTGCCTATCATTTTCTTGAACATGCAAGTATTAAAGTATTTAACCTCTACATGTCCTCTGGGTTGTATGCCAGTCAATTACCATTGTAATATATGGTGTTATTTTGTTTCAAATGACTTGAGGATAAAGGATAGTACCTTTCTCAGTAAACATTTATTGACTAAGATGAATGAATTATCCATGAATGCAAATAACTCTCCACTAATAAGATATCCTACATAATTCATTTTATTTTAGCAAACTGCTATGAAACTTTGAATATTTTAAAATTTAAATTAAAAGGCACTATATTATAAACCATTTAAAGGGAAATTTTTATATAATGTTGAGATTTTATTCATTGAAAAATATTATGTGTTCTTGAAAAGAAGTTATATTCATTTTAATATTTTCCAGATATTATATAGAAATCTTGCTGCAGGAATACAGATTAAGTGCTTTTGTTGATGTTGGACTGTACCAGTATAAAAACGTGTATACTGAGCAGCAAACAGGAGATGCAGTTAATGAAGAACAAGTTATCAAATCCCAGTCAACAATCATCCAGGAAATACAGGTTTGCTATGATTATAGATCCTTTTTATAGAAAGTAAATGTCCAAAGACAGGAGCACTATTTGGTTATTAATTTTACTAGATAAAGTATTATATTGTTAGAAAACAATTAAGGACAATTACTGAATGGTAGCTTAGGGTATTTGTTCTATAAATCAAATAGGCTGTTGCTTAATAAGAAACATTTGTAAATATTTTTTAAAAAAATCTTTTGCAGTAAAATCAAGCAATAAAGAAAAATTGAATAGATGAACTGTAATGCCTTTAAAATGGATTTTTCCATATATTAAAGATATTTTATTTTAAAATTGGAAAATAGGTTGTAACATTGGAACACTGGGAAACAGCAAGTGCAGCTAATGAAGTTCAGCAGATTGTAGTAACCAGCCCATGTGTGGAAGCTAATTCATGCTCCCAATACCAATATAGATTAATCTACAACACGGAAAAAACTGGTACGTTATAAATAATTAAAGAGATGTTATTTCTTCTCATCCATAGATATAAAATATGTGGACCACTCAAATTCTATTCTTTGAAAAATATGGTTTTACTGATATGCTAGAGAAGAGGCAAGCATTACAAAAAGAAGCTTCAGACTCAGTTAGAAAATAGCAGTAATATAGATAGTTTTCAGGCATATTTCATAGTTTTTTAAAATAAGGATAATCATAAATGTATATCTAAATGCATGCAAGAATTTTGTATATCTTTGACTTGTAGGTGTAAGTTAATAAAATAGAAATTTGATTCATTATTGCAGAGAAATAAGCATGTCTCAATTCATGGATTAAGTGACAGACCTATGAAACATTATTAATTAATAAGCAACATCGCATTCTGTATTTTGTAATTCTAAAAAAATAATTTTGATATTTCTGTTCATTGTTTCAGTTAGTAAATATTGACAAGTGCTGTTCACCAAACTCAGTGATTATTATGGAAATAATAAAATATGAGTTCTGTCCACAAGGAAATCACAAACCTATTAAATGGCCAATATTTCTGAACTTGAACCAATTTTAGAACACAATTTCTCTAAATGATAATTTATATGATACAGCAAATTTATAGTATATTTATATTTAATTTATAAGATATAGTGCTTCAGAAATTTAAGGCGTAGGTACAGTAATCAGAAAGATTTCAACTCTTGTGTTTGTTTAATCCCTTCAAAAGACTTGATACCTGCTGATGCTACCGACTTCATATTACAATCAGCCTTAAATGACCTCTGGTCTATAAAACCAGACAAAGTTCAAGTAATGAGAACACAGAATTCTCAGAGCTTTATCTACATGATAACCTTTATATCAACTAGAGGTAAGCAGTATTTCATTTTACATTTCCTTGGAAATAAATTTGTGCCCTGTGCAACTCCACTTTAAAATATATAGGTTTTCTAAGGTGACAGAGGAACAAAAATAGATTTCTAACCTTTATCAGTGTCAAAGGAGTAAAAATCAAATGAGTGGTAATTTAAGTTTTAGTTGTGTTTTAAGGAATGTACAATTCTAATGCATGAGAAAGACAGTGTATGCAGTACAAATGCACTAACATAATAGCATTGCTTTACAAATGGGTGAAAGAATTAGTTCTGAAAGCAGTATTTAAGTAACCCAGTATTGTTCAGGAGACACTACTTTGATTGAATCTTGCCAGATGAAAGTATGTGGTGGTCAAATTCACATGAGAAACAATGAATACTGCTACTGTTCCTTGTAGATTGACAGAGTTCATCAGATTATTAAAATATGTGAGAAATCCTATAGTAAGAAGTCCATATTTTCTGTGCTTAATGCAAACTTCTTTGGTCTCTCTACACCTCCCTCTTTCTTTTTCCCTCGTAGTAATAACTATTAACCTCTTGCTAATGTTTCACATAGACACTTTGGAAAATATTGAGGTAGACATTGTGTCTTAAAGTTAAGTTTAGAAAACAATTTGGCTATTTGGTATATCTAGCCCACAAAGCAGGTCCCTGAATGTGTGTGCATTTACTACTCATTGGCCATTCATTATTTTCCAAATTCATGTAAGTCAAATATAACCTCAATGTTTGTCTCCTTTTATGAAATTGTTAATTTTAATGTTGAATAGAGGATGAAGAATTTAGGTTTATATGAATTAAACTTCTAAAACTCCTCCACCAAATTAGAGTGTCTAATTATTATATAAATGACATTATGTGTATCCTTTTTGATCTACTTATAAATCAGAGAGAAATTTTAAAGCTTCAGCAGTGACTTTAAGAATATGATACCAAAATCATAACTATACTCAATTATCCAAATAATAAGACTCTACCTGAAAAAGGTAAATGGCATTCCATTTGTAAAACACCCTTCCAAAGAGAAGAGATATCTGAGGACAAGCCTTTGTTTCTCTTAAAGAGATATTGGATAAAAAAGCCTCACAGGCCTGGAGTTTTCCTGGAATTCAGTTTATGTGCTCTTCACTTTTAAAGAAAATGGCAATATCCTAGCCTTGTCCTTTGTATTAAAATAATCGTGCTAACACAAGACTAATGAGTCTTTTGCAATATCCAGCTGCTCATCAAACTTCACCTCATAGTCTTAATGCATCCTTCCTTCTATCTCCTTTTAAGCTATAGATGCAGAACCTTCAATGAAAAGCATTTAACTGATTTGCTAGTTTTGCTATGGTTAAATTTGCTCAAATTTAAGGATCTCTATCTTCTGCATTCATTCTTCTTTTGTAATAATGGAGCTTCAAATAGAGCCACTCTGGTTGTATTAGAGTAACCAAAGTATATTGATATTTTATTAATTGAATTTCTAAAATTCTGTTTGATACTTCATTGCAGGAGACTTTGAGCTACTTGATTATGAAGTCCTAGAAGGGAATAATGTCACTTTGTATATCACAGAACAGACCAAAGGAAAACCCAGTATGGAGACATTCACGTTGAATTGGGATGGGATTGCTTCTAAGCCTCTTACCCCCTGGCCATCAGCAGATGATGTATGTTTTAGGAATGTTCCTACCATGCATTTTCCCTGCATCTTCTCACACCATTGACTGGGTATTTGTAGACAGATGGGAAGGAGATACTACAAAAATCACTAAAAATCATTTAGAATATGACGGACTTGCCTCAGTATCAGCATGGACATTTTTTTCAGAAAGGGGGCTCTGAGACAATCTACCACCCCCTTTTCCAGACAAGACATCTCAAAGACAGTGCCTTGCTCTGCTTCCACAAAGAGGCTTGGTGTCCTTCTTTCTACCCTAGCATTGTGCTTCATTCAAAATTCAATTTGACATCCTGTGAAAGTGAGAACGTTCTTGACAGATACAGAACAGTACAAGCTCAAATTATTGGTTAGTTTAAATATATTGTTATTTTATTAAATATAAAGTCATCTAAGTGTCAGTCTTCATAAAAAACACTTTAAAGAGTACTAATGTAGTCTCCTATTTGGCATGGTGGATTGGAGCCACCCCATAGAGAGGACAGAAGGAAAGAAATGTTACATTGATAGAGAAAAGGAAAGGGAAGTTCTTATATCTGTGCCAACAGGATTTATGAGGGAGCTGTTGATAGAACAGGAATGCTTGTGAATTACTGAGTTTAGACAACAACCTGTACAAGGTATTTTAAGTTAATATTCATTTGATGAATAAACTTTATACATTGTTCATAATTCTAAACTTCAATTTACTCTTGTCTTTTGCCAGACAAATAGATAAAAAATTGTTGCACACTCATGAATGTATCAATTCCTGCATATTCCAGAATTTCTTTTATTTTTGAATAATCATAAACAAAGAAATCTTTATTGAAAAGTAGAAATCAGTGGAGTCTATACTTTCTCCAGTTAATTTTAAGTTAGTTGTGAGAACTATTTTTTTGTTTATATGCTTTATTTTAACTTATTCTCACAAAGAACTGTGAAGTTGACAATAAGGTAAAATACTTAAATGCTGCCTCTGATTACATAATCCCAACATTCTCATGCAGCAAATACAAACAATACAGTTAACCTTCTTTATCTTAAAGTTCCAACTGTAGAATAAGAATATTTGAGGAAAAAAATTCTACCTGTACTCAACATGTACAGACTTATTTTCTCTTGTGATTACTGCATCAATCATACAGTATATTGTATTAGGAAATATTGGTAACCTAGCAGTGATTTAAAGTATTTAGGAAATGAGCATCTGTGGATTTTGATTTCCAGAGGAAGCCCCATGGACTGAGCTGACCATATTGAAATCATTGGTTGCAGTGGGAGATATCTCTCTGAATATGGAAAGGGAATATACCTGTTATGTGATTAATTGTACACTAATTCATGGGACTTTTTTGCTCCCTTTGCTGAACCAGTATGTCTATCTTTTTTTTTTTTTTTTTTTTTTTTGACAGGCAGAGTGGACAGTGAGAGAGAGAGACAGAGAGAAAGGTCTTCCTTTTGCCGTTGGTTCACCCTCCAATGGCTGCCGCGGATGGCGCGCTGCGGCCGGCGCACCGCGCTCATCCGATGGCAGGAGCCAGGTGCTAGGTGCTTTTACCTGGTCTCCCATGGGGTGCAGGGCCCAAGCACCTGGGCCATCCTCCACTGCACTCCCGGGCCACAGCAGAGGGCTGGCCTGGAAGACGGCAACCGGGACAGAATCCGGCGCCCCGACCGGGACTAGAACCCGGTGTGCCGGCGCCGCAAGGCAGAGGATTAGCCTGTTGAGCCACGGCGCCGCCTCAGTATGTCTATCTTTTAATGATATGTAAGTAAGTTACTATTAGCCAGTTGGATGTAACTACTGTAGAATAAAATTTTTAAAAAGTCACTGGACACTAACATTATTCTATGTTAAATTAAAATGATTTAGGAAGTGATCTCATAATTATGGCTAAAATATGAAAATATCCCATTAGACCTAATTATTATAATTAGTAAAAAGTAACTGATGTTCTTTCTGTGAAAAAGAAATTGCTAAACTTTGTACTGTTAATTTAGTTTCAGGTAGCAGTGGAAGAAATGGTTAGCGCTAAGTGCCCACCACAAATTGCAAATTTTGAAGAAGGATTTGTTGTGAAATACTTCAGAGACTATGAAACTGACTTTAACCTGGTATGGCGTGCATAATACACGGTGAAACTGGTCAAATATGAATGTTTAGAATTTTAGGACTAGGTTTTGAACCAGCATTCTTGAGAGAGAGAGAGACAGAGAGAAAAGGTCTTCCTTTTGCCCTTGGTTCACCCTCCAATGGCTGCCGCGGCCAGTGCGCTACAGCTGGCGCATCGCGCTGATCCGAAGCCAGGAGCCAGGTGCTTCTCCTGGTCTCCCATGGGGTGCAAGGCCCAAGCACTTGGGCCATCCTCCACTGCACTCCCGGGCCACAGCAGAGAGCTAGCTTGGAAGAGGGGCAACCGGGACAGAATCTGGCGCCCCAACGGGGACTGGAACCCGGGGTGCCAGCGCCGCTAGGCGGAGGATTAGCCTAGTGAGCCATGGCGCCGGCCTGAACCAGCATTCTTTCAACATTAAAATTACAAAATTATTTTGTTGTACATTTATCAGTAAAGCCCGTTTTAACATCTTAGGTTATAAAATGGTTGATGAAAGCAGTTTATCACAACATGTGAGTTTTCTTCCCCATAGAAAGTAGGTAAGGAGAGTAAGTATAAGGTGTATAGGATTGTTGTTTGTTTTCTTTATCTGGGGGCCAAGAATAGCCTTTTTCCTCACTGGCTTCAGAGAATACGGTTTATAGTGGGCATTTCTTAGTAAATTGCTTCCCTTGCTTTTTTGAAATCCTTTTCTTGTCAGTTGGCACAATGCCTAGTCATTCTTTCTTCATGAGATAGAAAGATTTTCCTTTGATGTACAGTAAAGGGAACATAATTTCCCAATTTTTATTTTGAGGACTTGAGGGAGCCAGATAGTCACCATTTCCAAGGGAATACCGTAAGAACAAGAGACACATAGTTGAGTTATTTAATTCAGATTAATATTCTAGAAATACGAATCCTTAAAATTGGACCCCATTACACTTTACATGAGCAGATTTATTTGTGGGAAAAGAGGAAAATCTTTCCTTCCAGTGGTTATCTTTTCAACTTAATGACTATTCACCTATTTGGATGCTCCTGTTCTGCGTGTGGTGCCAACAACCACAAGGAAATGTTGTTGGCATTCGACTCCTTTCCTCTATCTCCCAGTACCACCCCAGCACATATTCCATGTGCCTTCAAACTCTGCATTTCCCAACCCCAACATCTCCCACACCTCTGCTTTTTTGCTCAGATTCTATCCTGTCTCTGCAGTCACCTGGCTCTTTTTTCCCATTTGAACAACGCTTTTACAGCTTTTCTCTTTGAACTCTTATTTATATTGAAATACTGAACTCACTTCTCCCATTTCTTTTTGCTTGTATGTGACTAACTCATCAACTTTAGTATTATAGGTACTGCATCTTTATCCTAGACTGGTAGCCTCAGTAAACGGGGAAAATTTTCATCACCTTAATCCTGAAGATTAAACAAAAAACAAACAAAAGCCTGGCATGCAGTAAACACTGAATAAACATTCATGGAAGCAACGAAAAATGCCCACAAAGAGCTCGTAAAAGAAGGAAAAAGATGGGACTTAGGAAATAGTCAAATACATGTACAAGCGATTGTATGGTTATGAATCCAAATGAAGCTTTAGAATTTCAGGGAACATTTCAAGTTAAAGTAGTTTCTGAAACAATGGGGTCTGAGTTGGAGCTTGAACAACTGGGGTGGAGATGTGGAGGGAAAAGCAAGACAATAAATCCCGTTTTCACTGGCGGTGTTATTGTTTCTGTAGGAACAGATTAATAGGGGGCAGAAGACAGCTGAGACTGACGCTTACTGTGGTCGTTACTCCCTGAAAAACCCAGCTGTGCTTTTTGACTCAGCAGATGTTAAGCCAAACAGAATACCATATGGAGACCTTTCATTATTTCCTTATAATCAGGTAAGCTCCACAAAATGATATGCTAATTGAATCTGGAAAATACCTAGGTAATAAAATTTCATGAAATTCGAAGACAAGGAGACATGCTTGCCGTGTGAAATCATCTCATGTTGGACAGGTGTGCGGTTCACGTTCTGGGTGCTGTGATGTCCCCTTCTGGTGATTCGCAGCCTATGTATCATATGTCTTGTATTCTGCTCTGTTTTATAATCCCAGAAGAAATTACTTAATCCAAGTTTAAATAACAAAACAATTAGAATTGTGAAACCTCGTCCAGTTTTCTACATTAGTTTGGAAGAAACAAAAATGGCTATAATCACCATGGATGATATTGGGTGTCCAGTCAGGGAAAAGTGAAAAAAACAAATCATGACCAGAGCAAATAGTAGTTTTCGTACGATGATTTAAGACTAGCATCATAGATGCAGCCTTTTTGTTTGTTTGCTTCGGATTCTCAAATTGTGGCACTTGTTCTCAAGTCCAAAGTTCTCAAAATATTTTGCAAGCTTAAAGACTATGAAAATTTGTATTTAATTGCTATTTTGTGGTAACATTCATCTCTAAGTACTCAGCTGCATTCACATCCCAGTTAATCTGCCGGAATGTTTACTTATCTTCTTCTTCCACACAATAGCCTTTTTTAAGTCGACTGCACAGTTTACTTACAGTTTGTACATGCTTATTTCAGTAGGAAATGACTTGTTTCCACTTAAAAATTATTTATTTTATTTGAAAGGCAGAGAGACAGATACATATGTACACATACACACACACACACAGAGATAGAGAAAGAGAGAGAAACTCTATTCAGTTTTCGCACATGGTAGCAGGGACCCAACTACTTAAGTCATCACTTGCTGCTTCCCAGAGTTTGCATTAGTAAGGCTTGGTGTCAGGAGTCAGAACTCGATATGAAACCCAGGCACTCTGATATGGGACATGGACATCCTACCCACTAGACTAAATGCCCATCTCTATTCATTTTTTTTTTTTTAAGAAAACTATGTCTAAGAAGACAACAAAGGATTAATCATTAGTTGTAAAGCGACTTTAATTCCACTTGCTCCTCTATAAATTCTACCCCAGTTGTTTTGTAACTAACTGAAATTAACCATTCCCTTTTCTGTGTTCTGGGATGCTTTATATTCAAAATGCTCAATAAATAGTTATTGGGTTGTTTTGAACTAATTTGAGTTGCTTCAAAGGAATTTAATGGTAAGATATTGCCACTGATTTTTTTTTTCATTTCTTATAGTTATGTTTTGCATACAAAGGATTTCTGGCAAATTTTATTGGCCTCAAATTCCAGTTCCAAGACAATGGCAGGATTACTAGAAGCACTGATACACAGTTCCCATATAAATTTGCTTATGGAAACACGTAAGTTACACTTTGAATTGGAAAGTTTAAGTTATATATACATGTGGTATAACTATAGTATGTAAACCTTGAGGCTAAAACACACTCTTTTCTTGGACTTTATTTATTATGTGTTTTGTTTTCGATTTTGGGGTGGAGGGCATGTGTATGGTGGATTGGACTGTGGTTTTCCTGATCTCTACAGACGTTTCCTGACAGAAATGCTTGTAACAAAAAGAAATCTATAGATTATGAAAGCAAAAATTGGTCAAATATCATCACTCATGACAATTTAAAATTAAAAACAATGTTTAACTTTAGAATGTAAATTATATATATCTTTTAAATCTAACAATCTTTCTAGTTACAGAAGGAGGGCAGAAAGGGATTTATTAAAATATTGTCATTAGATTTCTATCACTGGAAACAGATTCTTGTCATATGTTAGTAGAGAAATAAAATATTTTGATAAATATATCAGAACAAAAGAAGAAAATATATTTTGAAATACTTGCTTTGCCAAAAGTTAGACACAGATATGCAAATGAAGAAATTTAAAGGCAGAAAATAAATTAGCTTAAAGAAAGTTACTTAATAACCACAGTAGCTGTATTCTCAAGCACAATTTAATCTTGTATAATTATGTTTTTTTCTTATTATATTTCTGAAATATATAACAATCCTAACTTTACATTTCTATATGCAATACATGCAGAAGTTTTATTTACAAGTAATAATGAAAACACCTACATATACTTTTTTGTTTTACAAAGTATTCCTGTAAATTTTAGCCATACTAATTTACATGAAGTAAAACACATGCTTTCTAAGTGCACAATTCAGAGAGTTTTAACAAATATATTCAGTCATATACCCAACACCCTGATATACAGTATTTCCTTTCCACTATTTTATAAGCGTTTTTCTTTCATATAAAGTTTGATTCATAAAAGTAACATATTATAATTTTTATATTGAAAAGATTTCTAATATATTTCTTTTTTCTGTCAGAGCTCATACTTTATGACATTTAAGTGCTATCATTTTATAATTTTGTATATATAAATATATAATATAAAATATATATTTGGTATATATAATTTTGTATACTTATATAATTTTATATCATACTTTAATATATGTCATTTAAGTGCTGTCATTTTATAATACGTGAAGAATGCTAACCTCGTCTCATCCTGGAGATGAGACGGATGATTCAAAAGTGCCATCCCTGGAATGTGTGAGGCAGAAACAGTGCTGCCTCTTGTCACCCAGACAGCGGAGGAGAAAAAATGACTTAAAACTGGAACTAGAACAAATAGCAACCATAAAAAAGAAGACAAGCAAAAGAAATTAAGATAAGAATGGAGAGTAGAATAATTAGATGTAAAGAAAGTACAACCTTGATGGAGACATTTGTTTCTGGATGAAGAAGCTGTGGTCCAGCTTTGCAGTTTTAGCATCCTATTTTCTTTTTTTAAATTTTTTAAAATCAGTTCTGTCATGATATTTAGACATGGCTGAAAGAAGGCATTTCTTTTTCTTTTTTTTTATAATGCTTTTATTTAAAGAATATAAATTTCCAAAATACAGCTTATAGATTACAATGGCTTCCCCCCCATAACTACCCCCCCACCCGCAACCCTCCCCTTTCCCACTCCCTCTCCCCTTGCTTCACATCAAGATTCATTTTCAATTCTCTTTATATACAGAAGATCAGTTTACTATATATTAAGTAAAGATTTCAACAGTTTGCCCTCACATAGCAACACAAAGTGAAAAATACTGTTGGAGTACTAGTTATAGTATTAATTCACAATGTATAGCACATTAAGGACAGAGATCCTACATGATATATTTTTTAAAAAAATTGATTAATTTTCTAGGCAATTTCCAATTTAACACCAAGATTTTTTTTTTTTCATTTTTAATTATCTATATACAGAAGATTGATTCAGTATATACTAAGTAAAGATTTCATCAGTTTGCACCCACACAGAAACACAAAGTGTAAAATACTGTTTCAGTGCTAGTTATAGCATTACTTCACATTGGACAACACATTAAGGACAGATCCCACATGAGACGTAAGTACACAGTGACTCCTGAAGTTGATTTAACAATTTGACACTCTTGTTTATGGCCTCAGTAATCTCCCTAGGCTCTAGTCATGAGTTGCCAAGGCTATGGAAGCCTTTAGGGTTCGCTGACTTCAATCTTATTCCGACAGGGTCATAGTCAAAGTGGAGGTTCTCTCCTCCCTTCAGAGAAAGGTACCTCCTTCTTTGATGGCCCCATTCGTTCCACTGCGATCTCACTCACAGAGATCTTTCATTTAGGTCTTCTTTTTTTATTTGACAGGTAGAGTTATAGACAGTGAGAGAGAGACAGAGAGAAAGGTCTTCCTTCCTTCCATTGGTTCACTCCCCAGATGGCCACTATGGCCAGCACTGCGCTGATCTGAAGCCAGGAGCCAGGTGCTCTCCTGGTCTCCCATGCGGGTGCAGGACCCAAGCACCTGGGCCATCCTCTACTGCCTTCCTGCGCCGAGCAGAGAGCTGGACTGGAGGAGGAGCAACTGGGGCCAGAACCAGCACCTATATGGGATGCTGGCGCTGCAGGTGGAGGATTCACCAAGTGAGCCACGGTGCCGGCCCTGCATTCCATTTTCTATCTCATTCTCAAACAGTTTCAAAAATTTGGCAGCCATTTTCTAATTTATTCCTCTCAAATTCATTGTAACAAGTTGGACTGGAAAGGAACCTTATGTGCTAAAGAGCTTTAAAATAATTTTGGATGAGCAAAGGGGTGAAATGTGAGATAGCCAGGATAGGGGCCTGGGGGTGCTCCAGTAGAGTTAGATCCCTGGACTCCCTCAAGAGGAAACAAAGTAAGCTCACTGGGCAGTGGCAGGAGGAGTGGCAAGAGATGAGACCAGACAGGTGGAGGGGAGCATGTCAGAGCCTGTTCCACCAGGCCTGGAAGCAGGTGCCGTTAGATAGACCCTCAGTCATGCCCCACCCATTTTTAAAATTTGAAACTTTAAAGGAATTTTGCCAACTTACAGCTTTCCTTGCTTGGAAGTGGACTGTGTGTTAAGGTCAGCAGAGAAGTGATAGTCTCATTTTCAGATACAAGCATATTTGTTGTGCATCTCTGGTGTCTTAACATGAACTTGTGGACCTATTGCCTCACATATTTTGCTCACTGGATAAATTGAGGGCAGCCACAGACCAACTTTAAATCCAGGTATGAGAATCTCTTTAGCCATGAGGAAGGAATCCAAAGTTAAAATGTAGATACTCAAAGATGTTTATCAAAGAGAAAGTCTATAGTAATGACATTAAGCCTTTCAAAAATTTTTCAAGAAACAAAAATTCTACCACTGGTATTCCTTAGATTATTGGAATAAGCATAAGAAAGATAACAATTTATATCATGCCTCTGGAACAAGTCCTGAATGTGGTTTCATAGGTTGTAAAGAAAGGAAAATTCTTGTTACACACAGAACATTCATTGGATTTAGATGCTTGGTAACACTTGAGGTGGGTTTCCAAGAAGAGTGAGAAAAGAGTGCCTGAACTCTATGCTTTGGCCAAGGTTTGCCCAGAACTGTGGGAGGCTGTTCTCTGAGAGAGATGCAGGAAACTCTGGAGTCATGTTGTTTCATGAAAAATTAGAAGCAGCAGCCAAATCCGTTGCTCCTAACAAGAAAGTACGCCTTTTTGAACAAATGTTTAAGAAATGTCTTTTTCTTGACAGCTACTCAATGGTATTTGAATAAACAGCTTATGGCTCCTGTGTGTGACCTTTGGGTATTTTCAAAGTGCATACTGGGGCCATGTTGTGGTACAGCAGGTTAAGCCACTGCCTGTGACACTGACATCCCATATGAGCACCAGTTCAAGTTCTGGTTGCTCTACTTCTGATGCAGTTCCCTGCTGATGCACCTAGGAAAGCAGTGGAAGATGGCCCAGCCACCCACATGGGAAACCTGTGTGGAATTCCAGGCTCCTTGCTTTGGCTTATCCCAGCTCTTGTCTTTTGCAGCTATGAGGGGAGAGAATCAATGGATGGAAGATCACTCCTTCTCTCTGTGTAACTCTGCCTTACTAATAAATAGATATTTTTAAGGCACATAAATTCCACCACTGGTTTCCACAGAAAATGAAAATTTATAGTGATAGAAAGAGGCTGAGCAGGCCCGGGGTGGTGGTGGTGGAGAGACAGGGAGAGGGAGAGGGAGAGATTCATATTGAAAGAAGTATCAATTCTCACCACTATAGAAATATTTGTATTTGAGGCCACTACATATTTTAATCCAAATTATAAATTGGGACCAAATTTATGAATGAATGAGTTAAGTGGAGACAATTCTGCAGTTCCATTTCTTTTTTTTTTTTCTTTATTTGAAAGTCAGAGTTGCACAGAGAGAGGAGAGACAGAGAGAGAGAGGTCCTCCATCCGATGGTTCACTCCCTAATTGGCTGCAACGGCCATAGCTACACCAATCTGAAGCCAGGAGCTTCCTCCCAGTCTCCCACCACAGGTGCAGGGGCCCAAGGACATGAGCCATCTTCTATTGCCTTCCCAGGCCACAGCAGAGAGCTGGATCAGAAGTGGAGCAGCCAGGACTTGGCGCTCATATGGATGCCAGCACCACAGGCGGCCGCCTTACCCCCTAAAACACAGCACAGGCCTCCTGCAGTTTCATTTCAAGTCATGGGTAATCCTATAAGGGATCACTGTGAAGCAGAGATCCTTCTAAAGGGACGTCCAAAGTCACTTGTGCTACACTAGTTCTCTGAATGCCCAAAATGAAGAGTGGGATCAGATTAGACTTGACGTTGACCATCTTTATACATTTCACTCCTCTAGTGCAAAAGCATTTTGGGATGTTTTGTAGAGGTCATTCTTCCATGTTAATCAGACCATTAGTTATCATATCAAAAAGATGGGCCTCTTTTAACCATTACTCTGTTTTCAGCAGTTTGAAGGTGCACTACATTTAATGAAACAGATAGCCTTTCTTTTCCCTAAATGTATAAGACCTTTAAACAAGAATATTATGATTTTTAAGAAGAAGGAAGTTTAGTCATTAAAATTTTATCAGCACAAGGAAAGTCAATTCTTTCTAGATCAGAATGTCCTATATCTGCTTTTATGTAGGCCAGTCTACCTAGATCAAATAGATATTTCATGTTAGTTTTTTTCCAATACAGCATAGTGCTAAAAATGCCATTTTTCTCCAAGAATTGTTCTATAACCTTTCAGAAACAATATTGGTAGTCGTAAGTCATATTTCAAAATCCAAAATGTAGGCTGATTTTCTTTTCAAAAATGGAATTATTTAGCCAAAAGGCACAACATACAATTGACTTAAATTTAGGTATCATTTGTAATCTCCCTTTCTCTTATAAAGGGTCCTGTTCGATATAAAAGATTTTCTATGTAGTAGTTTCTAAAGCTTCATCATTATTCAGTTAGTTGCAGAATTCTCTGAGAGTCCCTGAGTACATTTTTTTAGTTTAAAGAGCACTCATCCTTAGTGGATTTTTTTTTTTTTTTTTGACAGGCAGAGTGGACAGTGAGAGAGAGAGACAGAGAAAGGTCTTCCTTTTCCGTTGGTTTACCCCGCAATGGCCACTGCGGCTGGTGTGCTGCAGCCAGCGTACCGCACTGATCCAAATCCAGGAGCCAGGTGCTTCTCCTGGTCTCCCATGCAGGTGCAGGGCCCAAGCACTCGGGCCATCCTCCACTGTACTCCCAGGCCACAGCAGAGAGCTGGACAG